>OV281359.1:3750000-5000000 GCA_923062675.1 Marasmarcha lunaedactyla
CGATGTGTAGCTGCGCCATTTGTGAACATCATCAGCGTAACGAAACTCCTTCCCAAATGTTCGTATCAAATCTTGTTTAACTTCCTGCCACGTGGTAGATTGTAGGGACCAGTTATCAGCCCAAATCTTCGCTCGTCCTTTCAATTGAAGAATAGCTTTCATGCGTGCTTCCTGAGGTGTGATGTTGAAAGTAGCTAGGGTTGCATCAACATTCGCGCACCAATCTCTTATATCGTGTGAACGGACGTCTGGATCAAATGGCGGCAGATAGAAGTTGCTGCGATCTCGCGGCACAGACGTCGTAGCTAGGGCTGCTGTGACGGCACTTGTGGCTGCTTGCTTGGTGACGGTTGTTAGTAAATTCATAACTTGATCCATAGAAAAAGTAGGTTCAGGTTTTGCACTTTTGGAGGTTTCCAGTATAGGGGATTGTGATCCCACCGCTGCTGTCGGAGATACTCCATCACTACACTCACTTGGTTCCATGATATAACCAATTATAATTATATGGATACAAAATAAAAGGAGCGTGTTACCAGAACGGTGTATTTTAATAGACTGCCAATGCTTATCGGATACTCGGATTACAATAATTTCCCCTTCCCTACGATCACGCCACTTAGTCCAAGCAAAACAAATGATGTCATCGTTCATAGAAAGCCAGCTGATAACCATAAAGACCAATTAAGTCGTTACGTAAACAAGTGACGTCATCGCCATGGAAAGTTACAATAGATAAATTGCATAACCACAAATATTTATTAAACTTATTCCTGAATCCCTTATCTATTTACTATTTTAAAACAATAGTTCAATTATACATACAATGATTCATTTAAACTAATCTATTTCTTGCCCCAATACAATGGATCGCCGCCCATATATACAAATCGACTCAGTTTACCCCGAAATTCACGTAGTCTTGTGCGTCTTACCCTACAGTGTTATTTAAGCCCGTGTGGGGGGCCGTCAGAACCAGGCAGCGCCGAAGTCGTGATTGAAACCATGCCTGCTGCATGCTTGCTGGCTTGCATGCTGCATGCTTGCTTGCATGCTTCATGCGTGCTTTCATGCGATTAAAGGTTGCAATGTGTACCGTTAAGTATTGAAACATCATTTTATGTAAAGTTTTATCGATAACTTATAAGCTAATATGAAATGATAGTTTGATATATCGTTTTTCTAGTAAACAAAATAATTTTAAATCTTTTTTTTCTAAACGTTTGTTCGATTATGAAACGGTGATTATTAATTATTCGATTAATTAACAAAAATACACATAAAAAATCGTGGAATAGTTTTCTGTGAAATAAAACATGATGTAAAAAAATCTGTATTCCAATAGATACCCGTTAAAAAGAATATAAATGTATGCAAATGAAAGTTTAACAAAACAAAAATTAATATAATTGCCAAATATATTCTCATTTTTTTAACACAAATCAGAGTGGTAATTATAGAGCGTCGGTGGAACAACGGTTAAGGCCATGGCTTCTCGATTCATCTGTCCCTTTTGGATCCTCGGTTCGATGTCGCTGACAGGCAAGAACTTGGATTGCTTATGTCAACAACTGTAGAACGCGTTTGTTAGCTGAAGTAATTTACAATCTTCTTTGATTTATACCCGGTCAAAAGCCTTGAATACCTCTAATGATACAGCTATTGATTCCCCATTGCCCTCCAAAGCCTTGCTCCAAAGGTGTTTGACGTACGCTAGACTGTTGCCACTTGAACGACTATCACGGGAACCATGCTGGTTATCGCTAAGTAGGTCATTATTTTCAAGGTATGTCAGTAAAAGATTGTTTAAGAAACGTTTACAAATTATGGAGGTGATTGCAACAGGTCTATAATTGACTGGCTCTGAGCGACTGCACTTTTGAGGTACAGGCTGTACATTTGTGAGCTGCCAGGCTTTCGTTACTTTTCCAGTTCTTCAAAAGAGTCGAAACAGGAGAAGTCACTGCAATTGAATGCATAGTGTTTTAAAATTACTGAAATATTTGGAATTTAATATTAAATGCAACTAATGCACATAATTATAAAAGTAATGATATATATAAACAAAATATACTAGAGCGCGATTATCTGTAAATACGCAATCAAAATAAATATTTCCGCGCAAAGTGGTAGAAAACCGAATCGTAATCGAATCAGCGCTACAGCACTACTCTGTCCTGATTTATGCTGTCATTAAACTGAGCAAGCCGAACTAGCCTGATTGGTGACTCCGGCGATATACATCGACGTGTTTCTATTGGATTGCGATAAACATAAATATCCTTCAGGACAGATAAAGGGTTAACAGATAGGATTCAATTGGGTTTTGGGTCATTTTAGAAGAGTTATAGAGATTTTTCTTCACTGATAAATTGTATTTGTTTGTAGTTAAATTTATAGAAAGCCTTTTACAGTGAGTACAAAGAAAGAAATGAAGCCAGTTTTTAGTGTAACGTTACATAGTAAAATCATAATGTTTAATTTTTTATTGGCTCTGAAATTTTCACCTATTTTATACGGTTGCATTACAAACAACTACTCTTCTAACGCTCCGATTTATGCAAGTTTGTTTAATGAAGTATCAACAATTTAACTTATTAGGTATCGCAACAAAATGTAGTAAGTGTCGAGGGAAAGTTAATCTATGGATTCTAATATTTTAGAAACAACTTTAGAAATCTAGACAGTTAAATTCCACAAAGGCAATTCCAACTAGGGAAGACAGTCGGCAACGCATCTTTAGCTGGCAATATAATATAATAAACACAATCAATTTTAATAAATAACACACCTAAGATTATAGATGTCTAAGCCTATTGATGCCACACACCAACAGGTGAGTTGCGTGCTTGTTTGCTGGCTATTAAAGTAGTTAAAATGGCAAACTATTTGCAAAAATAATTCAAACAATACTAAAATAAATAAATTATTTATTATAAAATAAATTGTATTTATAAATTATACAAACAAAAGACAAACTAAAAATATGAACTTCATATAACAAATTATTTTGTTTAGGACAAAGGTTTGATCAGAATGTCATACATTTGAACTCATTAGTTTTTAGTTTTGTAAGTATTTTTAAATTTAAATGCCTTTTCACCCTAAGTGTAAAAGTTTGTGAATGTTTTGTCTTTTAGAAAGCTGTGTTTCTGTAAATTTATTCACTATTTAGATAAGTAAGTCTTTGTTGTATATATTTTTAATCATTGGGTCTTAGTTTAGTTTGTGAAATAGTTAAGTTTGTTTCACCGTAAGTATCTCATTGCCCAGCAAATATTTTTATTCCTTTTTGGCCTTTGTTTTACATGTTACCTACCTACCAATATGCTGTACTGGCAGAAATAGCCCGACCCATTGCATTGATCGCTGATTACAGTTTTTAATTAATTAACAAGCGCACACTCTCCTTTTATATTTGTTTGTATACAGGGTGTAAAGGAAGCATAATAATTAAGGGTCAGTAAGTCATTGTTAGAATCTATCTACATTGTTAGAATCTACTGTAAAAGAATTGGAGTTGTACTTGACAGAAGGGGCTGGTTAAGACTTCCATAATTTTTATTTCAATTATTTTCATCAACACCTTTGACAGCCCTAAGTGGTTTTCATATCTCAGTAGTCTTACCTACCTACCGAGTAGCACGTAATGCGATGCTACTGGACACGATTTAAGTTACTTTAATGATTTCAAATAAATAGAAAAACTCGTTTTTTTATTTATTTGCGCTTCGCGCGCCTCGTGCGCACATAGGTATGAAACCACCTAGGGCTGTCAAAGATGTTGAAGTAAAAAAATTAAAATGTGTGAAAGTCTTAACCAGCCCCAATAACTCCAATTCTTTTACAGTATATTCTTACAATGATATACTTACTGATCCCTTACTTATAAGGGACAACTTAAAAGAAGTTTTTCCACATCAAACAAATAATCACGAAATGCTCCTTAATAATAAGTTAAGTTGCAACAATTTATTACAAATTCATACAAGGCTTCATAAGGATATAATATCAGCAATATACATTTTTATATAAAAAAGAATAATAAAAATTGTGTGTCGTGTTCCGTTATCAAATATGATTAGACGTATTTATAAGGGTCGTATTATATTTCGCAAAATTTGCAAATTTGATTGATCCAATATTTGCCAAACTTTTCACATTGAAATTGTATCCAAATTAGATCTTTAAACTTTATAAACTTTATTTCTTTTTAAAGGGACTTTTATTTTATAAATATGTAGTCCCATATTTATACAATTACATAATACTATACTAAAACAAAAAAATGAATACATCATTTATCATACATAAAAATATTACACTGGTGGACGCAAGTGTGCAAGAACAATTTCATAAACTAATTGTGCTGGATATTGTGTGGGTGCCGACAAATAAGGAGACAATATTTAGCATATAGATTTATTTTAAAATGTCAGAGTAATGCCAACAATTTATGGGTGGTATAGATGTATCTGGCACCGACTGTACGTACTTCACATTCATCTTTAGATTATAGAGGTACAATTGAAATCAAAATCTAATGAGCCCAGTAACGAACGCGTAACGTGGCAAAAATTGCATTTATGCATCAAGTCCAAAATTAAACAACAAGCAATAACAAACAATCAAACATTGACATTAATCCTCAAACTATCGACCAAACCATTCACAAATTTCAAACTAAATGTTTGAGGAAATGAAAATCGATTGCTAAAACTATGAAGTTTCACGAGTGGGTCTAAATTGCCAAACTTTTACTGTTTTGCTAGCTTTAAATATTTGCATAAGGCTGCCTTCATGTTACACGACAAAACTATAGCAGGGCTCAATCTTAATAAAACGGTTTGGGCAATCTATGTAGTTCAAATCTATAAAGATATAGCTTCTTGGATTTAGCACCTATAATACTGCAAGATAAAAAAGTATCAAAGAATCTTGCAAGTACATTCTTACAGTTAAGTATACAGTTGTGCGCCCTTAATTACATAAGGTATAATTTATCGTAAGATATTATGAAGTACTTTTCTAGGTATATATCCTGCCATTAGACTAGTTTCATATCAATATTGTCCTCGTGGTAGAAAAAAACAAACAAATTTTATTTATTATAATTTTAATTCTTATTCATATTTCCACAAAATTAAATACTCATGTACGAAAAACTTTATTCCAATAGTCATAATCACGAATTTCAAAATTCCGAATTTTATAATACGGAATGGTTCATAATTCCGAAAATGAAAATTCCGTGTTCCATACTTCCGAACTTTTCTTCTTCGAAACTTCAAAATTCCGAACGATTATAATTACGAAAATCAATATGCCGAATTTGAAAATAGCGAACCATAAAAATCCGAATTATTAATAATCCGCAATATCATAAATACGAATCTCGAATATCAAAATTCTGAAAAATATTAGTTGCAATAACAAATGACTTGTAAAACTGCATGAGCACATCAATTTATACGTTCGAGCATTCAAGTAGTCAGCTGGAAATGAGAAAGTTTATAAAATTTTTTTTACCGAGTTATTTCTTAAGTATGTAGTTTATGTACTGAAATGAAAATCTCTTTTTATCTACCCTTTTTATCCCTTATTATTTATATACAGACTAACTGCTCCTCCTCGCTTCGCTCGTCGTCGCGCCTAATTTGTATAATTGCAAAATGTACCTTATTCATTTTAATTTGTGTCACAGGAGATTATATTATAATTTTTAATATATACCCGTTTTAGATACAAAATCTGAATGTTAGCATTGAATTTTTAGAAAATAAAAATTCGGAATACGATATTTCTGATTAGTAATAAAGCGAGTTTTTAATTCTTCGTACTAATGAAAGTCGGAATATTAAAATTTTGTATTTATGAATTTCGGTAAAATAAGAATCGTGTTTTTGAATAGTCGGAATTAAGACTCATCGGGATTGTGAAATTCGGAATTTAAAAAATCGGAATATTCAAATTCGGAATTACATTATTCGGAATTTTTGGGTGTTCCCCCTCTAAGTTTTATGAATGCGTTTGATTGGACTCTGGTTTTACGTTTTGTTTCAACAATTATGTATGAGCAATATTTATTTAAGTTTTGATTTGGAAACGGATTTTAAGCTGCTGAATTTCGATATTGAAAAAAACGTTTGAAATTATGAAAATAGAACGCATTCGTACGGCTCTTCTTTATATTTAAAAGAGAGGTACCAATTGAAAGATCATTTTTTACCATTTTAGAAATTTTTATATTCAAAATATTTTATTCCTCGTTACAAGACTTTGCTTCAAATAATTAAACGTCTGAGTTTTAACAATGAAATTCCTGAAAGTTATTAAGCTAACAAATGTAAGTTTCTTAGATTTCTTCAACGAATTCATAGACCGTACTGAAACGTTAAACTATCCAACAGTTCTATATAACAATTTTTTATTTTTGTCTTTTATACTTTCCAAAGACGGTAATGACAATCAATTTTTAAAATTGCTATAGAGAAAAGTTGTTTCTTACAAATATAGCTTATAATATAGCTTATAAATATAGCTATTTTTGTCTTATAGTGAGTACTAACAACTAGGAGAGGGTGATTAAAAAGTCATGACAATTGGGAATTGTTATTTGGCAAAAAGCGATTGTATTTAAGAATATTCCAGAAACTTTTACTTGATTGCATTAAGTTTGGTTCTTTAAGCAAGTTCCTTCACATTTGTATAACAAAGGAAATTATTTGAGGAAGTGAAGATAAAATACATAATATAATACAGGTTAATTGTTGATTTTTTTGCATTGAAACGATAAAGGAAAACAGGTTGGCCTCCAGTATGAGCAGAAGTTATACTTTTTATATTTTATAAGGTTTTGCCAACTCTGCGGTGTGGAAAAAAATATATACTAATTCTGCAAGTGCGAAAGTTTGTTTTACAAACAGGAGTGGCTCGTTTACATGTAATGAAATATGACCAGTTCTTTACGGATATGTCTTACAAAATTGGATGGTATTGCACGTCAACTAGTTTAATACACTTTCCAACTAGCGTACCTTATAAAACTTGATGACAAATCTTTTGTCAACTGTGTGCTGGCAGGCACGTTATTAGAAAGTCCAGGGTAAGACTCAAAAAGACAGAGTAATCAAAATGTTCAAAACTACTTTAAATTAGCTTATTAAAACAATTTTCCAACTTTTCCCTTATAACCACAAAAGATGTGACTGCGAATATTTTTATACTAAAAATATTAGTAACGTTGTTTTTGATATTGTGACGTCAAACCTTATAGCATTTTTTTTTTTTTTTGGCTGAATTTATAACCATTTAGCATTTTCTTTGGTGTGTTAGAGCATACACCATTAACAGTAAAATAATAGAAGAAAATAAAGAAGAAAATTTAAGAAAATATATAATAGAAGAAAAGTTTTAGTTCAAGTTTTTAAGTAATTTAGTACATTTAGTTTGTTTGTTAGTTGATTTGAAATCCAAATTGTTAAACCGTTTAATTTGTTGGTATTCTATATTCTAAATTAACTGAAAATTATTAAGTCAATTTATTAGAGGAAACTTTGCTGAATTGTGAATTATTTGGTGAACTTTGTTGTATAATTGTATGGATCGGTTCATTTCCAAAATAAAGAAACAAAATGAAATGAATTTAACTTACGTTAAACTGTTAGACATTGTGATTGATAGCTCAAATGGCTGTGTGCTAAACTAGACATAAAATTGTTTTTCTTAACACATTCTTAGTATTTTTGTTATGACACAGAACATAAACGTTTGACGTTTGGTATAGTTTTTGTTTACATTACTATTATTTATTTGCGATCATATTTGCGTAGACCAAATATAAATCTTATACAGAGATTTTGAAGGCGCTCAAGCTTATTTAATTGCTCCTCAGTAAAATCAAGATAGCTTATATCTCAGTAGTCCAGTAATGGGAGGATTAATGATTGCGACAGTGCAATTTTTGTCTTTATGGGTAGGAAGTTGCGAAGTCTTGTAAGAGATTTAATAGCTGCAAAAACTTTCCTGCGGACCGAATTTATTTGTGGTGTCCAGGAGAGTAAGGAATCCATGAGAATGCCAAAATTTTTAACTTCATTGCTAAAAGGTATTATTACATTGTCAAACATTACGTGTGAAAGTTGGTCTGGAAAATGTTGAGAAATCATTTATTTACTACCAAAAACGATTACTTGTGTTTTTAATGGAATCACTTTAAGATCAAAGCGTTTGGACCAATATGGAATAAACACAAAATCTTGGTTTATAGTGTCGATTGCTGAACTGATGTTTCGGTAGCTTGCTTGTGTATATATTTGTAGATTATCTGCAAACAAGTGGTAGAAAGAAGATAGTCCGAATATTAAAAAAAAAATTATATTAGTCAGAGACAGCAAATATTTTTCATAAATTTACCTAGATGATTGTTACGAGCTACGATCTGAGTACATCTTACAATCCATTTAGATGGGACTCACACCATTTGAAATATTACTTTTATACAAACAAAACTATCAAGCAACAGTATGAAATTAAAAAAAAGAAAAATAGCTTTAAGTTGTTGATTTGATGTCTTGTTGTTTTTTTAATGTTCATTTTAATTTCATCAAACGTGTAATTTAAGACCTACGGTCTTTCGTAAATACCTTATTATGTTATAAGTCAATGAAAGCAAGCCAACTGATAATTTATTGATTAAACATATTTAAAGATACTAATTGTAGCTTACTATAGTATAAGAGCAATTAATTATAATAAAAACGTAATTTATATAACTATTGTCTTCATAAATTTTTCTTGTCTCTTTAGAAACATGTCCGAAAATATTATATCGCACTTCATTAACTTTTCACTGCATTGCGGCATGCTCGATATGTCTCCAGACCTATTTGTAGGAATCACTGGAACACTTTTAGTTTACCTTACGTTCTGTAGACTTGTGAAACAGAGAACTTTCTTGAATTTTGAAGAAACTTGGATTTCCAGACATAAATAGATCTAGATATTTAAGTATTTGGTGATATTTTGTAAGATTTCTATTGTAATATGTAGGTCCCCTTTAGTATAGTTGCATTGGTCAGTAGGTCTTCTTGTACAGCTGCAGTGTGGTTTAAATCATAGTTTTTAAATTAGTACATACGTTTAACTTGCTTATTCTCTAGTTTTTCTCATTGTTTATTCCCAGGTTTATTTTGCGGTTAAAAATAGAGTGCTATATACGATTAAAGACAGATTTTCTGGAGACTGTTTAAACCAACCTTTTTTTGTTTATACCTCATACTCTCACACTCTCTTTATTTAACAGCGGCAAAATACCCCAGGTGTGTTGCACTAAAGTGGACCATGCAAACCATTACTGAACCCACAAACTGCAAAACACAAACTGCAGTCATTTCCGTCGAAGTGTGGAGTTCCTCGGGCAAACATCAACAACCTTGAACAAATTATCTGCGTTAATTGATCAACAAACCAAGGTTAATAGTGCAATGAACTACGAAACCAAATTCAATGTGAGCAAACTAACGAATTTAAAGTAAGGTCGATTACCGGTGGATTACAAACCATTAATCTTTTTACTGAACCTCTGAACTATATCTGGGGGTTCCTGCGGTGCTCTGTAATGAGATAGCCTAACAATGAACCTTGCAGGAAGTCCAGTCATAAAATAAATTTATTACGGCATAGCTCAACTAATGCCACGATTTAACGAGTAAAGTTAGACAAATTTGATAAATTTAGTGATTTAATTTTATTGAATACAAAAGAATAACGAATTAATAATGATTGACTCGGAACTTCTTTGTCTTCGGTAACTCGCCTTTGAACAAGCATGATTAATATGTATATTATATTTGTATTATTATATTTATATATGTATGTATATTAATATGTAATAAGCATGAATAATTATACTCATTGCTTTTGCATCTCGCCACACAATTTCCAAGCTATTTCTGCTATTCTTACAGCAATCTTCATAAATTATCGGACACTTAATTATTTCTGATCGTATTTGCTTTCTAAACGACCGGGATTCCTTAAGCTTGTGTCATGACTTATACCCTGCGTTCAATATGATTGATCGGGATTTGTCTCATAAAATACAGCACGGTTACTATTTTTACACTTTCGTTGCAGCTGTTTAGTAGTAGGTAAGTTTTTCCTCGTATTATTATTGTACCTAAATTATCGACATATATTAAATTTGACACTTAAACTATAAACAGGTACATGGAAATTTAAAAACTGGACGTGCGTTTAGATTTGTAAATTTTTCTTTTATGCATCGGCCGAAGTACCCTTCCAGTAGTAATTTGTCACCGTAACGCTGAAGATGTCGCGGAAAGGACCGGAGTGATACATCAAAAATTAACAAATACAAACAATAAGAACGTAGTTAAAAAAAATTATGCATTAGATCTAACACAAAACTTATGTAACGCTTACCTAAATGGCCTTATGGCGTCACGTACCACTGAGTTGTTTCATCGCCAACATCGGAGATTTATTGTCCGAAGATTTCATCTTTATATTTGTGGTAATTTATGGAAAAAGATCTCTGTCCTAATAAACATTTTACATTTATTCGAAACCAGCGAAACGATTGGTTAATGAAACTCATGACCCTAAGGCTGGCACCTACCTCGCCCAACGAATTTCTATTGCGATCCAGCGTGGTCATTCGACCAGCCTATTAACTGCGTTGCCTTCAATATATTCTAGTTTAGATTTTGATTTGTAGCATATCTATATCTTACAATTATTAAATTACCACACTTATATGTACATTTGTCAAAGCATAATAAGCTTTCCCACAGTGTCATCAAAAATGTATAAAAAACAGCGTGGCTTTTTTATGAATTTTTTTGTAATTATAAAAGTTTATTAATCTGTAAATAATTATACAATTATACATGTTCACAATAAACAATATGAAATGATGTCTTTCCACAGCTAACCATTCGTTTTTATGACATTCTATATCACAAAAATGAAGCGTATAAAGAAGGTTTTTCAGAAGGCCTTTACTTCACCACACCTTCCCACCAGTACCATATCTTCTCAAGCCCAGGTTGTACGCCGTCTTCTTTCGCGACGTTGACACTTCCACTTCATACACCTGCTACTACACTGGCAGTAGCACCTTCCAACCAGTACTGTATCTTCTCAAGCACACGTCTCCACTTCACCGGCATTAGCATCTTTCTACCAGCACCACATCTTGTCAACTAACTGCCACATTCTTTTCTTCTTTACTCTTCAGGTTACTTCCACCGAATCTCGGTTACTATTCCATCCACGTAAGTACAAAAACACTGTGGTGACCTACTGTTTTATCACTTTGTTTCTTGTTAAATGCGATCGTGTTTCCTTGTTTATTAGAATGTTCAGTATATAATTCACTAGAATCGTCTTCGCTTGCTTTCAAATATTTTTATAAAATAGAATTTCTGTCTTCATCCCGATATTAAAATTTCTGTTCCACCGTAGAAATAGAAAAAAACCAGCAAATGTTGTCGTCCGCGGTAGGGTTCGAACCTCGGACTCGATAGATCAATTACTATGCTGCTGTGCAGTCAGGGGTTGGACCATATTCTATGCGTAAATGAGGTTTTAATCAAAATGCCACACAATAATTTAAACTAACATTTTTGAACAGGTAGATCGTGATACTGTGCCTACGAATTGGCCTTCGACCCAAGCTACTAGATATGCCCTCACTGTATGAACCAACACTACTGCATCCTAAACATTTATTCTCTTAGAATACAGAAAAGTTTTAGCGGCCCTAGGATCTTGCTCTATAAGTCGAAGTCTTTTTAATGTTTTTTCTTAGGAAATTGTTTTGTAACTAAAAGTGTTAAATGTTTCCTACGTTATAACGTTCGTTAAATATAAAAATGTTCAAATTTCCATAACTACATACTTAATCATACTACTAATGCTGTTCGTTTGCCTTATTTCTGGCCATCGATATACTTTTAACATTTTTGGCAATGTTAATCCCAATATAAAACACATCTGTCAGAAGTACCTATATAAAATATATATACAGAACTAATTCTCCGTCCCTCCCCCGGGTACTGTATGGCGCGTTAGTCTTATTTTTGGCTGTCGATATATTTGTGGCAACTTAACTCTTTTTTATTTCTTACAAAATAAATTGTCAAAAATAGCCTCTGAGTGCAGGAAATATAATTTCTTTGAGAAAAAAATTGGTTTACAAATAGCTGTAGAGAATAGTACAGGAAAGTGAAGCTTTTGAAAAGTTAAAGTGTTTTTACCCTTTTCAAGGAAATTTAAAAGGCAAGAGCATTATTACTATTACTATTACCTAAGTTAAGCAATTGAAAGAGAGTTAAATATGATAGAGAACAAGATTCATTTTAGATTAATTAATTTGGTTAATTACCAGCCTTGTTCTATTCATTTTCATTTCTTTGACTTTTTTACGGTTTGACACTTAGTCATCGAGATGGTTAACCGTAGGGATCTGCTGTATGCTGCATGTTTCTTCTCTATTAAAACACTTTCGCAGAACTTAAGTGCGAATAAACTTTGGTAACATTTTCGTTGTAATATTTCCTTAAGTATTCACGATGGTAAATAAAACATTTTCCGTTGTAGTTTTTTATTTATAATTGAGTATGTTGTGATAGTTTTGAAGAAATTAAACTTCTATATTGTCTTGTTAGCTATATTTCTGTATATATTCTTAGCCATTCGATATGTTTTACTCAAAGTATATAGCCATTCTAAGTGGCCACGTTTTTAAGGTGTCTTTCAATCTTTTGAATCCACACCATTTTAGAAAGATAGATATAAACTTTATTCTACAAACACTGCACATATTACAATTAAGTTAAAATAACATATCGCATAATACAAAACAGTTGTACGATGTTACGATTGTTAAAACAAGATGTAAATACAAAACGAGAGCAAAAACTAAACAAAAGATTAGGAATAAGCTCTTGGTTTTCAAAAACAGAAAGTGAGCAGTTTATAAAAGGCACTGACTCAGCTGTGATGTTGCTATATAGCAATGCTGATCTTCGTAGTAGCGATGTCTAGCTGCGGGTTTGTTTTATTTAGTATTTTTATATATGAGTATGTGTATGTGTGTACGAGTGAGTTAAGAGGGTCTATAAGTGTTAGAATGCAAAAAAGAATGCAATTTCAATCTTTTCTGCATGATTGTTATAAGCCAAAAGAGCTCCTAATAAAGTAATTTTTAATGCAAACGCAAATACAAAAAAAAAGGAAAAATAAAGATTGCTATTTGTTAACTTTGTTTGTTAAATATATTTTGTTCTTAATAAATAGAAACAAATGAAAAAACACCAGTAATACTAATTACAGTTGAAAACTGTGTATACTATAAGGAACTTGCCCTTTAAATCTGACCTTATATAATATATCTTAAGTATAAATTCATGTTTTTTAAATAGTCTACGTATTTTAGTGTGAAAATAATTGGAAAAAGCCAATCTATAGAACTTCTGTAGAATAATATCACAAAATAGTATGCTCTACTCACATTTACTGCAATGCGGCACGCTCGATATGTCTCCAGAACTATTTGTAGAAATCACAGGAAGATGTGTTCTTCACGTTTGGTTGTCGTTCAGTTGACTTGCGGATAAAAAGTTTAAAGCGGTCTCAGATTTCCAGATGGAAAGAGATGTAGATATTAAAATGTTGTGTAATAGTTTGTATCTGTATTTTTATTATTTTATTATTTGATGTATTTCTACATGGATTTGAACACTGTTTTGTTTTAAACTTTACATTAGAGTAAGGTTATTTTGGCATCTACAGTCTATTGACGACGTTGTAAAAGAGATTTTCTGCTGGTTCTTGGATTTTAAATCCACGTTTTTTAAGGATAAAATTATTGCACTAAACATTTTTTGTTTTTTTTATACCTCATGTATCCCTTGAAATACCCCAGTTTTATTGCATCAAATTTGACTATATCACCCATATTATTACTTACTCCTAAATACATCAAGGCACACAAATTACCTACAAAGCCCATACAGTTGAGTACGAATATCTAACAACAGTTATTTCCGTCATAGTTATGTGTTTCTCAGAAATAAGTTCAACACTTAGACAAACTACGCTAATGAATCAACAAACCAACTTAAATCTGAGCAAAATATCAAATTTAAACTTAGGTAAATAGTGAAAGGTGAGTTTAAATCATTAAACTACTTACTGAATCTTTGAACTATTTGTAGCGGTTCTTGTGGTGCTCTGAAATAAGATAACCTAACAATGGACCTTGCGGAAAGTCCAGTAATAAAATAAATTTATTACTAAACTATTTCTTTACTCCCTCGATTTATTGCGTAAAATTTGATAAATTAGCTAGACACATTAGTAGCTCAGTAAACGAATTGTAGTGTAAATGAAGCCAAGCCATGAACCTTTTTTAATATTGTAAAATGTAAAAGCCTTATAGGTAAAACTGGAGGTCTACAAATATGATTGCAAATTAACTATTTTCACTTCCTTAGGCTTCACCGTAAACTTTTTAAAATATATACATGTTCTGATTTTTGCATTTTGTTCTCCCTCTGACATGCTTCATCACCATCTTTCACCACTTTGTGTAGTTGAGGAATCGCAAGTTTAATGCCCTTTTCCCTTTGGCGTAGTGTGTTCCTAAATACAATTCAAAATCTATTTTGAATTCAAATATTTATTTCTCATTTTTGACAGTTATTTGTTCTTGTTGTTCATGACTCTACCACCAGTTCGTAAAAATCTTCGTAAAGAAGAACTGGAGATTTATCAAAGGTACCCTTTTTTTTAAATAAGTTTACAGTAGCTTTTATGTTTATACAAAATAATTTTTATCTCTTCTTATGTATCCAACTTCAGACCTGTCTCTATTTTGTCTAGTATTGGAAAGGTATTTGAGAGTATAGTGGTTAAAAAGATACACTGGCATATTAAACAACTTCATAAATCGCAACATGGTTTTCTTCCCAAAAAATCTACTTCCTCCAATTTAGCAACCTATATTACTGATATTGCAGAAGCGCTTGATAATGAGAATGAAACGCATGCTATATATAGAGATTTTAGCAAAGCCTTCGATCTAATTAACCACGATCTCCTCATTGGCAAAATCAATAAAATTGGAGTTCATGGCTCACTTCAAAATCGTTCGCGAATGGTAAACATTTATGGATATAAATCTGAGCAAACAAGAATACCTTCGGGGGTTCCGCAAGGTTCACATTTGGAAAGGAATAAATATAATTATATTTATACGATCAACGTGACTTAGGTCACGTTATTATCACGTATTATCCGAGACTTAGGTAACTTAGGCAGACAATCAATTAAATTTAAAAAATCACATTGAGGCTTTGGTATCTTTCTATGTAAACGGGAAGTCTTCCCGTTTGTCAGGTTTTATTAATTGACAGGTGACGTCTTTCAAAGATCCAACTGTAGTCTTACCTGTCTATAGCAGCCTAATACGCAGTTCTTTAGATTATGCTAGCCTAATCTGGAATCCTTGTTACAATGTCCACTCTAGCAGAATCGAACGAGTCCAAAAACGTTTATTGTACAATTTAGCGTATAAGATAATTAAATGTAAAGATTTAAAGTCTTACGAGTCTCGGCTACAGTATTTCGGTTTAGATGCATTGTATGCCAGACGGAAAGTCGCTGACATTACGTATTTATACAATTTATACTATATTTACACAATAAGTGTATTTATATAAAGTAATGAAAGTTTTTGTACACTACAGCAATTTTCTTCATAAGATTATGTTAGTGGTTCCTCGACAAGGTAGTATGCTATGCAACAGACAAACATGCACATTCCATATTACAGAATTAATGTAGGACAAAATTCACCTGTCTCAGAATGATTAGAAGCTATCCCTGCATTCAAAGTAGATTCGATATTTTTAATAAAGTGGGCATGTACAATGGGCAATGATGTATGTAGTTTGTGAGCCTTGTTGAAAAGTTTGTTTTCTTTATTTATTAATGTATTTTTTAAATCTCAATTTAATAAATATATGTATTAGGTTATTCACACTTAAAAAAATATTATTTATTCTTTTTTAGTTTTGATAAAAGAAATATTTCTGTACTATTTCATAATATGTTTTGTCGTGTTCACTATTTTAAGATAAGCACTTGTAACGGAACAAACTCAATCCTTGTATATAGAATAGGAATAAATTCTCAGTATACCTACTATTAGGATTCGGAAATATGAATTTTCAGAAGTTACTATAAAAATATCGATTGGCATACTACGTACCTGTGTAATAGTGTGTGTGTGTAGATGTATAAATGAGGTAAAGATTAGATAACGAAAAGGAAGTTTAAAATTATTTGTGATCTGAATACCTACAATTCATTGATTAAAAGGGCATATAAAAGGAAGTTCAAATAAATTCACTTATCTTACTTAGAATAAAAGTGGGTATTTATTAATTTAGAATTAATGTATACTTCTCAGAATATACATACCTACTAATTAACATAAATACCTCTAATAAGTATAACTAGAGGTTAGAAGGTATAGCCATTGGGATGCCTACTTTGTTATTTTAGAGGTTCTCTTCCATTGGTAAGTACGGTCTTATTGGTGACGTAATTATTTACAAGAATAATAATTTGGGAATGCTTTCGCATTTACACATTGATTATAACTCAAAGGTACATTCCTTTATAACAATTCGTTGTATAACAATTCTTTGCCTCGAAATATCACTTGAAATTTAATACGAGTAAGAGGGTAGATAGTTGCCAGGGCGTTGTGAAGGGTTCACGGTGAAGAAAAAAAAAATGCTCCCGGTTGGGTATAAATAAGGCAGGAGGCCGCAGAAACGGGGCATCAACACCAGTCTCGGTCTGCGTGCGTTCTCGAGCGCACGTCGATCGCAGACGCCTTCCCGCTTTTTTAGCCCCCGCGCTAATTGAGCACCCAAATTTCACTGGTTGTTGTCGTAATATATAATTTCATAGTTGTATACCGTAATAAGTTTCTAACGCCGTTTTCACGGCGGACAGTGGGTCGTTAACCGTACTTCTAATAAGTTTTTTAACGCCGTTTTCACGGCGGATAGTGGGTTGTTAACCGTACTTCGTGGAACGTGAGCTTCGTCGACGGGGTCTCGTCGTTCCAGGACTTCAAGTTCCGTGTTCGAGTAAGTTATCCGCGTCGTCCTCAACCGCCCTACTGCGTGTAGGGTGGTTTTTAGGAAGTTAGTCATCGTTGATAGGCTCATAGTATATATATTTATATATTGTCGTCCCTCCCCAACCCCTCCGCAATGGCTTCCCTAAGCCCTGAGGAGCTTCTGAATAAGCTGATCGCTGATTACGACGCCCAAGGCACTCACTGCCCCCCTCATATGATTCGCACCGCGACCCGCGACCCGTCACCCGCGACCGAGTCATCCTCGGAAGCCACCCCAACTGGCCCTGAGTCTCCCTCCTTTACGCTTGTTAAGAAGCGCTCTAAGAAGCATTCGAAACAAGACCCGGCGCCCTCGGCGCCCGTCCCTACACCCCCTGCGGCGTCTTCAACGCCAGCTGTCCCGGTGTCTTCAACACCCGCTCCGGCCCCAACTTCTGTCAAGGCCAAGGTCCCACCACCCGTTTTCCTTCGGGAAAAGGGTAAATGGACTGAGGTCTCGACATTGTGCAATGAGCACAAAATCCATTACATCCGAGCAGCCAACTCGGGTGAATCTATTAAAATCTTAGTCTCGTCGATAGACGACTTTCGTGCTTTAACAAAGCTCCTCACCGATAAGCAATATGCTTATCATACTTATGCTCTGTCAGAAGAGCGTAAGATCAGAGCGGTACTCAGGGGAGTCCCGTTCGAATTATCGAACGAGGCTATCCTGGAAGATCTGCAGTCCCAAGGCTTCCCGGCACTCGCGGTGCATAAAATGCACAGCAAGTACGGGAGGCAACACCCTCTCGCTTTGGTGATTCTCGCCAACGTCCCCAAGTCCAAGGAGATCCTCAAAGGAGTTAGCACTATATGCGGCCTCTCTGGGATCTCGATCGAGGCGCCTCACCGCCGCGGTCATCCCGGCCAGTGCCATCGGTGCCAGTTGTACGGGCACGCGGCGGCCAACTGCCGCGCACCGCCCAGGTGCGTCAAGTGCCTGGTCCCGCACTTCACTAAGGAGTGCAATCGCACTCCTGAAACTCCCTTTCCTCCCGATTGCGTGCTTTGTGGCCAGTCCGGCCACACTGCAAATTACAGGGGCTGCCCTCGTGCACCCCGTTGTATGCGCTCCAATTTCAAAAGGGCGGCACTCAAACAGGCCCCGCGCCTTTATCAAGAAAACTTTCCGCCGCTGCGTAGCAGGGTTCCTCCGGCTGCAAAGCCTACACAGTCTAGGCCTGCCCCAGAAAACTGGAGGCAGCGCCCCGCATCGAATTCCATCCCGGCTCCTCGCCCATACAAACCCACTCCTCAATCCTCCGTAGCAGACGATATGCGTATCGTCTGCGACGCTATGAAAAATATCGATGTTAGTGAAATCGCAGTCTTAGCCCGTAAACTTAGGGCTTCACGTACTCCGACAGAGCGTTTGCTAGCTCTGGCGGAGCATAGTTCCCTTCTCAATTCATTATAGGTTCATTTAAATGAATTGATCCCTAAATCATGCTTCGGCCGACTTCTGCCCAGCCCCGGCTTCACCGGAGGCTGCCCAGAACGGCCACCAACTCATGTCCCTTTGAGCACCTTCAGTGCAACTTTCACTACAGGCGGAAGACCCGCTAGCGGGTCTCCGCCAGCGCGCCCAACTTCCCGACGGGTGTCGCTTCCGATGAAGGCTAACGGTAATAACTACAGCCAACAGGTGGTTTTTAGTGGGTAGGTGCCATTCTGGTGAGTCCCACATAACCCCCCGCAGAAGAATTTACCTGCGGGCGGTATGCATGACGCATCTTCCACCTCCCTCCCGCGAGGGTGCCTCGGCAGCAAAAAAAAAAAAAAGAACAGAAACGGGGATTAGATTCCCAGCTTCGGTTTCGGGTGCATTCGATTGTTAGAGTATTGTCAGGAAGGGAAAGTAACCCAAAGGTCTGCCAGTCCATACATAGTTCAAGTTTTAATTTTTCAATTGGTTAAAATGAGAATACAGTATTGTTTCTGAAGGCGGGTCCTGTCTTTGGGTGAGTCTTTTTTTTATTATTGAATATTAATCGGGAATTTAGGTTTTAGGAAAGTTCTGCCAGTTCCTAGATAAAAGGTATTTTTACGAGTATTTTAAGATTACATGATTTTGTTTGGTGGGGAATTCTGTTTAGGTGAGCGTTTATTTTATTTAATGCTGTAGGGTAATTTAATAGGGAAATTAGTTTTATATTACATTTATATAACCTAGGTCTTGATTTATTTATTAATATTTTGTGAATTTTATTCTTTATATATGTATTAATATATTATATATATATACATAACTATATATATGTATTAATATATGTAGTTTATATATATATATATATATACTTTCATTTTATATTTGATTTTATTTGTATTAAAAGTAATTGTTGACACAAACAGAACACAATACATACATACTAAAATGCTGCCATTTGTGGCGTGTTTTATAGTTACCTAAATATAATGTATTTATGCATCGCAATGGTAAGATATTCGAAAGGGTTATTTGAATGAGTCAAAATAATTTATTCAACATAGACATTTGCATACTGAGCGTGATAATCTCCAACTTGGTGAAGTTTGCAGAGGTGATACTTTAGAATATCTATCTCTTTATTTCCTTTCTTTATCGTTATGTCAATTGGCTCACAACCACTCAGTCATGAAGTTTCTTGTAACCATTTTCATTGATCTGACTATCTGTTGTTGTGACAAGGACGAGTTCCGGCTCATTAGACTCAGGAAGAAAGTTGGTTCAGGAACTTATTGGCTGAAAAATTTACAAATTTAAAAAATTCTTATTTCCTTCTTTATTTATGTTCATTTTGTGACTTGTTATCTATCATAAGACCAAAGAGTGGTTGAAGTCTCTTTTTATCAATTTCAATGATCTGAGCTTCTGGTGTTACGACAGGATGACACACCGGTGCATCAGCCTCAGTGAGAAAGTTGGTTCTGGAACTTCTTGGCTGAATAATTAACAAATGTCATGGAATGAATTATAAATCTATTTATTTCTCTTCTTCATTCATATATTTATTTCATGAATTATTAACGTACGTAATATTAAACAGTCGTTAGAGTTTCTGGTTTCATTCTCAATGTTCTGACTATCTGTTGATGTGACAAGGACGAGTTCCGGCTCATCAGACTCGGGAGGAGATTGGATTTGGAAATTCTTGGCTGAATAAATAACAATTATCATGAAATGGATATTAAAATTACACTTCTGTGTAATTGGTGACATCTGTGGGAAATAATCCAACTTTGAGATCACACTACTCAGTTTAAATTAAAGTATCTGCAAGATATAGATCTTGTGAGATAACTTTATTCAAGATTGTGGAATTTATTGATAGTTTTATTTATTCTCACAATCTTACCATATTCCATCCTCTACTAAATCTTATAAATCTATCTTCTTAAAAGTATTATTATACATTACTAACACTCGGGTGTTGGATTGGTGAATCCTGGAGAGAGAAAATCAAAAAATGAAAGGATGTCTCTCACATGAATAGGGCGAGGATAGGGATACTCACACCCCATTTTTTTATAAATTCCCAATACATTTTTATTCACCGAACCCATTTCAACAGTCCCTTATTACCTTATATATCTTTTATTATATATTTTATTATATGTATTTATTATAAATTTTTATTACAATAGCATTTACTTTCATTCTTAGGTACATTCTTTGTTTCTTATCTTTGTCACATACCTCGGAAAAGAACTTGGTTACTATACAACACAACGTAGAGTTCTACCCAACTTTAGACGATCACGCCAAATAAGTATTGTATTTTTATTGATAATGTATTATCTCGTGCCAATTATAATTGCTCTTCTATTAGCTGATGGTTTTATATATATTTTGGATGAGGAGTATAAGAATAAAGTTTGACAGTTATATGCTAGGTTTTATATTATGTTTATGTATTTATTACAAATTTATATCTATGACATTCCCTTATATTTTATAATGTTGAGAGAGGGGTGGTCGTTACACACTGATGTAATATATCTAAGTATAAACATTGTGACTTTTTGTGTCTTGTCTGGTTTGTGAACCAAATAAATAAAAAAAATCTTCATTCGTTAGCTGGGCAAGTCTGGACAGTGCTGTTACAGCTGACGTTAAGAAAATTTACGCGAGCCATTGCCCTCCTCAAACTCGTATTAGAGGGAAGTTAGCGACTCGTACGCGACTCTTCTGTAAAATGACATACTTTAGTGACAATGACGCTTTAGACATTTATCGTTTTATTTACAGGTTTTAGAGGCAATAAACCTTGAAATATTCTTCAAAAAAAAGGATTTGAACTCACTAAATATAGCATTCTTGTTAAGTTAGTTAACATGCAGACATTTATCATAATTTGTGGCATTAGCTATAATGAATAATCACAGTATCTTTTTGTTGATCGTTAAAATAATTGAAACTGAAAATGGTTTGCCAATTGCCCTTTCACTTAACGAACATTTCGGATTATAATTTATGAAATCAATATATCAAGATGTCAATTGTATTTCATAATGGATATAATAACAATTTGCAGTATCAGCCAGCTTGTTGAAAAGTATAAATAGGTACATATTACTTTAAACGTTCAAACTAAGCATACTTGTTTGTTCATCTCTTTCTAACTGCGTCTAAGGGTCGTTTGTTTAGGACAAAGGGTTAATTGAATCCTCCATAATAAATGGTTCGTAAAAGGTGAACAAAGTTGTACGTTGCAACTTTGTAAGTTTGTAAGTACAATGCTTGTTTGTTTATATTTGGACCTTTTCCTGTTTCCTTTGAAGATAATTAGTATGATGCGTGATCGTAATTCAGAATCAACATTATCTTTTTCAGAGGTTTTGGACGTAATTTGGTAACACGTACAAAGTAATGTTGTCTTCACGCATGTAAGAAAAGCGCCCTTATTAGGCAGAATCAGATAGTTAAGACACTATTCATTAGTTTACTGGATACCAACTGGGCATACTAGGTGCTGCAAGAATTATATCAGAAACAGTTTCTATTCAATCGGTCCAACAAAATCCATCAATTGAAGGTATACTCGATGATGTGATACTCTTATATCAAGTGCAAGGTTCTTACAAATGAGAAGAGAATTTAAACTTATTTGTTGTTTCTTTATTCATTTAAATAATAAACCTCCACTTGTATACAAAAGCGGCTACAAAAAGATGAAATGATTTGTATAAAACTATAATAATTATAATAAATCCCCAGGCAAGGAGGGGTAAACTTAAAATAAACATACATATATACACACTTATATATATCAACAACAGTGACCCGAGAACAAACATTTGTGTTCATCAGACAAATGAATTCCCCGGCCAGGATTCGAACCTGGGATATCCGGCGTATGAGTCGTCAACTGAGTTATATTTGTATAAATTGGATTACAGTTTTCTGTAAAAACTATGTACACGATAATTCAATTTGAAATTAGAACTTCGAAATTGAAGTGAAATAAAAGCGTATTGTGTTTTTTTTTTGTTTTAATTTATTTTAATGTTATCAGTTACTTTCAATGAAAACTTTCGGTTTCAGTTAGATAAAAGCAAATTAAACATTTATTGACCTCTTTGGTAACTATATGATACATGGCTAGTATTTTTAATGATGCAAGGAAAGATACATGCAGCGCATATTGCTCAAGTCAATCGAATCCAGAAGAATGGATTTAAGTTTACAAACTATCATATTTTACCTGAAGTAATATAAATTTGAGGCTGTACCCATTGTTGCTGAACATTATCATTGATTAAAATCTTGAAAGTAAATGACCCAACAGTTATTTGCCCATTTTATTAGAACTGGCAACGGCTAAAATTTGAATTCGATTTAACAATTTTGTCCGAGTCTGAATCTAAAACGACCTTTTAAAGGATAAGAGTTTTTTTTTGTTCCCCTCCACGGGAAGGGCAGGAGGATAAAAAATGCTCTGACGCATACACTGGCACGCGCGATCCAGGTTATGTGGGGCTCGTTCCTACGCCTACCAGAACCACTACCCACTAAAAAAACCCCTGTCGGCTCGTGCAATTTTTTGCCACTCAGCCTTCATCTGAGCGACGGCCCATTGGTGAAAGAGGCCGCGCTAGCGGGGCCCAGAAAGGGTCACCCGCTGGTATTTACATAGCACTGAATGTGAATACATAGCACTGAAGGTGCTCAAAGCACTGAAGGTGAATACATAGCACTGAAGGTGCTCAAAATGAAAAGTAAATAATTAAAAAAATTAAAAATTGAAAAATAAAATTGAGATAATTCATTTACGTTAGAATAAGAATTTACGTTAGAATTAGAATTTGCGGCCAGAAGGGCTTCGAGATCGGCTGACAGTCTGGTGGAAGAGTACGCTTGCGCTTTTCTAGGCCTAGCGACTTTGAACTTCGATTCTAAGACAGGAGTAGTATATGAGACTGAATCACGAACTAGAGGATTGGGATGGGTTTCGGAGCGTTTGAAGAACGCTTCAGAGAGTGTTTTGAGGTGTTGTTGTACCGTAGGCAGTTCAAGATCTCTGTGCAAGTCCGCGTTACGCACGTACCACGGTGCGTTTGTGGCCCTGCGGCAAAAGAGGTTTTGAACTACCTGCAGTTTGTGAAGGAGGGAGGGTTTGGCGTGGGCAAAGATTGGCGAGGCATATGTCATGACGGGTCTAATGCAGACCTTGTAAAGTGTACGTTTGTTTCTGAAAGACATTTTACTTTTTCTACTTAACATGCTATTTAGGCGGCCTATGTAGTGACGGGCGAGTTTCAAAACTCCTTCAACGTGTGGCTTGAAAGAAAGCGTCGGATCTAAAGTGACGTCTAAGTATTTAGTACTGCGCTTCCAGGGGATGGGAATGCCTAACATTCGAACGTGGGGATCACCAGCGGGACGACGGCATTTGTGGTCGAAGCGCATCGCAGAACTCTTCTCAGGGTTCACATCGATGCGCCATTTTTGACACCATACACCAAGGGCGTTTACGGCCTTTTGGAGTCTGGTTATACAGTGCGGAACACTGTGGCCTTTGGTATAGAGTGCGGTGTCGTCGGCAAAGAGGGCGAATTCGACGCCTTTCGGCAGGATGGGAATGTCGTTGGCGTACACAGTGTACAATACAGGGGTGAGGACTGAGCCTTGAGGGACTTCAGCCTTTACCTTTACTCCAGCCATGGGACGAGGTGTGGAAAGCGTGCCTTCATGTTTAAATCGAAACGTACGGTCTTTGAGAAATGAAGCGATTAACCTGACTAGGCGATCCGGCAAGCCTATTTTGTAGAGTTTATAAACGAGACCACTGTGCCCGACTTTATCGAAAGTTTTGACTACGTCAAAGAAAACCGCGACTGTTTTATAACGACGCGGATAGAAACCGTCAAGTATGTACTCGACGATTCGATGGACTTGCTGAGGGCAGGAGTGCTTAGCGCGAAAGCCGAACTGATAGGGAATAATGAGGGGAACGCCATCCGTCGGAAACAGATGGTTCCGCACTCGAATGAGTATGACTCTCTCTGAAGTTTAGACATAGCCTTGAGGAGGCTGATGGGTCTGTGATTAGCCGGGATATTTAGAGGTTTACCCGGCTTGGGAATGCCTATGACTGTCGCTTCTTTCCAGGCTTTTGGAAAGTAGCTGTGGTCGAAGCAGGCATTGAATATAACAGCTAACAAGGTAAGCACCTGTTTCATTCTCGCTCCGATCGCCGCCCTGTATGGACGTGCAAGACCCCGTTCTCCGTTGATCGGTCTTTTCCCGATATTTCGTGGCGCTCAGTCTACTGACGTTGACGGTTGAAGGTTGACCCTAACGCGGTCAACTCTTTAAGCAGGCATTGAATATAACAGCTAACAAGGTAAGCACCTGTTTCATTCTCGCTCCCATCGCCGTCCTGTATGGACGTGCAAGACCCCGTTCTCCATTGATCGGTCCTTTTCCGATATTTCGTGGCGCTCAGTCTACTGACGTTGACGGTTGAAGGTTGACCCTAACGCGGTCAACTCTTTACCTGCGCACCCTGTTTTAGGTTTCTAGGTAGCGGCTTTCGGTGAACAACGTTTAGTTTTAAGTCATACTCCCCAGCCCCCCTACCATTGGTAGGGACGTTAGCCACTAGGGTTCGCTAGGTTTTTATTTAGGAACTCTAGGCATTTAATATATAATTGTATATTCATATTATAGTCCCAACCCCTTCCCAAATGGATAAGCAAAGCGTCATTAACATTGCGAAGGCGTTCGCCCAAGCACTCGCCGCGTCGGGTGTTTCAATTTCTGACGACATATTTACGCAAGCCGTACTAGCGCTTAACGCGTCCCCGGCCCCTCAGGCCCAAACCCCGCCTCTTCAGGCCCCTAACGTCCAGACCCATGAAGTCTTTAGCTCTCCCGCGTCTCCCGCGCCCTCTGACATGGATTGTGTATCGGTCACATCCTCGCGCTAATCTCGTAAGAAGCGTACCGCTCCCGGGAGCGATTCAGACTCCGCCGCGTCCGAAGCTTCGTCGGTCGCCGCCACCCTAACCGGCTCTCCTGAGCCCACGTTCCAGTTAGTTACCAAACGCTCTAAGAAGCATTCGACAAAAGCCGTGGTGTATTCAACACCCGAGCCCACCCCGGTGTCTTCAACACCCGCCCCCGTGACACCGGGGTTTGGTTTGGGTGTTGAAGACACCGCAGCTTTCTTCGAACGCTTTTTACAGCGTTTGGCAACTAATTGAAAAGGAGGCTCGGTAGAGCCGGTTAAGGTGGGGGCGTCCGATGACGCATCAGACGCGGATTCCGAGTCGCTTCCGGGAGCGGTACGCTAACGGTGCGACGTTTGAGATGATGAGACCGACGCGCAGTCCATATCGGATGGAACGGGAGATGCGGGAGAGCTTTAGACCTGAGGGGTCTGGACGTTGGAGGCCTGAGGGGCTGGGGTTAGGGCCTGAGGGGCCGGGGACGCGATTGATGCCTGCAAGGCCTGCGTTAGGATGTCTTTCGGAATGGAGACGCCTGCCACGCCTGGGTGAATGCTTTCGCGAAGTTAATAACGCTTAGCGAATCCGTTTGGGGGTTGGGGACAATTATATGTATAAATAAGTATATCAAAAGATGCCTAGTTCCTAAAAACCTAGCGAAACATAACGGCTAACCTCCCTACCAGCGCCTGGGGAGAATAACTTAAAACTAACCGTAGTACGCCGAAGGCCGTTACCTAGAAACCTAAAAAAGGGTACGCAGGTAAAGAGTTGACCGCGTTAGGGTCAACCTTTACCGACAGAAAGGACAAATACACACGAAAACACACAGATATGATAAAAATAAAAAGGACTGGATCAGTACAAATTCGTAGTCACCGTTATGTATCCTTTGTACTGAAACCAGACTACTTACGCTGGGCACTACACAGCACTCAGCACAAGCACAACACAACTTAACACAGCATTTTGTAGACTAAGGGGCTTAGTCACAAAGAAAAATCACACTTCGATAGCACTCAGAGGGAGTAGAAAAACCTTGAAAACCGTAGCACGGAACCAACACGCTAAACTGTGATGTCAGTAGACTGAGCGCCACGGAATATCGGGAAGGGACCAATCAACGGAGAACGGGGTCTTGCACGTCCGTACCAGGCGGCGATCGGAGCGAGAATGAGGATAAGAGTAAAAGTTATTTGTATATATAGGGCTTTCATTGAGAGTTGGTTTCGAATTCTGGAAACGATAAGACTTTTTGTAAATACCAGCTGTAAGTGTAAATATCATATGCCTTTAAAACAAGATAACATTAGTTTACTTATTATTAGTTTTTGCTTCAAATTGCGCTCACTTATCCCTCGGGAACTACAATTTTTCTGACTCAATAGCTGCAAACATTGTGAATAAAATTTACATTAATTATACCATAATATGTTTTGTTTTAAGGTTTTTATGCAATCTTTGTAAAATTATGAATTATATTTTTTTATAATAAAATATATGCGTAAGTTCAAGAGGTAAAAATGTATCAAATGTTGCCTTGAACACTTGGAATATTTTTCTTTGTACTAAGACACAATATGGCCATATTCATATTATAATCGACATTTTCTGATAAGACCACCCATTTGTATCAGTCCACCTTCCAATAACTTTAGCCTCAATGAATTTATGACATGAAGTTAACACCAAATGGAATTATGTATCAAATATAATATCGTTAATGCAAACGTTTGTTGATGTGTTTGTATTACGATTGTCCTTCTTAACTTATCATCCAGTTCCAACATCTTTTCATAAAATTCAATTTTGATGTTCCAGAGTCCAGAAAGTCCATTCGAATCCAGAATAAATGACGCCAGGTTTGACAGTCGTGTCATGACTGTTGGCTTGGTCATAACGTTATGATTCTATAAAATTATCTGAGTAAAACAATTTGCGAACGCTGACCCGATATGCGTCCGGCCCCGTTCGGACGTGTTGACGGTCGCTCCCGGCTGCCGAGTCACGATTATTGTCTCACGACTTCCCTCGTATCAATACTCAAACACCACTCTCAGATCAGTTCTGCGTCCGGCCCCACTATGACGTGTTCGCGGTCGCACCAGCCGTTGAGTCACGATTGTCGTCTCACGACGACAACTCGTAGAAATACTCATTCGCTGGGATTCGTACAATATCTCGCTTCGTCCTCGATGTCTTGAGATAAGCCTCTTTAAGACTTACGCTGCGGTCGGTTTCGACCGGCTGTAACTAAGTCAGTCTCGCAGCAACAACAGAGTTGAGCTTACTACGGTCGATTAAATTCGATAGTAGTTCGCAAGGCTCGGGCTGATTTCTGACTACGTACTTGACGCTGGGCGCTTGTTACGTTAGTTAGAGACTTGCTCTACGGCCGGCTTCGGCCGATCGTGACGTAGTCAATCCCGTACTCGGTGCACCCCTCGAATAGATACCCCACCTTGCTGGGAGCGGCAACAACAGAATTGAGCTTACTACGATCGATTAAATTCGATAGCAGTTCGCAAGGCTCGGGCTGTTCTTCTGGCTACATACTTGACGCTGGGCGCTTGTTACGCGATCAGAGACTAGCTCTGCGGCCGGCTTCGGCCGGTCGTAACGAAGTCAATCCCGCACTTTCAGTGCAACCCAACCTCGTCAGGTCTACGGCTAGTTTTTGTTGTCAATTTATTGACAACACCTCCGTAGTAGACCCGCGTTTGATCAGGTGGATACTTAACGGTGACAACTAAGCCTGATAGCGTTGCCCCGGTGCGCTGCCAAGGCTCTTCAGGCTAAGGAGAAACCGGCTGACCCGATCCCTTTGCACTTGGGCCTTTCCCAGGGTGACGGTACAGTGTTGTCCGAATTAGGGTTGGGTACCGCGGGTAGGGAGGTTTAGGTGCTAGGTTTGTTAGGGAACCAAGACATTATTATATATTATATATTGTAGTCCCAAGCCCTCCAATGGACCAGAAAGACTTGGTCAACTTTGCTAGGTCGTTCGCCCAGGCACTCGTTGCTTCCGGCGCAAACATGTCCGACGATGTCCTAACGCAGGCCTTACAGGCAATAATCGCGTCCCCGGCCCCTCAGGCCTCCAACGTCCAGACCCCTCAGGTCTACAGCTCTCCCGCGTCTCCCGTCCCATCCGAGATGGACTGTGAATCTGTCACATACTCTCGCGCGTCGCGTCGCAAGCGTACCGCTCCCAGGAGTGACTCCGAACCCGCGTCCGATGCGTGATCAGATGCCGTCACCTTAACCGGCTCTCCTGAGCCCGCGTTTCAGTTAGTCGCCAAACGCTCTGAGAAGCGGTCGAAGAAAGCCTCGGTGTCTTCAACACCCAAGCCCACCCCGGTGACTTCAACACCCGCCCCCGCGCTGTTAATGTCACTACAAGTGACCGCGACTACGTCGGCTCCGTCCAAGCCAGCAAAGCGCTGCGCTCCCGTCCCACCGAAGCCTCAGCTACCTCCGCCCGTCTTCCTCCACGAAAAAGCGCGCTGGACCGCGGTCTCTAGATTGTGCAAAGAGCACAAAATTAATTATGTTAAAGCAGCAAACGCAGGCGATTCTATAAAAATTCAAGTCGCTACTATCGATGACTTCCGCGCGTTCACTAGGCTCTTATCAGTCAGACAAATTGCGTATCACACTAACGCTCTCCCGGAGGAGCGTAAGATCAGCGCGGTATTATGGGGCCTCCCGTTTGAGCTCGCGAACGAAGATGTCTTGGTGGACCTTAAGTTCCAGGGCTTCCCGGCTGAAGCAGTGCACAAGATGCACTCCAATCGCGGTAGGCGTTTCCCATTAGCCCTTGTCATCCTATCTAACATTCCTAACTCAAGGGAGATCTTCAGAGAGGCTCGCACAATCTGTGGACTATCGAATATCTCAATCGAGCGTCCTAACCCCCGCGGTCACCCTGGGTAGTGCCATCATTGCCAGCTCTATAGCCACGCAGCGGCTAACTGCTCAGCTTCCCCCATGTGCATTTAGTGCCTGGATCCACATAAAACAAAGGAGTGCACTCGCACTCCCAAATCCACTTCCCCCCTGCAAGTGTGCTGTGCGGCCAGTCCGGCCACACAGCTTACTACAGGGGTAGTCCGTGCGCTCCGCGCTCCTCCTTTAAGAGGGCCGCGCCTAAGCCGGTGCCGCCACTTACTCCCACCAACTTCCTGCCGCTACGCAACCGGGATTCCCCGGAAGCAAAGCCCGTGCAGCCGACGCCTACTCCGGCTCTCTTCTGGAGGCAGCGTCCGGCCGCTCCATCTGCACCTTGCCGTCCTATACCAGCTCCCGTAGCTCCCGTAGGCCCGCGTCCCACTCCGTCGTCTCAACCTCAGTCATCGTTGGCTGAGGACATAAAGACCGTGTTCGACGTTATTCAAAACGTCGACATTAGGGAAATCTCTGTACTCGGTAGTATACTGCGAGCCGCCCGTCCTCCTCAAGAGCGTCTCTTCGCGTTAGCCGAGTATCACTCGCTTATTATTTCCTTGTAATTTATTTATTTAGTATAAATTCTTTAAATAACAAACATAATGTCTAGACCTGCTTATCCCGCGTCTGGTTGTATCAAACCTAAGGGCTTATCTAAGTTACGGTGTGTAGATTGGCTATGACTGGTAGCTTCAATCTACATACCTAGTGGCACCAGACCAATCCGCAGCGACTTTGAGGCCATTTTCGCCCTCGGCCATTCAGTCATTACGTTTGGAGACTTTAACTCCAAACATACTGACGACTTGTCCATCGACCAACACCAGCGGTATCGCTCTCCTTAATATCACTAACTCACTCGAATCAGATTATTTTTCCTTTATCCCGAAAACCCTAACCTCCTTCCCGACATCCTCGATTTTGCGTTAGTAAAGCGAATCAACCTCGACCTCAGGTCTATCGAACCGCTCGATGACCTAGGCTCTGACCACCACCCCGTCTCCCTCGTGCTAGGATCGCCTAATGTAAACGACACCTTTCCTAAGACCTTTAACAACTGGAAAGGCTTCAAAAATACGCTAGTTTCAGCCTTAGAGGCCCCGAACTCTCCGCTCGCGATCTCGCCCTACTCTCTAGATAGCCCGAACTAAATAGACTCGTTAGTCAATTCCCTCACTGCTACTATCAGCTCAGCCATCAGAGATAACGAAGAGATCGTAAAGTAAGTCAAACCCACCCTTCTCTTAGCCGTCCGCAATCTTATTAAAGCTAAGAACGCGGCTCTCTGGAGAGCCAAACTCTATCCCACGCCTGCCTATAGAACAGCTGCGAATCAGCTGCAACGAAAAGTTAGGTCTTGCCTTGTGGAACTCCAAGACGCTCAGATAAACGTTCTCCCCGTCCCACCACCTCACAATGCTCGCCCAGCACCCATCCCGCGGATCCCACCCACATCCAGGCGTTGGAGGACGAACTCCTCCGCAGGGACTCTCTCCCCATCACTGCCGACCCCGTTACAGTATCTAAAGATGACATTTCGCTTCTCATTAGTCAAAAATTCAAAAAGGCTCCGGGTGCGGATGGAATTTCCAACCACGCACATGAGCACCTGCTTCAACTGATGCTTACCTTATTAGCTATCATTTTCAATGCCTGCTTCGACCTTAGCTACTTTCCAAAAGCTTGGAAAGAAGCGACAGTCATATGCACCTTGGTACGTGCGCAACGCGGACCTGCACAGAGATCTTGAACTACCTACAGTGCAAGAGCACCTAAAAACACTCACACTTTCAATTATTTACTTTTCATTTTGAGCACTTTCAGTGCTATGTATTCACCTTCAGTGCTTTTAGCACCTTCAGTGCTATTTAATCCTAGCTGGTAACCACTTCTGGGCCCCGCTAGCGCGGCCTCTTTTTCCAATTGGTCGTTGCTCAGATGAAGGCTGTGTGGCAAAAAGTTGCACGAGTCATTCAGTGGTTTTTTTAGCCAGTCCCACATAACTACGATCACCCGCGCGGAGTATGCGTCAGATCATTTTTTATCCTCCAGCCCTCTCTGTGGAGAGGAACAAAATAAAAAACCATTTGCTGATAATGAAATAGTTGAATTATAGCAAAATATTTTTTCCCTTTCAAAATTTTATTTATTTCTTAATGTTACACGTATTTATTTCTTTTCCCAGTTATACCCCACTAAACAAACCAAGAGGAAAGTAAAGTAAGCAGCGGAAATTTATTTTGAAAATTTCAGGTTACCCGCTGAATAATAGCGCGCGGTGTTCGTAGCACCGCAAACACAACCGAGAGGTGAAAAATGACCTACTTACATGCTATCTCAGTTTTATTTATTTGCAGAATAGGTTCTAGGGTTTTTATTATTTTTACTTCTGAAAAATTGTGTAAGTAATGCGCTAGTAGAGAATTATTAAAAGCGTAAAATGTAATTTTCTTGCTTTCGTATTACAACTGTGCTTTGTGCATGTCAGTTTTATGTGAATTGAATGTAAGATATTGCAATAGATTTCGTCGTATCATAAAAAAATAAAAAGCAGTTCTGAGAAGGAGAATAATAACTGTATAATGATAAACTATTTAATTCTTCACACATGTTTATAACTGGTAGTTTTACTGTAATTTGCAACTGTTAAACATCGAGTTTATTTATTAAAATTGCTCAGTTAATTTGTTTTGTTTTGCTGTATAATGAAAAGCAAGAATATTGAACTCTTGTAGGTTTTCTTGATAAACGCAAAGAAAACAAAAAGCAGATTTGAATTCTTTGCAATTTGTGTCTGTATATATTCAGTAAAGTTTGCAATTTACCTCATTGTTAAAAAATGTAACTTCATTTGGTTGTTTGAAAACAAGTTATTTTTTTGTAAAACTTCCCTTCCAATAAAACATGGTATTTAGTATAAATGTACAGAAAATTCATCTTTGATAATTCAAATACAAAGTTCTTGTGAACAACATACATTTAGGCAGGTCATCAAATCAAAGCTAGCACGTACTCGCAATCACACCAATGCATTTAGCGAGGATGTATACAACGTGCTCGTCTACAGCACACAAGCTTACACAGACTTGCCAGCTTTTATTAATCAGTCTGTGCGAGTTTGAAAAACAGATTTATTCTAAATCGACACTCTTTTGTTTTCTATCTGGCATTTTTCTGTTTCACCACCTGAATACAAATGGCAGCTTCAAAAGAACGCTTACAAAACAATTCGTATTCGAACTTTCAGAGCTTTAACTGAAAAAGTTTTTATATTTTTTTGTACACGCCAAACCAAAACAATTTGGATGTTGAATTTTGTTACAAACTCCATGTTTTTATAAAAGGTTTGATATAAGAATTTTGGTGGAATGCTAAAGTTCGCATTGAAAAGCTTAAAACTAAATATAAATTATACTGCGATAATTTTAAAAATATTATTTTTTCTGTGTACAAATATATGATTGACAGATTTAACATATTTTTGTGAACATATTTTTGATGAAGTAAATTTAGGAATTTGCTATCACACAAACAATACTGCTAATATGACTTGTTAAAAGAAGCTTTTTCTTGAGTAATGGAATCCTAATTATATTATAATCCTTTGCATTCCTAATGAACATTCATTAAAAATTCACACATCATTAATTTTTGGTTTCATAAATTACATGAAAAAACAAATGTTTAAAGGTCATATTACAGTTTTTTGTTTTATTTTGAACTATGTATAGGTACACAAAGACCTTTTGTAAGTTTAATATTTTGAAGTTTACCTAGTATTGGTTTTTCTTAATAATCAATTTGTTTTTGTGAATTTAAGAGCTGTTTGCTGTAAAAGTATTATTGAACCCGCATTTATCTCGGTACCTGGTAAAGGAACTTTTGATTTTTTAGACAAAAATACGATTTCAATTGAAAAACAAAATATGACGTAAGTTAGTAAAAGATATTAACGTTGTGGTACAAAATTCAGCATGTACTATGGGGTGTAGAAAGTATACCGAGCATAGATGCAAAAATGAATTTGTATTTCGTATAGACAGACATAAAGGGAGGAAAAAATTATGCCCGGTTGTTTCTTGCCAATTCTTCTTCACAAAAGTTTTCCGAGTTGGTGGTAGAGTCTAGTTTGTTTGAAGTCAATAAAAACAAGTGATTTTCAATGTTGAGAAATAAATATTTGTATTTGAATCTGTTTCTTAAAACAGCTCGGCAGTTTCGTTACCATTATGTAGAGCATTCAAAAGAAGACCCTTTATTTAAATTAACATTATTTGACTTTCAAAGAAATAACAAGCTGCAAAATTTGAAATAAAAAAAAAAACCGACTGCTGAAGTTATTTGCCCGTGTAATTCCAGTGCTCATGACAATTCCGGTAAATATGTTTCGTCTATGTCGGGTAGTGCTCTCTATATCACTCCCACATATGAGACGAATCGAATGATACGTCATATAACGGATTCAACATATGATGTAGGTTGGATCCGTCCTACGTCACTCTACAGAGCCTGTAGAGCGTACCAAAGAAAAATACAAACTACACATACCCATCATAACCGTTTTGGCAGAATTTAAAAAAACATTCATCTGTTTCTATTTCATTATAGAGCATTCTGAATATGCTTTTCATAAATTCTTTTTCAAGATTTTTCATAGACATAATTTTCATAATAATTGCCTGAAATGCATCCGAGTAGTCCTCTAGCGAAGTTCTCCAATATACATCGAATAAGGAAATGGAAGCTGTTTAAAAATGCATTGATTTTAGAATTGAGAAACGAAGTGAATGCAATTTATATTCTATCTTACATAAATAAGTTGCCTTTGTTCCGCTGATTCTTGGTAGAATTAGATACTACTGTAATCTTCACCTAACTTTTGTTATTACTTCACGTTATTAAAAAAATGTCAGGTATAAAAGGTTAAAATACATATCTAAGATTAAATTAGATTTCCTCGTCACTAGGTGTAACCCGAAACTACGTTCGCCTTTTTTGCTGTAGGCACTCCCGACAACATGCATGCATAGTCAGATATTGATTGGTTGCGTAAATTACATGACGTTTAAATCCTTTAAACGTAAATTTATTACTTTAAAACTTAGGTTTAGTGAAAAACATTTCAAAATATGGTTCGTTTCATGGGTCAAATTCAAAACTCAAATTCAAATATTTATTTCTCAACATTGAAAATTACTTGTTCTTTTTGACTTTAAATAAAACATGACTCTACCACCAGTTCCGAAAAACCTTCGTGAACAAGACACTTCACGGGTCTATTAAAAAAAAAATCACAGAGTCTCTTTAAGTCTATAGAAAATTATTCATATTTGCATCTGTTAACTCGGCAATACTCCCTCCCCCAAGTATCCAAACGACAAACACCCTCAAACGGCACCCGTTCACGAGTTAACGCGAGATCCAGCCATCGTCGTCCTCAACCATATTAGAGAGAAGTGAGCGACCCGTCACCCGATGCTACCACACGGGTCATACGCCATTATCAATAAAGCGGTTTTACAACAGAATTTTTCAATATTTTAAAAATTCACCATACTCCTCGTTTAAACTACTTTTTAGTTTCAAAGCAAACTTTCTCGTGGTCGAGCGCAAGTTTCGACGGGACCAGCATACGGATTCTGTTATTTCGAGCGCTGGTAAACTCATTTACTGATTTATTTTACCTACATAATATAATTGTTCAAGAACTTTAACCGTGTTCTAAAAACATACGATTTATAGACTCTCTGGAGTTATAGAATGCTTGAGTCTGCCTGGAGGGTGAGGCGGTGAGTAGTCAAAAATGCAGGAGAAAAAAGAAAATAGGCCTTCAAGTCTGAAAAAATTCGTGTAAATATTAATAATAAAGTTTCGAAATAATTTTTAAACTTTGATTTCTTTATGGTTTTTTTAACTGCACCTTATTTCTTACAAGCTCTATAATAGGTGAAAAATGTATTTTTATCAAAACAGGAAATAATAACAGTTCATTTCAAAAAATTGCCAGAATAAGAATTCATATAAATTCATGGTGAATTTATGTTATTATAATATTATCCTTAAGTTTTATTATGTATTTTATATTGTGGTTACAAAAACGATAAAATAAATAAATATGGACGCTTCAATTTCGAATATTATCGGATGCATTGTTGAATAAAAACAGTCATGCTAAAAGCTAAATCACGTGATTCTACTTCATAACCTGCTTTATATGTAAACTAATGTTACTAGATAATAATTGTATGTAGTAACACTTTAAATAGGTTTTTTTGACTGTGAAGTTGCAGTATTATTTTATACGTGTAGAGAAAAATCAAATTTACAAAACAGTAGTACAGGTATAAAGCGTTGATTTAAATATTTAAAGAACAGGTAAGAAAATTAACAACAAAAATAGAATGATGGCCCCAAATAGCGTCTTGTTACGTGTTGACAGCGGCTAAAGTTCTAATTTTAATGCCGTTGCTCAAATTATGTCTATGCAAAAACATGATTAGTTCCTACGAAAGATCTCTGCAACATATATCATAAAATATTACTGTGTCGCACACACTATCGCAGTCACCTGAGTAGACATTTCGTTTCTTGCTTTTAGGTCCGCATTCCTAAAATAGGTGCGGCTCATTTGTATCAAGCTTTAGATAGTCCTGCCCTCAACGAAGACCATATTCCTAAAGAAATTAAGGTTAAACCTTTTTAATGTGATGATAAGCAAAAATATTTCGTCAATATAAGCCACCCATAATTTTTTCGCACGTGGGAGCTACCAGTCTCCTGTTGGCCAGGATAACCTATTATAAACGTAGCCATCATCTCGTTCACAGTGCACAAGCTACGAAGCATGACGTTTCTATGTTGATGTTTTATTTAGGTGATTAAAGATGTAAGAATCTTCCTTATTAATATTCTTTTGCTTATTATTAATATTATTATAAATATTTAAAAAAATGGCTCCTGATACAATCAGGGTCAAGATCTTAATGAAGATATTACTTTATGTTTATGCGAGGAGCAAGTATAATTTTAGCGCTCTATTTACCGCTCTTTTTTTTTTTTTTTTTTTTTTTTTTTGCTGCCGAGGCATCCTCGCGGGAGGGAGGTGGAAGATGCGTCATGCATACCCGCCCGCAGGTAAATTCCTCTGCGGGGGGGTTATGTGGGACTCACCAGAATGGCACCTACCCACTAAAAACCACCTGTTGGCTGTAGTTATTACCGTTAGCCTTCATCGGAAGCGACACCCGTCGGAAAGTTGGGCGCGCTGGCGGAGACCCGCTAGCGGGTCTTCCGCCTGTAGTGAAAGTCGCACTGAAGGTGCTCAAAGGGACATGAGTTGGTGGCCGTTCTGGGCAGCCTCCGGTGAAGCCGGGGCTGGGCAGAGGTCGGCCGAAGCATGATTTAGGGATCAATTCATTTAAATGAACCTACAATGAATTGAGAAGGGAACTATGCTCCGCCAGAGCTAGCAAACGCTCTGTCGGAGTACGTGAAGCCCTAAGTTTACGGGCTAAGACTGCGATTTCACTAACATCGACATTTTTTATAGCGTCGCAGACGATACGCATATCGTCTGCTACGGAGGATTGAGGAGTGGGTTTGTATGGGCGAGGAGCCGGGATGGGATTAGATGCGGGGCGCTGCCTCCAGTTTTCTGGGGCAGGCCTGGATTGTGTAGGCTTAGCAGCCGGAGGAACCCGGCTACGCAGCGGCGGAAAGTTTTCTTGGGAAAGGCGCGGAGCCTGTTTGGGTGCCGCCCTCTTGGAATTGGAGCGCATACAACGGGGTGCACGAGGGCAGCCCCTGTAATTTGCGGTGTGGCCGGACTGGCCACAAAGCACGCAATCGGGAGGAGAGGGAGTTTCAGGAGTGCGATTGCACTCCTTAGTGAAGTGCGGGACCAGGCACTTGACCTGACTTGGGGACGTTGGCGAGAACCACCAAAGCGAGAGGGTGTTGTCTCCCGTACTTGCTGTGCATTTTATGCACCGCGAGTGCCGGGAAGCCTTGGGACTGCAGATCCTCCAGGATAGCCTCGTTCGATAATTCGAACGGGACTCCCCTGAGTACCGCTCTGATCTTACGCTCTTCTGACAGAGCATAAGTGTGATAAGCATATTGCTTATCAGTGAGGAGCTTTGTTAAAGCTCGAAAGTCGTCTATCGACGAGACTAAGATTTTAATAGATTCACCCGAGTTGGCTGCTCGGATGTAATGGATTTTGTGCTCATTGCACAATGTCGAGACCTCAGTCCATTTACCCTTTTCCCGAAGGAATACGGGTGGTGGGACCTTGGCCTTGACAGAAGTTGGGGCCGGAGCGGGTGTTGAAGACACCGGGGCAGTTGGCGTTGAAGACGCCGCAGGGGGTGTAGGGACGGGCGTCGAGGGCGCCGGGTCTTGTTTTGAACGCTCCTTAGAGCGCTTCTTAACAAGCGTAAAGGAGGGAGACTCAGGGCCAGTAGGGGTGGCGTCCGAGGATGACTCGGTCGCGGGTGCGCGCTTGCGTCGCGGAGGGGCGTTTTCTTCGCACTTCATGTCACTGGAGGAAGGGGACGCGGGAGGGCCTAAGACCTGAGGGGTCTGGGGGACTGGGGTGGCCTGAGGGGCCATTGGTGGAATTAACGCCATGATATGCGGGATAAGAGAGTCAAGGAAACGAAACTTATCAGCATTTATAAACATGCCTTCAGCATCGGTACTTTCAAGTAGCTTCTTCCTAATCTCTTCAGAGCTTAGGGAAGCCATTGCGGAGGGGTTGGGGAGGGACAATATATGAACCTAACAACGATGACTAACTTCCTAAAAAACCACCCTACACGCAGTAGGGCGGTTGAGGACGACGCGGATAACTTACTCGAACACGGAACTTGAAGTCCTGGAACGACGAAACCCCGTCGACGAAGCTCACGTTCCACGATGTACGGTTAAAACCCACTTTCCGCTGTGAAAACGGCGTTAGAAACTTATTAGGAGTACGGTTAACAAGCCACTGTCCGCCGTGAAAACGGCGTTAGAAACTTATTACGGTATACAACTATGAAATTATATATTACGACAACAACCAGTGAAATTTGGGTGCTCAATTAGCGCGGGGGCTAAAAGAGCGGGAAGGCGTCTGCGATCGACGTGCGCTCGAGAACGCACGCAGAACCGCTCCAATCGAAATAGCAAAAATATCACTTTTAGCGCGCTTAAACGAATCGGAACAGTCATGAGCAGTTTTAGCGCTGATAGCGCTTTAACCAGCATTCGGAACGTCACAATTTCCAGCCTCTGTGCAGTGTCAGCCGGAAATTGGTAATAGGTGAGGCTGGTTCTCCATGAGTATTAGCTAAGAGGCTCCTTCAATGATTCTGGCACTCAGAAATACGGTCCTTTTTAAGCAATATTTCTGCACAGAGGCATCTTTCCATGTTTTTTTTAAACGTTTCAAAAAAGTGTTATTGTATCTCAACAAAATATATTTTAAACATGTGTCCGTGTAGCCTTACTGCCGATAGTCAGCACTGGCAGAGTCGCCATGCAATGATGGCGGATCGAGGTTTTAGGTTATAATAAAAATAAGCGTGTTTGAAGATCGTTTATTGACTGTAGGAGTTATAATTAGTATATTGTGTTGATACATATGCAGGTAATAAAAAAAAACACCTTCCAATTAGAACTCTTGTAAGTTTTGTTTGAACAATGCTTGCATTTTTATTTTTGAGTATTATTTTTTTATATTATATACATGGTGCGTGATATAGCATTAACATTCTGGTTTGAAAGATTTTCAACAGAAATACGAAAGATACTGTCTTAATACGATGCTGCCTATTTATGCAGAGTCAGACGATAGAGTTACTATGAATTAATTTACTGGATACTAACTGTCCATTCCTGGTTTATGAAACAATTATACCAAAAACAGTTTAATTTTTATCACTCCCTTTTTAGGCCATCGGTATTAAAGGCTCTTATAAATGAAAGTGATATAAAATTAATGGGGTCGTCTGAATACTTGTTTAGAGTACTTAATTTTACGGTGTTACGTAGTTTTATCTACCTATATAAATATCACAGTATAGCCAATGTTACTTCTGTTATAATACCCTTTTAATAGAATTACTGACTTACTTTTCAATAAACTGAGAATAACAAATTTTTAAAAGTTTTTTTTATCACAGTAATCTTTATAAAGATGATTATTACCTTTAAGACAGTTAAAATCTTCGGCCCCATTGGCCACGTCAGTCTTTTTATTGCCACTTCAGTTTGCTCTACACTAAGTATCATTTTGTTTAAATATCATATTGTGAATACAATCCACAAAAATACTCGTAACACTACTGGATCTACATTAGCTGAGTGGCTTTAAATCTAAAGCCAGTCCTGCGTTCAACACTAAGTTGTATTGTTATAAAATTGTTCAAGGAAATATAAATAAACAAATTTACAAATAGAATCAGATACAAACTCTTTATTATTTAGTTCAGAAAAAAACGCTGGGGACATGAGTGATATTAAAGGTTCTTACCTTAAGATCTCGCCTTGGGCGGCACTAAAGCCTTTGCTATAATTATTAACTAAAACAATAAAAATTTTAACAGAGGTAATTCCAACCTAAGTCTACGGTAATGTCTACCGATAATGAATAAATAACAAAATAAAAAATCAATAATATCTTCGATTTATGCTGTCCATGGTCACGGATGCTACCTACCGTCAGTTGGATCGCGTGCTCAATTGCGCGTTATGAAAATGTCAAAAATATAATCAATCGTTATTTCAAGAGATTCATTTGCATGCATGTAGCGCAATAACAATCACACTCTGTACTATATTGATGGTCAAAATAATGTTTTTATTTAAATAATGCTATTGTTACCGTATTGTTACGTCCGTCTATACTTTAATTTATTTAAATCTTAACAAATTTAACAACAGCTCAATGTCACGCTACAGATATATTAACATGACCAACAGAAAAGCTTCAAAGATCTGTCTTGAAATATAAGTAGAATAATGGCGCATCGTGTCCGTACCACCACGAACTTAACGAAGACGTGAAAAAATTACTTTAATATTTTTATTTTATTTTATTACCTTGCAAAATAAGTGTTCATGTTTATTAAGTACTTCAATTGTTGTTTTCTCTAAAATCTTGCGTTAGTGTGGTATTGTGTAGTGATAAGGACGTGTGTATAAAATGTTCTTGCTAGGCACAAAAAGTTTATTTATGTTTGGGAAACAAACAATATTCTAATGCGGTTAATTAAATCAATAAAAAATAAATCATACATTTATCAAATTTCCACAATAAATTAATATACCCATCAAATAAATAATAAAAAACGATAAAAACAACGTCGTCATTGAATTCGTATAAGTCCATAGCAAAAATAAACAATTCAGAAAAAAAGTTTTTTTTTCTGTAAATATTTAGACTACGGTCTATCATGTCAATACAATGAAACTTTTGGTAAAAATTATCACAGGCTATACATGATAATGTAGTAGCAGTAACGTTTGTTTTAACTAGGGGAACACTAAATAAATTATTACTCCTCGAACTTCTACGAGGACACCTTATGTGTACATTTCTTAAGAGAAAGGGTGAATCAAAATTATTGATGATTTTGAATAAGAAAATATAGTCTTTTTGACTACTATTGTTTCACAAACATTGTTGATAACAATTTCATCTTAATTGTTTATACAATGAAAACATTTACCCGATATAATAATTGAGAAATTCTAAACATATTCTTTAAACCCTAGTGATATATATGTTGAAGTGGGGATTCCAATTGACCCGTATTCCAAAATAGATCTAACAAAGCTGTTTAACAATCGGGTTAGAGTAGAACATTGTTCAATTCTCGCTCCGATCGCCGCCCAGTGCGGACGTGCAAGACCCCGTTCTCCGTTGTTTGGTCCCTTCCCGATACTCCGTGGCGCTCAGTCTACTGACGTCACGGTTTAGCGTGTTGGTTCCGTGCTACGGTTTTCAAGGTTCTTTCTACTCCCCCTGAGTGCTATCGAAGTGCGTATTTTTCTTTGCGACTAAGCCCCTTAGTCTTCAAAGTGCTGTGCTAAGTAGTGTTGTGCTTGTGCTGAGTGCAGTGTTGTGCCCAGCGTAAGTAGTCTGGTTTCAGTGCAAAGGATACTTAACGGTGACAACGAATTTGTACTGAACCAGTCCTTTTTATTTTTATTTATTTCTCTTCTCTATTTTATTTATTTTTTCTATTTTTCATATTTATTTTTATCATATCTGTGTGTTTTCGTGTGTATTTGTCCTTTCTGTCGGTAAAGGTTGACCCTAACGCGGTCAACTCTTTACCTGCGCACCCTTTTCTAGGTATTGGCCTTCCGCATACTACGGTTAGTTTTAAGTTATTCTCCCCAGCCCCCCTACCGCGGGTAGGGAGGTTTAGGTGCTAGGTTTGCTAGGGAACCTAGGCATTTTTATATATTTATATATTATATATCGTAGGACCAAGCCCTCCAATGGACCTTGTCAACGTACTTAGGTCGTTCGCCCAGGTACTCGCCGCGTCTGGCTACAGCATACCCGATGACATACTAACGCAGGCCTTACAGGCATCTATCGCGTCCCCGGCCCCTCAGGCCTCAACCCCGGCCCCTCAGGCCTCAACCCCGGCCCCTCAGGCCTCCAACGTCGAGACCTCTCAGGTCTTAAGCTCTCCCGCGTCTCCCGCCTCGTCCGAGATGGACTGCGAATCGGTCGTATCCTCTCACGCGTCGCGTCGTAAGCGTACCGCTCCCGGGAGCGACTCCGAACCCGCGTCTGAAACGTCGTCAGATGCCGTCACCTTAACCGGCTCTCCTGAGCCCGCGTTCCAACTTGTCGCCAAGCGCTCCAAGAAGCGCTCTAAGAAAGCTTCGGTATCTTCAATACCCGAGCCCTCCCCGGTGTCTTCAACACCAGCCCCCGCGCCGTTAAAATCGCTCGTAGTAACCGCGTCTCCGTCGGTCACATCGAAGCCAGCGACGCGCTGCGCTCCCGTCCCGCCAAAGCCTCAGCTCCCTCCGCCCGTATTCCTGCGTGAAAAGGCGCGCTGGACCGCGGTTTCTAACTTGTGCAAAGAGCACAAAGTCAATTACTTAAAAGCCGCCAACGCCGCGACACAATCAAAATTCAAGTAGCGACCGTCGACGACTTCCGCGCGTTTACCAGGATACTCGGATTAAACCAAATCGCGTATCACACCTACGCCCTCCCGGAGGAGCGTAAGATCCGCGCAGTACTACGGGGCGTCCCGTTCGAACTTAGCAACGAAGATATTCTCGAGGACCTTAAGTCCCAGGGTTTCCCGGTCACAGCAGTGCACAAGATGCACTCCAACCGCGGTAGGCGTTTTCCCTTAGCTTTAGTAATCCTTTCAAATACTCCCAACTCGAGGGAGATCTTTAGAGAGGCTCGCACAATTTGCGGACTCTCAAATATCTCCGTCGAGCGTCCCAACCCCCGTGGTCACCCTGGGCAGTGCCACCGCTGCCAGCTCTATGGCCACGCAGCGGCTAACTGTTCAGCTCCCCCCAGGTGCGTAAAGTGCCTGGATCCTCACTTCACTAAGGAGTGCACTCGCACTCCCGAATCCACTTCCCCCCCTGCCTGTGTGCTGTGCGGCCAGTCCGGCCACACAGCTAACTACAGGGGCTGCCCGCGCGCTCCGCGCTCCACCACCAAGAGGGTCGCGCCTAAACCGGCGCCGCCGCTCACTCACGCTAACTTCCCGCCGCTGCGCAACCGGGGTCCCCCGGAAGCAAAGCCCGCTCAGCCGACGCCTACTCCGGCTCTGTCTTGGAGGCAGCGTCCGGCCGTTCCGCCTGCACCTTCCCGACCCATCCCAGCTCCCGTAGCTTTCGTAGGGCCGCGTCCTTCTCCGTCATCCGCACCTCAGTCGTCGTTGGCTGAGGACATGAAGACCGTGTTCGACGTTATTCAAAACGTCGATATTAACGAAATTTCCGTGCTCGCTCGCAAACTGCGAGCCGCCCGCTCTCCTCAAGAGCGTTTATTCGCTTTAGCCGAGCATCACTCGCTCCTAAGTTCGTTGTAAATTCTTTTATAAATTCGTAAATAATAAATTATAATGTCTAGACCCGCGAATCCCGCGTCCAGTCGTATTAAACCCAAGGGCTTATCCCTAGTATCTTTTAACGCTCGTAGCCTTAACACCAACCTTCCCGAGATTAAACTGTTCCTTCAGAACAAAGAACCTGACTTATTCCTTCTCCAGGAGACATGGCTTACTCCAAACCGCTCCAGGGGATTCGCTATACCTAAGTACGCGTTTATTCGTAACGATAGGCCCAACTCCGACGGTTTCGGCGGCACCGCTATATATTACAAAAGAGGCTTCCACTGCTGTCCTCTCCCTACTCCTCCTCTCCTCAACATGGAAGCCACTGTGTGTAGATTGGCTATGACTGGTCATCCGACCATCATCATAGCTTCAATCTACATACCTAGTGGTACCAGACCAATCCGCAGCGACTTTGAGGCCATTCTCGCCCTCGGCCATTCAGTCATTATGTTCGGAGACTTTAACTCCAAACATACTGACTGGACGTGCCTATCGACTAACACCAGCGGTATCGCTCTCCTCGACATCACTAACTCCCTTGACCTAGACGTCATATCCCCCATCACTCCCACTCACTATCCCAACAACCCGTCCTACTCTCCTGACATCCTCGACTTTGCAATTATCAAGCGAATCAATCTTGATCTAAGGTCTATCGAACCGCTCGATGACCTAGACTCCGACCATCGCCCCGTTTCCCTCGTGCTAGGACCGCCAAACGATAACGCCTCATCTCCTAAGACCTTTACCAACTGGAAAGGTTTTAAAAATACGTTAGTTTCAGCCTTAGAGGCTCCGAACTCTTCACTCGCGATCTCTCCCGAACAATTAGATAGCCCGGATAAAATCGATTCATTAGTAAATTCTCTCACTGATGCTATCAACTCAGCCATCAGTGACAACGAAAAGGTTGCTAAGCAAGGCAAAATCGCTCGTCACTATTTAGTCCGCCTAAATAGCATGTTAGGTAGAAAAAGTAAAATGTCCTTCAGAAACAAACGTACACTTTACAAGGTCTGCGTTAGACCCGTCATGACGTATGCCTCGCCAATCTTTGCCCACGCCAAACCCTCCCTCCTGCACAAACTACAGGTAGTTCAAAACCTCTTTTGCCGCCGGGCCACAAACGCACCGTGGTACGTGCGTAACGCGGACTTGCATAGAGATCTTGAACTGCCTACAGTACAACAATATCTCAAAACACTCTCTGAAGCGTTCTTCAAACGCTCCGAAACCCATCCCAATCCTCTAGTTCGTGATTCTGTCTCATATACTACTCCTGTGTTAGACTCGAAGTTCAAAGTCGCTAGGCCTAGAAATGCGCAAGCGTACTCATCCACCAGACTGTCACGCGACCTCGAGGCCCTTCTGGCCGCAAATTCTAATTCTAACGTAAATTCTAATCCTAACGTAAATCCTAATTCTAACGTAAATGTGAGTTAATTCAATTTTATTTTGCAATTTTTTAATTTTTGTTTTAATTTTTGATTTCATTTTGAGCACCTTCAGTGCTACGTATTCACCTTCAGTGCTTTGAGCACCTTCAGTGCTATGTAATCCCAGCGGGTGACCCCTTCTGGGCCCCGCTAGCGCGGCCTCTTTCTCCAATTGGCCGTCGCTCAGATGAAGGCTGAGTGGCAAAAATGCACGAGCCGACAGGGGGTTTTTAGTGGGTATGGTCCTGGTAGGCGTCGGGACGAGTCCCACATAACTTTGGAATCGCGCCAGAGTATGCGTCAGGGCATTTTTATCCTCCTGCCCTTCCCGCGGAGGGGAACAAAAAAAAAAAAAGAACATTGTTTGAAATCTTTACCTAGTCTCAAGGTGAAACCTAACATTTTGTAAGCTTTCAATACTATAGCGTTTATGAGTCTATTTAATGAGTATTTAGTATAAAACATCACACCTAACTGTCTTACGATCATGCCAACCATTCAAAAGTATAAATACTTTAAAAACAATATACGATGCCTACGTCCGCAGCATTTGCGAATACGCAAGCCCGATTTGGTGTCCTCAGTATTCCTCGCATAAGTATCAGTTAGAAAAAATTCAATCTAAATTCATAAAACACCTGAACTATCGTCTTCGCCGTCATTAACATACAGAGAGAGCATTCAGCAGTATAAATTAATAACTTTAGAGGACAGGCGAAAATATTGAAAAGTTTGATGTATTGCGTAGCAACGTAGACTGTACAGAGCTGGTGGATGCTGTCATGTTAAGTAAGGTTTGCGATACTAGTGTCGCATTCCTCCACTTTTCAAATCCCTCTGACGAAAACGAATTTTGCCCAAAACACCACACTTTCCCGAATACCGCGAGTATATAATGACATTTTCTCGGAGATTGACTGTTCTGCAGTAGTAAGGCCATTATTAAATCACAGACAACCAAAATATTGTCATGGTATTCATTCGATTTACATATCTTATTCGAATATGTTTTTATCCTTAAATTTATAGGAATACATAAATTTTATACATATTTTTCTTTCCTTTTTTAACGCAAGTTTCGCTGTATAACATTAAAATATTCTTCTTTTTCCACTTCGCCGTCGCTTGGCTTAATTTTTATATAGAATACATGCAAGAGAACCCTGTAATTAGTCATACTAGTTATGAAACATTTATTTTGTAATTCATGTTGTAACACTGTTAGTTTCTGAAATAAATAAATTAATAAATAATAGATAAATAAATAAATTAATAATTTGGATCATAATCTCACAAATGTATTTAGCTACATCCCAACTTTTGATAGCCAGTGAGTGCGAGTATGAAAAAAAATTAAATCGATACTCAAAATGTAAAGCAAAGGTTTTCTATCTGACATTTTTTTAACACCTGAATACAAATGACAACTTCAAAAGATTGCTCAAAAAATAACTCGTATTTCGAATTTTTTTTTCGAAAATTTCGTAATCGAACTTTCAAAGGTTTAACTGAAATCGTTTTTTTATTTTTTTTTACCCTAGACAAATCCAAGTTAAATAATTTACAACACAATACTGGTAATTCGACTGGTTAAAAATCACTTTTCAAGAGTAACGGAATCCTAAATGCCTCACCAGACAACCCTTGAAATGATAACCCTCTATTTTCGAACATTCTATGAAAATTTCCACATCACTAATTTTTGCTTTGATATATTAGATTATGTATTCTGTATACTGTAAAAGGTCTGGTTACGTACATCAAAAATATTTTGTTTTCTTTTGGGATTATGAGTAGATAAATATTAATTTGGGCCCTGCTTACTGGTAATTTAAACATTCAAAATGACTTTATTATTACAATTGGTTTTTGGAGAGGCCTTAGTTAGGGAAAACCAAATATTATAATATTTGTTAGAATAATTTGTATTTTAAAGACTCCTACATTCTAAATGCTTATTTTGTAAAAGATTTTTATAAAATAAGCATTGAGAATGACTTTTGCTAAGATAAAAAATACTCATTTATTCTCTTGTGCTGGTCATTTACTCTCATTCACTGGTTTTATGGTGTTAGTTTAAAGAAGTTAATTTGGAATTCAAAACAAACCACAGCGCCACTTTGTATCAGCGTAGTGACAACATCAATATAATATTAGTCGTTGTATTAAAAAAATATACTCGTACAAGGCCGGTCACTCAGAAAGTTTTGCGAAACGAAGTTTTTATGTCTGAAACGCTGGCAAGTTATAATTTATTTTGAAAATTCAATTATTTAAAAGTAAAAATATAGTTTTTACAAATTTATACTTCTGCCTAAATATTTTTACCAGCATCATGAAACAAATATCTGAGTCGGGAACATTATCGTGGATTTATTTTTTACAATTTCAAGTCCAACTTTAAACCCGGTGAATCGTTTAATCGACTTCTATTAGCTTTTATGACCAAGGTGCCTTCTAAAGCAACTGTTTACCGCTAGTATAACGAGTTTAAGTGCGGTCACTTAAATGCGAAGGATGAAGCAAGAAGCGGTGAATTTTTCAAAATTTGAATCAATTAAACCGGTGAATCACATACGAGGAGATTTAGCACAATGTGTAGATTGGATCGGGAAGTTTAGTGTGCATGACACAGCCACCTTTGCGTAAGGATGATTGTTTGGCGAATAACTTCAGCGATGCTCAGAAGCAGGCACACGTTGAATGGTGCCATGATATGATTGATAAATTCAAGGCAGGTTCTTCCGGCCATATCACAATGTAATAACAGTTGACGAATTTTAAATTTTTCAAATTTGATCCTGAAACAAAGCGCAACAGTATGGCTTTTTCAAAACGAACTTTTTAGTACGATAATTTTGATGTAAGAAAAAAATTTTACCACTAGATTTTTCTTAACGGGGATTTAGTATCAATTCTCCTAACCAAAGTAGCATCAATGCAGAGTGGTACACTAGCAATTGCTTACCAGAAGTGTTTGATCCTGCGAGCAACAAGCGGCCGAACACGGGACTCCGGGACTTGCTGCACCGCGACAACGCGCCCGCGTTCTCTGCGATCTTCCTAAACACCGCATGGGTTAAAAATTGAAGTCATTTGTCTTACGGCCCATTCTCGCTCCGATCGCCACCTGGTACGGACGTGCAAGACCCCGTTCTCCGTTGATCGGTCCCTTCCGGAAATTCCATGGCACTCAGTCTACTGACGTCACAGTTTAGCGGGTTGGTACCGTGCTACGGTTTTCAAGGTTTTTCTACTCCCTCTGAGTGCTATCAAAGTGTGATTTTTCTTTGTAACTAAGCCCCTAAGTATTCAAAGTGCTGTGCTAAGTTGTGTTGTGCTTGTGCTGAGTGCAGTGTTGTGCCCAGCGTAAGTAGTCTGGTTTCAGTACAAAGGATACTTAACGGTGACAACGAATTTGTACTGAACCAGTCCTTTTATTTTATTTCTCTTCTCTATTTTAATTTATTTTTCACATATTTTCATATTTATTTTTATCATATCTGTGTATTTTCGTGTGTATTTGTTCTTTCTGTCGGTAACGGTTGACCCTAACGCGGACAACTCTTTACCTGCGTACCCGTTTTTAGGTTTCTAGGTAGCGGCCTTCGGCGAACAACGGTTAGTTTTAAGTTATTTTCCCCAGCCCCCCTAACGCTGGTAGGGAGGTTAGCCACTAGGGTTCGCTAGGTTTATTTTAGAGTACTCTAGGCATCTTTTATATACTTTAATATACATTCCTTAGTATACATACCAACCCCTCCCATGGATTCGCAAAGCGTAATTAACTTCGCGAAAGCGTTCGCCCAGGAGCTAGCCGCGTCGGGCGTCTCAATCCCCGGCCCCTCAGGCCCCAACCCCGGCCCCACAGGCCACCAACTCCCAGACCCCTCAGGTCTTTACCAGCCCTCCTGCGTCTCCCGTTCCATCCGATATGGACTGCGCGTTGGTCACGTCATCTCGCGCGTTGCGGCGTAAGTGTACCGCTCCCGGGAGCGACTCCGATTCCGACTCCGCGTCCGAACCGTCGTCGGGCGCCGCTACTTTAACCGGCTCTCCTGAGCCCCCATTCACATTGATCTCTAAACGCTCCAAGAAGCGCTCAAAGAATATCGTGGTGTCTTCAACACCCGATACCACCCCGGTCCCTTCAGCACCCGTCCCCGCGCCACTTATGTCACTCGAAGTGACCGCGTCTCCGTTAAAGCCAGCGACGCGTCCGACTGCGCTGCCGTCCCACCGAAGCGTCAGCTCCCTCCGCCCGTCTTGCTCCGCGAAAAAGCGCGCTGGACCGCGGTTTCTAACTTGTGCAAAGAGCAATTATCTTAAAGCCGCCAACGCAAGATACTATCAAGCTACTATACTAGCACGCAAAATACTATCAAGATTCAGGTCGCGACTATCGACGAGTTCCGCGCGTTCACTAGGCTCCTATCACTTAGGCAAATCGCTTATCACACCTACCACATCTACCCTCCCGGAGGAGCGTAAGATCCACGCAGTTTTACGGGCCGTCCCGTTCGAGCTCGCAAACGAAGAGACCCTCGAGGACCTTAAGTCCCAGGGCTTCCCGGCTGAAGCAGTGCACTAAGATGCACTCCAACCGCGGTAGGCGTTATCCACTTGCTTTAGTTATCCTTACCAACACTCCCAACTCGAGGGAGATCTTCAGAGAGGCTCGCACAATCTGTGGACTCTCGAATATCTCCATCAAGTGTCCGAACCGTCGCGGACACCCGGGGCAATGTCATCGTTGCCAGCTGTACGGCCACGCAGCGGCTAATTGTTCAGCTCCCCCCAGGTGTGTTAAGTGCCTCGATCCACATATCACAAAGCAGTGCATTCGCACTCCTGACACCACCTCCCCCCCTGCATGTGTGCCAGTCGGCCACACAAACTACAGGGGTTGTCCGCGAGCTCCGCGCTCTTCCGTAAAGAGGGCCGCGCCTAAATCGGCGCCGCCGCTCACTTCCGCTAACTTCCGGGCTCCTCCAGAAGCAAAGCCCGTACAGCCGACGCCTACTCCGGCTCTTTCCTAGAGACAGCGTCCGGCCGCTCCTGCACCACCTTCCCGCCCTATCCTAGCTCCCGTAGCTCCCGTAGTCCTTTGTCCCGCTCCGTCGTCTTCGCCTTCGCTCTCCTCAAGAGCGTCTATTCGCGCTAGCTGGGCATCAGTCGCTACTTAGTTCTTTATAAATTCTATATTTCGTATAAATTTGCTTAATAGTATATATAATGTCTAGACCCGCAAATCCCGCGTCTTGTCTTATCAAATCAAGGGCTTATCCCTAGTTTCTTTTAACGGTCGTAGCCTTAATACTAACCTTCCTGAGCTCAAACTGTTCCTTCAGAACAACGAGCCAGACTTATTGCTTCTTCAAGAGACGTGGGTAACTCCAAACCACTCCAGGGGATTCGTTATTCCCAAGTACGCGTTTATTCGTAACGACAGGCCCAACTCTGACGGTTTCGGCAGCACTGCTATTTATTACAAAAGGGGATTCCATTGCTGTCCTCTCCCTACCCCTCCTCTCCTCAACATGGAAGCCACTGTGTGTAGATTGGCTGTGACTGGTCTTCTGACTATCATCATAGCTTAGTGGCACCAGACCAATCCGCAGCGACTTTGAGGCCATTCTCGCCATTATGTTCTTTAACTCCAAACATACTGACTGGACGTGCCTATCAACCAATACCAGCGGTATCGCTCCCCTCGACATGACTAACTCACTCGACTAAGATGTCATCTCTCCCATCACTCCCACTCACTATCCCGACAACCCGAACCACTCTCCTGACATCCTCGATTTTGCAATTGTCAAGCGAATCAATCTTGATCTCAGGTCTATCGAACCGCTTGATGACCTAGGTTCTGACCACCACCCCGTCTCCCTCGTGCTAGGTCCACCTAACGATAACATCACCCCTCTAAGACCTTTACCAACTGGAATGGCTTTAAAAATACGCTAGTTTCAGCCTTAGAGGCCCCGAACTCTCCGCTCGCGATCTCGCCCGATCAATTAGATAGCTCGGATAAAATAGATTCATTAGTCGACTCTCTCACTGATGCTATCAACTCAGCCATCAGCGATAACGAAAAGGTTGCTAAGCAAGGCAAACCCACGCTTCCCCTAGCCCTTAGCAATCTTATTAAAGCTAAGAACGCGGCTCTCGGGAGAGCCAAGAAATATCCTACACCCGCCTATAGAACAGCTGCGAATCAGCTTCAACGTAAAGTTAGGTCTTGCCTCGCGGAACTCCGAGACGCTCAGATGAACGATTTCATGGCGAATATCTCCCCGTCTCACCAAGCGTATTATAGTATATCCCGAGCCTTACGCGTAGACGCTGTTTCTCACGTCCCTTCTCTCACTCGTCCCGATGGCTCTATCGCCTTCGAAGTCAAAGAGAAAGCCGAATGCTTCGCTGACAGCATTGCATCTCAATGATTGCCCAGCACGCAACCCGCGAATCCCTCCCACATCCAGGCGGTGGAGGACGAAGTTCTCCGCAGAGAATCTCTCCCCATCACCGACGACCCCGTCTCAGTCTCTAATGATGAAATCTCGCTTTTCATTAGATGTCAAAAGTCCACAAAGGCTCCGTGTGCGGATGGTATTTCCAACCACGCACTTAAGCACCTGCCTCAACAGGTGCTTACCTTGTTAGCTATCATCTTCAATGCCTGCTTTGACCTTAGCTACTTTCCAAAAGCTTGGATAGAAGCGACAGTCATAGGCATTCCCAAGCCGGGCAAACCTCTGAACATCCCGGCTAAACTTCTAAACGTCTACACTTCTCGAGAGAGTCATACTCTCTCGAATGCGGAACCATCTGTTTCCAACGGATGGCGATCCTCTCATAATTCCCCATCAGTTCGGCTTTCGCGCTAAGCACTCTTGCCCTCAGCAAATCCATCGAATCGTCGAGTACATACTTGACGGTTTCTATCCACGTCGTTATAAAACAGTCGCGGTTTTCTTTGACGTAGCCAAAGTCTACGTCAGTCAGTGTAAAGTCTGGCACAGCGGTCTCGTTTATAAACTAGGCTTATCTTATGAAAATAGGCTTATCGGATCGCCTAGTCAGGTTAATCGCGTCGTTTCTCAAAGACCGTACGTTTCGATTTAAACATGAAGGCACGCTTTCTTCGCCTCGTCCCATTAAGGCTGGAGTCCCTCAAGGCTCAGTCTTCACCCCTCTGTTGTACACCGTGTACACCAACGACATTCCCATCCCACCGAAAGGCGTCGAACTCGCCCTCTTTGCCGACGACACCACACTCTATGCCAAAGATCACAGTGTTCCGCAGCTAGTAACCAGACTCCAAAAGGCCGTAAACGCCCTTGGTGTATGGTTTCAAAAATGGCGCATCGATGTGACATCGATGAGACAAGAGTTCTGCAATTCGATTCGACCCCAAACGCCGTGGTCCCGCTGGCGATCCCCACGTTCGAATGTTAGGCATTCCCATCCCCTGGAAGCGCAGTACTAAAAACTTAGGCGTCACCTTAGATCTGACTCTTTCTTACAAGCCACACGACGAAAGAGTTTCGAAAGTCGCCCGTCACTACTTAGGCCGCCTAAATAGCATGTTAGGTAGAAAAAGTTAAATGACTTTCAAAAACAAACGTACGCTTTATAAGATCTGCGTTAGACCAGTCATGACATATGCCTCGCCAGTCTTTGCCCACGCCAAACCCTCCATCCTGCACAAACTGCAGTATTTCAAAATCTCTTTTGCCGCAGGGCCACAAACGCACCGTGGTAAGTGCGTAACGCGGACCTGCACAGATATCTTGAATTGCCTACAATACAACAACACCTCAAAACACTCTCTGAAGCGTTCTTCAAACGCTCCGAATCCCATCCCAATCCGCTAGTTCGTGATTCAGTCTCTTATACTACTCCAGTCTTAGATTTGAAGTTCAAAGTCGCTAGGCCTAGGAATGCGCAAGCGTACTCTTCCACCCAGACTGTCAGCCGATCTCGAAGCCCTTCTGGCCGCAAATTCTAATTATAACGTAAATTCTAATTCTAACGTAAATCCGAATTAACCTAACTTCTTTTAATGTATTTTAACTTAGCTTCTCTTTGCAATTTTGAGCACCTTCAGTGCTATGAATTCACCTTCAGTGCTCTGAGCACCTTCAGTGCTATGTAAATCCCAGTGGGTGACCCCTTCTAGCGCAGCCTCTTTCTCCAATTGGCCGTCGCTCAGATGAAGGCTGTGTGGCAAAAATTGCACGAGCCGACAGGGTTCTGGCAGGCTCAGAGCGAGTTCCACATAACTCCGATCGCGCGCACGGAGTATGCGTCAGAGCATTTTTTATCCTCCTACCCTCTGCGTGGAGGGAAACAAAAAAAAATCTTACGGCCCTGATTTGGCACCGTGCGATTTCATTTTTGTTCCCCGAAAATTAAAAACCTGCTCATGGGGATACAGTTTTCGTCGCCAGAAAATTGTGCTTTGAAAATTGGTTCAGACGCATTGAAATTTGTATAGACGCTGGTGCAAGAGTTCATTAAAAATATGTAATAAATAAATATAACCTACAAAACATTTTTTTTCTCCAAAATGTGTTAGTGTCCCACGTATGTATACACCGAGCCTTTGTTTATTTATTCGTATAAACAAAGGTTTTGTATATTCAGCCAGTTCATATCTATTTTCATAGCCTGCAAACGAGCACGCGATTCACCTGATGGTAAGTGGCATCCGTGCCGATGAACATCATTAGTCGTAGGGGTTTTGTTTTCCAATTTTGGTTGTGATTTTTTTATCGACTAATGCTGCGTTGCCGGCCGTAACCTTCAGTTGGAGTTCCCTGTTGCACTGGCTGTTTTGACTGAAACACAACCACGCAAACGTGATGATTATTAATGAAAGAAAGGACTGTAATACCGCCCCAGAGCTGATCTTTAATCGTTATAAGAAACTCTACATAAAGAAAGTTCTAATTCTAACGCAAAGCAAATAAAAGCTAATGAAAGCTGTGTTACAATTAAAGACAAGTAAATCGTTACGTTACCGCTGCTGTTATAAATAATTTCAGACATTTTTGATAAAAACTAAGATAAAAAAAAATATTTAGAAATTACTTAATATAATCCATAGTGCATAAATCGTATAAATGAGAAAAACAACAGAATTGTTTAAAGATGAATCGATTGTAGAATTGAAAACGAAATGAACGCTATTTATATTCCTTCTGAGCTATAAATAAGGCACATGCCTTATTCAGTTTGGGCCTTCAGATGGTCTTAGCCCGTCTGCACTAAACTTTGAAAGCGCCGAAGTTGATACTTTAGTCTCTACGACGTGCTTAGCAACGAGGATTGCGTTGCTTAAGTCAATGCCTAAATGTTTCAGACACTCCTAACTTTAGAACACCGATTTCTCATTTCATAAAATTAAGCAAGAACGTAAGCATTGGTACCACGTCGTTCCAATAGTTATGCGAATACACTAGTTAGAAAAATTTTATGTTTATTATATTTATATTTTTCCAAGGAGTCACCTTTTAGAAAAAAAACATGAAACATCATATCTCCAACGCGAAAATTCCTCTCTCCTTCAGTATTCGTTGGTATATTGAAGAAACCTGAGCTACACAAGTTCCCACAATACTTTATACTATTCTCATTAGTTTTCGAACGACCCAAAATTGTACGTTGTAAATATTGACATTTTCGTTGATTGATTTAAGATTGAAATAAATAACCTCGCATTATGCACTATAACTAACAAAAAGTGCAAGCCTCTAGCATATACGAAAGAAGAAATAAATACAAAAATTTACTTCGTTGGTCTCACAGACCAACGCGCGGTTATAGGAAGGTTAAATAAACAAGGGACAAGTGACAAGAAAAATCAAATCATACGTCAAAATCCAAGACAAAATAGACTTTTTCGATCTTTTGTTCGCTTTGTTAGGCAACAATCGTTCTAGGAGTCACTTAACGTAAACTGGTTAGTGCAGAGCAACGCAGAGTAAGTCGATGCTTATGTGTGACTTAGTTTAGGCATGACCTAACTAAGTCTATGCTTTGTAGAGTTTAGTGCAGATGGGCATTAGATACTATTGCTAGGTTAAGTTAACTTTAGTCTTTACTCCTGAAAGATGTCATGATTAAGATTTAATCAATTATAATATAAAAATTATGTTCCCTGATTGTTTTTTACGGAATGAGGTGCCCATCATGGTAACTTGTGGTACCCCCTCATGGTAACTTGTAGAATAAAAACAATAAAATTAGCTTCAATATTGTGCTATATAACTAGCAGTATTGGTCAAGTAAATACGTAGATATGAACTTATTTTAAATTACTTGGTACTTATCTTCTCAGCCGTCAATCACAATACGTTACACTTGAGTAAACTCAAGATATTCTTTTTTTTCATGGTAAAGGTTTCCAGCCATTTTAAATAAGTCTAGAGCCCAATAGTAACTGTTTTACTATAAAAACCCAAATACACGTAGGAAAGTATAAACCTGTAATAAGTTTCAAAGCGGACTCTCTCGTGGTCGAACACAAGTTCCGACCTCGCGAGCAGAATACAGATCTAGTTAGTTGGACTTCGCGCTTACAAACTAACTGATTTAATTAATCTACGTAAATGAATTTTACAATAAAGGTCTAGATTTAAAGAAATACCACTTAAATCGATGAAATCATACCAATATCACCTGTATCAGAATAACTACATAAAGTATTTATTATTTAATGTTATTTTGTTCACAGTTGAATTTTAAATTATGGACACATTTAAAATAATGGAATTTCGGCCAAAACGGAACCAGAGTCCAATTTCAGTTTTCGTTTTGGTTTCATTTAATAAAATTTTTATTATAAAATAGAACTTTACTTGAAAAGTTCCTTGAAATTTTTCAAGAGTTACTTACCAATTTAATCCTTATGTTTAATTCAGAACCAAGTTTCACTAAATAAAAAAAAAGATTCGATGACCTTAAAAAGCCTTTTCAATGAATTGGACTTTTTTGTTTTAATTAAAAAATAAACAACACATAATGGTTTTAATTATCGAAATATTCAAATTTAATAGAATATAATTTACTTAAGTCTTACCTTTGTCAGTTCTCAAACATTTGCGTGCGCAAATAACAAAAAGGGGAATAACAGACTGTAGCCTCTGATATGGATAAATAAATAAATGAATAAATAAAAGGAGCGCTTCCCACATGTTCGGGCTAGCACATTCGGGTGGGCTGCATTTGTTGAACGGCAGCCAGCCCGAACCAACACATATTTTCAACTATGACCAGACAAGACCGAAGCATTAGGGCCTGTTTTGCATAGGAGCAGACGAAACACCCATGCAAAATGGGTCCTAATGATTTCTGAATATAAATGGATGGCACTGGCATATTTCTATTAAAGGGGATTCAACCCTGGCTGTTCTAAATTTTGGTTCGATCAAATTCTTCTCATTCGTTGAATTCGATGCGACGTTGAATAATGATTCTCTGCTTGGTAAACTTTAAATACCCTTAGAAAATCACTTTCTATTGTACAGCGAGTTGTCATTCTTTTTTACCGAATATAAATCGAGCACCTGTTATATATGTATTTTTGTAAGAATCCATTTCTCTTGGAGCATATTTAAAGAGACAAATTTTACAAAATTTGTTTAAAGAAATTTTCTTATTTCCTCAGTTACCTGGATACAAAAAAGCGATTATAGGTTAAGTTTATACCTTATAGATAAGATTATACCTCACTTTTATTGTAGTTTTTAAATTTAAAACGAAGCAAATTACGGGTTGGAACAAAGACCGTATATAACCTAAACATATTAGTCGTTTATTTGCATAGTTTTCTAATGTTTCTTATTTTAAGGTTGGCCTAAATATCTACTCTTCGAGGCTATAAACATACGCCTACTAATAAGTTAACCTTTCCTATTTGATTCAGAGTATTCGAAACTTGTTAACTTGACCCGTAACTCGTAGGATGCTCTATTTCAGCAGTCTGTTTTTTGTTCAGCAAAATATAAACTTCGGCAAAATTTATATTGTTTTAGGGAGTACCTATTTTTTTTAAACAAACCGATAATTTTGTGTTATTTTGGGAGGTTCTTATACGCATAAAGCTAGCATTAGTTATCTATCCACCATAAAACATGAATTAATTATTAATTACCATTGAATAAAATGGTCATGCCTTTTGTATACGAGTGCTAAAATCGAGAAAAAGATACAAGGTAAAGGTTAGAAAATGCGTATTTCCAGTGTTGTGGGAATTTATGGGATGAATTATGTTCATTTTCATATTTGAACTTAGGTAGGTACCTGATTGTTATTAGTTCTAAATACTGAAGCTTAAAGCTTTGATCAATATGCCTTTTATTTGATTGAAAAGAATTTGTTTCTAAAGGATCTATTTGTACGAAATGGTCTTGGATTTTGGTTCGAAAGTCTGGTTTGAAAGATTATTTTAAAGGTGATGTTTGTCTTTATCCGATATAATAATGGGTCAGTAAGCTGCAATATCAGAACGCGTATTTAGAACGGATAAGTAAGGAACAATATGATTTCCAAATACGTTTGCCGTATCTTGTCCACTTTTAGATAACACGTACGTTTCTAGGTAAACTTTTTACTATTAGATGTGTCTTAAATCAATTCTCTACTAAAACTTTTAATTGTTGGCCTGCTTTGATTTCTATTTCGAACTTGTTGTCAGTTTTGACTTTGCTGTATTTAATTTATAGATGAACTATTCTTCTATTGAACTGGCTTCTATTCTAAGGTGTTCCAAGTCAAAGAAATTTAAACAATAGTTGGAAACAAATCAACATTCGAAAATCACATAAGATTCGTCCTAAATCTTAAAATGGATAGCAACTGTCACGAACTCTAGTGTCTTCGCAATTAAATTTGAAGACATTTTTGTTTTATATTTATAATTAATATTTTAGGAGTTTAGTTTCATTTTTGTATATTTTGAATGTATGTCGTATGTAATGTATTGTATTTTTCTTCTCCCTGCTGCACGACAATGTCCAAAAATAAAATCAATATAAAAACTTGCTTTCTACATGCTAAACTAACTGATATAAAATTTATAAGTAGCGTATCCAATGAAAATAAAAAAGTTATTTTGATGTTTCATCTAGAAAAATATGCTTGCAACACAAATAAGTTCAAGAGAAATGCCATAATGCTTTGCTGAGTCAACTTCTGCGACGTAAAAACTAAATAAACAAGGCTCGACTTGTCATCCCACGCGCGTTGTTTATCACAAATGAATTTTTGAGACTAGCTCTGACGGTGCCGTAGGGATTCTGAGAAACTTTTCCAACACATACATTCTGCCTTTTGCCTCAGGCTAATATGAAGTTGCAAGAATATAATTTTAGTGTATGATAAAGTGAAGCTAGCTTCCAGTAGTCTGGGGATTTGAACTTTATTTAACTTTGGCTGAACTTGTTTGATTATCAGAAAGAAGACTGTACTTGCTAATGATGAGATATGAGCTAAATGATGTGGTATAAAATAAAATCTTGTTTTAGAAGGAAGTAATAATATAATAAAACGTAATTTGTACTTTTTCCAATGGTAATCTGAATATTTTTGAAGCAGAAGCTGTTTGATCGTGGTTCCTAGGCAATCTAACGACCAGTACCACAGTCTTGTCTATTTCAATATTCAATATACTTCCAGCAAATGGCATTCAATATAACACAAGTTTCTTTAACATACGATAAGTAAAATATTTCAATTTTAGAAGGTTACTTTAACTTAAGCTTTAGGTCTGGAGCATACTTATAATCTGCATAGTTAACGACTATGGGACAATTAATACTAACAACGTCTGGAGAATTGCCAACATTACGATTTCAATTAACGAAACTTTTGTTAAATTTCATGTTATTTAACAGAACAAACTGTTTTACATGTATCTCATTTTACGTGCGTTCAGCATAAACCCTAGATGTTTGAAAGTAAATATTGTATATCTTTATTTCTATACCGTGGAATTATTATGTCATTTTACAGTTTCATTTTAAGATTTAGGTTTTATAAAAGTATGATGTGTTGTAAATGAGTAACTATTGTGACATTTTAAACAATGTGGAATAATTATCACCTTAGTGTTGCAAAAAAAATTTGTCTAAAAATTACAATGTTTCAAAGTAAATTAAAAAAGAAATAGTGAAATAGAAATAGAATGTGATGATTTATCTTGGACAAATAATAGGCACTTTATATTATTGTCTTAGTTTTTTAAAAGTTAACCAATCTTTTTAATGTTGCGTGAATTATTGCATTAATGTTGTTACTATAAAGATAGTATTTTTTGCCGCGATTTTATAATCGAATTACCTTAAATATTTATGATTTTTTAAATATAATTTGATAAATACGTACATAAAACAATACTATACCTCATGGATCATATTTTACACCTCCAGGTTTACTTAATTAATTAATATTACATTTTTAACGGTCATGCAGCATTAGCTAAGAAACATCTTTTTACATTTAATGAATTGACGTTTATTTTTGTATTTGTTTGGTTTTTGTATTATTTTAATGTTTTAAGTTTTAAATTTACTTCTGTATTGTTTATTTAGATCGGGGTATGATGAAACTGGAATTTGGAAATATAAAAATCTCTAAAGAAAGCAGATTATGAACACACTTGTTAATGAAAACACTACGCTCTTCAGGATTTCCAAAACCATTCACGAGATTAAGAAACTTTACTCTTTCTTAGCTTTTTTAAACTTAAAGTTAGTTCCAGTTCTTACCGACGCCCTTAGCTTTTACTATCATGGCCACTAAAGTAAGTGGCAAGTATTATTAAATTTTATTAACTTTTACACGGAATCGAATATCTTTTTATTTTCTAGAATGACAACGTATAGATTAACTATAACATTTTTACCTTAAGTGGATTAAATTGTAGATGCCCATAATATGGATTATAATGTACTGATTATCCATCTTTTTTAACCGTAGTAACTACTTTTTAAATTTGAACTTTCCTAATGTCAGAGTCTTCTTCTGTAAGTTTGTTTTAATTTTAACATCTCTAATTTTTATGATTTTATATAATAGAAATGTAAATTTCAAATGATTAAATAATGTATGTGACAACAAAAAATTTGGTCTTTGGGCGCATAAGCAGTAATAATTAAAATAAATAATTCAGCAAAAATTGTAATCTATATATGCCATTTAAATTAAGAAGAAAACTGTCCACCATAATAAATGCCTGCAGAAACGTTAGAAAATTCCCAAATTGAGCTTCTTAACATCAAAGATGCAATAAGTATTTACATCCTCGTGTGGCTAATATTCCGCATGCTCTAATGAACCCCACTATATTGGTGAAAACTATTAAAAAAGTAAGTATGTCCCCGTAGCAAGCAGAGCTTTTGTTATGGATGACCACACAGCGAACTTGGGAATAAACCCCACAATAAACATACATAAATATCAGCAACCATATACCGAGAGCAAACAACTGTATTCATCACACAAATGAAGGCTTCGGGCAGAACTTGAACAGTTAATATATCTTCAGGAAGTTTACAGATTGGAAGAACGTTGTAAGTGTCGCATATTCTGAACTTTGTTTTTAAACTTAGGGCAATTATACTTTTTAATGCAGATAGCTTCATGTTGCAGATAAAAAAACGTTATAATATCGAAATGAATAAGCAAATGGTATATTTACAGACACCGTGGTCACAAGTGACTAGGTGACAGGCGTCTTGCCAGTTATTAAAACATTCAATCGTCTCCGTAGCGCTCAGGGTTAATACAGAAAGTGCTGACAGTGCCTTGAGCTTGAAGTCTTGCAGCTAATTGAATTTTGGATTTTATGTTTTGTAGTATAAGATCCTATATTAGAGAAAGCTTCTCTCTTTATCCCGGTGTTGTTGGTGTCTATGGGCGGTATAAAAAAATCATAATATCATAATCATGTTATTTCTTAAAAAAGTGGCTAAATCATAAACCTTTTAATCATGAACAGAATCTTTTTAGTGAGAAGATTACCTTTATTCAAGTCAATAAAAACAGCGACCCAAACTGATTTCAGTTAAAAGGCCAAAACCTAATTTATTGTCTGTACTGTGAACATTAATTCTATAATGTTGGTAATTTAACAACAATATTTGTTCAGAAAGGGCAATTGACCCTATTATTTTATTCAACCTACAACAAAATTGAAGTCACTTTTGTGATTAACAACTGTATATTCAATAGTTGAATTTTTGGTTTCAAAGGATCTAATTTTTTTTATAGAGCTTGTAAAAAAGCTTGTAACAACATAAATCTCAAAGGCACAGATATGTGTGACATAGCCAAAATTGCATTGATTTTGACCATACATTTTGCTGTATAATTATAACCATAATAATTGCTTTGCTATTTATTGATTATCGATTAATGAAGTACTGCCTTAAGTTGGAACTGCCTTTGTTCCAGTAATTACACTTGCTGTTCGTTCCGTTTATCCGGATCACAACCACGTAAAAGTGGTAATTTTGGCGGTTAAAATTGCAAGGACTGTAGTACCGCCCGAGACGAGATCTTAACATGAGAAACTCTACGTCCGCCATTATTTTTATTAGTTAAAGCGTTTTTAAATACTAAATATAGAAAGATTATAGAGATACAGAAACACTTGTTATTGTTTTATCAAGCAATAACAATGTGCACAGTCCGAGTAACTAATATGACAAAATCACAAAATTCACAAAATTTTGGCGCTGTGTTCTACGCGTAAATTAAGTTTATTTGGACTCGTAACAAAAGCTTTAGTTCCTATTTTCGCTACTGATCAGATGAGTTAGAGGCGTTGTATGAGTTTCTAGCTACTGTTTTCCGATATAGTTGGAGCTAGCTTACTTCTTCGGTGATAATATCTATAATTTTGACGACCCAGAAGCCTAGTGGTTAGAACTCCTGCCTCATACTCCGTAGGTTCTAGGCTCGAGTCCAGGCCGGGGCATTCGTTTGTGTGAGAAATATAAATGTTTGTTCTTGGGTCGTGGTTGTTTATATTTTTTATATGTATGTTTATTCTGGGTTCCCTCCACCAGTACGCTGGAGCATAACTAATACTCAGCAATATAATACTACAGCAAAAACAATACTATACTACAGCAAAAACAAATACTCATAAACGTCCTAGAATTATTGAACAAACCTTTCACAAATTTCGTACTAACGGTTTGAGGAAATAAAAATCGATTGCTAAAACTATAAAGCATCACGAGCGGGTCTAAATTGCCAAGCTTGAAATGCTGTGTTAGCTTAATAGCTATGCATAAGGCTGTCTTCACACGACGACATTAAAAACTATGGAGGGGCTCCGCAAATTGATGAAACAGTTTGGGTAAAAGATGAATTTCAGCAATTTATTTTTACAATTTATTTTATAATTTAATGAATTTTCGAAATAAACTCACATTATTCCAGAGTAGCAGATCTTTCGAAATAAACTCACATTATTCCAGAGTAGCAGATCAAAACGAACAAGAAAGAGGGTAGATTGATTTATCTGCCTCTACTGTCATCGCCACCGAACTACATCTGCCAGTCCACGGTCATGGTGCTTGCAACAGCATTGAAATATCGAACTCTCGAAATAAATATCAAAAATCGTGGTAAGAATCCCGTAAATTCATTAAACTATAGTGAAAATAACCGCGTTTAGTTTAAATAATTTATTTTTAATTGTTTTAACATATTAAGGATGACTATCGATTGGCTTGATAATATAATTGCAATAATTTTTATAATAATTTAATTCTCCACAGATAGAATCAAGTTACAATACAATTTGAAACAATATTTTCTACTATTAAATTGAATTATGTACCGTTATCTATAATACTAGAGAATAGAGTATTAAATTAGTCCCGCAAGTAAAGGAAAATGTTTACATTATGTATGCCAAAACCTTGTAAATTTAAAAAAGTATAATTCCTGTCGATCATGTACGGCATGCGTAAAACTTCCTATCAGATGGTTCTTAATTTCTCGTTCGTTCTTGTTATGGTAAAATCAAACAACTCTCAATTCTTATTTCTGCTCCTTTATTATTAAAATCCTCATGAGCAAACAGCCTTATAGATTCGGTAACTCTAAGTTTCATGAATGCATTCGATTGGACTTTCTGTTTTTATGTTTTGATTCAGCAATTAGGTTCGTGAGTAAAATTTTTCATTTCAGCTCTGATTTAGAGACAAAATGTGAGTTGAAATCCAATATTAAGAGGAAAGTTTTTAGCGGATGAAACACGAAAAGAAAGTACTGGCAATCCTGAAACACGACAGTTGCTTAAGCTGAACAACTATTCCTAAGGAACGGAGCGACAATTTTTTGTTACGGGTTCTACAACAAATACCACAAACTTACGCACTAGTTAAAATCTCAAATTTAATTTTCGGATACATTTTGAAAACGCCACTTCATTTCTATATATTATTTTCCCTACAAAAACGAACACAACGACTTCATGTGTTCTTTAAGTATTCTCAGTAACGTTGTTTGTATTTTAAAGTATAGTTCTTAATATGGTTTCGCTTACTTAATATATGAAATATGCAGGTACAAGGTAACCAAAAGGTTCACTTTAATATAGCATATCTAGGAGAATATTAATGCGGTTAGCTATGTCAGAGCGAGACATATTTTCAGCCCAGTAATGCATCGGAGACGATAAAGGTGAATTATTTGTGTATTTCAAAACAAATTTATAATACGTAAAGTTATGTAAACTGCCTACATTTTCCCCAATCCAAACAAATATATCGAGTCGACATATTTCTTCGATTTTATTTTCACGTGGGAAACCGATGATAAGCAAAATGATAACGAAATAAAAAATTGAAATATATGTTATAAGAAGTGTCTTAATAAGTAAAAGCTTATCAAGCCTGCTATTTCTAACTTCTCCATTGTACAATGATGTTAATGAACCTATTTCTTGCTAAAAACTTAAAGTCAGAATATCCTGAGAGTTTTTTGTTTTCGTGTATCAAGAAAATTAAATTACATCTGTGAACTAATTTGTTTTGTTGCTGTGTGGGTAGACAAAGCTTTTTTTGAAAGGAATGAAAAATGTAGTAGGTACTTTACGTAATTTATCAACACAGAAGATTAGAAGAGAGATGAAAATAAAAGAAAACGAAAGTCAGTATTATCATATTTTTTTACCTTTCGAGACTTCGTTATTTTGATGGTTAATTTAAAAGCTCTACAATGATGACAGTTTCAGGCACTTCTATTCGAATTATTTCGTTGTAATAAAGTAAATACGGATGAGTTAGTTAATTAATGTTGTTTTTATTTTCTTAACTTCTAAAGTAATCCTTCGTGACAGAAGTGTGTTTGCTAAGTCATAACAAGTACTATTGAGAAAAATTAAAACCTCAGCTGGTTAGTTCTTTTTATATTTATAGTTTTTTTTTATATTTATAACTTTTTTTTCCTCGCTAGCGAATATTTTCCCATCAATGTATCTATAGTCCATTCGCGTTCAGAAAATAGTGCCACTTTGAACAGTATACGTCTCTAATTTATTTATCCCTATATATCTCTGAGATTGGCATACCTTAAGGTAAGACTCTGACAACTGCATTATGTAACGGAGAAAAGAAAAAAATTGAAAGACAATCGACTTTGCCACAAAGTCTTCGGGCTCATTGATCGACAGAGTTAACTCTTCAAGTTGACTTCTCGGAGTCATCCCGAAGATGGCCGCAGTACTCCGTACAAGATCTAAACTGAGCTGTACACAGGTTAAGCTGCTGTTCTAAGTTGAATTCCTCGCCGGACCTTTGATATTTCCTAACTTTTTGTAGCTTTCTTTGCCGCAGATTTTAATTATTATTTTTTTATTTATTTGTTCGTGCCAAAGTAGTACAACATTGCTGTTAAAAGTATCTTAGAGTAAAGGTGTAAGTACAAAAGAATACATATTTATTACTGTGCATTAATCTTAAACACTAGATTTATTGGCTACAAATCTTGTTATAGAAAGCACCACTGCGCCCTAACTAGACTACGGCAGTAGTCTGTACTAAGGGCTACAGCGCCGTTCCCAGATTCTATCTATCGATCAAAATTTAGTTTTGACGTAATAGTCCCATTTAGAAGCCCAAGGTTTTTGCTAATCGATATAGATACACCTGGTGTTGGAAGTTGGTGTTAAATTCAACGAGCACTTTTTATCGAAAAAGATAAACGCTTCAGTATTAAAAGGACTCCACTTGGCAAGATTGGCTCCAGCATTGGCAGAAAAGTCCATTATCTCAGTTGACTTGTGAAATAAAGCCTAAAGCGGAGTCACATTTCCAGATGGAAACAGCTGAAGATATTCACGAATTGCATACTTTGTAAGGTTTTAATTACAATTGTTCTCTCATAAAGATGACTGCAAGTATAAAGATACTTGCAATGTCGATCTTGTAATGATAACCATAGGATTGAATCCTGGTTCTTGAAAGCACATTGGAAGATCGCGATACATGGTTTTAGTTGGAGTTAAAGTGGAGCGTTTAGAAGTCAAAAATATCTAAAACTATACGACATAAAATCTGGATCCATTTAAAAAATATATATATGTTATGAAATATGTCTAGAAACAATTATAATTGCATTTTCATTAGGTACTAATTTTGAGGTTATGATTTCAAATTACCTACATTTACATAGATAATTACTACTATCACCAACCGACCATGATAATAATGACACGTAAATGTTCATCAATATCTTTAACTTAATCAACTAGTCCAAAAATCACAGCAATAAGTCGTCGTAAGCGCTATCTATCGGAATCCGTAGGCACAAAGGCTTATAAAGTCACGTTATATAAAATAACTAAAAGATAAAAAAATCGCAAATCGTCAGAACAAAACAAAGGCACTCACACACACACAAGTGAATAGTCCAAAAGCAACGAAACGGTTTCGTTTTCAAGTTATGTTTTTTATCTCAAACTCGCCGGCTAAGGCAAAATCTATACAGCCAAGTATAAGGACTCCAGTGAGTAATAAATCATGTTTACTATGAGTAATATAAAAAAATGTATATATACTCTTTTATAAAAATGAATCCTTACATTCTGAAGTGACTATAATTTCCTATATTTAAAATCTATATTACAAAATCAAATACTTGTGCTTGGTCACAATCATTCCTTTGTATCGTAATAAAAAATGACAGGAGCTAAAATAAACTGATCAAGTCAAATCAAGCTTTATAAATCATCTATTTTTTTGGAGACTTCTACACATGAAGCTAATATTATGGAAATTCACATTAAAAAACTGAATAAACAAAAGTACTAGTTACTTTTCTAAATTTTATTTTTTTTTTGTTCCCCTCCACGGGAAAGGCAGGAGGATAAAAAATGGTCTGACGCATACTCCGCGCGCGCGATCGGAGTTATGTGGGACTCGTCCCGACGCCTACCAGAACCATACCCACAAAAAAACCCCCTGTCGGCTTGTGCAATTTTTTGCTACTCAGCCTTCATCTGAGCGACGGCCAATTGGAGAAAGACGCCGCGCTAGCGGGGCCCAGAAGGGGTCACCCGCTGGGATTTACATAGCACTGAAGGTGCTCAAAGCACTGAAGATGAATACATAGCACTGAAGGTGCTCAAAATGAAAAGTAAATAATTAAAAACATTAAAATTGAAAAATAAAATTGCATTAATTCGGATTTACGTTAGAATTAGAGTTTACGTTAGAATTAGAATTTGCGGCCTGAAGGGCTAAGAGATCTAGCGTCAGCTGCGTCGCTACGTTCGTGTGCACGTTTCTCGGTCTATCGACTTTGAATTTCTGATCTCAGACAGGAGCAGTATATGAGACTGAATCTCGAACTAGAGGATTGGGATGGGATTCGGCACGTTTGAAGAACGATTCTGAGAGTGTTTTGAGGTGCTGTTGCACTGTAGGTAGTTCAAGATCTCTGTGCAGGTCCGCCTTACGCACGTACCACGGTGCGTCTGTGGCCCTGCGGCAGAAGAGATTTTGAACTACCTGCAGTTTTTGCAGGACGGAGGGTTTGGCTTGGGCAAAAACTGGCGAGGCATATGTCATGACTGGTCTAACGCAGACCTTATAAAGCGTACGTTTGTTTCTGAACGACATTTTACTTTTTCTACCTAACATACTGTAAAAGCGGCCTAAGTAAGAACGGGTGAGTTTCGTTACTCTATCGACGTGTGGCTTGAAAGAAAGCGTCTGGTCTAAGGTGACGCCTAAGTATTTGGTAGTGCGCTTCCAGGGGATGGGAGTACCTAACATTCGAACGTGCAGATTGTCAACGACACGACGTTGTTTGCAGTCGAAGTAAACCGTAAAAGTAAAGTAAAACTCTTGTCTGGGTTCACATCGATACGCCATTTTTGAAACCATGCACCTAAGGCGTCTACAGCCTTTTGGAGTCTGGTGGTGAGACCCGGGACACTTTGGCCTTTGGTGTAAAGGGCTGTGTCGTCGGCAAAGAGGGTGAGTTCGACGTCTTTCGGCGGAATGGGAATGTCGTTAGTGTACACGGTATACAACAGAGGGGCGAGGACTGAGCCTTGAGGGACTCCAGCCTTTATGGAACGAGGCGCGAAAAGCGTGCCTTTCGTGCCTTTGAAACGAAACGTGCGGTCTTTGAGAAACGACGCGATTATCCTAACTAGGCGAGCCGGTAAGCCTATTTTGTAGAGTTTATAAACGAGACCGCTGTGCCAGACTTTGTTGAAAGCCTTGGCTACGTCAAAGAAAACTGCGATCGTTTTCTTTCGTATCGGATAGAAGCCGTCGAGTATGTACTCGACGATTCGATGGACTTGCCTAAGGGCAGGCAATGCTTAGCGCGAAAGCCGAACTGATGGGGAATAATGAGGGGATCGCCATCCGTTGGAAACAGATGGTTCCGCATTCGAGAGAGTATTTATTAATTAATTTATTTATTTAAATAGCTACACCAACGACAATATCAATATACAATTTCACAAAGATAAACAATATTATAGTATAACAGATACGTCTTTACAGGTGTATACAACAATAACAAAAATTGTAAACAATACAGAACCTAACCAAAAACTAAGAGCAAGTAACAATCATAAAAAATAAAAAATGTTGTATTGTAGTATGACTCTTTCGAGAAGTTTAGACATGGCCTTGAGGAGGCTGATGGGTCTGTGATTAGCCGGGATATTCAGAGGTTTACCCGGCTTGGGAATGCCTATGACTGTCGCTTCTTTCCAGGCTTTTGGAAAGTAGCTGTGGTCGAAGCAGGCATTGAAGATGATGGCTAACAAGGTAAGAACCTGTTGAGGCAGGTGTTTGAGTGCGTGGTTAGAAATACCATCCGTACTCGGAGCCTTTTTGGACTTTCGTCGGTGATGGGGAAAGATTCTCTACGGAGAACTTCGTCCTCCACTGCCTGGATGTGGGAGGGTTCCGCGAGTTGCGCGCTGGGCGAACATTGTGGCGCTATGCTTTCGGCGAAGCATTCGGCTTTCTCTTCGGCTTCAAAGGCAATAGTGCCGTCGGGACGACTGAGAGGAGGAATGTGAGAGGTGGCGTCTACGCGCAAGGCTCGGGCCATACTATAGTACGCTTGGTGGGACGGGGAGATATTCTCCATGAGATTGTTAAACTGAGCGTCTCGGAGTTCCGCGAGGCGAGACCTAACTTTACGTTGTAGTTTGTTCGCAGCTGATCTATAGGCGGGCGTGGGATATTTCTTGGCTCTCCGGAGAGCCGCGTTCTTAGCTTTAATGAGATTGCGGACGGCTAAGAGAAGGGTGGGTTTGACTTACTTTACGATCTCTTCGTTATCTCTGATGGCTGAGCTGATAGTAGCAGTGAGGGAATTGACTAACGAGTCTATTTTGTCCGGGCTATCTAGAGAGTAGGGCGAGATCGCGAACGGAGAGTTCGGGGCCTCTAAGGCTGAAGCTAACGTATTTTTAAAACCTTTCCAGTTGGTAAAGGTCTTAGGAGGAGTGACGTGATTGTTAAGCGGTCCTAGCACGAGGGAGACGGGGCGGTGATCAGAGCCAAGGTCATCGAGCGGTTCGATAGACCTGAGATCGAGGTTGATTTGTTTGACGATCGCAAAATCGAGGATGTCAGGAGAGTAGTTAGGGTTGCCGGGATAGTGAGTGGGAGTGACGGGAGAGATGACGTCTAAGTCGAGTTGCTGAGTGATTTTAAGGAGCTCTCTACCGTTTTGGTTGGTCGATAGGCACTTCCAGTCAGTATGTTTGGAGTTATAATCTCCAAACATAATGACTGAATGGCCGAGGGCGAGAATGGCCTCGAAGTCGCTAAGGGTAGGTCTGGTATGATGGATGTCACAAGGTATGTAGACTGAAGCTATGATGACGGTCGCATGACCAGTCATAGCCAATCTACACACAGTGGCCTCCATGTTGAGGAGAGGAGGGGTGAGGAGAGGAGTGCAGTGGAAACCTTTTTTGTGATAAATAGCTGTGCCGCCGTAACCGTCGGGCCTATCGTTACGACTGAACACGTAATTGGGAACAGCGAATCCCCTGGTGCGGTTTGGAGTGAGCCACGTCTCTTGAAGAAGCAATAAGTCTGGCTCGTTGTTCTGAAGAAACAGTTTGAGCTCAGGAAGGTTAGAACTAAGGCTACGAGCGTTAAAAGAAACTAGGGATAAGCCCTTTGGTTTAATACGACCGGACGCGGGATTTGCGGGTCGCACCGGGAGTTACGCACCTGGGAGGAGCTGAGCAGTTATCCGCTGCGTGGCCGTAGAGCTGGCAGCGGTGGCACTGCCCAGGGTGACCACGGGGGTTTGGACGCTCGACGGAGATATTCGAGAGTCCGCAGATTGTGCGGGCCTCTATGAAGATCTCCCTCGAGTCGGGAGTATTAGATAAGATAACTAAAGCTAACGGAAAACGCCTACCGCGGTTTGAGTGCATTTTGTGCACTCTTTTATTATATTTTCACAACTCCTTTTTATATTTATTTTCTTCGGGCATCAGGCGACTCCATGAAAAGAGTGCGATGCTGTAAAATTGAAAGATTTGTTATTAGTTATTCATTTGATATTTATTTCATAATTTTTATATATACAAATCGACTGGACATCGGAACGATCCGTAAAACGACTGACATTGTTTTCTTTTAGTCTAAGGGAATGTATATTTGTTTAATTCAAATTCGTATCTTACTAAAGCAGCGGCGACATACAGAGGCCAAACGCCACATTACAATAGTTCTACAGAGCCTAACCTTCAAGCAGATATTATTTATTAAGATTGCTGTTAAGATGTACACTACGAAATTATTTTTATATTTTAAATTTACTCATTTCAACTGGGCTTACGGTAAAAACATGCTTTTGCATATGTTTATAAAATATGAACTACACACACATGATACAATTTCGACGCGGATTTAAAAGTGCTCGCATCTTTGGACCTTTGGTGCCAGGCTAATTAATAAAACACTTTTTAACTGGATTTTAACGCGTTTTATTACATCAGTAATGCTTCTGATCAGATCAACTTATTCAATTCTTTAGTTATAGACCTTTACTTAATCGGCCATTCAAATTAAAGCATTTACCTGCTTCTTGATTAACGGATGATATCAAATTGCTTTTAAAAAGAAGAGTTCGCTGCACTGCAAATATAGAAGAGACCCTACTGGTATAAATAAAGAGCATTACAAAAATATTCGTAATCACTGCAACAGAGTGTGTAGGCCACAACGCCACCACATTCACAAATCTGTATAGAGAGTGAAAATCCAGCTAAAGTTTGAAAACTTTTAAGATCATTGGGTATCGGCAAATCTAAATGTAATAGTATGTCCTCTAACATCGACTTGAATCTGTTAAATAAACACTTCACATGCATTTCAACCATGGACGGATCTACAAAAGGCCATACATTAATCTATTTGCCGTACCCAGATATTCCTCAATTGGAAATTTAACAATACACAGATTGTGATGTTAGGAAGAGTATCATATCAATCTCACCCAATGCTGTGGGTAACAATGGCATATGCCGTAATATGCTTATTCCTCTACTCGATCTTGTACCTCCAATCATCTCAAAAGTTCTTAATGATTCCATATCCTCAGTAACCTTCCCTAAGGCGTGGAAAACAGAAAACATAGTTCCTCTACCAAAAAGGGCCAATCCTAGTACTTTCTCTGAATTTCCTCCAATTTCTATACTTCCCTTCCTTTTCAAAGTGCAAGAGTGCCTAGTACACCATCCAATCCTATCCTTTTTCTATAAAAATAACCTTATGAATCCATTTCAATCTGGATTTCGCCCGGGTCACAGTACTGTTACTGCCCTCGTTAAAAATTTTTAGAGTTTATAAACGAGACCGCTGTGCCAGACTTTAACTTTTCTAAACGCTCACAGTTTATTTAAATAAGGATTCGCCAATATTCTTTAAATTTCGTTTAGATACGTTAATTTTTGTATCTTCCCTAGTTCATTATGTCACTATTCAGTGGATTCTTGACATGTTTATTTATTTTATTTTATTGTTATTGTAAGTATTTTAAATCCAGATTATTGGCAGACTCTCAAAACAGATATAAAATGGAATAATAATAATTTAAAACTTTATGTATTTGCAATTTCTCTAATTAAAAGTTTGTATATGAATACATCAAGACAAATAAGTGATAGTAATATCTGCAATTCTAACAAAAACAGGTATGGATTTCTACCTACAGCGTTTTCCGCTGTGGTTTGGAACTCATGAGAAAATTTATCTACAACTTTGAACAAAGTAACAACGCGAATAAACCAATAAATCAACGTCGGCAGTGAAAATAAACAACGCAACCAAGTTCAATGTAGGCAAACTAACGAATATAAAGTAAGGTCGATTACCGGTGGATTTAAATCATTAATCTTCTAACTAAACCTCTGAACTATTTGTAGCGGTTCCTGCGGTGCTCTGCAATGAGATACCGTAACAATGGACCTTTCGGAGAGTTCAGTAATAAAATAAATTTATTACGACAATCATTATTCACTCGTTAAAATTTTGATGAATTTAATTAATCTATTAACTTTGTTATTAAATAATTAGTGCGATCTTATGCCTCAGGTCACAACATTAGCTGTAGAGCTCAATCATTATCAATCTCGTAATGTCAATCACATTCCTTTAAATTGGGACCTTGTTAGTCTTCGTAAACTTACGCATAAACAAGCACGTTTTTTAATATTTTTGCATTTTACCAACCATTTTGTTTGCTATCTTTATCCTGTTGTGCAAAAACTTTTGTGTCAGTACTTACAAGTTGCCAACTGCTTATCAAAAAGTACATAATATTTAATATATAAACCGGATATCCTTATACTCGTAGGATTATTGCTATCTTGTCCTATTGTGTATAAACTGGTTTTGAAATAACAGTGTCGCCAGCTTTTTGACCAAACCGTAAAATTTTTTTTTCTTGAAAAAGCGAAAGTATGTCATAAACAGGACTATTGATTTATTAATAGCCCGTAATGTGCTACTGCTCAGCAAGGGCCTTTCTCTCCTCCTCTTTTACTGAGGTCTATTTTTTAAAATTTTATAATTTTAATATGAATGACTGTTGAATTCAAAAAAAGAATAGTATATTTATAAATTAAATATTTAATGACTAAAAGTTTTTGGCTGAATTTATTATCGGATATATTGATACTTTTCAATAAACTGAGATTTTTACTCAAGAAATTTCAAGTAAGTTTGATTATTGCATATGTTTGTCAAAATGGCTGAAATCTAAACTAGCTAATATTTTATAACACTGAATCGGAAATTGAAACCTAATTGAATCTTACACTTTATATCGAATTCACACGTCGTAGTAAAAACAATGCATAACTTTATGTATATGTATATGTAGGTAATATAAAATAAGATTTATTGTAAACCATATTTCTTTGCTAACTACGCCATAGTTGAGCGTGCAGAATATTATAACGTTTAGATTATAAATATAAATGAACATTCTCCGTCGGACCCTCCTTATTACATCTCTCGCCACATGGTGTAGTTATGAAATTGCAACTTAAATTCACTTTTCCCGAAACCCTTACGGGAAGCGTGGTCCCGTCTAGACTTTAATTTGAAATGACAAGAACCCTTACAGCTTTCTAGCTAAGAAAGGACCCTTACAACCTTTGAATACAGCAACTTCGTACCCCTGCTCACATTTAACACAGTTATATGATCTTCTATCACAGTTTCATAATAATAGTAAGTTGTCCCAATTACATGAGGATAATAGCCTTTTATTTAACGTGCAAGTAAAATATAGATTATTTAAAAAATTCGGACGCTTACCCATTTCACAATACTTTACCGTATCAGCTAGCTTGCTAAATAAAGTAATAATTTTTATCGTAGTTAAAAAAAATCTTTAAATGATCAAATTCAACCTCCTTTTATTATTTTCAGAAGTAGGGTTTGATTGATCCCTCCATTTTATTTTACTTGCAAAATATGAGAAAAGTTGTAAGTTAAAACTTTATGTTTAAAGGGCACGTCATACTTTTTCAAAGAGCATCTTCACTAAAATAAAGTAGGTGGAAAATTAATAAACGTCGAAAGAATAAAAAAACGCAGAAATCATATCAGTTGACAGAAAATTTCAAGACACAGCCAACTATATAATATAATACAGTTTCAAAAATCAATGTTTTTTTCTTATGTTCATGCAAGAAAGCTATGGCAATACGATATATTTCTACTATAGGGCACTTTTTAAGTTGTAAAATCTTTTTACTACTTATTTCTTAAAGAGATAATTATTTATAATAATTAATTAATTTATGATTATGTTTCTATGATAAGAATAACATTAGTTATAGCAGTGATTTGTTTTATGCAGTTTTAGAACGTATTTGTCTACGTTGATAATTAAGTTTAGTAATTAGTTTTGTGCATGTTTAGATATATATAATATATATACAGGTATATGATACATATATATAATATATATCAACCACTAATAACCAGTCACCCTCTATATATATCAATGTCAGGGCACTAAAAGAGACAAAACTATTTTGATTGCTCTAGCGTAACATTAACTTTCATATAAGGGTACGTCATCAAGTCAATATTTCATATATTTTATCTATGAATTAAAAAAATATGTTTTTGATTGCTCTTGAAAAATTATATTAGTGCTCCCGTCGGAACTTGCACTCGACAACCAGTGAGTGTGCGCCGTAACTCTTAGGTTAATACTTTTAAACTTGTTCTCTAAAATTCTCTAAAATTTTGTATCTCAAAGATTTTAAGGTATCTTGATACAAGTTTTTGCTTGAGGCTTCATTCACTTATTCTTCGGACACCGTAGTTTTTCTGGTTGAACAACTTGTACTCTACTTCCAAAAAAAATATATGCGCAAGTTCCTAAGGTACACAGGTATACAATGTTGATTCACGTGTAACTTTGTAACCATGTTTATATTAAACTCGACATCTCATTTGAATAATGCTATCTGAGCACCCTCCATTACTACTATTAGCCTAATTTAATTAGGTGTTTACTCTACTATAATATATGGCATCATCCATTAAATTTAATAATTTAAATGTGACAGCCGTTGTTTGTTTGTTATGTCTTTGACTCTATCAAGTGGACTTAGAAGAGTTTTGAAACTGAACATAAATTATGCTGCGCTAATTTGCAAGAATTACTGTTTTGGTTACATAGACGCAGATTCAATGTGTTTCTTGCATTTGCGTATTTATACAACTAAAAAAGGTTTCCCGCGTCTTGCTCTCTTTTTCTTCGGAGACAAAACCTTTTATTCTGAATTAAAAAAAAAATTTGGTACAAAAATTTTACATACTAGTTATTTATATTTTTTGATCAAATAATTTTCGTTTCAACGTCGAATTCATTCCCTGCTAATTCTGAAGCCACATTATACAAAGTTAATCTCACCTAAACCTTAACTGAATTCCCAAAAGAGTTTGAACATAGTTGCATATCTTAAAAATGACATTTCTGGGTTTTGACAGTCTGATCAAAGTTTTTTTGATCAAAGAGATCAAAGATTTTTTACTTGTAAACCAGTTTTGTAAACATAATGTATGTATGAATTACTGAGTATTTACTTTCTGCATGTACGTAGATTTGTTATAGTTTATATGATATTAAAAGCAGACCATATCCTTTCTTCGAATTGGGTTTTGTCACAAATCACACAACTGACTTCATGACAAAGTCGTGTTCATTAAGAAAATCATAACATTAATCTGGAAACCCTAAAAATACATCAAGGAATTAGCTACTGACACTCTCAATTCAACTTGTTCCAAAACCCTTTTCGAGGTGAATGGAATCCTAAATACCCTACCCAACAACCCTCAAAATGTAAACGTTCATGTGATTGATTCACACATCATAAATTTTTGGATTGATATATTAATATCGAATGTAGTATAATGTTAATGGTCTAGTGTGATCGAAAATGTTTTGGGTTCTTTTGAAGATATGAGATATATAAATACTAGATGTGAAAAAAAGAAGCGTTGATGATATATGATGATGATTTTGATTTTAGAAAATGACAAATAATTTGTTGAAGTCTTTCTGCTGTATTATTATCATTAAAGTACAAAATAAGTAATCTAACTACTTTTCCCGAAACTAATTTTCCCGCCAGTCTTTAAATGATAATTTTCTGAAGTGCATGTATGTTCTGTAGAGATCGACTCCAGTATACAACGTATAAGGAATTGCGAGCTATTATAAAATGCATGGATTTTAGAATTGAGAAACGAAGTTAATGTTATGTTAACAATGTTAACAAATGAGATACATTTGTTCGGTGGATTCTTCTGATAGAATTAGATAGTAGTACATATACATAGTAGTACATCTTTAGTGCTTATTCCTCGTGGTAAAATAAGTATTGTTTTGATTTGGTTACAATACAATAAAAATACTAAAATAATAGTACTAATAAATACGTAACCAGGTTTTGGACGCGGCTTCAACCATCTGCCTGCACCTTATTTTCGTGATGGAAAGTATCTTATGTCCTTTTCTTTGCTTTCAACAACATGTTGCAAAACTAGATGTCCGTTTCGTTGTTCACTGTGAATGGATTGAGCTAAGAATAGTTCGGATGGACTTTAAACTTAACTAAATTAAAACTTTTAATATCTGTGATCACATTAAAAGAAGTGTTTGTGTTAAAGGTTCTCTGCCCTTTTAAAGAACGCTGATTTCCAATGGGACTTTTGGAAACATGTGTCAAATAAAAATAAAGGTATACAGTTCCTAAAACTTTCAGCGCAAACTCTCTCGTGGTCGCGTAAAAGTTCCGACGGGAGCAACATACAGATCCATTAAGCTTAACTCACTGATTTAATTTACCTTCATTTTATCATTCTCAAAAAAATCCAAGAGTGATTCAAAACCATGTAGGTGGATCCCGTCAATTAGATTAATTAAAGAAAAAATAACTCGCAGACTTGTTTATTGTAGTAAATAAAATTAAAATTGTATGATGAGAGCCGAGCAAACTGCCTTTGACGTCTTTTTCACACAAAAAAGCCATCCTTTACGATAAAAGTAACGAAAATAAACTATGGGCATAACATGGGCATAAAGATATCAAAAATAACCCGTCGTTCTAAAAGTAATAGTAACATAAAATCGGTCGAACATGGAATGGAAAAAAAGGTTTTTAACTTGATGACTTAAAATAAGGCCAGTTTTATCCTTTTATTAATATACTCATAGTCCGTAAAAGACCACGAGACCCACCTGATGGTGTTTTATTTATTAATAATAATTAAAAATAATGATTGTGACTATTATATCGACTAATAATGCGCTGCCAACCGCTGGCTTCAGTTGTCAATAATTTTCTTTGTTCCAGTAATCGCACTGGCTGCTCCCTCCCTGAGGATGGAACACAAGCACGTGTTAGTGAAGTGATTATTACGGAAGGACTGAAGTACCGCCATAGACAGGATTTTAACAAAGAAACTGTACTACCTATAATTACAAACATAATAATCTGTTAGCGACGCAACCTGACACGGATTCGGCATAATACGGACATAGTCATATAAGCAGTTCTGTAAATAACGCTAGTCCAAGCCCTCACTACTTGCACCCACACTCGAACACCGGGTCGTTCAAATTGTTGGTAATTTATATGATTAAATGGTAATATTTGCTTGTCAGCGCTATTGCTACTTGCACCCGTCCTCGTATGTCTCATAATTGTGGTAAATTTTATGGTTCAACAGACCCGACCTGCGTCGGGCCTGGTTCTGACGTATTGACGGTCGCTCTCAGCTGCCGAGTCATGATTTTTGTCTCACGACTTACCTCGTAGCAATACTCAAACACCATTCCTGCCGCACTTGCGAGTGTAGCCCCAGACCCCTTTATGCGTCCGATCCCGTTCGGACGTGTTCGCTGTCAGACCAGCCGCTGAGTCACGACTGTCATCTCACGACGACAACTCGTAGCAATACTCAAACGCTGAGATCGAATCAATATCTCGCTTCGTCCCCAACGACTTGAGATAAGCCTATTTGTGACTTAAGCTGCGGCCGGTTTCGACCGGTCGTAACATAGTATTGACCTTCCGTGCACCCCCCAATAGATACCTCACTTCGGTGGGAGCAAAAACAACAGAGTTGAGCTTACTTACGTCGGTATTCGACGTTCGTTCTCAAGGCTCCGGCTGTTTTTCTGGCTGCGTACTTGACGCTTGGCGCTAGCTACGTAAGTCAGAGACTCGCTCGCCATTCCGGCTACACAGCTAACTACAGGGGATGTTCGCACGCTCCACGCTCCTCCACTACGAAGGCCGCGCCTAAACCAGCCGCGCCGCTCACTCCCGCCAACTTCCCGCCGCTGCGCAACTGCGTCCGGCCGCTTCACCTTCCCGTCCTATACCAGCTCTATCGTCTTCACCTTAGTCGTCGTTGGCTGAGGACATGAAGACCGAGTTCCACGTTATTCAAAACGACATTTGGGAAATCGTCGTACTCGCACGCAAACTGCGAACCGCCCGCTCTCCTAAAGAGCGTCTATTCGCATTAGCCAAGCATCACTCACTACTTCCTTATAAATTATATATTTTATAATAAAAACTTTATTTTCAGAAATATTACGAGTTAGTAAACTTAAAATTAATACATAACACTTAAAACGGTGAAACCGCGTGAAGCTGCGTCCATTGGCGCAACATTGGCGAGTCCCACCTTGCAGCGAACACGCTGAGGATGGTGTTGGAGCTGCGGCGGAGGCGATCGAGTAGGAAGGTACAGCGTTTGCGCATGATGTCCGTGAAACTGTCGGTCTGCTCCTCCGCGAACATTCCCGACGAACTACACCGCCACGGCAGCCCCAACAGCACCCTAAATGCGTTGTTATATTGCACGCGCAGGTCGCTGTATTCACTTTTCCTGAAATTGACCCACAGACTGCATGTATAAAAAGATTGGCAGTAAGCCTTAAAAAGCGTTATTTTTACCTGTTTAGAACACCTGGCAAATCTGCGGGCAAGCATATTGGCTCGTGCAGCAAGCGATTTGCGCTCGCTCTGTATATCATATCCATCTTTAAGATCTGCGGCGACCCAGTGGCCCAAGTACTTAAATTTATTTACTGTGCACAACGGAGTACCGCACAACAAAACCGGTGGCACTGTGTCATAGGTTTTAGTACCTGCATTAAATACCATAAATTGCCTTTTTGGAGAATTGTACTTGAGCCCATGAGCCTCCGCGTATGACTCACAGATAGCCACCAGCCTTCTCAGTCCGCCGATAGAGGGACTCAGAAGCACCATGTCATCAGCATAGGAGATGTTGTTCATACAAACGCCATCAACATGACATCCGACGTTGGCGCCGCTGAGCTCCTCCACAAACCTATTCATGTACAGGTTGAATAAACGAGGCGAGCTTAGCCCACCTTGCCTCACCCCGCAATTCAGCCAGTACGCTTCAGAGTACTCCCCTGCCCACCGCACAGTGTTAGTTTGGTTGCCATACCAATATTTAAACAAATTTGTAAATTCAGAAGGCAGGGTAGTTTCAGACTGTAGCTTTCGCCATAGCACATCGTAAGACACCAGGTCGAACGCCCTCGACAAGTCCATATAACAAGCAAATATAGGCGTTTTTCTATTTAAATAGTAATGCACAGTCTGCTTGAGACACAGGATAGCACCCTCAGTCGAAAGCCCAGGCTGAAACCAAACTGAGCATCCTGCAACTGAATATGTTCCAAGTGCTTATTAAGCAGACTGTCCAATACCTTCGCTATTACCGTTGCCAAGGAAATAGGCCTGTAGTTGGACGAGTCCGAGGCATCCGCAGTTTTATTTTTAATTACCGGCACCACCACCGTATGCATTAGATCAGCCGGTTAATAACAATGACTCACACACAAATTGAAGAACATGGCCAGAACCCTTGGCAAATGAAAACCCGCATACCGAAGGTGCTGGACGCTATGCCCATCATGCCCAGGGGATTTTCCTCTTACCATATTTTTAATGATATCCGCAACTTCCTTGGCAGTAAAAACAGCAGACAGCGTGGACATGGTGGCGTCAAAGCCGGGCACTGGTGGCAATGGCTCTCGTGATAACAGAGGCTGCACCTCGAAGTGGGACCGAAAGTTAGCAGCAATGTCTGCCAGCTGGTGCGCGCACGCTATGCTCACAGGGATGCTCGGCTTCGGATTTAGTTTATTAGTTGCTTTCCAGAATTTATTAAATTGCTTTTCTCTATGGTTTTTAACAATAATATCAGATTTTATCTGTTTTTCATTATCTTTACAAAATTTTTATTTTGTCTTTAATAGTTTTCTAGACTCAATCATTTTATCATGAACGTACCCATTACTAGGCTTTCGATATAACAGCCACATCTGGTACCAACGCCGAGCCTAACTGTGCGCATCCCGAACGTACTTATTCCATCATGTCACGTACTTATGTTTACAAATTGTCTTACGTTCTATAAAAATACATTCCACTCCATTTTTCAATATACTTACAATTCTTTTGTACATTTCACATATATATTAAGTATAAGTTCTCTAAATAGTAAATATAATGTATAGACCTGCAAATCCCGCGTCCGGTCGTATCAAACCCAAGGGCTTATCCGTAGTTTCATTTGACACTCGTAGCCTTAGTACTAATCTCCCTGATCTCAAACTGTTCGTTCAGAACAACGAACCAGACTTACTGCTTCTCCAAGAGACGTGACTCACTCCAAACCGCTGCAGGGTATTCGCTATTCCCAAATACGCGTTCACTCGTAACGATAGCCCCGACGCCGACGGTCACGGTGGCACAGCTATTTACTATAAAAGAGGTTTTCATTATTCTCCTCTCCCAACCCCTCCTCTCCTCAACATGGAGGCCACTGTGTGTGGGTTGGCTCTGACAGGTCATCCGACCGTCATCTTAGCTTTAATTTACATACCTAGTGGCATCCCCAGCGATTTTAAGGCTATTCTAGCCCTCGGCCGTTCAGTAATTATGTTCGGAGATTTTAACTCCAAACATACTGACTCGACGTGCTTATCTACCAACCCCGGCGGTATCGCTCTCCTTGACATCACTGAGCAAGTCGACTTAGATGTCATTTCTCCCGTCAGTCACACTCATTATCAGCCCGAGCCATTCTCCCGACATCTTCGATTTTGGAATAGTAAAGCCTGAGATCAAGGTTGATAGACTCAGGTCTATCGAATCGCTCGATGACCTAGGCTCTGATCATTGCCCCGTCTCCCTCGTGCTAGGACCGCCTGACGATAACGTAGATATTTACAAACTGGCAAGGCTTCAAAAATACATTAGTTTTAGCCTTAGAGGCCCCGAACTCTCCGCTCGCGATTTCGCCCGACCAATTAGCCCAGATAAAATAGACTCTAAATAAAACACTTTTTACCGGATATTATCGCGTATATTTTAGTTAATTTTAAAATTAAAATTATTTCGACGTTTCGGCATCTTTGCAGTTGCCGTGGTCACGATAGACTAAGGTGTTGTTCATCTATTGCCAGTAATAAAAACTACATGATTGTCAATACATATTAACGCCATCTGTTTCTCAGTCTTCTCGCATAACGTCCCGGATTGACACAAAAGGCACTGACTGTGTCCTGAGTTTGCAGTCTAACAGTTTGCTGGTTTTTCATTTTGATGTTTTTAAGTATTGGATCCCATGTTGATGAAAGTTTCCAACCATCTTCTCTATTGAAATTTGGATGTTTTTTAATTTCAATAGTTTCTCTGACCATCCTAGGTATAAAATGTTTCTCTTTTGCTAGGATCTTCACGGTATCAAATCTTAAATAATGGTTGGGCTTGTCTATGGAATGTTCACAAACTGCAGATTTTGAGGTTCGTTTATTTTTAACATCAGAGATGTGTTCTTTAATGCGAGTTGACACATTTCGTTTGGTTTGACCGATATAAGAGAGCCCGCAGTCACAGTCGATTTTATAAACGCCTGGATCTTGTAAAGGGATGCTTGATTTTATTGGACGAAGATGCTGGCTTATCTTTGAGTGCGGCTTGTAGATAGTTTTGATTGAAGCTCGCCGAAGGATGCCTCCTATCTTGTCAGTAACACCCTTTATATAAGGCAGGAATGCTGGTCTTCGTTCAACTGTGAGTGGCTTTACGCGGTTTCTGCGACGGCGACGCGGTGTTTTTAAATCGTTATCCCGCAGCACTTTAACCAGGTGGTTGAGTTCCTCATTAATGTGCTGGGGATCGCAGATTCCATGTGCTCTCTGAAACAAAGAGTTGCCTACGGCAGATAATTGGCTCGGGTGGTGATGGGATTTCCCATTTAGATATCGGTCAGTGTGGGTGGGTTTCCTATAAACAGTATGGCTAAGTGTACCATCAGGATTTCTTTGTATTAAGACATCTAAGAAGGCTAATTTGTTCTCCTGCTCCAATTCCATAGTGAATTTAATTTTAGAATTAAGGGAATTGAGGTGGTTTAGGAATGCAGTCACTTCATGCTTAGGTAATATAGTGTAGGTGTCGTCAACGTACCTTTTGTATATCTTCGGCACAACAGGTGCCATTCGGAGCGCTTGCTCCTCGAAGTTCTCCATGTAAATGTCAGCTACAACAGGTGACACCGGAGACCCCATGGCAACACCATCAATTTGAATGTAGTAATTGTTATTCCACATGAAGTAGCCAGATGTTAAACATAGCTCTAATAGTTCTGCATATTCCTCGGGCAAGTTTGACTCATTTAGCTTCCTTTTTACTATATCAATGCAGTCTCTAACAGGTAGTGAGGTGAATAGAGACGACACATCAAAGCTAACCATAGTTTCATTGTTAGTTAACTTGAGATTTTTAAGGTCACTAACAAAATGGTAAGAATCCTTTACATATGCACTTGTCTTTCCTCGCAGTTGTGAGAGCACAATTGCTAAGTGCTGGGCCAGCTTGTAAGTTGGTGTGTCTAGCTGGCTCACAATAGGTCTCAAAGGTACTTTAGCTTTGTGTATTTTTGGTAACCCATACAATTTTGGTGGTTTTGCACTTGCTGGTGTTAACTTTTTCACATCTAAATGTAACAAATCTTTGTGTTTTTGTATTAAAGTGGATGTTTTCTTCATAATCCTGTTGGTGGGGTCGTAATTCACCATTTTGTATGTGTTTTCATCCGCTAACAACTCCAAGATTTTTTCGTTATATTCAGATGTATCCATCACTACGGTAGCATTTCCTTTATCTGCATGGAGAACTGTTAACTCGTCATTATTGCGTAAGGTCTTCAATGCAAGGCGTTCTTCTCTGGAAAGATTCGATTTCGGTAGACTATTGCATCTTAATACGCCGGAGATATCTTGCCGTATACTTTCAGAATCTTCCTTTGAAAGTTTGTTTGTGAAAAGACAGTCTTCTACGCGACAGATTATGTCTTCTACCGGTATTCTAGACGGAGTTGGTGCAAAATTTAAGCCCTTCGATAAAACTTTTATAACCTTTGTTTCCAATGTTTGTTTTGACACATTGACAACTGTACGTTCAAGCGAAAAAGTTGATTGATTCTCTGTGGTTGAGCTGATTGAAGGCTGAAAGGGTTCATGAGTCATCCTTTTGTTATTGAGTTTTTGAAATTTGCTAATTTGTTTATTTTTATAGATGTTGTAGACATAGTACGCCCTTTTATTCGTAAAATCTTCAACTTTCGCGAAATCCGAATGGGACAGAGTCAATGCAAGATAGTTTTTTGAATTTTGAATAATTTCGTCTGTTCGAAATATGTCATACCGATGTTGTTGTATTAACTTGATCAGTAGTTTTTTGCTTGCTTGGTGAAGAATTTCGGCACTCCCCCGGATGTCCTTCTTCGGAGATATTCTCACACATACCGGGAGAAGGTTGTTATCCCGACATCTTTTGAGAAAGTTTAACGATGTCAGCAGCCGTGATTTCTTTTTCTTCATGCACTCAAGCGATCGTATTTTGTTTGCAACTACCGCTCCGTAGCGGGTAATTAAATCTTTTCTTAAGTTTTCACGATACATACTTTAAATAAAACACTTTTTACCGGATATTATCGCGTATATTTTAGTTAATTTTAAAATTAAAATTATTTCGACGTTTCGGCATCTTTGCAGTTGCCGTGGTCACGATAGACTAAGGTGTTGTTCATCTATTGCCAGTAATAAAAACTACATGATTGTCAATACATATTAACGCCATCTGTTTCTCAGTCTTCTCGCATAACGTCCCGGATTGACACAAAAGGCACTGACTGTGTCCTGAGTTTGCAGTCTAACAGTTTGCTGGTTTTTCATTTTGATGTTTTTAAGTATTGGATCCCATGTTGATGAAAGTTTCCAACCATCTTCTCTATTGAAATTTGGATGTTTTTTAATTTCAATAGTTTCTCTGACCATCCTAGGTATAAAATGTTTCTCTTTTGCTAGGATCTTCACGGTATCAAATCTTAAATAATGGTTGGGCTTGTCTATGGAATGTTCACAAACTGCAGATTTTGAGGTTCGTTTATTTTTAACATCAGAGATGTGTTCTTTAATGCGAGTTGACACATTTCGTTTGGTTTGACCGATATAAGAGAGCCCGCAGTCACAGTCGATTTTATAAACGCCTGGATCTTGTAAAGGGATGCTTGATTTTATTGGACGAAGATGCTGGCTTATCTTTGAGTGCGGCTTGTAGATAGTTTTGATTGAAGCTCGCCGAAGAATGCCTCCTATCTTGTCAGTAACACCCTTTATATAATGCAGGAATGCTGGTCTTCGTTCAACTGTGAGTGGCTTTACGCGGTTTCTGCGACGGCGACGCGGTGTTTTTAAAGACAAAACAAGTGCATATGTAAAGGATTCTTACCATTTTGTTAGTGACCTTAAAAATCTCAAGTTAACTAACAATGAAACTATGGTTAGCTTTGATGTGTCGTCTCTATTCACCTCACTACCTGTTAGAGACTGCATTGATATAGTAAAAAGGAAGCTAAGTGAGTCAAACTTGCCCGAGGAATATGCAGAACTATTAGAGCTATGTTTAACATCTGGCTACTTCATGTGGAATAACAATTACTACATTCAAATTGATGGTGTTGCCATGGGGTCTCCGGTGTCACCTGTTGTAGCTGACATTTACATGGAGAACTTCGAGGAGCAAGCGCTCCGAATGGCACCTGTTGTGCCGAAGATATACAAAAGGTACGTTGACGACACCTACACTATATTACCTAAGCATGAAGTGACTGCATTCCTAAACCACCTCAATTCCCTTAATTCTAAAATTAAATTCACTATGGAATTGGAGCAGGAGAACAAATTAGCCTTCTTAGATGTCTTAATACAAAGAAATCCTGATGGTACACTTAGCCATACTGTGTATAGGAAACCCACCCACACTGACCGATATCTAAATGGGAAATCCCATCACCACCCGAGCCAATTATCTGCCGTAGGCAACTCTTTGTTTCAGAGAGCACATGGAATCTGCGATCCCCAGCACATTAATGAGGAACTCAACCACCTGGTTAAAGTGCTGCGGGATAACGATTTAAAAACACCGCGTCGCCGTCGCAGAAACCGCGTAAAGCTACTCACAGTTGAACGAAGACCAGCATTCCTGCCTTATATAAAGGGTGTTACTGACAAGATAGGAGGCATTCTTCGGCGAGCTTCAATCAAAACTATCTACAAGCCGCACTCAAAGATAAGCCAGCATCTTCGTCCAATAAAATCAAGCATCCCTTTACAACATCCAGGCGTTTATAAAATCGACTGTGACTGCGGGCTCTCTTATATCGGTCAAACCAAACGAAATGTGTCAACTCGCATTAAAGAACACATCTCTGATGTTAAAAATAAACGAACCTCAAAATCTGCAGTTTGTGAACATTCCATAGACAAGCCCAACCATTATTTAAGATTTGATACCGTGAAGATCCTAGCAAAAGAGAAACATTTTATACCTAGGATGGTCAGAGAAACTATTGAAATTAAAAAACATCCAAATTTCAATAGAGAAGATGGTTGGAAACTTTCATCAACATGGGATCCAATACTTAAAAACATCAAAATGAAAAACCAGCAAACTGTTAGACTGCAAACTCAGGACACAGTCAGTGCCTTTTGTGTCAATCCGGGACGTTATGCGAGAAGACTGAGAAACAGATGGCGTTAATATGTATTGACAATCATGTAGTTTTTATTACTGGCAATAGATGAACAACACCTTAGTCTATCGTGACCACGGCAACTGCAAAGATGCCGAAACGTCGAAATAATTTTAATTTTAAAATTAACTAAAATATACGCGATAATATCCGGTAAAAAGTGTTTTATTTAAAGTATGTATCGTGAAAACTTAAGAAAAGATTTAAAATAGACTCGTTAGTCGATTTCCTCACTGTTGCTATCAACTCAGCTATCAGTGATAATGAAAAAATTGTTAAGCAAGTCAAACCCACGTTTCCTTAGCCGTTCGCAATCTCATCAAAGCTAAGATAGTGGCTTTCCGGTGAGCCAAACTCTATCCCACGCCTGCCTAAAGATTAGCCGCGAATCAGCTGTCACGTAAAGTTAGGTCTTGCCTCGAGGTATTCCGAGACGCTCAGATGAACGTTCTCATGGAGAATATCTCCCCGTCCCAACAAGCGTATTATAAAATGGCCCGAGCCTTACGCATAGACGTGCCTCTAATGTTCTTTCATCCTTTCACTCGTCCCGAAGGCACTTCTTTCTGCCTTCGAAGAAGAAGAGAAAGCCGAATGCTTCGCTGACAACATTGCTTCAAAATGCTCGCCCAGCACTCAACCCGCTGATACCTCCCATATCCAGGGACTCTCGTCCCATCACCGCTGACCCCGTCACAGTGTCTAATGATGAAATCTCTCTTCTCATTAGAAGTCTAAAGTCCAAAAAGGCATTTCTAACCATGCACTTAATAAGTTATTATAATTGATAAGCACCTGCGTCAACAGGTGCTTATTTTGTTAGCTATTATCTTTAATGCTTGCTTCGATCTTAGCTACTTTCCAAAAGCTTGTAAAAAAGCGACAGTCATAGGCATTTTCAAGCCCGGTAAGGCTTTGAATATCCCGGCTAATCACAGATCCATTAGCCTCCTCAAGGCTATGGCTAAACTTCTCGAAAGTATCATACTCAGCAAGTCTACAAAATTAATTTTAAAAATTAAATTAAAACTCTACAAAATAGGCTTACCGGATCGCCTAGTAAGAATAATCACGTCGTTTCTCAAAAACCGTATGTTCCGATTTAAACATGAAGGCACGCTTTCCGCGCCCCGTCTCATAAAGGCTGGAGTCCCTCAAGGCTCAGTCCTCGCCCCTCTGTTGTACACCATGTACAGTAACACATTCCGATTCCGCCTATTTACACTAAAGGCCTCCGTTTCCTGGGTCTCATCACCAAACTCCAAAAGGCCGTAAACGCCTTCGGTGCATGGTTTCAAAAATGGCGTATCGATGTGAATCCAGACAAGAGGTCTGCGGTTTACTTCGACTGCAAACACCGTCGTTTCGCCGACAATCTCCACGTTCGAATGTTAGGAATTGCCACCCCCTGGAAGCGCAATACCAAACATTTTTTTTTTTTTTGTTCCCCTCCGCGGGAAGGGCAGGAGGATAAAAATGCTCTGACGCATACTCTGGCGCGATTCCAAAGTTATGTGGGACTCGTCCCGACGCCTACCAGAACCATACCCACTAAAAACCCCCTGTCGGCTCGTGCATTTTTGCCACTCAGCCTTCATCGGAGCGACGGCCAATTGGAGAAAGAGGCCGCGCTAGCGGGGCCCTTAAGGGGTCACCCGCTGGGATTTACATAGCACTGAAGGTGCTCAAAAATTAAAAGAAAAATAAAAAATAAAAACATTAAAAATGAAAAGTAAGTAATGAAAACATTAAAAATTGAAAATTAAATTTGCATTAATTCGGATTTACGTTAGAATTAGAATTTGCGGCCTGAAGGGCCTCGAGATCTACGGTTATCTTTGAACGTTCGCTTGTGTGCGCGTTTCTCGGTCTAGCGATTTTGTATGCCGAATCTAGGACAGGAGCAGTATATGAGACTGATTTTCGAACAAGAGGATTGGGATGGGATTCGGCGCGTTTGAAGAACGATTCTGAGAGTGTTTTTAGATACTGTTGTACTGTAGGCAGTTCAAGATCACTGTGCAGGTCCGCGTTGCGCACGTACCAAGGTGCGTTTGTGGCCCTGCGGCAGAAGAGGTTTTGAACTACCTGCAGTTTGTGCAGGACGGAGGGTTTGGCGTGAGCAAAGACTGGCGAAGCATATGACATGACTGGTCTAACGCAGACCTTATAAAGCGTACGTTTGTTTCTGAAGGACATTTTACTTTTTCTACCTAACATACTGTAAAGCCGGCCTAGGTAAAAACGTGCGAGTTTCGTTACTCTATCGACGTGAGGATTGAATGAAAGCGTCTGGTCTAAAATGACGCCTAAATATTTAGTACTGCGCTTCCAGGGGATGGGAGTGCCTTGCATTCTCAATTGGAGATTGTTGGGGATACGACTGCGTCTGTAGTCGAAGTAAACCGCAGAGCTCTTCTCTGGGTTCACATCGATACGCCATTTTTAAACCAAGCACCGAGGGTGTTAATAGCCTTTTGAAGTCTGGTGACGAGACCCGAGGCTCTGCGGCCTTTGGTGTAAAGGGCAGTGTCGTCGGCAAAGAGAGCGAGTTCGACGACTTTAGTTGGGATGGGAATGTCGTTAGTGTATACGGTATACAAAAGAGGGGCGAGGACTGAGCCTTGAGGGACTCCAGCCTTTATGGGACGAGGCGCGGAGAGCGTGCCTTCATGTTTGAAACGAAACGTGCGGTCTTTGAGAAACGACGCGATTATCCTAACTAGGCGAGCCGGTAAGCCTATTTTATAGAGTTTATAAACGAGACCGCTGTGCCAGACTTTGTCGAAAGCCTTGGCTACGTCAAAGAAAACTGCGATCGTTTTCTTTCGTTTCGGATAGAAGCCGTCGAGTATGTACTCGACGATTCGATGGACTTGCTGAGGGCAGGAGTGCTTAGCGCGAAAGCCGAACTGGTGGGGAATTATGAGAGGATCGCCGTCCGTTGGAAACAGATGGTTCCGCGTTCGAGAGAGTATGACTCTCTCGAGAAGTTTAGACATTGCCTTGAGGAGGCTGATGGGTCTGTGATTAGCCGGGACATTAAGAGGTTTACCCGGCTTGGGTATGCCTATGACTGTCGCTTCTTTCCAAGCTTTTGGAAAGTAGCTAAGGTCGAAGCAGGCATTGAAAATGATAGCTAACAAGGTAAGCACCTGTTGAGGCAGGTGCTTAAGTGCGTGGTTGGAAATACCATCCGCACCCGGAGCCTTTCTGGACTTTTGACTTTCGATGTGAAGCGAGATTTCGTCATTAGAGACTGTGACGGGGTCGGCGGTGATGGGGAGAGAGTTTCTACGGAGGACTTCGGCCTCCACCGCTTTGATGTGATTGGGATTCGCGGGTTGCGTGCTGGGCGAGCATTGAGACGCAACGCTGTCAGCGAAGCATTCGGCTTTCTCTTCGTCTTCGAAGGCGATAGAGCCATCAGGACGAGTGAGAGGAGGGACGTGAGAGGCGGCGTCTACGCGTAAGGCTCGGGCCATTCGATAATACGCTTGGTGGGACGGGGAGATATTCGCCATGAGATCGTTCATCTGGGCGTCTCGGAGTTCCGCGAGGCGAGATCTAACTTTGCGTTGTAGCTGATTCGCAGCTGTTCTATAGGCGGGCGTGGGATATTTCTTGGCTCTCCGGAGAGCCGCGTTCTTAGCTTTAATAAGATTGCTAATGGCTAAGGGAAGCGTGGGTTTGCCTTTCTTAGCAACCTTTTCGTTTACACTGATGGCTGAGTTGATAGCATCAGTGAGAGAATTTACTAACAAATCTATTTTATCCGGGCTGTCTAATTGATCGGGCGAGATCGCGAGCGGAGAGTTTGGGGCCTCTAAGGCAGAAACTATCGTATTTTTAAACCCTTTCCAGTCGGTAAAGGTCTTAGGAGAAGTGACGTTAACGTTAGGCGGTCCTAGCACGAGGGAGACGGGGCGGTGGTCAGAACCTAGGTCATCGAGCGGTTCGATAGACCTGAGGTCGAGGTTGATATGCTTGACGATTGCAAAGTCGAGGATGTCAGGAGAGTGGTTCGGGTTGTCGGGATAGTGAGTGGGAGTGATAGGGGAGACGACGTCTAAGTCGAGTAAGTTGGTGATGTCGAGGAGAGCTATACCGCTTTGGTTGGTTGATAGGCACGTCCAGTCAGTATGTTTGGAGTTAAAGTCTCCGAACATAATGACTGAGCGGCCGAGGGCGAGAATGGTCTCAAAGTCGCTGCGGATAGGTTTGGTGCCACAAGGTATGTAGACTGAGGCTATGATGATGGTCGGATGACCAGTCATAGCCAATCTACACACGGTGGCTTCCATGTTAAGGAGAGGAGGGGTAGGGAGAGGACAGCAATGGAATCCTCTTTTGTAGTAGATAGCAGTGCCGCCGAAACCGTCGCAGTTAGGCCTATCGTTACGTGTAAACGCGTACTTAGGAATCGCGAATCCCCTGGAGCGATTAGGAGTGAGCCATGTCTCCTGGAGAAGAAAAAGATCTGGGTCGTTGTTCTGAAGGAACAGTTTAATCTCGGGAAGGTTTGAGCTAAGGCTACGAGCGTTAAAAGATACTAGGGATAAGCCCTTAGGTTTAATACGACTGGACGCGAGATTCGCGGGTCTAGACATTAAAATTTATTTGTTTAAAATTTACAAAAATAAAAGAATTTACAACGAACTTAGGAGCGAGTGATGCTCGGCTAACGCGAATAAACGCTCTTGAGGAGAGCGGGCGGCTCGCAGTTTGCGTGCGAGTACGGAAATTTCGTTAATGTCGACGTTTTGGATGACGTCGAACACGGTCTTCATGTCCTCAGCCAACGACGACTGAGGGGAAGATGACAACGCGGGACGCGGCCCTACGGGAGCTACGGGAGCTGGGATGGGTCGGGAAGGTGCAGGCGGGACGGCCGGACGCTGCCTCCAAGACAGAGCCGGAGTAAGCGTCGGTTGAACGGGCTTTGCTTCCGGGGGACCCCGGTTGCGCAGCGGCGGGAAGTTAGCAGGAGTGAGTGGCGGCGCCGGTTTAGGCGCGACCCTCTTGGTGGTGGAGCGCGGAGCGCGCGGGCAACCCCTGTAGTTTGCTGTGTGGCCGGACTGGCCGCACAGCACACAGGCAGGGGGGGAAGTGGATTCGGGAGTGCGAGTGCACTCCTTAGTGAAGTGAGGATCCAGGCACTTTACGCACCTGGGGGGAGCTGAACAGTTAGCCGCTGCGTGGCCATATAGCTGGCAGCGGTGGCACTGCCCAGGGTGACCACGGGGTTTGGGACGCTCGACGGAGATGTTCGAGAGTCCGCAGATTGTGCGAGCCTCTTTGAAAATCTCCTTCGAGTTGGGAGTATTGGACAGGATTACTAGCGCTAACGGAAAACGCCTACCGCGGTTGGAGTGCATCTTGTGCACTGCTTCGGCCGGGAAACCCTGGGACTTAAGGTCCTCGAGGATTTCTTCGTTGCTGAGTTCGAACGGGACGCCCCGTAGTACTGCGCGGATCTTACGCTCCTCCGGGAGGGCGTAGGTGTGATACGCGATTTGGTTTAATCCGAGTAACCTGGTAAACGCGCGGAAGTCGTCGACGGTTGCTAATTGAATCTTGATTGTATCGCCAGCGTTGGCGGCTTTTAAGTAATTGATTTTGTGCACTTTGCACAAGTTGGAAACCGCGGTCCAGCGTGCTTTTTCACGCAGGAAGACGGGCGGAGGGACCTGAGGCTTCGGTGGGACGGGAGCGCAGCGCGTCGCTGGCTTCGATGTGACCGACGGAGACGCGGTTACTACGAGCGATTTTAACGGCGCGGGGGCTGGTGTTGAAGACACCGGGGAGGGCTCGGGTATTGAAGATACCGAAGCTTTCTTTGAGCGCTTCTTGGAGCGCTTGGCGACGAGTTGAAACGCGGGCTCAGGAGAGCCGGTTAAGGTGACGGCATCTGACGACGTATCAGACGCGGGTTCGGAGTCGCTCCCGGGAGCGGTACGCTTACGACGCGACGCGTGAGAGGATGCGACCGATTCGCAGTCCATCTCGGACGAGGCGGGAGACGCGGGAGAGCTTAAGACCTGAGGGGTCTCGACGTTGGAGGCCTGAGGGGCCGGGGTTGAGGCCTGAGGGGCCGGGGACGCGATAGTTGCCTGTAAGGCCTGCGTTAAGATGTCATCTGATATGCTGATGCCGGACGCGACGAGCGCCTGGGCGAACGACCTAGCAAAGTTTACCAAGCTTTGCTGGTCCATTGGGAGGGCTTGGTCCTACGATATATAAAATATATAAATATATAAGAATGCCTAGGTTCCCTAGCAAACCTAGCACCTAAACCTCCCTACCCGCGGTAGGGGGGCTGGGGACGACGCGAGGTGGTGCCCCTAGCTCGGACAGCACTGTACCGTCACCCTGGGAAAGGCCCAAGTGCAATGGGATCGGGTCTGCCGGTTTCTCCTTGGCCTGAAGGGCCTTGGAAGCGCACCGGGGCAACGCTATCAGGCTTAGTTGTCACCGTTAAGTATCCACCTGATCAAACGCGAGTCTACTACGGAGTGTGTCGTCAATAAATTGACAACAAAAACCGGCCGTAGACCTGACGGAGTTGGGTTGCACTAAAAGTGCGGGATTGACTACGTTACGACCGGCCGGAGCCGGCCGCAGAGCGAGTCTCTGACTACGTACAGGCGCCAAGCGTCGAGTACGCAGCCAGAAAGACAGCCCGAGTCTTGCAAACCACTATCGAATTTAATCGACCGCGGTAAGCTCAACCCTGTTGTTGCTGCACTCACCGAAGTGAGGTTTTTACTTCGAGGGTGCACAGAGTGCGGGATTGACTACGTTACGACCGGCCAGGGGCCGGCCGCAGAGCGAGTCTCTGACTACGTAGCAAGCGCCAAGCGTCAGGTACGCAGCCAGAAAAACAGCCCGAGCTTCGCGAACCACTATCGAATTTAATCGACCGCGGTAAGCTCAGCTCTGTTGTTGCTGTGCAAGAGACCGACTTACTTGCAGCCGATCGGAACCGGCCACAGAGTAAGCCCTAAAGAGGCTAACAGCGTATGAGTATTGCTACGAGTTGACGTCGTGAGACGACAATCGTGACTCAACTGCTGGAGCGACCGCGAACACGTCCGAGCGGGGCCGGACGCAGAACGGTTCTGAGAGTGGCGTTTGAGTATTGATACGAGTGGAGTCGTGAGACAACAATCGTGACTCGGCAGCCGGGAGCGACCGTCAACACGTCCGAACGGGTCCGGACGCAGATGAGGTCCGAATACCAAACACTAAGGCGTCACCTTATACTAGACGCTTTCAAACCACACGTCAATAGAGTAACGAAACTCGCCCGTTTCCTCTTAGGCCGCCTATATTGTATGTTAGGAAGACAAAGTAAAATGTCTTTTAGAAACAAACGTACGCTTTATAAGGCCTGCGTCATGACTTACGCCTCGCCAATATTTGCCCACGCCCAACCCTCCGTCCTGCACAAACTGCAGATATTTCAAAATCTCTACTGCCGCGGGGCCACAAACGCACCTTGGTGCGTGCGTAACGCGGACCTTCATAGTGATCTTGAACTACCTAAAGAGTAACAGCACCTCAACAACACCTCCGAACAACGCTCCGAAACCCATCCAAATCCTTTGGTTCGAGAGTCCGTCTCGTATACTACCCCTGTCATAGATTCGAATTTCAAAGTCGCTAGACTGAGTAGCCACGTAACCACGCAACTGTCACTAGATCTCGAAGCGCTTCAGGCCGCTAATTCTGATTCTAATTTAAATCGAATTAATTAAATTATTTTCATTTTGAGCACCTTCAGTGCCATAGCGCAAATCATAAATTCACCTTCAGTGCTTTAAGCACTGAAGGTGAATTCATAGCACTGAAGGTGCTCAAAAATGAAAATAGAAATTTGGAATAAAATCAAATAAATATTAAGGAAGTTAAATTAATTCGAGTTTAGGTTACAATTTGAATTTGTGGCCAGAAGGGCTTCAAGATCCGATGTCAGTCTGGTGGAAGAGTACGCTTGCACATTCCTAGGCCTAGCGACTTTGAACTTCGAATCTAAGACAGGAGTAGTATATGAGACCTGCAGTTTGTGCAGGACGGAGGGTTCAGCGTGGGCAAAGACTGGCGAGGCATATGTCATGACGGGTCTTATGCAGACCTTGTAAAGTGTACGTTTGTTTCTGAAAGATATTTTACTTTTTCTACCTTACATGTTATTTAGGCAGCCTAAGTAGTGACGGGTGAGTTTCGAAACTCTGTCGATGTGTGACTTGAAAGAAAGCGTCGGATCTAAGGTAACGCCTAATTATTTAGTTTGCGCTTCCAGGGGATGGGAATGCCTAACATTCAAACGTGGGGATCGCCAGCGGGACGACGGCGTTTGGGGTCGAAGTTAATCGTAGAACTCTTGCCTGGATTCACATCGAATCGCCATTTTAGAAATCATACAACGAGGGCGTTTTCGGCCTTTTGGAGTCTGGTTACAAGCTGCGGGAGACTGTGACCTTTGGTGTAGAGTGCGATGTCATCGGCAAAGAAGGCGAGTCCGACGCTTTTCGGCGGGATGGGAATGTCGTTGGTGTACACGGTGTACAACAGAGGGGCGAGGACTGAGCCTTGAGGGACTCCAGCCTTTATGGGACGAGGCGAGGAAAGCGTGCCTTAATGTTTAAATTGAAACGAACGGCCTTTGAAAAACGACGTGATTAACCTGACTAGGATGTGGGTGTAGGTAAAACGGTTACGTAAATATGGTAGAGAGTGACGGTGGTTAATCACATTAATCAAAAATACAAGATACGAGTATTCCTACAGAAACATATAAGCAGCCGTATGAGTTTCTTGTGGATGTTGGAAACATGATCATACTTTCTCAGTCCGAAAATGAAACGAATGGATACATTTTTCTAGGCGCTCTAGTTTGTTTAAAAGTTCCTCGGTAGCATCTTAACAGCAGGAATCAGCATAATCAATGAATGGTTGAATTAATGTCTGAACGAGAGATATTTTTGTAGATAGTGGCAAAAAAATTTTAAGGCTTTTAATGGAGTGAAAACTAAAATTTACATTGTGGCTATTACATCATTTACATAGTCATTCCAGTTTAGGTTACAATCAATGATCATTCCCAAATTCTTTGCCTTATCGTAACAATCAACTGGGATTCCATCAAGATAAACCAATGGCAATGTCGAGAAATCAAGGCGACTATGGCGAAATATCGAATATGGCGACTACCAATTATCACAGCCTGTGATTTATTGGGATTGATAAGCAAACCGAAAGATTCGGCCCAGTCAGATACGTGAGAGATTTTAGTGGGTAGTGGCTCTGGTAGGCTCGGAGCGACTCCCACATAACCTCAATCGCGCACGTGCGGTATGCGTCAGAGCATTTTTATCCTCCTGCCCTCTCCGTGAAGGGGAACAAAAAAATAAGATGGAAGTCAGTTCGGTGCCCACAAGCGAAAAAGTGACTACTAAGAAGAAAAAATAGTTCGGTTCAGAAGATTCCAATTAGAATAAAACGCTGTTTGGTGAATCTGGAGGTCAGTGAAGAGGTCTGAAGAAAGAAACTGAACTCTAGGAACAATTGCGGTTAAATTCACAGGGTTATTTATAGGGTTTATTTGTAACCGCAATAAACGTTCATTTGAAAAAGTGTTGTTTTTAATACGCTCCAAACCTGCACTTGATCAAGTTGGGTATCACTCCGTGGTTGGTCAGGTCGTGGTGTCTTTGGGGCTACGAAGGGTACTGCGATATCTTCCCAGCCGGCGCAAATAAAATTGGTATAGACTGTGTCCGGGATCCTAACCTGGTCTTTCTTCGAGTTAGACCTTGGGTACCTGACAATCTCCTTTCTTCAGGTCTTTCGCGAAGCGGGATTTGGTGCTGTTTCTGTATCGATTTCCCCCACAATATCTCTTGATTTGAAAAGAAGGCAACTCGATTAAATTATAATTTCGGTCATTTAGCTGCGATTGTGTCAACAACAATCCATAGGAACATCGAAGCTGCTAAGCAGTTTTTATTATCTGTTTAAATTTTTTGTTAATGATTTCTTGGATTTAATTCAAACTTTTAATAGTCAGCTCTAATGTTGGGCGAAAGTTGTCCTTCCATTGGTCCCTTTTTGCTGCCAATTCAAAATTATGTTTGTTACATTTTCACGCCGTAATCAACCAAAAACTAAGAAGTTTTTTACTATGATACACGATGAGGGTACCCATCATTTAAAAATAAACTATATTGCATTGATCTATCTTAGGCTGCGAGTTGCAAGGCATGTGTTCACAATCTTAGAGCAAAACTAATCATTCAAAATTACTACGTTGTCGATCACGTTGCTAAAAATTTACCTGCCTATCACAAAGACCAATAGAATACAAAGACGCAGTGTTTTGGCCGCTTGAACGACACCTAACTGAACAAACTAGGTCGAGTAAACTCGAGTGATTTCCACGATTTTGGCTAACCTGGGAATCGAACTCTAAACCCTAATAATACAGTTTATTATGGCATAGAAAGGATTATTTTGCAATAAGTTCTTAGTCTTATTACTTAAGGCTACAACACACATTGTACATTTATGTTACTGGAGCCCATTACTAAATTGTACAATAGTATGTGCAAAGGGTCCAGTCCCCTCTTCCCAGAAAAGAAAGCCTTTTCTATTAAATTATAATACAGAGGTCACAATACATATTTTTTTTTAATAATACGTACTTTTCTATAATTATTATCTATACGACAGTATTTCATACTTTAGAATAGTTTTATTCTTCAACAGTACTTCCAATTATAATAATAATTATCAGTTACAGTTTTTAAATAAAAGGAGTTTTTCAGTTCCAATTTATGATTTTCCTACAAGCCATGTTATGATTCGCTTTTTACAGAGTGAATATTTTAGTAGAGTGATTAGTAAAAAGGCCACTGCCGGTTACAGTCCTACAGCAATTGCCTTCTAAATAACCTGTTAACTAGGACTGCTTGAATGAAATGTAGCATTATGTAAAAAAGAAGAAATTCACTGAAACCAGTAATAAATTGTGTTCTTATAAAGTAAAAAGACATTTTATTAACAGCTTTCAATAATTAACTATATCTTTAGTTATCTTCAAAGTATTTGGTCATTGATCAAGCTTTAGATTCACGCAAAGAATTTAAAAACAATCCATAAAATGTTTGAATAACTTAAACCGCAAAAGCATATTTCTAAATTTCAAAAGGATTGTTTTTATATGTGTGTACAAAAACTGTTAAATAAATAAATAAGGAACGTCACAAATCCACATCAACTTGATCCTTCATCTAATCTTCATTATCCTTAAATGAAAGCTTAATTCCTTGGAAGCCTATTCCTTGAGTTGTCGGCGCTTCGACCACCGATAAAGACGGGAGGTCTTAATGCGGCCAGTTGCTGGAAAAATGACAGGTTCTTATATTTAATGGACGGCACGTATTATGTTCATTAAGTTCTGTTTTGAGCCTACAATGTGGAATTTTTGGTTTGTTCCACTTTTGTCTTTGATTGCACGATTGTCAAATTCTTGGGTTATACGCTAAAGTGTGCTTAAAGATCTGACTCATAGCTAGAATAATACAAAAATATACAAATTCTTCCGCTCAAACTCTCTCCCGAACTTCTCTCGAAAATAGTGTCCCCGCAGCTTTTGACGCTAGACGCTATCAAAATCAGATAATAGTTTTATTTACAGAACCAGCAAGCAGTTTAACAATGTATCTCAAAGCAATGATGTTGTAGGTATATTCAGTAATGCAAGAAAGGTATTTAACGAGTATTTCATTCTCGGTAATCAAGCGCGGCGCACATCTCTATAAAAGGCTATCTCTTTAATAAAAAATAACCTGCCACTAAGAAACTTACCAGTTTCTTAACTACTTTGTTATACACAAAAAAAGGAAAATGTCATATATTATCTGTTTATAATATATTTCTCATTTAATTTAAACGGTACATAGCCAGCTTTATTTTATCTTTGAAGATCTATTAAAACACTACTGTTTATAGTTAATTTCTTTTTATGTGCTGATGAGCTACCGAATATAAATAATAAATTACAAATGTCACAATAACGGGTAGCGAGGTTTAGCTACGCTAGGACTCTAGGCATTTTTATTTATTTATATATTTTAGTTCCCAAGCCCTGCCATGGATTCTTTGCAAAGCTTGGTAAACTCTGCAAAGGCTTTCGCCCAGGCGCTCACCACGTCTATCGCCCTTATCATTAACGAGGTCTTCAAGCAGGCATATCATCATCGGTCTTTTTATACGAACACATGAACCTTAAAAAGTCACAAACGGCAGACGCCTATGTGAACTGATAAACTCTGACTCAGCTAGCCAATGTCTGTGACAACGCTAAAGCTCGTAAAAGCTCGTAAAGCTAAAGGAACAAAAAATGATGCCCACTTACTACGTGAGAAACAAGTTACTTACTTACTTGAGTAAAAAAGATGGACGGACCACCTTATTAAAATTGCTGGAAGGCAATGGATAAGGGCTGCACAAAACCAAGTCATGGAGATCCTACGCCTATGCCTTGCTGTGGATGCCTTTTAGTTGAAAGAAGAAGAAAAGTAAACGACTCTGTGAATACTTTAGATTTAGTCTATATTTATGTAATTATTCGAAGTAAAAACGGTCAAAAGTTAAGTTGTCATTCAAGAAATATCGTTGACCATTTATTTTACTAAAAAATTGCACATCGTTACTTTGTATCGTATCTTAGTTATTTTTTATAATAAAAAAGGATCACTGAGTTCTCCCTGTTGATTTATCAAAAGAAGTGTTTATATTGAAATACTTATAATATTCGAGTATTTAAAATTTCGTAACTAATAAAACAAACAATTATCAAACTTTTTTGTTGGTGTGACTTTTATACCTAAGCTTTCGCATTGTCTTTTTTTTATACCGACCTCTGAGGGGGTTCTGTGGGACTCACCACAATGGCACCTACCCACTAAAAACCACCTTGTTGGCTGTGGCAATATTTTGCCATTTACCTACATCGGAAGTGACACCCGTTGGGAAGTAAGTGGGTGCGCTGGCGGAGACCCGCTAGCGGGTCATCCGCCGGATATGAAAGTTGCACTGAAGGTGCTCAAAGGGACATGAGTTGGGAGCCGTCCTGGGCAGCCTCTAGTGAAGCCGGGGCTGCGCAAAGGTCAGCCGAATCTTGACTTAGGGATCAATTCATTTATATGAACCTATAATGAATTGAGAAGAGAACTATGCTCCGCCAGAGCTTGCAGTCGCTCTGTAGGAAAACGTGAAGCCTTCAGTTTACGGGCTAGGACTGAAATTTCCCTAACATCGACGTGTTTGATAGCTTCGCAGACGATACGCATATCGTCTGCTAAGGAGGGTTTAGGAGTGGAATTGAATGGGCGAGGAGCCGGGATGGGATTCGGGTGTGCAGTGGGGCAGTGCCTCCAGTGCCTTCTGGAGCAGGCTTGGGCTGTGATATTTCATTTTTTTTATTATTAATTAGCAGGCGTTTGTCTTCCATCTCACCTGATGGAAAGTGACGATGAAGACGAGGATCATACACGCTTGTCCAAGAGGTACCTATTCACTCTACACTTGAGAGCTCCAGGATTATAATTGTCTGGAAAAACAGACGCAGGCAAATCGTTCCACTCTTTGGCAACACGAACCAAAAATGAGCTATCGAACCGTTTAGTTGGGCTCTTCGGTACGCTAACCACAAACTGGTGAAACTTCAGTCTGCGTTTGGTTGACCGGTGGAGAAAGGGGGAAGGTTCGATCAGCTGAAAAAGAACATTCGCATACTCTCCAAAGTGCAATCTGTAAAAAAACCGATAGACTAGCAACTTTTCGACGATGTTCGAGACTTTGCAGTCTCGAAGAAGTAAGTTTTTCGTCACTTCTACGGGCCCTTCGGTCGACAGAATCCAACGCTTCAAGATGGTACTTAGCGGAATCATGCCAAAGATGGCTGCAGTACTTCATACAGGATCGAACCTGGGCTGTGTACAGGTTGAGCAACTGTTCGGAGTTGAAGTACCGCCGGTCCTTTGCGATGACTCCCAATTTTTTGGAAGCTGACTGTGCCATGGTTTTCATCTGTTGACCGAAATTAAGTTTCGACGTGATGGTCATACCTAGAAGCCCTAGATGGTTTGTGATCGGTACAGAAACACCTTGGAAAGTGGGCGTCAGGTTGAATGTGCTCTTTTTACCGGAAAAGAGACACGCCTGGGTTTTGGAAGGGTTGAACTTGACAAAGTTGGCTTCACCCCAATCGGAAACCCTACATAATGTCAAATCAACCCGTTCGATCATCGACTCTCTTTGAAATTGGATCTGGCTTGGACTCGCTTGCGCATTGGACACATATCTCTCTACAACAGTGCTGTCATCGGCGTAACCAATAATGCCTTCCGATAAAAGAAGGTCATTAATGTGCAGCAGGAATAATGTTAAAGAGAGAACAGATCCCTGAGGTACGCTGGCGTTGGTCGCCATTAGGTCCGATGAGAAGCCATCGACGACAACTCGACCGTTCCCTCAGGAAATCAGAAATCCAGTCGCAGAGTCCAGATGGTATGCCATACGCAGGAAGCTTGCATCCGGTCAAAGGCCTTGGAGATATCCAAGGATATGGCTATTGCCTCTCCATGCGCTTCGAAGGCCATGCTCCATAGATGCGTGACGTACACTAGAAAGTCTCCTGTTGTCGTAGCCAGAGGACCAGATGAGTGAACTTTGGGTGTGACGTAGGTTGTATTAAGGTATTTTTCCGGGAGGGTCTAAGGACGTATTTACCAGCTACTTTTTCGCGTTTTGTATAGCACTCAGGATTTACATGCACAAATTTACATGATTCGAGTATGTAAACGCACGGTAGGCTGAGAATTTTTAATTAAAAAAATAATGTTTTACAGCTGTCATCGTTTTGGATGTTTGCCAAAATTCTTATAGTATTTTTGGGCAGAGAAAATGCTAGACACTTCTACACAGTTCCCCCACAAGACTATACCCTAGTTTAGTCAGGAGTGTGCATAGGCGTAGTAGGTAAGAACAGTTTATAAGTCTGTAGTTTTTTAATCTCTTATAGTACGAATCTCGCTAGTTTTAGCCTAGTTTTATGATAAATCAAAAAGCGTTTCATCCCTGAAATTTAATTTAACTAAGAAAATCACATATTTTAAGAACTAAACTTGGGAAGCATTATGCTATACATAATATTGAATCTTTTAAATCAAGTACGAAGGTAACTTTTTAAATTAATGTATTGCCACTAGCAGGTGTAAGGAAAATTCCAAATAAAACACCTGTGATACTCAGTTAAAGATTTTAATTATTAATTACTTTAAGAATACTACCACCATTTCGGAAAATACCCTCGTGGAGAAGAACTGGCAAGAAACTCCACGGGTATATTATTATTGTTAAGAAAATGATTGAGAACAAATACAATACTTGATCAAATCATTAGCTAACAAAATATCAGTAGGTACTGCTAAACCAAATTTTATTTCAGATCTACTTACATTCTTAAGACGTCCAATGAATACACTCACAAAGTAAAGTGTATTTTCCAGGAACGACTAGCTCGAACAGAAGCAAAAACTAAACTGCCTCATGGCTCCGAATTCGAATTAGTTGACGCTTTTTCGCCACGTGTTCCCAAGTTTTAAGTCCCCAAAATGACCAATAACTTGTAAAATACTTCAAAACTCCCTCTGTGAATGCACGCCGCCCCAACAGAGATCGTAGAAAAACTGTTTAAGATAAATAAATATAGATAAATAGAATTTAGGTTTGTATCGTTAAATTTAAGCTTATACATTTTCTTATTTTATTTTTTTTTTGTTTTTCTTTTATACACATATAGTTTTAAAATTTAAATTATTTAAATTACAACTAGTACATTTTTTATCTTATACTAAGGCTGTAAACCATTCCTTCTTACAGCCAGGAGCTCTGACTCTATGAAATATTGCATCGCATAGACAAAATTACATTACAACTAGTAAATTTCTTATCTTATACTAAGGCTGTAAACCCTTCCTTCTCATAGACAAAATACTTCAGTTAAGAGAATGGTGATGAGCCCACAAACCCTTTTTTCTTGTAGGCGTGTCACACATTGCACAACAAAATACTTCTTTTCTCAACCATGATCAGTACACGAACCCGTCATTCTTGTGGGCCTCTTACATATTCCATAAAATATCAATATGTCCTTGTGTTACGATTATTCTAAATCATATCAATATCAAATAGCTTTAAATAAATGTGGTTTTAAATCTGTAAATCATAAAAATATTAAAAGTTAGATTTGTACGATCAATCACAAATATATTTATCAAAAAAATATATAAATTTTTAAAATACAAATACAGATACAATAAATACAATATAAATAAAATTTATTAGCTCATGGCATGGATTTGTTTTGCTTCCATTTTAGGCCTTTGTTGAAGTATTCACACCACGAAGAACTACTGTTTAAAAAACCACCTAAAGGTATTAATTAAATAAACTGTAATATAATATAGCCAAATATATCTATTTCCAACAGCCTGGTACCTAATTTGCAACCAGTCAAAATATTAACATAGAATCACTTTTATTCCTACAGCATGTGATATTGTTAACATATGTGTAGTAGATTAAAATTTACGGTTCATGCATTTGTTTTCTACTGGAAATATAGAATAAATTAGCCCATTGTTATCATTTTCATTTTCGTCTTTTTTGTATTATTATTAGTATTAATTTTAAATCATTATTTTCATTCGTTTGGAGCTCATCGTCTGCATGAACCTTTAATGCCGCACTATGTACCCACGTCCCACACTACCAGCTTATACTGTACAAGGTTTATCTATTGGAGTGATAAACGTGTTGAACTTACCGTTCTTTACCGTATCTGAGGCAATTTTGAATGGTAAAACTCCTTCAGAATGTTCAACTAAGACATCAAAAAGAGATTAAGAAAACCTGAAAATTGGGTTCCGAATTTGAAGAAAGTGAAGAGAGAAAAAGGGACAAGAATATTTGTACCACAAAGGAGCCACGGTGCCGACTAAAATCACTAAGATAGGATTGTGTGCATGTTGAAACCAAAGTAATTTAAAAATAAATGCTGAGCAACAAAGAAAACTATTCAAAGAATTCTATGATTTTGTATGATTTTGATATTTGTATGAGAATTCTACGATTCAAATTGTGACTTGCAAACATCCTATATGTTTTCACTTATTAGGGTAGTTTCTAAGTCGTACCTATACAACAAATGAGGCACAACTACCTCTTTGATTGTGATGGAAAAGAGGTATTAGTGTGTAAAAACTTAAAAAAAAGTACTTATGCAGTTTCTGATGGAAGAATAAGTTGATTATTAAAAAAAAAACTTCCTGAAAATCTCTGAAAATAAAATACAAAAATAAAAGAAATTATCAATTCTATCCCCTCGTATGAGTCATTATTCTTTACATAAGTCAGTAAACCGTAAATATTTAGCACCATATTTAAATTTGAGTATTCTTTATTCCCTTTATACCTAGAAGGTTTCAAATCCTACATCAAAATTCATTTTTAGTAAAGTATTTAATGAGGAGTTCAACTTAAGTTTTCATTCACCAATTTCAGATTCTTGTAAAAGATGTGATGCATTTGCTATTAAATTAAAAGCTTGTACTAATGAAGCAGAAAAATTAAGATTAGAACGAGAGCAAAAATTACATCTGCTAAAAACTGAGGCAGCAAGAGAAGGTATCAAGAAGGATGTGGGGTTGTATATAGAAGACGAAGATGTCTCTATAATATCTTTTGATATTATGAAAACCCTTCCAACCACTGTTATCAGCACAGGCATATGTTATTATGTACATGGGATGAAAGTGTAGCATCACGTGGGCCCCAAGAAATAGTATCCTGCCTATTATTATATTTTCTCAAACATATTGTTAAATGTAATCTCATTATGTACTCAGATCAATGTGGTGGCCAAAACCGCAACATTAAAATGGCTCTTTTCTGCCAATACAATGTTTCTAGTTCTGAATATACTACAACTAAAATTGACCATAAATTTCCAGTTAGTGGTCATTCACACATGTCTAGTGATCAAGACTTTGGCCTGATTGAAAAGAAAAAGAGGATTTTCAAAAACATTTTTGTACCAAAACATTGGGAACAGGTAATTTTAATTTAAAACATTTAAAAAATAAACCATTTAAAATAGTATCAATGAACAAAGATTAATTTTTTTCTTGTAAAACTTTAGAAAAAAACATAGCAAACAGAAAAATTGCAACAGATACAGGTAAAGAGGAGTGGTTTAGAATACAATGGATTATGTAACATGAAATGCATCCCTTCAAACTTTATTTTAAATATTCTAATAATCCAGAAGCTATTTTTCAGGAAGTTGATTAAAAAAAAAAGAAACTCAGTTATTATCGAAAATCTTGAACTCTTATATCCTAATAGCCATGTCATTAGTGTAATGAAAAAAGAAAGATTTATTGGAATTGTTAAACTTTATTTCCCCATTCATCATAGCTTTTATAATAGTTTAAAGACCTCCGCAACATCGAGTGATGTAATTCTCAATTATGATCATTTTGATAAATAAAATAGGTAGGCATAAATTTTATTCATCAAAAGGCTCAACAAAAATTTTCTTTAAAAATGTTATTTCCTAATTTGCTAAGACATTTCATTATTAATTTTTTGTTATTTTAATAAAATTTGTATGTTTCTGTGATAACCTTGTTTTAATGTTAGCCTAACCTAGTATTTAATTTTCAATATTAATCCTGAACAAAAGCAAAAGTGGCCCAACCCTCAAAAATAAAAAATAATAAAAGTAAATAAAAAGTCCACTTTCCCAAAGTCAGGTCACTTTTGCGCTGACTACCTCATATATACCTTCATTGACGACGCATCTCTGCAGAGGTTTACCTATTAATTTGCTATCTACCACAATATCTCCTTCAAATAAATTTTGAGTAAACATAGTTAACGTTGCAGGTCCAAATATATAATAGCAAATGTTGTTCTCTACATGTTCAATCTGTGGCATCGGAAAATCATCAGCAGCCTCCAGGAAACTAAGTTCAGTTGCGTCCTTTACTACAACAACATGTAGCAGCTCAGTGAATGACTTAACAAATAAACAAAATTATTTGAGCGAGTGTCTGCGCTAGCGATAGATGGCGGGTAATGTAAATTGTTAAGACATTAAGTTGGCAAAGTCTACAGAAGAAAAGCTACAATTATATAATTAGCACGACGACCGTGAACGTCCCGGAGATCGCGAACGTTCCGACGACTGCAGGCGCCTCGAAAACCACGAACGTCCCGGAGATCACGAAAGCTTCGGCGACCGCGAACGTCCCGGAGATCGCGAACGCTTCGGTGACCTTAGGTGCCTCGGCGACCGCGAACGTCCCGGAGATTGTGAACGTTTCGGCGACTGCTAGCGCCTCGACGACCGCGAACGTTCCGGACACCGCGAACGCTTCGGCGAACGTTCCTGGCGAGTAGTGCCCCCGGAGATCGTTCACGATGACCGCCCTCGATGACCGTCTGACGAAACAGTCCTTGCCCGGTGGTATAAAAACCGTTTTTTTTTTTTATGAATCACGATTTTTATGAATAACATTATTTTTGAATGTTACTAGGACATACAAATATCAAGCATTTATTTGTTCCATCAGCAAGTAATAAAAAAAAGGAAAAAAAAAATATCTTAGACAACTCACAGATACAGACATACAGGTTATCATTAAAGGCCTTGATGTGAATCCTAGGTCGTATTCTATCTACGGCAACTACAATAATCAGTCTAACAAAATGAAATTAAAATCTCTTTCATTTCTCGCCTCATCTTACTCATTTTACGTCTTAAATTATAGAATCATACATATTTTTTACCGTTGTTTTCGAAGCGTACTCGCGCACTCTACGCATTGGCTATGTTTACCCATACAGGGGGTTACGCCTTGGTGGCACTTACTCATATTGCCGACGCCTACCCGCACATGGGGTTACGCCTTAATGGCATTAACTCGTACTGCCGACGCCTACCCACACAGGGGGTTACGCCTTGATGGCATTTCCTCATATTGCCGACGCCTACCTACACAGGGGTTGAGCCTTAATGGCATTTACTCATATTTCCGACGCCTACCCACACAGGAAGTTACGCCATAATGGCATTTACTCATATTGCCGACGCCTATCCACACAGGGAGTTACGCATTAATGACATTTACTCAGTAATCCAATAAAACCTATTAAAAAATATTAATACCTATCTAAACTATAATAATCTCTAATCTCTCTCTCTAATCTAAACTATAATTGCTGTGTAGTGATGGCATAGAATTTCACTACCCCCTCTCATCCCGTGGGAGTCGTAAGAGGCGACTAAGGGAAACTTGATCCAAGGAGATGGGCAGCAGCGTCTCCTTGCGTGGGCCGCAGAATTGGCCCATACTGCGATCGCCAACCCGCCTGCCCAGCGTGGCGATTATGGGCATATCCCCCCAATGAAGAGGCACAGTAGGCCACGGCCCCCAGTTCCCGGCGGCCCCGCTATTCCTGGTCATGGTGGCGACCATGGTAACGGCGGGGCAGGGGGTGCGAAGAATCACCGGGCTACGGGAGGCCACCACAACAAACTGACCCTGGCGACGTACAACGGACGCACGTTACGGCTTGACTCGCATCTGGCGCAACTGGAGGTGGAACTTGGGAAGATTGGGTGGCACATATTAGGATTGTGTGAAGTCCGAAGAGAGGGGGAGGACACCATAACCCTCGAATCAGGCCACCTAATGTACTTCCGAGAGGGAGACCAACAATCCCAAGGTGGCGTGGGGTTTCTGGTCAATAAGTCCATTTCTGACAGCGTTGTGGAGGTTTCCAGTGTGTCGAACAGGGTAGCGTACCTAATACTTTAACGCTAAAGTGGGAGTACAGAATTGCGGCGAATCGGTAGTAGGATCCCATGGATTTGGAAGCAGAAATGACAGGGGGCAAATGCTCGTCAACTTCCTCGAATGGGAGGGGCTGTTCCTGATGAATTCTTTCTTCAAAAAACAGCCCCAAAGGAAGTGGACGTGGCAAAGCCCCGACACTGTGACAAAAAATGAGATCGACTTCATCATGACGGACAAAAAGCACATATTCAGAGATGTCTCCGTGATCAACAGGTTTAACACCGGTAGCGATCACCGACTTGTCCGAGACTCTCTGAATATCGACTTCAAAGCTGAACGTGTCCGCTTGATGAAGGCCAGGCTCCGACCTACTCCGCTCCAAACCATGGCGGGATCTGAAACGTTCCAGTCAAATCTGGAGAACCGATTCGCTGCCGTGGAATCGTGGAAACCACAATAGACGTTGACCAGAACCTTAAAAATGTGGTTCGAATCCTCAGGGAAGAAGGTACGAGATTTTGTAAGATGCAGCGTACGGGCAGGAAGTCTAAGCTTTCGGATAGGACTTTAGGGCTAATGAAGGAACGACGTGAGAACCCACCCGTCACTTCGTCAGGAAAACGAGCTCTAAACCAAGAGATCAGCAAGCGTGTACGACACGACCTCCGATGCTCCAATACTCTCGCTATTGAAAGAGCAATCGAGCAAAACCGGTGGTCAAAGGTGTTTGTACAATCTCTTGGAAGAAGCCACTTGACAAAGTTGACCACAGCAAGTGGAGAAGTCGTTGCTTCGAAGCCGGCAGTCCTTTCAGAAGTGGAAAACTTCTATGGCCGGTTATACGCTTCGCATGCATTTCGACCTGATCCCGGAAATGATGATCCTAGAGCCACATTAACACGCCATTACACCGAAGACCTGCCAGAAGCCAGCATTGGCGAAATCGAGATCGCTCTTGGGCAGCTTAAAAATGGAAAAGCCCCTGGAGAGGACGGCATCACGACAGAATTATTAAAAGCAGGAGGTAGACCCGTACTGAGGGAGCTCCAAAAGCTTTTCAACGCTGTCCTCTTAGAAGGGAGAACTCCGCAGGCGTGGAGTGAGAGTGTAGTCGTCCTGTTCTTCAAAAAGGGAGACAAAACCCTGTTGAAGAACTATCGACCCATTTCCCTCCTAAGTCACGTCTATAAGCTGTTTTCAAGAGTGATCACGAACCGTCTTGCGCGGAGACTTGACGAGTTCCAACCACCGGAACAAGCTGGGTTTCGGAGCGGATACGGCACCATAGACCACATCCACACAGTGCGGCAGATTATACAGAAGACTGAAGAGTATAATCAGCCCCTGTGTCCAGCATTTGTGGACCTTCTCATAAGAAGGCCTGTGACTCGATTGAGATCTGGTCCGTTCTGGAGTCCCTGCAGCGATGCCAAGTAGATTGGCGATACATCCAAGTGATGAGATGCATTTACGAGGCCGCCACCATATCCGTCCACATACAGAATCAGCAGACGAATCCCATACCAATGCATCGAGGAGTGAGACAAGGAGACGTAATATCTCCCAAATTGTTCACAAATACAATGGAGGATATGTTTAAGACGCTGAACTGGAAAGGACGTGGCATAAATATCAATGGCGAGCATATCTCTCACTTGCGATTTGCTGATGACATCGTCATCATAGCAGAAACGCTGCAGGACCTACAACAGATGCTGAATGACCTGGCTGACTCTTCTATACGCATCGGCCTACGGATGAACTTGGATAAAACCAAGGTCATGTTCAACGAACATGTACTACCGAAACCGATTGCAGTGCACAGAGCCGTTCTCGAAGTTGTTCAAAAATATGTTTACCTCGGGCAGACATTGCAGTTAGGTAGAAACAACTTTGAGAACGAGGTGAATAGAAGAATTCAGCTAGGTTGGGCAGCGTTTGGGAAACTACGTCAAGTCTTCACATCCACGATTCCACAGTGCCTAAAGACGAAAGTCTTCAATCAGTGCGTCCTACCCGTCATGACATACGGAGCCGAAACTTGGACAATAACGGCACGGCTGGTCCACAAGCTGAAGGTCGCTCAGCGTGCTATGGAAAGAGCTATGCTCGGTGTTTCTCTGCGGGACAAAATCAGAAATGAAGTGATCCGGCAGAGAACCAGGGTCATCGACATAGCGCACCGGATTAGCAAACTGAAGTGGCAGTGGGCTGGCCGTATTAGCCGAAGAACCGATAACCGTTGGGGTAAACGAGTTCTTGAGTGGAGACCGCGTCTCGGCAAACGTAGTGTAGGACGTCCTCAGAGACGGTGGAGTGATGATTTGCGTGGGATGGCTGGCAGGAGCTGGATGCGAGTAGCCGAGGATAGACCTCGATGGCGTGAAATTGGGGAGGCCTATGTCCAGCAGTGGACGAATATGGGCTGATGATGATGATGATGAATAATATTAAAACGTATCTTACTCAGTAATCCAACAAAACCTTTTAAAAATATTTATCCAGGAAGGAAACATATCTTATTCAGTAATTCAATCAAATCTGTTAAACATATTAATCCAGTAAGAAAACATACCTTACTCAGTAATCCGACACATAGTGACATCGTTCAAGATCCAGCAGTGTTACCGGCTCAATAAAACCAGCGAGCATTATAATAGTCCATACCTTGTCTATATAATCAGTAATTCACACACACATATTAAACGTTCAACCTACATAAAAATTCAAAGATCACTGTATAGAAAACGAAATTCATATGAGTAGTAATTATAAATGTAAACGTGAAAAAATAATAATAAGAATAAAAAAAATATTTATTTCATAATACTGTTCACTTGGTTCTAGTTACCAAGGCCTCACTGCGTAATTATTGGTTACCCGCGTTCGCAATTTATTCATCACATTTTACTACACTATTTATTTATCCTTTCAAAATATGTTCGAGTAAAAAGGCTGAAATGATAAATAGAAATCAGTTTTATTTAAGTAATTTAAATGGGCGTTATAGATATAAAGACATATTTTCAAGCTTTGTAATTTTACAATAACTTTTAAGGATGCATATTTACTGAAAAAAAATATTACGTAACATTATAATGTTAGTTTTATCCCACTTCTGAATTGTAAGGAAAAACTCCAAATAAAACACCTGTGATACTCAGTTAAAGATATTTCTATTTTAATTACTTTAAGAATACGAACTGGTGTTCGGAAAATACCCTCGTGGAGAAGAACTGGCAGGAAACTCCACGGGTATATTATTATTGTTTTAACAAAATATCAGTAGGTACCGCTAAACAAAATTATATTTCAGATCTACTTACATTCTTAAGATGTCCAATGAATACACTCACAAAGTAAAGTATATTTTCCAGGAACGACTAGCTCGAACAGAAGCCAAAACTAGACTGCCTCATGGCTCCGAATTCAAATTATTGACGCTTTTTCGCCACGCCCAGTGTTCCCAAGTTTTAAGTCCTCAAAATGACCAATAACTTGAAAAAGACTTCAAAACTCACTCAAACTCAATTTAAAAATTACCCCATTAAAAAGAACCCTACACAGGTGTAGTGGATTACTTAATACGTTAATTTTAACATTTCATTTCTAAATGAAATTGTACATATAGAGTATATTTTAGTGTATTTTAACTATTTTGTTTTACAAACGTTTTTCAACATTATTGTTTTGAAGGGCGTTTCCATACTAGAATATATTTTTTTATATTCTATTTTAAGTTTAATAGGAGTATTTGAATACATTGATCAAACAATCCTTTGTAACCTTTATTAGAGTTAAACTTTGATCTGACTCTGCGAAGTCTCTAAACATTTTTATAGCCATGGTTCCATGAACCCGATCATTCACTGTAGATAAGCTGTAGCTTTTCAATTTATTTATGAATATTATATTTCAGACACGATTAGGTCTACAGTTTTTATCGCATAGAAAACATCAAAGAATTAAATTACTTATTACAGGTAATTTATATGTCTTAATGCTATTGGACAGTGTGAAAACAAAAGTATGTAGATCTCTTTTGAAAATACCTCTTAACATATGTTTGTCGTTGCCTCATCACACATAATAATGCATTGTCATTATTTCTTTACCCCAATTACATGAAAATTGTTGATCTTTTTCCAATCGTCTACATGTACGGAATATTTTAAAAATTACATTCTCGCCCCCGAAGCTGCGGTAAACGTCTCCGACACATGAGCGACGTAATCTGCAGCTAGCACCTCCTACATGAAAATAAAGTAAAATAAATTCAACGAGCGACTTGCATCGTAAATACATTCTGTATTCAGAAGAGATTGAGTTTGTGGAGATGAGTTAAATCTGTGGTTGGATTTTTATTACATTTTTATAGTTTCGTTAGGTTTCGCCCATGGCTCCATCTAACTTTCATCTGGTATTTGTTTCAATGTAAGTCACGTCCTGTTACGGATCCTTGATACCGTATAAAAGTTTATGACATGACAATGAGAAAGCCACAAAGCACGCAATCAGGCGGAGAGGGAGTTTCAGGAGTGCGATTGCACCCTTTGGTGAAATGTGGCACCAGGCACTTAACGCACCTGGGCCGGGCGGCGCAGTTGGCCGCCGCATGCCCGTACAACTGGCACCGGTGGCACTGGTCGGGATGGCCGCGGTGATGAGGCGCCTCGATCGAGATCCCAGAGAGGCCACATATAGTGCTATCCCCTTTTAGGATCTCCCTGGATTTGGGGACGTTGGCGAGAACCACCAAAGCGAGAGGGTGACGCCTTCCGTACTTGCTGTGCATTTTATGCACCGCGAGTGCCAGGAAGCCTTGGGACTGCAGATCCTCTGACATAGCCTCGTTCAATAATTCGAACGGGACTCCCCTGAGTACCGCTCTGAACTTACGCTCTTCTGAGAGAGCGTAAGTGTGGTAAGCATATTGCTTACCAGTGAGAAGCCTTGTTAAAGAACGGAAATCATCTAACGACGAGACAATGATCTTAATGGATTCACCCGAGTTGTTCGCTCGGGTGTAGAGGATTTTGTGCTCTTTGCACAATTTCGAGACCTCGGACCATTTACCCTTATCCCGAAGAAATACGGATGGTGGGACCTGATGCTTGACTGTAGCCGGGGTAGGAGGTGAAATCACTTTGAGTGACATTAATGGGGCCGGGGCGGGTGTTGCAAACACCGGGGTAGCTGGCGTTGAAGGCACTGCGGAGGGTGTTGAAGACACCGGAGTGGGCGTTGATTACGCCGGGGCTTGTTTCGAGCGTTTCTTAGAGCGCTTCTTAACAAGGGTGAAATTGGGAGGCTCAGAGCCAGTTGGGGTGGCGTCCAAGGAAGTCTCGGTCGCGGGTGCGCTCTTGGGAGCGGTGGGCTTGCGGCGCGAAGGGGCATCTACTTCACCCTCCATGTCACTGGAGGAGGGAGACGCGGGAGGGCCTAAGACCAGAGGGGTCTGGGTGACTGGGGTGGCTTGAAAGGCCTGAATGTTTAGTGGAGCGAGTTGAGGGAAAATAATTTAAAGTGTCTGCAACAGTACATGTGGGTCAGAGACGGGGCCTAAAACGGCAAGGCCATCAGAGAGTTTCTTCGCAAGGTCTTGAACTCGCGAAGCCATTGTGGAGGGGTTGGAAAGGGGCTACAATGAATAAATATATATACTATGAACCTACAAACGAAGACTAACTTCCTAAACCACCCTACCCGCTTAACGACTTTAATTTTTATATTTTTTTCATGGCCGAGCGTGCCACTTACCATACCACCCGCAACCATGGACCATTCGGTTTTTTTCGGACCAACCATGTAGCTGTTTTATTTATTAATAGTCATGGTGATTATTATATCGACTAATGTTGCGTTGCCGCCCGTAGGCATTGAAATTGCCTCCGTTGCAGTATTCGCTCTGGCTGGTTCTTCCGTTTAACCGGAATATCACCACGTAAACGTGATTGTTACGGCGGTTGAAATAGAAAAGACTGTACTTACCGCTCCGGATGAAATCATATCGATGAAACTCTTAGGTCAAACTAAAATGTCAATGTCAACTGCAAGGCGAGTATGGCGATACAAGTTGGCAGATTGGGATGAGATGCGGCACTTTTTCGCGTCTTATCCTTGGCGGAAGACTTGTTTTACATCAACCGATCCATCGTGGTGCGCTGATGCTGTATCAAGTGTGATGGGCCAAGCAATGGAGTATTTTATCCCTTACGCTGACCTATCCCTTGAAACCAAAGGTCGCCATGGCTTAAAGCTGCTTGCCTTACAGCTGAAAAGCTTAAACAAGCAGCGTACAAAGCCTGGACTGACGCTCGCAGAAGCAAAGCCGTGAATTTGCATGAACTGAAGAAAAAATAAAATGCTGCCTTCAAGTCTTGCAAAAAGGTGATCAGAAAAGCTCGCTTTGACCACATTGGCCACATAAGAGACAAGATAGCGTCATATCCTTCAGGAAACAAAGCTTTGGCTAAGTCGGTTGAGTCGAACTTCTGTCACCCATCGCTGCCACCTCTGAGGAAGCCTGACGGTTCATTGGCCCACGCTGCAAAAGAGAAAGCAGACCTCTTTGCTAATCTTTTTGCAGACTATTCATGTCTAAATAGTCAAGGTAGAGTCCCACCCCAGTTACCTCAGTTCGGACCCAAAATGGGTACCGTTCATATTCGCCAAAAGGAGATTCCGAAATACTAGCAGAACTTAGACATGAATAAGGCCAGCGGCCCCGATGGCGTACCTGCAGTTTTGTTAAAACACTGCGCAGCCGAGTTGTCTGCCATACTAACGCGCCTGTATCGACTCTCTTTGGAATCTGGAAAGGTCCCTAAATCCTGGAAGCTGGCTAACGAGCAACCAGTACCAAAGAAGGGAAGCCGTGCAGATCCCATCAACTATCGACCTATTGCACTCACCTCCATACTTTGCAAAGTTATGGAGCGTGTATTAAACAATCGTCTCCAGGCATACCTTGAGTCCAACGAGCTCCTTAGTGATAACCATTATGGTTTTCGCAGTGGACGCTCGACTGGAGATCTTCTTGTTTATGCCACTCACTTATGGAGCGAAGCCTTGGAAGGTCACGGTGAAGCTATAGCTGTATCCTAAGACATTTCCAAGGCTTTTGATAGGGTCTGGCATGATGGTCTCTTGAGTAAGCTTTCAGCATACGGAATACCTAAAGGGCTCTGCGACTGGATTTCTGAGGGAACGGTCAAATCGAGTAGTCTTAGACGGCTGCTTTTCTGACCTAATGGCAATTAATGCCGGGGTACCTCAGGGATCTGTATGAACGCTGTCATAACAAACGTAACCAAACAGCGTAACCAATAATGCCCCAGGTTATTGGTTACGCTGATGACAGCACCCTTGTAGAGAGATTCATGTCCAATGCGCGAGCGAGTCCTCAAGAAATCCGGGCTTTAAGAGAGTCTATGATTGAGCGGTTGGATTTGGCTTTTAAGAAAATGTCCGATTGGGGCAAGTCCAACTTAGTCAAATTTAACCCGTCGAAAACACAGGCGTGTTTATTCTCCGCGAAAAAGAGCAGTTTCGACCTAACGCCCACTTTCCCAAATGTTTCTTTTCCCTTAACCGACCATCTAGGGCTCCTGGGCGTAACTTTATCGTCCCAACTAAACTTCGGGCAACAAATTGTGTCCATGGCTCAAACTGCTTCAAAGAAGTTGGGAATCATCTCGAAGGTCAGACGGTACTTCAGCCCTGAACGGCTACTTAATTTGTATACAGCTCAAGTTCGATCTTGTATTTAGTACTGTAGCCACCTTTGGGATGGTTCTGCAAAGCACCAACTAGAAGCGATGGATGCAGTTGACCGAAGAGCCCGAAAAATTATTAAAAATTTGACCTCACCACCAAAAAACTGCAAAACCTCGACCATCGTCGGAAAGTTTCCAGTTTAGCAGTCTTCTACAGATTACATTTTGGATAGTGCGCGAATGCTCTTTTTGATCAGGTTGAACCCACACCCTTCTTGCATCGGACTACTAGACGCAGACAGACCTTCCATCCTTTCACGGTAGATATCCCTTAGTTAGTTCCCCCCGGTAGTTCCTTTTTGGTGCGGGTCGCCAAGGTGTGGAATGAACTGCCTGCGTCTGTTTTTCCAGAAAACTATAGTCCTTGTTCTTTCAAGCGTCGAATGAGTAGGTATCTCGTGGATAGACGTGTAACATCTTCGTCTTCATCGTCACTTTCCATCAGGTGAGACAGAAGACAAACGTCTAATCCTTTTTCATAAAAAAAAACAAAAAAAAAAATATCATCTGGACGACTGGATTTCTGATTTCCTGAGGGAACGGTCAATTCGAGTTGTCGTCGATGGTTTCTCATCGGACTTAATGGCGACCAACGCCGGCGTAGCTCAGGGATCTGTTCTCTCTACAACATTATTCCTGCTGCATATTAATGACCTTCTTTTATCGGAAGGCATTATTGGTTACGCCGATGACAGCACTGTTGTAGAGAGATATGTGTCCAATGCGCAAGCGAGTCCAAACCAGATCCAATTTCAGAGAGAGTCGATGATCAAACGGGTTGATGTGACATTATGTAGGGTTTCCGATTGGGGTGAAGCCAACTTTGTCAAGTTAACCCTTCCAAAACCCAGGCGTGTCTCTTCTCCGGTAAAAAGAGCACATTCAACCTGACGCCCACTTTCCAAGGTGTTTCTGTACCGATCACAAACCATCTAGGGCTTCTAGGTATGACCATCACGTCGAAACTTAATTTCGGTCAACAGATGGAAACCATGGCACAGTCAGCTTCCAAAAAATTGGGAGTCATCGCAAAGGACCGGCGGTACTTCAACTCCGAACAGTTGCTCAACCTGTACACAGCCCAGGTTCGATCCTGGATGAAGTACTGCAGCCATCTTTGGCAAGATTCCGCTAAGTACCATCTTGAAGCGTTGGATTCTGTCGACCGAAGGGCCCGTAGACTCATAAGTGACGAAAAACTTACTTCTTCGAGACTGCAAAGTCTCGAACATCGTCGAAAAGTTGTTAGTCTATCGGTTTTTTACAGATTGCACTTTGGAGAGTGTGCGAATGTTCTTTTTCAGCTGATTCGAACCTTCCCCCTTTCTCCACCGGTCAACCAAACGCAGACAGAAGTTTAACCCGTTTGTGGTTAGCGTGCCGAAGAGCCCAACTAAACGGTTCGATAGCTCATTTTTGGTTCGTGTTGCCAAAGAGTGGAACGATTTGCCTGCGTCTGTTTTTCCAGACAAATATAACCTTGGATCTTTCAAGTGTAGAGTGAAAAGGTACCTCTTCGACAGGCGTGTATGATCCTCGTCTTCATCGACACTTTCCATCAGGTGAGATGGAAGACAAACGCCTCCTAATTAATAAAAAAAAATGAAATTATATAATCTTTTACCGGAATATATCAAACATGAAAAAAATTACAAAAGATTCACGTTCTTGCTAAAACAACTCCCATTAAAAAGTTTTATTACACGACTTATCAATTACGTAAATTTATCAATTTACTTAGTTGATAAAATTTAAATACATTAGACATAAATAGGTATAACGAATATATATCCAAATCATTTATTTAATTCAAAATGAGAACAAAATTTTCTCTCCTGCATTGCAATACCTAATCTAGGTGCATAATTTTAATTTATATTGCATAAATTCACTTTTACTTTTGAACACTGTAAAATTATAATAACAATAAAGTATTGAGTATAGTCATAAAAAAATTTAGAATCGTCGCATTTAAAAAAAAAAACGTAATTTCGATAATCTTTTTTTTTTAAATAATTTCGATGAAATGACAAACCACTGTACGATTTAATAACAGTTGTTTATTTTAAAAAGGTAAGGCAAAAGAAATATTCATTATGATTTATTTTAACTTGTGTTATTTAATAGAAAAATAATGAAAATGGTTTATAAAGTATAGACTGGACTAATGATAGCAGGCGAAAGGTATTGATTAATAAATAAATAATTTCGTCACAGATTTTGTGGGTTTGTGAAACTGATGAAAAAACCAAACGTCAACCAACTCAAAGAAGCTGAACCAGGTGCTTTTAAATCTAACAAATGCTTACAAAGCAGTCTGCTTTGATCGATATCAACTTTAAAAAAAAGAAAAGTATTCAAATACTCCTATTTCTTGGTAGCAATTGAAAACAAATCAAATAATAATATAATGTTGAAAAACGAGAAATCACGTAGGAAACATTTAAAATACATAAAAGAGAACCCTTATACACTTCCATCTAGAAATGAAAAATAAAAATGTAATCTAGTGCAAGTGCTTGTATGGCAGGAAATTTCAATGTTCGGTCTTATTTTTAGAAATCCAATATTATGATGCAACCTGAAAAACAGATTTCGTTCGCATGTATAGCTTAATTCGTCCCAAGTGTATGGTTTGAATATGTGTAAAGTTTTTAATATAAGTAAGTGGGAAAGAATTCTCTGTATTCTCGAAAGCATTAATAAATGCGGTAATGTTGCTTTATGTATATTCTTCTGATTATTTTCACAGCCGATAAACGAGCACGTGCCCCTCCTGTAAGTGTATTACGTGGTTTATATGTAAATATATATTTATTTATATTTCTTAAGTTTATTTATCCGTTATCTAGTATCCATAACACAAGTTCTTTAATGATACTATACATATATATATATATCGTATCATTAAAGAACTAGTGTTCGAGTTCGAGTTTGAGTACTGGTTGGGGCATTCCTTCGTGTGATAAATATACTCGTAGATGTTTGTTTTCGGGTCATTTTTTTTTTTTTTTTTGGGTCCCCTCAAGGGCAGCAGGACATAAAAAATGCTCTGACGCATACTACGCGCGCGCGATCGGAGTTATGTGGGACTCGTCCCGACGCCTACCAGAACCATACCCACTAAAAAACCCCCTGTCGGCTCGTGCATTTTTGCCACTCAGCCTTCATCTGAGCGACGGCTAATCGGAGAAAGAGGCCGCGCTAGCAGGGCCCTTAAGGGGTCACCCGCTGGGATTTACATAGCACTGAAGGTGCTCAAAAAAGAAAAGTAAATAATAAAAAACATTAAAAATTGAAAAATAAAATTGCATTAATTCGGATTTACGTTAGAATTAGAATTTACGTTAGAATTAGAATTTGCAGCCTGAAGGGCCTCTAGATCTAAAGTTAACTGCGTGTGTTTCTCGGTCTAGCGATTTTGTAAATCGAATCTAACACAGGAGTAGTATATGAGACTGAATCTCGAACAAGATGATTGGGATGGGATTCGGCGCGTTTGAAGAACGATTCTGAGAGTGTTTGGAGGTGCTGTTGCACTGTAGGTAGTTCAAGATCTCTGTGCAGGTCCGCGTTACGCACGTACCAAGGTGCGTTTGTGGCCCTGCGGCAGAAGAGATTTTGAACCACCTGCAGCTTATACAGGACGAATGGGTTTGGCGTGGGCAAAGACTGGCGAAGCATATGACATGATGGGTCTAACGCAGACCTTATAAAGCGTACGTTTATTTCTAAAAGACATTTTACTTTTTCTTCCTATCATACTATATAGACGGCTTAAGTAAAAACTCGCGAGTTTCGTTACTCTATCGACGTGTGGCTTGAAAGAAAGCGTCTGATCTAAGGTGACGCCTAAGTATTTGACAGTGCGCTTCCAGGGGATGGGAATACCTAACATACGAATGTGCGGATCGTTGTGGCGATTACGACGTTTGTGGTCGAATTGAATAGCAGAACTCTTTTCTGGGTTGACATCGATACGCCATTTTTGAAACCAAACACCGAGGACGTTTACGGCTTTTTGGAGTCTGGTGATGTTATACGGGATCGCTTGACTTTTAGTGTAAAGGGCGGTATCGTCTGCAAAGAGGGCGAGTTCAACGTCTTTCGGCGGGATGGGGATGTCGTTAGTGTACACGGTGTACAGCAGAGGGGCGAGGACTGAGCCTTGCGGGACTCCAGCCTTTATGGGACGAGGCGCGGAGAGCGTGCCTTCATATTTGAATCGGAAAGTACGTTCTTTAAGAAACGACGCTATTAATCTGACTAGGCGAGCCGGTAAGCCTATTTTATAGAGTTTAAAAACGAGACCGCTGTGCCAGACTTTGTCGAAAGCCTTGGCTACGTCAAAGAGAACCGCGATTGTTTTTTTACGACGCTGAGAGAATCCTTCGAGTATGTACTCGACGATTCGATGGACTTGCTGAGGGCAGGAGTGCTTAGCGCGAAAGCCGAACTGGTGGGGAATAATGAGAGGGTCGCCATCCGTTGGAAACAGATGGTTCCGCATTCGAAAGAGTATGACTCTTTCGAGAAGTTTAGACATTGCCTTGAGGAGGCTGATGGGTCTGTGATTAGCCAGGACATTCAGAGGTTTACCCGGCTTGGGAATGCCTATGACTGTCGCTTCTTTCCAGGCTTTTGGAAAGTAGCTATGGTCGAAGCAGGCATTGAAGATGATAGCTAACAAGGTAAGCACCTGCTGGGGCAGGTGCTTAAGTGCGTGGTTGGAAATTCCATCCGCACCCGGAGCCTTTTTGGACTTTTGCTTTCTAATGAGAAGCAAGATTTCATCATTAGAGACTGTGACGGGGTCGTCGATGATAGGGAGAGATTCTCTGCGGAGAACTTCATCCTCTACCGCCTGGATGTGGGAGGGATCCGCGGGTTGCGTGCTGGGCGAGCATTGTGCCGCTATGCTGTCGGCGAAGCATTCGGCTTTCTCTTCGACTTCGAAAGCAATGGCGCCGTCGGGACGAGTGAGAGGAGGAACGTGAGAGGCGGTGTCTACGCGTAAGGCTCGGGCCATTCGATAATACGCTTGGTGGGACGGGGAGATATTCTCCATGAGATCGTTAAACTGGGTGTCACGGAGTTCCGCGAGGCGAGACCTAACTTTACGTTGAAGCTGATTCGCAGCTGTTCTGTATGCTGGCGTGGGATATTTCTTTGCTCTCCGGAGAGCCGCGTTCTTGGCTTTAATGAGATTGCTAACGGCTAGTGGAAGCGCGGGTTTGCTTTGCTTAGCAACCTTTTCGTTGTCGTTGATGGCTGTGTTAATAGCATCAGTAAGAGTATCGACTAATGAATCTATTTTATCCGGGCTATCTAATTGGTCGGGTGAAATCGCGAGCGGAGAGTTAGGGGCCTCTAAAGCTGAAACTAACGTATTTTTAAAGCCTTTCCAATTGGTAAAGGTCTTAGGAGGTGTGACGTTAACGTTAGGCGTACCTAGCACGAGGGAGACGGGGCGATGGTCGGAGCCTAGGTCATCGAGCGGTTCGATAGACCTTAGATCAAGATTGATTCGCTTGATAATTGCAAAGTCGAGGATGTCAGGAGAGTAGGACGGGTTGTTGGGATAGTGAGTGGGAGTGATGGGGGATATGACGTCTAAGTCAAGGGAGTTAGTGATGTCGAGGAGAGCAATACCGCTGGTGTTGGTTGATAGGCACGTCCAGTCAGTATGTTTGGAGTTAAAGTCTCCGAACATAATGACTGAATGGCCGAGGGCGAGAATGGCCTCAAAGTCGCTGCGGATTGGATTGGAGCCACATGGTATGTAGACTGAAGCTATGATGATGGTCGGATGACCAGTCATAGCCAATCTACACACAGTGGCCTCCATGTTGAGGAGAGGAGGGGTAGGGAGAGGACAGCAATGGAAGCCTCTTTTGTAATATATAGCGGTGCCGCCGTAACCGTCGGAGTTGGGCCTATCGTTGCGAGTAAACGCGTACTTAGGAATAGCATGTCCCCTGGAGCGTTTTGGAGTAAGCCATGTCTCCTGGAGAAGGAATAGGTCAGGTTCTTTGTTCTGAAGGAACAGTTTAATCTCGGGAAGGTTAGTGCTAAGACTACGAGCGTTAAAAGATACTAGGGATAAGCCCTTGGGTTTAATACGACTGGACGCGGGATTAGCGGGTCTAGACATTATAATTTACTTATTTACGAATTTATGCAAAAATAAAAATTTATAATTAACTTAAGAGCGAGTGATGCTCGGTTAACGCAAATAAACGCTTTTGAGGAGAGCGGGCGGCTCGCAGTTTGCGTGCGAGTATGGAAATTTCATTAATGTCTACGTTTTGGATGACGTCGAATACGGTCTTCATGTCCTCAGCCAACGACGACTGAGGTGCAAAAGACGGAGCGGGACGCGGCCCTACGGAAGCTACGGAAGCTACGGGAGCTCGGATGGGTCGGGAAGGTGCAGGCGGGACGGCCGGACGCTGCCTCCAAGACAGAGCCGGAGTAGGCGTCGGCTGAACGGGCTTTGCTTCCGGGGGACCCCGGTTGCGCAGCGGCGGGAAGTTAGCGGGAGTGAGTGGCGGCGCCGGTTTAGGCGCGACCCTCTAGACGGTGGAGCGCGGAGCGCGCGGGCAACCCCTGTAGTTAGCTGTGTGGCCGGACTGGCCGGGCACACAGGCAGGGGGGGAAGTGGATTCGGGAGTGCGAGTGCACTCCTTAGTGATGTGGGGATCCAGGCACTTAACGCACCTGGGGGGAGCTGAACAGTTAGCCGCTGCGTGTCCATATAGCTGTTAGCGGTGGCACTGCCCAGGGTGACCGCGGGGGTTGGGACGCTCGACGGAGATGTTCGAGAGTCCGCAAATTGTGCGAGCCTCTCTGAAAATCTCCTTCGAGTTGGGAGAGTTGGTAAGGATTACTAGTGCTAACGGAGAACGCCTACCACGGTTGGAGTGCATCTTGTGCACTGCTATGGCCGGGAAACCCTGAGACTTAAGGTCCTCGAGAATGTCTTCGTTACTGAGTTCGAACGGGACGCCCCGTAGTACTGCGCGGATCTTACGCTCCTCCGGGAGGGCGTAGGTGTGATACGCGATTTGATTTAACGAGAGTAACCTGGTAAACGCGCGGAAGTCGTCGACGGTCGCTACTTAAATTTTGATTGTATCGCCAGCGTTGGCGGCTTTTAAATAATTAATTTTGTGCTCTTTGCACAAGTTAGAGACCGCGGTCCAGCGCGCTTTTTCACGGAGGAATACGGGCGGAGGGGGCTGAGGCTTCGGCGGGACGGGAGCACAGTGCGTCGCTGGCTTCGATGGGACCGATGGAGACGCGGTTACCACGAGCGATTTTAACGGCGCGGGGGCTGGTGTTGAAGACACCGGGGAGGGCTCGGGTATTGAAGATACCGAAGCTTTCTTCGAGCGCTTCTTGGAGCGCTTGGCGACAAGTTGAAACGCGGGCTCAGGAGAGCCGGTTAAGGTGACCGCATCTGACGACGTATCAGACGCGGGTTCGGAGTCACTCCCGGGAGCGGTACGCTTGCGACGCGACGCGTGAGAGGATGCGACCGATTTGCAGTCCATCTCGGACGAGGCGGGAGACGAGGAAGAGCTGTAGACTTGAGGGGTCTCGACGTTGGAGGCCTGAGGGGCCGGGGTTGAGGCCTGAGGGGCCGGGGACGCGATTGATGCCTGCAAGGCCTGTGTTATGATGTCTTTCGGGATGTAGACGCCTACCGCAGCAAGCGCCTGGGTGAACGCATTAATAACGCTTAGCGGATCCATTAGGGAGGGTTGGGACAGTAATATAAGTATAATAAAAGATGCCTAGTTCCTAAAAACCTAGCGAACCCTAGCGGCTAACCTCCCTACCAGCGGTAGGGGGGCTGGGGAGAATAACTTAAAACTAACCGTAGTACGCCGAAGGCCGCTACCTAGAAATCTAAAAAGGGTACGCAGGTAAAGAGTTGACCGCGTTAGGGTCAACCTTTACCGACAGAAAGGACAAATACACACACGAAAAACACACAGATATGTTAAAAATAAATATGAAATAGGAGAAAAATAAATAAAATAGAGAAGAGAAATAAAAAAAATAAAAATAAAAGGACTGGTTCAGTACAAATTCGTTGTCACCGTTAAGTATCCTTTGTACTGAAACCAGACTACTTACGCTGGGCACAACACTGCACTCAGCACAAGCACAACACAACTTAGCACAGCACTTTGAAGACTAAGGGGCTTAGTCGCAAAGAAAAAAAACGCACTTCGATAGCACTCAGAGGGAGTAGAAAACCTTGAAAACCGTAGCACGGAACCAACACGCTAAACTGTGACGTCAGTAGACTGAGCGCCACGGAATAGCGGGAAAGGACCGATCAACGGAGAACGGGGCTTGCACGTCCGCACCGCGTGGCGATCGGAGCGAGAAAAATGATTGTTTTCGGGTCATGGTTAGTGCTATTTATATATGTGTGTATTTTTCTTCAGTTCGGTGAATGGTCATCCATAACACAAGCTTTGCTTACTTTGGGGCCCTACAGTTGGTGTGTCCGGCTGGGGATTTATTATTATTATGTTTTTTTTTATATTTTCGAGAATATCAAGTAATATTTCTTAGAATCTCCTACAGAAAAAATTTGCGTTGCTGCAAACAGAAAATCATTTTAAAGCAATTTCTATGAAAAGCGAACATTTTCGTTAAATGTAACTGTATTTTTGTATTTATATCGCTTAAATAAAAAAGGCCTAACCTTCAGGGCAGGAATACTACAGAGATTTAAGCGTAATGATTTTCATTTCATTCATTGACTTTTTCAATACTGCAAAGTTTCTGTTTAGATTGAACAGATAATTTTCTTTTAAACACAGTGTTTTGTGTGCTTTGAAAGTTGTGCTGTTTACTTTATGTGGAATTGCTTTTCTTTTAAAAGTTTAAAAATGATTGCAGTTACGGGGGTATGGTAGAGTGAATTGAATTTCGCAAACTGAACAATGAATTACAAATTAGTTTTTTTTATGTCTAGTGTTGGATCTTGTTAAGTTGTAAGGATACACCTCTAATAACAGGGATGAAGCTTTAGAAATGAAATTTGACATTGTGTAATAATTGATTAAATTATGTTTAATGACTTTGTTATAAATACATAGACAAATAATTTATTTATTATAAAATTAGGAAACAAGGGAATTGTGTCAAAATTGGTGCTTTATATTTCGTTTTATTCAAACAATTAGGTAGAGTCAATTGAAAAGTTATATTTGCTACTTTATTTTAAAAGTGCTGTACATAGTTTTTCAAACCCCTTCAGAAATAGTTTGATGTGTAATTGCACGGTTCGTAAACATTACTTTTATTGAGTGAAATGTTAAAAAAATAGATATCTGCAAAAAATTGTTAAGCATCTCGGAACCGGAAGATATTTATTGCAAAGCGTGCATTTCTCACGGGTTTTTTTTTCGCAACTTTTAATGTATTATTATTTTCCGATCTCATTAAGTCATCAAGCTAGATGAGATTCAATAAATAGAAGTAAACATAAAATATTCTCAAAATAAATATATTTGGCTAATGAACATCTAAAAGCATTTAAATAAACATCTAAAATTAATTATGGAAACTGTACAATTCGTTCTGATCGTACAAAACTCGACTTGAAAATTATAATAGTTAATGAATGCGTAAAAAAAGAACGCGGTGGAAATATGGTAATTCATCAATCTGTTAGTATAATTTTTATCCCATTTTATATTGATTCTACGTGAAATTGATTTTAACTTGAAGTTAAACTAAGGATTTAGCCAGTTTTAGTTACTTGTTTGATTTTAAGATAAAATTATTAATTAAAATCAAAATTAAAATTATTAATTAAAAGACATAAAATAATAAGTAAAATCAAGACGTAGTTAAGTATGACGAAAGACACATTGGATTCTCATGCTTTATTTTTAACTCAATTAGACTCAAATCAACATAGTTGCCTATGATTCCTTTAAATAATTAGTTTGTAAAAAACAAATTATTTGAAGTCTCTCATTAAAACAAGATATCAATGAGTGTTGGGGATCGGGGTGAACTTGATCGAGTAATAGAAAGATGTACTTAAACAAAAAAACTTGACTATATTCACTTTTAAAACAAAGGTACAAAAATGAGAATGAATTGCGTGCGAAGTGCGTGATAGCAGTACTCGGACTGTCTTCAAAAAAAAACTGTTCGTTATACTCCCCCGCGCGCCGCCACGCACCCCGCGCGCTGTCTTTACAGTTGACAGTTTAACGTCAGTTTAAAATTATAGAATTATAGACTAGTAACATTAAATGCAATATCCATCAAATAAAACTATACTTAATACAGTTGACAAATATGAAATGTTAAAAAAGAAATGTGGTAGTAAAATCCAATGCATCGTTTACATTCCCCACCCCAGTGCTGCCCTAGCAGCACTCATTTTCCATAGGAATACGGGCTACCCGTGAAGCGGATCTGGTCAGCATACCAGATTTGGTTTTAATTTTTAGAACCCGCACTCGTCCGTCTTTGCCAGCCACAGCCTCCTGTATCAATCCCCTCGGCCACATATTGCGAGGACTATCTGGGTCAACAACTAGCACTAAATCACCTACCTGTAGTTTCCTGGAATCACCCTGCCACTTACTTACAATTAACAATCGGACCAGTTTAATATCTGTGTTGATCACACAAATGAATGCCCCGGCCAGGACTCGGACCTGGGACCTCCAGCGTATGAGACAATTTTTTTGCATAAATGTAAGATTCACGTCACTATCTTTCATGATTTGAACTTTGCAAGAAAATAATGCGGTCATACGATGAAGTAAATCTACCTTTTGTCGTTCCTGCGGGCTCTCGACTCTATTTGTTCAGATAAAGAGGTTTTCTTAATGGCTCCTTAGTCATTGCTAACGAATTTATGGGCTTTTCTTTAGGTCTGGAATCTGGAGTGTGTGCAGTAAGTAATCTATTTTGTAGTATGTAACGGATTGATTAAAGACCTGAGATTGATGCCGAAATTCAAGTTGAAAAAAGGGAATGGAGAAGATACTGTTTTACGATAATATATTGATGTTGGATGAACGACAAATCTTTTAAAACGAGCTCAAACTATTAGCATGATGTAATATAAACGGGAGTCTCATTCTTAAATACATTAATATCTATATATAACAGTTCCTTCCTGATATTAAACATAAATATGAAGGTGAGTACGTTTGGGTATTTGTTGTGCTTACATGTTTGAACTTCACAATCGACAGACTAGAAATTTTGTAAACAGGTTGTTGGGAGTCCCAAATGAACATAAAAGTTGCTTTATATCCAGAAAATAGATCGACTCCTGAGGGCAACACGAGCAAAGGAGCGGGCAATACCTACTCATATAAAATGTTAGTAGAGTCTAAAGAAAATAACATATTTTAGCTTACAGAACTTTTTTGTTCAAAAATAGGTATTTACGAGTACCAACAGACTTGACATCTATACAACAATAGCAATCGTAGGGTAGTTCACTGTTTATAATATTCAGTAAAATATGAGCAAGAAGCGCCCTTAACCTTCGATTATATCATTATTAGATATTTGAAATCTAAGACCAATATTCAGTTATTCTTCAATAAGGATCAGTTATTGTTTGATCCCTTTATACGTCTTATCTTGCCTAACAATTTGTTTGGATTTGTATAACATACTTAACGAAAAAAGTTGCTAAAATGTTCGGTCAATATCTGATACAGGTATGTTATGTACTTTATAGGTTTACTCACCACCCGATTCGGATTTTGGTATTTTGTTTTTATTTTTTTATTTTTGATCTGTTTAAATTCAAATTCAAATTCAAATATTTATTTCTCAACATTGACAATTACTTGTTCTTATTGACGTCAAATAAAACATGATTCAACCACCAGTTCGAAAAAAAACCTTCGTGAAGAAGAACTGGCAAGAAACTTCACGGGTATATTTTTTTTTTTCAAAATAAATTTACAGTCTCTTTATGTCTATACAAAATTATTCTTTTCTGCATCTGTTAGCTCGGCAAGTCTCCCTCCCCCCAAGTATCCAAACGACGAACACCCTCAAACGGCACCCGTTCACGAGTTAACGCGGGATCCAGCCATCGCCCTCCTCAACCATATTAGATATTATCTTTAATACGTTCTAGCTCTAAAAAACTATCAATCGAACTTCTGAGTGGTATATCACTCGACAATACCTAATCCCTACTTGAATGTTTATTGACGCAAGCACAGTCCTGGGCAAGTGCAAGTTGTAAATAAAATCTTTTGAACAAAAAATCAATAGAAACACTCCGAAAAAGTCTACTCTGTAAAATTCAAGAACCCATTTACCTAAAGTGCGCCGAAAAACACAGGTGAACAAAAGGCGTGTAGCCAAAACGTCATGCGAGGGGAATTTCCTAATACGAGCATGTTAACTTAATGGCGCCGGGACAATAAGCCCGAATAGATTGCGATCCTGTTCCTTTTTCCATTTGCGATTGTCGGGCATTTCGCATAATCACCCGATCTTAATATGGCATGGACTTAGTACGATCATAAGCGATAAAAGATAAAGGTAACTCCATTTGAGGCATTCAATTCATAATCAACACATAAAACTAAAAGTTATTTTAGCATTTCTCTGTATCGATAATACTATATTAAACTAAAATAATATAAAATATAGCATTATTTTAGTTTGCATTGTATAATGTAAAATGTTTTCATTAAACTTAGTAATTTATACTTATTATATAAATTTAATAGATAAATGTTATATTGTTTTCTAATTAACGGCCTAGAGAAGAGCCTGACATCCACGCCGCCGGGTAACCTGATGTTGGTGTCAGGGTACAATAATTTTGTATCAATATTTTATTATCTTTTTATCATATGCTCATTTTTTTACAAAACTCTTAGAATATCTTTTGAATAGATTTTAATATATTCATAATATATATATTATGTATGTATACTATATATATATAGATTTTAAATAATCACCTTGTAATCAATATTCTCTCCTTCATCCTTTATACTGACATAGGTAGCTCTTTCAGTCGCGTTCATATTTAACTCTACTCAATTGCAGTCGCTCCTCTTATGTCTTTATCCACACCTGAGCGACAATACAAGCGAACAATGTCAAAACTGTCTAATGCTTACGAGCACGTTTTTAGGGTTTAAGGAAAAACCCATTTCTGTTGAACATTAATGTTCAATAACAGATATAATGTATGAAACAGAAAGAGTGTTTTCTTTTATATAAAATGTTATATTCGATATTTTATATTCGATAGGTACATTCAAATACAAACATTATTACAAAACTTTTTTTAGTTTCTTGCTAGCTTGCTAAGTGTTTGTGAAAAAGAAAAATAGCTTTGGACAAAATACAAACGAGACCTCAAGAAGATTGCTCAAAAGCATTCGATAAATAAATAATAATTTTAAAACTTTGTTTACTCTTGGCGCAAGACGAGGGTGTACAAATTTTACGTGTATCTGTTTTTTGTGTGAATCGACCGTGTTTTAGCTATGTTCAATGAAAACCGGTTATATTTCTATCCGTAGAGGGTTTTGAATTTTTTCATTTTGAACGACCAGTAAATTTTGTAAACAGAATGCCCATGACACTTTTATACTTCTACCCAATTTAACAGTGAATAGGTACAATATATAATTTTCCCTTTTCAATTTCAGTAAACATAATATAAAATGCTATGTTCTTTCTGTGCACATTCTTGTACTGTTTGCTTCTGTGTCTCCATCGACTCGGAGCTCGAGAGAGTTAAAGTCACGTGGAATTGCTTGTCGAAGACTCAGTGTTATTCTTTCACTTTTGTATGAAATTCCACTCCATTTGGTATTCCTATTGTGCACATTATTGAAAATGTATTACTTCAATATAATTCCAATGTACAATGTGATGTTACAAACTCGGTTGCAAAATAAATTGGTTATATTATTTTCTAGAAAGTAGTATTTTTAGAAAAAAAATGTTCGTCTACGTGTGTTCGTATCTTAATTTTGAGTCTAAGACATGCATTTTGTTATTATTTAGATTGATCATAGGCCGAACACAGAAATAAAAAAGTAACATTTTACACTTTTAACAAAAGTGTTAATATAACAATATGTTATGTGTTTCTTTTCGAAGCAGCTTTAAGTGTATTTTGTTCATTTTCAATTACAGTATTCAAAGAAAATTTTGAATTGTTTCGTCGATAAAATGTATTGTTTTTAAATAAATTATTACAAAAAAAAGTAAGTAAGTTTTAATCATCTTATTTCATATCTTGGACACCCGACAAAGCTCACTGCAAAGGTAAATCTGTGCTAGAAAAAGACAAGTTGTCGGAACCAGCCGCCTCTACTAGACACTGGAGTACCTGGAGTCTCCTCCGAGCACAGCTTTTAAACAAATTTATAAAGATAATTCAAAGTAGAAATTCGGCGCGAATTCGTCCAATATTCTGGGAAGCCTGAGTTCTGGTCATTTAATAAAAAAAAATAATCATAAAAAACAAAAGACCTGCATGAAGACCAACTAATTAAAAATCAACTGAAAAGCTGGAACAAGATAAAAGTACATAATTACACAAAGCCAGCCTAGTTGGTCTTTACGCAGGCGGGTCTTTTGTTTTTATAATAATTATTTTATTTATGTCTTTTTAGTTAGACAAATTACGTAACTAGAACAATTCATTAAAAGAGTTTACATAATGTGGATGATTAGTAATTCTTTAGGGTCAAGAGAACTGATAGCAAGCCCGGAGAGAGATCTGACTCTGCTCAAAGCAACGCAAGCTTGACCTTTAGCAAATAGCTGACGGCTTAAGTCAACAACCGCCCCATCTAACGTTGTACCTGGTAATTTATGCACTGTTACTGCCCAGCATAAAATTAAAGGTTGCATTTGTCGCTCGATCACGTAAAGCATCAAACTCTAAAGTACAAGGCTCTATCCGGACTCCAATACCACGTTGGTTGCCTGTCATACTTGAGTTGTCGAACTCCACAAATACAGCTTGTGGCATTTCTCCCGCCTCCAACTGCTGTCTGCGTAGCGCAGGCCAATTTATTCTTCGGATTACGCCCATGGCACCATTAACCAGGCCATGGTTAACAGTGATGTTCCGTCTTAGCATGGCTCGAGACCCACAGCTAATTTGAGTTGGTTTGGTATGCCACCTGTTTTATTGGGATCTTCAGGTATGTATTCCTTTAGTGGTTTTTGACCATATGTTTTGGGATCCAATGAAATGTCTACAGCATTAGCTTTGTCACTTTCTCTAATTTTTCAGTTAAATTGGTGTTATAAGCGTCCACCAGTCTTATTGTGGGGAAAGTTCTGACAGCTTCTCCTAACTAAATGGCCCTATCAATGGTACTCTGCGGAGTTCTATGACAGATCACTTCTTCAACATGAAGACTGTTTAAAATGTCCACAAAAGTTGTAGCTCCAGTTTGCCTCATATTTTGGGCCAACTCACAAAAACTGAATAAATACCAAAGATTAATTTCGATACATAATATTTCTAGCTGACGAAAGAAATTAGATCCCCCAGAAACCTTAGACACTGGAAGCAATTGCATAAGATCTCCAAATAGTAAAATATTTACTCCACCGAAAACCGCCTCATTTTGTTTATATTGCTGAAGCCACAAGTGAACATTTCGGGGGGTTAAATATGGCACCATAGATATTTCATCTTTAATCAGCCAGCGTACATGACGCCACTTTAGGCGTTCTTTTTGCAGTCGCTTTTTTCCATTAACTACAATGGCTTCGCACAGCCAATCAGACCATGTTTGATTTTTTTTTTAACGTCACCTATCTAAGAACGCTTGGACTGTTAAGACGAATGTAATTCCGTTCTGGAGATATGAGGTAATAAAGAATATTACATACATACAGACATACAAGATAGGCGCGAAAAACATAACCCTTCCTTTGCAGTCGGGTAATGATATGACAGCAAAAAAGGCGTCTCTAATGTTCACCGTAACATTTTCACATGCATTAGTTTACTAAAAGTTACGTATCAGGGTCTTTATCCAAATATTTGACTTGTTGCAAACCTAGTGTAGGTAAATCTGACAAAGTGATAATCGGAAGATATTCATGTTCCAACCTTCATGCTCTTTGTACCTTCCCAGTCCAAGGATACATTGAGCCTAATGGGTTTTATGTGTTCTTTGCAGGCCGGATCACAACGGTCAGCTCCTTTTGCAATAAAACTACCCTTCCGCTATTAAGTTGTAATGTCCGAATGTGATTATATGTAAATAATTTATCGTCAAGGGTTTTATGAGCCACACGCAATATTGGATGTTCTGTTGGTAACTGGAATGTCTAAATTGAAAAATAAAGTTTTTGAATGATGCCAAAGCTATACTTATTTTAATTGACTATTTGACACTGGGATTGCAATTTATAGATAAATGACCGAAGTGAAGTAGTTACTATCTAAAAATTTAATTATTTTGTAAATAAACATGAAAATTTTGAAAATATAAGTCACAATCTTTCAGATGTCGTAAAGCAGGCCATTAAAGCAGTTATAGCGTCATTGCGATAAGAAGGGTTCGTTTTATTTAGAAGCTCGTATTTCGTAATTGAATTTTTTTTGCTGTATTCCTTTTTCAACTAGAGGTAAGTTTATTAACAGTTATTTAATTGGATATCTATTTAAAAAAACTTGGATAGTGAAATGTATCGTATAAACTATAAACGGTCACGGTTGTGACCTGAAATATTTTATTAATAAATGTATAATTGATTCATACAGCAAGGGGGGATGAATTTCTCGTTTGGATTGTAATATATAATAGTTCATAACAACATAATATAAACTATAATAAACCATGAGTCGAGAACAAATCTTAAATAATAAATAAATTTTTAATTTTTAATAATTTTTATTAAGTCATTGTTATTTTCCTTTTTTTATTCAAATTTATCTTTAATCACCCCCCATTAACCAATTCTGCTGAATACGATGTTGTTTTAAACAAACTACCTCCCTCACACGGGTTTTGTAACTAAGCTTACAGTAGTTAACTGCCTTGTCAGAATGCATAATATGGTGACATACCCATGACCAGAACTTGCAAAATCAACTTTGTTTGCAGTGCATCCAGTATTTTGTTGGTTTATTACGATAATGATTACCGGACTGTACTAGAATTTATTGAAGTTAACTGACGAATTAATATGTTTCATCGCGCTATATTATTTATAATATTATGTTAGTGCATTACGTCGCAAACACGTACATCTATAATATAAAAATGAATCGCTAAATGTGTTGCTAAGCGCAAATCTCGAGAGCAGCTGAACCGATTTCGCTAATTCTTTTTTTATAATATTCCTTGAAGTACGAGGATGGTTCTTACGGAGAGAAAAATTTAAAAATTGCCTGAAATAGTCTAAAAACAACACTTTTCTATATTCCCATACAAAAGATTCGTAATAATACTCCAAAGTCAATTTTAACTTTAATACCATACTATAAAGTTGAAGTGTTAATAGAGGGCAAAACAATATTTATACGATGGTAACATTAGTCAAAAACAAATTGTCTATGGTAAAATGTCACTTGAAATGTAAATATCTCTTTGCTGTGCATCTATAATATTACTAAATCTAAAAGCCACAAATTTCTATAAAACTAAAAAAGTGTTGTGTGTTTGTGACTTACTAAAAACGCTTCCTTTAAAGCGACGAACAAATTTAGGCACAAGAACCCAAAATGCAATGAACGTGCAAGAATTGGGTTAAGACAGACCCGTGAAGCGCGATATTCGACTAATAATGGAGCAAGTTTGAATCGAGCTGATTTCTGTTACGATATGTCAATTGATTACATCGCATACAACTGTGTTGCTATTGGAGCTATGAACTCAGTTTGCCAATATTGTAAGGTACTGAAATACAAAAATGAAGCCAATGTATTGTGTTGCGCAAATGGAAAAGTAAAATACATAACATTGCTTTAAAAGATCTACGGAACAACCAAAACCAATTTGGTGGTGCAATGATTTTATTATCAGGAGATTTTCGCCAATCATTGCCAGTGGTGCCACGTTCAACGCAAGCTGATGAACTGAATTCATGTTTAAAGTCCTCCAATTTGTGAAAACATGTCAAGGGATTACATTTAAGCAAGAATATGCGTGTCACGTTGCACAATGTTCAATCTGGAGACATATTCTCTAAACAACTCATTGATAATGGTAATGGCAAATTTTCTAGAGATGTGCTGACTGGCTGCATCATCTTTTCTGAGAGTTTTTGTCAGTTTACGCAATCAAAAGCTGGACTCTGTCCTTAAGTGTTTCCAAATGTTGCTCAAACTTACTTATTCCATGATTGGTTGAGCGAACGAGCTATACTGGCGGCGAAAAACACTGATGTAAATGAATTAAATTTCAAAATTCAAGATGATATTCCTGGCGAAATGAGGACTAATAAATCAGTTGATATGGCAACTAATGAAGATGATATCTTGAACTATCCACCGGAAATTTTAAACTCACTTGATTTGCAAGGATTGCCGCCTCACAATCTTTAATCAAAGGTTGAATCTGTAGTTATTATGTTGCGAAATATTAACCAACCGCATCTTTGTAACGGCACAAGATTAGCGATAAAAAAATTACTCAATAACGTAATAGAAGCAATCATATTGAGAGGAAAGTATAAAGGAGAAGACGTTTTGATACCCCGCATCCCAATGACTCCGAGTGACGTACCATTCGAGATTAAACGACTACAGTTTCCAGTACGGCTTGCTTTCGCTATGACTATATACAAATCCCAGGGGCAGTCATGAAGTGTTTGTGGTATTAATCTAGAAAACCCATGTTTCTCGCATGGTCAATTGTATGTTACCTGTTCCCGTGTTAGAAAACCATCTGCTCTGTTTGTTTACGCGCCAGTTAATCAAACAAAAAATATCGTGAACCATAAAGTACTACAATAAAAATGAAACTAAATTTGAATAAGTAAAAATAAAGTGCAGTATAATAATTAGGTATCATAATAAGAAATCAGAAATTGTAATTTTCATTGTGATTTTTTAGCGACTATTAAAAGAATTTTAAGTTTTATATAATTTTTATTTTTTCACATAATGTAATTGTTGACTTATCAACTTTCTTTTTTTTATCTTACTAGCTGAACCGGTGTCCCGAATAGCAGGATTAGTATTTAAAAAAATAAAAATAATCGACTTTTAGACGGTACGAAGTTTGCCGGGTCAGCTAGTGGTTCATAAATTTATAAGTTGGCCTTTTTTACGTATCTTAGGTAGTTTAGGTTAGATAATTTGCTATCAATAGCTACAATAGTATGTAAAAAGTTAGAAGTATGAAATACACAGACATTTCTTCTACTTTATATTAATATGCCAGAACAAAGAGTAAGTTAGTTTGTATTCAAGATCTTTTGTCTTTCGTTTCAGTCTGTACCTTTTTTCTCAATGACAACACAGTACTTTATATATCAACTGTATGGCCCCAAAGGTAGCAGAGCTTGTGTTATAGATGACTATGCAGCGATGTGGGGGCGATGATGCACTCCAACCGCGGTAGGCGTCCACTCGCTGTAGTTGTCCTAACTAACACTCCCAACTCGAGGGAGATCTTCAGAGAGGCTCGCACAATCTGCGGACTTTGGAATATCTCCGTCGAGCGTCCCAATCCCTGCGCTCACCCTGGGCAGTGCAACCACAGCCAGCTCTATGGCCACGCAGTGGCTAACTGCTCAGCTCCCCCCAGGTGCGTCAAGTGCCTCAACCCACACATAACAAAGGAGCGCATTCGCTCTCCCGAATCCACTTCCCCCCTGCATGTGTGCTGTGCAGCCAGTCCGGCCACACACCAAACTACAGGGGTTGTCCGCGCTCCTCCGTTAAGAGGGCCACACCTAAACCGGCGCCGCCGCTTACCACTGCCAACTTCCCGCCGCTGCGCAATCGGGGTCCCCCGGAAGCAAAGCCCGTGCAGCTGACGTCTACTCCGGCTCTGTCCTAGCTCGCGTAGCTCCCGTAGGCCCGCGTCCCACTCCGTCGTCATCACCTTAGTCTTCGTTGGCTGAGGACATGAAGACCGTGTTCAACGTCATTCAAAACGTCGACATTAACGAAATCGCAGAACTCACACGCAAACTGTGAGCCACCCGCTCTCCTCAAGAGTGCCTATTTGCGTTAGCCAAGCATCACTCGCTACTCAGCTCTTTATAAATTCTATTTTTCATATAAATTCGTTAATAAATAAATATAATTTTACTAACGAATTTATATGAAAAATAGAATACCGCGTCCTGTCGTATCAAACCCAAGTGCTTATCCCTAGTTTCTTTTAAGGTTCGTAGCCTTAGTACCAACCTCCCTGAGCTCAAACTTGTCCTTCAGAACAACGAGCCAGACTTATTGCTTCTCCAAGAGACGTGGCTCACTCCAAACCACACCAGGGGATTCGTTATTCCCAAATACGCTTTCACTCGTAACGATAGGCCCAACTCTGACGGTTACGGTGGCACAGCTATTTAATACAAAAGAGGTTTCCATTGCACTCCTCTCCCTACCCCTCCTCTCCTCAACATGGATGCCACTGTGTCTAGATTGGCTATGACTGGTCATCCGACCGTCATCATAGCTTCAATCTACATATGATGAGAGATTTTAACTCCAAACATACTGACTGGACGTGCCTATCGACTAACACTAGCGGTATCACTCTCCTTAACATCACTGAGCAACTCGACTTAGACGTCATCGCTCGATGACCTAGGTTCTGATCACCGCCCCGTCTCCCTCGTGCTAGGACCGCCTAACGATAACGTCACCTCTCCTAAGAGCTTTACCCACTGAGAAGGCTTTAAAAATACGTTAGTTTCAGCCTTAGAGGCCCGGAACTCTCCGCTCGCGATCTCACCCGATCAATTAGATAACCCGGATAAAATAGATTCATTATTCTCACTGATGCTATCAACTCAGCCATCAGCGATAACGAAAAGTTTGCTAAGCAAGGCAAATTCACGCTTCCCTTAGCCATAAGCAATCTTATTAAAGCTAAGATCGCGGCTCTCCGGAAAGCCAAGTTCTATGCCACGCCCGCCTATAGAACAGCTGCGAATTAGCTACAACGTAAAGTTAGATCTTGCCTCGCGGAACTCCGAGACGCTCAAATGAACGATCTCATGGAGAATATCTCCCCATCCCACCAAGCGTATTATAGTATGGCCCGGGCCTTACGCGTAGACACCGCCTCTCACGCAACCCGCGGACCCCTCCCATATCCCAGCGGTGGAGGACGAAGTTCTCCGGAGAGACTCTCTCCCCGTCACAGTCTCTAATGATGAAATTTTGCTTCCCATTAGAAGCCAAAAATCCAAAAAGGCTCCGGGTGCGGATGGAATTTCCAGCCACGCACTTAAGCTTACCTTGTTAGCTATCATCTTCAATGCCTGCTTTGACCATAGCTACTTTCCAAAAGCTTGGAAAGAAGCGACTGTCATAGGTATTCCCAAGCTATGTAATCCTCTGAATATCCCGGCTAATCACAGACCCATCAGACTCCTCAAGGCCATGTCTAAACTTCTCGAAAGAGTCATACTCTCTCGATTGCGGAACCATCTATTTCCAACGGATGGCGATCCTCTCATTATTCCCCATCTGTTTGGCTTTCGCGCTAAGCACTCCTGCCCTCAGCAAGTCCATCGAATCGTCGAGTACATACTCGACGGCTTCTATCCTTGGCGTAATACAAGGGTCGCAGTTTTCTTTGACGTAGCCAAAGCTTTCGATAAAGTCTGGCACAGCGGCCTCGTTTATAAACTCTATAAAATAGGCTTACCGGTTCGCCTAGTCAGGACATTCGCGTCGTTCCTCAAAGATCGCACGTTTCATTTCAAACATGAAGGCACGCTTTCCGCGCCTCGTCCCATAAAGGCTGGAGTCCCACAAGGCTCAGTCCTCACCCCTCTGTTGTGCACCGTGTACACTAACGACATTCCCATCCCGCCGAAAGGCATCGAACTTGCCCTCTTTTCTGACGACACCGCCCTTCACACCAAAGGCCTCAGTGTTCCGGGTCTCGTCATCAGACTCCAAAAGGCCGTTTACGCCCTCGGTGCATGGTTTCAAAAATGACGCATTGATGTGAACCCAGACAAGAGTTCTGCGGTTTACTTCGACTGCAAACACCGTCGTGTCGCCGACAATCTCCACGTTCAAATTTTAGATACTCCCATCCCCTGGAAGCGCACTACCAAATATTTAGGCGTCACCTTAGACCAGACGCTTTCTTTCAAACCTCACGTCGATAGAGTAACGAAACTCGCTTGTTTTTACTTAGGCCGCCTATACAGTGTATTAGGTAGAAAAAGTAAAATGTTCAGAAACAAACGTACGCTTTATAAGACCTGCGTTAGACCCGTCATGACATATGCCTCGCCAATATTTGCCCACGCCAATCCCTCCGTCCTGCACAAACTGCAGGTAGTTCAAAATCTCTTCTGCCGCGGAGCCACAAACGCACCTTGGTACGTGCGTAACGCGGACCTGCACAGAGATCTTGAACTACCTACATTGCAACAGCACCTCAAAACACTCTCAGAGTCGTTCTTCAAACGCTCCGAAAACCACCCCAATCCCTTAGTTCGACATTCGGTCTCGTATACTACCCCTGTAATAGTTTCGAAGTTCAAAGTCGCTATACCGAGAAATGCGCACACGAACGTAGCTACGCAATTAACACTAGATCTCGAAGCCCTTCAGGCCGCAACTTCTAATTCTAATGTGAATTCGAATTAATTCAATTTTTATTTATTTTGAGCACCTTCAGTGCTATGTATTCACCTTCAGTGCTATGTAAATTCCAGCGGGTGACCCCTTCTGGGCCCCGCTAGCGCGGCCTCTTTCTCCAATGAGTCGTCGCTCAGATGAAGGCATGGCAAAAAATTGCACGCGTTATTCAGGGGGTTTTTTAGTGGGTAGGGCTCTGGTAGGCTCGGAGCGAGTCCCACATAACTCCGATCGCGCACGCGGAGTATGCGTCAGAGCATTTTTTATCCTCCTGCCCTCTCCATGGAGGGGAAAAAAAAGAGAACAAATATCTGTGTTCCTCACACAAATGATTGCCCCGACCAGGCCTCAAACCTGGGACCTCTGGCGAATGAGGCACGGCTACTACCCCCTACGTCACTCGCCACTTTTCTCTCACACAAGAATTTCTTGTGTTGGAAAAATCTTTCAAAAATTCTTGTTTGTGCTTATATTCAATCCGTTTCATATTGTTTATTTATTTTAAGATTTTGGATTTGCAGTGACATTTTACGTGAAGCCACGGGCAGCAATATATTTGTGAAACCGAATTGTGTGAGGGTAAAATCTCAGGATTAAAAAGGATTTGTATAATATTATCATAAAAGGTTTTGTTGTATTTGTACTGACTGCCTTTATGGACTCAATAACGTAATATGAAGTTTTAAAATGTTATGAACTCATTATGAAAACTCAAAAAAAAGGTCAGAAAGCACTACGTTCTAAAAACAAAGCTTGTTTCTTTCAATTATTTTCTTTTAAACAAAGGAACTGTGAATGACTGCGCTATTGGATATGGACATACTTGAAGACATCTAAATATTGGAATTTACTTCTAAAATATGAGAACACGTAAAGTTCTAGTGGTGGTAGAGGGTGGTAGAGTGTCTTTGTTAACATCTCTTCTGGGGTGTTTCTACAGTCGTTTCTTTGCCATAATATATTTTTCTGATAATTATTTGATTTGTTTTTGTTTGTTTGCCATAATTACCACGTTTACGAGGTTGTGTTCTAACAAGGGCAATCTCAACTGAAACCTGCCGTCGGCAACGCATCATTAGTTAGGATAGCATTCACAATCTCTATAAATAAATAAAACACTGACGACCAATGGTGTCCACGGGTGCTGATTCCACTTACCATCAGGTCGTCGTGTGCTCGTTACGCGGCCATGAATTTAGTTTAAAAAAAAAACGTAAGTACCCCACTTTATCAGATCACCATATACATAAAAATCGGAACTAATAATTAAAACTCAGCATAATACTAAAGCTTCATTTCACTTTCCATACATGGTACTGAATAAAATATATAGTTTTTTTACGTATTTATTCTGATTCATATACGAGAAGAAAATAATCTTATGACTGGGAAGGTCTAATAGCATTATTTTTATACCTTGCGTAGACAAGGTACCAAATGATTGTGGCAATATGTGCGCAGCAACCCACTGACCTCCGGCCTACCTTGAAGTTACAATAATATTGCTTTATAGTATCTGTATTTTATTAATTTGTAGCAATACTATTACCTAATCATTAAATTAAGAAACAAATACTATACATTTTAGCAATAACATTATTTTATTCCTAACCTGGGCCTGGGAAAGCCAGGACTGAAATGAAGCATTTAATACATTCCGCTTTACCTGCCAAAGACATTTCGAAATGAGACATTCATTAATTTGAAATTGCACGGCTAATGGCTAATGAAAAATTCAATATACAGCTTGTCGGGCGCCACTACTACATAGATGGAATTTAAGGGCTGGTTTCTAAATATAGCCGAAATTCTAACTTAGTATTTGATTTTTTTGTATACTTAAAATAGAAAGAACGTTAATTAATTAAATTGTTCGCTTAAGTTTGTATTTAAACGATTTACGTGGAACTTGTGAGAAAAAAAAAACGGTTATTGACTTCATAATAAGTTGAAATTTTAATTTTTTTTTTCAAATATACTCAATGCTGATGCAATCAACTTAAACCATAACAGAAACCCTATTAAAATAAACATCGGATCTTTCAAGGTTTGAATACAATTAAAATAATGTAACTACGAAAGTTTATTTTTAAAGCGGCAGTAAAATATTTGTAATTTTTAGTTACTATCGATGTTTTGCTTTGCAAAGATACGAAAATTTCCCAATCGTTCCCTTAAAATCCAAATGAGAAATAATTCGCATTTCAGCTTTTGAGCTGGTTAAGTTTTCCATTTAGCGTTGGTTCTACCAATAAGACCTTCGTTCAATGCATGGGCATAGATGTTTCACCATATGTAGTAGTACAATTATAGTTCATTTTCCGGGCATAAAAATGTAAAACCATTATATACGACAGTAAAACGATGTAATTTTATGGATAGTTTATAAATTGAAATATTGCTGTTATCAATGTATGTTACATTGCAAACCGTCACTCGTGTACTGAGTAAGTGAAATCTTCACGAGTTTAACACACTATGAATTGTCAAATAAATTTACATTCGGCATCTAAAAAAACCTCTTCATTATTGTAGCTACTTGATTCGTGTTAGAAGAGACACTTTAATAACGTGCAGCAAATGAAATCCAATAAAGATCGTTTAAAACTTTTAAAAAGAGAGAAGATAAAGATATCTCTTAAAAACAAAAGAAATCTGCGAATGTTATGAACATATCAACGTTTTCACTAAAATCACAACCAATATCTTGTTTATTTCTATTAAATTTGTGTCATCTGCATAGTTTATAGACTAGAAGCCAGATTTAAATTTATCGTCATAAGGCACAAGTTTCGAAGTAGCATTTTTGTGATTTAAATCTATTCCATGACGTTTTTCTATACGATTTCTTTACGATAATCAAATTAAGATATTTAGAGCGCTTGTTTTTTATTAAACAAAGAGTTCAAAGTTCGCTTTCGCTCTCCCTTTAAGGCACATGTTATTCCCATCTGATGGTGGGCACGCCGTCTTAGTCACTTTGCTGTATTGAGGTAATTGTCTTCGGAGACATCGTAGGTACATTGTTTCTTTTATCACGTCTGCTCATCTTATTTCGGTCGTCCTCTAGATCTGGAAAGGTTTAAAAAATATCGTTAATATTTTATATTGAGCAAATTTCAATAAACTCATTTGTCCATGTGAAATCATTAGCGAGAGAATTTTCAAAATGTGAAATTTAAAAAAAAGATTATTTTTTAAGTATGATATATGATTATTTAGATTTAATTGAGGAACTATAGAAAACTCTTTTCAAAATCCGGATCATACGTTTATTTTGCTCAAGTAAAGTGATTAAAAAAATGATTCACGCTTAGCTGTTCAGTTTCAAAGTAAGCTTACAATTAAGAATTCCTTCTCGCTAGAGCACTTCTATCTCACGAACTTCTATCTATATATTTGTATTAAGCCACTAGTTGTTTATCAAGATAGTATTATTGAAAAAAGCATTTAAATGTAATTAGCATCTGACTAAATTTCCAAATATTATATTGTTCCGCCAAGCCTGCAACAACTTCAGATACATGTTTATTACCAGCCAAGTTTTGTCCTAAATATGGTAGGTCGTTGTACCTGCGTTTAGGGAACAATGTATATTAAGTTTAAGTAGTGCGTTTTTGATGATGTTTCTTGGTAAATTAATTGAAAAAATAAGCTAGCATCGATCTTTTATAAGAGACCTTAGTGTCAACAGAAATTACGTTATTATTTTGTTCTTACATATTAAAAGGAAGCGATGTGTAATAATCTTCGGATGATTAAATTTTATTGAGGTTTATTTACCTGAGGTTTTTTTAAATGCTCACTTTTTTTTAAATGGGCCTCTTAAATTCTCTTTTTTTATACCAGTAATATAAAGAGGAAAGGATTTTTGGGTATTTAATACAGCTAAAGTTGTGTTCCTGAGGCGTGAGCGAGTCAAGCCGCGGTCAAAAACTATTTCTAATGTATCTGTCATGATTTGTGATATTTATTGTTGGCAAAACTCTAAGTTACATATTTTTTATGTTGCGACTAATGAGTGGTGCTAGCTGTTAGGATTGAAAAGTCGTTGTATTGACTACCGTTTCCTAGTTTATGTTTATGTGAATAATTTGTATGTAGACTTGCGACTCTAGATTGTTTTGAGTAATGTTGGCTAAACTGACAAGTCGTTTCTCAAGGTTGCCTGCACAGAAATATCCTTAAAAAAGGTGGATGTATTGGAATAGGGGGCACTCTTACTGTAGATCAACAGGCGCAAGTTCTTTATTATTTTGTATCTGTCTCACGTACAGTACATTCTCAAGCGATCGAATTTTCAAGTTAGCTTATTATGGATGTATTTTACAAAACGTTACATATAAAACTCGTTATGCCTTTAAAAATTAAAACAGGCTTAAGTTTCTTCAAAACTTATTAATTATTCAATTGATTACTTCAACGGAAGTCTTTCAAGAAGTTTGGAAGTTTGTTCTTGTTTGTTCTTGTCTTAAAAATAATATTATATTTGTGTTTTTCGGTTGGAGGTTGGTACATTAAACATTTGCTTTAACTTTTTGTAAACTTCGCTGATAAATCAGATTATTTATTAGTATTATTTCCTTTCGGTAAGTAAATTTTAAGTATGGATTAGGAAAATGAAATTTCCAAAGCAATTGTAGTATGAAATGTGGTGCAATTCTTTTCTGTCAAACAATAAAAATAAACTTTTTTATTATTATTTTAATAAGTATATTAGTATATGTTGATGCCTAAAACAGCCAATTATGTGATCTAAGAATTAGAAAGAAATAATTTTTTGCATGGATCGAAAGAATGAAATTCGTGTACCATCATGCTTTTTTTGGTAACTGGTAAAATGTAAAAGGTAAAGCTAACGCTTGCGAATCAAGCTTCCTGCTTTGTGCACCTACTTTTGTGTTCCTAATTTTGTAAATTTTAAAGCTATAAATAATAATTATGCATTATACTAAACCTGTATGAATAAGACAGACTGTACACTAGGTTGAACATGTTTTAAAACCGCTTTCTCTGAGATTTGTAACTACCAAGGTACCCATTAAAGTTCGAGATATCATTTAGCCTTTATTATTTTAATGTGGTTTCCATTATATTTTGATGTTGTATCAAAAAGAACAGTTTCGCTTTAGCTGCAATTTTTTTTACTGGTTTACTATTGTTTGACAAAAAACTTATGACAAAAGATCCTTTTACAAACAACGTTTGTCATTTGACAAACTTTTATTTCGCAAACATATTACTTTAAAAATAATCATTTGACAAAATACTGGTTTTGCAAATGTTTTGCTTAGGAAACAATTCAATTGTTAAAATATTTATTATAAAATACCTCGTGTGTAACCAAAGTGGCTTTTCGTGAATAGCTGGAAATGGTACTTAATTCGGTCCAGGCGCTTCGCCGGGTGCACCCGCACCACGCTCGCTTCGTTCACTCGGCTCGCGCGTTTATTAACTACATACAAACCTAATCCGATCCAATTGAACCTGTATTGTGACCAGGCAGAATGGAACTTATTATTTTTTTAAATTATTTTTAGAATTTAAAAAATTATTGGAACATCAAATTCATTTATTCAAACAAAAAAATATTTTATCAATTGCTAGCTATTTTAAAACTTAATCAAAAACATTTGGATATACAATATTTTTGTTTTTCCATTTTGAGCATGAATAAACAAACGGGTACCGACTCTGGGAACCCGTCACTTGGAACAGGCAACTTATAGTTGGCCATGTGAAAAACATATTCCTCCAAATTCACACCACAAACGTGAAGTGTTTGCCCTTGGGCCTTGTTGATGGACATCGCAAATGATAAACGCATAGGATATTGTAATCGTTTGAACTCAAATGGCATATCAGTTGGAATCATAAGGATACGCGGTATCAAACAAACTTCTCCTTTTGATTTACCAGTTAAGATGGTAGCTTCAATCAAATTAGGCAATAACTTTTTCACTGCCAATCTGGTGCCATTTTGGTTGCACACAGTTTTGGTGGATTAATATTTCGCAATAATATAATCAAAGAACCAACTTTCAGATTCAAGCAATGCGGTGGCATATCAGCCGGGTCCAATGAATTTAAAAATTCAATTGGATAATTCATTGCCTCATCTTGATTCTTAACACTGTCAATTGATTTATGACTCGTGACTACACCTGGCAGTTTCACTTAATTTGAAAATTAATGGCATTGATATGAATGTTCTTCGGTGCTTAAATGGCACGTTCTCTCAACCAATCATGATTTCTGTAATTCTGAAGAATATTCGGAAAAACACATTCAATCAACTCATCTATCGATTGCGCAATTGTACAAAAATTTTTCGGTACAGTGATCAATCCGTTAGTACTGTCGATTTGTATTTTGCCATCACCAACTTCTAACAATTATTTTGAAAACTCATGGGCAGCTGAATCATTTTGTAGGTAAATACGCATATTAATGCTCATTGTCAATTTTTGTACATATCTCCAAAGAACTGATGACTTCAAACAGGCATTTATTTCATCAGCAGGAGTTGATCGAGGAATAACAGGCAATGTTTGACGAAAATCCCCTGACAGTAATATCAAAGCACCACCAAAAAGCTCTTGATTAGCACATAAATCTTGCATTGTTCGATTAAATGCTTCTAGTGCTTTTTCATTCGCCATTGTAGACTCATCCCATAAAATAATTGACGTTAATCGCAGAACTTTTGCCATAGCAGAATTTCTCGAAATATTGCAAGTTGGAGTTTCAATCACCTGTACATTCAATGGCAATTTTAATGCAGAGTGTGAGCTCCGATCACCTTCTTATAATGTAGCAGCAATTCCCGAAGATGCAAGTGCCAATGCAATTTCTGTTCCGATCGAATAGTCGCTAAAATCAATGATATAACGAACGTTTTGCCTGTACCACCAGGAGCATCCAAGAAATATAATCCACCTGCATTATTGGAAACGGCCTGCATGATTGAGTCATATACATGTTTTTGCTGAATATTCAGTTTGGTTATATTCGATTGTACACATAAACGCAAATCATTAGAATTGAATTCCTGCTCACGTTGCAATTCACGATCAAACAAATCATGCATATCACGATTTGGTGCGGTCATACCCAATTGTACTAATGCTTTATTTGCAATCGTTAAACACATATCTTCAATTATTATCAAAGCTTCGTTGTACACTTCCAAGGTAATCAACAAATCAGGATTTCTTGCTTGCCATATAATGTTTATATTTATTCCATAATTCAAGTGGATTTTGATGGCATACATTTTGATAATATAATGGCAAATAGCGTTCGTATTTGTTGTGGATGAGCACAAGTAGATGCATCATGAAGTGTTGAATCCCAATGTGCATCATTCTCCAACAAATGCAAGAGTTAACATGCTTCACGATATGTTTGACACAAATGACCGTTGACTGTTCTCAATCCTTGAAATAATTTTGGGCCGTTGACGTTAACTAACAACAACCGCAAATAAAAACACTCTGCTATGTTTGGATGTACTGTATATATTCTCCCAATCACATCTGTTTGGAAAAGCTTGGATGCCCATCGACTGCTTTTCCTTGTTTACGATTTTGAAATTTTTTCGAAGACACATTCCATGTGTAATACTGAGGCACTTCAGAATAAAACAAATTTATCGCAAATGTATCAGTTGCGCATAATTTGAAAAAAAAGAGGTCAACGTAGTCGCTGGTGGTTGTGCTGCTCTTTCCAATACATTTTCTTCATTAAAATAAACACGTTGGCCATTCTCAAGATGCACAGCCAAGTGAACAACCATAGGATTTCTTTCGTACATTGGAAACGACATTATCCTCCAGACAGCTTCATTACTACTAATATAGCGCCCCATTTGATACTGAGTAATTTCATAATTTCTATTATCACCAGCAACACCGAAAACAGCCATATCGCTCCCTTTATCTACATACTTGCAAATATATTTAATGTATTTGACTGAATTACAATACTCCACATTTATATGCGCATTGAATATTTTCGATAATAATGGACAATACGGATCCACCCAACCATCATCAACTTATGTATTTTTATGTACCAGCCAAATTTATATATATGCGTGCGGCAATTCCCTTTTTTGCCATTCGATGGAGTACATATGGCAACGCACCTCTCCAAATACACATACTTTCACAATTAAATCCATAAGTGCTTTCAATTTTTGCCGAATAACACGTGCTGTAATGTCATGACGATCAGTTGTTGACTGTCCTTCAAATAAATTGTTTTTGATGTCATCCCACTACGGATTACATGTAAATGTAATGAACAGATCCGGTCGACCGTATTTTCCTACATAAGACATTGCGTCTTGTGCATATTTGTTCACATGCCGTAGGCTACCTATATACGAAGATGGCAATATAGTTAAACGTCCGATGTCATTAACATTAGCATCATTCGCTATCGCATCTTGCAAATAAATATATTCTTCGGATCTTAATTTTGCTTGGTTGAAACGAATAAAATTAAGACGTTCAGTTTCTATTTTGGCATACATATCAACGATGTACTGATGATATTTACCTGTTTACCACATCTCAAGATACAACTTAGTTTTTGTGGACGAACCATCAATCGATATGAATAAATATTCATGGCACTAACTTCTTTCTGTACATGTAGACCTGAAAATAAGTGCAAAATGTGACTTTAGAAAATTATACAAATGAAATGTCAACACACTGAAAATAGGTCAATTATTTACCTGTTCGTGGATCAATCATTGGTATATTGATATGGTAGCCATCGTCACTTTTCCAATGCAATATTGGGTATTGTAATGCATCGTAACTACGATTGATAAATAACACGTCAGGGAAGGGTTGGCAGATAAAGACTGGATCGTAGTATGTATTCTTATATTTTCTTCTTTTTACAATTACAAATTGGTATTTACAGCTAATAACTTTACTTTAGTACTAGTACTACGTATAACAGCGACTTTTTAGCTCCAAAGCTGGCAACAGAATGCCCAACGCCAGGCTGGTAGCCACACCTCGTTATTATTGTTCTTTTCTTGGATTTCCGTCCATAAAGTTGTGAAACGATTTCATTGGTTATCAGTTCTAGTTCTTTTTAACAACTACAGGTGGCCATACCAGTCAAAGTTATCAATGACATGTCTTAATTTATTAACTAATTAAATAATAATATTAATACAAAAAATGTCATTAATAATCAATTTTTATTTTAATACAACTTACACGATGAAGTTCCGAAACACGTTGCAATTGCTCATTTCTGCGATGAAGTACAATATCACGGGATTGAAACTGATCACCAAGAATTACAATTGCAACCTCATAAATTGTCGGTGCATTGAATCGCCTTGCATGCGATGGTAAAAGGTGTTCTATCAGCCCTTATTACGATTTTGTGTTTATCAGATGGCATAAGATCGAGAGCAATTTTGAACAATTGAACTAATGCGTCATGGAAAAACCTTTGTAGCTCACGAATAATTTCTCGTCTTGTATTCGAAATAATTGAACAACGTTGATCCAATTCACGATTTTCATCACCAATAAAATAAATTTGCAAAAATTTATAATCAGCGAATGGGTATGGTAATAACGAACCAGCTTGATGATAAATCTGGCCCTGAATCTGTAACATGTATGCAATTTTAGGTAGATGTTGGATCAGAATTTTTAAAACTATCGAATACTTTATGATTCAGATTAATATAAACATGGGACAATCCTGTTGAAGTATTTACCTTAAATAATTTTAGTAGCACCAAAAGAAGTCATTTGAAATGCCGAATTGTATTGTTGAATATGACTCAAAAAGTGCATCGACGTTTGAGATGTCCCAAAAATAAATGAATACAATGGTTCGGGTGGAGTTTCTAATGCTGGCAACCTCACTTTGCCATTAGCACAACACATGCCGGGCGTTTCACCTGGAAAGTTAGCCGCATCACAATGCGGACATATTGCGTCCATCATTCCAATGTATCCGTACATACTATTATCAATCTGACTGTTGTTATTAAAAGCAGCACGCATCATTTCAGCCAAAACAGCACGACGTATTCTTGATCGTATTCAGTACAGGTACAGGATCAACAGATCTATTTCGTGCATTACGTTCACGCTGCGATGCATTAGCTTGTGCGCGTTCATCTGCAGTCTGTGATCGTCTTAGTAATGAATGCCACATCATTTGCATTACGCGTTCGCCGACCTATATTTGCTCGTCTGGATCGTGGGAAAGAATAATCAAATTAAAAACAAATTGCTACATAATAATGTATCAGTATTTATACATGTGCGTATAAGTGTGTATGGAAATATATATGACTGCATATACATAGTACATTTGAACAATTCAAGACTCACCGTTTGTATGAATGCACTCAACAATATGTTAAAAAATTTAATTGTTTTATGGCAATCAGCTGTTGTTATTCTATACAATAACTATTTCTGGCAATTTCAAGTATTAGTATATTAAAAGTATTAGTAAATTAAAACATGGTTTTCAAAACAAAATAAATCTGAAAAAACTCGTGAAAATTCAAAATTTAATATAAACACAAAGCAATAATTATGACCGCATGAATGACATAACAACATGCTGGTACTGTCAACACTGAAAAAAGTTTTAATTTGACAGCACAATCCCCATCTGAAAAAAGTTTCAATTTGACAGCAAAATCCCCATTAACAAAATGATCCGCCATTTATTGAATTAATTTGTTCCAAAAAATGTGATAAATGAAGAACCGCTCGACCGATTTTGTGCAAACTTCACCAATAAACCATCTACTAAATAGTCCGAACAAAGCCTAAACATTTGGTTTGGATAGGTGAGCCCGTTCTTGAGTTATAAAATTACAACATAAAGTGGCATTGATTTTTTTAAATATAGATTTGAAAAATGGTGTTTTGTCATAATAAAATTTTTTCTAGTAATTATTTTGTCTAATGAGTAGTTTATTAATTAATAATTTGTAAAATGATAAATTTATCAAGTATAATTTTGTCGTTGTTTTTCAAATGAAAATGTGTTATTTGTTTTTTGTCAAATAATTGGATACCTTATAGACCACTCCATGTTAAACATAAAAATCTATTTAAATTAATTATTATGTAGAAATTAGTAGAATGATTAATAAGACAATTATGCATGTGTCAAAGTTTGAAGATGTGCACATTTTTAATTCTAAAATCAAAATATTTGTATACATTTTAGTATCGAACTTTGCCATATTACTTTCTGTAGGGTTTACAAGTATATTTTGAAATTACTTTCATTAAAAGCTATTTTAACTTGAAGTTATAGCGACATATTTATTATTTTATTACGACTTACGACAGTCGCTAATAAAATATAAAAACGCAGCGGGTACGTACTGAATGAAAGCATAAAAGTTTACGGTCCATTTTACCCTCGGATAAACATCCGGTTTCCAATACATAGAAACTTTCAGCTTGCATGTTATGGGCACACATAAATATTATATGAGATAACCTAGTTTTACTCATGTATTAAATCCTAATAAAATAAATGCTGCCATGGGCCGTAAATTTTTTAAACTAGGTTTGATAGAAAGTCTACTTGTGAAATCAATTTCGTCTTGTCAAATACAGTTATTCCAATTTTTGTCTTGCCTTTTTATTTTATAGTAGAAGATGCAACGACTGGCAGTGTTCGAATGTATAATAAAAATATATTATAGCGAGAGAAACAAATTATGTGTTAAAAATAACCGTAATAATTATTTTGCTTGCTCTTAAATCATACGAAAGTAATGTAGTAGTAATGTCCAACAACATATTTATTTTGAGTTTTTTTGTTTGGAATTTGTCTCTCTAGAATTTACACCTTTTCTGGCATAAGTTTCAAAATTAAAGAGAACCGCAATTCCAAGGATGACCGCAATCAGACAACAGCCTGCACAATTGTACGCCGTACAATCGTGCATTTTATGACCACATTTCATAAATAAATCTTTATTTTACTGCGACGGAATGAATGCTAGAAGTTTTTAGCTATCTGAATTTTATGAATTTTTTAAATTCTGATCTAGACCAATATGTATTCGGTAGAAGTTAGAGTTACTCTGAAAGCCAAATTTTTTTTTTCAATTATCATGATTTTTATTCAATACAAATTTTAAGTATACCTCGAAAGAAGTTGATCTCTTACTTTCATACCTAGAAATGAACCACTTGAGATTCACCGATAGTTAAAATAATTTTAAGCAATAAAACATCTATGAAAACATTTTAATTCCCCAATTTTATAAAAATACTAACCCATAAACTAAATTATTTTGACATAATACAAATCCAATGACATAATACATGAGAACTTATTCTGTAAGGAAATATAAACAAAAGAGAATTAAAGTAGTTAATTTTTCATGTCTCCGGTATGATTACGGCGCGACCACGGCGCGTTATAATTCTCTAGAACACTGGATTTTTCAAGATATACTTTTACAGGGTTTTATTCACCTCTGCCTCGGTTGTTAAGTATTTATAGAAATTCAATAAAAGTACAAGTGTATTTTTATTTACATTCTTTATTCCCATACTCTGCATAATTTATTCCCTTCTTCTAGTATCTAACCAATACTTTTTTTAATATTTATATTACTTAGTACATTAAAAAGAACCAGCTGTACTTGAAGCAGATTCCTCGCACACAGGTAAGTCGCAAAATAACATTCCGTAATGGTCAAATCAGAAAGTAGTTGTATTGTATTGTATTGTAATTTTACATTAGTTATAAACTTCGACAACTGAGTAACCACTAGAAATGAAATATATAGGACTAATTCTTATGGTAAACAATGAAGCCTGAGGCCAGTTTTGATGGGTAAGATACGTTGTCGGTCTATCTGAGTAACTGAGTAAAACCATATACCACGGACCGTCAAATACGCAGCTTAAAATGTCTACTTAGGCAGAATAATAGTTACATTAACTACTGAATATAGCAGTGACATAAAGTATGCTAAAATTGTATACTTACTTGAACATATACTAATAACATTTTATAATATAACGAAATATTCAATAAATTGAGTCATTATTGTATTGGTGATAAATTATTCAAAGTTTAAAAAATAAAAACTGAATAACAACGCTTGTTTAAATACGAAGCGCGACCGCAAACTCTTTTCTTTTTAAAGCTGTTTACTGACGCTGCTATTATTTTAATCTCGTGTACACGACGGCATTTTATTATAATAAATTGAGTTAGAAATGTTTACTGAGTAGTTTTATTATAAAAATACCCATCTAGTATTACTTAATTTTTTATTTTTAAATAAAGATTATCGTGAAATTATGAAGAAGATGTTTAACCTAGTTTGAGTCGAGAGAAGTATTTTTCGTCAAACCCTAAGATGACAGACGAGTAGCGCAGTGGCTAGTAGAACTGCATCATACGCCATCAATTTGTGTGATGAACATAGATGTTTGTTCTCAGTTTTTCATATTTATATATGTACGTTTATTTTGAGTTCCCAGTTCGCTGTACAGTCATCCATAACACAAGCTTTGCTTATTTTCACGCCAAACATTTGGTGTAATTGCCTGTGGATTTATTTATTTATGTTCGAAAGAATACACATACTTAATCTGCACTGTCTGCTATAAGTTTAGTTGCATAGACTTTACGAACTGAATATTTGTCACACACAGCTCACTAGAACAACGTGCAGCGTGGTTATACAGATTGCCTTTTTGATGTGTAGTTTCATTTTAATAACACTGTCAGTTTAATTATAGTTTAAATATAACAATAGTTTACACAGCACAAAAGTTTAAAAAGAAGGAGAAGAAATAGTTTAAGACAGGAAGACGAAGAGAAAAGGACATACAATTAAAACTAATAGAAATTATGAAAGCGCGTGAGCAACTAGGGCTCCAACGGATAGCCGAGAAACATAGAGCATGAGTGAGCATTGAAAATCGCCTGGCGCGCGGCGATCGTAGGAGGCGCACGCGGCCACCGGCCGCCAGCGCAGCCCCCGCTCGACCGGTTTTGCGCGTACGCGCCGTGCAACTCTACTAATAATAAATGTATTTACGCGAGGATTTTTGAACATAGATTCTCGCTCCGATCGCCACGCGCTGCGGACGTGCAAGACCCCGTTCTCCGTTGTTTGGTCCCTTCCCGATATTCCGTGGCGCTCAGTCTACTGACGTCACAGTTTAGCGTGTTGGTTCCGTGCTACGGTTTTCAAGGTTTTTCTACTCCGTCTGAGTGCTTTCGAAGTGCGATTTTTCTTTGCGACTAAGCCCCTTAGTCTTCAAAGTGCTGTGCTAAGTTGTGTTGTGCTTGTGCTGAGTGCAGTGTTGTGCCCAGCGTAAGTAGTCTGGTTTCAGTCCTCAGGCCTCAAACCCGGCCCCTCAGGCCTCCAACGTCGAGACCCCTCAGGCCTACAGCTCTTCCTCGTCTCCCGCCTCGTCCGAGATGGACTGCGAATCGGTCGCATCCTCTCACGCGTCGCGTCGTAAGCGTACCGCTCCCGGGAGCGACTCCGAACCCGCGTCTGATACGTCGTCAGATGCCGTCACCGTAACCGGCTCTCCTGAGCCCGCGTTTCAACTTGTCGCCAAGCGCTCTAAGAAGCGCTCTAAGAAAGCTTCGGTATCTTCATTACCCGAGCCCTCCCCGGTATCTTCAACACCAGCCCCCGCGCCGTTAAAATCGCTCGTAGTAACCGCGTCTCCGTCGGTCACATCGAAGCCAGCGATGCGCTGCGCTCCCGTCCCGCTGAAGCCTCAGCTCCCTCCGCCCGTATTCCTGCGTGGAAAAGCGCGCTGGACCGCGGTTTCTAACTTGTGCAAAGAGCACAAAATTAATTACTTAAAAGCCGCCAACGCTGGCGATACAATCAAAATTCAAGTAGCGACCGTCGACGACTTCCGCGCGTTTACCAGGTTACTCTCGTTAAATCAAATCGCGTATCACACCTACGCCCTCCCAGAGGAGCGTAAGATCCGCGCAGTACTACGGGGCGTCCCGATAGAACTCAGTAACGAAGACATTCTCGAGGACCTTAAGTCTCAGGGTTTCCCGGTCACAGCAGTGCACAAGATGCACTCCAACCGCGGTAGGCGTTTTCCCTGAGCTTTAGTAATCCTGTCAAATACTCCCAACTCGAAGGAGATTTTCAAAGAGGCTCGCACAATCTGCGGACTCTCGAACATCTCCGTCGAGCGTCCCAACCCCCGCGGTCATCCTGGGCAGTGCCACCGCTGCCAGCTATATGGCCACGCAGCGGCTAACTGCTCAGCTCCCCCCAAGTGCGTTAAATGCCTGGATCCCCATATCACTAAGGAGTGCACTCGCACTCCTGAATCCACTTCCCCCCCTGCCTGTGTGCTGTGCGGCCAGTCCGGCCACACAGCTAACTACAGGGGTTGCCCGCGCGCTCCGCGCTCCACCGTCAAGAGGGTCGCGCCACAAGGGCTTATCCCTAGTATCTTTTAACGTTCGTAACCTTAGCACCAACCTTCCCGAGCTCAAACTGTTCCTTCAGAACAACGACCCAGATCTTTTACTTCTCCAGGAGACATGGCTCACTCCTAATCGCTCCAGGGGATTCACTATTCCTAAGTACGCGTTTACACGTAACGATAGGCCTAACTGCGACGGTTTCGGCGGCACTGCTATCTACTACAAAAGAGGATTCCATTGCTGTCCTCTCCCTACCCCTCCTCTCCTCAACATGGAAGCCACCGCATGTAGATTGGTTATGACTGGTCATCCGACCATCATCATAGCTTCAGTCAGCAGCGACTTTGAGACCATTCTCGCCCTCGGCCGTTCAGTCATTATGTTCGGAGACTTTAACTCCAAACATACTGACTGGACGTGCCTATCAACCAACCAAAGCGGTATAGCTCTCCTCGACATCACCAACTTACTCGACTTAGACGTCGTCTCCCCCATCACTCCCACTCACTATCCCGACAACCCGAACCACTCTCCTGACATCCTCGACTTTGCAATCGTCAAGCATATCTACCTCGACCTCAGGTCTATCGAACCGCTCGATGACCTAGGTTCTGACCACCGCCCCGTCTCCCTCGTGCTAGGACCGCCTAACGTTAACGTCACTTCTCCTAAGACCTTTACCGACTGGAAAGGTTTTAAAAATACGATAGTTTCTGCCTTAGAGGCCCCAAACTCTCCGCTCGCGATCTCGCCCGATCAATTAGATAGCCCGGATAAAATAGATTCGTTAGTAAATTCTCTCACTGATGCTATCAACTCAGCCATCAGTGTAAACGAAAAGGTTGCTAAGAAAGGCAAACCCACGCTTCTCTTAGCCATTAGCAATCTTATTAAAGCTAAGAACGCGGCTCTCCGGAGAGCCAAGAAATATCCCACGCCCGCCTATAGAACAGCTGCGAATCAGCTGCAATGCAAAGTTAGATCTCGCCTCGCGGAACTCCGAGACGCCCAGATGAACGATCTCATGGCGAATATCTCCCCGTCCCACCAAGCGTATTATCGAATGGCCCGAGCCTTACGCGTAGACGCCGCCTCTCACGTCCCTCCTCTCACTCGTCCCGATGGCTCTATCGCCTTCGAAGACGAAGAGAAAGCCGAATGCTTCGCTGACAGCGTTGCGTCTCAATGCTCGCCCAGCACGCAACCCGCGAATCCCACTCACATCAAAGCGGTGGAGGATGAAGTTCTCCGTAGAAACTCTCTCCCCATCACCGCCGACCCCGTCACAGTCTCTAATGATGAAATCTCGCTTCTCATCAAAAGTCAAAAGTCCAGAAAGGCTCCGGGTGCGGATGGTATTTCCAACCACGCACTTAAGCACCTGCCTCAACAGGTGCTTACCTTGTTAGCTATCATTTTCAATGCCTGCTTCGACCTTAGCTACTTTCCAAAAGCTTGGAAAGAAGCGACAGTCATAGGCATTCCCAAGCCGGGTAAACCTCTTAATATCCCGGCTAATCACAGACCCATCAGCCTCCTCAAGGCAATGTCTAAACTTCTCGAGAGAGTCATACTCTCTCGAATGCGGAACCATCTGTTTCCAACGGACGGCGATCCTCTCATAATTCCCCACCAGTTCGGCTTTCGCGTTAAGCACTCCTGCCCTCAGCAAGTCCATCGAATCGTCGAGTACATACTCGACGGCTTCTATCCGAAACGAAAGAAAACGATCGCAGTTTTCTTTGACGTAGCCAAGGCTTTCGACAAAGTCTGGCACAGCGGTCTCGTTTATAAACTCTACAAAATAGGCTTACCGGCTCGCCTAGTTAGGATAATCGCGTCGTTTCTCAAAGACCGCACGTTTCGTTTCAAACATGAAGGCACGCTCTCCGCGCCTCGTCCCATAAAGGCTGGAGTCCCTCAAGGCTCAGTCCTCGCCCCTCTTTTGTATACCGTATACGCTAACGACATTCCCATTCCATCGAAAGTCGTCGAACTCGCTCTCTTTGCCGACGACACCGCCCTTTACACCAAAGGCCGCAGAGCCTCGGGTCTCGTCACCAGACTTCAAAAGGCTGTAAACGCCCTCGGTGCTTGGTTTAAAAAATGGCGTATCGATGTGAACCCAGAGAAAAGCTCTGCGGTTTACTTCGACTACAGACGCAGTCGTATCCCCGACAATCTCCAAGTGAGAATGCAAGGCACTCCCATCCCCTGGAAGCGCAGTACCAAATATTTAGGCGACCAGACGCTTTCATTCAATCCTCACGTCGATAGAGTAACGAAACTCGCACGTTTTTACCTAGGCCGGCTTTACAGTATGTTAGGTAGAAAAAGTAAAATGTCCTTCAGAAACAAACGTACGCTTTATAAGGTCTGCGTTAGACCAGTCATGTCATATGCCTCGCCAGTCTTTGCCCACGCCAAACCCTCCGTTCTGCACAAACTGCAGGTAGTTCAAAACCTCGTCTGCCGCAGGGCCACAAACGCACCTTGGTACGTGCGCAACGCGGACCTGCACAGAGATCTTGAACTGCCTACAGTACAACAGTATCTAAAAACACTCTCAGAATCGTTCTTCAAACGCGCCGAATCCCATCCCAATCCACTAGTTCAAAATTCAGTCTCATATTCTGCTCCTGTCTTAGATTCGGTATACAAAGTCGCTAGGCCGAGAAACGCGCACACAAGCGAACGTACGCAATTAACTTTAGATCTCGAGGCCCTTCAGGCCGCAAATTCTAATTCTAACGTAAATCCGAATTAATGCAAATTTAATTTAATTGTCAATTTTTAATGTTTTATTATTTACTTTTCTTTTTTTGAGCACCTTCAGTGCTATGTCAATCCCAGCGGGTGACCCCTTAAGGGCCCCGCTAGCGCGGCCTCTTTCTCCAATTGGCCGTCGCTCAGATGAAGGCTGAGTGGCAAAAATGCACGAGCCGACAGGGGGTTTTTAGTGGGTATGGTTCTGGTAGGCGTCGGGACGAGTCCCACATAACTTTGGAATCGCGCCAGAGTATGCGTCAGAGCATTTTTATCCCACTGCCCTTCCCGCGGAGGGGAACAAAAAAAAAAAAAAGATTTTTGAACGTTGAATTGCAATATAATGGATTATTATTTATTAATATTATTAGTAGATAGTTGACGTTGCTTTTGTATATTACATTACTTATCGTTTAAGTATATAATATTATTAAAGGCTATTTATTTATGTAATATATATTTATATGAATAGATATAATATGCGTTTATAAACTAAGAGACTAACTGCCGTTTTGCCGTACTGGCCATTTCATGTAAAATTTTTTTTTTGGACTGATAATTCTAATTTCAAATTAATTTTATTTGACAAACATGGAATTCTTTTTCTAAAATCGTCATTTGTTTAATAGTTAGTGTTTTGTTTTCAACGCATTCGAACATTTTTCGTCTCCTCATCATGGATAAGTTAAAAATTCGAGTAAATATGGAGTATGACTACCGTCGTGGCAGCAAAGCGGCACAAGCGGCACGCAACATCAACGACGTTTACGGAGCGAACACTACAAACGAACGCAAGACCCGTTACTGGTTTACCCGCTTCCGTTCTGGAAATTTTGACCTGAAAAATGAACCCCGTGGTCCTCCGAAAACTTTGGTCGACAATGACGAATTAAGGGCAATTGTGGAAGCTGATCAAACTCAATCCATGGCTGAATTAGCAGCAGCTTTCGACGTTAGCATCAAAGCAATATTGGTCCATTTGCGTCAAATTGGCAAGGTAAAAAAGCTTGACAAATGGGTACCCCACGAACTCAATGACCGCCAGCGCGAAGTACGCGTGGAGACGTGCCTTGCACTGCTCAGCAGGCATACAAATGAAGGAACTCTGAACCGCATTGTTACTTGTGACGAGAAATGGATCCTGTTTGACAATCGTAAGCGCTCAGCAAGTTGGTTGGACCCTGGTTCAGCACCCAAACAATGCCCTAAACGAAAACTTACCCCTAGAAAAGTGATGGTCACTGTTTGGTGGTCTAACGCGGGTGTAATTCATCACAGCTTCTTGCCAAACGGGACAAGCATTACTGCAGATGTGTACTGTGAAGAACTGAACATAATGATGGAGAAGCTCGCACGTCTCCAACCAGTTATGGTCAATCGTTCGGCTCCACTGCTCCTGCACGACAACGCGCGACCTCATACTGCACAGCAGACGGTCCCCATGCTACAAGAGTTGGGGTTGGAAGTTCTCCGTCATCCGCCGTGCTCACCAGACCTTGCGCCTACAGACTTCTACTTTTTCCAGAATTTGGATAACTTCTTGGCGGGAAAAAAAATCAATACCCGAGAGGCAGTACAAAATGCCTTTGAAGAATTTGTTGCCTCCCGTCCAGCTGATTTCTTCAAGAAAGGCATCAATAAGCTACCAATGCGTTGGCATAGATGCATTGATTGCATAGGTGATTATTTTGATTAATAGAAATAAAAAATATATAAAATAATTACGCTTCATTTATTTCGTGAAAAACGGCAATTTCATAGGTAAAGACCTAATATCTATATTTTATTTGCACAATATTTCAATTTACAATTTGTAATAAAGAATCTTTTAACTTCATAATAATAAATAACATGTCTTGCCACAAATGTTAAGAAGGAGAAATAATCAGAAATGATTAGTAGTAACGAATGGCAAGGAAAATATTTGCTTTATGCAAGAATTTGTGCTTTAATATTTGCTAACATGTCTACGCTTTCAAAGTTCGAATATTGTTTTGTAAGTTTGAAATTTCCATATATGGAGTTCTACTTAACATTTAGCCGAAAGCCATAATTTTCGTACATGTAAAAATTTGCATGATTTGAATAGGGGATAACAATGTCTTCCATAACAACTAGTAATTATCCAACTGTAGGGTTTTTTGTTTAATGGGGTAGTTTTCAAATAAAGAGTTTTGAAGTATTTTAAAAGTTATTGGTGAATTTTGGGGACTTAAGACTTGGTAACACTGGGCGAAAAAACGGGAAATTATTTGGATTCGGGGCCATGAGGGAGTCAAGTTTTGGCTTTCTGTTCGAGCTAGTCGTCCCTGGAAAATATACTTTTCTTTATGAGTGTATTCATTGGTATCTTAAGAATGTAAGTAGATCTGAACTATATTTGTGTTTAGCGGTACTGATATTTTGTTAGCTAATGTTTTGATCAAACTTAATCAGTCATTTTATTAAGAATAATAATAATATACCCGTGGAGTTTCTTGCCAGTTCTTCTCCACGAGGGTATTTTCCGAACTGGTGGTAGTATTCTAAAAGTACTTACAATAAAAATATCTTTAACTGAGTATGACAGGGGTTTTATTTGGAGTTTTCCTTACAATTCAGAAGTGGGATGACTCAGGCAAAAATGTGTAGATTTAATGATAACATGTATTTCTGTATCTATGAGTTGTCTAAGATATATTTTTTATTTTCCTTGGTTTTATTACTTTCTGATGGAACAAATAAATGAATGGAATGTCATATTAACATTAAAAATAATACAAAATAAGTTTAAATAAGTGATTTAAAAAAAAAGAAAAGAACGGTTTTTTTATACCAGACGGGCATTGTCTTCTCAGCGCAATGGGCCCACGGGGCCAAATTTTTTTGCGAATGGACGCTTAGTTTACGATATATTTAACAATTTCTAAAAAGTTATAAGTTGAACCGTTATGACATTACAAGCTCTTTTGTTTCGAGTTCCAGCGCATTGTCACGCGAGTGTACTCCACTGATAAAGCAGCTGCTTGTGCGAAGCTGCTCTGAGAAAAAACGAAGAAGAGGCGAACAAACGAAACACGATACGCCCTACGCTGTGATGCTTCACGTCGCGGAAAACCGGCTTCACACCGGGCACGGACTGTTTCGTCGGACGCAAGCGTCTGCTGACATTTCCAGTCATCGTAAGCGATCTCGAGGGTGCACTACTCGCCAGGAACGTTCTCCGAAGTGCTCGAGTTCTTCGCGGTCGTCGAGGCGCTTGCTGCCTCCGAAGCGTTCGCGATCTCCGAGACGTGCGCAGTCGTCAAGGCGCCTGCAGTCACCGAAGCGTTTGTGATCTCCGGGACGTGTGCGGTTGCCGAAGCGCCTGCAGTGTCCGAAGCGATCGCGATCTCCGGGGCGTGCGCGGTCGTCGAGGCGCCTGCTGTCTCCGAAGCGTTCGCGATCTCTGGGACGTGTGCGGTCGTCGAGGCACCTGCTGCCTCCGAAGCGTTCGCGATCTCCGGGACGTTAGCGGTCGTCGAGGCGACTGCGCTCACCGAAGCGTTCGCGATCTCCGGGACGTTAGCGGTCGTCGAGGCGCTTCGCACGTCGGGTACTCTCGCCAAGACGTTTGTCGTCTTCCATGCAGTACGGTGATGATCACTGCAATAAATCAAAGGTCAGATAATTCTAGTTATTCTTCTGTAAATGTTGCCAATTTAATTAATGGTCTTAACAATCTACGTTACCAGCCGTCGATCGCTAGCGCAGACACTCCCCCAAATAATTTTGTTAATAAAACATGTTGCCTGAATTTGATCCCTCAACAAAAACAATCAAAGAAATTATGTACAGCTTAAAAAAGGTAAATGAGTGCGCAACGGTCTACGGCTGGGACGAGAAAACAATAATTTACTTCGCAATGCAGAAACTTCAAGGACTGGCCAAATTATGATATGAAAATTGGAATACAATATAATTTAGTTAGAGTGAGTGGTAAGATAAATTAATAAACAAATTTCCGTGCGGACAAAATTATGGTCAGTCCTTGGAAGACATGCTCAAGAGAAAAATTATATTCAGTGAGGCTCTAGAAGTGTACTACTATGAAAAAGTTGCGTTGATTTGTCAATTTGCTATCGAGGGTAAGCGTGCGGTTGATTGCATAATACATGCGTTGACGGACAGGACTTTGCAGTCCAGTGCAAATGCACTTCGTTGCACGTAGCCAGAACTGTTTCTACAGTTTTTAAGGAGCAATTTCAAAGTTCTGACCATGGTAATTATAGGTCAAAAGTAACATCTGGATTACCTAATGCATCTAGTAGTTCGGTCACTATGGCAAATTAAATAATGTTTTTCAATCATTCTGTTTAAATTGCAAAGAAAAATAAATGTCAGCGTGTAGGTCGTAAGAAAGAAAATTGCAGATTAAAATTAAATAGTCTATCGAATAGAGTCATAGATAGTGCTACAAAGACAATGCAGATTTTGATGACAAACACAAGTTCAAAGTTAATAAAGCAAAGTATTGTAAACGGAACACAGGCTTCGATTGATTTCGGTAGTGAAGTATCGTTAATAACCTTGACAGCTGCTGTAGATTTAGGTTTAACATCTGATAATATCTTTGTACCATTATGTGGATTTGGCAACGAAATAGTTTATGTTGTTTTAGTAAAGGGCGCAACTGAACTTAGGTTTCTGGAGGCTGCCGATGATTTGCCGATGCCGCAAATTGAACATGTACAGGAAAATAAGATTACTTTTGCTATTGATGTAGACATAACAATATTTGGCCCTACTACGTTAACTGTCTTCACTCAAAATTTATTTGAAGGAGATATTGTAGTAGATAGCAAATTAATAGGTAAACCTCTGCGGAGATTCGTCGTCAGTGAGGTATATATAAGGTCAAGAACGGCAAGGTTCAACATGTGTGTCACTCCAATAGATAAACTTTGTAGAGTATACGCTGGTAGTAGGGTGAACTCATCTAATTTAGTGATAAAACATAACAACATAAGAAAACTCCAGTTCAACTGAATATTTAATTTTTATTTTAAGTAGGAACATTAATCAGTCTTTTTTTATCATATAAGTGCCACAATTTTAAATTATTTTACTTGGCATACCGTAACATCCATTTACATATGGCACGATGACTTGGATATTTCTGTGATAAACAATTCGGTGATAGTACTTACTATAATTATGTTATAACCGAGTTAGATGAGTATTTTTTTTTGTCATAGCATTAACTAAGTCTCTTATAATTCAATTGAATTGAATTTTATATATTTGTTTACGTTTTTGTTTTTTTTTTATGTTTATACTTAGTTATGTTGTATTTATTTTGGCGAGATATGAGTATTTTAAAAATATAATACAAAACTATGACTATTTTAACTCTTCGCTAGATTTCCACAGAAATTCTTGTTTCTGGAACATTCAGCTTTCTCCATATAGATGACGTCTTAAATAATAGGATACACTTAATTCTGTGATAATACAAAATAAACGACAATACCAAAACACTTAATAACTACTTCCGTTACTTTACTTCTATGCATTATGTATATTTTAAAACTGAAATTACTTAATAAACTGATAATAATAGTATTAGTTTATTTTATTAAACAAAGAAAATATTTCTAATTACCTTGGTTAATGTGGTGATACGTATTTCACGTTCAAAATAAAAATTCGTTAATTTTTCAACGCAGAAAATTACATTTTATTAAGAAATTAATAAAAATGTATACAAACGAACTAATACAATAGCAAAGAAATTTATGAAACAACCAATTGTCCAAATTTCAGATGATTACGCACAGGTTTTCTATTAAAAAAACAAACATTAATATCACAGCACTCTCGGATGTTACCGGTGAGTAGCGAGAAATTGCGTGCGGAATGAAAATTCACGTGATTGTTACTGTTTCGCTCGCACGACGTTAACAATATTTTACACATTGAAATAAATTTTATTACCGAGGCACTAGATTGGATTTGAAATAGTTAATTTTGTTTGTATAAATCGGTAAGACGTTTGAAAAGTTCTATCACAGAATTGAATGAATCACATTATTGTGCGGGTTTACCCTATGGGACGTGGGTACATATTGCGGCATTAAAGGTTACCGATAACGCAGACGATGACCTCCAAACGATTGAAAATAATTATTTAAAAAAAAATACTAATAATATTTTTTTTAAAAGAAGAAAATAGAAATGATAACAGTGGACTATTGTATTCTATATTTCCAGTAGAAAACAAATGCATTAACCGTAGATTTTAATTTAGGTACTACACATAACATGTTAACTATATAAAATATATTGACTGGTTGCAAATTTGGTACCAGGCTGTGAGAAATACATATGTTCGGTTATATTATATTACATTTTATTCAATAAATTCCATTAGTTGTTTTTTTTTAAAGTAGTTCTTCGTAGTGAGAATACTTCAACGAGGCCTAAAATGAAAGCAAAACAAATCCATGCTATGAGCTAATAGAATATTATATTTGTATTGTTTTTATTGTATCTGTATTTATATTTTACAAATTAATGAAATATGATAAATTAATTGTGATTGATTACACAAATCTACTTTTAAATGTTATTATTATTTACAGATTTGAAATCACATTTATTGAAAAGATAAATTTTTTTGATATTCTATTTGATATTGATATGATTTTGGATATCTGTAAAAAGGACATAGAGATATTTTATGGAATATGTGAGAGGCCCACAAAAATGAAGGGTTTGTGGGCTGATTACGGTTGAGGAAGGAAGTATTTTGTTGTGTAATGTGTGACACGCATACAAGAAAAATGAGTTTATAGGCTCATCACCATTTTCACAACTAAAGTATTTTGTCTATGAGAAGTAAGAGTTCAATAGACTTAGAGCTCCTGGCTGTAAGAAGGAATGGTTTACAGCCTTAGTATAAAATAAGAAATGTTCTAGTTATAATTCAACAATTTAAATTTTACATTATATGTGTAAAATCCCTGATATGATTGGAAAATTACAAAGCTTGAAAATATGTCTTTAGTTCTATAACTACCATTTAAATTACTTGAATAAAACTGATTCCTATTTATCATCAGCCTTATTACTCGAACATATTTTGAAAAGATAAATAGATAGTGTAGTAAAACGTAATGTAAAACGTGATGAATAAAATTGCGAACGCGGGTAATCAACAATTACGCTGCGAGGCCATGGTGACTAGAATCAAGTTAATAGTATTATGAAATAAAGTTTTTTTTTTGTTATTATTATTTTTCTTCACATCTACATTTATAATTACTAGTCATATGAATTTCATTTTCTATACCTACACTGATTTTGTGAACTTTTTATGTAGGTAGATTGTTTAATATGTGTGTGTGAATTAATAATTTTATAGACGAGGTTAAAGGCTATTATAGTGCTCGCTGGTTTTATTGAACCGGTAACACTGCTGGATCTGGAGCAGTGTCACTATTTGTTGGATTACTGGGTAAGATATGTATTTTTTTACTGGATTAATATTTTTAAAAGGTTTTGTTGGATAACTGGGTAAAATATGCTTTCTTCCTTGATAAATAATTTTAAAAGGTTTTGTTGGATTACTGAGTAAGGTATGCTTTCTTACTGGACTAATATTTTTATATTAAGGCGTAATCCCATGTGTGGGTAGGCGTAGGCAATATGAGGAAATGCCATCAACGCGTAACCCCCTGTGTGGGTAGGCGTCGGCAATATGAGGAAATGCCATCAACGCGTAACCCCCTGTGTGGGTAGGCGTCGGCAATATGCGGAAATGCCATCAAGGCGTTACCCCCTGTGTGGGTAGGAGTCGGCAATATGAGGAAATGCCATCAAGGCGTAATACCCTGTGTGGGTAAGCGTCGGCAATACATTTTTTTTTCGGGATGTTACCCCTTGTGTGTTAGCATCGCAAATAGTAAACCAATGCGTACAGGGCGTGAGTACGCGTCAAAAACAACAAGGTGGAAAAGATGTACGGTTCAATAATTTAAGACGAAAATATAAGTAAGATGTGGCGAAGAAATGTAAGAGATTTGGATTTCATTCTTTTTCAGCCTTTCCAGTTGGTAAAGGTCTTAGGAGATTTGACGTTAAAGTTAGGCGTACCTATCACGAGGGAGACGGGGCGATGGTCGGAGCCTAAGTCATCGAGCGGTTCGATAGACCTAAGATCAAGATTGATTCGCTTGATAATTGCAAAGTCGAGGATGTCAGGAGAGTAGGTCGGGTTGTTGGGATAGTGAGTGGGAGTGATGGGGGATGTGACGTCTAAGTCAAGGGAGTTAGTGATGTCGAGGAGAGCGATACCGCTGGTGTTGGTCGATAGGCACGTCCAGTCAGAATGTTTGGAGTTAAAGTCTCCGAACATAATGACTGAATGGCCGAGGGCGAGAATGGCCTCAAAGTCGCTGCGGGTTGGTCTGGATCCACATGGTATGTAGACTGAAGCTATGATGATGCTCGGATGACCAGTCATAGCCAATCTACACACAGTGGCTTCCATGTTGAGGAGAGGAGGGGTAGCGACAGGACAGCAATGGAAGCCTCTTTTGATATATATAGCGGTGCCACCATCGGAGTTGGGCCTATCGTTGCGAGTAAACGCGTACTTACGAATAGCGTATTCCCTGGAGCGGTTTGGAGTAAGCCATGTCTCCTAGAGAAGGAATAAGTCAGGTTCTTTGTTCTGAAGGAACAGTTTAATCTCGGGAAGGTTGGTGCTAAGGCTACGAGCGTTAAAAGATACTAGGGATAAGCCGACGGACGCGGGATTTGCGGGTCTAGACATTATAATTTACTTATTTACGAATTTATACAAAAATAAAATTTATAACGAACTTAGAAGCGAGTGATGCTCGGCTAACGCAAATAAACGCTCTTGAGGAGAGCGGGCGGCTCGCAGTTTGCGTGCGAGTACGGAAATTTCGTTAATATCGACGTTTTGAATTACGCCGAACACGGTCTTCATGTCCTTAGCCAACGACGACTGAGGTGAAGATGACGGAGCAGGTCGCGGCCCTACGGAAGCTACGGGAGCTGGGATAGGTCGGGAAGGTGCAGACAGGACGGCCGGACGCTGCCTCCAAGACAGAGCCTGAGTAGGCGTCGACTGAACGGGCTTTGCTTCCGGGGGACCCCGGTTGCGCAGCGGCGGGAAGTTAGCGCGAGTGAGCGGCGGCGCCGGTTTAGGCGCGGCCCTCTTAGCGGTGGAGCGCGGAGCGCGCGGGCAACCCCTGTAGTTAGCTGTGTGGTCGGACTGGCCGCACAGCACACAAGCAGGGGGGGAAGTGGTTTCGGGAGTGCGAGTGCACTCCTTCGTTATGCGTGGATCCAGGCACTTAACGCACCTGGGGGGAGCTGAGCAGTTAGCCGCTGCGTGGCCATAGAGCTGGCAGCGGTGCCACTGCCCAGGGTGACCGCGGGGGTTGGGACGCTCGATGGAGATGTTCGAGAGTCCGCAAATTTTGCGAGCCTCTCTGAAAATCTCCTTCGAGTTGGGAGTATTGGACAGGATTACTAGCGCTAACGGAAAACGCCTATCGTGGTTGGAGTGCATCTTGTGCACTGCTTCGGCCGGGAAACCCTGGGACTAAAGGTCCTCGAGGATTTCTTCGTTCGCGATCTTGAACGGGACGCCCCGTAGTACTGCGCGGATCTTACGCTCCTCCGGGAGGGCGTAGGTGTGATAAGCGATTTGTTTTAAAGAAAGTAACCTAGTGATCGCGCGTAAGTCGTCGATGGTCGCGACCTGGATTTTAATTGTATCGCTTGCGTTGGTTGCTTTTAGATAATTGATTTTTTGCTCTTTGCAAAGATTTGATACTACGGTCCATCGCTCTTTTTCGCGGAGAAAGACGGGCGGAGGGATCTGAGGCTTCGGCGGGACGGGAGCGCAGCGCGTCGCTGGCTTCGATGGGACCGACGGAGACGCGGTTACTTCGAGCAATTTCAACGGCGCGGGGGCTGGTGTTGACACCTGGGAGGGCTCGGGTATTGAGGATACCGAGGCTTTCTTAGAGCGCTTCTTGGAGCGCTTGGCGTCTAGCTGGAACGCGGGCTCAGGAGGGCCGGTTAAGGTGACGGCATCTGACGAAGTATCAGACGCGGGTTCGGAGTCGCTCCCGGGAGCGGTACGCTTGCGACGCGACGCGTGAGAGGATGCGACCGATTCGCAATCCATCTCGGACGAGGCGGGAGACGCGGGAGAGCTGTAGACCTGAGGGGTCTGGACTTTGGAGGCCTGAGGGGCCGGGGTTGAGGCCTGAGGAGCCGGGGATGCGATAGTTGCCTGTAAGGCCTGCGTTAATACGTCATCTCACGCAGCGAGCGCCTGGGCGAGCGACCTAGCAAAGTTAACCAAGCTTTGCTGGTCCATTGGAGGGCTTGGTCCTACGATATATGATATATCAATATATAGAAATGCCTAGGTTCCCTAGCACCTGAACCTCCCTACCCGCGGTAGGGGGGCTGGGGACGACCCGAAGTGGTGCCCCTAATTCGGACAGCACTGTACCGTCACCCTGGGAAAGGCCCAAGTGCAATGGGATCGGGTCAGCCGGTTTCTCCTTGGCCTGAAGGGCCTTGGAAGCGCACCGGGGCAACGCCATCAGGCTTAGTTGTCACCGTTAAGTATCCACCTGATCAAACGCGAGTCTACTACGGAGTGTGTTGCCAATAAATTGACAACAAAAACCGGCCGTAGACCTGACGAATTTGGGTTACACTAAAAGTGCGGGATTGACTGCGTTACGACCGGCCGGAGCCGGCCGCAGAGCGAGTCTCTGACTACGTACAGGCACCAAGCGTCAAGTACGCAGCCAGAAAGACAGCCCGAGCCTCGCGAACCACTATCGAATTTAATCGACCGCGGTAAGCTCAGCTCTGTTGTTGCTGTGCGAGACCGACTTAGTTGCAGCTGATCGAAACCGGCCGCAGCGTAAGCCCTGCAGAGGCTATCTCAATTCGTCGAGGACGAGCTGAGATTTGTACGAATCACAGCGTATGAGTATTGCGAACGAGTTGTCGTCGTGAGACGACAATCGTGACTCAACAGCTGGAGCGACCGCGAACGCGTCCGAAGGAAGGGCAGGAGGACATAAAAAATGCTCTGACGCATACTCCGCGCGCGCGATCGGCGTTATGTGGGACTCGTCCCGACGCCTACCAGAACCATACCCACTAAAAAACCCCCTGTCGGCTCGTGCATTTTTGCCACTCAGCCTTAATCTAAGCGACGGCCAATTGGACAAAGAGGCCGCGCTAGCGGGGCCCTTAAGGGGTCACCCGCTGGGATTTACATAGCACTGAAGATGCTCAAAAAGAAAAGTAAAAATTTAAAAATTTAAAATTGACAAATAAAATTGCATTAATTCGGATTTACGTTAGAATTAGAATTTACGTTAGAATTAGAATTTGCGGCCTGAAGGGCCTCGAGATGTAAAGTTAATTGCGCGTTTCTCGGTCTAGCGATTTTGTATATCGAATCTAACACAGGAGCAGTATATGAGACTGAATCTCGAACAAGATGATTGGGATGGGATTCGGCGCGTTTGAAGAACGATTCTGAGAGTGTTTTGAGGTGCTGTTGCACTGTAGGTAGTTCAAGATCTCTGTGCAGGTCCGCGTTACGCACGTACCAAGGTGCGTTTGTGGCCCTGTGGCAGAAGAGATTTTGAACTACCTGCAGTTTATACAGGACGGAGGGTTTGGCGTGGGCAAAGACTGGCGAAGCATATGACATGACGGGTCTAACGCAGACCTAATAAAGCGTACGTTTATTTCTAAAAGACATTTTACTTTTTCTTCCTATCATACTATATAGACGGCTTAAGTAAAAACGCGCGAGTTTCGTTACTCTATCGACGTGTGGCTTGAAAGAAAGCGTCTGATCTAAGGTGACGCCTAAGTATTTGATACTGCGCTTCCAGAGGATGGGAATACCTAACATACGAATGTGCGGATCGTTGTGGCGATTACGACGTTTGTGGTCGAATTGAATAGCAGAACTCTTTTCTGGGTTGACATCGATACGCCATTTTTTAAACCAAACACCGAGGGCGTTTACGGCCTTTTGGAGTCTGGTGATTGTTATACGGGATCGCTTGACTTTTAGTGTAAAGGGCGGTATCGTCTGCAAAGAGGGCTAGTTCGACGCCTTTCGGCGGGATGGGGATGTCATTAGTGTACACAGTGTACAGCAGAGGGGCGAAGACTGAGCCCTGCGGGACTCCAGCCTTTTTGGGACGAGGCGCGGAGAGCGCGCCTTCATGTTTGAATCGAAAAGTACGGTCTTTAAGAAACAACGCTATTAATCTGACAAGGCGAGCCGGCAAGCCTATTTTATAGAGTTTAAAAAGGAGACCGCTGTGCCATACTTTGTCGAAAGCCTTGGCTACGTCAAAGAGAACCGCGATTGTTTTTTTACGACGCTGAGAGAATCCTTTGAGTATGTACTCGACGATTCGATGGACTTGCTGAGGGCAGGAGTGCTTAGCGCGAAAGCCGAACTGGTAGGGAATAATGAGAGGGTCGCCATCCGTTGGAAACAGATGGTTCCGCATTCGAGAGAGTATGACTCTTTCGAGAAGTTTAGACATTGCCTTGAGGAGGCTGATGGGTCTGTGATTAGCCGGGACATTCAGAGGTTTACCCGGCTTGGGAATGCCTATGACTGTCGCTTCTTTCCAGGCTTTTGGAAAGTAGCTATGGTCGAAGCAGGCATTGAAGATAATAGCTAACAAGGTAAGCACCTGCTGGGGCAAGTGCTTAAGTGCGTGGTTGGAAATTTCATCCGCACCCGGAGCCTTTTTGGACTTTTGTTTTCTAATGAGAAGCAAGATTTCATCATTAGAAACTGTGACGGGGTCGTCGGTGATAGGGAGAGATTCTCTGCGGAGAACCACCTGGATGTGGGAGGGATCCGCGGGTTGCGTGCTGGGCGAACATTGTGCCGCTATGCTGTCGGCTTTCTCTTCGACTTCAAAGGCAATAGTGCCGTCGGGACGAGTGAGAGGAGGAACGTGAGAGGCGGTGTCTACGCGTAAGGCTCGGGCCATTCGATAATACGCTTGGTGGGACGGGAAGATATTCTCCATGAGATCGTTAAACTGAGTGTCGCGGAGTTCCGCGAGGCGAGACCTAACTTTACGTTGAAGCTGATTCGCAGCTGTTCTGTATGCTGGCGTGGGATATTTCTTTGCTCTTCGGAGAGCCGCGTTCTTGGCTTTAATGAGATTGCTAACGGCTAGGGGAAGCGCGGCTTTGCTTTGCTTAGCAACCTTTTCGTTGTCGCTGATGGCTGAGTATATAGCATCGGTTAGAGTGTTGACTAATGAATCTATTTTATCTGGGCTAATTGGTCGGGCGAAATCGCGAGCGGAGAGTTAGGGGCCTCTAAGGCTGAAACTAACGTATTTTTAAAGCCTTTCCAGTTGGTAAAGGTCTTAGGAGATGTGACGTTAACGTTGGGCGTACCTAGCACGAGGGAGACGGGGCGATGGTCGGAGCCTAGGTCATCGAGCGGTTCGATAGACCTTAGGTCAAGATTGATTCGCTTGATAATTGCAAAGTTGAGGATGTCAGGAGAGTAGGTCGGGTTGTTGGGATAGTGAGTGGGAGTGATGGGGGATATGACGTCTAAGTCAAGGGAGTTAGTGATGTCGAGGAGAGCGATACCGCTGGTGTTGGTCGATAGGCACGTCCAGTCAGTATGTTTGGAGTTAAAGTCTCCGAACATAATGACTGAATGGCCGAGGGCGAGAATGGCCTCAAAGTCGCTGCGGGTTGGTCTGGATCCACATGGTATGTAGACTGAAGCTATGATGATGCTCGGATGACCAGTCATAGCCAATCTACACACAGTGGCTTCCATGTTGAGGAGAGGAGGGGTAGCGACAGGACAGCAATGGAAGCCTCTTTTGATATATATAGCGGTGCCACCATCGGAGTTGGGCCTATCGTTGCGAGTAAACGCGTACTTACGAATAGCGTATTCCCTGGAGCGGTTTGGAGTAAGCCATGTCTCCTAGAGAAGGAATAAGTCAGGTTCTTTGTTCTGAAGGAACAGTTTAATCTCGGGAAGGTTGGTGCTAAGGCTACGAGCGTTAAAAGATACTAGGGATAAGCCCTTAGGTTTAATACGACTGGACGCGGGATTTGCGGGTCTAGACATTAAAATTCATTTATTTACGAATTTATACAAAAATAAAAGAATTTACAACGAACTTAGGAGCGAGTGATGCTCGGCTAACACGAATAAACGCTCTTGAGGAGAGCGGGCGGCTCGCAGTTTGCGTGCGAGTACGGAAATTTCGTTAATGTCGACGTTTTGGATGACGTCGAACACGGTCTTCATGTCCTCAGCCAACGACGACTGAGGTGAAGATGACAACGCGGGACGCGGCCCTACGGAAGCTACGGGAGCTGGGATAGGTCGGGAAGGTGCAGGCGGGACGGCCGGACGCTTCCTCCAAGACAGAACCGGAGTAGGCGTCGGCTGAACGGGCTTTGCTTCCGGGGGACCCCGGTTGCGCAGCAGCGGGAAGTTAGCGCGAGTGAGCGGCGGCGCCGGTTTAGGCGCAACCCTCTTGACGTCAGAGCGCGGAGCGCGCGGGCAACCCCTGTAGTTAGATGTGTGGCCGGACTGGCCGCACAGCACACAGGCAGGGGGGGAAGTGGATTCAGGAGTGCGAGTGCACTCCTTTGTTATATGTGGATCCAGTCACTTAACGCACCTGGGGGGAGCTGAGCAGTTAGCCGCTGCGTGGCCATATAGCTGGCAGCGGTGGCACTGCCCAGGGTGACCACGGGGGTTGGGACGCTCGACAGAGATGTTCGACAGTCCGCAAATTGTGCGAGCCTCTCTGAAAATCTCCTTCGAGTTGGGAGTATTTGACAGGATTACTAAAGCTAAAGGAAAACGCCTACCGCGGTTGGAGTGCATCTTATGCACTGCTTCGGCCGGGAAACCCTGGGACTTAAGGTCCTCGAGGATTTCTTCGTTCGCGAGCTCGAACGGGACGTCCCGTAGTACTGCGCGGATCTTACGCTCCTCCGGGAGGGCGTAGGTATGATAAGCGATTTGTTTAAGAGAAAGTAACCGAGTGAACGCGCGGAAGTCTTCGACGGTCGCGACCTGGATTTTAATTGTGTCGCCTGCATTGGTTGCTTTTAAGTAATTAATTTTGTGCTCTTTGCACAAGTTAGAAACCGCGGTCCAGCGCGCTTTTTCACGCAGGAAGACGGGCGGAGGGAGCTGAGGTTTCGGCGGGACGGGAGTGCAGCGCGTCGCTGGCTTCGATAGGACCGACGGAGGCGCGGTTACTTCGAGCGATTTTAACGGCGCGGGGGCTGGTGTTGAAGACACCGGGGAGGGCTCGGGTATTGATGATACCGAAGCTTTCTTCGAGCGCTTCTTGGAGCGCTTGGCGACTAATTGAAACGCGGGCTCAGGAGAGCCGGTTAAGATGACGGCATCTGACGACGTATCAGACGCGGGTTCGGAGTCGCTCCCGGGAGCGGTACGCTTACGACGCGACGCGTGAGATGATGCGACCGATTCGCAGTCCATCTCGGACGAGGCGGGAGACGCGGGAGAGCTGTAGACCTGAGGGGTCTGGACGTTGGAGGCCTGAGGGGCCGGGATTGAGGCCTGAGGGGCCGGGGACGCGATAGATGCCTGTAAGGCCTGCGTTAGTATGTCGTCGGGTATGCTGACGCCGGACGCGGCGAGCACCTGGGCGAACGACCTAAGAGCGTTAACAAGGTCCATTGGAGGGCTTGGTCCTACGGTATATAATATATAAATATATAAGAATGCCTAGGTTCCCTAGCAAACCTAGCACCTAAACCTCCATAACCGCGGTAGGGGGGCTGGGGACGACGCGAAGTGGTGCCCCTAATTCGGACAGCACTGTACCGTCACCCTGGGAAAGGCCCAAGTGCAATGGGATCGGGTCTGCCGGTTTCTCCTTGGCCTGAAGGGCCTTGGAAGCGCACCGGGGCAACGCTATCAGGCTTAGTTGTCACCGTTAAGTATTCACCTGATCAAACGCGAGTCTACTACGGAGTGTTTCGTCAATAAATTGACAACAAAAACCGGCCGTAGACCTGACGAAGTTGGGTTGCACTAAAAGTGCGGGATTGACTGCGTTACGACCAGCCGGAGCCGGCCGCAGAGCGAGTCTCTGACTACGTACAGGCGCCAAGCGTCAAGTACGCAGCCAGAAAGACAGCCCGAGTCTTGCGAACCACTATCAAATTTAATCGACCGTGGTAAGCTCGACCCTGTTGTTGCTGCGCTCACCGAGGTGAGGTTTTTAATGCGAGGGGTGCACAGAGTGCGGGATTGACTACGTTACGACCGGCCGGAGCCGGCCGCAGAGCGAGTCTCTGACTACGTACAGGCGCCAAGCGTCAAGTACGCAGCCAGAAAAACAGCCCGAGCTTCGCGAACCACTATCGAATTTAATCGACCGCGGTAACCTCAGCTCTGTTGTTTCTGTGCAAGAGACCGACTTACTTGCAGCCGATCGAAACCGGCCGCAGCGTAAGCCCTAAAGAGGCTAATAGCGTATGAGTATTGCGAACGAGTTGTCGTCGTGAGACGACAATCGTGACTCAACTGCTGGAGCGACCGCGAACACGTCCGAGCGGGGCCGGACGCAGAACGGATCTGATGTTGCCCCATCCCCTGGAAGCGCAGCATTAAATACTTAGGCGTCACCTTAGATCAGACGCTTTCCTTCAAGCCACACTTCGATAGAGTAACGAAACTCGCGCGTTTTTACTTAAGCCGCCTATATAGTATGATAGGAAGAAAAAGTAAAATGTCTTTTAGAAATAAACGTACGCTTTATAAGGTCTGCGTTAGACCTGTCATGTCATATGCTTCGCCAGTCTTTGCCCACGCCTAACCCTCCGTCCTGTATAAACTGCAGGTAGTTCAAAATCTCTTCTGCCGCAGGGCCACAAACGCACCTTGGTACGTGCGTAACGCGGACCTGCACAGAGATCTTGAACTACGTACAGTGCAACAGCACCTCAAAACACTCTCAGAATCGTTCTTCAAACGCGCCGAATCCCATCCCAATCATCTTGTTCGAGATTCAGTCTTATATACTGCTCCTGTGTTAGATTCGAACTTCAAAGTCTCTAGACCGAGAAACGCGCACACTGGCGAACCCACGCAATTAACTTTAGATCTCGAGGCCCTTCAGGCCGCAAATTCTAATTCTAAGGTAAATTCTAATTCTAACGTAAATCCGAATAAATGCAATTTTATTTTTCAATTTTTAATGTTTTTAATTATTTACTTTTCATTTTGAGCACCTTCAGTGCTATGTTAATCCCAGCGGTTGACCCCTTAAGGGCTCCGCTAGCGCGGCCTCTTTCTCCAATTGGCCATCGCTCAGATGAAGGCTGAGTGGCAAACATACACGAGCCGACAGGGGGTTTTTTAGTGGGTATGGTTCTAGTAGGCGTCGGGACGAGACCCACATAACTCCGATCGCGCGCGCGGTGTATGCGTCAGAGCATTTTTTATATCCTCCTTCCCTTCCCGTGGAGGGGAACCTAAAAAAACAAATTAGATATTAATCGGGACGAAGAACTCAACGAACAAACAGACATACAACACGACATGTTTTATTACAAATAATAGTAAGTACCTGTTAATGAGGGGATTATACCCAAATCCTTTTATCATCCAAATAATCGGAAAGTGCATAATAAATTTTAGTACATATCTTTTTCTTTATAATTTCTTTGAATTGGTTAATAGGAAGACCTGGGATATCTTGCCTGTGGAACCTTTTTACAAAAGCGTATACATTGACCCATGAATGAGTTAGTGACTTTATGAAGCCTACTATTATGACCTGCCAGCATATTTCTTCCTCTTGTGTTAACATTGTGCAGATCTTTTTTTCTTTTGAACAAGGTTATGTTCTTTTTTACATAAATTAAATTTTCAAAAATAAATTGTGACTGGAAAGTAAGAATATTTATGTCTTTAAATTTACTTCTTCCCTTAGACCTAGCTGATAAATTGCGCGAACGGCCCTTTTCTGCAGAAAAATATACTAGCGATGTTAGCAGCACTCCCCCACGTCCGAATGCCATATGTCATGAGGCTACGGAAGTAACCGAAATAGATTCTCTAAACCATCAATATGCAGTCCCCAATGGAGTTTTCACTTAATGCTGTTTCGACTGATTGGTGCGTACTAAATACTGCGCTTCCTTTTCATTCCGTTTTTGCATATTAATTTCCTTACTGTTTGAACAAATCAATGATTTCTTGAGTTAAAATGTAGGGATATAAATGCAAATGTTAGTAGGTAGGTAGGTACTTTAGTGAATGGAGTAATCCTTGAATTTTTACGACACTTTATTTTACATTGTAATTTTTACCTACTAACACAGTTATAATACACGTTTACAACACAACACAGAAGGAGTACAGTTTTTATATAACACGAATAATAACAATGAGTAAGCAAATTTTTTTTTTTTTGCTGCTGATGCACCCTCGCGGGAGTGAGGTGGAAGATGCGTCATGCATACCGCCCGCAGGTAAATTCCTCTGCGGGGGGTTATGTGGGACTCACCAGAATGGCACCTACCCACTAAAAACCACCTGTTGGCTGTAGTTATTACCGTTAGCCTTCATCGGAAGCGACACCCGTCGGGAAGTTGGGCGCGCTGGCGGAGACCCGCTAGCGGGTCTTCCGCCTGTAGTGAAAGTTGCACTGAAGGTGCTCAAAGGGACATGAGTTGGTGGCCGTTCTGGGCAGCCTCCGGTGAAGCCGGGGCTGGGCAGAGGTTGGCCGAAGCATGATTTAGGGATCAATTCATTTAAATGAACCTATAATGAATTGAGAAGGGAACTATGCTCCGCCAGAGCTAGCAAACGCTCTGTCGGAGTACGTGAAGCCCTAAGTTTACGGGCTAAGACTGCGATTTCACTAACATCGACATTTTTTATAGCGTCACAGACGATACGCATATCGTCTGCTACGGAGGATTGAGGAGTAGGTTTGTATGGGCGAGGAGCCGGGATGGGATTCGATGCTGGGCGCTGCCTCCAGTTTTCTGGGGCAGGCCTGGGCTGTGTAGGCTTAGCAGCCGGAGGAACCCGGCTACGCAGCGGCGGAAAGTTTTCTTGAGAAAGGCGCGGGGCCTGTTTGGGTGCCGCCCTCTTGGAATTGGAGCGCATACAACGGGGTGCACGAGGGCAGCCCCTGTAATTTGCGGTGTAGCCGGACTGGCCACAAAGCACGCAATCGGGAGGAGAGGGAGTTTCAGGAGTGCGATTGCACTCCATAGTGAAATGAGGGACCAGGCACTTGACGCACCTGGGCGGTGCGCGGCAGTTGGCCGCCGCGTGCCCGTACAACTGGCACCGATGGCACTGGCCGGGATGACCGCGGCGATGAGGCGCCTCGATCGAGATCCCAGAGAGGCCGCATATAGTGCTAACCCCTTTGAGGATCTCCCTGGACTTGGGGACGTTGGCGAGAACCACCAAAGCGAGAGGGTGTTGCCTCCCGTACTTGCTGTGCATTTTATGCACCGCGAGTGCCGGGAAGCCTTGGGACTGCAGATCCTCCAGGATAGCCTCGTTCGATAATTCGAACGGGACTCCCCTGAGTACCGCTCTGATTTTACGCTCTTCTGACAGAGCATAAGTATGATAAGCATATTGCTTATCGGTGAGGAGCTTTGTTAAAGCACGGAAGTCTTCTATCGACGAGACTAAGATTTTAATAGATTCACCCGAGTTGGCCGCTCGGGTGTAATGAATCTTGTGCTCATTGCACAATGTCGAAACCTCAGTCCATTTACCCTTTTCCCGAAGGAAAACGGGTGGTGGGACCTTGGCCTTGACAGAAGTTGGGGCCGGAGCGGGTGTTGAGGACACCGGGGCAGCTGGCGTTGAAGACGCTGCAGGGGGTGTGGGGACGGGCGTCGAGGGCGCCAGGTCTTGTTTCGAACGCTTCTTAGAGCGCTTTTTAACAAGCGTAAAAGTGGGAGACTCAGGGCCAGTTGGGGTGGCGTCCGAGGATGACTCGGTCGCGGGTGCGCGCTTGCGGCGCGGAGGGGCGTCTACTTCGCACTCCATGTCACTGGAGGAAGGGGACGCGGGAGGGCCTAAGACCTGAGGGGTCTGGGGAACTGGGGTGGCCTGAGGGGCCATTGTGGACATTAACGTCATGAGATGAGGGATAAGAGAATCTAAGAAACGGTACTTATCAGCATTTATAGACATGCCTTCAGTACTTTCAAGTAACTTCTTCCTAAACTCGTCAAAGCTTAGGGAAGCCATTGCGGCGGGGTTGGGGAGGGACAATATATAAATATATATACTATGAACCTAACAACGATGACTAACTTCCTAAAACCACCCTACACGCAGTACGGCGATTGAGGACGACGCGGATAACTTACTCGAACACGGAACTTGAAGTCCCGGAACGACGAAACCCCGTCGACGAAGCTCGCGTTCCACGAAGTACGGTTAACAACCCACTATCCGCCGTGAAAACGGCGTTAGAAACTTATTAGAAGTACGGTTAACGACCCACTGTCCGCCGTGAAAACGGCGTTAGAAACTTATTACGGTATACAACTATGAAATTATATATTACGACAACAACCAGTGAAATTTGGGTGCTCAATTAGCGCGGGGGCTAATAGAGCGAGAAGGCGTCTGCGATCGACGTGCGCTCGAGAACGCACGCAGACCGAGTAAGCAAACCGCTGAGAGAGCAATTTAGGTAGCGAGCGGAAGCGACAAGCGACACAGGTGCGCGAGAGAGGTCCGTGGCTCTGGCGTGGAATTCGTCGGCTGCTACGCCGCGCCGATGATCACGCGCAAGGTGCGTAGTGCGCGCGTGACTACGTCGTGTGTGTTTCCATAGCACAGCAAAATAATTTATTAAATAAATATTATAATATTAATCATACGTTATTACATATGAATAAATGCTAGGTATTTTTATACTTAAATGACTTTAAGTCAATATGTAGTATTAAGTAAATCTGTAAGTACATAATTATAGTAGGTTTAATAAGTAGCCTTCAAAAATGACTTTTACTGACTCTCATCGTCATTTTAAAAAAATGTATCCGTTTGGCCTCGAACGACATTGCTTATTCAAATCTTGACCGGAACGGGAAGGAAAACCGTACCTCTATTTGTCTGCCTGTTACACCGCAGCATTAAGATTCATGAACATTTTCCTTTTTTTCTAAATATAAAGTTACAAAAAGTACCCAAAACATTTTATTTGTGTAAGACTGAAGTCGCTAGTATACATTACGGTCCAGCCGTTACGTGAAAATTCCAGAACATGGTCGTACTTTTAAAATTTTAAATAGCTATAGCGTTTTGAGTGCACACATTAGGTACACATGATTATCTTTAGAGTTAGACTGTTTCCATTTTAACTAAGTTATTTTTTATAAATAAGAAATTAATGGTGAATATAATATATATATATTGACATGACCTACAAAAAAAAAGTAAAATGTTATCTAGGTGTTCTAATATTCAATTCAATCAAATTCAACGTTATCAGTGTAACAAGATCACATAAATAAGCACCATGTGACAGCACTTCCGACCTTTAGGTCTGGGTGAAGCTAGGAGTCATGCTTACGAATTACTACCGTTTACGAGTGAAGGGACAGCAACAAAATTCTAAGGAATTTCTTGGAGAAATAATTGATGCATGAAAAAGGATGGCTTGACATCAATCTTTCATCTAAAATATCTTCTCTTAAAGTTTTTATTTGACGTAAAAAAACACTCAGAATAATTATGATGAACGGTTTTGTTACCTTTGTAATTACCACAGTTAGTTATAAATATTAACATTTCATATCAATTTACAGAGTGTATACAATCAGCTTAAAAGACTAAAACAGTTTTAGACATGCAACGTTCAATAAATATCCAAAATATCCAAAATGTAATAAATGAAATAAAACATTTTACGCACAATATGACACCCTTTTGGAAACATAAAAAATTGTAATTGTTTTTTTTTTCTGTTCCCCTCCGCGGGGAGGGCAGGAGGAAGTAAAAAATGCTATTACGCATACCCGAGGTTATGAGGTTATGTGGGACTTGCTCCAAGCCTACCAGAGCCAACTACCCACTAAAAAACCCCCTGAATGACTCTGGCAATCATTTGCCTTGCAGCCTTCATCTGAAGCGACGGCCAATTGGAGGAAAAGGCCGCGCAAGCGGGAACCCTTATGGGGTCACCTGCGTGCGCGATTTTCGGTCTAGCGACGTTGAACAATGAAGTTATTCTTGTATCATATATCTTATATATAACATATATATGTCATATATATGTTAAACATGTATGTATGTTTGACTATCTGTGGCACACTAGAGACCAAACGTGTGGGCAGATTTTGATGGATCTTTAATCTATCGATTAGACTCTATGTTGCGAGTGTCAATAAGGGTTAAAAATACGAGAGCACAAATTAAAAACTCATTTAATTTTATATTATTGAGAAAACAAACTGTTGTTATTTATACTTAAAATAAAACCAAGAAGGTTTATAGAAACTTTTGAAGTTTCCATGTTAATCTAATACACTGCAACCAGCCAAACTGTTGTACAACGTTTAAATAAAAAAATCAGATTTATCAAAATTTACATTTTTTTACATTTAAAATCCAACTATAACTCATATAGTAAAATCCCAAACCTTAATTAGCTAGGGACAAGTAACTTTTGTTTATTCTCTTTAAAAAAAGCTAATTAAGCAGAAACTAATTAGGCAAAAAGTAGCTCTAGGGTCTTAAACAGTATGTCTTAAAGCTGTCGTGTTTGCAGATAAAACAAAAGTTTAAACTACAATATCAAAAGTAAATTAGGCTATATTTTTTCGATACATTTGTTATTGTCTTTTTTTGGGAACTGAATGTACAGTTGTCTTTCATCTCACCTTATGTAAAATGAACAATAATTTTTAACTTTTAAAAGGTGCATGCAAAAATGTTCTTTATTAGATTATCGTTCAAATATGATTGACATTCAAATCATTTGTATCAATAATATATTACATACAATCTAACTACATAAGCCTTGCAGCTTGTAATCTATAGAATCCGAGACAAGCTCTGTCCACTAATTGCATAATGGTGCTATGACACACCTGATCCGTTGACTATGACAAGATCTATTGTTTCCTGCGTTATGTGTGCCAAGGCAGTCGCTACTGCCAGTGGCTGAATCATATGCGTTGATTAAAGAAAGCTGAATGCAGCAATTCTAAACATGATGTACTTGTTTATGCTGTTTTTGTAACAAGCAATCGCATTAACGGCCACTTTGTTTTAATATTTGCAGTTACAAGGGCGCTAGCCGTTTCCGACAGGCTGTCGTTACGTGGCGGACCATTGAAAATTAAGTTTTGGCATTTGTAGCTAATATTACGATATTGATAAGATTGATACGATTTTGATGTTTTCCGGAAATAAGAAAAAAGCAGCTCTTTTAAATTCAACTGGCAAATTTTTGTCATTTAACTAATAAAAAATGATACCGGTACATCAACCGAATAAGGAGTAGTTAATATAAATCCATTTTGCTTACTTACTGCAGGTTGGCAGACTTTGCATATAACTTCGAGAGATTTTATTAGGAATATGGGGGTTTATTCAGAACACGTCATATCAGTTACTGTTGGCTTTATGTATAAAAACACAAGCTTCTTTGGGATGGCCCCTAGAATATGTCGTAATATGTTGTTTATTGAAACAAAAATATTAAGTTGTTGCTCTGAAAAGAGAGTATTTTATTAACAATCAATAATGACTAGCAAAAATAACCACAATTAGTAGTAAATACTAATTAATATTATCTACTTACCTGATAAGAGAAACAACATTAAAAGCTTTTGCTTCAATGAAATATCTTACAATCTTACAATATTAAAATCTGAAATATTTCTCTTTAAAAAAACAGTTCCTTTTTGCAAAGCCAGAGAGAATTTTCAATTATAGATGAACATAGTGCAAAGTGCTGTCACCATAGATAATGCATTGACGTATAAAGTCTTAGTTAATGCGCGGGCAATTTAAATTTAATGAAGAGCCAATATAGCTTCTTCATTTACAAATATATAATAAATTACCTATAACTATTAAAAATGTTACTAATTATGATGAATTCAAATGTAATTTAAAATCATTTCTATTAAATAAATGCTATTATAGGACATATGAATACTTAAATGGCAAATGTATAAATTGAGTAAATTGTAATTTTAAACGTAAACCTTGTACACGCCGCAATGGCAGAATATGGCTGTGCTATTTCTTGTATGACATCTTTTTTACCTATATTCGTGGAATAAATGATTTGATTTGATTTGAAAACAAATACTTAGCAAGAATAGAAAATGAGCTAAAATATTTTTTTTTGTTTTTCATAGGTTTGGTGAATAGGTTGTCAACCATTTTGTTGAAAAAAATGAACTTTAAAGACGTGGTATTAAAAACTGGCTCTATAGTCAATGAAATTGTAACATCCGGCAAGATGTAAAAAACTTTGTTGCTCACGTTATCGTTTGTCTTCTTATACTTTACCATTTGGGTGAGTTGATATTTGCTTTACATCGTTAGCTGAGTCAGCTGAATATGATAAGTTTTGCGTTACATAACACACGTTAAATTTGCCGTCTAAAAACCTTAACATAGTTTTATCAGTTGGATAATTGTTGTGCTGTAAAAATGTAACTAGTTTAACCTACATTTCCTGTCTTTTAAAAGATATTAAATATCTGGAAAGGAACCTAAAATTACAAATAACCTGCATAGTTTCATGTATTAAACTCGTGCATTTTATTGTCACACATTCTTTCAAAGTTTTTATTTCACTGCAACAAAACACATGCGGATTCACTTTATACTGAATTTGGGTTGGAAAAATTTTAAATGGGTCAAGTTTTACTTGGTTTTTTTTGTCTGCAGCGCCACAACATTACTCAAGCAATAATACAAACCTCGCTGGTTTGATACTTGTAGAAGAGTTTCATTGTTAAGATCTCGTGTAGGGCGTTATTACAGTATTTGCTATTTTGATCGCCATAATAATCACCTTAACGTGATTGTGTTCCGGGTAACGGGAAGTAACAGACTACGGTTAGCCTACGGGTCAGGCTACGGTTGCCAACATATTATTAGTCGAGATTATACTCACGACCACAATAAATAAACAAAACACCTACGACTACTGATGTCCATGGACTCGGATGCCACTTACCATCAGGTGGGTCTCGAGCTCGTTTGCCGGCTGTAGTAAAAAAAAAACTTGTTGGTAAATTAGAAACATGCGACTGACTCACATAGATCTGATTATTTTTGAATCACACAACTAATTTAGTTCCAACACACTAAGAACACTTTAGAATCGTTAAAATTTTGAACGAAAAAGAGACAAATAACAACTCTTCCATTCTTAAACCGAAACATATTATTACAACAGCACTCTTTTTGCGATATGGGGTTCAAGAACAAGAACACATCGAAAAGTTACATTTAACCGCACAAAAAAAAATATTATCTGCTGTTCCTTCTCTAACAATGGTATCCTAATTATTTGTACCTCGCCTTTTATATTCTAAAATAGCATCGATATCAATTTGTTGGTATTATATCTCATGTAGTTTAAGCTTAGCAACAAGGAATATGAACTCAATTTCAAACGAACACACGCCATGCTATTATTGCTATAAACACTTAGTTTTAAATGGCAAACTCGTGCAACTGCTTCTGTAATGTGTCTTATTGTTGGATGAAATTGTATCAGTAGAAAACAGGTGTGAAAAGTAAGAAAATTAAAATGGCCAAGTGCAAGCTGTTTTAATCGCCGTAGCTGTTACAAAATAAAGATTTTTTTTTAAATCATTGTTTACAATTGTAGATTAGTTAAAGCTTGGTCGCCATAGCTTTCGTGTTCTCGAAGCGGTGGCAAAATATTCCATCTTGCCAGTTTAAATGGCATCATCCAGAGGGCTCTTGTTACTTCGAACATTCCCTCGTTTCTTGAACCGTCGAGTCTGTTGAACAGTCGAAAGCTTTGACCCGCGTATTCTTGTTAGTTTAGTCCATTACCATTTTTTAATAAAAACAAAGTTCGCATTTTATGTGACGTAAAAACAAACGAATACTCTACGCTCATTAAAAAGAACACTCCGTTATTATTAGGTCATTACATATGAAATTGGCGTTTTGTACATTAAGTCTACTTTAAAAAATTATGATATATTTATTTAATCAAAGTATGTACCTTTGCTATCTATGCACCTTTGCCATCTCATAGTGTACTATTTTTGAGTAGGGTAGTTTTGAATGGAATGTTAGTTTGTCAGTCTGTTTGCCGAGACAATAAAGGTATTACGTGTTCAAGTGATTTTCATTAATAAATATCCTAAATACAGGACAAATAGGTAGTTATTTGATCCCTTTACTAAAAAAATCATCTGGACGGGAATAAGTAAAATCTTTGAAGGCGCTTTGGACTGCCCTATCGAAGTTGAATGTTTTCTTTTGTAAGAAGTTATCCAAATTTCGAAAAAAAAATGGTAATGTGTTGGAGTAAGGTCCTGGGAGTACGGCGGATGTCTAAGGCATTCCAATTAGAGCTCCTCTGATTTGGTAGCCCTTTGTTGTGCAGTGTGTGGTCTAGCGTTGGTGGTAGCGATTTTTTAGCACTCGGTTGTTTTAGTTTCGGTTAGCTCGGTAGCTAGTTTTTCAATCATGGTTTGCAGTTGCTGATAATAGACATCTGCCGTAATCGTTTGGTCAGATTTAGGAAAGCTGTAGTGCACGACACCGGCAATAGTCCACTAAACGCTCACAAGTTACTTTTTTGAGTCAATTTTCGCTTGGGGCAGGATTTGGCTGGTTCGCCAGGGTTCAACCATTGCGATGACCATTTCGGCTTGTCGTACAGGATCCACTTTTCATCACAGGTAATTCGATTTAAAATTCTTTCATTATTGTTCCGGTTGAGTAATGTAACGCAGCAGTCGACGGGCATTTGTCGGTTTGCTGCACTAGGTTCATGAGCTACCTTACTCTCAAGCTTTTTCACCATCCCAATTTGCTTCAAGTGGATTAAAACAGTTTTGTAACGAACACCGCAGCTTACAGCTAACTCGGACGTAGTTTGCGATGGATCCTCTTCTACAGTAGCCTTCAATTCTTCATTATCAACTTTAGCCTCCAGCCGTCCACGGGGTTTGTTCTGCAGGTTCATATTTCTAGAATGAAAACATTGGAACCAAAAACGCACTGTGTTTTCTTTTGCGACTCCACCGCCATATACAGCATTAATACTTCGAGCCGTTTCTGTAGTACTGGTGCCACGCTCATAGATAACACGATATTTCAATTTTTCCATTTTGTAAATTAAGTGACGCAAAGAAAAAACCAAAAGAGAAAACAAATGAATTTTGGTATTCGAAACACAAATGCGTGAGTAAATAGCTGTATAAATTTGAAATTGGAATTCTTAACCAAAGAGGAGATAAGACAGATCAAAGTGGCCAGTACGACAAAACGCCAATTTCATATGTAAGGACATAATGAAATGAATAAGATTTTGAAGTACTTTCCTCTGTCGTGCGTGAATGTAAAATGAAAGTAAAGGATTGGCTATTAACTTTAAGTTACGAGGAAATGGAGGCTCTGCTTTGTAGTAGAATCTGAAATGTAAAGATTTTATCTAGTTTAGGAGTCAGAGTCTTCATATGAAATTGATACCCTTATTGTGTGAATATATAAATTTTATTATTATTTATTATATCAAATACAATTAATTTATTTTACGTTTGAAATATAATTTTAGTTGAAACCCCCAAAGTGTCATTAGCTTGTGTATATCTCAGGTGAATATGACGTTCAACTTGTGTCACCGAATGAACCCGAAAATCGTGCTTGCGTTCTTATTGTGAGCTGGCTATTGCATCGCAGCGTTTTTGTATCGGAAAATTGCATTTATCAGCAAAACGTCATACAGAAAAATTACTCGAAATACATGCATTTGATAAGAATGAGTTAATGAAATTAAAAATATAGTTAAGACTAAAGTGTCAAAAAGTCGTTTTATTACGGGCTACCTTTACGAATTGAAGTCAATAATAATGTATAAATATAATTAAATAAACATGAGTATCATAAATTAGTACAAGAGTAATGCTTTCACTTCGTCTTTGATAACATACAAAGTGATAATTAAGGCTCAAGATTAATTATATTAACTAGACTCAATTTTCAAGGAAAATATTACGTATCTTGCCACGCCACTCAGAATGAAATGAAATGAAAGATTTATTTCTCAACATTGACAATTACTTGTTCTTATTGACGTCAAATAAAACATGATCTACCACCAGTTCGGAAAGAACCTTCGTGAAGAAGAACTGGCAAGAAACTTCACGGGTATATTTTTTCAGAAAATTTACAGAGTCTCTTTATGTCTATACAAAGTTATTCTTATCTGCCCCGTAAGCTCGCCAAGTCTCCCTGAATGAATGCAATGTTTGCAATGCCAGAATGTGTTGCAAAAAAAAGATTTAATGCATGAACGCTGGCAAAGTATTATTTATTTTTAAAGTTTGATTGTTTAAAAGTAAAAAAATAGTTGCTCCTCATTTAAATTTCCCTCACAAATTTTTAACAGCATTATGAGACTATTGTGTGACCTAGAATATCTGCGTTGGGAACATTTTCATTCAATATTTTTTGCGAATTCAAGTCATACTTGAAACCTGACGAATCGTTTAATCGACTTCAATTAGCTTTTGTGATCAGGGTGCTTTTAAAAGCAACTGTGTACCGCTGGTGTAATGTGTTTAAGTGCGGTCGCTTAAATGTGAAGGATGAAGGAGGAAGTGGTCGTACCTTAGCTGCTGCTACGGAACAAAACGTGATAAAAGTTACAAAAACAAAAAGGAGATTTAGCACAATCTGCAGATTGATTCGGATATTCTACATAACCATTTTTGCGTAAGGAGGATTGTTAAGCAAGTTCTTCCCGCCGTGTTTACGATATCAAAACCGGTGATGAATCTTGGGTTTATCAATACGATCCTGTTTAAAAACGAACCAACGCCTTTTGCTCCACCACAACGAGCCCTGATTTGGCACCATGTAACTTCTTCATATTTCCTTAAATTAAAAACATGCAGTTTTCATCGCCAAAAGATGCGCTTACTGCGTTCGAGAAGGCCTTTCAGGAAATACCAGTTGCAAACTGGAAAGGGTGCTTCAAAAATTGGTTCAGATGCATGAAACTGTGTATAGACGCTGGTGTAGAGTTCTTTGAAAAAAAAATTTTAAAATATACTACCTACAGAACATTTTAATTTTTTTTTATCTAAAATCTCTGAGGGTCCCACGCACTTGTCATTTTTTCCATAAGAATACAGTTTAAGTACAAAAGTAAAGATTTGCAAAAGTGGCTGAGTGACAAAAAGTGGCCTCATCTTTTCTAGCACTCAACAGCATCGACAGCATAACAGCAGAAGATCACAAAATCAAACATGCATAAAGTTAAGATAGAGTCAAAAAAAAAATAAGGATAGTATAATAATTATAAAATTGATGTCTTAGGGTGTTACACCAATCGATCGATCGTCGGAGTAAATATCTATGTGTATGTATGTGTATATATTTTTATATGTGTATCTTTATTGGTGAATAAATTTATACAAAATTCACTGCCCTACAGTAGTTCCGAGTCATTATTTTATAATTATGAATTTCAAGGTTGCCTGGAAAAGATCACTCTTTTAGTGATAAGGCCGCCGTCATTGTAATTCTCTTTTTGTTGGTTAATTAATATTTTTTTGTAACTCGTTTGGCAATAAAGTGTATTTTCATTTCACGTAAATTCATGTCTACTGCGTGTAATATAATCCTATATGTACTTCTTCTTTTCAGGGTAATAATGATTCTATCAATTTTACTAGGGCAATATTTCCACGTAGATTACAATCGAGTAGTAAATTTTCCTCCAGAAACATTGTAGTACGCTTGAAACGAACAAACTGCTGAAACCTATGAGTAATTGATTCAAATTAGATTAAAAAGTAGTTTAGTATCAATAGAAAACTTATTAAAATAACAAGTGATGCTTACAATTAAATATAATGATACGTAAGCCGTCATGCCATAATTTTTGTTTCAGAGGCAATGATATTCTAAATTAAAGATCTCTAGGTTTATGCTCACAAAATCACTAAAAAAATGTGACTGCACTACATTGCCGATAAATGTGAAGCTATGACGTTATATAAACAGAAAGAAAAAAGCTAAGCTTTTGGCTGTCGCTTACGCATTAAGTAAGCAAACGTCGCCCAGGAAAGCAATCACGGCATGTTTCACATAGACTTTACGAAAATTTACCTAAACAGAAAGGGAAAATAAATCTAACGCTATTGTAACAGGTTTTGAATAATACGTCATCACAAGTCGGCATTCCGACTAAGTTGTCAGTGCAGTGAAGGGTGACGCTGCCTTCTACGTTTACATTTTTTTTTAAATATTTTAGCGAAAGGTGTCTTCTAGTTCCGATTATGTCTACTGAAAATATAAGTTGGCGACACTGTATATTTACGTAGGGATTTTATTACGTAGGACTTATCGTCCTCGCGTCACATTTACTTGCTGTCCATTTTGCTTTATTCCTTACCTCCACATTCCATTAATTAAAATTTGGAAAATAATTGATATGTGCTAGTTAAATGAAAGTGTTTACATACATATATGTAATATGTTACATATATGTATGTAAACATGAGATCACTTGTGTCTTTTGAAATTATATATTATTATGGGTAAACCTTAAATTAAACAAAGTTTAACTCGATTTTATCGCGACTAATTATATTTACATATAACATTACACACTTGATTGCCAAACCAGTTACAATATTAAAATACAATTAGATTCAAACGACACAAAAAAGAGAAAGACAATGATGGCGGCCTTATCACTAAAAGAGTGATCTCTTCCAGGCAACCCTGACATTTATAAATCAACTAGAACTATTGTAGTGCAGTGAATTTTAGCAAGATATTGAAGGAACATATGACTCTAATGCAGGGTATGTAGAGATTTATTTTTCACTTTAGCTACTTGAATTTATTGGCGTTGAATACGATGTGTTTTTCAGAAGTATTTAAGCGCATATTTTGTAAATTTAGAAAAAAGATTAATAAATTTCATAGTTTATATTACAGAGCAATAAGGATACCTTTGAATTATTATCTACAAATCTTGCATTCTCCCATGAGCAAATCAAAAAGTTCAAAACATTTACCAAAGCACAGACAATACTAACATATAGATCAAAAACAATTATCAGAATTCACATTATTCTACCAAATCCCTGTTTGAAACAAACAAACTATACAAACTGAATTGCGTCTGTTGCCCCACCAAACTCAGGGCTTACAGCTAACAATAGCACACTGGACCATCAAAACAGCTATCACATCACGTTTTCGGTAGTTTAAGCGGTTAGCACGTATTAGCAAATATGTTATTTGGCTACCAACCAAATGGGTATTCTCGACGCTTAAGAATCGTTACAAATTAGAAGATGTTGCGTATTGAATGCTTCGGATGCATAAGGGACACATTGGTCGCATACTTTTTATGCAATAAATTTATATGCAATAATTTTATGCAATAAATAAATATACAATTATGCAATAAATCCACTTAATTTTAAATCCTTAAAATTTTCAGAGTGTGCATTGACGCAACATCTCTTGAACAGATTTGTATGAATTTTAGTACAGAGATAGGTTAACTCTTTTAATCTCAAAATTGTAATAATAAACTGAAGTATACGAAGTCGTAGGCCAAGGCTGTTTCATTCCTTTTAGACTGATATAATAAATCCCCAAACAAACACACCAACTGTATGGCCCCATAGCAAGCAGAGCTTGTATTATGGATGTCCATACAGTGAACTCGGGGGAACCCAGAATATACCTACATATATCAACAACCATGACCCGAGAACAAACATCTGTGTTCATAACATAAATGAATGCCCCGGCCAGGGCTCGAACCTGGGAGCTCTGGCGTATGAAACAGGGCTGCTGACCACTACGCTACTCGGCCGTCAGGTTATGTTAACAGATTTTAATTAAAGAGATCTGATTTTAATAAAAACTTTTGATTTAGCATTCAACAGTGCGAGCAAATGTAAAATGTTAAATTGAAACATTTTACATTGTATATCCTATTTTTATTATATTATATTTATAGCCATATCAATACAATAATAAACATTTCAATCTAAAGGAAATCCAATTTCGAAAATTCACACAATACCATGCTATATCGCTTTGGCAGAAAACATGTATATCGACGTAAATTTCACCATGAACAAATCGAGTTCTAATGGGAATAACGAAATTCGATTTAAGGAATAATTATACTTTGTATAAAGTAAAGCAACTACGTATCTAACTCTTTGTGTGATTAGACTAATGACTCGTAGGTTTCATTAATACATGATCCTTATGAAAAACTTATAAACGCGTAAAAACGGTTTACTATATGGACACAAAAGCACGCAAAGATTATTCAACGAAGTATTACCAAGCAAATACATAAAAATCTTACTAAGGGAAAGAAAATTATTTTTAACTACAATTTTCATGCTTATGTGTAAAACACAAACATTTTTTTTAAGACTATTTGTTACGACACAGGACTTTTCAAATGAAATTTTCAACAAAGTCACTCGTGTTTCACTTTGTTTTGTTAGGTATTCAAAATTTTCGAAATTAAATCATCAAAATTTACCTTTGTTTCTTTTTTTGTTTTTGTTCCCCTCCACGGGAAGGGCAGGAGGATAAAAAATGCTCTGACGCATACACTGGCACGCGCGATCCAGGTTATGTGGGACTCGTTCCGAGCCTACCAGAAGCCTACCCGAACCGTACCCACAAAAAAACCCCCTGTCAGCTCGTGCAATTTTTTGCCACTCAGCCTTCATCTGAGCGACGGCCAATTGGAGAAAGAGGCCGCGCTAGCGGGGCCCAGAAGGGGTCACCCGCTGGGATTTACATAGCACTGAGGATGCTCAAAGCACTGAAGGTGAATACATAGCACTGAAGGTGCTCAAAATTGAAAAGAGAAGTTAAATTAAATTACATAATAATAAAAACATTAAAAGAAGTTAAGTTAATTCGGATTTACGTTAGAATTAGAATTTACGTTAGAATTAGAATTTGCGGCCAGAAGGGCTTCGAGATCGGCTGACAGTCTGGTGGAAGAGTACGCTTACGCATTCCTAGGCGTAGCGACTTTGAACTTCGAATCTAAGACAGGAGTAGTATATGAGACTGAATCTTGAACTAGAGGAGTGGGATGGGTTTCGGAGCGTTTGAAGAACGCTTCAGAGAGTGTTTTGAGGTGTTGTTGTACTGTGGGCAGTTCAAGATCTCTGTGCAAGTCTGCGTTACGCACGTACCATGGTACGTTTGTGGCTCTGCGGTAGAAGAGATTTTGAACCACTTGCACAGGGTTTGGCATGGGCAAAAATTGGCGAGGCATATGTCATGACGGGTCTAACGCAGACCTTATAAAGTGTACGTTTGTTTCTAAAATACATTTTACTTCTCCTACCTAATATGCTATTGAGGCGGCCTAAGTAGTGACGGGCGAGTTTTGAAACTCTATTGATGTGTGGCTTGAAAGAAAGCGTCGGATCTAAGGTGACGCCTGAGTATTTAATACTGCGCTTCCAGGGGATGGGAATGCCTAACATTCGAACGTAGGGATCGCCAGCGGGACGACGGCGTTTGTGGTCGAAGTGCATCGCAGAACTCTTTTCAGGGTTCACATCGATGCGCCATTTTTGAAACCATACACTGAGGGCGTTTACGGCCTTTTGGAGTCTGGTGACGAGCAGCGGAACACTGATACCTTTGGTGTAAAGTGCGGTGTCGTCGGCAAAGAGGGCGAGTTCGACGCCTTTCGGCGGGATGGGAATGTCGTTGGTGTACACGGTGTACAACAGCGGGGCGAGGACTGAGCCTTGAGGGACTCCAGCCTTTATAGGACGAGGCGCGGAAAGCGTGCCTTCATGTTTAAACCGTAACCTACGATCTTTGAGAAACGACGCGATTATTCTGACTAGGCGATCCGGTAAGCCTATTTCGTAGAGTTTATAAACGAGACCACTGTGCCAGACTTTATCGAAAGCCTTGACTACGTCAAAGAAAACCGCGACTGTTTTATAACGACGCAGATAGAAACCGTCAAGTATGTACTCGACGATTCTATGGACTTGCTGAGGGCAGGAGTGCTTAGCGAGAAAGCCGAACTGATGGGAATTTACCTGTGACAATTGCTTTGCTAAAACTTTTAGGTAAAAATTTGTCACGGTTTAAATAAAGCTTAAAATGAGGTACCTATCCTTTGCTTGTTTGAATTTGAATTTTGAATTTGAGTTTCGTATTTGTAGTGTGTAAGCAAAGCAAATTCTTGTGGAATGCAACCTAGACTTAAGTATGTTTGAAGTTTTGTTTTAATTAATTTTATTAAAGTTGTATTCTGTTATGTGTAATAGATAAATAAATAAAAATAACACAATCAGCTTTACAATGTGCAAGTACGTAAATATGAAAGCAAATCTTCATAAATTTGGATTTTTAAAATGCATATTTAAATCTGGGCCATATTCTATTTCAATTTCATTAAAATACAGCGGCTTCTCGTTTCTAGAAGCTTCATACTCTCCACGTCAACTTTTTAATTTAATTTACAATATACTACGACGTTGTAAAAATTTCCACCAGCATGCCCTTTTGTAAACGCAATATTTTTTCTGTAACAATAGTAATAGATATGTGAAATCGCTGGCACTATTTATTTAGTTTTTGGCATGGAGATCATATAATAACGTATCTGGTAGGCACAGTTTTGATACAGTGATTCTTAAATACGTTTTTAATATTTTAATGATGCTCAATGCAGCATCCATAGAATTGCCAAGGAACTTGCGATAATTGAAGTAAAATACAAAGGCTTCAATTGTACAGTGCTTGTCAACAATAGTGCTTGGCGGCCGAATAATGTAGTGGTTTGAGCCCTGCCTCAGGTCCCACGCAGGTACGCCGGAGTTTCCTGGTTCGCGTCCTGGCCAGGGCATTTATTTGTGTGATTTACACAGATGTTTGTTCTCGGGTCATGGTTGTTGATATTTTTATATATATATACCATAAAGGAAGCACAATACTTTAAGGTCAGTAAATGTACTATTGTTAGAATATAGTGCATAGGTAGGTAAACGTTTGTAAACAACCATTTAGGACTGCCAAATATGTTGAAGTATAAAAGTTGAAATAAAAATCATGAAAGTACCAGCCCCAATAACTCCAATTTTTTACAGTATATTCTAACAATGGTATATTTACTGACCCTTAAGTATTATGCTTCCTTTATGTTACACTCTGTGTTTTCTGGGTTCCCCCTAGTGCGCTGCATGATTCTCCATAACATAAGCGTTGCTTTACTTTAGGGCCATACAGATGGTGTGTTTATCTGGATAAAAAAATTGATATTTCTTTGAATAAGTAAAACCAAACAAGTTATGAATTTCAGCCCGTGTTATAAAAAGTTTTATTAATGAATAAAGTATAGGCGGCCGTAGGCGTAAGTTTTAATGGCATATCACGAGACATAAATAGATATATTTTATAAAAAATTTGAGCCGCTCGCAGCTGCTGCAGTCACGTGCTCTTGGCGGCTGTCAAGTATATGAGATCTAATTGGTAGTTATGACAGAATACTAGTGTAACACTTACCTTATGGCACCCAAATAAGTGGACTTTATGTGTTATCGCTGCCCTCGCTTCTCCACCTTTTCAGGTAGAGCAGGTCAGGTTAGACCCTGCTTGCATGCCTTCTCTTCCCACGACCAGGGGCCGTGGAGATCTGCTTTCAGAATTGGCGCTCAAGTTTCAACTTGGGAGAAATCAGCCTAGGTATAAGAAGAGCTACTTTTGTTATAAGTAAGCCTAAATTTCTTGAGATACATGAAACCTAGCTCACTTAACTCATTGCTGATATCAAAGTCTTTTTAAACCACTTTATGCATCGTTATTTATTTAAAAATACACATGAAAAGGCGATAGTTGAAAACTAAACCACGAGTAACAAGACCAAAAAGAAAAAAAAAACACAACACAAGCACAGACAGATAAATAAAATGCCCGAATAAAATAAGCGCATAAAGTTTTATATTTATCAATGCTTCCACAAAAATCCAGTTAAATCCAGTAAAATGGGGTAAGGTTCTATAGCGAAACTTATCTGAGAGAAAAATAGCTGTAAGGTTCAAAGCTTTTGTGTAGAACCTTCACACTATCTTTTATATTTGCTTGATTTAAACATTCTTCTCTACATTTTTATTTACTTACTCTCGTTGACGTAATTTTAAATTGTGAAAAACTATTTTACTCAACTCAAGACATCTACGTGTATTCATCATTTAATAAATACTTTCTTTTTCAAAATTTAAAATTACGTGTTCTTATGTTTAAAAGCCCAAATCTTCCAAATTGGTTATAAACAACCGAAGCATCCGATGAATGTTTTATCGTTGTGTTCGATGTAATCGCAAATCCGTATACCTATTCATTTACATTAATTATTACCTATTATAACTTCTTGTATAAAAATGTGTAAACATCTAGGTAATTATGTTTTTATTGTGACAGCATTTCCACAAATAAAACCAACCCATATCAGAATATTATGGTAAATAACATTCTGTATAGGTAAAGTATGGTATACAGTTTAGGTATTTAATTTAAGGAAGTATTGATATTATGGTTTATGTAATGATTTTTTTTATTGATAAATATGGTTTAAATTTTGTTATCTTTGAAAATGCCTTTTAAAATCGTACCAGCCTCGTAATACATTATAAGGTACCTAGTAAAAATATAATGAATTTAAATGTCTGAACATTGTTACGAAAGTGATTTGACTAATAGTATACATATAAACATAAAAATATTAAGAAATGAAATAAAACAAATCTAAGAACCAAAAAAAATTTAGAAATTACTGTTTTTAAATTGCTGGGATTTATATAACTATGTAATTTATCTCAAGCAAAAACTATTTTTATAATTTATTTTGTTAGTGACAGCTGGCAGACATGCCCAATTAGGCTTATTTTAACATAAATGCGTACTTGACTAACATTCAACCTGAACTTAAAGTAACAGTTTTTCTTACTTCTTGTCTGTCTTCTGTCATGTCTGTTTCTAACAAAATCTATCATCAAGAATCCAAAGGAAATTACTACCCGGTGAAGTCATCAAACGAATTTCTTTAAAAATTGATTTTAAATTAAATAGAGCTCAAAAATCAGAAATATCCAATGCGTTTGCTCAAAATACTCGTAAAATATTCTTTAAAAAAAATATACGTACTACAAAATTAATTGCAACAGTAAGGTTTACAATTTGATTGAATATGAAATTAAAAAAGCAAGAAAATGTTTTAATAAAAATGAATAAGGTGTCAAAAATAATGTCAAATGCTCATTTTAATTTTACTCGACAATACACTGACTCGCTTCTTAACATAACTGTACTTTGAGGCATATATTTTAGTCTACTAACCTTCCTACTTTTCTGTGCCATCAGATCAATTGTTCATATATTTAAAACCTCATTGACTTCGCGGTACTATTGTCTCTTGTATTAAAAGTAAGTTAAAAATTATAGTATTATACCTAAATGTCCGATCATGTCAAAATTTGGACTTATAATAGAGTGTAGAAAGGCTGTGCGTCCTTCTTGTAGCGTCGTGTTAAGTTTTTCTTTTACAATCTTTATCGCTGCAATGTAACGTAAAAATGTGACGTTTTCGAGCATGAGGCTTATATATTTGCGCTTCGTATAGTAATTCTACTTGATATACACAGGTTTTATCATGCACCACGATTTCGACTATTTTGGTATTTTACATGTGTGATCCATGTTAAAACTAAAGTATGCATATAAAGATACGATTATTTAAGAATTTGATTTAAACCTTTTGAGTAATGTTGTTTATTACGGTAACCCTATAATGTGACATTCTACAGCGTAGTAGCTATTTTTCTCGAGTTATAGCGTTCCCAATAATGTAATGTGACAAAATATGTCGTCCAAATCATCCTTTATATCTACTTTACAGTTTTAAAAACTTTGTGCAGAATTACTTTTACATTGCCATTGTTAAAAAAGCAACTTCCCTTGAAAGATAAACTTAGTTATCCATAAATATCTTTTGTTTTTCACTAAACCACTTTTCTACCAAGCAGTGTTTGTTTACAAATTCTCTTGAATGCAACAACTTTGTTCATATCTTTGATAAGAGGTAACGGTACCGAGGGCGGATGTAAGCTTGCATACTACGTGGTGGAAAGGTGATTAAAAAGTTTTTTGATATTACAATGTTGTTTGAACTTTATAAATCGTTTTTCAAATAATTAAAAATGTAAAAATTTGTGCTGCTGCCCGTAATCCGAAATAAATGTTACAGACTTGCAGTAGTCTCATGTAAAAAAAAAGTAATTTTAGACTATAGCTAGAAAGGAAGAAATTTACACTAGGTAGGATGTTCCATATTAATGTATTTTAGAACCTAGCGTGCATTTTTAAATACTCGTATTTAATATACGACCAATTTCACAATGTATCGGATGAATCTATATCACTTAGTGTGAGAGCTAAGCGATATTGATATCTATGGAGCTTTCACGCGAGCCGGGTTGATCAACTTTGACACGAGAGGTTGTCCATCCTTTACTCGATAAGAAGTAGAAGTTTGTAATTTAAAGTTTAAACGTGCAAATCACACAGTCAACGTATTATGTACATAGGGAGGTGGCGGGCTTTAGCGAGTATACAAAAAAATTATTTAATAAACAAAAATATGTTTCGCTTTGTCTCTACCACTAACGAGATAAATTATTCGTGGACTAATGTTTTAGGGATTTGAAAGAAACGTTTGAATAAATTAAAATTTTCGTTTATTAAAACCTTACAGGCCCTAACGACATGCAAAATTGTATCTCTAAGTTGTTTATGTTAAAACCAAAACATTTTCCCCCAAAAAATAACAACATTGATTTACGTCTATTAAAGCCTAAATTCACAAATGATTTTAAAATTAAATGTACAGATTCTTCATTTTCTTCCTAACATAGGAAGCAATTATATGAATGGTACGGCTTATTAATTTTATCATCCACTGTTTAAAAATTAAGACATTTTTTATTGTTTTTAGATATAAAGTATAAAATTGTTGAACTCACACTATCTACGTCACCAGGGCATTAAAAGAACTTTGCGACTGTTCATATCGGGCTTCCTCAGGTTTGAGATAAAATTCAAGTAGTAAATTAACAAAAAATTATTTTTTAAAACGCAATCGGGACACTGGTAGCCTGCTGAAAGCATGCACTAATTTAGATAGGATGAATTGATTTTTATGATATTTTGTAACATCATACAACTAACAAATTATAATACACTATCCGATCGTATTACTTTATGGGCGTTCGATGCTACAGACAAACACTAATGCACACTTCACAATACTCACACCTCTCTTTTTTGCGTCAGTGATTAATACTGTTATAAAAACGTTAAGTGAAATAAAACAAAGTATGTAGATACACGAGAGCGTTGCTGGTGCAGAGGTTAATGCGTCAAATGTACTAATGAATCAAAATAATTTAAGTACATCAGGGGAAGGAAAACATGGCGAGGAAACCCATCAACCTCAGAAATTATTTTCAAGGGTATGTGTAACGTCTGCCAACCCGCAGTAGGCAAGCCAGGTAGACTATAAATTGCCAGACGCCAACCCTTAGTTGGGTGAAGCAGATATACCTCCAGTGGGATGATTGAGGATGTCGTGATGACGTATGTACATGTGTGTACTCGTATAGAGTCCGTATTTTTAAGAAAAGTAATAAAGTTTCTCATGTCTGATTGTTTCATAGTCTGTGATTGTTTTATATACTGTATTCAAATGCTGCAATGATCAACATTTATTTATTCTTAAACAAAATCTCCAATAATTCAAACTGTAACCCTACAAGGTATTTGTTATTTTTATGAATTGATTTGATTTGAACAAAAACACACAACATAAAATGAAATAATTTTTTCGAACATTTAGCCGTGATTTAAACTTGCTTTATGCATTGTTTCGTCACAGAAGAGAATTATTTTCTTTAAAAAATCTGTTTTATAAATCGTAGCAAGTGTTAAAATAAACAAAAGAGCTTGCTTGCCCGCTTATTGGCAATCAGCCGTCAGGACCGACCACTATTCCTGCCAGTGTCACGTATTGGAGAAACACGAGTTCCGAATCGAAAGTAAATTTAATTAGTTAACGTAAAAGTAAACGAATCTGAAACTAAGAATTAACTACTACTCAATTAAAATGCAAGAACTACATACATAAGTTTTATTTGGGCTTCGATTGCAGCGTTGACATTAACTGTCTGAATGGCAAACACGTTGATGACACATAATTATGCAAAATATATTTATGAAACTCAAGCAGCATTGCGCGGCTTTACTCGCGTAGAACTTAGTCCCATGAGAATATGAAATTATGAGAAAAAACCAGCGGATACAAAAACTATAGCTATTGTTACATCTGGCTAGTTAGTTTAATTAAAGTAAAGTAAAATATTTAATCGCTTCTAAAGTTCCATAGTATACTAATTTTATATAAACAAGCCAATCAATAGAAGTCAAAATAGTATATATTGAACCTCTTTGACATTTAAGATGTAATAAACAATAAGACAAAATATACTTGAACTCATAACAAAACTGATAGTGCGTACCGTCAAAACCACAAAGGATTTTTTCAAGTACTCGTTCATAAGTTTGTACACCTTTGATTTGTTCTGGAAACTTTATACGGCAGTCGCGTATTCATGCCATAAAAAAATATAAACGGATTCATTAGATCAATAATTTCAAGCACTTTTTTAGGTGAACAAGATGTACAATAGTTACAGGTATAGAAACTTTCTCCGTATCGTTTCTTAGAAAATTAACATCTTAATAAAAAATCTTAAAAAGCCTTGAATTATACAATACCAAAAATTCACTTTGTGCTGCGTAAATTCGATTCTAAGTTTAATTCCATTAAAGGCTTGAGACAATATAACGCAGGGTTGCCACACACATCAAACTTTACAACCGCACATGAATCAGGCCGTCCGCCAACCCCAAACCATAAAGTTCGGATAGCTTTCATCCATATCCATTCCAATAATTAAATCATAAAAAGATACTTTTTGTGGACAGGATGTGGTGGAGATGCAGAAAATTAAATAACTTTTCCTTAGTTTTTGGTTAGGTATACACATTTTTAAGTCGAGATGACTATTTCCATCCAAGTGTAATTGGTATATATGATGTTTAAACTTAACTAAGATTTAACCTTGGTAAATTATGCCGTCCGGAAAATAAAATATTATATGAAGTAAAAAATTCTGCAACGTTGGGATGCTGCAAATGAATTTTTTACCTACAAAAGTATGGGCATTTTTTACGCATAATATTTAGTTCAACTTATTCTATATTCAAGTAAATATTCAGATGACACCAATCGTATCCAAGAAACAAAATTTTTCTATATACTGTTTTATAAACATTTTGCAAAGACAGTACCTAATTGAAGTATCTTAGTAGATTACTGTCAAGAGCCGAGTAAAGTGATGTACAAGTGGGTAAAAGTCTAGAGCTTGATTGTGACATTGTGAAAGTTGCGAGTTGGCTTAACACCTTGTACACAACTTGACACTCTGTATCTTGTACCTTTGACAATTGCGTGGTATGCTGAATTTACAAGCTAGTTTATCATGTCACATGTAGAAACTTGTTGTTTTAAAAACATTGTTTACTCGCAATACATGAGTAGATAAACAGAACAGAGACAAAGCTCCATACAACCGCACGAATCGGTTGCACTATTACAAGCACGAGACTACGGCGAGACATGTCAAAAGAGATTGTCAAAAGGCACAGCCAGTTGACAATCTTAGGGTAATTGCGACGCACGTTGTTTGTTTTGTTAGTTGCAAGTTTTAATATTTTAATGTTAAAAGGTTGTATTTAATTAATAATGGTTTTTTATTGTACTGTGTGTTGTATATGTATATTGTATATTGTATGATTCGCGAATATTTCGATCTTGAAATAAATATTGTCTATATTGGCAATTAAATACTAAAGCGTATTAAAGATTATAAATTTGATATGTCACGTGAGTGTTTCCCATTAGATTACTTGAAAAAACTATATATTATGTTAAATTCAGAATTTACCACACCATCAAAAGAAACAATAAATTATTAAAAAACAAAAATTATAAAAGAAAGTTATTATACTATTTCCATTTCTTTATTTTCTCAATGACAGCTCCTGTGAAAACTTGTGCGAGCGTTTTTTTACATTATGTATGCATTATTTTATAAAAATATGAAGTTTATACATGTACAAGGTTATATAATACCAGAGCCGGAGAAACTGATAGGGAAGGAGCTATATCGATAAACGTTGCACGATAACAGAACCGATATTTTTTTTTTAAATGTAAGAAACTAAACTACTGCCGGATACTGCAAAACCTCGACCATCGTCGGAAAGTTGCCAGTTTAGCAGTCTTCTACAGATTACATTTTGGAGAATGCGCGAATGCTCTTTGTGATCAGGTTGAACCCAAACCCTTCTTGCATCGGACTACTAGACACAGACAGACCTTCCATCCTTTCATGGTAGATATCCCAAAAAGTCGAACCAAACGCTTCGATAGTTCCTTTTTGGTGCGGGTCGCCAAGGTGTGGAATGAACTGCCTGCGTTTGTTTTTCCAGAAAACTATAGTCCTAGTTCTTTCAAGCGTCGAGTGAATAGGTATCTCGTGGATAGACGTGTAACACCTTCGTCTTCATCGTCACTTTCCATTAGGTGAGATAGAAGACAAACGTCTTATCCTTTTTCAATAAAAAAAAAGAAACTTTTGTAAAAATTTATTAACTAATATTATATTTCATAACAAGATGTTACACGTATTAATTCTTGATTGATAATGCCCACTTCTTTGAAATTTTCGAAACTGTTGTAAAATAAGTAAGTATAGGTAGGTACTCGACAATAAAACTAAATAATTACAACGACAGGTAATATTTATTTATCTATTTTAATCAAAATTTGATGACTCGTCACTGTCGCTCGATGAGCTCTCCCCAACATTTATTATATGTTCCTGTACTGTTATATTATCGAATGCCACATGAATTTCCCAATCCGACGCTATAATGTTTTGGGTTCTTCTCACAATTTTTTCCTAGTTTTCAGCTGTTACTTCCGCGCATGCATTTTTTAGTAAATCTAACATCTTGTTTGTCGTAAAAGGGGGATGGGTATTGTTTCGAGCGGCGTGTCCTTTGATTTGTGCCCATATTAGTTCTATAGCATTGTACTGGCAATGATACGGTGAAAGTCGCAGGTTCTTACTAACATTAGTTATAAGTCTTAATTGTCTATATAAATGAATTTGAATTAGCCACCATTTTTATTTCAAGGTGGGAACGGTTTTCTTCAATATATCGACCATTTTCAACTTTGCGAGAAAATTTGCAGGAACAAAGTTGTAGTTGATATAGTATCTTTGTTGGCATATGTAAAATACTGGCTGATGAAATATGTCAAACGCTATCTCAGTATCCTGGAAAGAAGAAATAACTTACCGGCAGTGTAATTCAATGGCTTTACTAGAGGGGTATGAGGATGAAATTCATGCTATAATAGCTAAATTAAAACCTAATTGTTCGGTTGGGTGGGACGGAATATCGTCTGCACTGTTTTAAGGCCAGTGATCTGTTCTTCTTCCGGTTATTGCATACAATATGCAATGTCGTTCTAGCTCAAAGCCATATTACTGCTTCTCTCTTTGTGATATACTAACTTATTTTAAAATATTCAGAATTTGAATAAGCAAAATAGGACAACATTTTTAAGAAATAATAAATAATAAATAATAAATAATAATAAAAACACTTTACTGCTCACAAAAAACAGAGTATAAATTTACAATAGGAAACTTAAACTAAAGTGGGCAAAGGCGGCCTTATCGCTAGCAGCGATCTCTTCCAGACAACCTTTGTGTGGACGGAAAACTACAAAAAGAAAGAGAGGTAGTGCATTATAAGGAGAAAAAAAAATACAGTGCAATAAATAAATAAATATATAAGGAATAAATGCTGTATACACAAATATGATAACATAACACTGATATATAATTTCTTAAATAAATAATAATTTAGTTAAGAAATTCTTTACATCCTATGCTTGCTTTTACATACAATTATTTTTTTGCAATAAATATTTTGTTTATTTTGTCAGAAATACTAATGAATTAGATAACGATCATTTTTTTCTCTTAACATAGAAAAAGTTTATCCATGAAACACATACTAGATGACCTGCGCTGTGACAAATGTTCAGTACGTGAGGTCGATGTGGTTAGGCTAATTGCAGACAATGCAGTTCCAATTTCCTTTTAAAACTCTCTTCATTTACGTTAAGAGAAGAATTGTATACTAACAGTTATTATTATTTGCTGACTTTAATAGAATATAAGTGTCGTATTTTTATTAACAAAACTACGCAATAGGTTTAGTATACAAATGCAAGTAGCTCGTTAATGAATAAAACATTCATAACTCAATGTATTTAAGAAGAAATTTAATTATAACCCCGTAAATACGAATTAAAAACAAAAGCGCCATCAGTATGTAGCCCTAACGTTGGAAGAAAAGCCTGAGTTTGTGGTCACGCGTCGCATCAATTAGATGAAACGTGATCGCAAGCTTCCTTGTAACTAGAATTTGAGTCTAGAACTTTATTTTCAGTTTCGTGTCTTCACACACTCTGAACACACTCTGCTTCTATTTTTTGCATTCTAATAATAACATAATGACAAAATAAAACAGATATCTTTATGAAAAATAAAAATTATTTTGTAAAACTATGTCTATAGCCTGTTTCAGTAGTATTGTTATAGGAGCTTCGATTGTTTAGATACTCACATTGCTCATATTTTAAAATATTGCTTTATTCAGTATAGAAAAACAATTAAATTTGGAAACAATATGTTTGAGAAAAATAGTACATTTTGTCCTATCTGAGATTGCTTTCAAGATGTCCCAATATGGTGTTATTAAATCTTATAAAAATAATATTGGTATATATTTAAAAATAAAACAGATTAAATATTCTCACAGACCCGATCTGCGTCCGGCCCCATTCGGACGTGATGACGGTAGCTCCTAGCCGCCGAGTCACGACTGTTGTTTCACGAGGACAACTCGTAGCAAAACTTTAACGCTAATTCCTGCTACACTTTTCAGTACAGCCCCCTAGAATAAACACCTCATTTCGTCCCCGACGACTTAAGAGAGAGACCCGTTCTACGTCCGACCCCGTTCAGCCCAAATCCCTTCAGGCCTTGAAGAAACCGGTAGACCAGATCGCAGTACAGGGGCCTAAATTCCCAGGGTGATGGTATAGTTCTTGTCCAATAAGGGCAACACTTCGCGTCGTCCCCAGCCCTTATTGCCTGGTAGGGAAATTTCGTTGCTAGGTTCGTTAGGACTGTAGGCATTTTCCTCCCCATCATGTTCCTTCGCAGAGTTTGCTAAGCTTTGCAAAGGAGTTCGTCCAGGTGCTCGCTGCATCAGACGTCCCCATTCCTGACGAGGCTTTTACGCAGGCCTTAATAGCGCTTAACGCATTCTCTGCCCCTCAGATCATGGCAAACCCACGCTTCCCTTAGCCGTTAGCAATCTTATTAAAGCTAAAAACGCGGCTCACTGGAGAGCCAAGCTCTATTTTACGCCCACCTATAGATTAGCTGCAAATCAGTTACAACGTCAAGTTAGGTCTTACCTCGCGGAACTCCGAGACGCTCAGATGAACGATCTTAAAGAAGATCTCATAAAGAATATCTCGCCGTCCCACGTAGCCTACGCGTAGACGCCGGTTCTCACGTTCCTCCTCTTACTCGTCCCAACGGCACTACCACCTTCAAAGACAAAGAGAAAGCCGAATGCTTCGCTGACAGCATTGCCTCACAATGCTTAACCAACACTCAAGCCGCTGATCCCTCCCACATGAGGAAGAGGAGGACGAAGTCCTCCGCAGGGTCTCTCTCCCCATAACCGCCGACCCCTCTCTTCTCTTTAGAAATCAAAAATCAAAAAAGGCTCCGGGTGCGGATGGAATTTCCAACCTTGCACTTAAGCACCTGCCTTAACAGGTGTTTACTTTGCTAGCTATCATCTTCAATGCCTGCATTGAATGCATTGAAGCAATGCGACAGTCATAGGCATTCCCAAGCTGGGTAAACCTCTGAACATACCGGCTAATCACAGACCCATCAGCCTCCTCAAGGCCATGGCTAAACTTCTTGTGAGAGTCATATTTTCTCGAATGCGGAACCATCTGTTTCCAACGGATGGCAATCCCCACATCATTCCACATCAGTTCGGATGTCACGCTAAGCACTCCTGCCTTCAGCAAATCCATTTCTAAACCCTTTATAAACTTTATAATATAGGCTAACCGGATCGCTTATTAAGGATAATTGCATCCTTTCTAATTGTTCGTTTTGTTTTAGACATGGAAACACGCTTTTCGCGCCTCGTCCCAAAAAGGTTGGAGTCCCTCAAGGCTCACTCTTCGCCCCTCTGTTGTACACCGTGTACACTAACGACACTCCCATTCCGGGGAAAGGCGTCGAATTCGCTCTCTTTGCCGACGACACCGCCCTTTACACCAAACACCACAGTGTCCCGCAGCTCGTCACCAGACTCCAAAAAGCTGTAAAGGCCCTCGGTGCATGGTTTCGAATTCAATTGTCTGTGAATTCAGACAAGAGTTCTGCGATTCGATTCGACCACAAACGCCGTCATCGCGTCGACGATCCCCACATCCGAAAGTTAGGTATTCCCAACCCCTGAAAGTGCAGTACCAAATACTTAGGCGTCATCTTAGACCAGACGCTTTCTTTTAAACCACACGTCGATAGAGTAACGAAACTCGACCGTCTCTACTTAGGCCGACTAAATAGTATGTTAGGTAGACATAGTAAAATGTCCTTTCGTAACAAATGAACGCTCTTTAAGACCTGTGTTGGACCCGTCATGACTTATGCCTCGCCAATCTTTGCCCACGCCAAACCCTCCCTCCCGCACAAACTGCAGGTGGTTCAAAATCTCTTCTGGCGCAGGGCCACAATCGCACCTTGGAACGTGCGTAACGCGGACCTGCACCTGAGATCCTGACCTACCTACAGTGCAACAGCACCTCAAAACACTCTCGGAAGCGTCCTTCAAACGCCTTAAACCCACTCCACTCCTTTAGTTCGAGAGTTCGTCTCGTATACTACCCCTGGCATAGATTCGAAGTTCAAAGTCTCTAGACCGAGAAACGCGCACACGAACGTAGCCACGCAACTGTCACTAGTCCCGAAGCCCTTCAGACCGCAATTTCTAATTCTAATTCTAATTTTAATTTGAATTAATTTAATTCTTTTTCTTTTTGAGCACCTTTAGTGCAATGAATTCACCTTTAACGCTTTGAACACCTTCAGTACTATGTAATTCTCAGTGGGTTACCACTTAAGGGCTCTACTTGCGCGGCCTTTTCCTCCAATTAGTCGTCGCTTCAGATGAAGGCTGTGAGGTAACAGAATGCCTGACTGAAAAGTGACTTTCCTAGGCTCGGAGCAAGTCCCACATAACTCTGTATCGCGCGCGGCGGTGTATAAATAAGAGCATTTTTAAGTCCTCCTGCCCTCAAAAAAAAAAAAAAGATTAAACATTTTCTGCATAGGTAGTTTATGTAAGATTGTATCTGTTTTTGCCTGAGTTTCACCAGAGATCCCTTGTTTCCATTGAGATAATGGCTGAGACACAGAATACATACAAGTTAACTCTAAATCTAAGCTTTGGCAAACCAAATAAAAGTGATTTTACAGTAATGATTTTGTCATTAGGGTGCGCCTTAATGTCTCATTTCACCACTTATGGTTAAACAAAAACCACGGTCAATTATTTTTATTTTGAAGTATTTATTATTTCAAATAAACTGCCCCATAATGAAATAGATATAAAATTGTAAAAAACTGTATTGATTGATAGTTACACATGTATTTTTCTGCCACACTTTGTACTTTTATCATTGTTCTGTTTATTAACAGAGTTTTTTTTAAATCAAAGTAAACCATGCATTATTTTCTTGTCAGCGTTTAAGATCTACTACACAACGTGTTAAAATAATGCATTATACATACAGTACACATTTACTTATAAGTTACAATAAAACAAAATAAACTTTCACATTTATTTAAGCATTATTTCTACGGAAAGCAAATGCTCGCTATTGTTAATAAAACTACAACCACCACACACGGGAGCTTTGCATGTAAAAGCTGGAAATAATTCAAGTTAGGTTCTAATTAGAGTTTAAGTCTTTCAGCCATTGTGAAATATGATCAACTGTAACTTTTCATTAACGCACGTTTAGGATAAGGATTGAAGAAATATTTAGGTTTCGACGAAGATTTCCTTTAGGTGAAGAGCTAACTTAATATTTTATTAGGTTAATATATATTGGTAGATTTGGTTTTCTTTATAAACATACTTTTAGATATAAATAAAGCTGCTTGGGTTGCTTTTTAGTGCGAGATTTTTATTGCACTTTTATCATTTAAATTTGAACATGTCGTAATATAGTTTTGATCTGTAATGATAGAATTATTCTACCTGTGATTGGTTTACGGCGCAAGCTGTGCTTTCCTTTCATAAGTAGATAGGTGTTGTCTCGTCCATAAAAATGCGCTGAATGAGGATTTCAAAAAAAGTACGTAAATCATGGGCACGAAAAAAGATCATTGTAGAATAAACTGTAGAAAAAGTTCGTGTCATAATACAGTTTTCAACTATAAGGTTCTTATAATCCATTGTATATTATTGAAAGATCAATTTAAAAAGGGCCGCGTTTGCCCACCTAATTTTAAAGTATGCTTGAAGCTGTAAAGTTTTTTTTTTTGTATGTGTGCAATAATAATAAGGAAATTAAATTAATATTTTCTCCTGTTTCACAACAATAATAAGGCATATTTTGTAACGTTTTATAGCAAAAAATCAATAAAATAAAAGGACGTTTTTCCAAAATACCTTTACAATGTGGGTAAAAACAAATGAATAACAGCGTGACTTATTGCGCATATGTATTGGATGTGTAAAACGATGGAATATTTTTCAGAGGGTTTTAAAATTTATTTGATTTATATGAATGGATGCATGGGATGTGTGCTCCAATTAAAAGCTGACATGATATTTCTCTTTCTCAGAGATTTGAATGAAATGAATTAGAGGATAAATTTGCATATTTGTACGATTTTTATTTTTTGTTACTCTAAGAGGATTTACTGATGTTTTAATTGTCGGGAAAGCTCAAGATATCACAACGCGATGCTGAGAAAGAAGAACAAAACGATTAGATTATATCATATTAAAATATGTTGTTGGTAAAACACCTAGTATTATCCAAGTATTATCACAAGTATTTTCTATGTGCAAATTTTTGTGCATAAAATATATGGCTAAAATGTTGTGTAAAGGTATCATTTAAAGTAGTAAGTTTCATTTTAATTATATAAGTTAAACATAAAGTTATAAATTTAAGTAATTAATTTAAATTTAATTTAATTTAAGTACTTTAGAAATTAAAATGACCTAAATTTCATCAGTACACGAAATGCTCAACCACAATTAAGCTCGCCAATCTGCTTAGTCGCGCTGTAGAGAGAACTTTTAAACTTATCCAAAGCTGTATGATAAAAGATTGTTTCCAGTGTATATTGCGTGATTAACCTTAACATACATTTCTTAACGATTTCTTTTTCTTATTTTTCTTCAGAACGATATGACTGACTTATCATTTATAGGAAATATTTTTATTGACAGGAAATAATTCTGATTGTTGGTTTGTTTGTTCAATAATGGTCTATAAACTAAGAAATTTCTAAAACGATATTAAACACTATTTTACTGTTAGAAGTGACATCATCCAGGAGTTGAGGTACCTTTGTTAAGGTTATATTTTATCGCGAAATTCCCAAGGGATCAGAAAATATGACAAGGGGACTTAGTATTAATATTGTAGTCGCGGAGTCTAAGGGAATAATCTAGAATCTTAACAGTATGCTTACACTTACAGCTTATAATTATTTAAGCTAAATGGTCAAATGAAAAGCAATTTTTTTATGAAATGAAAATTTATTAATCTTAACAGAAACGCACATTTGTACATCTATATTTGACTCAACCTTAACTACTTACTACTTAGTAGTACCCATATTATGAAAGTTAATTGTATAAAAACACAAATCCTTTACTCTCTGTGATTGTCATGGCTATGCAACAGCAGAGCTATGAATCCCACCATGTATCGAAAACATGCTGTTTTCTTTTCTTTTTTTAAACAGAAATGAAATTAATAAAACTATTAAAAATAATACTGGTAAAAAACCTAAATTTATATTTACAGACTGAAACTTTTCAGATCACATAAAATTACCATAAATGCTTAATTAAATTATATAAATAAAATAAAAACATATGTTGTATAAACATCAACACACATAAATATAGTGATAATGTCTTTAGAATCTTTTCAATCTTATTGTAGTCACAATCTCCCAAAAACTTCCTGAGTGCTTTCTCAAATAAGGACTTTGTTTTTGATGCCAGAAAGTTTTTTTTACTTATTGAGTGTTCTAGGGCTTAGAAAATAGAAAACTAGTTCCACATGTTGGAACCTTTTAAACTACGTAGAGTCTGTGCGAGCGTTTCAAAACAACATTTAATCGTTATTTGTAAAGATTGAATGTTGTTTTGAAACAGCTGTTTTTATGAATACACCATATCGTAAAGGAATGTCAGTAAAAAATAAAGTACTTATCCCATTTTGAGAAGATTGTTGTGTTATATTTCCAGGTCATGTAGCTACACACGTGTGACTATGTGTAACTAAGTAACTATAAAGTAAAGTTGGATAGTTTGGCTGAGATAAGTCATAGCCCGCTATGTTGATTTCAGTGTAGTTATGCAGCGTTAATATCTATGTTTTTACATAGAATTTTGTTATGTTGTAAACAATATATAATTCTTAAAGTTGCTTTGTACTTTGGTCATTTAAATATCGTTTATTTGTATCATTACGATGTTCATTCGGAAGCGGAGAAATAAAGTCTAATGGAAACAAATAGAAATTCGGGAATCGCATAAGATTCGTCTGAATTCTTGAGCTGGATAACAATTGTCAACAACTGTAGAGTCTTCGCAATTAAATCTGAAGACTTGTTTGTTCTATATTTGTTAAGAAGCTTCAAGAGTTTGAAATGTTTTTATCTTTCATTTCATCATAATCTACTCAAATACTTAAGATTTTTGTTTTATTTTATAATAAAATTTTTGTATATTTGATAATTTAGTTTATTAATTTCTAACAGTAACCAAATATACGAATATGGTTACAATTAAACACTTAATTACAAAATAAAATAAAAGACAATTGTCTGTATTAAGCTAGCTTTTAATAAGTCGATATTTTTACCACTTATAAAAATAGCGCCTTAGACTACTTTGATTACAATTAAAATAAAATTGCATATAAATTCGGGCACGAAACTTGTTAGAGGTGAACTTTTTTGTATGATTAACGCAATTTCATCAAATTTTTAATATTTTTTGCAATATCAATTATATGTTTAATGTTTTAGGGTTTCCCTTTAGTTTGCTGTAACGTTTTTTTTGGATTAAGACTAAAATAAAACGAACATACAGACAGAAGTTCATATGCAAAGTCAAATGATATTTTAATTTCACAGATTTCGAGACAACTTTTGTAAAAAATAAAGATAGGTTGCTGAAGTTAGAAAGCACCATGAACTGGTCTTGATTGACAAACTGTAACTGCTAGACTAGCTTATAAGATTGAACTAAGGCTGGTTCCCCATTCAAATTTTAAAAAATTGTTAAAGCGTTAAAACCAAATCTTAAATATTTACCCGTTGTGTAGCGGGTAAAAATTTAAGATTTGGTTTATTATTCAAAGTAAAATCTGTCTCAATTCAATTTGACATTTCTCATTACTTGAGCCCAAAAATAAATATTTGCCTTATCAAAAATATGACTTTACATGGTTCCCAGAGTAATTTAAACTAGTAAAAACCGAAATTTTAAACTGGAACTGGGTTTTAAACCAAAAACAAATTGAACTTTATGACCAACAAACTGGTTCCTCCTAGAGCTCCGAGCAAAACATGCTAAAAAACACTCTTTCAATATGCCTTTAGGGATCAGAGTTCCACTTTTGCGAAAAAAGTTAAAATGAAAATGGCACTAAGTGCGATTTGGAACGCTTTGGGTTCAGCAGAACTTATTTTGTTTGCTTTATTAATTTTTAGTTTTGAATAAATGAATAATAACATTTTGATAAATATATTATGTTCTTGATATTAATTATATCGTATTAATGTACAAATAAATTTATTTGCATTTGAAAAAAAGCTCAATGTAAAAGCAATCAAAGTTTCTGACATAAATGAGCATCCTAACAGCAAAAATGAAGAGAACCAATAAAATATTGGCAAAATTGTGAAATAGCTTTTGTGTTCACAAATAAAAATAAAATGTTTGCCTACGTTTGTATAAAGTTGTGTTTATTTTTGTTAATAACGAAATAACCAAAATATGAAAAACTTTTAACGTGGACCAATTTTAATAATACAACTCAAATTCTATGTAGGTTGTCTTGTACCCAACCAAGCTCGTTAGCTCATATCATATTTGCTGGAACCCTAAAAAAGAATTTGTATTAAGAAATATTTCACAAATCTTTTCCCTAATTCCACACAATTGGGGTCAAAAAGCAAGTCCCTTAATATTCTTATAACAAAGGAAATGACTTAAGGAAGTGAGAGGACAAAGACCGAAATATACTGCAGGCTTATTGTTGTATTTTTGGGAGTTGAATCGAAAAATTTGAGACAGAATGTGATGTTGCCAATTTGTGCAAAAGTTTTCGGTTTTCAAATTTATCGTTACTCACTAACTGGTTTTTGGGGTTATTCGGGTAAGAGGAAAACAAGTAATGTATCGTTGCGTATAGTTTTTTTACGTTTTGCTACTAATGCCATCAATATTTTGCACTTTAAATGTACTGCATTATAAAATATGCTGTCAGAAGGCGACCAAATGGTAGAGTTGCAGTTACCATGTCGTAGAATATTCATTGCTGAATACAGACTAATTTTGTAAGATATTGTCATGATATTGAAAAAAAAGTCGGGGTTAAATTTGTAGGTTTATAGTATAAACATTTTTACGTTTGGAATGTTATTCATAATCTTAATAACTATATTTATGTTAAAAACAATATTTGCGTTTTGTGGATTTAATTTTTGTTAATTTTTTGGTAAAAAGGAAAGTTTTAGTTTATTGGCTAAATTCATGAACAGAATAATAAATAAACAGAAGATCCCAGGTTCGAGTCCTGGTCGGGGCATCCATTTGTGTGATGAACGCACATGTTTGTACTCGGGTCATAGTTTATATTAATGTATGAATGTTCATTCTGAGTTCCCCCCCCCCCCAGTTCGCTGTATGGTCATCAATTACGCAAGCTCTGCTTACTTTGGGGCCACAAAGCTGCTGTGTTTATATGGGGATTTATATTCTTAAATTATTCGGAAATCTCGTATTATACGGGTCACCTACCAATTTTGTACGAGGAGTCTAGTTTCCGTTTCAGTTTTACTTGATGGTTTTTTTTTGGGATAGTTGCTTAGAATTATGGTCGGAGCGTATGTGGCCATTTTCCAAAAGGTATAACAGGTCACCTTGTAGATATTTAATCTTTCATTTAACCCTATTCTTTCTTTCAAACTAATTTGTTGATTTCGTTTCGTTAATTTATAGAATTATTAAGCATTTGAGATGCTTCGACTTATTACCAATCAAGAAGCAGTGGAGTTAAAGTTCCTTTTGTTTATTTTGTAAAACCCTTCCAAAAGTTTCTCACTCGTTTTGAACTTGACATTCCTCTAAAAGGTATAAATTTATGCTCAACAACTTAAATTGAACGAAAATTAGCAAGATAATAATAAAACGATGATAAACCTGTGACGCAATTTTTTTCTGAAAGGATGCTTAACTGTAGTAAAAAAATTTGTACTTTTGAATATAACAAAGAGCTTTTTTTCAATGCAAAGGAAGTTATTTTTCGTTAAAATGATGTAATTAATATCAAGACCTAATCAAAATATAATTACAAATAACGTTAAATAAGTTTTTCTTAATTGTATATTATATAGAGTCATGTCAGTTATTATATATAACCTGCATGTATATTATATAGAGGCGAAAATATTTTTTATTTCGCTATATTTACTTTTATTAGGTTTGTTTTGGAAAATTCCTTAGAATTATGGTCTGAGCCGATGTGCCCTTTTTCCATAAAATAAGTCACCCGGTAATTAATCTATTATAATAATTAATCTATTAATTATTATATTATATTAATTAATCTAATTATATTAATTAATCTATTATAGCGGAAAATTGGTCTTAGAATATAATTCCTATTTTTCACAGTTTTTCCTATTTTTATTGTTTTCACGGAAACAAATCAAACAATATTCAGTTTCGCACTCCATTTTCTCCTTGCTTCGACGCGGTTGTTTCCAGAAAATGTCTTTAAAACAATCTGTACAAATCACTTGAATATATTACTTTTAGTTTGTTTCACGTTCAGCTGCTTTGTGAATTGAATACACTGGTTGTGGATTTCTAAACAGAAGTAAATTTACATCTTTTCTTTGCGACAGTACTGTGTAAAACATTAATTTGATCCTGCTACATGTTGGTTTGTTTTATTTTGGCGATAACAGTAGTTTTCTCTTTGTTTCTTGTTCAACGTTTTGTAATCTATATTAATTACTATGACGAAATTTATTGAGGTAGTTTTGGAAAACTTTAGTCTGAGTTTAATCTGCATCTTTACTGCGTCAGCTGCTGGATTTTCCACCGCGATACACGCGGCTGATTGTTGCTAAGGATTTCTTAATTATTTAAAGAATCACGGTGTTAAATTTAATATCGGCGTAGTATAACTTTTTTTCACGTTTTTTTTTACAAGTTCATGCGAGCAGCTGACGCATAATCCCTTCTCCACTATTCAGCTGGCGATTTTTCAAGGTCAGTATGATAAAAACTATTTATGGAAAACGTTTCAGCTGGCGTACTCATGTTAGGTAGAAAAAGTAAAATGTCTATCAGAAACAAACGTACAGTTTACAATCTTTGTCCACGCCAAATCCTACGTCCTGCACAAACTGCAGGTAGTTCAAAATCTCTTTTGCCGCAGGGCCACAAACGCACCGTGGTACGTGCATAACGTGAACCTGCACTGAGATCTTGAACTGCCTACAGTGCAACAACACCTCAAAACACTCTCTGAAGCGTTCTTCAAACGCTCCGAAACCCACCCCAATTAGTTCGAGATTCAGTCTCATATACTACTCCCTTTTTAGATTCGAAGTTCAAAATCGCTAGACCTAGGAATACGCAAGCGTACTGTTCCACCAGACTGAAATCCGATCTCGAAGCCCTTCTGGCCGCAAATTCTATTTCTAACGTAAATTCGTATTAATTCACTTTTATTTTTAAATTTTTTTATTTTGTTTTGTTCATTTTAATTTTTCATTTATGAGCACCTTCAGTGCTATGAATTCACCTTCAGTGCTTTGATTTCACCTTCAGTGCTTTGAACACCTTCAGTGCTATGTAAATCCCAGCAGGTGACTCCTTCTGGGCCCCGCTAGCGCTGCCTCTTTCTCCAATTGGCCGTCGTTCAGATGAAGGCTATGTGGCAAAAAATTGCACGAGTCATTCTGGGGGTTTTTTAGTGGGTATAGGCTCTGGTAGACTCGGAGTGACGAGTCCAACATAACTCCGATCGCGCGTGCGGAGTATGCGTAAGAGCATTTTTTAATTCCTCCTGTTCCATGGAGGGGAACAAAAAAAAAGGTGGCGTACTACATTCTCGCTCCGATCGCCGCCCGGTACGGACGTTCCAAGACCACTCCGATTGCACAGTGGTCCCGTCTCCTAAGAAGGGCGGTCATAGTGGTTGCAGGTCGGATTCAAAATGAAAGAATAAGTTTTTTTACCTAATAAATGATTGTTTGGAGGTTCTAAGGGTAATAAAAGTAAAATAAAATATACTTTTAAAAGCAAGGTAGATATATTCTTAAAAAAAAGGCACTCAACCATACTAAAAATAGGTAGGTAAGTAAGTAACAATAAAATTGGTAAATAATATTTATTTATTATTTATGAGCATAGATTAAATGGCATATAAATAATAAATATACCAGATAAAAGTTATATAAAAACACTTCATATAAAACAAGGGCTATTTAACATTGTAGGAAAACATTATAATTAACAATCTATATATTTAAAAAATTTCAATATAGTTTAAGTACATAATAAATCCAACACTTCTTTCGTCAATACAGACTTCTTCTTACAAGGCAACTTTCTTATACTAGAAATAAGTGGGTCTGAATCGAGAAGAAGTCTGTTTAAAAGATCAATATTAGTCACAAGTCGGGAATGTTTCCTAGTGTTATCGCGTCTAAATAATTTCACTGATTTATTACATGATTTGGCGGCCTCTTCAGACAATTCACCAATAGATAATATACAATTATCAATTACCTCTGATCCGTGCATTAAAACCTTATGTATAGATGAAGGCAAGTTATACCAAGGATACTCCTCAACAAGCACTTTTGCAGTATCAAAATATATATTCTCTTATATTTTAGCTAGCATAGCTCTTAAATTTTAGTGAATTTTATACCCTGATGACAGGCTCTGCAGAATTTGCCTACATCTGTCTATTTGAGCTTTTCTAATACCAGTTATTTCAGCAGAAATTTCAGAATTATGGAAAAATTTTCTTGCGGTGTTTCCGTCATTGGATGTGCCACTTCCTCCACTTGGGGGTTTATCTACAATCAAACCTAATTTTTCCCTAAACTGCTGCTGAATTAACTCTTTCCTCTGAGCGAGAAAGGCTTTATCCTCGGCCGAACGCGCTTGCCATTTTTTGAAATTAATTCGATAGGTAACGTGAATGAAATATTCAAAAAATCTTATGTATGAATGAAGGGGAGATAAACCGAACTCAAATTTACTAGCATCGGGTACCTTATTAAAACATTTATTTAGGTCGTTCATCTCTTTCGGTGTTGCACCACAAATGTAACACCTACTCGCAGATAAATTACTAAGAGCAGAACAAACTTTACCATCAACCATAGCTAACTGTAAAGTGTGTGAGATTTTAATTTCGAAACGAAGAAACGAATTGGTCGGCACCACCTAGTAGAGGAAAGGCGTGGATTTTTCCAAATAATTGATTCATCAGAGGTGTTTTTACAAATAAGTTGTAGGGGTACGTAAGATGTAACTAATAAACTTGAGTCATCAATTGCTGAATCTGAAAATTTCTACTTGTATTCACTATGGCCTGTGCTGCCATCAAAACCCCATTTACCAGACTATCAAATACAGGCTTTTGAGATTCAACAATTCGACTTGATGAATGATCTAATAATGATTGGAAATTAATCTCAGCAGATGATATCGTTACGCGAATATCAGTTGGATAGCAACGTTTTTTCGCTTCCAACACTTTTTGATAACACGGAAAAACATTTGGTATTTTAGAATTTATCAAATATTTAACAAATGTATTGATGATTGGTAAGTTTAGCCTCATTATTAAAAGAAACGATTTCGTCTGAGCTAAATTTAAAGGAACTGTCTTCTGATTGATTGGAATCATTAAGCAAAGTATTTACAGCGGAATCGTCTATCTGAGATAAAAGTGCTAACCTGCGACGTTTGCTTCTCTTGCTGCACTCTCCAAACTCCTTTTTGTGCTGCGTCCTGCTTGTAGGTTGAAGCGGCTCGCTTCCATCGTCGTTTTCACATAGTCCTCCTTCAGAGCTCTCAAGTATGCACATTTCGATCTCATTTAACCAGTCACTGTTTTTGGCAATCAGCTTAGATTTTGACCTCCCCAGATTTTTCCAATATGCAGCAAACCGTTTACAAAGATTATAAATTAAATCTCTCAAGTAATGGGTCTGGATATTTTCAGTGCCCGGTAATAAGTCTGCTAGGATTCCAAAAACTTCGCCAGATCTATCTGCCTCATTTTTTTTATTCGTCGCAGATAACCAGGTGTTTGGAACAACCATTCGAGGAAAAGAACACTTGATGGTGACCCCTGCGTAATAAAGGAAAGACAAAATTACAAAACTATCTTAGGTATCAAATATACCTACATGCAACCTAGGTCCTTTAAATGACCCATAACAATCCTCGGCGCACTTTGGCGCACCTTGAGTTTACAGTTTTTGAAACTAGACAAACAAGAGATTATTTTGAATATGTTTCATCTTTGGGGATTAGTTCCCTTCTAAGTAAAAGTCTAATTTAATATGGGGAGAGCAGCAAAAACAAAGAAAATCGGAAGTCTCTCTTTGTAGAGTGGTGGTTACCTATAATGACAGCCTTAAGTAAACACAATAGATTAAAAATGTCGTACATATCTTTTTTAAATATTCATGGTACAAAAATATCACAAACAATCATATTCCACGAAAAACAATACTTTGAAAACACAAGAAATTTCGGCCAAAAGATTACGGTAATTCGCAATAATGAGTTGTTACCACTTCGGGTGCACAAAATTTAATGTAACATGTAAGTTATTGCAATTTCTTTTATACTTGAGGGTTGAAGGGTTATTTGTCTACACTGAAACCATAAATTATGTCATAATTTGACCATCAACATTTCAGCACTATGACTTATGGCGGGACCACTGGATTGGATGGATTGGTCCGTCCCTTCCCGATATTCCGTGGCGCTCAGTTTACTGACGTTACAGTATAGCGTGTTGGTTCCGTGATACGGTTTTTCTGGGTTTTCGTACTCCCTCCGAGCGCTATCGTAGTGATTTTTCTTTGCGACTAAGCCTCTTAGTCTTCCAAGTGCTGTGCTGAGTTGTGTTGTGCTTGTGCTGAGTGCTTTGATGTGCCCAGCGTGATTAGTCTGGTTTCAGTACAAAGGATACTTAACGGTGACAACGAATTAGTACTGATCCAGTCCTTTTATTTTATTCCTTTTTTCTATTTCATTTATTTTTCCTATATTTTCATATTTATTTTTATCATATCTATGTGTTTTTCGTGTGCATTCGCCTTTTCCGTCGGTAAAGGTTGACCCTAACGCGGTCAACTTTTTACCTGCGTACCTTTTTTTAGGTTTCTAGGTAGCGGCCTTCGGCGAACTACGGTTAGTTTTAAGTCATTCTCCCCAGCCCCCTACCGCTGGTAGGGAGGTTAGCCGCTAGGGTGCGCTAGGTTTCTACGAATTCTAGGCATACATTATACAATTATATATTTATAGTACCAACCCTCCATTATGGATTCGCAGTTAAATAAACTTTGCGAAAGTCTTCGCCCAGGCGCTCGTAGCGTCCGGCGCCAACATATCTGACGATACTTTAACGAAGACCTTACAGGCAACAATCGCATTCCCGGCCCTACAGGCCCCAACCCCGGCCCCTCAGGCCAACCACGCCCAGATCCCTCAGATCTTTACCTCTCCCGCGTCTCCCGCACCCTCCGACATGGACTGTATGTCGGAAACGTCCTCGCGCACATCACATGGGAAGCGTACCGCTCCCGGGAGTGATTCAGACTCTGCTGCGTCTGAAGCTCCGTCGGTCGCCGCCACTTTAACCGGTTCTCCTGAGCCGCCATTCCAATTAGTTGCCAAACGCTCTAAGAAGCGTTCGAAAAAAGCCGTAATGTCTTCAACACCCGAACCCTTCCCGGTGTCCTCAACACCCGCCCCCATGCCGCTTATTATTCGAAGTAACCGCGTCTCCGTCGGTCCCGTCAAAGCCAGCGACGCACTGCGCTCTCGTCCTATCTAAGCCTCAGCTCCCTCCGCCCGTCTTCCTCTGCGAAAAAGCGCGCTGGATCGCGGTCTCTATCTTGTGCAAAGAGCACAAAATTAACTATCTCAAAGTGAACAACGCAGGCGATACCTTTAAAATCCAAGTCGTAACTATCGACGACTTCCGCGCGTTCACTAGGCTCTTATCAATCAGACAAATCGCGTACCACACTTACGCCCTCCCGGAGGTGCGTAATATCCGCGCAGTACTACGGGGCGTCGCCTTTGAACTCAGTAATGACGAAATTCTAGAGGACCATAAGTTCCAGGGCATCCCGGCTGAAGTGCACAAGATGCTTTCAAACCACGGTAAACGTTTTCCGTTTGCATTAGTTATTCTATCTAACACTCGCACAATCTGCTGACTCTCGAATATCTCCGTCGAACGTCCTAACCGTCGTGGACACCTCACTCTCGCTAACTTTCCGCCGTTGCGCAACCGGGGTCCCCCGGAAGCAAAGCCCGAGCAGCCGATGCCGACCACGACTCTTTCCTGGCTCTGATCACCACCCCGTCTCCCGCATGCTAGGTCCGCCTATTGATAACGTCACTTTTCCTAAGACCTTAACCAACTGGAAAGGTCTAACAGGCCCCGAACTCTCCGCTCGCGACCTCGCCAGACCAATGAAGTAGCTCGGATAATAAAGAATCATTAGTAAATTCCCTCACTGATGCTATCAACTCAGCCATCATTGATAACGTACAGGTTGCTAAGCAAGGCAAACCCACGCTTCCCTTAGTCGTTAGCAATCTTATTAAAGCTAAAAACGCAACTCTCTGGACAGCCAACAAATATCCCACGCCCGCCTATAGAACAGGTGCGAATCAGCTTCAACGTAAAGATAGGTCTTGCCTCGCAGAACACCGAGACGCTCAAATGAACGATCTCATGAACAATATCTCCCCGTCCCACCAAACGTACTATAGTATGGGCCGTGCTTTACGCGAAGACGCCATCTCTCACGTTCCTCCTCACACTCGGCCCGATGGCACTACTGCCTTCGAAGTCGAAGAGAAAGCCGAATGCTTCGCTGACAGCGTTGCTTCACAATGCTAGCCTAGCACGTAACCCGCGGACCCCTCCCACATCCAGGCGGTGGAGGACGAAGTTGTCCGCAGAGAATTTCTCCCCATCACCAACCACCCCGTCACAGTCTCTAATGATGAAATCTTGATTCTCATTATAAATCAAAAGTCCAAAAAGACTCCCGGGTGCGGATGATATTTTTTTTTTTGTATTCAACATTTGTTTAGGGGCTTTTGTTAAACATGCCAGCCCCATGAGACAAAATTAAATCTATTACACTATATGATATTTGATATTTTATTTTTATTTTATATTTGATGATATTTCTAACGACGCACTTTAACACCTTTTTTTTTTTTTTTTTTTTACTGCCGAGGCACCCTCACGGGAGGGAGGTGGAAGATGCGTCATGCATACCCGCCCGCAGGTAAATTCCTCTGCGGGGGGGTTATGTGGGACTCACCAGAATGGCACCTACCCACTAAAAACCACCTGTTGGCTGTGGTAAGCGTATACCTTTAGCCTTCATCGGAAGCGACACCCGTCGGGAAGTTGGGCGCGCTGGCGGAGACCCGCTAGCGGGACTTCCGCCTGTAGTGAAAGTTGCACTGAAGGTGCTCAAAGGGACATGAGTTGGTGGCCGTTCTGGGCAGCCTCCGGTGAAGCCGGGGCTGGGCAGAGGTCGGCCGAAGCATGATTTAGGGATCAATTCATTTAAATGAACCTACAATGAATTGAGAAGGGAACTATGCTCCGCCAGAGCTAGCAAACGCTCTGTCGGAGTACGTGAAGCCCTAAGTTTACGGGCTAAGACTGCGATTTCACTAACATCGACATTTTTAATAGCGTCGCAGACGATACGCATATCGTCTGCTACGGAGGATTGAGGAGTGGGTTTGTATGGGCGAGGAGCCGGGATGGGATTCGATGCGGGACGCTGCCTCCAGTTTTCTGGAGCAGGCTTGGGCTGAGTAGGCTTTGCAGCCGGAGGAACCCGGCTACGCAGCGGCGGAAAGTTTTCTTGAGAAAGGCGCGGGGCCTGTTTGGGAGCCGCCCTTTTGAAATTGGAGCGCATGCAACGGGGTGCACGAGGGCAGCCCCTGTAATTTGCGGTGTGGCCGGACTGGCCACAAAGCACGCAATCGGGAGGAGAGGGAGTTTCAGGAGTGCGATTGCACTCCTTAGTGAAGTGCGGGACCAGGCACTTGACGCACCTGGGCGGTGCGCGGCAGTTGGCTGCCGCGTGCCCGTACAACTGGCACCGATGGCACTGGCCGGGATGACCGCGGCGATGAGGCGCCTCGATTGAGATCCCAGAGAGGCCGCAAATAGAGCTAACCCCTTTCAGGATCTCTCTGGACTTGGGGACGTTGGCGAGAATCACCAAAGCGAGAGGGTGTTGCCTCCCGTACTTGCTGTGCATTTTATGCACCGCGAGTGCCGGGAAGCCTTGGGACTGCAGATCCTCCAGGATGGCCTCGTTCGATAATTCGAACGGGATTCCCCTGAGTACCGCTCTGATCTTACGCTCTTCTGACAGAGCATAAGTGTGATAAGCATATTGCTTATCGGTGAGGAGCTTTGTTAAAGCTCGAAAGTCGTCTATCGACGAGACTAAGATTTTAATAGATTCACCCGAGTTGGCTGCTCGGATGTAATGGATTTTGTGCTCATTGCACAATGTCGAGACCTCGGTCCATTTACCCTTTTCCCGAAGGAAAACGGGTGGTGGGACCTTGGCCTTGACAGAAGTTGGGGCCGGAGCGGGTGTTGAAGACACCGGGGCAGCTGGCGTTGAAGACGCCGCAGGAAGTATAGGGACGGGCGTCGAGTCTTGTTTTGAACGCTTCTTAGAGCGCTTCTTAACAAGCGTAAAAGAGGGAGACTCAGGGCCAGTTGGGGTGGCGTCCGAGGATGACTCGGTCGCGGGTGCGCGCTTGCGTCGCGGAGGGGCGTCTACTTCGCACTCCATGTCACTGGAGGAAGGGGACGCGGGAGGGCCTAAGACCTGAGGGGTCTGGGGAACTGGGGTGGCCTGAGGGGCCATTGTGGACATTATCGTCATGAAATGAGGGATGAGAGAATCTAGGAAACGGAACTTGTCAGCATTTATATGTATGCCTTCAGCACCGATACTATCAGCTAACTTCTTCCTAATCTCATCAGAGCTTAGGGAAGCCATTGCGGAGGGGTTGGGGAGGGACAATATATGAACCTAACAACGATGACTAACTCCCTAAAACCACCCTACACGCAGTAGGGCGGTTGAGAACGACGCGGATAACTTACTCGAACACAGCACTTGAAGTCCTGGAACAACGAATTCCCGTCGACGAAGCTCACGTTCCACGAGGTACGGTTAACAAGCCACTATTCGCCGTGAAAACGGCGTTAGAAACTTATTAGAAGTACGGTTAACGAGCCACTGTCCGCCGTGAAAACGGCGTTAGAAACTTAATACGGTAAACAACTATGAAATTTGGGTGCTCAATTAGCGCGGGAGCTAAAAGAGCGGGAAGGCGTCTGCGATCGACGTGCGCTCGAGAACGCACGCAGACCGAGACTGATGCTTTAACACCTGCTTCAACAGGTGCTTACGTACAAGACGTTGTTATATTCAATGCCTGCTTCGACCTAAGCTACTTTCTAAAAGCTTGGAAAGAAGCGGAGGTCATAGGCATTCCCAAGCCGGGTAAACCTCTGAATATCCCGACTAATCACAGGCCCATCAGCCTCCTCAAGGCCATGTCTGAACTTCTCGAGAGAGTCATACTCTCTCGAATGCGGAACCATCTGTTTCCAACGGATGGCGATCCTCTCATAAGTCCCCATCAGTTCGGCTTTCGCGCTAAGCACTCCTGCCCTCAGCAAGTCCATCGAATCGTCGTGTACAAACTCGAATGCTTTTACCCACGGCGTTGCAGTTTTCTTTGACGTAGCCAAGGCTTTCGATAAAGTCTGGCACAGTGGTCTCGTCTATAAACTTTACAAAATAGGCTTACCGGATCACCTAGTTAGAATAATCGCATCGTTTCTCAAAGATCGGACGTTTCTCAGTCCTCGCCCCTTTGTTGTACACCGTGTACACTTATGATATTCCCGTCCCGCCGAAAGGCGTCGAACTTGCCCTCTTTGCCGACGACACCGCCCTTTACACCAAAGGCCTCAGTGTCCTGGGTCTCACCACTAGACTCCAAAAGGAGCGCAAGGTCCGCACGGTATTAAGGGGCGTCCCGTTCGAACTCAGTGACGACGACATTCTCGAGGACCTTAAGTACCAGGGTTTCCCGCCTTATGCAGTGCACAAGATGCATTCCAACCACGAAAAACGTTTTCCGTTAGGATTAGTAATCCTAACCAATATCTCAACTCGAGGGAGATTTTCAGAGAGGCTTGCACAATCTGCGGACTCTCGAACATCTCCGTCGAGCGTTTTAACCTACGTGGGCACCCCGGGCAATGCCACTGTTGCCAGTTTTACGGCCACGCAGCGGCAAATTGCTCTGCCCCTCCTACGTGCGTAACGTGCCTAGATCCCCATATTACGGAGGAGTGCACTCGCACTCCCGACTCCACTTCCCCCCTGCATATGTGCTGTGTAGCCAGTCCGGCTACACAGCAAACTACAGGGGTTGTCCGCGCTCCTCCGCTAAGAGGGTCTAAACTGGCGCTGCCGCCTAAGCATCTATTTGAGTTAGCCGAGCATCTCTCGCTTCTTAGTTCTTTATAAATTCTTTAATTCGTATAAATTCGTTAAAAAAGTAAATATAATGTCTAGACCCGCAAATCCCGCATCCTGTCGTATCAAACCCAAGGGCTTATCCCTAGTTTCTTTTAACGTTCGTCGCCTTAGTACTAACCTTCCTGAGCTCAAACTGTTCCTTCAGAAAAACGAGCCAGACTTATTGCTTCTTGAAGAGACGTGGCTCACTCCGAACCGCTCCAGGTGGAACTGCTATTTATTACAAAAGAGGTTTCCATTGCTGTCCTCTCCCTACCCCTCCTCTCCTCTACATGGAAACCACTGTGTGTAGATTGGCTATGACTGGTCAGCTCTTGCTCAGCTTTGAGGCCATTCTCGCCCTCGGCCATTCAGTCATTATGTTCGGAGACTTTCACGCCGTGGACGTTTCAGCCTAAGAGGCCCCGAACTCTCCGCTCGCGATCTCACCTGATCAATTAGATAGCCCGGATAAAATAGATTCATTAGTAAATTCTCTCACTGATGCTATCAACTCAGCCATCAGTGACAACGAAAAGGTTGCTAGGCAAGGCAAACACACCCTTCCCTTAGCCATTAGCAATCTTATTAAAGCTAAGAACGCGCCTCTCCGGAGAGCCAAGAAATATCCCACGCCCGCCTATAGATTAGCTCCGAATCAGCTACAATGAAAGTTAGGCCTTGCCTCACGGAACTCCGAGACGCTCAGATGAACGATATAATGGAGAATATCTCCCCATCCCACCAAGCGTATTATAGTATAGCCCGAGTTTACGCGTAGACACCGCCTCTCACGTCCCTCCTCTCACTCGTCCCGATGGCTCTATCGCCTTCGAAGTCGAAGAGAAAGCCGAATGCTTCCCTGACAGCGTTGTTTCACAATGCTCGCCCAGCACGCAACCCGTGAATCCCTCCCACATCCAGGCGGTGGAGGACGAAGTCCTTCGCAGAGACTCTCTCCCCATCACCGCTGACCCCGTCACAGTCTCTAATGATAAAATCCCGCTTCTCATTAAAAGTCAAAAGTCCAAATATGCACCGGGTGCGGATGGTATTTCCAACCACGCACTAAAGCGCTGGCCTCAACAGGTGCTTACCTTGTTAGCTGTTATATTCAATGCCTGCTTCGACCTTAGCTTCTTTCCAAAAGCTTGGAAAGAAGCGACAGTTATAGGCATTCCCAAGCCGGGTAAACCTCTGAATGTCCCGGCTAATCACAGACCTAATGGCCTCCTCAAGGCCATGTCTAAACTCCTACGTCATAAATTAAACTAGAGTCATACTCTCTCGAATGCGAAACCATCTGTTTCCAACAGATGGCGATACTTTCATTATTCCCCATCAGTTTGGCTTTCGCGCAAAGCATTCCTCCCCTTAGCAAGTCCATCAAATCGTCAAATACATACTCGACGGCTTCTACCCGCGGCGTTTTAAAACGGTTGCAGTTTTCTTTGACGTAGCCAAGGCTTTCAATAAAGTCTGGCATAGCGGTATCTTCTATAAACGCTACAAAATAGGCTTACCGGATCGCCAAGTTAGAATAACCACGTCGTTTGTCAAAGACCGTACGTTTCGTTTTAAACATGAAGGCAACCTTTCCGTGCCTGGTCCCATGAAGGCTTGAGTCCCTCAAGGCTCAGTCCTCGCCCCTTTGTTGTACACCGTGTTGTTCCCGTCGAGAAACAAACGTACACTTTATAAGGTCTGCGTTAGACCCGTCATGACATATGCCTCGCCAATCTTTGCCCACGCCAAACCCTCCGTCCAGCACAAACTGCAGATAGTTCAAAATCTCTTCTGCCACAGGGCCACAAACGCACGTTGTTACGTGCGCAACGCGGACCTTCACAGAGATCTTGAACTACTTTCAGTGCAACAGTACCTCAAAACACTCTCAGAATTGTTTTTCAAACGCTCCGAAACCCACCCTAATCCCTCAATTCGATATTCAGTCTCGTGTACTACCCCTGTCATAGATTCGAAGTTCAAAGTCGCAAGACCAAGAAACGCGCACACGGGCGAACCCACGCAATTAACACTAGATCTCGAAGCCCTTCAAGCCGCAAATTCTAATTCTAACGTAAATTCGAATTAATTCAATTTTTAGTTTAATTTTGAGCACCTTCAGTGCTATGTATTCACCTTCAGTGCTTTGAGCACCTTCAGTGCTATGTAAATCCCAGCGGGTGACCCCTTCTGGGCCCCGCTAGCGCGGCCTCTTTCTCCAATTGGTCGTCGCTCAGATAAAGGCTGTGTGGCAAAAAATTGCACAAGTCATTCAGGGGGGTTTTTTGGTGGGTAGGGCTCTGGTAGGCTCGGAGCGAGTCCCACAAAACTCCAATCGCGCGCGCGCGGAGTATGCGTCAAAACATTTTGTTATCCTCCTGCCCTCTCCGTGGAAGGGTACAAAAAAAAAAAAAACCGGCTTACTATCACTTAATTTTTTTATTTTTTACCACTTTCGCAAGCTCCCAATTCCACACCCACCGCGGGTTTACCAGCTGCCACTTGATTCAGTTGTAAGTCATTCAAGATCTATTGAAAAAGATGTCAAGCAATCGGCGTAAAATCACTGCGCAAAATGCAAAGCTACCTCCCGGACTAATATTTTAACTGAATCGTTTGGTGCGTTTCCTGTGGTGCTATGTAACGAGATCCCTTAAATTTTCTAAGGAAGTTCAGTAATAAAATAAATTTAAAACGGCAGTACTAAATTACTCCCTCAATTTAACACATAAAGTTTGATAAACGAGCAAGTTAAATCTTCTTGTTGATAACTATACAAGTATATTACCAGGACAGGTTTTCGTTTTGCGCTTGGTATATAATTTAAACTGGAGTATGTACTTTATAAAAAATCGTAGACGTGGATTTTTTTATTTCCTTTTTTATTTTACAATAACGTGTAAAACTTTTTTATGAATAACACATAATAGGTCTTATGAAATAATACCTATGAAACTGCCGTTTTGCCGTACTGGCCATTTCAAATGAAAATATTTTTTTTTGACTGATAATTCTAATTTCAAATTAATTTTATTTGACAAACATGGAATTCTTTTTCTAAAATCGTCATTTGTTTAATAGTTAGTGTTTTGTTTTCAACGCATTCGAACATTTTCCGTCATCATGGATAAGTTAAAAATTCGAGTAATTATGGAGTATGAGTACCGTCGTGGCAGCAAAGCGGCACAAGCGGCACGCAACATCAACGACGTTTACGGAGCGAACACTACAAACGAACGCACCACCCGTTATTGGTTTACCCGCTTCCGTTCTGGAAATTTTGACCTGAAAAATAAACCCCGTGGTCGTCCGAAAACTTTGGTCGACAATGACGAATTAAAGGCAATTGTGGAAGCTGATGAAACTCAATCCACGGCTGAATTAGCAACAGCTTTCGACGTTAGCATCAAAACAATATTGGTCCATTTGCGTCAAATTGGCAAGGTAAAAAAGCTTGACAAATGGGTACCCCACGAACTCAATGACCGCCAGCGCGAAGTACGCGTGGAGACGTGCCTTGCACTGCTCAGCAGGCATACAAATGAAGGAACTCTGAACCGCATTGTTACTTGTGACGAGAAATGGATCCTGTTTGACAATCGTAAGTGCTCAGCAAGTTGGTTGGACCCTGGTTCAGCACCCAAACAATGCCCTAAACGAAAACTTACCCCTAGAAAAGTGATGGTCACTGTTTGGTGGTCTAACGCGGGTGTAATTCATCACAGCTTCTTGCCAAAAGGGACAAGCATTACTGCAGATGTGTACTGTGAAGAACTGAACACCATGATGGAGAAGCTCGCACGTCTCCAACCAGCTTTGGTCAATCGTTCGGCTCCACTGCTCCTGCACGACAACGTGCGACCTTATACTGCACAGCAGAAGGTCTCCAAGCTACAAGAGTTGGGGTTGGAAGTTCTCCGTCATCCGCCGTACTCACCAGACCTTGCGCCTACAGACTTCTACTTTTTCCAGAACTTGGATAACTTCTTGGCGGGAAAAAAACTCAATAAGCGAGAGGCAGTACAAAATGCCTTTGAAGAATTTGTTGCCTCCCGTCCAGCTGATTTCTTCAAGAAAGGCATCAATAAGCTACCAATGCGTTGGCAAAGATGCATTGATTGCATCGGTGATTATTTTGATTAATAGAAATAAAAAATAAATAAAAAAATTACGCTTCATTTATTTCGTGAAAAACGACAATTTCATAGGTAATATTAATAAGAAAGTTAATAAATTAATTTAAATAAAAACGATAAAGATCGCAAAATTTTGTCGGTACTCAATATTAAAATTCTTACCGCCTTTGTTTCTGAAAAGTTTAATATTTAATATCTGTACATGATCATCAAATAATTCAAATAAATGATGTTAACATTTTGACGGCCGAGTAGCGTAGTGGATAGTCGTCATGCCGCAGAGGTCCCAGGTTCAATTCATGGCCGGAGCATCCATTTGTGTGATTTACACAGACGTTTATACTTGGGTCATGGTTATTTTTACTTGTTCACATATTCTAAGTTTGTACACCCAATTCGTGGTTCGGTCACCCGTAACACAATTTCCGCTTACTTTGGGGCCATACAGATAGTGTTTTTGTCTGGGGATTTATTTTTACTGTAATATTATTACTACTTGTAAAAAAAACTAAATAAGTATATAACAGTAGAATAATTACAGTTTCAATAGAGTTGACTTAATTTATATCTGCTTCACTTCATACATTTGTAGTTCATATTTTTATATCGTTTATCGTATAATATTCATATTATGCGATGTTTTTAAATCGTCGAATCGAGGAACATTTCAGTTTGGAATAGATTTGCGGCAATTTCAAGAAAATCTGTACACGTGACTTTATCGATTTAACTTTGTACTTTTTATGTATAGTTGGTTGTTCAAAATCATATTTCTCAAAATAGGATAAGTTTGTCTTGTGACTGTGGAAGAGCACAAGTGTAACGCGGAATAGAATTAATTACAGATTAAGTCTTGTGAACCAACAGCATCTATGGCACTTATGGTAGCTACTACCACTCCAAAAGTTGTAAACTAGAAAACAAACAATAGAAAAAACAAAAGACAATAAATAGAAATCTATATTTATATTTATTTTGTATACGTTTATTGTTATGTGCATATTTATATGCTCATTGCTAATTTATGGTATAAATAAGTTACAACCAGCTACACGATCTCCTAATTTCTAACCTAAAGTCGTCTTAAACAAATCACTTATCAGTGACGAGGCCAACTTTTGTCCACTATTCAAGTTTCTTTCTTTTATTGTTTCATTTTATGGTGTAAATAAAATTTTATTATTAATTATCGCTACACGAAACGATTCCATTACATTATAATTTTTTCATATCGTCAATATCTACAAAAATCATTGTTCATATACTAATTGTTCATATAATTCTAAACAAACTGCCATTAAAGATATTATGAATACTCTTAATTGACTCATTTTCTGACCCTTTTAAGGATATCAAAATTCTTTCTACCTGACCGAACAACCCTTATAATTTATACTCTTTAATCGTTTGGAACGTTCTACGAAAATTAACACATCATTGATTTATGCTTTGATAAATGAGATGAGAGAGAGAGAGAGCTACGTTGTATAATATTTCAGGACTAAATTAAATCGAGAGCAAGTTCTTTGTTGAGACTATGAATGACTTAAAAGTAATAATCTGCACATTTATTTTGAGATACTAAAAGGATACCTGCAATATACCTCGGTCTAATAAATTAAATATTTCGTATTTAATGGAAAGCACCTAATATACCTTATACCATATTGGAAGGTGTATATGTATTTATACCTATACCTACTTACGGTATTTATAAAAAAATAAAGATTTTCAAATACAATACAAAATAAATAAATAAATAAAATTAACCTTTATTACTGTTTATAGATGGTCTAACAAATACATGACATTCATCTATCAATCGGAAGATCAATAAAGCAGTTATTAATAAACAACTTGACCCGTGGCATATGCCTCGACAGACTATCCTAATCCAAACCTCCCCAGAAATACTCTTTCAATCATCTTCATAACGTTTAGTTGCCATCCCTAGGATACCCGTTTGACATTATTTTAAACCCCCTTTTAGTCTTATTTTTTTCTTGACATGTGTCCTGTAATGTATCCATTGCTGTTTTAGAGTTTTGCATATCATCGGAGCCTGTTCAAACTTATTAATAGCCTTCATCAACCTATCGAATCCTGTAAAAAATCACATTTCGTTTATATAGCTGCAAAGATTCCTTGAGCATTTAGCATTTCGCCCAAAAATAAAGGATGGGAAATTTTATTGAGGCCAGACGCAAGAAAAATGGCAGGTTATTATCTTTAATGGACGGCACGCATTTAGTTCATTAGGCCCGTTTTCCAAGCCTACAATGTGGTCAATTTGGTTTGTTCTTCTTGTTACCTCAACCGATTTCAAAGGCTAGTTGCTGACATTACAAATTAAACAGGAACATTACTTGTAGATTGTATATTTATATTTGACGGCCTGTTTGGTGTGGAGGTAAGTAGCCTTGCCTTCTATGCCAGAGGTCCCAGGTTCGAATCCTGGTAGGGGCAGATACATTATTGTATTTGCTTTCTAGTCATGGATGTGTAGTTACGTTTATTTATGTTTATTTCTAATATTTATGTATAAAAAAAATATCTATGTGTTTTTATATATTTTTTAATTTTATTTATCCGTTATCCATAACACAAGTTCTTTAATGATACTTAATTTGGGCTAGATAATGTGGTGTGATTGTTAGAAATATTTATTTATTTATTTAAAAATAAATAAGTATATTTTTTTAAATAAATAAATAAATATTTCTAACAATCACATTTTATTTATATTGTAAGTTAAAATTTATAAACATAGAGGCATAAAAAATATATACGTTCGTTTTACATTCGATATAAAAAAAAATTATGAATATAAAAATGATATGAAAGTATGAAAAGTTTGTAAGTTGTATTGGAAACCGAATATTTTTATAAAAGCAGAAATATTTTTACAATGCGGCTTTTAAAGTTTTTGGAGAAGCAAAAGATAATGAAGCGTTGATAATGACTTTACTACAAATTGAATAGTTATGAATTAAAATTAGTTTCATAGAAATAATAACAACATACGAACAATACTGATGGGAATGGTATGATGACGTCGGTGACTTTAGCTTTTTCAAATTTTATGGGACTTACGCTACTTCATACTAGTACCTAGTGATTATATTGTAGCGGTGACGCGCTACTTAACCGAAAAACCATAATGCTTTATCTATAGCTCCCTAAAATATAATAAATTAAAATTATCATATAATTCTTTAAAATTTTAAATATATGAAATACCATAATTTGATGAATTTACGGGATTCTGACCACGATTTTCGATTTTTATTTCGCGCGTCCGCGATCATGGTGCTTGCAACAGCATCGAAATATCGGACGCGCGAAATAAAAATATGAATAAAAGAATATTATAATAAGAATATATAATATATATTCTTATTATAATAAGAATATATAATAAGAATCCCGTAAATTCATTAAATTATAGTGAAAATAACCGCGATAGTTTAAAACAGTTATTATTTAGCCGATACGGGCCGGATGTTGTAAATAAACTAGGTAAAACAAATTGAACGCTTGCGGAAAAAACGTGAATGTGTACGTGAATCGTTGGTGTTTTAAACTAAATGCCGTGATAACGATCTTATACCAATATGTGTGCGCATAAAACCGCGACCGGACATTCAGAGTTCCGCAAATGTTCTACGCAGAGCTAGTGGTAAATTGCTACGGAAACTCATAAGGAATAATAATTGGCAGTTCGCGATCATGGTGCTTGCAACAGCATCGAAATATCGGATGCACGAAATAAAAATCGAAAATCGTGGTAAGAATCCCATAAATTCATTAAATTTTAATGAAAATAACCGTGATAGTTTAAAACAGTTATTAATATGAAATACCATACGAAACAGTATCTCTGCTTATCACAGAGACCAAGAATTGAAAAAGTCACATAGAGAACGCACCCATACGAACCTTCAAATTCTGACATAGCTGGATCAATATCTATCACAACGCCAACAAGGGTAATGTACTAAAAGAAACTGTCAAAATATCCGCTAAAGGAAAAAGTCAGTGATTTATATGTCCTATATAAATAAGTAGTTATATATATCAACGAGGAAGAAGAGGAAGAACTTGGTTGTCTCCCTCCAGTCATACAAAAATGCTAATAAAAGAAAGAGATAGTACTATTTTTGAATGTTGTCACTAAAATATCAATCATGTAGTGACGTCATAGCAGGTGGCTAGCGTGCCACAAATCGCCATTTATTGTTACATTTCTGTCAAAAATAGGCTGTCAAAAGTGATGTTCTGGAGCTTTAATTATGTAACTAGATATCGATGATCTTTATTAATAGGTTTTTTTTTCATACTTTCGATGCAAATGATAACAGGCGCTAATGCAGTAAATCATATCGAAACGGCATTTGCTTTGCTTGCCGTTGTGCGAGTATTTTTGAAACAAGAAGGCGTGAAGAAAGAGGGAATTATGTTTGCTTAGAGTAGTTAATTTTTTTATTTAATAGGCAGGTAGTTGTTTTGTCTATTTATGAATCGTAATTATTGAAGACAAGCCAGACTTTAATTGATTGAACCTTGAACTTTGATGCTTGACCTTGAATAACTTTTAAAGCAAACATCGGATCTATTGGTGTTTTATTTATAATAGTTCATCCCAGGTCTGTACCAAAATTCAGCATGTTGGGAATTCATGCAAACTGACCGCTATTTTTCTGGCTAATTTGACGGGACTATATCAGGAATAAGAAAATAAACTGTATAGTTCTTTATTATTTATATTAAAAGAATTATAATGAAGTAAATAAACCATAAACTATGATTATTTCATTAACGGCAATCTCTTACAAAAGTTTATTAAATTTCAATAATATATTGCAAGTTCTATATTTAGTTCTAAAATATTAATAGTAGATTCGATACTCGTTGTGCAACACTAGAAATGGACGCCATTTTATGTTATTTTTCAAGTTTAGGTATGCACGATTTTTTCGTACTTAGGGCTTGTCCATTGGTTGAGGTCAATGGAAAAAATCTACGCACGGATGCACTAGTTACCGTTTCTTTGAGCTTGCCTCAAATTATATAGCAATAACGCAGGGAAATTTTTATTAACTCATTATAAGAATTTTTACTATTCGGTAGAAAAATGGTAAATTGTGACTGAGCTTTGCATTACTTTATGAAAATATGATAAGGTCAGATATTTAACAAATTATTTGTTGTGCTGTATTTTTCCGTAACTATTTTTCTTTTCTTTTTTCTTTATCTAGACTATTATAATTAGCCACAAAATAAATGTAGCTTAAATAAAAACCTTGTTAAAAACCTTATATCAATCGTAAAATTTATTATAATAGACTGTACTCTCTTCGTACTGCAACTTGGTTTTGATCAAAACAATTATGTTCGAAGCTTATGTTGCTCCAGCAGATTCGTCAACTGAAATTACGAATTTAATTATATTTTACATTAGATATTACGTTTTCCATCTTAGTAGTAAAGATATAAAATTCTAAATTGTTTAGTTGCTAAATTGTTTAATGTAAGCATGTGGTTAAAACTACAGTGCAAACGCGTTCTACCATAGTAGAGCACTCTCAAGTTTTTTTGCGCTATTCCTTAATTTTTTGGTGTTTCCCCCCGTGCCAAGATAAGCCTCAAAAACAATATAACGCAATGGGTCAGCGCTAGGCCAAGTTACTGCATGGGCGCATGATGGCACAAATTTCCGTCAAAATCGGCATTCTACCATAGTAGTACACGCGAGCATCGGTGTAACAAAAGTGAATTAAGGTAAGCAATAATGTAATCGCTATTCATTTTATTCTTCTCAGTACGATTTTGACATTTATAAAACTTTGACTTAGAAATAAGTAATATATAATTAATAGCGTGTCTTGTTATGAATATAATTCATTTCATTTGCGATTTCAGCTATCACTTAACAAAAATGGAGCCTCGTATGGATGGCCGGATTTTGTGCTGGTTAGAAGAAGAGACAAATGACGACGAGATTATCCACAGTGACTTGGATGACGGCGAAGTCAATACCTACACAGGAAGAGATGTTTGACCTCGACCACAAAGATGTTGCGGTTTCACCAGACGAAAATGTTTCTCACTCTGTACTCTCATCGAACCGTACAAGTCAAAATGTTTACGAGTCCAAAAATGGAACATTATGGAGTAAACCACCGTCCACCAGTGTGTCCACCAGAGACAAGATTAAGATCGCAAAATATTAGATTTTGACCCTGGTCCAAAATTATTTGAATATAGCGGGTATAAATGCTTTGAACATCCATCAACTAAATAAATACCAGCAAACTGTAGCACGACGAAATTTCCTACTTGACTTGTCATTTGAACTGGCTAAACCCCTCATGATGCGACGTTTGGCACATGACTATCTTCCTCGGGAATTTAAAAATAAAAACAAAAAGCCTTTTGTGGGTCATATCTCATGATCACTCAAACAAGAGAGTAAGAGTTGGCAAATGTTTTATTGCTCTCCAGCCCGAAATCGCTCCACAAAAAAATGCAGTAAACGATGTGCCAGGTCATGCCCTGATCACCAAACTGTGTTATGTTTTCAATGTGAAGATAATTAAAAGTCAGAATATAATTTTTTTATTATTTTATTTTCCAAAAAGTTGATTATTTCATAAGAGTTTATTTAGTTTATTTCATAAGACTTCTAATTTACAAAGTAACTGTCAATTTTCTTAATTTTTTTTTAAATTACATTTCATAATAAGGATAAAACATATCTAAATTTGTTTATATTTAAAATAAACCTTTTAGTTATATTCAAAATCATAATTACTTTTTCTACTATGGTAGAGCATGCGAGCAATCCTGTAATAAAATAGGGCGCGTGTACTGTAGTGTTAAAATTTTGTTTATGTTAATTAACTATGTTAAAGCCATAGTTAATTAATTCAAATTCAAAAAAACTTTGAATCGCAGGAACTGCACGCATAATATTTGGATGGTTGAACCGATTCTCATCAAACATGAATCAACCAAAACATTCTCGATTCGAATAACAGGATCACAGATACACAGAAAAACAGGGACAAAGATACAAACATGAAACTTATGACTCCACCCTTTTTGCGTTGGGGATTAAACATCGCACGTTAAAGGGTAAGTGGGGAAACATTTTGTCTACAAAATGATAGACTCGAAAAAGCCTAAGGAAAAGTCCCCGATGGCTGTGAGTTTGTCATATGTGTAATAATTTACTTTCGAATGTTAGTGACTTGGTAAGCACTATGCTTATTGGCTCCTTTGTAATTTTAACTTTTTTTTTGTTGTCGTATTTATATTGTTTAATAAATAAATAATAATAACAATGATCAGAAAATTGCACAAGTGAATAAAATTAGGAAAGAACAATACTTAAAATCGGTTTGGTAGATAATAATGGTTACTTATTTTCCGCTTGAATAATTAAATGTGGTGTTTGTGGAGCAGATTGGTTAGTAAAGTATTTCATATTGCGTCAATTTATAAAATGTGGAAACCTGAAGAGAAAGAAAAATCAATGTCTTCCATAAAAGTAAAAAAAACAACTGGGTAACCCTTTAAATACTAGCACCTTCTTTCAACTGCCGAAAATGTTCAATGTGCATGTGGAATCATTTAATTCAATCAATCAATTTAATGAATTTATATCCATATTGAAACGCATTTGGAATCTAGCCAATAAATGCTAATGACAAGCGAATGTTAGTATGCACCGCCAGTGCCCAGTTTCTAAAAGTTTTTGGAAATAAGGTGGATAAAATACGTATTGTTGTGTAGAATTTGATGTTTCACGTGTTGATTTCAAAAATACGAATTTATATTTTGTTAATTTGAGATGATTGAAATTAATATTCTAAAATATGTAGCTTAAGACATTCGCTTTTTGTATACCTCAAACTTAAAAATTACATTTTATAACACATTGAATTGGGTTATAAAAACTAGGTTTACCAGGCATTAAGTGTTACTAAACTTACACAATCAAATACAAAGTTTAGTAACAACTACCAACTAGTTTGTTTATTTGATGGTGTACCTCAGATAAATGTATACTTTTAGAATAGATCAAATATTACGTAGCTTATTACAGTGAAAAGGAACGTAAAAAACATGTTTTCTGCAAACTTGATTTTAATAGAAATATCAACGAAAAAAAAACTAACATTTCTATATAATCTTGATTCCATCTTGAAAGATTTCAATTAATTTTTTAAAGAGCAAATCTGTTTGAATAAATAAAGTTTAAGTATATATTTTTTATGATAATAATACGAGGGTGGATTGAAAAGTTCGCAGCCTAACATAGATATCGTTGTCATATTATTATAAAACCACCCTCATATGAGACCCTCTTTGTCAGTCTCTGGAGCAATTTTTCTCTGAGATACATGCGTAATTATTTATTTTACTGAACATTAAGTGAGAGTATGTTTCAGTAATTTTGAAAATGGATAGTTTAGAGTACCGTACCATGATCAAATACCTCCACAAGAAACACTTAACTCCAAAGCAGATTCATGAAGATATGGTGGCTACTTTAGGAACATCTGCTCCGTCGTATACAATGATAAGAAAGTGGACAGCTGAATTTAAACGTGGACGAGAGAGCATCAAAGATGACCCCCGCTCTGGACGGCCTTCTACAAAATACAAAAAGACAAAATATTGAAGGTATCTGAGATAGATGAAGCTCTAGGGATTTCATACTAACGTACACAAAACATGATCGTTAATGAATTAGGGTTCCACGAGGTATCTGCAAGATGGGTTCCGCGGCTCCTTTCAGTTGAACAGAAACGAATTCGGCTCACGATTTCTAGATATTGTTTAAAGCTTTTTCAAGATGATCCAAACGAATTTTTGGCAAGGTTTTTTACTATGAACGAAATATGGGTTCACCACTATACTCCTGAGTGCAAACAACAATCCAAACAATGGAAGAGACCCAGATCTCCGACCCCCAAAAAAGCCAGGTGTGTTTTTCAGTAAAAAAGGTAATGGCGTCGGTTTTCTGGGATTCTAAAGGTCCTTGTTCTTGGTTGATTACTTAGAAAGAGGTACAGTTATAAATTTTGCATACTACTCTACACTATGACGTCGTTTACGCGAAGAAATAAAGTCTTAAAGACCAGGGTTGTTGACTAAAAAAGTTTCGGTTCATCAGGACAAGGCTCGTGTTCACACATCTGCAGAATCGATGGCTCAAACAGTGAATTGTGGTTTCGAATTGCTTCCTCATCCCCCTTATTCACCAGACTTGGCACCTTCTGACTTCCACCTATTTCCAAAACAAAAAATACACTTAGGTGAAATGAAATTTTCTACCAATGAAGAGGTCAAAGTGACCGTGGATGCCTTTTTTTGGGATCAAGGCTTTGGAGGACCGCTGGACTAAGTGCTGTGACCTAGGAGGAGAGTATGTAGAAAAATAAATATTAAAAATTGTATTATTCCTGTGTTTTCTTATTTAGGCCGCAAACTTTTTAATCCACTCTTTTTTTTTTTTTTTTTTTGGTTCCCCTCCACGGGAAGGGCAGGAGGACATAAAAAATGCTCTGACGCATACTCCGCGCGCGCGATCGGAGTTATGTGGGACTCGTCCCGACGCCTACCAGAACCATACCCACTAAAAAACCCCCTGTCGGCTCGTGCATTTTTGCCACTCAGCCTTCATCTGAGCGACGGCCAATCGGAGAAAGAGGCCGCGCTAGCGGGGCCCTTAAGGGGTCACCCGCTGGGATTTACATAGCACTGAAGGTGCTCAAAAAAGAAAAGTAATAAATAAAAACATTAAAAATTGACAAATAAAATTGCATTAATTCGGATTTACGTTAGAATTAGAATTTACGTTAGAATTAGAATTTGCGGCCTGAAGGGCCTCTAGATCTAAAGTTAACTGCGTGCGTTCGCTCGTGTGCGCGTTTCTCGGTCTAGCGATTTTGTAAATCGAATCTAACACAGGAACAGTATATGAGACTGAATCTCGAACAAGATGATTGGGATGGGATTCGGCGCGTTTGAAGAACGATTCTGAGAGTGTTTTGAGGTGCTGTTGCACTGTAGGCAGTTCAAGATCTCTGTGCAGGTCCGCGTTACGCACGTACCAAGGTGCGTTTGTGGCCCTGCGGCAGAAGAGATTTTGAACTACCTGCAGCTTATACAGGACGGAGGGTTTGGCGTGGGCAAAGACTGGCGAAGCATATGACATGACGGGTCTAACGCAGACCTTATAAAGCGTACGTTTATTTCTAAAAGACATTTTACTTTTTCTTCCTATCATACTATATAGACGGCTTAAGTAAAAACGCGCGAGTTTCGTTACTCTATCGACGTGTGGCTTGAAAGAAAGCGTCTGATCTAAGGTGACGCCTAAGTATTTGACAGTGCGCTTCCAGGGGATGGGAACACCTAACATACGAATGTGCGGATCGGTGTGGCGATTACGACGTTTGTGGTCGAATTGAATAGCAGAACTCTTTTCTGGGTTGACATCGATACGCCATTTTTGAAACCAAACACCGAGGGCGTTTACGGCCTTTTGGAGTCTGGTGATGTTATACGGGATCGCTTGACTTTTAGTGTAAAGGGCGGTATCGTCTGCAAAGAGGGCGAGTTCGACGCCTTTCGGCGGGATGGGGATGTCGTTAGTGTACACGGTGTACAGCAGAGGGGCGAGGACTGAGCCTTGCGGGACTCCAGCCTTTATGGGACGAGGCGCGGAGAGCGTGCCTTCATGTTTGATTCGAAAAGTACGGTCTTTAAGAAACGACGCTATTAATCTGACTAGGCGAGCCGGTAAGCCTATTTTATAGAGTTTAAAAACGAGACCGCTGTGCCAGACTTTGTCGAAAGCCTTGGCTACGTCAAAGAGAACCGCGATTGTTTTTTTACGACGCTGAGAGAATCCTTCGAGTATGTACTCGACGATTCGATGGACTTGCTGAGGGCAGGAGTGCTTAGCGCGAAAGCCGAACTGGTGGGGAATGATGAGAGGGTCGCCATCCGTTGGAAACAGATGGTTCCGCATTCGAGAGAGTATGACTCTTTCGAGAAGTTTAGACATTGCCTTGAGGAGGCTGATGGGTCTGTGATTAGCCGGGACATTCAGAGGTTTACCCGGCTTGGGAATGCCTATGACTGTCGCTTCTTTCCAGGCTTTTGGAAAGTAGCTATGGTCGAAGCAGGCATTGAAGATGATAGCTAACAAGGTAAGCACCTGCTCAGGCAGGTGCTTAAGTGCGTGGTTGGAAATTCCATCCGCACCCGGAGCCTTTTTGGATTTTTGCTTTCTAATGAGAAGCAAGATTTCATCATTAGAGACTGTGACGGGGTCGTCGGTGATAGGGAGAGATTCTCTGCGGAGAACTTCGTCCTCCACCGCCTGGATGTGGGAGGGATCCGCGGGTTGCGTGCTGGGCGAGCATTGTGCCGCTATGCTGTCGGCGAAGCATTCGGCTTTCTCTTCGACTTCGAAAGCAATGGAGCCGTCGGGACGAGTGAGAGGAGGAACGTGAGAGGTGGTGTCTACGCGTAAGGCTCGGGCCATTCGATAATACGCTTGGTGGGACGGGGAGATATTCTCCATGAGATCGTTAAACTGAGTGTCACGGAGTTCCGCGAGGCGAGACCTAACTTTACGTTGAAGCTGATTCGCAGCTGTTCTGTATGCTGGCGTGGGATATCTCTTTGCTCTCCGGAGAGCCGCGTTCTTGGCTTTAATGAGATTGCTAACGGCTAGTGGAAGCGCGGGTTTGCTTTGCTTAGCAACCTTTTCGTTGTCGTTGATGGCTGTGTTAATAGCATCAGTTAGAGTATTGACTAATGAATCTATTTTATCCGGGCTATCTAATTGGTCGGGCAAAATCGCGAGCGGAGAGTTAGGGGCCTCTAAGGCTGAAACTAACGTATTTTTTAAACCTTTCCAATTGGTAAAGGTCTTAGGAGGTGTGACGTTAACGTTAGGCGTACCTAGCACGAGGGAGACGGGGCGATGGTCGGAGCCTAGGTCATCGAGCGGTTCGATAGACCTTAGGTCAAGATTGATTCGCTTGATAATTGCAAAGTCGAGGATGTCAGGAGAGTAGGTCGGATTGTTGGGATAGTGAGTGGGAGTGATGGGGGATATGACGTCTAAGTCAAGGGAGTTAGTGATGTCGAGGAGAGCGATACCGCTGTTGTTGGTTGATAGGCACGTCCAGTCAGTATGTTTGGAGTTAAAGTCTCCGAACATAATGACTGAATGGCCGAGGGCGAGAATGGCCTCAAAGTCGCTGCGGATTGGATTGGAGCCACACGGTATGTAGACTGAAGCTATGATGATGGTCGGATGACCAGTCATAGCCAATCTACATACCGTGGCCTCCATGTTGAGGAGAGGAGGGGTAGGGAGAGGACAGCAATGGAAGCCTCTTTTGTAATATATGGCGGTGCCGCCGTAACCGTCGGAGTTCGAACTATCGTTGCGAGTAAACGCGTACTTAGGAATAGCATATCCCCTGGAGCGTTTTGGAGTAAGCCATGTCTCCTGGAGAAGGAATAGGTCAGGTTCTTTGTTCTGAAGGAACAGTTTAATCTCGGGAAGGTTAGTGCTAAGACTACGAGCGTTAAAAGATACTAGGGATAAGCCCTTGGGTTTAATACGACTGGACGCGGGATTCGCGGGTCTAGACATTATAATTTACTTATTTACGAATTTATGCAAAAAATAAAAATTTATAATGAACTTAAGAGCGAGTGATGCTCGGCTAACGCAAATAAACGCTCTTGAGGAGAGCGGGCGGCTCGCAGTTTGCGTGCGAGTATGGAAATTTCATTTATGTCTACGTTTTGGATGACGTCGAATACGGTCTTCATGTCCTCAGCCAACGACGACTGAGGTGCAGAAGACGGAGCGGGACGCGGCCCTACGGAAGCTACGGGAGCTGGGATGGGTCGGGAAGGTGCAGGCGGGACGGCCGGACGTTGCCTCCAAGACAGAGCCGGAGTAGGCGTCGGCTGAACGGGCTTTGCTTCCGGGGGCCCCGGTTGCGCAGCGGCGGGAAGTTAGAGGGTGTGAGTGGCGGCGCCGGTTTAGGCGCGGCCCTCTTGATGGTGGAGCGCGGAGCGCGTGGGCAACCCCTGTAGTTAGCTGTGTGGCCGGACTGGCCGCACAGCACACAGGCAGGGAGGGAAGTGGATTCGGGAGTGCGAGTGCACTCCTTAGTGAAGTGGGGATCCAGGCACTTAACGCACCTGGGGGGAGCTGAACAGTTAGCCGCTGCGTGGCCATATAGCTGGCAGCGGTGGCACTGCCCAGGGTGACCGCGGGGGATGGGACGCTCGACGGAGATGTTCGAGAGTCCGCAGATTGTGCGAGCCTCTTTGAAAATCTCCTTCGAGTTGGGAGTATTGGATAGGATTACTAGCGCTAACGGAAAACGCCTACCTCGGTTGGAGTGCATCTTGTGCACTGCTGTGACCGGGAAACCCTGAGACTTAAGGTCCTCGAGAATGTCTTCGTTGCTGAGTTCGAACGGGACGCCCCGTAGTACTGCGCGGATCTTACGCTCCTCCGGGAGGGCGTAGGTGTGATACGCGATTTGGTTTAATCCGAGTAACCTGGTAAACGCGCGGAAGTCGTCGACGGTCGCTACTTGTATCTTGATTGTATCGCCAGCGTTGGCGGCTTTTAAGTAATTTATTTTGTGCACTTAACACAAGTTTGAAACCGCGGTCCAGCGCGCTTTTTCACGCAGGAAGACGGGCGGAGGGAGCTGAGGCTTCGGCGGGACGGGAGCGCAGCGCGTCGCTGGCTTCGATGTGACCGACGGAGACGCGGTTACTACGAGCGATTTTAACGGCGCGGGGGCTGGTGTTGAAGACACCGGGGAGGGCTCGGGTATTGAAGATACCGAAGCTTTCTTAGAGCGCTTCTTGGAGCGCTTGGCGACGAGTTGAAACGCGGGCTCAGGAGAGCCGGTTAGGGTGACGGCATCTGACGACGTATCAGACGCGGGTTCGGAGTCGCTCCCGGGAGCGGTACGCTTACGACGCGACGCGTGAGAGGATGCGACCGATTCGCAGTCCATCTCGGACGAGGCGGGAGACGCGGGAGAGCTTAAGACCTGAGGGGTCTCGACGTTGGAGGCCTGAGGGGCCGGGGTTGAGGCCTGAGGGGCCGGGGACGCGATAGTTGCCTGTAAGGCCTGCGTTAGTACGTCATCTGGGATAGGGATGCCGGAGGCAGCGAGTGCCTGGACGAGCGACCTAGCAAAGTTTACCAAGCTTTGCTGGTCCATTGGGAGGGCTTGGTCCTACGATATATAAAATATATAAATATATAAGAATGCCTAGGTTCCCTAGCAAACCTAGTACCTAAACCTCCCTACCCGCGGTAGGGGGGCTGGGGAAGACGCGAAGTGGTGCCCCTAGCTCGGACAGCACTGTACCGTCACCCTGGGAAAGGCCCAAGTGCAATGGGATCGGGTCTGCCGGTTTCTCCTTGGCCTGAAGGGCCTTGGAAGCGCACCGGGGCAACGCTATCAGGCTTAGTTGTCACCGTTAAGTATCCACCTGATCAAACGCGAGTCTACTACGGAGTGTGTCGTCAATAAATTGACAACAAAAACCGGCCGTAGACCTGACGGAGTTGGGTTGCACTAAAAGTGCGGGATTGACTACGTTACGACCGGCCGGAGCCGGCCGCAGAGCGAGTCTCTGACTACGTACAGGCGCCAAGCGTCGAGTACGCAGCCAGAAAGACAGCCCGAGTCTTGCAAACCACTATCGAATTTAATCGACCGCGGTAAGCTCAACCCTGTTGTTGCTGCACTCACCGGAGTGAGGTTTTTACTTCGAGGGGTGCACAGAGTGCGGGATTGACTACGTTACGACCGGCCTGGGGCCAGCCGCAGAGCGAGTCTCTGACTACGTAGCAAGTGCCAAGCGTCAGGTACGCAGCCAGAAAAACAGCCCGAGCTTCCGAACCACTATCAAATTTAATCGACCGCGGTAAGCTCAGCTCTGTTGTTGCTGTGCAAGAGACCGACTTACTTGCAGCCGATCGAAACCGACCGCAGAGTAAGCCCTAAAGAGGCTAACAGCGTATGAGTGTTGCTACGAGTTGACGTCGTGAGACGACAATCGTGACTCAACTGCTGGAGCGACCGCGAACACGTCCGAGCGGGGCCGGACGCAGAACGGATCTGAGAGTGGCGTTTGAGTATTGCTACGAGAGAAGTCGTGAGACAACAATCGTGACTCGGCAGCCGGGAGCGACCGTCAAACACGTCCGAACGGGTTCGGACGCAGATGAGGTCTGTGAATCCACTCTAGTAAATCCCCAGATAAATACACCAACTGAATGCCCCAAAGTTAGCAGAGCTTTTGTTATGGATGAGAGTACAGCAAACTGGGGGGGAACTCAGAATAAACATGCATATATAAATTTCAACAAACATGACCTGAGACCAATAATTTGGGTTTATCTCACAAATTAATGCCACGACCAATTACCACTACACTACTCGGCCGTCAAATTATCATATCATTAGTATAGCTTTTTGATCAATTAATGTAAATGTGAAAGGGTCCTTCTAATCCGTAGGCTCTATCTGAGACCATCATTTGTGCTGCAGCCGTCACTGCAGTTATGCGTGTAGATACATAAACTTCTGATACTGATATCGAGGGTCTACTAAGCAATGAAATTTATTGAAAGCATAACTAACAAAATTTTTATCAGGATTCCAACGTTGAAATACCTAATCTTAATCTCAATTTGAAAACAAATCTGGCTGGTGAGAAAAAATAATTACATTATATGGGTTTCAGTTTTTTTATATACAGCGCATTCTATCAAAAAATAAAGGTTTACCAACGATCAGCGTTACAAACGTAAACACGATACTAACACCAAAAAGCTTATTTTTAGAATGTTTGTTTCTTTGTCTGTTTGTATTCGATTATCTTCGAAATAGCTGGACCGATTCTGTTGGGACATCCAGATAACCAATTTTGGTAACATAGGCCAATATTATGTAAAAAAAATTGCAGCTTCTCTAAAACCTTTGTATAACCTATGATTTGGCTTTACGTGGTTTTATGTACTCGAGAGGGTTAGATTGCTTGTGGACGATTTTCTGTTATCCTTTTACTTGATTGCGTCATTTTACTTAAGTACATTACGTAGTACTTTAATTTTTGATATATTTTATTAAAGTGGGATATCCAACTACTATAAGTACAATGTTTTTTTTAAATGAACTTAATTAAATGTAATACAAATGAACATAGATTTCTTTGTCGACGCAAATATTTTAATTTAAAATACTTGTACAGATGTAATTATACGATAAATAATTTTCTTCTAATATGTTTAAGTTGCTGCGAGGCCAACTTTAAATACTGGCAAGGAGACATTTACGAAAAACTACTATTTTTGATGACACAAGCAAATATTCTGAATATGATCTGCTAGTATTCTAGACACAGTCTAGACTCTTCACAGTTTTTGTTTTCAAGATACAGATCTTTCAATAACCTCGATCTACCATTTTATTAAAATAAAAAATAAAAATGGCAGACAGAGGAAATTTCATGGCCAATGGTTTCTTATATATTTGATACGTACATGGATGCTTGCCAAGCTTACTTAACTTCTCAAAATAAATAAACGGAAATTTATTGGAATTATTATGGACAGTATTTGAACTTTTGCATTATTTTATTTAATCAATTTATTATAAAACACATACTTATTACTATGTTTAAAACAATGTAACATAACAGACTGTTAGAACTGCTCACGAACCGAAGCTTTTGATGTGTACCTTCTTGATACGAGGGTGGATTGAAAAGTTCGCGGCCTAAATAAGAAAACACAGGAATAATGCAATTTTTTTTATTTATTTATCAACATACTCTCCTCCTAGGTAACAGGAGTCTCCTGGCACTTAGTCCAGCGGTCCTCCAAAGCCATGATCCCATTTAAATAGAAGGTCTCGTCAAGGTCTTCAAAAGAGGCATCATTTCATTCCACCTAAGTGTTTTGTTAGATTTGGAAATAGGTGGAAGTCAGAAGGGGGTTGGATTTAGAATTGTGCGGCACGAATTTCGTAAAAAAAAGGGTTTTATTAGATCAAGAAATTATAGAGAAGCATAACAAAACCGTTTTCATAACAAGGTAATGCGTACTTTTCGAGATATAATAAAAAACTTTTTTAACTAAACTTTCAGCAACTTTCCCAAAGACACCACATAGACCAAAATTAAAAAATATTCGATGTTTGTATAAAAATTATTATTTTTTATTTTTTACAAATTTAAGCACTAATGCATAAGTATACTTAAACCTTAATATTAACCTCAATACAGTATTATATCCATCTTTGACCTGACCATGACACGCTTCAAATAAAAAAAAAATTTTGGTTCAACTGTCATGTCAATGTTTTGATATTTTCTTGTGTATTATTGTTTCAAATTAAGGGTCAAGTCAACTTGTTGCCTGCTTTAATCTAAAGCACTATTAATACCGAAGAGCTCTGAAACAACAGAACATATTTTCGAATATCTTTTATTGTTAGAAAGCTACTGTATCTAAAGTAAAATTACATAATTTAATGAAAGATTGGTTAATTTTCTACGTCAGTCTCACAAACATGCACCAATTTTAAAAAGACCTTCATAACTTTTACTAAAACGTGATAAAAGTAATTATCAAAACGAACATTTGATTCAGTATTTCCCTGCTCATATTTCCCAGAGGTGTCATTTCATGATAGGTACCATCGTTAAAATATTACGAGTCCCGATTTCAACCATCTGTGAATTTACAACCACAGAATGCGGCTGTTTCCATTGATTTTAAGAGGCTCATTTAATTTTATGAATCGTTAAACGTGAATAGTTTGATTCAGTTTTTCGTGTAACTTTGCTTATATATTTTTGAATTCTGAATTTAAAAGTTTTTTTTTTTTAATTCACACTCAAGCAAGTATTGTAAATGCGGTATATAATAAAATAATAAAACTGAACAATTTTGTCATACAAAAGTGCCGTAAGCTAGAGTTATTACAAATAAGACGGAGGTCATTTTGTTAGTTTACCCTCAAACTCCGTCATTATCATTACGAACGTCACCGAATTCAGGAACATATGATTCTGCGAAAGTATCACTATTTTATGGACACTTTTTTAATGTTTCTAAATTATAAAGTAATACATGATCCCACCCTAAAATTTGCTTCGTCGAATTGTATACCTTCTACCTTAAGTATTTTGTAACAGTTTTTTTTTCATAAAAGATTATTGAGAGGGTTTTTCCACCGGATTTTTCCTTTTCAGTCTACATTTCAAAGGCCGAAGTCTAGTTGTATCAACGTAATCTCAGTAAAGATGAAGAAAAAGAGGACAAGCGTAAAATTTTTACCAATAAAATAAACAATAATGTTTTGTTTTATTTTGGATTTAAATTAAATAATTACCTACTAAGTATTTCATAATTTCAAATGAGTAGTTAGATTTTTAAAGGCACAATATAAATACCAAATCAAGCATTTATAATACTGGATAGCATAGGTGTTACAGGAAAACGTACGTTTTTATTAATGCTAGACATGCGTATTAAGCAAATACGATGTATAAAAGGAAATAAACTAAATAAACCAATAATTTTATAACCGGCTTTGAATATTTTTTACATACAAAATTTTCCATGAAATGTGTCATACTACCCGATTACTGTGACAAAAAAACACAATATTCAATCTTTCTGACGTCAATTTATGTTCCTTTTATTTTTTGCTGTTTCATTAGTACGTTAAATGCAGACAAAAGAAACTAAAATAATTGTATCAGTTTGTGAAAAGCTTAATTATCTTAGATAAATAGCATGTGTATTATTGAATGTGTACCACAAATGTATTATCTTACAAACCCCGTGTAGTTTTCTTATCAAACTTGTATATTATTTTTCAAATAATATACAAGTTATAGAAAGAATAAATGGAAAAAAAATGTATACAGTTGTGTGGTGTTGAAATCTGGGTAATTATTTTGAACCAATTATTCTAGCGTTGTCTTCACAAAATCTTGGAGATAGAATGGTATAAAATAAAGTTAGACAAAATAGTTCTTAAAATACTCAACAACAGAAGGCTTAAAATACATATTTTGACTTCTTTTTTCATTTATAACAAACATCTGATGAGAACATGCTTATTTATTTTAATAACCAATTACAAATATTTACAATTCTTGAATGTACATTTACGTGTATTAAAATAATAATTATAAGATTAAAATATGCTACAAATAAAAAACTAAACCTAAACGTGAATCTATAGAGGGCAATATAGCCTAACGGCTGGCCGAATAATCACGCTGGATCGCAATAGAAATCCATTGAGCGAAGTAGGTGCCAGTCTTCACGTCACGAGTTTCACTCACCGATCACCTCGCTAGGTCCAAAAAAAGGCGAAGAGCCCCTTGTCCCCAGGACCTTGGTTGGGGACCAGGATGGTTTCAACGTCAAAAGCCTCAAAAATCGTTGAATATCCACTACCCAAATTCTGATATTTTCTATGTTTAAGGCTTTCAGCATTATTAGCACACCAGCGGCCTACCCATCAGGCCACTTGCCATCGTCACGCAACAATCCCGACCGTTCAAGAACCGAGGAAGTGTTGGAGGTAACAAGAGCATGATTGATGATGTTATTAAAACTGGCATGGCGGGATATTCTGCCACCGCTGCGAGAACATTAATAGCCATGGCGACCAAGCTCATCGACCAACACGCCACAGTGGCAGCGGTGTCGAGCACACAATTTTTTTCCTATACGCAAACTACAGGCAAGCCTAAATCTTGTCATAAAGGTTGTCAAATAGGGTCCCAAGTTAGATGACGGAAACGCCTGCAACCATAACCCAGACTCCCAAGAACCCACAGCTAGCAGACGGGCTCACTCTTTTTAATAATATTTATTTGTTTGTTGCGCTCAAAAATACAATGAGTTACTTGACTCTCTCTCACCTAGTACAACAAAATTATATTTAATATTTCAATATAAATTGTAATGACTAATTCAACGGGGTAATATACCAGCATTTGGTAACAATGCTATTTTAAGCGATAATAAATAAATTTAATTTCTGCACAAAAATATTTTTCTTATTTTTTGACAAGTTCAATTATAAAAATGAATTCAATAGGTTATAAGTTGTTGCAATGGAAACGAATTACTTTGCCATTTATAATGTACAGGCAAGAATGATAAGGTAGGAAAATAAACTTAATGACTCCATTACAATGCCGATTGTTAATGAAACTGTAATTAATATTAAATTGCTCATCACTTTTCAGTACGTGTTCATATGTTGCTTCACTCTTTTTTCTTTTGTTTATCATAATTATATATATATTACTTATATTGCGCTTAAGTTCTACAATTATATTATAACGAGGGCTTGTTGTTTTTTATGGATAAACTTTAAAATTAGTAAAAGCCAATTTCAAAAGTATCTTAAAGGCAAAATCGCACAAAAATGTTATAAATAATAATGGTCCAGCACACTTAATACTAGTAGAACGATAATAATTTTTTTTATATTTTTCATAATTAGTCAGTGAATTATCAGCTGACATATGTGCGTTCCTAGTTTTTTTATGAACATTAAATTATATAGTAACATGTAAATAAATCACTGAATACTTATTTACAATTTTGTACTTCCTCTGCGGATTATTTATATTTAAATTCACGTCAAATGCTTGAATATGCGTAACAATATAAATGATTCAGTAATTTCTGAAACACAACTTTTCTAAGATCCTTTGTCATCCAATAACATTTTATTCCGGACATTCTGAACAATTGTTTAAATGAATCTGAAAATATGAAAAGAAATTGACGACATAATTCAAAATATCAGCTCATGCACGCACTGTGACATTGGATTTTTATAATTTTCTAAGCATAATATTATTCCTCTATACTTTATTATATCCATTATGCCAGATTTAAGGTCCAAAAACTGACAATATTTTGTATGAAAACTACTCGTTTTCATTTTAGACACTTTTTGTTTTTTTTGTCACTACTTGAATTCATGTCCAATTTTCTAAGTGATTGTATAATAAATTTTGACTAAAAAGTTAATACTTAATGAAATGTTAGTTTCGACTTAGGAAGCATTTCACACTTTCAATAACGCGTCTCGTTCATTATTGTAAAATCCGCAAAGAATAGCAAAGTCGGTAATAAGACCGTAGATAAAAGCAGCGTGGCTATAACTCCAGTGCGTGGGCAAAAAAAAGTTAAGCGCCGAAAAATGTTGAGGCGTTACGATTTTCTGATAAAAAGAAAAATTGAGGAAAATGTACAAAGCTGTAGAGAGAGCTGCCTTTTATATAATTCATGATTCAAATATTCTGTTATTCAATATTTGTAAGTTGGTGGGTTTAATGATTTTGACAATTATCTATTGACATTATTTATAATATTTTTGTGTAGTATAATTTATTGGAGATTGATCAATCAGCCTATCTATCCTCTAGCTAGCTCGGCCTATCTCGGTAGTTCCATATAATTAATTGTAGTTCAGTAGAATTTTAGTATAATAATAGTTTTGATAAAACCTTAATCTTTATTGAATCACGCTAAATCCTCTGATCGGATTGAATACTGCATACACTTTTTGACGGGTGAAACCAATTTCAAACCCATTACCCAAAAAAAAAGTATTAATTCTGAAGACATAAAAAGGCGAACGAAACCGACAACATTTCACCAGCAGTTTCCGTTAAGATTTACCTGAACCTATAATCAACTTTTCAAATACAGTCGTCAGCAATCTAAGTGCTTACTTTTTTATAGCATTTTAAACCGAATCGACGACCGAGTAGCACAGTGATTAGTAGCCCTGTCTCCTACGCCGGTGGCTCCAGGTTCATAGTTGTTTGTTCTCGGGTCATGGTTGTTGATATTTATGTATGTACATAATATCAACAACCAAAAGCTCTGCTTACTTTGGGGCCATACAATTGGTGTGTTTGTCTGGGGAATTATTATTATACGTACACTTTCACATTCGCAAAATATATAAATAAGCTACACTTAAAACCGAGTAGTATAACAACATAATATTAAATGTTCAATTTGAATATAAAATAAAGAGTGAATTAACAAAAATTAAAATTCCGAATTGCGTCAACAGTGAGCTGAAAATAAACTGTATTTAATTTGTTAATAATTTGTTAACTTTTAGTGATATTTAAAAAGTTATTTCGAAGGTATGCGAAATGTGAAGAGAAACCTGTGTGAACTGTAGTGTTGCTGTATTCGGATCGTAAATGTAGTCGTGATATAATATTCTTAATATAATGTTAAACTGCTAACTGGTTTCTTTACATTTGTTTATTGGCTTCATTCCCTCAAAGAATACAAAGGAAACCTTTACAAAATCTTCAAGGTAGTCGCAATTGTCTCAAAAGAGCTTTGTGCACATATTAATTACCTTTCTGCTACTTTCTTACTGTACTTAAACCAGCTATTAGCTCCGTAAATTCACTTTAATATACCAAGGCAAGGTGTGTACAATAGTAAATCCACATTAAGTGCGAAAGTAGAAATAACTAGGAAGGTTTGACGTGACAAAGAAGCCTAGAGCAAGTTGTAATAACTTTAAAAATGTGTGTTCTTGGAAGTTTGGGACTGAAGTAAACTTTTAAGAGTTTTTCTGGTTATTTTTAATTCGTGAATCTTAAGAGTATTTATAAAGTTTTATGATAATGTAAATGATTTGAAACTGAGTATATCCTTAACGTTACATTTATATACTTGATACAATTTTGTATTTTCGAGCAAAAAAATAAAAGTTCAGTGTCTGTTTTAATGTATTTATTATTTATTACTGTTAGCTTTTCTGTCCAACACATAACTCCTAAATGGCTGGACAGACTTTCAGTGATCTTAAACTTTCGGATAGCCGATGATTGAAGACGATGAGAACATAGGTTATTTTAAATAGCAAAAAAAATGAACGGTTGTAAAATGGTAAATTAAATTAAATTAAATTACTTAGACATTTTTATTGACAATTGTTTGGACTTGCTAAATTACCTTCTGAAATAAAAATAATTTGCATCCTGAAGAAATATTTTCCTACGAAGCGCAATTTACAAATCAGATTAATACAGTTGCGGGTAGTTTACTAGTAAACATCAAAATCTCTAACTTTCTGAAAAATTTTTATTTAAACTAATATTGTTTTGTTAAAGACACCTTTATATGTATCAAAATAAACTTTAAGTAGTACTACTCGCCGGCAGTGTCCTTTGCAAACTCTCTTTCACCATGACATAAACAAGGTGACCACTAATCACTCGCAGTTACAAGACAACATTAATACTATAGCAAGGATGTTCGAAGAGAAGATAGCTGAGTTCTAGGCTGAGCTGAACCAGGTGGCTTCGTCCAACCGCAAGAATCACACCATTGCTGCGTTGAGCATGGAATTCCAGAGTTTCAAGGGCTTTGTCTGCAACAGCCTCTCAGTACTGTGCGCCGAAGTGGATGCTCTTTGGAACCGTGTCGATCGCATTGAAATGCACTTCCGAAGCAAAATGCTACTTGTACATGGCATTCCAGAACAACCCAATGAGGACACATGTGCCAGGATAGTCTGCAGCTTGGCCAATAAGTGCAATGTGCCTTCGCTTACAAGCAACAGCATATCCGCTTGTTACAGGATAGGGAAACTTGTCCGTTACAACACGAAGCCGCAGCCTATCATACTCAAGTTTGCCGATTTGTCTGTACGTAATGCACTGTGGAGAAGTAAGACTGCCCTCAAGGGATCCAGTGTAACATTGTCAGAGTTCCTCAGTTTAGCACGGCATGATGTGTTCTTAGAAGCAAGATATAAATTCGGCTTTAAACATTCCTGGACAATGGATGTTGTGATTAACATTAAAACTCCGGATGGTAGACGGTGCAAGCTTGAAACTATAGTGGACCTCTCCAGTATAAAGCTTTTCACACTGAACGCAACACCTGTGCTTTTTCTTACAAACTATATCGCAATTTTATTAATTTATAAGTCGATTAATACAGTTCACTAAACACGAGCGTAATAATTCCGTAACAATATCAGCGAGGTCTATTTAGTTAGACTGATCGTCTGGCGCATCGTGGAGACGCATCGCCGTAACATAACCGGTTTGCATTTTTAAGTTGTTTACTTGATTCTATCCAATGCGATGTATGTTTGTCTCCTGACTTTTAAATTAATTGTTTTAATTGTAAAATTTATGATTTCGATTTTTGACTTCTTTTTTTATTGCAATATTTAGTAGTTGTTTATTGTTTCGTGAATGTGTGAATTATGATTTTGGACTGAAATTTTTATTTACATTTAATTTTTATTTATGAGTTTCTGTTTTTTTTTTGTTGTTGTGGACACTTTGTGTAATCTTTAATACTTATGTAATCATCGTTCAAATTGCCAGCGTGTAGACTATTTATTTATTAATAGTTTTAATCTTAATATTATTATTATCCTTTCTTCAATCTTTATAGATTTGTATTTTTAAATATAAAACCTTATTTATAATAATTTCTTAATTATATGTATTTGTTTATCAATTATTTTATCTTGTATTTTATTATTGCATGATGTCAGATGATTCATTTCATTCTATTAGTACTTCTGGTAGTGATGTTACCTTCTGCTCCCTGAGTGATACTGAAATAGATTCCCTTTCTCCGCTGAACTTCATTTGAACGCTCAAAGCATTCCTCAACAATTCACTGACCTAAGCATTTTCAATCCTGACATTGTTCACGTTCTATTAATATCTGAATCTTGGCTCAAACCCAATCTTAGTAGTGATTTATATAAAATAACAGGATACACTCTCATTCGTAATGATAGATTGGGGAAAGGTGGCGGTGGCGTAGCAATCTATCTCAACTCCACTATTAAACATAAAATTATTTCTATGTCATCTGGTCAATACGCACGAACCACGGAATATATTTTCATTGAGATGTGCTTAAAGGGATTAACTTGCTGCGTTGGAGTAATTTATTGTCTACCGTCTGTTGATTATTTCTGTGATATGGAGTCTGTACTGGAGAGAGTAGCCATTGAGTATTCATATCACGTTATCATGGGTAATTTGAATACAGATCTTCTTGTAAACAATTCTCGAGCACTTCGGTTACAAAGCATAACTAAAGCGTTTAGCTTGGAAATCCTCTCACTCAATGCAACTCATCATAACTACGGCTCTACTGATACCTGGTTAGATGTGATAATAGCTTCTCCGTCTGAGTTCATTCTCAATCACGGTCAGGTGGTAGCTCCAGGTTTTTCAAGACATGACCAATATTGTTAAAATTAGAAGTTATAAACAAATCGATTACGAACTTGTCACAAAGAATGCACTGGTTGATTGGTCATTAGTGTTTGCAGCCGAGTCTATTAATGACAAACTTAGTATCTTCTGTAAAATAGTAACATAGATATTTGATAAATTTGCACCAACTTGCAAAATTAAACTAAAAAGACCTCCTGCGTCTTAGCTTAACCAAGACGTACGGAAGTCAATAAAAACTCGTAATAGAGCTTTTTAAAATTAAAATCTAATAAAACAGAAGAAAACTGGTCCTGTTTTAAATCAGCAAGAAATCGATGTAATCAAATAATTCGAATTGCAAAGCGCCACCACTTCCATGATAATGTCGCAGATTCATCTCCAGCAAATGTATGGAATATTGGGAATATTGGAATATTTCTTAGGTCTATTAGGCTGGGTACACAATCCTCTAGAGTGAATTACTCAAAATTCTCCCCCAATGATTTGAATAAACATTCTGCTTCTTCCTCGCCACTCAATAATATGTCAAATCCAAATCTTATAAATCTCCCAACCAAATATCTCTTCTCTTGGTAAACAAGTGATATCTTTGAATTCTCATCGGCCACTTCTGATACAGTTCGTAAAATTTTTACTTCTATAAAATCTAAAACAGTGGGCACGGATGGAATTGGTCGAGAAATGATTATAATAATGTATTATAAAAATATTATACCAATCTTCACACACATTGTGAATTTCACACTTTCCTCTGGCAAGTTTCCTTCATTGTGGAGTAAAGCCCTGATTATTCCTCTTCCCAAAATAAGTAATCCTACACTTCAATGCCATTTTAGACCAATATCAATTTTACCTTATCTCTCTAAAGTTATCGACTTCATAATATCCCGTAATTTGTTGAACCCATTTCAGTCCGGATTTCGACCGGGGCACAGTACCTCTATCTATAGCGCTTGTTAAAAATCTTGACGATAAAAGATATGGACGGAGGAAACGAAAGTAACTGTTTTAGTATTAGTTGATTTTTCCACTGCCTTTAACGCTGTTGATCATGACCTTCTTCTTGCCCCTCTCAACTTGCTGAACTTCTCTCCTCTTGTTCTTAATTGGTTTTCCTCCTACCTTCGTGGACGAACGCAAGCCATTAAAGTTTGGCTGATGGTCATGCCACTACGGATTGGATATGTCTGGATTCTGGCGTCCCACAAGGTGGTGTACTTTCTCCACTGTTGTTTTCAATTTTTATTAATTTAATAACCTCCAAACTAAGATGTTCAGTTCACCTTTACGCGGACGACCTCCAAATATATACACAAACTTACACTCTAGATATTGGTACTGCTATTGATTCGCTAAACGCAGATCTTACTCACATCAGCCTGTGCTCACAGCAGTTCGGAATCAGTGTAAATCCCGCTAAATAACAGGCCATTATTGTGGGAAGTCCGTGACAGCTGAACAAGATGGATATTTCTTCCGTGCCACTGTTATATTTCAATAATTCTAGGCTTTCATTCTGTTCATCTTTCAGAGAACTTGGTCTACATATACACACTGCTCTTAAAGGGGATAGACACGTAGAGGAGATGAGTAGAAAAGTGTGAGCTGGATTACTCATGTTATACCGATTCAAAAATTTTCTACCAGTACGTAATAAATTACTTCTCATTAATTCTCTGATAGTGCCAATCATCGATTATGCTGACGTATGTTGTTCGGACCTTAAGAAGTACACCTTAACCAAAATAGATGGTTTGCATAATAACCGTATTCGCTTCATCTACGGCTTGCGTAAATATGACCACGTGTCTCGCTATCGTAGACAGTTACGATGGCTGCCGATAGGACAACGTAGATGTCAGAATACTTTGCATGCTATATTCAGTTCTCAATGATCCTTGTGCCCCAGAATATTTAAAATCTAAGTTTCAGTATCTTGGTTCCTCGCGCGACAGGTGTTTGCGTTCTACCTACAATCTGAGCCTGCATACTCCATCACATAACTCTGGTTTTATGCCCTATTCTTTTGTGGTTCAGGCTATAAGGCTTTGGGATGGCTTGCCGGTTGAATTAAGGAAAGCTCCTAGTAAACTTTCATTTAAGCTAAGTGTAAAAGCTCAATTTTTGTCAAGGGTTAATGAATTATATTAATTTTATTATTCCTTTACAAATTATTTTATTATATTTTATAATATGTATCTTATAGATATAGATGAATATATGAATATATATGTATTTTTTTTATCGAGCAAATTTATTTATATATATATATTTATTTTCAATTGTCTAGTTTTCTTTTTTTCTTTTTTTCTTTACACCGCACTATTGACCTCTCCAATTGATCGATGGTTGACTGGTAGAGAATGCCTTGTGGCATTAAGTCAGCCCTTTGTAAAATTCTTTTTTTTGTGCAATAAAGTTGAAATAAATAAATAAATACATCTGTGGACTTGCTTATAAATATACAAATAAAATACTTTTATGTTAACTCTGTAAAATTTTCCTTTGTAGTGAGTATATTTTTTATTTTTTTTATTTTACTACTATTAAAATAATATTCAGTGCACGACGGATTCTTATGTCTGGCATGTAATTGCTAGTAAATTTTGAGCTTTGAAAAATATAATAATAGAAAATTAATGTCATGAACAAAAGTATTATAATTCACATTAGATGTTTTAATAATAACTAGTTACAGTTCAGAAATATACATACACACTTATACACTTGGAAAATGTCCAAATTTAAGTATTAATCACTAAGCATTAAGAAAGCAAAGTATTGTATCAGGCGAAGCAGAAGAGAAATACTCGCAAGGCAGACTTGAGGATCATAACAAATTTTGATTTTCTCTTGTTACAATTACTTCAAAAATATTATTTTGCTTTTACACTTCTCATCACTCAACACCAACTCATCACTCGGATGCAACATGTCCACCTTCATCTTGATAATTCACTAATTACAATAACTGGACTGTTCGTTAAGAAATTTGTGAATAGAAACTATTTAAAAACGAGATAAATTAAAAATTTTGTAGACTACCATAAGAACAGGAAAGTGTAGAAACATTTATTTCAATACATGTCACATATCACTTTTACATATTGAGGGCTTACCGGGATTCATATTTTTAACTTCCGACGCATGAGAAGGTTACACGAATACGAATATCCAAACGAATGAACCGATTATGTTATTTTATGGATGCGATTTTTTTTGTTTCCAAGCTAAATGAATCGCGAGTGCTCCTGACCAGGCTTAAAGGAAGTTGTCCGTAATTGAAAAGTTATGCTTCCCTTTTCCCATCAGCTGGTGGTATTTATTTTATTTTTAGTTTATCTGCCGCTCTTCATCTATTTTGGACTTGCCTAGGTTTTGAAATACTTAGCTTTTACTCAAAAATTTACTATTTATTTGTTAAGGCTATTCAATAGTGACTTTTCCAGCCAGCCCCAGCCTCTGAAACTTAGCTCGCAAAAGAACTGTCGCGTTTAATCAAGATTTACTGTTCTACAAGTCTTACTTAGTGTTGTACTTAAAAGTACTTAAATTAATTTAAGAAGTTGATCCTTGTTTCAGTTAAGTAATAAAGTCCCGTGTGAAAATAAAAGTAATTAAAGAGCGGATGGTTACTGAATTTACTTTTAAGATTTAGTAAAAGTTTTGAAATAGGTATTTTGACAAGAATGAAATTATTTTTCATGCTATAACGAATTGAGTAACTTGAATATAACCAGATTGGACAAAAAATAAGTATTGATGTTATTTTTAAAGAACTAATGAAGATAAATTAATTTACAACGAGGACGTAGAATATTTTCTTATGTATATCTCAGGTCATATACTCTTTATTTACAAACAATAATATTTACAAATTAACGATACAAAAAAGAAAAACAAATAAAGAAAAACAATGATATGATATTGATAAAATACAACCCCTTTATTATATTTTACCGATAACCAAGCAGAATACTTATCACCCCCGAATCTTTAAGAAAGAGCCATATCATAACATATAAAAAACTAGTCTAAATAATCCATTTGTGACTCATGAATACTAATGCCATCTGTTGATTTTTCAATGAAACAGCAGGGTGGAACTACGATGTTTTCATCCCACAATGCTAAATTTAAAGTAGCGCAGTTTTTATTCTTATATATGTTTTGTTTTTTGTAAAATTTTGTTATATATGTCAATTCATAAGTAAGCTCTCCTATGCCTATTGTCGAAATCGTCGGGTGGCGGGTTTTCATATGGTTGAGGAGGGCGATGAATGGATCCCGCATTCGCTATCTGAGGAAGTTCGTCGTTTGGATATTTTTTGGGGATGGGGACTTGCCGATAAGAATTATTTTGTAGCTTTATTTTGAAAAAATGATACCTCTTAAGTTAGTCTTGACCCCTGAGTTCTTCTTCACGATGGTTTTACCCAACAGGTGGTAGAGTCATGCTTCATGTAACATCAACTATACCAAGTAATTGTCAAAATTGAGAAATAAATAGTGTTAAATTAGAATTTGAAATTTCAATAACCTAGAAAACCACAATTATATTAGTTCACAAATAAGCCATACTGCGCCGTACACTCTAAAATAGGGTCCAGCCTAAGGGTAACGATTTTTCTTCGCTAAACATATGTTTTCTTTTTGTTATTACAGTCCTTATTGTATATAAATATTGTCAAACAAAAACACAAAATCTGCTTACTTTTGGGCCACATAGTTGGTGTGTTTGTCTGGTGATTTATTGTTATTCTGCTTTGTTAACTATTGTTCACTCGGCACTAATACCGGTGAAACGGTGGTCACAGGCCTCCGACAGGTGAGCACTGGTTTATTCTGTATCTACTTGAGATCCGACTGTAAGAACATTTAACAACGGATTTTTGGATGGTTACATATAAGAATTTTGATGAGTTTGGGGAACTAAGTGACTGTTGCAAAGATTTCGTACTATTCCTGTAGTTGAGGGTTCGATTGGGACTATCGAAACTAAAGGTTCCACATTCGTTTAACTGCATATATTTATATCTTTATATTTTTGGTGAGTTCTTTAAATTAAATTTTGAAGATAATATTATTATTGTGATCAAATTTATAACTATAAGAATAAAAGTAAAAATGTTACTAAATTTACATGAATTCTCCCTATATTTTGCAGTGTCATAGTCAATAATTGCTTAGTGTCGTTATTTTTCTATAGTATATCATTACGAGTATAATAAACAGACTTTTTTAAAATTGACAGATGAGTTGCCATTTTTGACATTTATCTAGTCTTTTTTTAATTTCAAATATTTTTTCTTAAATTTCAAACCTTTCCGGATATTAAAAATTACTATAATATAAATATTTCAATATTCACAATAGTTTCATTGGGATTCAGGTCATACCTATTTGCAACAAAACAAAAATAATACACGAAAAAAATATTGGTTCTTTTCTAAGAAACGTGCATGTTATAACAAACAAGGTTTGTAATTTCTTACAAAAAACTCTTAGTATTTTTATAAAGTAGGTGAGAGCCACAGACATTCTTATTAAATCGTTCCACTAAAATCCGTGCGAGGCCGTCTGTAATGAGAGCACGTTTCAGAATCACTGGGATTCCACCGGTTTAAATGGATTGAGGTAAACATAGGTTAGAAAGATCGAAACGAGCTGGTATCCTGTAGAGTTGTTTGGTTTCGAGAACAGAAAAAAAATTTATTTTATAGTTTTCTTGTCCAATGAAAAATCGTCATGACATTCGGTAGAGTTCACGTGTGCTCTCGAACTGCAAAGTAAACATTTAACACCGTCGTATCTGGAAGCGCAGTACCAATTACTTAGGCGTCACCTTAGACCAGACGCTTTCTTTCAAACCACACGTCGATAGAGTAACGAAGCTCGCCCGTTTCTACTTAGGCCGCCTATATTGTATGTGAAGTAGACAAAGTAAAATGTCTTTTAGAAACAAACTTACGCTTTATAAGACCTGCGTAAGACCCGTCATGACTTATGCCGTGCCAATCTTTGCCCACGCCCAACACTCCGTCCTGCACAAACTGCAGGTGGTTCAAAATCTCTTCTGCCGCAGGGCCACAAACGCACCTTGGTATGTGCGCAACGCGGACCTGCACAGAGATCTTGAACTACCTACAGTGCAACAGCACCTCAAAACACTCTCGAAAGAGTTTTTCAAACTCTCTGAAACCCACCCCAATCCTTTAGTTCGAGAGTCCGTCTTGTATACTACCCCTGTCATAGATTCGAAGTTCAAAGTCGTTAGACCGAGAAACGCGCACACGAACGTAGCCACGCAATTGTCACTAGATCTCGAAGCCCTTCAGGCCGCATCTTCTAATTCTAATGTTAATTCGAATCAATTCAATTTTTATTTTCATTTTGAGCACCTTCAGTGCTATGAATTCACCTTCAGTGCTTCGAGCACATTCAGTGCTATGAATAAACCTTCATTGTTTTGAGCACCTTCAGTGCTATGTAATTCCCAGCGGGTTACCCCTTAAGGGCCCCGCTGGCGCGGCCTTTTGCTCCAAATGGTCGTCGCTCAGATGAAGGCTGTGTGGTTTCAGGGGGTTTTTTTAGTGGGTCCCGAGTCCCACAAAACATCGATTGCGCGCGCGGGGTTTAAAGAAACTACCTATATTTTCACATTCCAAAGTTCCTGAAAGTAATTTTTATTTAAGTTTACAGTTCCTGAGTAAATATTTGTTTTATTATATGTTGTAATGAGTTGATAAAATGTAAGTTAGATCCTGATTTATAATTATTAAATACTCCTTACTCATGGATGACCGCCCTAAACTTGAGCCGCAATTGTCAGTCATTGTTGTTTTCGGAAAGTAATAGCAGCTAAGTCACGTCAAAGGCCTGTAATGCCGCACACAAACACACGTCTAACACAAGAGTTTCATTTGCTAAGATCTCATCTGGGGCTGTACTAAAATGATGATTGATTTTCTTAATTTAACCCCAATTTTAAACACGGTGAAGTGATTGTGTTCTGGATTATAGCGGGGACCCGCTAGTGTAGTGTCTGGAACAAAGGCAATTCTGACAACAGCCTACGATCGGCAACGCGATAATCAATAAAAATCTATAAAATCTACGATTAATTTAGCCTATGGCACGCATGCCACTTACTAGCAGATGGAATCGTTTGCTCGTTTACTTGCTATGAAAAAGTTTTAAAAAAATGCCCCTCCCACAAGATATGTAATTGTAGTAGCAGAAGCAACTGCACACATTTCGTTCTACAAAAAAATATCACAAAAAGCCACTGCTTTCATAGACTATCAAATCCATGATTAAACATAAGTCAGGTTTAACCCAGAAAATATCAAGATCGTGCCAATTTCATGTCTATTGGTAACGAAATTATTTTTGATTAAACGAATACAGCAAAGGTTGATAAGTTCCCGGCTTAATTGGAATAACTTGGTGAAAGGAAACCTTACGGATAGCGAAGTTGTAAACTATCTTAGTTCCTACGAAGATCGGTTGTTAGATCAAACTTAGAATTGGGGATTAATTTGAATGAATATATGCAGTTCAAAGTTTCTGTTGTCTGCACATTGTGCTGTATTATTGAGTATTCCTTTATTTATATTATTATTTTTAATGATACAAACTGATATTAATTTCAAATAAAGCTCAAAATAAAACTGAAAATGTAATATTTATTTATTATTGAATGTTACCTATGTTTTTTTTTATATAAAATAAGCAGGGCTTGTATTTTGGATGATCATACAGCAAGCTTGGGGGAACCATATGCATAAATGGGAATACATATGTGTATATCAACATTCATTACCCAAGAAAAAACAGTTTGAAGCTATATGCTTAAAAATATGTTAAGTTTCAACATATTATTTTTTCTATTAACTGCTGTCCAAAACTGTATCTAATATCTTAATCATTTCTACAACGTATCAGGGATATTTAGAGTTGCCCTTATAGGGCAAGGTCAACAAATCGATTAAATAGCAGGGAAAGCCCTCTGAGTCATTGGTTGATAAATTTCTTTACATAAAGTAAATTATCTAAAATTTTTCTTTGTATACTTCTTTACCAAGAATGAATCTTAGGATTGTATTTACGCACATTGCCTGTTAGTGACGTTTCGTGAAAGTAATCGAATCTTCATCGAATTGACTCCGGATATTGTATTTTGCATGGACGAGTTCTTGAAACTGGGTATCTGACCATTTTTATTCATTGCTATGGTTTTACAGTTATGAATTTAATGTGTTTTCTTAACTAAAAGGGTTTTATTTTATTTAAACAAAATAAATATGTTTTAGTATTTCCACAGATTATCGAAATAATTAAACCTTTAAAGAACTTTTAGTTATATTTCGTTGTACAACAGTGTCGTATCCCTTAATTTTTCTTTAATTCAATTTCGGCATCAATCTCAGAGCTTTAAAAAATCCATTACATGCGACAAAATAGATTACTCCTCACTTTCTTTATTCCAGATCAAAACAAAAGCCCGTATAAATTCGTTAGAAATGACTAAGAAGCCATTAAAAAGACTTTCTTTTCTGAAACTTGAAACAAATAGAGACGAGAGCCCGCAGGAACGACAAAAAGAAGATTTACTTCATCGTACGACCGCATTATTTACTTGCAAGGTTCAAATCAGAAAAGATAGCGGTGTGAAACTAATAAATAATAAATAAATCCCGAGACAATCATACAAACTATATGAAATATAAAATAATATTTATAGTAGATGCATACTTCTTATTTTCAATACATTGGTGTCTGAGCTAATGTGTATCACACTTTTATTGGTCGGCACAAAGACTATTCGAAGGCACTTAACCAGCGTGCAGGATTTATAATTAGTTAAAACTAAAAATGTATATCATGTCACGAAATAAAGGGTTAACGTAATGTTGGTATTCGATAATCGGTTGATATCATTCCTTAATTTTACCTATATTTTATACATATTTAAAAGAAAATTTATTTTTTAACTTTAATAAAAAATCTGATGTAAAAGTTAGTTTTAATTTTAAATTTGAAAGTTAACCATTGCTATTAACACATATATCATAAACAAAATTGTAATGTTAATATAAGGATTCTATTCAAAAATAAAAACGCTTCATCTTGTAATTTGCACCAATTAACAATACGATAGCACAGCTTCGAGCGATTGATTCCTACTTTATGAGCGAAAAAAACGAAATAAACCAGAGCTTCGCCTCATTCAGATTCATTGTTTTTGGTATCAATTCCAGATACCGAGAAAAAACCAAATACCAACCTGTTCGGAGACAGCACAGCGAAAACTAACAAGAGGAAATAATATTCATATGAAAGATTGACTGCTCGTTTGCAGGCTGTGAATATAGTAAAAAAATTATGAAAGCGCAAACCAGTTTGCTTCAATGATTTCCAGTAAATTAAATAACGAACATAATGAAAAGTTTTCAGGTTCTAGGGTACAATTCTATATCCAATTATTTTAACAACATTAAACCTAGCCGGTATTGTGAAGACTAATACGATAGAAGGTTAATGTCATAACTTAAATTAGAAATTCAAGGTTATTCAAATAAAAATAATTTAGTAATAATTTCTTATATCATGTCATTGCTCGGGTTGATAATCAAATATTTGGCCCTGCGAGGACCATTAAGGGACGAGTAAAATATAAATTTGATTTAAATGAACTGACTTAGTAGTCTTTGACGCAGTGAACCTGTCATTTTGCTACTTATGGGACTCACGGTGCGTTTTTAATGTTTCTTATTGTATAAAACTTAATTTTAAAAAAATACGTTGAAAGCTTGTGGTACTTAGCCGTTTGAATGTACGAGTAACAGGCAAACGGCAAGCTGTTTAATGAATGAATTGTATTTTTTGTATTGGTTGTGTTATAAAATGTAAAGATTTAAACTAAAGAGCTAACGAAATGATTTATAAGTTCTTCTGCCAAGTGAATTTTTATTCAAATATCTTTATGATTCACAACATTCATTTCAAGCAATTAAAAAAAGAAATATAAAACTACACAGCATAACTATTTCGCTGACCAACACCGAATACGTCCCTGGCATTTTTATTTTTTTATGATTTTGTTATATGTCAATAAAGAATTATTGTATTGTATTGAAATAGAAGAGGAAGCTCATGGAAATCTTGTTTTCATGATAGATTTCAAAGTTATTTTCTTTTCTTTCAAAATAATTTTTAGAGGAATCATATATTTATGCACTTTTGTATTTTTTTTGCAAAAACATCTAGAATTCAATAAAACATATTGAACCGATTTGAAAGTGTTTGATTATATTTTTTTAACTCGACGTTTCCGTGCCTCCACAGATACCGTAGTCACACGTTTACTTTATTTAACGAATCGCGAAAACTTAACCCTAGATTTAAATACTAATCATATTTTTTTACACAAATGCTAAATTAACACAATACCAGAAGAAGCAGCTCAAGTTGTACTTTTGCTGCAGCAGGGCTGTAGCCAGCGAGAAGTCACTCGTCAGTGAAATATGAGCCAATCTGCTGTATCCAGGGTATATCCTGCTGTATACAGAAGATTCCAAGAGACCAGCTCATACTCAAGGAGGCCAAACACCAGTCGGCGCCAGCGTACTTCTGAGACAGACCGCCACCACACCGGTGTTGCTGTCCAGCAGTGGCTGAGAGAGGTTCGAGAAGTAGCTGTTAGTCAATGAAAGGTTAGAAGCTGCCTAAGAGATGCTAAACTGACTCCGAAACGACCTGCCAGAGGTCCCAAGTTGACCACAGCTCACCGACAAGCTCGCCTTGCATTTGTTCGTAAACACATCAATTGGAGCGCTGAACAATGGCGGTCGGTTCTGTTTACCGACGAGTCCAGAGTTGGTCTACATGGCAGTGACAGGAGAGCACGAGTATACAGGCGTCCGGGCGAGCGATTTGCGCAACGCATAGACTGGCCACCACTCAGCCTGGATTACAATCCCATAGAACACGTATGGGATGAGCTGAAACGAAGGGTACGGGCAAGAAATAAAATAATAATAAAAAATAAATATAAATAAATCCCCAGACAAACACACCAACTGTATGGCCCCAAAGTAAGCAGACCTTGTGTTATGGATGACCTTACAGCAAACTGGGGGGAACCCAGAATAAACATACATATATAAATACAAACATCCATGACCCGAGAACAAACATCTGTGTTCATCTCACAAATGAATGCCCCGGCCGGGACTCGAACCTGGGACCTTCGGCGTATGAGGCAAGGCTACTTACCACTACACCACTCGGTCGCCTGCGCCTGCAAGCGCCTAAAAGCTGAAGACAGCGCTGGAAGACGACTGGGAAGATCTGATAAAGAAAAGCTTATCAGGTCGATGAGAAATCGCCTTCGAGCTGTTATTAGAGCCAGGGGTCGCAACATAAATATAGATTAAATAAATGTGTTATTAGGGTATCATTTTAAAGCTTATAAAATAGACTTTTAAGAATATATTTTATATTTAAATAATTTAAATCATTTTAAAATAAACACACTTTTATTCCATTTTGTAAACTGAGTCCACGCAAGTGTAGAATGTTTCAATGTTAAACATACATCTGCCTACAGTATATTCATGTCATTCTTCAAACAAAAACGCATGACTGGACTTATAAATAATAAAAAATAACGACTGAAAATATAAAATTTAATTATTATTTCAAAATATAACGTTAAAATTATACAAATAACCAAAACTGGCTAAATGAAATAATAAAATAAACAGGATAAGAATTATACCAATGAATTTATTTCTTTGACGGCCTGTGTGGTGTGGAGGTAAGTACCTGCCTTTCATGCCAGAGGTCCCGGGTTCGAATCCTGGTAGGGGCAGATATATTGATATATATTTGCTTTCTAGTCATGGATGTGTATTTACGTTTATTTCTAATATTTATATATTAAAAAAAATATGTATGTGTGTTTATATATTTCTTAAGTTTATTTATCCGTTATCTGGTATCAATAACACAAGTTCTTTAATGATACTTAATTTGGGCTAGATAATGTTGTGTGATTGTAGAAATATTTATTTATTTATTATTTATGAATTATTTAAAATATTATCAAATTGAGTATAAGCGAATTGTAAGATTTACTTAAATGCTTGTCTTGTATTCACAGATTTTCAGTATAAGAATTTTTGCAGTTTTACTTCTCTTTATTGAACTGCATCTATTTTGACTAAATTTGATCGGGAAAAATATAACATTAAAAGACTCGAAATATGAATACGTCGGAAATGCGCGTTTTGCGCTTATTGCCGCAACATAATTATACTTTCCGGTTCCGAGATACTTGAAATAAATAATTTAAACTTTTTGAAGGGTAACAAGGCTTTTCTTAAACAATTAACGTTATGTTTTTAAACTATAATATATGATGCTGTAAAATTCGATAATGTGTTTGAAAAATAAACCGCTTATCGCATGTAATCATACTTTTAAATTTTAATTTAACGTTTCGAAACCATTACAGATACCGTGGTTACGAGGGACTGAGATGACAGGCTTCTTGACTGTTATGGAGGCATTCAATCATCTCCATCTGTTTCTCAATCTTCGAGGGCATTGTTCAGGATTAACACAGAAAATGCTGACAGTGTCTTAAGCTTGACTTCTTGCAACTTATTGGATGTTAGATTTACAACGAATCTTGAAAACTTTAGAAAATATTGTGTTTGAAAAATTGTATGATTTTGTGGATACAACATATTTCTTTGCTGGTGATTGATCTTTTTTAAATATAAATTTTCACTCAGGTATTGAATAAAAGTAATATCTGCGAACCGTGCAGCTTGCAATTACACATGAACTTTTTCTAAAGAGGTTTGAACAAACTATTTACAGCATCAATGCTCCCCGTGTTACATGCGCCTGCAACACGTTTTAAAGATGTTGCAATTATTTCAATTCAATGGACTCTTCTAAAGTGTTTAAATAAAACGAAATGTAAAGCGCCATAGTCTGACTTATTATTGTTCTTCAAATCCAAAGACTCTGCTATATGTCTACATATTTTATACAAACTCATTAAAACTCATTTATTCGATTATAACACAATGTCAAATTTATTATAGTAGGTGTATGCTTACAGCGTAACGACATCGCATAGGTACGCACGTTCCAACACTGATTATAAAAAATGCTGTAAATTATTCATTGTTTTATTTAAGAAAACCAATTCACTCTATTAAAAATCCAGTCTGCATTAAAGAAAACACCACAAATTTCAAAGAACATGAAACACTATGTTGTTTAAAAGAAAATTATCTGTTCAATTTCTAAATAGAAACTTCGCAGAATTCTCGAAACAAAGAAAGTAAATATATGAAATAACAATCATGACTTAAATCTCTGCGGGATTCTTGCCCTAAAGATATGTAGTGTGTGCCTTTGTTTTAGCGATAAAAATAACATACATAGTTTGTAACGCTGGTATTACTTTTAGCTTATTGGTATTGTAACGACCACCCCTTCACAGTCTCGGTCTGCGTGCGTTCCCGAGCGCACGTCGATCGCAGACGCCTTCCCGCTCTTTTAGCCCGCGCGCTAATTGAGCACCCAAATTTCATAGTTGTTTACCGTATTAAGTTTCTAACGCAGTTTTCACGGCGGACAGTGGCTCGTTAACCGTACTTCTAATAAGTTTCTAACGCCGTTTTCACGGCGAATAGTGGCTTGTTAACCGTACTTCGTGGAACGTGAGCTTCGTCGACGGGAATTCGTTGTGCCAGGACTTCAAGTGCCGTGTTCGAGTAAGTTATCCGCGTCGTTCTCAACCGCCCTACTGCGTGTAGGGTGGTTTTAGGAAGTTAGTCATCGTTGTTAGGTTCATATACTGTCCCTCCCCAACCCCTCCGCAATGGCTTCCCTAAGCTCTGATGAGATTAGGAAGAAGTTAGTTGATAGTACCGGTGCTGAAGGCATACATATAAATGCTGACAAGTTCCGTTTCTTAGATTCTCTCATCCCTCATTTCATGACGATAATGTCCACAATGGCCCCTCAGGCCACCCCAGTTCCCCAGACCCCTCAGGTCTTAGGCCCTCCCGCGTCCCCTTCCTCCAGTGACATGGAGTGCGAAGTAGACGCCCCTCTGCGCCGCAAGCGCGCACCCGCAACTGAGTCTTCCTCGGACGCCACCCCAACTGGCCCTGAGCCTCCCTCTTTCACCCTTGTTAAGAAGCGCTCTAAGAAGCGCTCGAAACAAGACACGGCGCCCTCCACGCCCGTCCCTACACCCCTGCGGCGTCCTCAACGCCAGCTGCCCCGGTGTCTTCAACACCCGCTCCGGCCCCAACTTCTGTCAAGGCCAAGGTAACCCCACCCGTTTTCCTTCGGGAAAAGGGTAAATGGACTGAGGTCTCGACACTGTGCAATGAGCACAAGATCCTTTACACCCGAGCGGTAAACTCGGGTGAATCTATTAAAATCACTGTCTCGTCGATAGACGATTTCCGAGCTTTGACTAAGCTCCTCACCGATAAGCAATATGCTTATCACACTTATGCTCTGTCAGAAGAGCGTAAGATCAGAGCGGTATTCAGGGGAATCCCGTTCGAATTATCGAACGAGGCCATCCTGGAGGATCTGCAGTCCCAAGGCTTCCCGGCACTCGCGGTGCATAAAATGCACAGCAAGTACGGGAGGCAACACCCTCTCGCTTTGGTGATTCTCGCCAACGTCCCCAAGTCCAGAGAGATCCTGAAAGGGGTTAGCTCTATTTGCGGCCTCTCTGGGATCTCAATCGAGGCGCCTCATCGCCGCGGTCATCCCGGCCAGTGCCATCGGTGCCAGTTGTACGGGCACGCGGCAGCCAACTGCCACGCACCGCCCAGGTGCGTCAAGTGCCTGGTCCCGCACTTCACTAAGGAGTGCAATCGCACTCCTGAAACTCCCTCTCCTCCCGATTGCGTGCTTTGTGGCCAGTCCGGCCACACCGCAAACTACAGGGGCTGCCCTCGTGCACCCCGTTGTATGCGCTCCAATTTCAAAAGGGCGGCTCCCAAACAGGCCCCGCGCCTTTCTCAAGAAAACTTTCCGCCGCTGCGTAGCCGGGTTCCTCCGGCTGCAAAGCCTACTCAGCCCAAGCCTGCTCCAGAAAACTGTAGGCAGCGTCCCGCATCGAATCCCATCCCGGCTCCTCGCCCATACAAACCCACTCCTCAATCCTCCGTAGCAGACGATATGCGTATCGTCTGCGACGCTATTAAAAATGTCGATGTTAGTGAAATCGCAGTCTTAGCCCGTAAACTTAGGGCTTCACGTACTCCGACAGAGCGTTTGCTAGCTCTGGCGGAGCATAGTTCCCTTCTCAATTCATTGTAGGTTCATTTAAATGAATTGATCCCTAAATCATGCTTCGGCCGACCTCTGCCCAGCCCCGGCTTCACCGGAGGCTGCCCAGAACGGCCACCAACTCATGTCCCTTTGAGCACCTTCAGTGCAACTTTCACTACAGGCGGAAGACCCGCTAGCGGGTCTCCGCCAGCGCGCCCAACTTCCCGACGGGTGTCGCTTCCGATGAAGGCTAAAGGTATACGCTTACCACAGCCAACAGGTGGTTTTTAGTGGGTAGGTGCCATTCTGGTGAGTCCCACATAACCCCCCCGCAGAGGAATTTACCTGCGGGCGGGTATGCATGACGCATCTTCCACCTCCCTCCCGTGAGGGTGCCTCGGCAGCAAAAAAAAAAAAACGTTTGTTACGAATGGAACCTCTTAAATGGATGTCCACCGTACTAAATGTATTAATTCTGTTTTTCTGTGTCAAATAACCTTGTAATGTTTTAATTATGTACCTATGCATTTCATAAAACTATAAGCGTAAAAAATATCTTCATTTTCAATTGTCATTTGTTTGTGCTTTATGAATGTTTTGAGTTTCTGAACGTAAATAAAGTTGGTCAGCCAATGGGAAGAGAACAGCCGTCACCCGCGCCTGCGCATGGCACACCTCTGCGGCCCGCGCGCCGTTCGCGTCCCTTCATCTCACTCACTCGATCGTCGAGTCAGTTTAGTTTCAAACCAGCTTTCATGGTAACAACACGCACGCGCCCAACGTCCGTTCTCACCCCGGAGGCGCCTTTTTGTGATATTCCCTATTTTCATTCCGCCACCACCTACATTTCTGGTCTTCTAGCCAGATCGCGTTTGTTTACCGGGTTAGAAACCTGTGTTCAGGATCGGCAATGTCTGTATTCGCGACACCGCCGGCGCCGCGCTCCGTAAAAACACGCGGCGGCCGTAACGTCGACAAAATGGCGGCCGAACTTTTAGCTCAACCCGAAGTAAAAAGTGAACCAGCAAAGGCGGAGAAGAACCTAGAGCACTGCTATCGTTCTCCTTCAGTGCCTCTAAAGGGAAAATCAAGCGTGAAATCATCTACATCGGCGCGCAAGCGCCACCTTGAGCGAGTTGCTGCAGAAGCAAAAGCGAAAATCGACCTTGAAGCCGCCGAAACAAAGGCACGAATTAGTAAACAGCTGGTCGAACAGCAACTAGAAGCTCAATTAGAAGAGCTGGAGTCAGCCAGATCTAGATCTTCCAGATCCCCATCCAGCACAGCGACCAAGGAGAAAGTGGAGACCTGGATGGAACAAAGTCGAGAAGCCTGCAATGAAGTCCAACACGATAATAGACAGTCCACGAATGACATCAACAGGCTAGCTGATGTACTAAGAGACGTCATCTCCACGTCAGTAACTGCGACCAAGATCGGAAACCAGCAGCTCCTCACGAGAATAGCGACATCCAAAGACTTACCTAGTTTTACTGGAGATGCCCTAGAATGGCTACAATACAAAGAGGCGTTCTATGAATCAACAGATCTCTGTAAATACTCTGAGAGTGAAAACTTATGGAGGCTCAGGAAGTCCCTACGTGGTGAAGCAAGAGAAACTGTATCATCACTATTAATAGGAAATACATCTCCAGATACTATCATAGAAGCACTAGAGCTGAGGTATGGTCGTCCAGAAGTAATTCTGAATAAAGTGACGTCACAGATAAAGAAAACCACCCCGCTTCCAAGTCTTTACCAAAGTGAAATTGTTAACTTCGCTATAAAAGTAAAAAACTATGTTGCTGCCGTGAAGGCGATCAAACAAACCGAATATCTATCAAGCCCCGAACTACTGAACACTATGGTGTCCAAATGTCCACCATCGCTTTTATCTAAATGGGCAGATTACGCTCATACAATGCTGCATTTGAAAACTAGAACGAAAATTGAACTTTTTTCTGAATTTATTCACAGCGAAGCCGTAAAAGCTGCCGAAGTCGGTGTGACTCATTTACATTATAATCATAAAAAGGATGAAAGAAAGATTCAAATTTTTCATACAAACACAGATGAACGCGCCACGATCCACATCTCGAAGAAAAACAAATGTGGCTTTTGTCGAGGCGATCAACATGCGCTAGATCATTGCAAGCGCTTCAAGCGCGCGATGAGAAATCAAAGATGGACATACGTTCGCGCCCAAAGGTTGTGTTACAAATGTCTACTTACAGATAAACACGACACATCTACCTGTGATGCTCCTGTATGCAGCGTCGATGGATGCGGTCTGTCCCACCACAAGTTGCTGCACTGGAAGAGGATACAGGAAGCGGTCGGCGAACAGCAGCAGCTGGCGCCGCCGCCACCGCCGCCGCCACTGCGGCCGGAGCCGCGCCCCGAGGAGACCGTGGCTAGCGTCACCAGCATCGATACGGTGCTACTGAAGATTGTGCCGGTGTCCGTGTGCGGACCTCTAAAGTTGGTGCATACGTATGCGCTGCTCGACGACGGCGCCACCGTGTCGCTGGTGGCTGGTGAGCTGGCCGCCGCGGCTGGGCTCAGCGGTGAGCGCGTCACCATGCGCGCCCGCGGCGCCTGGGACCGCAGCGACCTGGTTTGTACCGCCGAGCTAGTCAACTTCCAGCTTGTAAGTAAAAACAACGATAAATTTAGTGTTTGTGCGCGTAAAATCAGTGAACTAGATCTACCTAGGCAACCTATGCCTGAAATTAGTGTTAAAGACAATAAAGTTAGTTTTAGTCCTTCTGACTATAAAATGGTGAAACCTATGTTACTTATCGGCCAAGACAATTACGATTTAATTGCTCCAATTATATGTTTAAAAGGTCAACGCGCCGATCCATACGTAACTCAAACCCAACTAGGTTGGTGTGTTCACGGGAACACTTATCTTTCAGCTAACAATAAGCATTCTAGTCCTGGCTGCGTTATCACTCCGTCCGACCCGGCAATCCAGCGCGCGCGATGCGATACGCGCGATATTTCAGTATCTACAGCTTATGTGTTCACTATAGAAAATCCGTCTTATGATAATATACACGAGTTAGTGCGATATAACTTTGAGTTCGAATCTTTAGGTATTAGTCGGAAAGTTCGTCAAAATTGTGATGAATTACGAGCCTTAGAGATATTAGATAAAACCGCTATATTGCGTAACAATCAGTGGACAGTAGGCCTTCCTTGGAAGTTTGATAGTTTTAAATTCCCAGATTCATATAATAACGCCTTAAATAGGTTGCGTTCCATCGAAAGGAAGTTCGTTTTGGATACTGACTACTATAATAAGTACTCTGAACGAGTACAGCACTTAATGGTAAATAACTTTGCGGAACCGTTGAGTGACCCTATCAGTGATAACAATAACGACCACGTTTGGTACCTACCTCATTTTAGTACGAAACAGAGGAAGTTAAGGTTGGTTTTTGACGCGGCTGCGAAGTGTCATAATATTTGTTTAAATGACTTTCTCTTGCAGGGTCCTGATTTGTTGCAATCGTTAATAGGTATCATGATGCGTTTCCGCGAATGTTCTATAGGTATAGTAGGTGACATTAAAGATATGTACTTACGAATCAAAATTCGCGAACCAGACCGTCATGCGTTGCGTTTCCTTTGGCGAGATAAACCTGATAAGGCCGTTACACCGTATGTTATGACGTCACTCATATTCGGAGCGAACTGTTCGCCGTTCATAGCTCAGTACATAAATCAAAATAAAAATACAGAGCGTTTTAAGGATTCTATGAGCGACGCCACGGCTGCAATAAAATTAAATCAATATGTGGATGACTATATCGATAGCGTCGAATGTGAAACTACAGCCTCACAATTAGTCAGTGATATTACTTATATTAATAAACAGGGCGGGTTCGAGATGCGAAACTGGCTTAGCAACAGTCCAGCTGTCATGAGCGATATACCTAGCGAGTCGCTAAGCGCCAAGGCGATTAGACTTACGGAGGAATCCGAGCGAACGCTGGGACTGCTGTGGTACCCACATGCTGATGTGTTTGCTTTCGACGTAACTTTTCGGCGCATTCCCGAAGATATTTTACAATTGAAGCGTATACCTACTAAACGTGAATTGTTAAGTATAGTAATGTCTTTATATGATATACATGGCTTTTTAGCTCCTTTTACGATTAGGGCTAAGATTTCTTTACGTGAAACTTGGAAGATTTCATTAGGATGGGATGATAAAATACCAGTAGGTATTTACGAAGGTTTTAAGTCATGGTTGTTACAACTTCAAAATATAGGCCGGGTTCGAATCCCGCGCTGGTACTTCCGTCATCAAACTGATAACGACACTCACCACTGCGCAGCGCGAGACGCCACGACGTCACCACCGCCTCGAGTCGAATGTGCGAGCGAGATGCAACTACATGTTTTTTGCGATGCATCTCCGAACGCGTACGCGTGCGTTGCCTACTGGAGAAAAGGTAAGTGTGGCGACAGCGGCGCTGCTGCCGCCGTCTCATTTATAGCGAGTAAAAGCAGGGTCACGCCGATACGCCCGGTGACCGTGCCGAGACTCGAACTGCAGGCTGCGGTGATGGCGGTGCGCCTGGCTACCACTGTTAAACAGGAACATCGCATTAAGCCCGACAAAATATTTTATTGGACCGATTCCATTACTGTGCTACATTGGATACATAACACGCATAGGAATTATAAAATTTTCGTTGCTAATAGGTTAGGTGAAATAGATGAGCTGAGCAGCGCGCACGAGTGGTATTACGTTCCCACGCATCTGAACATTGCAGATACCGCGACTAAGGGAAATACCTACGAGCTAACTTCAGATTGTGAGTGGTTGTGCGGTCCGGCGTTTTTGTACGCATGTTCAGATGAGTGGCCGAGCCAACCTGAAATAAAAAGTAAATTGGAAATTAACGATTTAGAAATGATTAATTTATTAGCTGTAAACGATGATAAAAAATGTAACTTGCCTTGTTTACCAGTGCCTGATCCTTTGCGATTCTCTTCGTGGATTCGGTTGCTTCGTAGTATGGCTTGTGTCCTGCTGGCTGTTAAGAGGTGGAACAATAAAATAAAAAAAAATAACTTACCTGGTCACTCCTATATTGACTGCGACTTGATACTGAGAGCTGAAACATTAATAATAAGGCAAGCGCAGACGGATTGTTTCTCCACTGATTTACAGCTATTAGGTCGAGGTGAAACAATAGATAAGCGAAGCCGACTCCTACAACTGACGCCTGTGATCAATCATCAGGGACTTTTGTGTGTAGGTGGTCGCATAGACGCAGCCAAGGACGTCAGCATGCACGTGAAGCAACCTGTCATCTTAGACGGCCATCATCCAGTCGCCAAGCTGATAGTCCACTACTATCACGAGAGAGCTGCTCATAGTCAGACTGAGATGGTGGTCAACGACCTGCGTCAGAAGTACTGGATCCTGAAGCTGCGTCCTACTGTGCGCAATATTGCGGCTAGTTGTCAATTTTGTCGTAACAGGAAGGCGCGACCACTTCCACCCCGGCTGGGTGACCTGCCGGATGCTCGACTTTCGCACCATCAGCGGCCATTCAGCAATTGTGGCGTGGATCTCTTCGGGCCCATGGATGTCACGGTCGGTCGCCGTAGAGAAAAGAGGTATGGGGTTTTATTTACCTGTCTTACAGTCAGAGCTGTACATCTGGAAATTGTACCCTCTTTGTCGACCGACTCCTTTATAATGGCGCTGAGGAGGATGGCTGCGCGGAGAGGTTGGCCTTGTCGGATGTTTTCCGACAATGGCACGAACTTCAGAGGTGCCGATGTCGAGCTACGAAAGTCCCTGCAGGCCATTGATCCATCAGAGATTGCCGCTCTGGGAGTTGAGTGGAAGTTCATCAGCCCAGCTAGCCCTCATATGGGTGGCGCTTGGGAACGCCTGGTACGTAGCGTAAAAACTTCGTTAAAAATTGTTTTAAGAGAAAGAGCGCCTAAGGAGGAGATACTTATAACACTCATGGCGGAAGTGAAGAACATGGTAAATGGTAGACCATTAACACACGTCTCCGTTGACTCGCGAGACGCTGAAGCGTTGACGCCGAACCATTTTCTGATAGGTTCCTCATCCAACTTACCTAGGTGCGGTGTCTTCGACGACACTGACTTGTATCTTCGCAAGCAGTGGAGGATAACGCAGCGACTGTCAGACATGTTTTGGAAGAGATGGTTGAGAGAAGTCTTACCTACTCTTTTACCGAGGCCAAAGTGGCCTGTAGAAGGTCCGCAGCTTAGTGTTGGCGACGTAGTTGTCATCGTCGATCCTAACTCGCCTACGAACGTGTGGCCTAGAGGCATCATAGATAGGGTATATCCGGGAGCGGACGGTAGGGTTAGAATCGTCGACGTGCGGACTAAGACGGGCGTGATAAAACGGCCAGCAACTCGTATCGCAAAACTCATCGCGGTTAATGAGTGTCGCCGACGCGACACTGAGGGGGAGGATGTTACGAATGGAACCTCTTAAATGGATGTCCACCGTACTAAATGTATTAATTCTGTTTTTCTGTGTCAAATAACCTTGTAATGTTTTAATTATGTACCTATGCATTTCATAAAACTATAAGCGTAAAAAATATCTTCATTTTCAATTGTCATTTGTTTGTGCTTTATGAATGTTTTGAGTTTCTGAACGTAAATAAAGTTGGTCAGCCAATGGGAAGAGAACAGCCGTCACCCGCGCCTGCGCATGGCACACCTCTGCGGCCCGCGCGCCGTTCGCGTCCCTTCATCTCACTCACTCGATCGTCGAGTCAGTTTAGTTTCAAACCAGCTTTCATGGTAACAACACGCACGCGCCCAACGTCCGTTCTCACCCCGGAGGCGCCTTTTTGTGATATTCCCTATTTTCATTCCGCCACCACCTACAACGTTGTTATCTTCCCCTCAGTCGTCGTTGGCTGAGGACATGAAGACCGTGTTCGACGTCATCCAAAACGTCGACATTAACGAAATTTCCGTACTCGCACGCAAACTGCGAGCCGCCCGCTCTCCTCAAGAGCGTTTATTCGCGTTAGCCGAGCATCACTCGCTCCTAAGTTCATTGTAAATTCTTTTATTTTTGTAAATTTTAAATAAATAAATTTTAATGTCTAGACCCGCGAATCTCGCGTCCAGTCGTATTAAACCTAAGGGCTTATCCCTAGTATCATTTAACGCTCGCAGCCTTAGCTCTAACCTTCCCGAGATTAAACTGTTCCTTCAGAACAACGAACCAGATCTTTTTCTTCTCCAGGAGACATGGCTCACTCCTAATCGCTCCAGGGGATTCGCGATTCCCAAATACGCGTTTACACGTAACGATAGGCCTAACTGCGACGGTTTCGGCGGCACTGCTATCTACTACAAAAGAGGATTCCATTGCTGTCCTCTCCCTACCCCTCCTCTCCTTAACATGGAAGCCACCGTGTGTAGATTGGCTATGACTGGTCATCCGACCATCATCATAGCTTCAGTCTACATACCTTGTGGCACCAAACCTATCCGCAGCGACTTTGAGACCATTCTCGCCCTCGGCCGTTCAGTCATTATGTTCGGAGACTTTAACTCCAAACATACTGACTGGACGTGCCTATCAACCAACCAAAGCGGTATAGCTCTCCTCGACATCACCAACTTACTCGACTTAGACGTCGTCTCCCCTATCACTCCCACTCACTATCCCGACAACCCGAACCACTCTCCTGACATCCTCGACTTTGCAATCGTCAAGTATATCAACCTCGACCTCAGGTCAATCGAACCGCTCGATGACCTAGGTTCTGACCACCGCCCCGTCTCCCTCGTGCTAGGACCGCCTAACGTTAACGTCACTTCTCCTAAGACCTTTACCGACTGGAAAGGTTTTAAAAATACAATAGTTTCTGCCTTAGAGGCCCCAAACTCTCCGCTCGCGATCTCGCCCGATCAATTAGACAGCCCGGATAAAATAGATTCGTTAGTAAATTCTCTCACTGATGCTATCAACTCAGCCATCAGTGTAAACGAAAAGGTTGCTAAGAAAGGCAAACCCACGCTTCCCTTAGCCATTAGCAATCTTATTAAAGCTAAGAACGCGGCTCTCCGGAGAGCCAAGAAATATCCTACGCCCGCCTATAGAACAGCTGCGAATCAGCTACAACGCAAAGTTAGATCTCGCCTCGCGGAACTCCGAGACGCCCAGATGAACGATCTCATGGCGAATATCTCCCCGTCCCACCAAGCGTATTATCGAATGGCCCGAGCCTTACGCGTAGACGCCGCCTCTCACGTCCCTCCTCTCACTCGTCCCGATGGCTCTATCGCCTTCAAAGACGAAGAGAAAGCCGAATGCTTCGCTGACAGCGTTGCGTCTCAATGCTCGCCCAGCACGCAACCCGCGAATCCCAATCACATCAAAGCGGTGGAGGCCGAAGTCCTCCGTAGAAACTCTCTCCCCATCACCGCCGACCCCGTCACAGTCTCTTATGACGAAATCTCGCTTCACATCAAAAGTCAAAAGTCCAGAAAGGCTCCGGGTGCGGATGGTATTTCCAACCACGCACTTAAGCACCTGCCTCAACAGGTGCTTACCTTGTAAGCCATCATTTTCAATGCCTGCTTCGACCTTAGCTACTTTCCAAAAGCTTGGAAAGAAGCGACAGTCATAGGCATACCCAAGCCGGGTAAACCTCTTAATGTCCCGGCTAATCACAGACCCATCAGCCTCCTCAAGGCAATGTCTAAACTTCTCGAGAGAGTCATACTCTCTCGAATGCGGAACCATCTGTTTCCAACGGACGGCGATCCTCTCATAATTCCCCACCAGTTCGGCTTTCGCGCTAAGCACTCCTGCCCTCAGCAAGTCCATCGAATCGTCGAGTACATACTCGACGGCTTCTATCCGAAACGAAAGAAAACGATCGCAGTTTTCTTTGACGTAGCCAAGGCTTTCGACAAAGTCTGGCACAGCGGTCTCGTTTATAAACTCTATAAAATAGGCTTACCGGCTCGCCTAGTTAGGATAATCGCGTCGTTTCTCAAAGACCGCACGTTTCGTTTCAAACATGAAGGCACGCTCTCCGCGCCTCGTCCCATAAAGGCTGGAGTCCCTCAAGGCTCAGTCCTCGCCCCTCTTTTGTATACCGTATACACTAACGACATTCCCATCCCAGCTAAAGTCGTCGAACTCGCTCTCTTTGCCGACGACACTGCCCTTTACACCAAAGGCCGCAGAGCCTCGGGTCTCGTCACCAGACTTCAAAAGGCTATTAACACCCTCGGTGCTTGGTTTAAAAAATGGCGTATCGATGTGAACCCAGAGAAGAGCTCTGCGGTTTACTTCGACTACAGACGCAGTCGTATCCCTGACAATCTCCAATTGAGAATGCAAGGCACTCCCATCCACTGGAAGCGCAGTACTAAATATTTAGGCGTCATTTTAGACCAGACGCTTTCATTCAATCCTCACGTTGATAGAGTAACGAAACTCGCACGTTTTTACCTAGGCCGGCTTTACAGTATGTTAGGTAGAAAAAGTAAAATGTCCTTCAGAAACAAACGTACGCTTTATAAGGTCTGCGTTAGACCAGTCATGTCATATGCTTCGCCAGTCTTTGCTCACGCCAAACCCTCCGTCCTGCACAAACTGCAGGTAGTTCAAAACCTCTTCTGCCGCAGGGCCACAAACGCACCTTGGTACGTGCGCAACGCGGACCTGCACAGAGATCTTGAACTGCCTACAGTACAACAGTATCTAAAAACACTCTCAGAATCGTTCTTCAAACGCGCCGAATCCCATCCCAATCCTCTTGTTCGTAAATCAGTCTCATATACTGCTCCTGTCCTAGATTCGGCATACAAAATCGCTAGACCGAGAAACGCGCACACAAGCGAACGTTCGAAGATAACCGTAGATCTCGAGGCCCTTCAGGCCGCAAATTCTAATTCTAACGTAAATTCGATTTAATGCAAATTTAATTTTTCAATTTTTAATGTTTTCATTATTTACTTTTCATTTTTAATGTTTTTATTTTACTTTTAATTTTTGAGCACCTTCAGTGCTATGTAAATCCCAGCGGGTGACCCCTTAAGGGCCCCGCTAGCGCGGCCTCTTTCTCCAATTGGCCGTCGCTCCGATGAAGGCTGAGTGGCAAAAATGCACGAGCCGACAGGGGGTTTTTAGTGGGTATGGTTCTGGTAGGCGTCGGGACGAGTCCCACATAACTTTGGAATCGCGCCAGAGTATGCGTCAGAGCATTTTTATCCTGCTGCCCTTCCTGCGGAGGGGAACAAAAAAAAAAAAAAAACCACCCCTTCCTGATCTGCTCTCTGATCATATAAGGGAATGTCATAAATAAAAATTTGAAATAGATACATAAATATAATATAAAACCTAACATATATCTGTCAACTTTATTCTAATACTTCCTATTCAAAATATATATAAAACCTTCAGTTATAAACTACAGAATGAGAAATTGTAATTGGCACAATATAAAGATTTATCAATAAAAAATACAATATTTATTTGGCGTGATCGTCTAAGGTTGGGTAGGACTCTTCGTTGTGTTGCATAGTAACCAAGTTCTTTTCCGAGGTATGTGACAAAGATAAGAAACAAAGAATGTTTTAAGAATGCAATGTAAATTATTATAGTAATAAAAATATATAATATAATAAATAGATACAATATATAATAAGAGGTAATAAAGAACTGTTGAAATGGATTTGATAAATTAAAATGAATTGGAAATTTATAAAAAAAATGGGTGTGAGTACTGAATAATAATGATAAAATAAAAATACTTTGTAAGTAAATAAGTTTATAAAGATAAGTAGAGGATGGAATATGGTGAGATTGTAAGAATAAATAAAGCTAACAATAAATTCCACAATCTTGAATAAAGTTATTTATATCACAAACCCAAACCTTGCAGATACTTTAATTTAAACTGAGTAGTCTAATCTCCAAGTTGGATCATTTTCGGAAGGGTAACTCTAATATCTATTTCATGATATTTGTTATTAATTCAGTCAAGAAGTTCTAGATCCAACTTTCTGCCTGAGTCTGATGAGCCGGAACTCGTCCTTGTCGCACCAACAGATAGTCAGATCAATGAAAGTGAAACCAGAAACTCCAATGACTTTAGAATTATGTTCGTTAATAATTCATGAAATAAATATATTAATGAAGGAGAGGAATAAATAGATTTATAATTCATTCCATGACATTGTTAATTATACAGCCAAGAAGTTCATGAACCAACTTCCTCACTGAGTCTGATGCACCGGAGTGTCATCCTGTCGTAACACCAGAAGCTCAGATCATTGAAATTGACAACAAGAGACTTCAACCACTGTTTGGTCTTATGCCAGATAACAAGTCGCAGAATGCACATAAATGAAGGAAGGAAATGTGAGTTTTTAATATTTGTCAATTATTCAGCCAAGAAGTTCCTGAACCAACTTTCTCCCTGAGTCTGATGAGCCGGAACTCGTCCTTGTAGCAACAACAGATAGTCAGATCAATGAAAATGGTTACAAGAGACCTCAACGACTGTGTGGTTGTGAGCCAATTGACATGAGGATAAAGGGAGAAAATAAAGAGTAAATAAACTTCACCAAGTTGGAGATTAGCACGCCGAGTGTGTTAATCAAATAACCTTCTAGTATATCTCACCATTGTAATGCATTACATACATTATATTTAGACGAATATAAACACGTCACAAATGAGCATTTTTAGTTTATCAGTACCTATAGATGTATAGTGTTCTGTGTGTGTGTGCGTAATTACTTTTAATACAAAGTAAGATAAAATATAACATGTAAGTATATATACTTACATATATAAATAAGTATATATAATAAAATACATATAAAGAATAAAGTACACGAAATATTAATATATAAATCAAGACCTTAAATAAATATACTATAAAAGTTAATTTCCCTGTTAAATTACCCTACAGTATTAAACGAAATAAACGCTCTTCTATAACAGGATTCACCTTCTAACGCAATAACGTAATCTAATATTAAAATACTCAAAAATTAAACTTTTATCTACGAACTGGCAGAACTTTCCTGAAAACGAAATTCCCTATTAATGTGTACTAAAATAAACACTCACCTAAAGACTAGACCCACGTTCAACACAACACTATATTCTATTTTTAAACAATTGAAAAACTAAATATTAAACTGGGTACAAACTGGCAGAACTTTTGGGTTACTTTCGTTTCCCGACCGAGACTCAAACTTCCATTCCCCGAGACTGAAATTCCGACCCCTGCTCTGCGGCCTACTGCCCTATTTATACCCAAAAGACCGAACTCCCTCCCACGGGGCACCATGCACCACGCACCCGCGACAATCTCCAGTCATATTTCCGGACAAAATAAAAGAATGCACCCTTGAGTTACTTATTTAATTTAATTTATGTGTAACTACTGTAGAGCTATTTTGTTTAGCAAATAAATAAATAAATAATTAATGAATAAATAAAATCTATGTGTAAATGCGAAAGCATCATCAATTATTTTCCTGCAAATAATTACCACCCATAAGATCGTATCAACAACGGAAGAGAAACTTAATAACAAAGTAGGCGTCCCAAACTGCTATACTTTTTAACCTTTAGGAACATTAATTAGATGTATCTTTCTATGTCAAATTAGTACATAAATTCTGAGAACCAGATATCAATATTAAATTAATAATTTTTTTTCTAATTTTTTTTATTCTTTAGCAAGGTAAATGAATTTAACTGAACATCCTTTTATGTGTAATTTTTCTTCCATTTAAAGATTCTATATATCAACAATTATATCTGCTAACATATACTAATATATAAACAGATATTTTTAAGATAACTTTAGTAAATTAGTATTGCCAAATGCCACCAGCAAGTATACTGAGACTATACTTCCGCTTCACATACAAGACTCGAGCTTGTTCCGTCACAACATCCTTTTATGTGTAATTTTTCTTCCATTTAAAGATTCTATATATCAACAATTATATCTGCTAACATATACTAATATATAAACAGATATTTTTATGATAACTTTAGTAAATTAGTATTGCCAAATGCCACCAGCAGGTATACTGAGACTATACTTCCGCTTCACATACAAGACTCGAGCTTTTTCCGTCACAACATCCTTTTATGAGTAATTTTTCTTCCATTTAAAGATTCTATATCTCAACAATTATATCTACTAATTTATACTAATATATAAACAGATATTTTTATGATAACTTTAGTAAATTAATATTGTCAAATTCTATTAGTAGGTATATTGAGATTATACTTCCGCTTCACATACAAGACTCGAGCTTGTTCCGTCACAACATCCTTTTATGTGTAATTTTTCTTCCATTTAAAGATTCTATATATCAACAATTATATCTGCTAACATATACTAATATATAAACAGATATTTTTATGATAACTTTAGTAAATTAGTATTGCCAAATGCCACCAGCAGGTATACTGAGACTATACTTCCGCTTCACATACAAGACTCGAGCTTTTTCCGTCACAACATCCTTTTATGAGTAATTTTTCTTCCATTTAAAGATTCTATATATCAACAATTATATCTGCTAACATATACTAATATACAAACAGATATTTTTATGATAACTTGAGTAAATCAGTATTGACAAATGCTATTAGCAGGTATATTGAGACCATACTTCCGCCCCATACACAAGACTCGAGCTTGTTCCGTCACAGTATTAACTGGAATTAAATGAAAATTATCGCTCAGGATTTGCTGTAGCATAAATTGCGTTTTATGTTGATTGCCAGCAAAGTGAATTTTAGATTCAATATAAGATCGTCGCTGTTGATCAATTGTTTTAAACAAAGTAATTAGTGTCGCTAATAAAATATTTGTGTATATTATTAATAACCTAAAGCAATACAAACTCAAGTTTAACTTTGTTACCACGTTGCTAACCAGGGTACAGAAATAAAAACATGACTTACCTTTTATATGAAAAATAAAAAATCTTCACGAAAACTTTAATTATTTTCGTTATCTATAAAGATTTACTGTTACAATTGTTTACAGTAACGTACTATATAATGAGGTGGCTAAAGAGCATTACTTACAAAATGTGTGACATTTATTTGACTTCAAAATATGATCATAAGAATTTGGTGCAATGAGTTGCGCTTCTATTATTTACCTGCTTTTGAACGTCTAAAAACATCTCTTAATTTTCTTTTGGTTTTAAACAACAAATAAAAATTTTGTTTTAGAGATTTGGCAAAGTAGTTACATCTAGATAAAAATAACATAAAAGTATACATATCTAGAGGAATTCACCTTAATTTTTTTTATTTTTTAACAATGAGAATTTTGTAATATTGGATTTTTTAGTTTATTTCATGCCAGTTAAAAAATAATGTACAATAGATGATTAAACAAACTTCCAAGTGAAGTTCTATCGCTATTATATGAGTCACTTCATTTGAAGATAGTATATAATTAAACAGGTAGTCCTTTTAAGGTACTAAGGTCATTTGACTTATTCAAAAAACTTTCCGTCTGTGTATCTTGATCCACCCTGGTCCCGGCAAGTCTTCATTTTTTAGATATAAAAACAAAACTTTCCGGGAGGGACGGGTCATTTATATATCTTCGAATGAAGGGACTCATATTATAGCGATAGAACTTCACTTGGAAGTTTATTAAATCATCTATTATATTTCAACGCTTCATTCTTCATATAGTATTTAAGTCACAAGGCAGATTTTTAGAGATTAGGTTGTGTTTTCTTTTGTCTTTTCAAATTATAATTTATTTAAATACGTTAATCCGTTAAATTCCTTACTTTAGTACATAATTTAAGAATCTAGTAACATATAGGCATCAATTATGCAATTGATTGTGATTGCCAACTTAATTAAATCAATAAACAGAATAATTTAATTTTAATTAATCTCTTTATCGGAAGGTATTGAGTGGATTGTACTTTATTGAGTACGGACAAGGCAAAGTCCTTTAGAGGGTCTAATATAAGTTTATGGTTAAATTTTTGTAAAGGCCTGAGAATTTTAGGTCCACCCAGCCGTTTTTCGGATAACCTACACTGAGCACGTGCCGCGTGCTGGGTGCGCTGAACACACTCATATCAACGCCGTTCGTACCTAGCGTCTGCTTTATCCACCGGCTCTGTGAGGGGCCCCTCATGTTACAAACAAGAACCCCGAATTCAAAGCTTACATTTTTTTCGTCATGAAAAGTAAAATCTTTTAGAGTTGATACAGGACATATAATTATGTTATTTTTAAAGATTAGGAAGGATAACATAGGATGTTCACGATTTGGGGCTGTGTTTTTAATGATATCTGTTATAATAATGTATACGGATGCAAAAACTATATTTTCTTATTTAAAGGTTTGAATTGAATGAATCGAATGAACAACCCTTATTAAATTGCTCATTTAACAAACAAAGAGCTAATAAAAGAGGTTTTTGAACATATCAGTATTACGTAACGTACAAAACTCCGATACCTTCAGGATACCTAGTTACAAACGCGTCACATTTGCAAACAAACATTGAAGCAAAAATCCATAAACAGCGGTGGTATTTTCAATACGTAATAATATTGCACAATTTCTTTCTTCCCCGGCGGAACTTTTGAAGCCTAAGGAAACGAATAGTAATTCTAGATAATTGATATGGTATTCTTTTTCACTATGTTTCCAAAAACCATATAATTTATTGTTTTGGAATACTGCGCCCTAGCCTGTTCTGAATTCATTTGTATACATCTTATAAATTTTTGAAGTAATTGAACAGGAAATGGTATATTTACTTATACTTTTCTACCAGATTAAATCATCTAACAATAATTTAGGGAGTTTAATTTTTGCCTCATACTTTTACTTTTTTTGTAGCTAGACAGATTGCGACCAGTACACCTATATGTTTGGCAAAATCTCGTATCGAGCATATTTGAAGTTTCATAAATTTATCTATTCTTGGAAATAAAAATCAAAAGGGATTTAAAAAAAACTGTATTCCACACGGTTTACAAACTTATTCAGTAAATTGACAAAAATAACAAATAGCTAAACAATCTGACAATTTGAATTTATAAATCCTAGTCAATCACTTAATTTTATCAAATCGATAAATTTAATCTGACTCTAGTGACAAGACAAAGACAAACCGAGCAACAAAAAAATTACGACCGGACACTGTATTGCACCGACGGACGAAACGCAAAAGAAACTGACTATTTTTTTTTTTTTTTTTTTGGTTCCCCTCCACGGGAAGGGCAGGAGGACATAAAAAATGCTCTGACGCATACTCCGCGCGCGCGATCGGAGTTATGTGGGACTCGTCCCGACGCCTACCAGAACCATACCCACTAAAAAACCCCCTGTCGGCTCGTGCATTTTTGCCACTCAGCCTTCATCTGAGCGACGGCCAATCGGAGAAAGAGGCCGCGCTAGCGGGGCCCTTAAGGGGTCACCCGCTGGGATTTACATAGCACTGAAGGTGCTCAAAAAAGAAAAGTAAATAAATAAAAACATAAAAATTGACAAATAAAATTGCATTAATTCGGATTTACGTTAGAATTAGAATTTACGTTAGAATTAGAATTTGCGGCCTGAAGGGCCTCTAGATCTAAAGTTAACTGCGTGCGTTCGCTCGTGTGCGCGTTTCTCGGTCTAGCGATTTTGTAAATCGAATCTAACACAGGAACAGTATATGAGACTGAATCTCGAACAAGATGATTGGGATGGGATTCGGCGCGTTTGAAGAACGATTCTGAGAGTGTTTTGAGGTGCTGTTGCACTGTAGGCAGTTCAAGATCTCTGGCAGGTCCGCGTTACGCACGTACCAAGGTGCGTTTGTGGCCCTGCGGCAGAAGAGATTTTGAACTACCTGCAGCTTATACAGGACGGAGGGTTTGGCGTGGGCAAAGACTGGCGAAGCATATGACATGACGGGTCTAACGCAGACCTTATAAAGCGTACGTTTATTTATAAAAGACATTTTACTTTTTCTTCCTATCATACTATATAGACGGCTTAAGTAAAAACGCGCGAGTTTCGTTACTCTATCGACGTGTGGCTTGAAAGAAAGCGTCTGAACTAAGGTGACGCCTAAGTATTTGACAGTGCGCTTCCAGGGGATGGGAATACCTAACATACGAATGTGCGGATCGTTGTGGCGATTACGACGTTTGTGGTCGAATTGAATAGCAGAACTCTTTTCTGGGTTGACATCGATACGCCATTTTTGAAACCAAACACCGAGGGCGTTTACGGCCTTTTGGAGTCTGGTGATGTTATACGGGATCGCTTGACTTTTAGTGTAAAGGGCGGTATCGTCTGCAAAGAGGGCGAGTTCGACGCCTTTCGGCGGGATAGGGATGTCGTTAGTGTACATGGTGTACAGCAGAGGGGCGAGGACTGAGTCTTGCGGGACACCAGCCTTTATGGGACGAGGCTCGGAGAGCGTGCCTTCATGTTTGAATCGAAAAGTACGGTCTTTAAGAAACGACGCTATTAATCTGACTAGGCGAGCCGGTAAGCCTATTTTATAGAGTTTAAAAACGAGACCGCTGTGCCAGACTTTGTCGAAAGCCTTGGCTACGTCAAAGAGAACCGCGATTGTTTTTTTTACGACGCTGAGAGAATCCTTCGAGTATGTATTCGACGATTCGATGGACTTGCTGAGGGCAGGAGTGCTTAGCGCGAAAGCCGAACTGGTGGGGAATGATGAGAGGGTCGCCATCCGTTGGAAACAGATGGTTCCGCATTCGAGAGAGTATGACTCTTTCGAGAAGTTTAGACATTGCCTTGAGGAGGCTGATGGGTCTGTGTTTAGCCGGGACATTCAGAGGTTTACCCGGCTTGGGAATGCCTATGACTGTCGCTTCTTTCCAGGCTTTTGGAAAGTAGCTATGGTCGAAGCAGGCATTGAAGATGATAGCTAACAAGGTAAGCACCTGCTGAGGCAGGTGCTTAAGTGCGTGGTTGGAAATTCCATCCGCACCCGGAGCCTTTTTGGACTTTTGCTTTCTAATGAGAAGCAAGATTTCATCATTAGAGACTGTGACGGGGTCGTCGGTGATAGGGAGAGATTCTCTGCGGAGAACTTCGTCCTCCACCGCCTGGATGTGGGAGGGATCCGCGGGTTAAGTGCTGGGCAAGCATTGTGCCGCTATGCTGTCGGCGAAGCATTCGGCTTTCTCTTCGACTTCGAAAGCAATGGTGCCGTCGGGACGAGTGAGAGGAGGAACGTGAGAGGCGGTGTCTACGCGTAAGGCTCGGGCCATTCGATAATACGCTTGGTGGGACGGGGAGATATTTTCCATGAGATCGTTAAACTGAGTGTCACGGAGTTCCGCGAGGCGAGACCTAACTTTACGTTGAAGCTGATTCGCAGCTGTTCTGTATGCTGGCGTGGGATATTTCTTTGCTCTCCGGAGAGCCGCGTTCTTGGCTTAAATGAGATTGCTAACGGCTAGTGGAAGCGCGGGTTTGCTTTGCTTAGCAACCTTTTCGTTGTCGTTGATGGCTGTGTTAATAGCATCAGTTAGAGTATTGACTAATGAATCTATTTTATCCGGACTATCTAATTGGTCGGGCGAAATCGCGAGCGGAGAGTTAGGGGCCTCTAAGGCTGAAACTAACGTATTTTTAAAGCCTTTCCAATTGGTAAAGGTCTTAGGAGGTGTGACGTTAACGTTAGGCGTACCTAGCACGAGGAAGACGGGGCGATGGTCGGAGCCTAGGTCATCGAGCGGTTCGATAGACCTTAGATCAAGATTGATTCGCTTGATAATTGCAAAGTCGAGGATGTCAGGAGAGTAGGTCGGGTTGTTGGGATAGTGAGTGGGAGTGATGGGGGATATGACGTCTAAGTCAAGGGAGTTAGTGATGTCGAGGAGAGCGATAACGCTGGTGTTGGTGGATAGGCACGTCCAGTCAGTATGTTTGGAGTTAAAGTCTCCGAACATAATGACTGAATGGCCGAGGGCGAGAATGGCCTCAAAGTTGCTGCGGATTGGATTGGAGCCACACGGTATGTAGACTGAAGCTATGATGATGGTCGGATGACCAGTCATAGCCAATCTACACACCGTGGCCTCCATGTTGAGGAGAGGAGGGGTAGGGAGAGGAGAGCAATGGAAGCCTCTTTTGTAATATATAGCGGTGCCGCCGTAACCGTCGGAGTTGGGCCTATCGTTGCGAGTAAACGCGTACTTAGGAATAGCGTATCCCCTGGAGCGTTTTGGAGTAAGCCATGTCTCCTGGAGAAGGAATAAGTCAGGCTAACGCGAATAAACGCTCTTGAGGAGAGCGGGCGGCTCGCAGTTTGCGTGCGAGTACGGAAAATTTCGTTAATATCGACGTTTTGAATAACGTCGAACACGGTCTTCATATCCTCAGCCAACGACGACTGAGGTACGGATAACGGAGCGGGACGCGGCCCTACGGAAGCTACGGGAGCTGGGATGGGTCGGGAAGGTGCAGGCGGAACGGCCGGACGCTGCCTCCAAGACAGAGCCTGAGTAGGCGTCGGCTGAACGGGCTTTGCTTCCGGGGGACCCCGGTTGCGCAGCGGCGGGAATTTAGCGGAGGTGAGCGGTGGCGTCGGTTTAGGCGCGACCCTCTTGACGGTGGAGCGCGGAGCGCACGGGCAACCCCTGTAGCTTGCTGTGTGGCCGGACTCGCCGCACAGCACACAGGCAGGGGGGGGAAGTGGATTCGGGAGTGCGAGTGCACTCCTTAGTGATGTGGGGATCTAGGCACTTTACGCACCTGGGGGGAGCTGAACAGTTAGCCGCTGCGTGGCCATATAGCTGGCAGCGGTGGCACTGCCCAGGGTGACCACGGGGGTTGGGACGCTCGACGGAGATGTTCGAGAGTCCGCAAATTGTGCGAGCCTCTCTGAAAATCTCTTTCGAGTTTGGAGTGTTGGTAAGGATTACCAGAGCTAAGGGAAAAGAAACTGACTATCGTTGACACTCCCTTAAGTATCATTCCTCCCACCACTACTCTCATATTCTTCTACACGGCCTCTCCTGGCAGGAGACCGCCCTCGGACTCCTTCATTATCAGCATTCAGGATCCGTGTCCACAATTGGTACAGAGGGCACGGAACTCTCTTCGTTCGCAGGGGAGACGGTCGGCTCGGAGTGTCGTTGTATCCTCGAAGGGCCTGGCTGCGGGTCGATCTCTTCCACAGGCTGCTGAACATCGGGAGGCAGGTCGACACGAGGAGGTAACTCCTCTCCTTCAGTGTCTGCGTCTGTAACAAGGAAAAATAACCGCAGACATATTTTCGTATTTTGGCTCAACGACCTCAGCTCCAGCACAACTGTCCATTACAGTCAAATTTCCGAGCATAGAATAGCTTGTCTGATACCCCTCTATGACACTGTGTCTTTATTCAGCATGAACACTTTGTAATTTGCTATAGGTCTTAACGTGATAAAGATCTACATAATTAGGGCTACCACTGGTGAAAAAACTGGAATTTGTTCCGTATTATTTTCAGAGTTATTGAATTTTTCAAAAATCCTCTAGCCAGCGGGTAACTTTTTATCCATTTAAGTGACCAAGTTAAAATAAAGATATATATAGGGCTATGCTAACTTAATATATATATGATAAAAAATATTTAGGTTTCATTCATTAAATCTGAAATATTACGTTATGAAAAAAAAACTCTATTCTGCGGGAAACTTAATACATACGCAACATACGGCATTGAGAAACCATCCTCAATTAGTGCTATTCGCGTGTATATTTTGTAACATCCTGCTTTTTGGATATCGCTTTAAGAAGTGGAAATATATGTATATAATAATAATAAATAATAAATCCCCAGACAAACACACCAACTGTATGGCCCCAAAGTAAGCAGAGCTTGTGTTATGGATGACCATACAGCGAACTGGGGGGGATCCCAGAATAAACATACATATATAAATACAAACAACCATGACCCGAGAACAAATATCTGTGTTCATCACACAAATGCATGCCCCGGCCAGGACTCGAACCTGGGACCTTCGGCGTATGAGGCAAAGCTACTTTCCACTACACCAATCGGTCGTCAAGTTACCGTAAGTTAAGTACCGGTAGTATATGTTACCGTTAAAACTCAAAGGACATTGGCAGATCGCCATACATGGTTTTAGTTGGAGTTAAAATGGAGCGTTTAGAAGTCAAAAATATCTAAAACAATAGGACATAAAATCCGGATGCATTAAAAAAAAATAGATATGTAGTATGTCTAGGAACAATAATAAGTGCATTTTCATTAAGTACTTATTTTAAGGTTATGATTTCAAATAACCTACATTCATAGGTAATTACTACTATCACCAACCCAACCATGATAATAATGACACGTAAATGTTCATCCATATCTTTAAATTAATTAACTAGTCCAAAAAGCACAGCAATAAGTCGTCGTAAGCGCAATCTATCGGAATCCTTAAGTACAATAGCTTATAAAGTCACGTTATATAAAATAACTAAAAGAATCGCAAATCGTGGCGAATCAGCTACAACGTAAAGTTAGGTCTTGCCTCGCAGAACTCCGAGACGCTCAGATGAACGATCTCATGGCGAATATCTCTCCGTCCCACCAAGCGAACTATAGTATGGCCCGAGCCTTACGCGTAGACACCGCCTCTCACGTTCCTCCTCTCCTCGACTCGAAGTCGAAGAGAAAGCCGAATGCTTTGCTGACAGCATTGCCGCACAATGCTCCCCCAGCACGCAACCTGCTGATCCCCCACACATCCAGGCGGTGGAGGACGAAGTCCTTCGCTGAGAACCTCTCCCCATCACCGCTGACCCCGTCACAGTCTCTAATGACGAAATCTCGCTTCTCATTAGAAATCAAAAGTCCAAAAAGGCTCCGGGTGTGGATGGAATTTCCAACCACGCACTTAAGCACCTGCCTCAACAGGTGCTTACCTTGTTAGCTATCATTTTCAATGCCTGCTTCGACCATAGCTACTTTCCAAAAGCTTGGAAAAAAGCAACAGTCATAGGCATTCCCATGCCGGGTAAACCTCTGAATATCCCGGCTAATCAGACAGACGGCTAAACAGACCCATCAGCCTCCTCAAGGCAATGTCTAAAGCGAGAGAGTCATACTGTCTTGAATGCGGAACCATCTGTTTCCAACGGATGGCGATCCTCTCATTATTCCCCATCAGTTCGGCTTTCACGCTAAGCACTCCTGCCCTCAGCAAGTCCATCGAATCGTCGAGTACATACTTGACAGTTTCTATCCGCGTCGTTATAAAACAGTTGCGGTTTTCTATGACTTAGACGTATCAAGGCTTTCGATAAAGTCTGGCACAGCGGTCTCATTTATAAACTCTACAAAATAGGCTTACCGGATCGCCTAGTCAGTTTAATAGCGTCGTTTCTCAAAGACCGTACGTTTCAATTTATACATGAAAGCACGCTTTCCGCGCCTCGTCCCTTAAAGGCTGGAGTCCCTCAAGGCTCAGTCGTCGCCCCTCTGTTGTACACCGTGTACACCAACGACATTCTCATTCCGCCGAAAGGCGTCAAATTCGCCCTCTTTGCCGACGACACCGCACTCTATACCAAAGGCCACAGTGTTCCGCACCTTGTAATCAGACTCCAAAAGGCCATAAAGGCCCTTGGTGTATGGTTTCAAAAATATAATTTATATTAATAAACATCAAGGAGGAGACGACCAGGAATTTCCGCAGATAGCGTGATATATCTATTATAGATTACATATATTTTCTGCATCTTTTCGACAATGCTTAGTTATATTTAATAATAAAAAACATTAGGTAGAAGACTACCAGAAATTTTAGCAGATAGCGTGATATATCTTTTATAGATTACACGTCTTTTCTGCATCTTTTCGACAAAGCTAAATTATGGTTAAAAAAAAACATCAGCTAGAAGACTGCCAGGATTTTTTGAAGATAGCGTGATATATCTATTATAGATTACACGTCTTTTCTGCATCTTTTCGATAAAGCGAAATTATAGTTTATATTCATAAACATCAAGTAGAAGACTACAAGGAATTTATGCAGATAACGTAATATATCTATTATGGATAACACGTGTTTTCTGTATCTTTTCGATAAAGCGAAATTTGAGTTTATAATAAAAAACATCAGGTAGAAGACTACCAGGAATTTATGCGGATAACGTGTTAAATCTATTAGAGATAACATGTGTTTTTTGAATCTTTCCGATAAAGCAAAATTATATTTTCACCCGCGATCATTTATAAAAAAAAAATGGCTTACCTCATCGGAAAAAATAATGAGTCGCTTTCGTTTATTTTTTATTTTTTGTTCTAATTTTCGAACTTTTACTACACTTTTAGTACAACTTTTAAAGCATATTTAATAGTAAACTGTTAATTTACCTCGTTGGTACTAATACAGGTCTAAACCTGTGCTTGTTACCACGCAAGAAAGAAAAAGATTTGCAGTGAACGGGGTGGATCAAGTAAACAGACGGAAAGTTTTTTTAATATTTCAAATGACATACTCTAAAACTGTGCGAAGTTACCTTATACCTTATAAGGACTACCTGTTTAATTATATACTATCTGAAGCATGAAGCGATGAAATATATTAAAAACCTCCTGTATATTTAAACTAAACACGTGGGAAGAATAAAGCTGAACATAAGAATGAAATCTATCAGATTGAAATCAACATAATTTTTAATGAACCGGATTAAAATTGTAATTTTCATATTAGCACCAATACTTATATGCACTGGGCTTTATTTTTAGTGTTAATTTTTAAGATGAAAGAGCACATAAATTAGTGTGTCTAACTCTTTCCAGCGTTATTTTGCATGAATTTTTTTCTCAATTGGTCAATGAATCGGTAAAACTTTACTTCCTTCAAGTTGAAATCGATTACAGCAGACGTTTTTGGAAGTTTTCATAAAATTTAAAAGGACCAACGTGGTTTCGGTCGACGTTCGTATATACATAATTTGAGATGATCAAATTTACACCTGTTTATTTTTACAGCCCTGATTATTCGAAGCTCGTTCGTTAACTGTAGTTTGGTTGTAGATTTTTCACTTATTTACATGAATATCATATTTCAGACGTGCTAAGTTTACACAAAGAATTTCTAATAAAGAGGAATAGAAATGATATTCGAGTCAGTAGCGCTAAGCGTACAGTTCACATGTTAAAAATGGTGTAATAGGTTAAATTATTGCGCGTGTACACTATTGGCAGAACTAGGGAGTATTGTGGCATCAATGGCACTGCAAGTAAATTGAAACAAGGGCATTTTTATTTCTCTCTATTATAAGTTCTGTGGGTTAACAGCTACATATCATACGGTTATCATATAGATTAGATTTAAGAATTATATTGCTTGTTGCATGGTACTTAAATGCCATAACATTATTTTACAACGTAAATTAAGAATTTTTTTTCCCTTTTAAAAATACCTCGTTATCTATGTTTTACCGTTGGCTCGTCACACAAAATGAACCACTATCAAGACTATTTTATCCTAATTGCTGGAAATTTGTACATGTCTTTATGATTGTCTACATAATATACGGAATATTTTCAAAATTACATTCTCGCTCCTGAAGCTGCGAACTGCTGCTGAAACGTCTCTGACATATGAGCAACATAATCCGCAAATAGCGCCTCGTTTGTACATGAAAGTAATACATTCTGAATTCAGATGAGATTTAGTTCGAGGAGTTGAGGTAACTTTGTGGCTGGATTTAATTAAATTTTTTTATAATTTTACTAGATTCTGCTGACGGCTTCCATACTTTTTTTGAATGAAAGTTATTTCCTATTGTGGATCACTGACGATGAGTATTCAAAAGTTTATGATGATCGGCTGTATAATTCAGGTATGAAGCCACTCCAACAAAAAAAGCCACTTTAAATTTTTAAATAAGTAACCAATTTGTAAGGAACTATTATGAGGAACTAACATATTATTCAAAAATATGATAAGTTAAAACTAAACAAAATGAATAAGAAAACATATTTATATTTAAAAACAGAGGTATGAAATGAGTCTTTGACTGTTACTTCAAACAAGTTTAAGATATACTTAGCTTTATTATAATTTTGAATAAGAAAAATACTTTATTGTAATGTCTCATGTAAAAGTAAGTGTCTGTAGGAGACTTTTGTAAATATAGTAAAATTTAAATATATAGCTTCAAAAAGCTCTCAGTTCCTTAAACAAATATGATAATGTCCCGTAAATTAGTATTCTGTTCGAATTCCAACCACCCATAATTAAAGCCAGAGCTTATATTTGTAGAGAGTCTTTATAGAAAACCGTGCTACGCTGCGATAAGGTACGTTACGTTTCATGATATGCAAATGTATTCTTCATAGTTAAACTTTTAACAAATGATCAGTAAGATCTCATCATTTCCGAACCGAAATTCAATTTCCAAAAGAGGGGTGTTATAATATTGACGAATATTCTGATTTTGATACGGTTTACTTTTTGAAAACTTATAAATAAAACCTTTTCAGACGTTTCAAAGTTATGCTTGCATTGTTACAATATCTTGTTGAAGTAAATAAACATTTTTTATATCTTGATTTTCCCAACCCATTTGAAAATATCCTTTAAATCTTTGCCAAAATAATCTCGAAAAAAAAAATCGAAACTTACCTCTAAAAATAGAGATCATACATACATCAATCGCAAAACGTTTATTAACCGAACAGTAATAATTCGATATATTAAATGAATAATGAGATATATCTAAAAAAATTCTTGCCTTTCATTGAAAATGCACACTCCTGCACATATAGATAGTATCAATATTTCTAAAGGTTAAATTAAACCAAACTCGTTTTACCGCATTCGCATACAAGCTTGCCGATTTACATCCCTTCAAGTCTATATCTGTAAACTATTGAATATGTTATGATGAACCGACACGTGCTTCACTTTATTTCATCTCTGACGTGAATATATTGACGCCAAGTTGTTTTATTTTATTGCTTGTTATAAACCGAAAGGGTTTCGGTTGAATAATGTTTTGTAAGATTTTCACAAAAAAGATAATATATATGTTAATATAACTTATATGAATAAAAAACTAGTGTGAAAATAAATATAGTTTAAAAAGCTTGACATTAGAACACACAATGCTACCTTGTGTTTGTTTATTTCATGTCCTAGTCAAGCTGTATACCTAATTTCATTTTACAATTCAGACAAAAGAGTGCCGAGAGGTTTTTCGTCCGCCGAATTTTTTTCCTCTCTATAAAACGAAGTTAAGGTGTATTCACGCAATCACGATGAAGGTGAGGAAAATGAAAATATGCATAAAATGTCATGTTTATTACCTACGATGAAATACAATATTTTATAGCCGCAATGGCAAAGCCATATTTAATATTAATGAATAATAAATGGTCTTTTGTCAAGCCCTTATAAGCTTGCATGATATACTTATTCATTTTGATTATTATTTATAACATATAACATATATTATCGTTTATACAGAATGCAAAAAGCCAGCTCTATTTATATTGACATAAACTTTTATGACAGTTTTGGAAAAAGAAAACTAATAACAATCTCTCGAAAATTCTGACAGTTCGTATAATGATCGTATAAATAATTCTTTTAATAATTGTAAAATGAGGGTTTTGATATATTTTAATGACATTTTTAATTATTTTAATTTCAGTTTCACTGAGGCTGTTATAAACAACACATCAAAAAGCTTCTATAATAAATGTTCATCAATCCACTTTTGTACAATGATTTTAAAATCATCCCGTCGTTTTTATATAAATCCAAACGTATTGTCGGCAACAACAAGACTAAGGTTGTCATCTAAAAAGTAAGAAGCCAGGCACATTTTTTAACGACAGTTCCTTTAGTACATTAGCTTTAACATTATCACAGACATTGGTCCAGCTCAGTCAGCACAGTTTCTGACGGTTCATGAAGGTGTGTTCCTTTTGTGACTTTCAACTATTTCCCGCACAGCGTGTTCCGTTTCATAAATATCCGATGATGCTATTTGAAGCCGTAAAAACGCTACTATGATATGATTTGATCTTTTTATAGCTTTATATGTGTTACGTAGGTACTTCAGACTCGTCACGACATCACGCTGCAAGACTTAATCAATGCTATACAATTTATCTTTTAAAAGTAAATACCTGTGGTATGTAGTATGTCAATTCATCGGTAATGCTTGATTTGGCAAAATGAAAACTCCATTGACTGTAATAATTTATGGGGTTTTTCTGTTTATGTTCGATATAATCGTACAATCCAGCACACTAGTGGAACAAACTTAATTTTCCACATGGTAGGCGCAAAAACAGATCTTAATGAACATAATGCGTACCGTCCATTAAAGATAAAAACCTGTCATTTTTCCAGCAACTGGCGGCATTAAAACCTCCTGTCTTTATCGCGGGTTGAAGCGCCGACAACTCAAAGAATAGGCTTCCAAGGAATTAAGCTTTCGTTTAAGGATAATCAAGGAACTAAAATTAAATAGGAAAATAACTTGAAATTATTTTCGTAGAACCAAATTTTTTAGATTAACTAAGTACGGTGTAGATAAGTTAAGATACTGTTATTGGAAGCTGATGTCTTTTTAGTTTAAATCAATATAATTTATTTCTGATATCAATACGTTTCATATTAGCAGTGTTTAGAATGTGACGACTGTTAAAATATCTGAGCATACGTATTTAACTAGAGTCTAGGATGGTAAAAGAATAAGCTTGCATAAGCAAAATCACTTAGTCATATATTTCAAGACGACGAGAAATTAACTCTGCAGCTAATAAGTTAATGGTCATTGTTTACTTCATCATCTAATAATCTACAACATATTAAAAAGAAAAACATCTCAGCCTGGGTACTAGGGATCTGACAGTTATAAGCAAGAACTATTCTCCTTTAAAATCAGGTTGTATTTCAAACGCAGGTACAATCATGATAATAGATTAATAAAATGTTGTCTCAAGCCAGTAAATACCATCTTTTGAAAGTAATTTGTTGTAAATTGTTCTTCTTTTTTTAAATAAACGTCTGTATAAAGTAACAAAGATCAATTACACCCTTGGAATAAAAGTGGAGCGAAATGACCGCAACTCCAATGAAACCTGTAGCTTCACTTTCAAAACATAAATAATACGCGTTATACCCGTATATTTGTTTTTTCCTGTAGTTCTTTAAATTTATGTACATATTGTACTGGAATTTTTCAAAAAGATTTTATTTCAATATGATTTATGTATAATTGAAACTAGAATTTGTATTGTCGAATAAATTACATCACACCATTATGCCTTCGGGATACGTACATTTATATAACATCTGTTTGGATAATGCTCAAAATGTTAATGTCAATATTTTATAGATTTAATATTTCGATGAGGCCACCTAGTGGATTTCGTTGTGTAACTTGTTCGAGTTGCCTTCTTTAATTCAAGAGATATGTTTTTTAGCCAACGCCTTTTTTGTCGAACCCTTTTTTTTTCAATTAATATTTATATATTATTTTAAAAAATCTATGTGTGTTTATATATTTCTTAAGTTTATTTATCCGTTATCTAGTATCCATAACACAAGTTCTTAATGATACTTAATTTGGGCTAGATAATGTGGTGTGATTGTTAGAAATATTTATTATTTATTATTATGTATTATTTACTTGGCGGAAAACTTCTTAAATTCTGGTTATTTGGCTATTTTGATACAATTTAAATTAAATTGGCTACAATAAACAAGTTAACGAGTTATTTACATGTTTCATTGATCTATTTTAATGAATCTCCAACATATTTTTGAAGCATTCTGAGATTTCTTGGAAAATGCTAAAAGGAAGGTAAATTAAATTAGTGAGTTAATTAACGAGCACTCCAACCAACTGGATCTGTATGCTGTCCCCGTCGAAATTTGAAACCACGAGAGGGTTCGCTCTGAAACTTTTAGGTAATTTATACTTTTAGACGTGGTTTAATAAAATCATCATTCTTGAAAATGGCAACATACCTGCCCTCGAAGTAAACCATACTTTTGAAATGTTATTTATTTGTTGAAAATTTTATTACAATTTATTTAGGTTAAAAGAATGCAAAGTTAATCTGAGTCGTTCATAACCAATATCTAGATTCATAACATGTTGTCGGGATAACAGAAAAGGAAATATGGTACTTTCCACCTCGAAAATAAGGTTTAGGTAATTAAAGCCGCGTGTAAAACCTAGACTAGGTTGGATTTTGAGTCTGAGAATTGTATTGTAACCAAATAATGGCAAATTTTATTTAACAAGAAGGAGTATGAATAAATTTAAGTTGTGCATCGCATTAGTATCTAATTCTACTAAAAGAATTGGCTAAACTTATGTATTTTATTCGTTTTGAAAGGAATATAAATTACATTCACTTTGTTCCTCAATTCTAAAATCGATACATTTTGAAACAGTTTGCAATTCCTTGTGCGATGTATATTGGAGACCATCCCCAGACAAAGTACTAGGATGCACTTCAGGCAATTATTATTTTAAGAAGGATAAAAAATTGGTAGCCAAATGTTAACAATTAAAAAAAATATATTTACGATGTTTCATAAATATATAATCTATTAAATTATAATTCTATTTTAATTTTATTCCGTTTTATTTTACGTGTCACTAACATATATATTAAGAGTTGTATCTTTTACTAACCACATATGGATTTACTATCTGAAATCAATAATAATAATAATTATTATTATTTTATGGTAGGTTATGGTTGTATCATTGTGTTCTGATCAAAATTTAAACACTTAAATACAGTAGAAACATCTCAACAAATTACTTATCATTTCCCTAAACCAAAAATATATACAGATAATTGATCAAACTGCACCTTATACAGCTTATTATCATCATCACATGACGGCCTTTCAAGATTCCGTTACTCTTGAAAAGAGTTTTCAAACTCGGAAAATTCAGAGTTTTGCGTATTGAGAGATGGCGCTGTGCCGTATGTTGCATCGAATCCGAGATTATATATTTTTAATTTTTTCTATTCTTGACAGTTAATTACTAAAATGTGTTTAAAATATACTTTACTATTTGACCCATGACTGTAAATGTGCGCAAAACAATCAGTGGTGATTTAATACTAAAAACAATTAAATTAGTGCTGTGATATAATAACTCCAAATATTTACATAAAAATAGATAACACCAATATTAAACAAGTGCAAGTGACAACAATTGACATACACGGTGCAAATCACTATGATTTTCGTGCATTAAACCATGCTTTAAGTGTTAAATACGCGTATTTGTGTTGAAAAATAACCGTTTCAAAAAGAACAAAGGAAATACGACTGACTGGTTTGTCTTCAATTTTATCAGAACGCCATCTACTGAAAACAATATGTAACTTTATTAGCGTGCTATCTAGCAAGAACAGTATAAACTAACACGAAATAATCGTTACGACTTAGATACATCCTATTGTGGTTTCAAGTTAATATTAGAGAGGGCACTGTTTTACATATCGTACTGAAATAGTAATCTCTTTTAAAGTAATTGGTTTGCAAAATGGAAAACATAACAACAAGACCAAAACGTAATAAAAAAATATATTTAGATACGTCAAACTCAGATAGCTCAGATATAAGTCTGTCTGATGAGGAGCAATCATCGTACAATTCTCTTCCAGATGTAGGTAATCAAAGTTTGCCTTTAAATGCCAGCCTGGACAATTCATTCATCGATGAGATGAAGCAAAAAATTGAGGACCTAACAAATAGACTGCAAATTGCTGACACAGAAATAGAAAGATTAAATATCTTGAATAATAATTTAAACAGAGATATTAAAAAAAAAGATAAAAAAATTGCTTTACTGATTAAAATTAACCAGCCCTCATACATAAAATCTAATAAAATACTGAATGAAAGCAATTCCTTGTCTTCATCTCGACTACAGCGACAAATTACTCATAGAAATATAAATACACCGAGAACTCCCGTCATTGGACTTGGATCAGTTCAAAAATATCGCTTAAAAACATCAGCTTCATCTACGCCAAGGAAGCCCGCGAAACGCAGACAAGCTGCCCTGCCTACCGATACTACTGATAGGGTAAAACTTAGTTGCTCAACATCAGGTATGGCTTCAATTTTATTAGAAAAGGAAAACAGAAGCGAGGCGCGGTCTAGAATAGTGATACTAGGCGATGAACAATGTAAAAGTCTTGCAATAAAACTAGTTAGAAGCAGAGAAAATAAATGGAATGACCAATATGACGTTACATCATTTGTTAAGCCTCAAGCTACAAGCAGACAAGTCCTCAGCAGTTGTATGGACATCTCTAAGACACTTACCAATAAGGATATAGTGGTACTTGCTGTTGGAGCGAATGATAAAAACCCTTATATTATGCTTTCGGAATTATGTAATGCATTATTTATGTTGAAATCATGCTACAAAGTATTTGTTATAAATGTGAAATATAATATGCATTTAAATATCGAATTATTAAATAGAAATATGTACTTACTAGCTAAAAACTATAAAAATTGTGAATTTCTTAACTTATTTCAAAATGAATTTAATCATCATTATGTGCCAAGGTCTGTTTCATGGGTAAATTATTTATGTTGTAAATTGAATATCGAGATCAATTACCTTAAGTACAAAAACACATTTTTATCTCCTTATTCCATTACCCGAGCCAACAAAACTATACCTAATGGCTGCCCTATCAAAGCAGTAAATGATAGAATGGGTGACGAAAGTGATTTTTTAAAAACACCTAAGGAACAGTTTTTTCGAATGTAAGATGACATTACTTCACCAAAATATAGCTGGCGTTCTTAATAAGCGTGACCTTATCGAAGCTTCAATTGTAAACCTAAGCCATGAAATAGGCTCAATAGATATTATATGCCTTACCGAAACATTTATGAAATTTGGGTCTGAATCTAATTTACATTTTGATAATTATAAATTAGCCACATTTTATTCAAGGCCACATGAACGAAGGGGTGGGTCATGTATCTTGTTAAGAAATGACCTACAATATTCATCTGTAAAATTTCAAAAACCAGCAATATATTGTTTTGAAATCTGTGCTCTTGAGATAATTAAATTAAATTTGTATGTTATATGCATTTATAGAACACCTAATTCTTGCATTGATACATTTTTTAAAGAACTGCAAGGCTTACTTGATAAACTGCAAAGAAAAAGTAACAAGCGAGTATTAATTTGTGGAGATTTTAATATAGATACTCTAAAAAATTATAAAAATTCAAAACAATTGCATAGTTTATTAGCTAATTTCAACTTGACTTCACATATTAAAAAACCGACTCGAAAAAATTCTTGCATTGACCTAATTGTTACTAATTTTCCGTGTCTTAAATCTAACACTCACAATTTATCTTTATCGGACCATGAAACCGCGCAAACTATAACATTCAATATTACAAATAAAAATGATAACTTCGAAACTCCTGAAAATTTTTATTTTACGTACAAAAGGGATCTTTGTCAGGAAAATATCAATAAATTTGTTGAATGCATGTCAGCCCTATCTTTTAGTGATGTGATACTTGAGAAAAATACCCAAATGGCATTCAATTTGTTTCATGATTATCTAGTCTTATTTTACAACCTATGTTTTCCAATAATTAAAATCAAAATAGTAAATAATAATAGAGGTAAAATGTTTATGACAAAGGGCTTAAAAAGGTCCTGTATCGTTAAGCGTCAGTTATATTTAAAGTATCGCTTAAATAAAGACAGTAAAAAAAGAAACAAAAGAGTTTATACTACCTATAGTAAGATATTAAAAAAATGCTTTGAAACCGTTAGAAAAACGTCAAATACCAAATATCTTGCTAACTCAAAAAATGTCTGTAAAGCTAGTTGGAACTTGATCAAGAAAACTGCAGTGGGGAAGTCCGCTTCGAGTTTCATTCAAAAAATTAAAATAAATGGTCAAACATATTACGGTCCTAGTGACATCTGTACAGTATTTAATGATCATTATATTACCACAACGCAGCCTGATAATTCCAAACTCACTCCAAATCCTTATAAGTTAATAAGTAATTTAAATTCTATTTTTATGACACCAGTTACTGTACATGACATTATGAATCATATCAAAAAATTAAAAAATACCAGTTCAACCGGCTATGACTCTATAAGTACTCTAATACTTAAATTAAGTGCTCCATTCATTACAGTTCCATTGACGCATATAATTAATTTGTCCCTTTCAGAAGGCGTTTTTCCAAATAACTTAAAAAAATCAATTGTCAAACCTCTGTTTAAAAAAGGTAACCGATCTGACGTAAATAACTACAGACCAATAACAAAGATATGCGTTTTATCAAAGCTATTTGAAAAAGTGGTAAATGATAAATTATACAACTTTTTGACAAAACAAAATTTATTAAAGACGGAACAGTTTGGATTCATGAAAAATAGCTCAACAACATTGGCTTGCTACACTTTAGTTAAAAATGTTACAGAATCTTTAAATAGAGGTGTATATCCAGTATCCATATTTTTAGATATGTCTAAAGCATTTGACCGAGTTTCACACGACATACTACTTGAAAAGTTACAGTGCTATGGTATTCGGGGCAAAGCTCTTGACTGGGTAGAAAGCTACTTATCAAATAGGCAACAATGTGTTCAAATAGCTCGCATGACAAATAATACCTTACAATTCTACCAATCTCCATACAGCTACAATGGAAGAGGAGTTCCTCAGGGTAGTGTATTAGGCCCATTGTTATTTTTAATCTACATTAATGACCTCCCAAACTCAACTAATCATGACTGTATATTGTTTGCTGATGATACGACAATCACAATAAAATGTAAAAATAACTATGACGCTGAAAAAGAAACAAATATAGTTTTGAGTAGAGTAGTCAATTGGTTAGACATGAATAATTTACAAATTAATCTATCAAAAACAAAAATAATACAATTCAAAACATATAACTGTAAAATATCAGATCTTCAAATTGAATATGACAAAAATAAGTTACATTTAGCTGACTCAACAAAATTTCTTGGTATAACAATCGACAAACATTGCAACTGGAAAGCTCATATAAACATCTTATGTTCAAAAATTGATAGGTTTATTTATGTTCTTAAACGGATAACTCTCACAATATCCACTGAGGCAGCTACACTGGCTTACCATGGATATGTCTCTTCAAATATTCGATATGGGCTTATTTTATGGGGTAACTCAGTTGAAGCTGACAGAGTATTTAAAATCCAGAAAAAATGTCTACGCTCTATTTGCAAAGCACATTACTTAGATAGTTGTAGGCCTCTATTTAAGAAATTGAAAATATTACCACTTCCTTCACTATACATTTTTGAAATTTGCTGCTTTGTAAAGAGACACATGCATCTTTTTAAGAATGAAGATGATGTAATGGGAATTCGTTCTAGATATAAGAAAAAACTTTATGTGCCTGCTCAAAAACTCAAAATATATAGCACCAATGTACATTGCATGGCAGTTAGGATTTTCAATAAACTACCAGTTGAGTACAAAAACTTGCCAGAAAGAAAGTTTAGTACAGTTTTGTTTAATCTTTTAATTGACAAATTATATTACAATATACATGACTTTATGACTGAAAATAAATTTTGATACCTACCTACAAACCTGTACTTAAGTGACATTGGCATTGTATACCTTTTAATTATTTTATATTTATGTTTGCTCTAACAAAGTACTGTGTAATTACTTAAACTATGTATTTAGATTTATTATTGTTGTTGTGAAAACTATTTGCACGCTGTTCTCAGCAGTATATGTACCGGCACAACTTATAATTCAACATCTATTTTGACGCATGTACAAAGCAAATAAATGAATTTTGAATTTTGAATTTGAATTTTTATTCAGTAGCTTATTTCTACATATGTTTTTTCGATAATGTGTTACTTTTAACATTCAAATTGTGCCAGAGTAATTTACATTTAGTTTTAAAGTTTAGAAAACTGACTTTAGTATCTCACCGAAAAATCATAAATCAATCTTCAATAAAAAAACTTGCTGTTACTTACCATTGTTACTTTATAATTTTGACGTTACATTTTAATGACGAAATTGTTTTGGTTTTACGCTGGTTTTGTTATAACACAAAAACTTTTTCAGTTAAAGCTAATAGTTGGAGTACGTGTGTTTTAAAATCATAGTTTTAAAGCTGTCACTTGTATTGTATGTATGCCACTTGTATTGTTTGTATGCCACTTGTATTGTATGTATGCCACTTGTATTATGTATGTAGGTGGGGAAAAAAAGGAGTGTCACACATGAAATTCTGTGTAATTAATGGCATTTCAATAAGAATTGTATATAAGAAACTAGGACTTATTCGCTTTTGCATAAATAATATTAAGCTTGATGCATGATGCCATATTTTGATAAGTGAAGTAAAAACCAAATTAAATTAGGAGGGTTGTCAAATAACATTACTCAAATTTATTATAAACCAGAGTAAGAACGTACAAATGGATCTGTATTAACACAGATCAAATACATTAATAAATTTTGTTTATCATGAATTGAAATATTGTCAACTTGGGAAATAACTGCTGTTTTTGAAAGCAAAGAAAAAAAAACTAGTATCATGTTCGCTCATAATTTATGTTTTGACTGAAGGGTCTGCTGTCAATTTTAATAATGCTGAGTTCCAGTTATTACAGCCAAAAACGTCTAAAAGTATAAAACACTAATGGCCTACGAATTCAGCGTAAAATCACTCGTGCTCCAGCGCTAGTTACGACGGGAGCAGCATACAGATCCAGTTAGTTGAAGTAAACCAACGATGTTATTTACAAACGTAATATAAATTTTCAAGATTATTTAGTCATCAAAAACATATCTCTTAATTTATATTGACTTTTCAATTTCGATCATTACCGAATCCAATGTTTAATAATATTTATAATAATAATAATAATAATAATATTTCTAACACTCACACCACATTATCTAGCCCAAATTAAGTATCATTAAGAACTTGTGTTATGGATACTAGATAACGGATAAATAAACTTAGGAAATATATAAGCACACGTAGATATTTTTTTTCATGTATAAATATTAGAAATAAACTTAAATAAACATACTTACACATCCATGACTAGAAAGCAAATATAATAAAACATCTGCCACTACCAGGATTCGAACCCGGGACCTCTGGCATGGAAGGCAAGGGCACTTACCTCCACACCAAACAGGCCGAATATGATGCACAGGAAAAATATTATTATTAATCAAAGTGTTACAATAAAAATAAGTATAAAAAAGCTAGAGTGTTTGCCGCCAGATTTGATATTACAAAGGTCAGAAAAAACAACATAAACAAATATAGAGCGCTGGCCCCTATTAGCGGCTCATTTCGTTTGAAAGCATCTGAAGTTTTAATTTGAATTCCAGTCACTTTGATGTAATTGTATTTTCTGCGAACAAGAACATCAAAGTAACTAAACAGTGTTTTTAGGTATTTCGTGGTACTAGAACTTTTTCATTTAATGGAGCCTTTTAATACTTAAAGTGTTAACGTTAGATTAGAACTATCTTTTCTCGCTTGTTGCTATTTAATTACTTGTTGCTTATAGCATTCGTGCAGCCAATGTAAATTGTTATCTTATAACGCCTTTACTAACCAACTGAAATTCATGAAATTTTGCATACAACGTGTATATGTCGTGGTCATAAAATATTATTGCTCATTTCATGAAATGGTTGAATATCATCGTAAAATTTTTGTAACAACCATGTGTGCGATTTGTTCGAGCCGAGTGAACAAAATGAACGTGGTGCGGCAGTACTCGGTGACGTGCCATAATGGAAATAAAATTAAAGAAGAGCACAAAACAAAAATGTTTCGAAACGACAGGTTATGTTGATCATCCGGGTGCGACATTGACACATTAAAAGCGTTTCTAACTCCTCTATTGGTAGTTAAAGGCAGCATTTTACGATAAGATCAAATGACTTTGGCAATTTCATGGAGTAGCCACGCGCAAGTTGGCCATATAGACTTACGATTTCTTATCATTGATCTGGTCAAGCCACATAATGAAGTGGCTAAACGATCATTTATTTAAATGCGAAATTCTACGATATGGCAACGACATATTTACTTCAGGAGTACAAAAAAGGAAACAGAGTACGCATCATCAAGAAAAATATACCATTCCCGAGGGCAGAGTTAATAGTTTCATAAACAAACTAATCAACTTTCTTTTCTTCATATAGTGCAAACTGCATCTGTTTACCGTTATCTTTTAAATTTGATAAAGTTTTCACAATTTAATTGTTCTGTACTTAAATAGGTATTTCATATGAAATGCAAATGACATTTACAGTTACTGTGGGTTGTAACAGAAAATATTATTAGTGTAAGCCCTAAATATGCAAATACATTTAACTTGTATTGTACAGAAGGTAGAATATACATTTCAGAATCTTTGGGTATCCGGTCAAAATTGAACCACAAAGGTATTTTCGATCTCAGGAAATATTGTTTATTCAAATTCTGTCATCATTTAACGGCACAAACATGTTCATACCTTTTTATACGGTTGAGGATTTCATCACTACTATGAGATCAAATGGCTTAAATGCTTATTACTCTAGACTAGATCAAAACAGGATATTTTCTAACTCAATCTAACATTTTTGGATTAAATGAAGTTAAACATTATTGGAGGCAAGTCATGCTATCGTTTGTTTCAGGGAATGAATCGACGCGTCTGTACGTCACTTACACCATATAAATAACTAACATGACAGAACTGTAGAATGAGACCTGATCTGCGTCCGGACCCGTTCGGACGTGTTGACGGTCGCTCCCGGCTGCCGAGTCACGATTGTTGTCTCACGACTTCTCTCGTATCAATACTCAAACGCCATTCTCAGATCCGTTCTGCGTCCGGCCCCGCTCGGACGTGTTCGCGGTCGCTCCAGCAGTTGAGTCACGATTGTCGTCTCACGACGTCAACTCGTAGCAATACTAATACGCTGTTAGCCTCTTTAGGGCTTACTCTGCGGTCGGTTTCGATCGGCTGCAAGTAAGTCGGTCTCTTGCACAGCAACAACAGAGCTGAGCTTACCGCGGTCGATTAAATTCGATAGTGGTTCGCGAAGCTCGGGCTGTTTTTCTGGCTGCGTACCTAACGCTTGGTTCTTGCTACGTAGTCAGAGACTCGCTCTGCGGCCGGCCCCAGGCCGGTCGTAACGTAGTCAATCCCGCACTCTGTACACCCCTCGAAGTAAAAACCTCACCTCGGTGAGTGCAGCAACAACAGGGTTGAGCTTACCGCGGTCGATTAAATTCGATAGTGGTTTGCAAGACTCGGGCTGTCCTTCTGGCTGCGTACCTGACGCTTGGCGCCTGTACGTAGTCAGAGACTCACTCTGCGGCCGGCTCCGGCCGGTCGTAACGTAGTCAATCCCGCACTTTTAGTGCAACCCAACTCCGTCAGGTCTACGGCCGGTTTTTGTTGTCAATTTATTGGCGACACACTCCCTAGTAGACTCGCGTTTGATCAGGTGGATACTTAACGGTGACAACTAAGCCTGATAGCGTTGCCCCGGTGCGCTTCCAAGGCCCTTCAGGCCAAGGAGAAACCGGCAGACCCGATCCCATTGCACTTGGGCCTTTCCCAGGGTGACGGTACAGTGCTGTCCGAGCTAGGGGCACCACTTCGCGTCATCCCCAGCCCCCCTACCGCGTGTAGGGAGGTTTAGGTGCTAGGTTTGCTAGGGAACCTAGGCATTCTTATATATTTATATATTATATATCGTAGGACCAAGCCCTCCAATAGACCAGCAAAGCTTGGTAAACTTTGCTAGGTCGTTCGCCCAGGCGCTCGTTGCGTCCGGCGCCAGCATATCGAATGACATACTAACGCAGGCCTTACAGGCAACTATCGCGTCCCCGGCCCCTCAGGCCTCCGACGTCCAGACCCCTCAGGTCCACAGCTCTCCCGCGTCTCCCGCCTCGTCCGAGATGGACTGCAAATAGGTCGCATCCTCTCACGCGTCGCGTCGTAAGCGTACCGCTCCCGGGAGCGATTCCGAACACGCGTCTGACACGTCGTCAGATGCCGTCATCTTAACCGGCTCTCCTGAGCCCGCCTTTCAACTTGTCGCCAAGCGCTCCAAAAAGCGATCTAAGAAAGCTTCGGTATCTTCAATACCCGAGCCCTCCCCGGTGTCTTCAACACCAGCCCCCGCGCCGTTAAAATCGCTCGTAGTAACCGCGTCTCCGTCGGTCACATCGAAGCCAGCGACGCGCTGCGCTCCCGTCCTGCCGAAGCCTCAGCTCCCTCCGCCCGTATTCCTGCGTGAAAAAGCGCGCTGGACCGCGGTTTCAAACTTGTGCAAAGAGCACCAAATTTATTACTTAAAAGCCGCCAACGCTGGCGATACAATCAAAATTCAAGTAGCGACCGTCGACGACTTCCGGTCTTTCACTAGGCTTCTGTCGATCAATCAAATCGCATATCACACCTACGCCCTCCCGGAGGAGCGTAAGATCCGCGCAGTACTACGGGGCGTCCCGTTCGAATTCAGTAACGAAGACATTCTCGAGGACCTTAAGTCTCAGGGTTTCCCGGTCACAGCAGTGCACAAGATGCACTCCAACCGCGGTAGGCGTTTTCCCTTAGCTTTAGTAATCCTGTCAAATACTCCCAACTGGAAGGAGATTTTCAAAGAGGCTCGCACAATCTGCGGACTCTCGAACATCTCCGTCGAGCGTCTCAACCCCCGCAGTCACCCTGGGCAGTGCCACCGCTGCCAGCTATATGGCCATGCAGCGGCTAACTGTTCAGCTGTTCAGGTGCGTAAAGTGCCTGGATCCTCACTTCACTAAGGAGTGCACTCGCACTCCCGAATCCACTTCCCCCCCTGCCTGTGTGCTGTGCGGCCAGTCCGGCCACACAGCTAACTACAGGGTTGCGGCGCTGCGGTTTACTTCGACTACAGACGCAGTCGTATCCCCGACAATCTCCAATTGAGAATGCAAGGCACTCCCATCCCCTGGAAGCGCAGTACTAAATATTTAGGCGTCATCTTAGACCAGACGATTTCTTTCAACCCTCACGTCGATAGAGTAACGAAACTTGCACGTTTTTACCTAGGCCGGCTTTACAGTATGTTAGGTAGAAAAAGTAAAATGTCCTTCAGAAATAAACGTACGCTTTACAAGGTCTGCGTTAGACCAGTCATGTCATATGCTTCGCCAGTCTTTGCCCACGCCAAACCCTCCGTCCTGCACAAGCTGCAGGTGGTTCAAAACCTCTTCTGTCGCAGGGCCACAAACGCACCTTGGTACGTGCGCAATGCGGACCTGCACAGAGATCTTGAACTACCTACAGTTCAACAGTACCTAAAAACACTCTCAGAATCGTAATTCAAAATTCAGTCTCTTATACTGCTCCTGTCTTAGATTCGGTATACAAAGTCGCTAGACCGAGAAACGCGCACACAAGCGAACGTACGCAATTAACTTTAGATCTCGAGGCCCTTCAGGCCGCAAATTCTAATTCTAACGTAAATTCTAATTCTAACGTAAATCTGAATTAATGCAAATTTAATTTTATTGTCAATTTTTAATGTTTATTATTTACTTTTCATTTGTTTTGAGCACCTTTAGTGCTATGTAAAACCCAGCGGGTGACCCCTTAAGGGCCCCGCTAGCGCGGCCTCTTTCTCCAATTGGCCGTCGCTCAGATGAAGGCTGAGTGGCAAAAATGCACGAGCCGACAGGGGGTTTTTTAGTGGGTATGGTTCTGGTAGGCGTCGGGACGAGTCCCACATAACTTTGGAATCGCGCCAGAGTATGCGTCAGAGCATTTTTATCCTCCTGCCCTTCCCGCGGAGGGGAACAAAAAAAAAGAAACAGAACTGTATCAATTTTATAATATTAGAGATTCTTTATGACGGCGTCGTAGATTGTCGATGGCGCAGTGGTTAAAGTTTCTCAATCTAAAGGGCGGGATCCCCGATGAAACCCATATGCATCATTGAGTTTCAAAAACTTAATACATCAGCTAGACTGGTCTAACGGTGAAAGAAAGCATATCCAAAAATCCTTTAGAACCTAGTTAGTCACTGGGCGAGCGTGGGGAAATATAAATTGCCTAGCAGCACCAACTCTTAGTTCGCGTATCACACCTACGCCCTCCCGGAGGAGCGTAAGATCCGCGCAGTATTACGGGGCGTCCCGTTCGAACTCAGCAACGAAGACATTCTCGATGACCTTAAGTCTCAGGGTTTCCCGGTCACAGCAGTGCACAAGATGCACTCCAACCGCGGTAGGCGTTTTCCGTTAGCGCTAGTAATCCTGTCCAATACTCCCGACTCGAAGGAGATTTTCAAAGAGGCTCGCACAATCTGCGGACTCTCGAACATCTCCGTCGAGCGTCCCAACCCCCGCGGTCACCCTGGGCAGTGCCACCGCTGCCAGCTATATGGCCACGCAGCGGCTAACTGTTCAGCTCCCCCCAGGTGCGTAAAGTGCCTGGATCCTCACTTCACTAAGGAGTGCACTCGCACTCCCGAATCCACTTCCCCCCCTGCCTGTGTGCTGTGCGGCCAGTCCGGCCACACAGCAAACTACAGGGGTTGCCCGCGCGCTCCGCGCTCCACCACCAAGAGGGTCGCGCCTAAACCGGCGCCGCCACTCACTCCAGCCAACTTCCCGCCGCTGCGCAACCGGGGTCCCCCGGAAGCAAAGCCCGTTCGGCCGACGCCTACTCCGGCTCTGTCTTGGAGGCAGCGTCCGGCCGTCCCGCCTGCACCTTCCCGACCCATCCCAGCTCCCGTAGCTCCCGTAGGGCCGCGTCCCGCGTTGTCATCTTCCCCTCAGTCGTCGTTGGCTGAGGACATGAAGACTGTGTTCGAAGTCATCCAAAACGTCGACATTAACGAAATCTCCGTACTCGCACGCAAACTGCGAGCCGCCCGCTCTCCTCAAGAGCGTTTATTCGCGTTAGCCGAGCATCACTCGCTCCTAAGTTCGTTGTAAATTCTTTTATTTTTGTAAATTTTAAATAAATAAATTTTAATGTCTAGACCCGCGAATCCCGCGTCCAGTCGTATTAAACCTAAGGGCTTATCCCTAGTATCTTTTAACGCTCGTAGCCTTAATACCAACCTTCCCGAGATTAAACTGTTCCTTCAGAACAAAGAACCTGACTTATTCCTTCTCCAGGAGACATGGCTTACTCCAAACCGCTCCAGGGGATTCGCTATACCTAAGTACGCGTTTACTCGCAACAATAGGCCCAACTCCGACGGTTACGGCGGCACCGCTATATATTACAAAAGAGGCTTCCATTGCTGTCCTCTCCCTACTCCTCCTCTCCTCAACATGGAGGCCACTGTGTGTAGATTGGCTATGACTGGTCATCCGACCATCATCATAGCTTCAGTCTACATACCTAGTGGTACCAAACCAATCCGCAGCGACTTTGAGGCCATTCTCGCCCTCGGCCATTCAGTCATTATGTTCGGAGACTTTAACTCCAAACATACTGACTGGACGTGCCTATCGACCAACACCAGCGGTATCGCTCTCCTCGACATCACTAACTCCCTTGACTTAGACGTCATATCCCCCATCACTCCCACTCACTATCCCAACAACCCGACCTATTCTCCTGACATCCTCGACTTTGCAATTATCAAGCGAATCAATCTTGATCTCAGGTCCATCGAACCGCTCGATGACCTAGGCTCCGACCATCGCCCCGTCTCCCTCGTGCTAGGCGCGCCTAACGTTAACGTCACACCGCCAAAGACCTTTACCAACTGGAAAGGCTTTAAAAATACGTTAGTTTCAGCTTTAGAGGCACCGAACTCTCCGCTCGCGATTTCGCCCGAACAATTAGACAGCCCGATTAAAATAGATTCAGTAGTCGATACTCTCACTGATGCTATCAACTCAGCCATCAGCGACAACGTAATCATTGCTAAGCAAGGCAAACCCGCGCTTCCCTTAGCCGTTAGCAATCTCATTAAAGCTAAGAACGCGGCTCTCCGGAGAGCCAAGAAATATCCCACGCCCGCATATAGAACAGCTGCGAATCAGCTTCAACGCAAAGTTAGGTCTCGCCTCGCGGAACTCCGTGACACTCAGTTTAACGATCTCATGGAGAATATCTCCCCGTCCCACCAAGCGTATTATCGAATGGCCCGAGCTTTACGCGTAGACACCGCCTCTCACGTTCCTCCTCTCACTCGTCCCGACGGCACCATTGCCTTCGAAGTCGAAGAGAAAGCCGAATGCTTCGCCGACAGCATAGCGGCACAATGTTCGCCCAGCACGCAACCCGTGGATCCCTCTCACATCCAGGCGGTGGAGGACGAAGTTCTCCGCAGAGAATCTCTCCCTATCACCGACGACCCCGTCACAGTCTCTAATGATGAAATCTTGCTTCTCATTAGAAAGCAAAAGTCCAAAAAGGCTCCGGGTGCGGATGGAATTTCCAACCACGCACTTAAGCACCTGCCACAGCAGGTGCTTACCTTGTTAGCTATCATCTTCAATGCCTGCTTCGACCATAGCTACTTTCCAAAAGCCTGGAAAGAAGCGACAGTCATAGGCATTCCCAAGCCGGGTAAACCTCTGAACATCCCGGCTAATCACAGACCCATCAGCCTCCTCAAGGCAATGTCTAAACTTCTCGAAAGAGTCATACTCTCTCGAATGCGGAACCATCTGTTTCCAACGGATGGCGACCCTCTCATTATTCCCCACCAGTTCGGCTTTCGCGCTAAGCACTCCTGCCCTCAGCAAGTCCATCGAATCGTCGAGTACATTCTCGAAGGATTCTATCCGCATCGTAAAAAATCAATCGCGGTTCTCTTTGACGTAGCCAAGGCATTCGACAAAGTCTGGCACAGCGGTCTCGTTTTTAAACTCTATAAAATAGGCTTACCGGTTCGCCTAGTCAGATTAATCGCGTCGTTTCTTAAAGACCGTACGTTTCGATTCAAACATGAAGGCACGCTCTCCGCGCCTCGTCCCATAAAGGCTGGAGTCCCGCAAGGCTCAGTCCTCGCCCCTCTGCTGTACACCGTGTACACTAATGACATGCCCATCCCGCCGAAAGGCGTCGAACTCGCCCTCTTTGCAGACGATACCGCCCTTTACACTAAAGGTAAAAGGATCCCGTATAACATCACCAGACTCCAAAAGGCCGTAAACGCCCTCGGTGTTTGGTTTCAAAAATGGCGTATCGATGTCAACCCAGAAAAGAGTTCTGCCATTCTATTCGACCACAAACGTCGTAATCGCCGCAACGATCCCCACATTCGAATGTTAGGTATTCCCATCCCCTGGAAGCGCAGTATCAAATACTTAGGCGTCACCTTAGATCAGACGCTTTCTTTTAAGCCACACGTCGATAGAGTAACGAAACTCGCGCGTTTCTACTTAAGCCGCTTAAATAGTATGATAGGTAGAAAAAGTAAAATGTCTTTTAGAAATAAGCGTACGCTTTATAAGGTCTGCGTTAGACCCGTCATGTCATATGCTTCGCCAGTCTTTGCCCACGCCAATCCCTCCGTCCTGTATAAGCTGCAGGTGGTCCAAAATCTCTTCTGCCGCAGGGCCACAGACGCACCTTGGTATGTGCGCAACGCGGACCTGCACAGAGATCTTGAACTACCTACAGTGCAACAGCACTTCAAAACACTCTCAGAATCGTTCTTCAAACGCGCCGAATCCCATCCCAATCATCTTGTTCGAGATTCAGTCTCATATACTGCTCCTGTGTTAGATTCGAAATTCAAAGTCGCTAGGCCGAGAAACGCGCACACGGGCGAACCTTCGCAGTTAACTTTAGCTCTCGAGGCCCTTCAGGCCGCAAATCCTAATTCTAACGTAAATTCTAATTCTAACGTAAATCCGAATTAATGCAATTTTTATTTTTCATTTTTAATGTTTTTATTTTTTACTTTTCATTTTTGAGCACCTTCAGTGCTATGTGAATCTCAGCGGGTGACCCCTTAAGGGCCCCGCTGGCGCGGCCTCTTTCTCCAATTGGCCGTCGTTCAGATGAAGGCTGAGTGGCAAAAATGCACGAGCCGACAGGGGGTTTTTTAGTGGGTATGGTTCTGGTAGGCGTCGGGACGAGTCCCACATAACTCCGATCGCGCGCGCGGAGTATGCGTCAGAGCATTTTTTATGTCCTCCTGCCCTTCCCGTGGAGGGGAACCAAAAAAAAAAAAAAAAAAAAAAAAACAACTCTTAGTTAGATGAGCCTGGTATCATTGTAGTGAGATTATTGTCGTGGTGAAGTGTTATATTACTTTGTTATCACAGAGGTCATTGAACCCTCATCCAATTGTCTTGAAGTACACAAAAACTAAGTAAAAATAAATAAAGACTATAACATCTACATAAATACATTATTTTTGACGTGTTGTGATATTTTTTTATTGCTATCATTTGGGTGACATTTGCATGACACATATGCAAATACTAACAGCAATGTTGTTAAATATTAAATGATATGATGTACCAATCAACTTTCAGGTTTACAAGCGCACGTAGATTTTACTGTATTAAACTTTATATTTAAATTTTCACTCTTTAAAAAACGCTGGTAAATACGAAAACGTTTTGTGAGACTTTCTACAGTAAAACCTGACATAAGTTATATCTACTGGCGCCAACCCCTAACAGAGTCGATTAAGCAACTTTTGGCAGACGATGGAATGATTGTGTTTCTATTTTCCACCTTGTTTTTATATGAATTTTTATATACCTTGAATTTTATAAATAATTATGGTTCTCTTGTTTAAGTAAGGAAAAAACTTTAGGGATTTGTTTACAATACAAAAAACCTTTGTTTGGGCAAAAATAATGTAATACACTTATACTGGTTTAATATTGTATTTTTTAATTACAATTATAATTTTATTTCAGATATTGACCGAAACTACAGATGCAGCATACAATACTTTGCCATGAAAACCAAATACTGCCACAGAGCCAAGCACCGAGAATTTTATAATAATTCGTTAAATTCCAAAAGGCACAAAAACTACAGAAGCACTTTACTTATAAGAATTTTATAAGTGAAATATTATTTTAGATAAACATTATACAAATATGGGTGTTACCTTGTTACAGTAATCACCAAATTTTAAATAAAAGTCAGATAGCTGTTAAAAATATATTTTATTTCCCTTTGTCGGTAATCACGACACAATTTATGTGAATCTAATTACTTTGAGTTCTGATGAGTTTGATTTTCATAATGATCCCAAAAGTTAAACATATTTAATTGTCAATTCGTAAATTGTAAGACATTGATTTTAGCTAACGTGTCATTAGGGTACACGCAAATCAAATATAAAAAAAGCAAATTTTGTTTTAAATGTTGATTATCAGATGAAAATGAATTTAGAATAATATAAGTAATTTAATATTAATGTACCCCGTAGTAATAACAGTTGTTTTTCTAACAAAGGGAGCTAATTAAGACATCATAAACTTTCAAAATTGGGTAAATTCCACAATAACAAATATTGAACCTGCTACGGAACTCTCCTCTAAAGCTTAAGAAGAAAATAATAGGAAGCTTTAATGCCATATATGTTCATTTTATCATCCTTCATCATATTACAGTGATTTAAGAGTTGATTTTGCTTCCTTTTGTAAATGTTGGGCGTAATAGTAATTATTGCTTCTCGTCTGTAGCTATAAGACACACTACGGGTATAATTTACCACTTAAAGTAGCAATTCACACGCACACTGTAGCTTAAAGTGGTACAACAGTAGTAAGGTGCTCAACTTTAACCCTGTCGGTGGTATTAATTGAACATTTTGAATTTTTTTTATTTTATAGACTTTTTTTATATTTATCAATCCTACACAGAAGTTGCAATTTTTAGCCAAATAGCACCGATATGGAACTTTGAGTTTGAGTTTGAGGAACTTAGCTGCAATTATTACTAATGTGCTAGTTTGGTAACTACTTTGATACTTGGCCACTGTTTTGTTTTAATAACTGAGCAAAACTCGCTTTCTTGTTTCATATATTTTAGATCGAGACCCAAAATACTCACACATCATCAGGACTTCATTAGTTCACGAAGTTTTAAAAAAATATTCAATTTTAACCTTCGTAGTATTCAAATATTTATTTCTCAACATTGACAATAACTTGTTCATACTGACGTCAAACAAAGCTGGTTAGATGAATCTACCACCAATTCGGAAGTACCTTCGTGAAAAAGAAGCTGCAAGAAACTTCATGGTTTATTGTTTTTAAATAAATTTACAATGTCTTTTTATGTCTATACAAAATTATTTTTATCTGTAAGCTCGGCAAGTCTCCCTCCCCCCAAGCATCCAAAAGACGGACATCCTTAAACGGCAGCCGTTCTCGAGTTAACGCGGAATCCAGCTGCTATCGCCCTCCTCAACCATATTAGAGGGAAGTGAGTGCTACCTTATTATAAACATATCCTAAAACCACATATTCTCAAACATATCCTGACACCATTTTATGTGTTTTTCCCTATAGATGCGTTAGAGTTATTTGCACAAATAAATTCAGTTAATCTGTACCGTGGGCCGTTTCGGACAATGTAATTAGTGCTGAAAAAACATTTAAATTCTCGTTTAAATGTGTTTTTGCGACATGATAATGAGGTAAGGGATGGCAAAATGGTGCGAAAGCGGTTTCTTTGTAGCTGGCCGGACCAAAAACCTTGTTTTTATTACTGATATGTTTGAAACATATTAAAAACGATGTTAATGATTTGGCTGTTACATAACCTATGTTTGGATACTAAATTAGTATTTTTATCCCGCATAAGAAAATATATGTAAGCATATTTTATCATTTATTTTGGGTTGTTCGCAAGTGCACCTTTAAAAATAAAGCAAATAAATAAAATTTTCTTGCAGAAAATATTTTTTTGGGTGATTTACTAGAGAATGAGCTTACTATTAGTTTCCGGCATTTCGAAGATCTGGCGAAAATTATGACAGAATACAAAATAACTTCAAACTTTAATCAATTCACACAAAATCATATTAATAAAAAAAAATCAATTGCTTACTAAGGAATTAACGTGTTGCAGGCCCGCTAGTTAACAAAAAGAAATGTATGTAAAAAATCATTTATATTATTATTTTTTTTTTAAACCAATATCCGAATTGTTAACAGCTGAAGTTCGTACAACCTTAAGTTACCGATTAATATTTATAACTCTACTTTGACATTGCCAATTGTTGATATCTTATCTTATTGATATTATATCTCTGAATAGACAATTTTGATCTTTTTAACTTCGCAAAAACTTGGCCCAAGCATACATGAATTAGTTGCATTTTCCTATGAGTCCTTAAGTCTACGGAAAAGTAAATATTTCTAACAATCGAACTAACAGAAGGGTTTTGCACCTAATGGCATATTTCAGCTATTAACATGGTTGTCTTTTGTAAGCTAACAGCTTTGAACAAGTTTTCACACCTGTTACTTTCTTCAGCAATTGAAATCACTAAGTAAAATTGTTGGTTACTGGTTTTCGTATAGAATTACGGAAATCCAGCAGGAAAATTAAACGCCTACAGTGATGCAGATCGACTTCTACCATAGCGAACTAGACGACCCGTAGAATTAAACCTCTAAAGTACCAGTCGTCATTGCTGTCTTGTAAAAAAAAACGCCACGAAAATAAACTGACTCTGTGCTTTGGTAAAGCTTTATTTTACATTTGCAATCTCATTATTTTAGCACTTCTGTCCTATCTATTTTTATATAACACTTATATATATTCCGTGATGGCTGCAGCGTAGTTTTAACGCGCGAAAATAGTGAATTTACTGGATAGAAGATTACGGTTTAAAAGAACGTAATAATCTATATTGATTTACTACGAAAACACGAAAAAGTATTTTTCTTAGTCAACGCCCGTTTGCTACAAACAAGAACTTTCGAATAAGTTCTGTGAAAGTAATTAACACAATGATTAATAAGCATGGAGTTACTTAAGCCTCTTTTAATTTTATCTTTTCATCGAGTTTATTTATTTATTTATTTATTGATCACCAACATAATAATACTGTAATTACATTATCATTATTATTCACATAGACTTTTAAAATTAAATATTATTATAATTATAGGTGATGACTACATGCAAACAATAAAAAAAAAATAAAAAAAAAATATATATATATATATATATCAATTAAAAATACAGTGAAATCAAATACAAAATGTCAATAGAAATTTAAAATAAAAACAACAAGTGCACAATGATTAAAGTTATAAAAAAAAAGAAAAAGAAATATATATATATATATATATATATAGTCAATTATTTTTTATGTCGGTTAGATAATAAATTTAAAAAAAAAATTTTTTTACAAAATATTAAAATTTAAATACAATCAAAAACAATTAAACATACAATTAAAAAAAAGGTACAAGTAAATACAAATTTAAATTAATTAAAACATAGAATTAATTAAAACAGAGAATAAAAAATACAGTTCCAAAAAAAAAAAAATTTCTTTTTACAATTTTATTAGCATTGTTATTTTCACTTTCGTTGAGCTGTCCGAAAAATATCAATATTAATATTAGGAGATTTTGAAATAGCATTATAATTCCTTAAAAGCCTAGGTAAAGGTGAATTATGACCTAGATTGGACCTAAAACAATTTATTTGGAACAGGTTGAACCTGGAAGCTCTTGGGAGTCTTGGAGGTATATTAAAAGATATATACTCAAGCAATTGAGGAGCATCCAGGATTCCATTAACTAGCTTATAGAGAAACATGGTATCCAGCATGCGTCTTCGCTCGGCTAAAGAATTCAAATTAAAGTGCTTTAGTCGATCAGTGTAACGCTCTAATTCCTTGGCCCGATGACAAGAAAACGAAAGATGCCACAAAAACCGCTTTTGCACGCTTTCCAAACGCTTCACATAGATTTCATAAAATGGGTTCCAAGCCACGCTACAGTACTCCAGACCACTCCGAACCAGCGCATTGTAGAGTAAAATTTTTGTTGAAGGAGACTTGAAATCTCGAGTATTACGCAACAGAAATCCCAAACATTTAAATGCCTTTGTGACTATAGCTTCAATATGAAAGTTAAACCTCAGCCTTGAATCCATCACAACTCCCAGGTCTCGTATAGAAGTGACATTGCATAATGTTTCGCCCTTAATTGTATATGTTCGGGGCTGAATACATTTTTTCCTAGTAAATAAAATAGAAGAGCACTTGGATATGTTTAGCACCATACCATTTTCAGAGCACCAATCCGATAGACGGTTTAAGTCTTCTTGTAAGAGATCAGCGTCTTTATGATCATTAAACGGTCTGAAAAATTTCAGATCATCAGCGAACAGTAAAAAACGAGAATTCGCAAAACATTTACTAACATCATTAATGAAAATGTTGAATAAGATGGGGCCCAGGTGAGAACCCTGTGGAACTCCAGAGAAAGCTGGGATGGGGTCTGATTTGAAGCCATTGAGTACAACAGAAGAAAATCTATTCCTTAAATAAGATCTAAGCCAACCCAACAATGGTTCCGCAATACCATGCTCAGAAAGCTTCCTTATGAGTAAACGGTGGTTGACTTTATCGAACGCTTTTTGAAAGTCTGTATAAATAGCAATAACAGATGAGCCGCTATCCAAGATGCACGAAATTTCATTACAGAAAGCAACGAGATTAGTTGAAGTAGACCTACACGTGACGAAACTATGTTGTTGCTGAATAATCAAATTTTTGAAATGCCAGGACTTGATTGGATGTACCATTTTTTCAAAGACTTTAGCGAATGCTAAAAGTTTTGAAATAGGGCGATAATTGCTAATGTCATCAATATCACCGCTCTTATGTAATGGTACAATTAGCGTGTCTTTCCATGCCTCAGGAAAGCACCCTGCGGATAAGGATTTATTAAATATTAGACATAACGGGTGAGCAAGAGCAGAAGCACATTTTACTAAAAAAACTGATGGTATACCATCAGCTCCTGCTCCCTTGTATTGATCAAGTCTCTTTAAAACCTTTAATATCTGGCTATCTTTAAATTGTATTAACGTCAAATAGTTGTGAGTAAATTCGTTGCAAAACAAAGGAGTATGTTGCGAGTCATCTCTCGTATAAGCTGTTGAAAAGCTGCTAGCAAAAAGATTACAAATGTCCTTGCCAGTAGCTGCAGATTGGTTATTAAATGACATACAAGTTGGATAATGGCTGTTGTTACTTTTTTTCTTTTTGATAAAAGACCAAAATTATTTTGGGTTGTTACGAAGACTGAGCTCTAGGTTTTCTATGTACGATTTGTAACAAGAAGACATCATCTGTGCAACCCTTTTTTTCAGGATGTTAAAAGAAAGTCTATCACGTGGGTTGTTATTATATTTTCGCAACTTCTGATGGTATTTGTATTTTTCTCTTAAAGTATTAATGAGCTCCCGAGAAAACCAATCTGGATACCTTTTAGCGCGTGATTTCAGTTTGGGCACATGCTTTTCGATTATTTGCCGTAACCTCACATAGAAAACCGATACCATCTCGTTTATAGAATTATTATCCTTAAATTCCCCCTCCCAGCTTATACGTTTAAGTTCTTCAATTATTTTATTGTAATCAGCCTTATGAAAAGCTAGACGACAATCGTTACAGTGTGGTAAAGCGTTATCTGTTTTAATAGAAATAGTAAATTGTAGTGGTGGGTGTAAAGGGTCAATTATAGACAACGGAAACAAACATTTGACTAAATTAGACAAGTTGTGATTGTGCAAAACTAAATCAAGTTGCTTACCTTTGTTATTTAAAACATGGTTGAACTGTTTAAAGTCATGAATTTTTGTAAAGTCCAATAACATATTATTTAAAATACTTTGATCTGTACTACCTGTGGTGGGATTTCTGTTATTTGAAAATTGACATGTAATAGACCCTAGGTTAAAATCACCTAATATAACTGTATTTTTGACATCGTTAGCTAACATCACCCTGTCAGAATTATTAAGAAATTCTTCGAGAATATGCTTCTTGATAGGTGGGGGAAGGTATACAGCACATAAATGTAGAAGTTCTAACCTTCCCTGCTCTCCAACAACCTCAAGGGCAACCCATAAGTCCTCGCATTTTGACTCATAGCAAAACAAACGTCGAGAATTTAAGCGTTTGGAAACGGCAATTAAAACACCACCCCCATTTTTGTTTGCGTGATATCCTGTGGATTCACGATCCCTTCTATAAACATTGTAACGAGTGTCAAATAATTCCGAGTCGAAGATACTGCTATTAAGCCATGTTTCCGTTAGGACAATAACATCGTGATTACAGCATACTACATTATTGAAAAAGTCTATTGTTTTTGTTCTAAGGCCTCTTACGTTTTGAAAAAAAAACTTAATCATAAACTATAAAACTAAAAAAAAATAAACAGATGTAAAATATAAACAATAACTAAACAGTGATAAATAATCAATTAAGAAATACCAGCCAGTTAAATTAAAAGAGAAAAAAAAATATTTACAATCAACATACACCTAAGATAGTTTTTCCAATCATAAAGAGTCCTTAATGTGTTGATACCTAGAACTTTCCAATTTTCTCACAAATATTTTGCTATCTCGTACCCACACGAACTTGTAACCGAGTTCCTTAGCTTTACGGCGAGTTGCAGCATGCAAAGATCTAACCTCATGGGTCAGGTGCTCCACAGCAAAAACAGCACTCTTCTTACCTCCGATGCCAAGGTGACTCGTGTTTAATTTATCTGAGGCGTTCGCTTTATTAAATTTTGTCACAGAAGCTAAAAGCGTATCACGTAGTCGGCGATTACTAAGTTTCACTAAAATAGATCTCGGCCGAGGAGTGTTGTTGTCAAACTTAGCGATGCGGCTACAGTATTGGATGTCTGAATCAGCTAACGGACATTTAACAACTTTGCCTAGCTGTTGCACGATGTTGTAGATGTTTTCGCCCTTGTGCTCCGGTACACACTGCAACTCGACGTTGTTGGTGCGCGCTTGGATTTCTAATGTATGCAATCGTTGTTGCAAAGCACGATTAGAGGTGTTAAGCTCTTCATTAGCTTTTTGAAGCTTAACAATTGCTTTTTTCTGAGTTTCGCACTTTATATTGATTTTTTCCAGTTCAGAGTTGAAAAATGTTAGTGATTCATCAATTTTATATATCTCACTCCGAATATCACTGATTTGCGAGCCAAATTTTCTGTCCAATTCCTCTCTAATTATGTCGCGGATAGAGTTTGCGGAGAGACAGCCACAGCCACTAGCAGCTCGTGGCTTGGTTCGCAGCGTCACGTTGTCGCGAGGGCTCGTCGCAGGCTCCTTGCGTTGCTTGGCTGGGGCTGTAGAGCCAGAAATCGTTGAAGACCGCACCGGTGTGTTGGAGTTGTCGCCTGTTTTGCGTTCTTTACACCGACAACAAGGACACACCCAGGAATCTTTAAAACTTTGTGCGAGAGTTTTGAATTTATCTTTCGAGATATTTACGCAAGTATTATGATATTTATTTTTACAACGGCAACAAACAAAAAAGAAATTATTTTCCGAAATTTGTTCAGGACAAGCTGCACATGAGTCATTCATAACTATTGAAATAGTTCAAAACAAACTTTTAAACAGGAAAAAAAAAAAATTTTTTTTAGCCCGAGCTGAGATTTGAACTTCGGTCATAAGAGTCAGTATATGCCAACAGTCAAACACCTTAACAGTTAGAGCCAACTTCACTCGATACGCATTTAATATTCAATGGTTATTCTCCAGTGTGATGGAACAGTAGCAGTTCAAATCGGTCTGGTTTTGGGACAATATTTTTGTGAATTCACTTTTTTCAAAGGAATCGAACATCGTAACATCTGTGCTGGATAACTTTTCAAAGGCAGTACTTCTCCTCGTTCGTAGTCGATATACAGATAAACTGCACTAAATCTGGATTCAGAAGAACTGGATCTTGATTGTTTTAACGCTGCCCACTTGATGGTCAGTTTACCTAACTTTAGGTTGAAGGTACATAATTCCCAAAGCGCAGGTAAATATGCCACGTCTATGTTTTACACCAATATTGTATTGTAAATGGTGTACGTCGCACGTTATGTTTCTTGGAGAAATCATTTCAATATTAGTTTTTTATTTTATTTTATACCTACCTATCCCATCTGGAATCTGCCTCAGGGATCACATCTAGGCCCAGTACTTTTTTCTTTATAATAGGTCTTTACCTATGAAACTGCCGTTTTGCCGTACTGGCCATTTCAACCACCCGTTATTGGTTTACCCGCTTCGGTTCTGGAAATTTTGACCTGAAAAATGAACCCCGTGGTCGTCCGAAAACTTTGGTCGACAATGACGAATTAAAGGCAATTGTGGAAGCTGATGAAACTCAATCCATGGCTGAATTAGCAGCAGCTTTCGACGTTAGCATCAAAACAATATTGGTCCATTTGCGTCAAATTGGCAAGGTAAAAAAGCTTGACAAATGGGTACCCCACGAACTCAATGACCGCCAGCGCGAAGTACGCGTGGAGACGTGCCTTGCACTGCTCAGCAGGCATACAAATGAAGGAATTCTGAACTGCATTGTTACTTGTGACGAGAAATGGACCCTGTTTGACAATCGTAAGCGCTCAGCAAGTTGGTTGGACCCTGGTTCAGCACTCAAACAATGCCTTAAACGAAAACTTACCCCTAGAAAAGTGATGGTCACTGTTTGGTGGTCTAACGCGGGTGTAATTCATCACAGCTTCTTGCCGAACGGGACAAGCATTACTGCAGATGTGTACTGTGAAGAACTGAACACAATGATGGAGAAGCTCGCACGTCTCCAACCAGCTTTGGTCAATCGTTCGGCTCCACTGCTCCTGCACGACAACGCGCGACCTCATACTGCACAGCAGACGGTCTCCAAGCTACAAGAGTTGGGGTTGGAAGCTCTCCGTCATCCACCGTACTCACCAGACCTTGCGCCTACAGACTTCTACTTTTTCAAGAATTTGGATAACTTCTTGGCGGGAAAAAAATTCAATACCCGAGAGGCAGTACAAAATGCCTTTGAAGAATTTGTTGCCTCCCGTCCAGCTGATTTCTTCAAGAAAGGCATCAATAAGCTACCAATGCGTTGGCAAAGATGCATTGATTGCATGGGTGATTATTTTGATTAATAGAAATAAAAAATATATAAAAAAATTACGCTTCATTTATTTCGTGAAAAACGGCAATTTCATAGGTTCAATTTCATCGGCACCTTTATATAAATGATATCGGGGCAGTGCTTAATGATACACATTATTTACTTTATGCTGACGACACTAAACTATTTAGGATTATACATTAAATATCTGATTGTCACAAACTACAAGAAGCTATACTATCGTTATCTAAGTATTGCTCAGAAAATCAATTATTTTTAAATGCAGATAAATGCAACGTAATGACTTACACTCGTAAGAATGCATCAATTTCCTTTCCTTATACTCTCGATAACAATACACTTAACAGAGTCAGCATCATTCGCGATTTAGGTGTTATTGTGGATTGTAAGTTATCATTTGTGGATCACATCGACCAGATTTTACAAAAGGCATTCCGAAGCCTTGGTTTCATATGCAGAACTACAAAACCATTTAAGAGAACTGTTACTCTTCAAACTTTGTACTTTTATTTTATTAGGGCCTTATTAGATTTTGCTTGCACCGTTTGGAATCCTTTCTACAAACATCATGTTGATCGCATAGAAAAAGTCCAACGTAAATTTATAAAGATCTTAAACTATCGCAATAATTGTAAGCATTCGTCATATAAGGAATCTTTGTCTCACTATAAACTTTTGTCTCTAGAAAATCGTCGTAAGCAATTTGATATTGTTACCTTGTTTAAATTAGTTAATAATAAATTGGATTCACCCACATTACTTTCTAAAATAAACTTCATTTGTAAGGCACGACTTCCTGTACGCCCCTCCAGAATTTTAAATATTTTTGTACCACCTCGTCATCGTAGAAATTATACACAAAATAATTTTACCATTCGCTGTTTAAATATGTATAACCAATATTTTTATGAAATTGATTTATTTGATAACACTTTAAATTCAATAAAATCGAAACTGTTTAAAGCCTTGAATAACTAAGTTTGCATGAAAAAATGTATTCCCTTTTATTGTTGTAACCATTATGAACTTGTACTTAAAATATAACTTAGTTTAACATATTATTATGTAATATTTACATTTTACTTACACTTAAAAAATAACTAAACTTATTATTTATAGTTTTGGCCGCAAAATTGTAAAATTTAATCATAATTAGTATGGGCATTATTTGTCTACAGAAATATGTAATTTGTTATCTAAGCACTGTTTTTTATATAATGACTGTTTATGACAGAATAAAAAAAAATATGTTACAAAACTTTGAGGTTGGAAATAAGAACATTTGAAAAAAAATCACGCACCTTACTATGAATCGACTGCTATGAAGGTAAAAAAAAATTATATATCTGGTTAGTAAGATGCGTTTAACAAAGGTCGTTTTTAAAAACCAATATTTAAATACTAACAAGTGTCTTTAAAAATATAAGAATGAAAGCAAATTCTTTAAAAAAAGTAAACTTAATGCGTATGAATATCAAACTGGAGCGCAATTGTACGTAAATATACCTAAGTTATTCGTATCGTACAGCGCAGGTGCTTTTCTTGTTTAAGCCTTTCTATACACCTATGCAACTTTGCGCTGTGAATGCTCATTAAGTGTTAGTTAAGTACTTGTGTTAATTTAGTAGTGCTTTCTGTTTATTTAATGAATTTAGATGTGTAAATATTGAGAAAGTACTTTCTGTTTGAATAAGTATTTTAAATATAATATTTTGGCTTAAACAATTTTATTTTATGTTTACAGCCTTCCGTGTGCAGGGGCATCATAAATTGTAGGTGCAACAAACGGTTACGAATAAAAACAGTTTTACTGCTTGTAAGTTTAAACCTAGATTATTTCATTTTAGTTTCAAATTGCAAGTGCATGTATGAATTTCATTATTATGACTAGAAAAAGATATTAATAATGCCTCTCCTTTGACATTTATATAGGAATTACTTTTTCATATCAAAATAGACTAGAAATTATAGCTATTTAGCCTTTTATACCCTTTATGCTTCAAATGAGAAAAAATTTTTGTCTTTTTAACATGTTAAGACAAGCATTGGTAAAACATTTTCCGTTCTCTGAAGTTAAGTTCTAAAAAGTTAATATGTAAAGCCTAATTAATATGTTATTAACTTTTTAAAACATTTGTTTCAAAATGTTTACATAAAAAATTAATTTTCTGTCTTAGATAAATTGGCTATACATATTTTTATTAAAAATTATACTTTAAGGGTTATTAATGGAAATTTAATAATACACTACAAAAGTTGCTGATAGTAAAGATGGGAACGACGAAAACCTTTTTTTTACCATTTTTAAAATGTTTTTCTTGTATTTGACACTGTCAGTAAAAAGGGTTGTTGTCAAAGCGCTGGCTTCTCAATGTGACATTCTGCATCTCGAACGTTATACGTTTACACAAAATAAATTTAGAAAAAATTTGAATCCTCCAAAATAAAACCCCTAAAACAGTCTATCAAGTTTTTTTTTTCTGCCTGATTGCTTCTACAGCTGCATCCTTTACTCTAATTAATATATAATTGTAATGACAAATGGTTTAGTAAAAAAAAGGGCTGGTAACATTTCTTATTGAAAGATTTTAGTTGTTATTGATTGAATCTGTATTATTTTATCCACAGTTTATTATAATAATCCAAAATAAGTACAGACATCAAAGTTCCAAAACCAGTTACTACTGGAACGGTACGTTCGTCGTAAACCGACGCTTACTGTTATTGATGCTATCAATTGGTTCAACGCTTTTTGAAGCCATGAAAACAGCTTTGTTCAAATTCAAATTCAATACGCCTTAAATGCAAATTCAAAAAGCTATGTGTGTCTTATATTCAAATTTATTTTGTTTCAAAACATAACTAAGACTCAATATCCTCAATTTGTACATTTTCCTAGTGATAGCGACATGGCACATATACCTCACCCTTTCTTGATATTTTGCTTATGGTTTTTAAAAATATATTGAGATAATAGTAAGAAATTGTATTTATTGCAATCCGAAAAGTATTACGTAACCGTAATTAGTATTAAGTAACCCACCACACTAAAGGTAAGGCACGCAGGTTCGGTTCGGTTAAAGATTCAATTCTAAGATCGTTTAATCTAGAAAAAGAAACTTGAGACCTTTCTTCATTTAAATGGGTTACTTAGACATTAAATTTTCTATTTTCCCTGGCCCAACTAAATCAGCGATGTAATACCGAGAATATAAACTTCCCGTCACTAGAACCCGTCATAAACCCGATCCCTTTGAATCAAGAATTATGTTCTGTGGCAAAACAATGCATAAAACATATATGTATATAACATCACAATGTTGAGAAAGAATATGTATAAAATGTTAGATGTACTTAATTTATTATATTTTTTGTTTTTGTTTTACCATTATAATGTTCTTGATATTTAAAATGTTTATGAAATAATAAATAGTATTATGTAATAGCAACACACATATAAAGGGTCTAATAAACTGTCTGCTTCTACTTTTCTTACACAAATCGAATCTTACCAATACGTACAAAGTACATTTATATTATTTGGAATATAAAAATTAATTTTAATAAAATTAGGTCATATCTTTTACTCACACCATTTTATCTTAGGCTTTTCAAATATTAACATAAAAGTAAGTCACGGCCTTGGTGTCAATTGGAATTTTTTATCAATCGAATTCTTTTTCCTTTGTTATGCACCTTCTTTCATAATAAAAGGACTTGTCTCCCGATGAAAATTGACAAAGAACAAACAAACAGAATAGATTGGAATGATTGAACGCGGGATAGAATTTTATTTCTTTTACTCACAAAGGTAAACTATACAGGTTATTTGATTTCACTGTGCATACAGAATAAGTACTTTATTTTAAAAGCAGTTTTTTTTGCTATTGTGGGTTTTTAAAATTTGTGCAAATGTATATGACATGAACTGTACATTTATAATAATTGCTTTTTTTTAGTACGAATAGTCATTGAATATCCTATATAAGAAATTAGAAATGTGAAAATGTTTGAGATTTATAGGCGAACTAAAAATAAACAAATAACAGACAGCCCGCAAATGTTAACTCTATAGTAACAATTAGCAAAGTTCACAGATGGAACAATATAAATATAGATGTTAGGGTAATACAGTTATCGAGGGGCGACAACAAACCGGACAACGGCACCTAGGGCCCAACAAGATTAATTAACAATTTTTTGAAAAGGAAGGCTACGGATGTGGACAGCACAAAATCGAGATGCATGGTGAATCTTAGTCTGTTTTGGAGATCAAACACCCGTTTTTTGCACTTTTAAGAAAATAACGCTAAAGAGATTCTTATATTTTTAAGTTTATAATGTAAGTTAATCTGAATAAAATTTAGAGTTTCTTTATTTAAAGCCATTGAGCTACTATGTACTACGTACTAGAGAAGCTATTCAAAACAAATTTTGTGTCACATTCCATTTTTTCTTATTCAATCATTTATTATTAGATGCAGCGCTACAAAAATTTTAAGTTGTCTAGTCAAACGATTCAAACATGCAGCGCTTGGATTGCTACAATAATGTGTAATATCTCACGACCATTCAACGAATTGCAATTTGTCATACCAATAGATTATACGAGTGGCACAAAATGGACAAAATATTAAAATTTTACCTAAATGCATAGAAAATGAGTATATATTTTGTTATATAGGTAAATTAACATTAAAGTGGATATATGTCCACTTTATATGCGATAGCTTAGGCGTAATTAATAGAAAATATAATTTTATATTTATTTACCTCATTTATATATAAATTGGTATTATATACAATTAGCTTTTGTCCATACATTAGATTTTTGAGATAAAAGCAGGCCTCCGTCACTTTTTGTACTATTTTTACCCGACTGCAAAGAGGGTTTTTCACTATGTATTTAATATTCTTTATTACCTCGTATTGGAGAATCGGCTGGATGAATTTGTAGGAACAAGTTTGTTTTGTCGAGCGTTGACCTACATGAGAATTTTATTTCTTTTGTGTAATACTAATATGGTATAAGTATAAGTGCATTTTTGGGCCGGCGGTTCTTACGATATCACGGTAATATTGTTCATTATCTCTTGATATAAAATGAGCTTGTAAACGTACGGGTGGGGTGATGTAGAGAACAATTCTAGTTATTTGCGTGTGTGCATTACTTGCAAGGAGTAGGGATAAATGCGGTGTCAGTGGTACTGCTAGTGAATTGAAACAAAGCTACTTCTATACTATTGTTGTAAGTTCTATGACTGTAACTCATAAACTAGTTTTTTTGGTTCACATACATACATACAAACGCTCGAATTACATAACCCTCCTTCTGAAGCAGTCGAGTAATGATCAGTAACATCTAAGTCATCCCTATATTATAGTTCACCACCGTTAGGTCTACCTGTCCATTCTGTGCAGTTAACTTTTCTTAATCTATGACCGTTGATCTATGATTTTCATACAAAATGCCGGGTTTAATAGAAAATAATGTACAAAAATAGTTGTTAACTAAATACTTTGTTTACTTTCCGATAATAACTCACTCCACTATATTTTTTATTCACAGTAGATTTTAACATTTTTTTTTTGGTTCCCCTCCACGGGAAGGGCAGGAGGACATAAAAAATGCTCTGACGCATACTCCGCGCGCGCGATTGGAGTTATGTGGGACTCGTCCCGACGCCTACCAGAACCATACCCACTAAAAAACCCCCTGCTCGTGCATTTTTGCAACTCAGCCTTCATCTGAACGACGGCCAATCGGAGAAAGAGGCCGCGCTAGCGGGGCCCTTAAGGGGTCACCCGCTGGGATTTACATAGCACTGAAGGTGCTCAAAAATGAAAAGTAAATAATAAAAAACATTAGAAATTGAAAAATAAAATTGCATTAATTTGGATTTACGTTAGAATTAGAATTTACGTTAGAATTAGAATTTGCGGCCTGAAGGGCCTCGACATCTAAAGTTAACTGCGTGCGTTCGCTCGTGTGCGCGTTTCTCGGTCTAGCGATTTTGTAAATCGAATCTAACACAGGAGTAGTATATGAGACTGAATCTCGAACAAGATGATTGGGATGGGATTCGGCGCGTTTGAAGAACGATTCTGAGAGTGTTTTGAGGTGCTGTTGCACTGTAGGTAGTTCAAGATCTCTGTGCAGGTCCGCGTTACGCACGTACCAAGGTGCGTTTGTGGCCCTGCGGCAGAAGAGATTCTGAACTACCTGCAGCTTATACAGGACGGAGGGTTTGGCGTGGGCAAAGACTGGCGAAGCATATGACATGACGGGTCTAACGCAGACCTTATAAAGCGTACGTTTATTTCTAAAAGACATTTTACTTTTTCTTCCTATCATACTATATAGACGGCTTAGGTAAAAACGCGCGAGTTTCGTTACTCTATCGACGTGTGGCTTGAAAGAAAGCGTCTGATCTAAGGTGACGCCTAAGTATTTGACAGTGCGCTTCCAGGGGATGGGAATACCTAAAATACGAATGTGCGTGTTTAGTGTGTGTGCGTGAATTACGACGTTTGTGGTCGAATTGAATAGCAGAACTCTTTTCTGGGTTGACAGCGATACGCCATTCTTGAAACCGAACACCGAGGGCGTTTACGGCCTTTTGGAGTCTGGTGATGTTATACGGGATCGCTTGACTTTTAGTGTAAAGGGCGGTATCGTCTGCAAAGAGGGCGAGTTCAACGTCTTTCGGCGGGATGAGAATGTCGTTAGTGTACACGGTGTACAGCAGAGGGGCGAGGACTGAGCCTTGCGGGACTCCAGCCTTTATGGGACGAGGCGCGGAGAGCGTGCCTTCATGTTTGAATCGGAAAGTACGGTCTTTAAGGAACGACGTGATTAATCTGACTAGGCGAGCCAGTAAGCCTATTTTATAGAGTTTAAAAACGAGACCGCTGTGCCAGACTTTGTCGAAAGCCTTGGCTACATCAAAGAGAACCGCGATTGTTTTTTTACGACGCTGAGAGAATCCTTCGAGTATGTACTCGACGATTCGATGGACTTGCTGAGGGCAGGAGTGCTTAGCGCGAAAGCCGAACTGGTGGGGAATAATGAGAGGGTCGCCATCCGTTGGAAACAGATGGTTCCGCATTCGAGAGAGTATGACTCTTTCGAGAAGTTTAGACATTGCCTTGAGGAGGCTGATGGGTCTGTGATTAGCTGGGTCATTCAGAGGTTTACCCGGCTTGGGAATGCCTATGACTGTCGCTTCTTTCCAGGCTTTTGGAAAGTAGCTATGGTCGAAGCAGGCATTGAAGATGATAGCTAACAAGGTAAGCACCTGCTGGGGCAGGTGCTTAAGTGCGTGGTTGGAAATTCCATCCGCACCCGGAGCCTTTTTGGATTTTTGCTTTCTAATGAGAAGCAAGATTTCATCATTAGAGACTGTGACGGGGTCGTCGGTGATAGGGAGAGATTCTCTGAGGAGAACTTCATCCTCCACCGCCTGGATGTGGGAGGGATCCGCGGGTTGCGTGCTGGGCGAGCATTGTGCCGCTATGCTGTCGGCGAAGCATTCGGCTTTCTCTTCGACTTCGAAGGCAATGGTGCCGTTGGGACGAGTGAGAGGAGGAACGTGAGAGGCGGTGTCTACGCGTAAGGCTCGGGCCATTCGATAATACGCTTGGTGGGACGGGGAGATATTCTCCATGAGATCTTTGAACTGAGTGTCACGGAGTTCCGCGAGGCGAGACCTAACTTTACGTTGAAGCTGATTCGCAGCTGTTCTGTATGCTGGCGTGGGATATTTCTTTGCTCTCCGGAGAGCCGCGTTCTTGGCTTTAATGAGGTTGCTAACGGCTAGTAGAAGCGCGGGTTTGCTTTGCTTAGCAACCTTTTCGTTGTCGTTGATGGCTGTGTTAATAGCATCAGTTAGAGTATTGACTAATGAATCTATTTTATCCGGGCTATCTAAATGGTCGGGCGAAATCGCGAGCGGAGAGTTAGGGGCCTCTAAGGCTGAAACTAACGTATTTTTAAAGCCTTTCCAATTGGTAAAGGTCTTAGGAGGTGTGACGTTAACGTTAGACGTACCTAGCACGAGGGAGACGGGGCGATGGTCGGAGTTCGATAGACCTTAGGTCAAGATTGATTCGCTTGATAATTGCAAAGTCGAGGATGTCAGGAGAGTTGGTCGGATTGTTGGGATAGTGAGTGGGAGTGATGGGGGATATGACGTCTAAGTCAAGGGAGTTAGTGATGTCGAGGAGAGCGATACCGCTGGTGTTGGTTGATAGGCACGTCCAGTCAGTATGTTTGGAGTAAAAGTCTCCGAACATAATGACTGAATGGCCGAGGGCGAGAATGGCCTCAAAGTCGCTGCGGATTGGATTGGAGCCACACGGTATGTAGACTGAAGCTATGATGATGGTCGGATGACCAGTCATAGCCAATCTACACACCGTGGCCTCCATGTTGAGGAGAGGAGGGGTAGGGAGAGGACAGCAATGGAAGCCTCTTTTGTAATATATAGCGGTGCCGCCGTAACCGTCGGAGTTGGATCTATCGTTGCGAGTAAACGCGTACTTAGGAATAGCATATCCCCTGGAGCGTTTTGGAGTAAGCCATGTCTCCTGGAGAAGGAATAGGTCAGGTTCTTTGTTCTGAAGGAACAGTTTAATCTCGGGAAGGTTAGTGCTAAGGCTACGAGCGTTAAAAGATACTAGGGATAAGCCCTTGGGTTTGATACGACTAGACGCGGGATTCGCGGGTCTAGACATTATAATTTACTTGTTTACGAATTTATACAAAAATAAAGATTTATAATGAACTTAAAAGCGAGTGATGCTCGGCTAACGCAAATAAACGCTCTTGAGGAGAGCGGGCGGCTCGCAGTTTGCGTGCGAGTATGGAAATTTCATTAATGTCTACGTTTTGGATGACGTCGAACACGGTCTTCATGTCCTCAGCCAACGACGACTGAGGTGCAGAAGACGGAGCGGGACGCGGCCCTACGGAAGCTACGGGAGCTGGGATGGGTCGGGAAGGTGCTGGCGGGACAGCCGGACGCTGCCTCCAAGACAGAGCCGGAGTAGGCGTTGGCTGAACGGGCTTTGCTTCCGGGGGACCCCGGTTGCGCAGCGGCGGGAAGTTAGCGGGAGTGAGCGGCGGCGCCGGTTTAGGCGCGACCCTCTTGGCGGTGAATCGCGGAGCGCGCGGGCAACCCCTGTAGTTAGCTGTGTGGCCGGACTGGCCGCATAGCACACAGGCAGGGGGGGAAGTGGATTCGGGAGTGCGAGTGCACTCCCTAGTGATGTGGGGATCCAGGCACTTAACGCACCTGGGGGGAGCTGAACAGTTAGCCGCTGCGTGGCTATATAGCTGGCAGCGGTGGCACTGCCCAGGGTGATCGCGGGGGTTGGGACGCTCGACGGAGATGTTCGAGAGTCCGCAAATTGTGCGACCCTCTCTGAAAATCTCCTTCGAGTTGGGAGTGTTGGTAAGGATTACTAGAGCTAAGGGAAAACGCCTACCGCGGTTGGAGTGCATCTTGTGCACTGCTGTGGCCGGGAAACCATGAGACTTAAGGTCCTCGAGAATGTCTTCGTTACTGAGTTCGAACGGGACGCCCCGTAGTACTGCGCGGATCTTACGCTCCTCCGGGAGGGCGTAGGTGTGATACGCGATTTGATTTAACGAGAGTAACCTGGTAAACGCGCGGAAGTCGTCGACGGTCGCTACTTGAATTTTGATTGTATCGCCAGCGTTGGCGGCTTTTAAGTTATTAATTTTGTGCTCTTTGCACAAGTTAGAAACCGCGGTCCAGCGCGCTTTTTCACGCAGGAATACGGGCAGAGGGAGCTGAGGCTTCGGCGGAACGGGAGTACAGCGCGTCGCTGGCTTCGACGTGAGCGACGGAGACGCGGTTACTACGAGCGATTTTAATGGCGCGGGGGCTGGTGTTGAAGACACCGGGGAGGGCTCGGGTATTGAAGATACCGAAGCTTTCTTAGAGCGCTTCTTGGAGCGCTTGGCGACAAGTTGAAACGCGGGCTCAGGAGAGCCGGTTAAGGTGACGGCATCTGACGACGTATCAGACGCGGGTTCGGAGTCGCTCCCGGGAGCGGTACGCTTACGACGCGACGTGTGAGAGGATGCGACCGATTCGCAGTCCATCTCGGACGAGGCGGGAGACGCGGGAGAGCTGAAGACCTGAGGGGTCTGGACTTCGGAGGCCTAAGGGGCCGGGGTTGAGGCCTGAGGGGCCGGGGACGCGATAGTTGCCTGTAAGGCCTGCGTTATTAAGTCATCCGATATGCTGGCGCCGGACGCAACGAGCGCCTGGGCGAACGACCTAGCAAAGTTTACCAAGCTTTGCTGGTCCATTGGGAGGGCTTGGTCCTAAGATATATGATATATAAATAAATAAAAATGCCTAGGTTCCCTAGCAAACCTAGCACCTAAACCTCCCTACCCGCGGTAGGGGGGCTGGGGACGACGCGAAGTGGTGCCCCTAATTCGGACAGCACTATACCGTCACCCTGGGAAAGGCCCAAGTGCAATGGGATCGGGTCAACCGGTTTCTCCTTGGCCTGAAGGGCCTTGGAAGCGCACCGGGGCAACGCTATCAGGCTTAGTTGTCACCGTTAAGTATCCACCTGATCAAACGCGAGTCTACTACGGAGTGTGTCGTCAATAAATTGACAACAAAAACCGTCCGTAGACCTGACGGAGTTGGGTTGCACTAAAAGTGCGGGATTGACTACGTTACGACCGGCCGGAGCCGGCCGCAGAGCGAGTCTCTGACTACGTACAGGCGCCAAGCGTCAAGTACGTAGCTAGAAAAACAACCCGAGCCTTGCAAACTAATATCGAATTTAATCTACCGTTGTATGCTCAACTTTGTTGTTGCTGCGAGACTGAATTAGTTGCAGCCGATCGAAACCGGCCGCAGACTAAGTCCTACAGAGGCGTCGAGGACGAAGCGAGATATTGTACGAATCTCAGCGTATGAGTATTGCTACGAGTTTTCGTCGTGAGACGACAATCGTGACTCAACGGCTGCTGCGATCGCGAACACATCCGAGCGGGGCCGGACGCAGAACGGATCTGAGAGTGGCGTTTGAGTATTGCTACTAAAGAAGTCGTTAGACAACAAATGTGACTCGGCAGCCGGGAGCGACCGTCAACATGTCCGAACGGTTCCGGACACAGATCGGGTCTGTTGGCTGTTCCCTTTTTACTAAAAATAATAAATACGAAATATTCGAAAAACGAATGTACCTAAGAAAGTGGCTGACATTATGAAGACGCTAAACGGTCTTAAACGACTTCAAACACTGGGCTATTATGGGCTTCACAAAGAAAACACATGGATATAGTATTAAAAAATCTTAAGGCATGACCAGTAAGTCGAATACACGTGTCGTTGCAAGTTTCTCCAAATACGTTTTATCTTTTTGCGTTTGCATTAGTGAGCGCTTATCTCAGAAACGACAATACTGAATGCGATGCAAGTTTAATTATCACGTTTCTTAGCAGCATGTAATAAACAACAAGCTTTACGCTAATCTGTAAAATAAAAATAAAAACACATACCTAAGAAAATTTTTGTTGTCACTCAGAGTTTGTTTGTATGATTATAATTCCAGTCAGTCTACAAAAAAAAAGGTGAAAGTTTAAAAAGAGTTTTACTTAAAAAAATATGGCAATATTTTAATATATTTTAATCATCAATAAATACTCTTTTAAACTTGTCTTCATATTGTAAATAGTACTTCATATATTGATGAAGTAATAGATAAGTAAATAATTTTTATTTTATAATTAAAGAACTTAGAAATTTATTGTCATACGTTACTTAGCAAAAATCTTTTGTGTTAGATACCAATATCACCAATATTCTTGTAAAGTACGGAAAACATTGACAGCTTTGAGGTTGATACCCTGCAAATAGGTTTAAATAACATTTTAACAAAACCGTAAAGTGTCTTGGAACCGGAAGGTATCCGCTGGTTATAGCGGCAAACCGTGCTTTCTACAGGGTCCATAATTCAATTGATTTATTACTCTCCGATGAAATAAAGTCATGCTTTAGCTCGTTTAATAAATAAAAGTAACGTAACCGGAACGCGTCGCACAAACGTGGTAATAATGGCGTTCAAAATAGGAACGACTACATAGTAATCCCATAAAAGTGCCCCAGGCGAGATATTAACAAATTTAAACTATAACTACTAACTGTAATCTAAAGTTTATCTAGTAGAAAAGTTAGCTATACGCAAATCCTGTTCTTTATGTGATTCCAAAAAGAAGCGGTTGACCCAATATTTATATTTTAGTTGCAAAAGCCCTATTGGTCTGCAGTGTTCTTGTGGTGTGTCTATGCTGCCATAAAAAATCATAACCAGCAACCATCATCATCATCAATCTTTGCAATTTTATAAAAATTTTGCGATTTTGAAGAAAATTTGTTTTTTGCTAAGTTTGTTGGAAAATTAATACCTTGGAAAATTATTGATTAAAGTTAATAATTTTTTTCAATTTTAGTAACTGTGTTAACTCATTTTATAAGAATGTTAAGTTTGTTTAATTTTTTTTTGTACGTAAAGAAAGAAAGTGAGTTTTTAGAATGATTAATGCAAATGTTCCAAAGTTTTATGATTGAGGTGTTAATAAACGAATATAAAAATAGCGTTTTCGATTTTAATTTCTGACCTCAAGTCATAGTTTTTTTTTAGGGCTTCAAAATGCAGGAGTCTGAGAGACTCCAAGTAGATAGTTGTGTGAAATGAGAGTTAGGTAGCTAAGGGTTAATACAAAAAAATATTATTTATTCTTCCAGTTTTCTATTTACCGGCTACGTTTAAACAGTTTATTACGGCTTATTTTTTAACACTTTCTATACAACAAAATACATTTATAAAGTAGTTTCAGGAGCTTTTCCCATTTGAAAGCGAAGTAATTATAGCAATAAAAACCTTGCTCTAATACTGTGCTAGCTTCTTTAAAAGCCTTTAGAATTTTTATTCAAGACATGCCCTGCTGTTTTGTATTGCGGAGGCTGATTATGTATGGAGGGACAGCAAAAGAAACACAAGTTAAGATGCTTCAAACTTTATTTTTTAATCTAACACTCATATAATTTTACAGGTAATAACTTTTACTCTGGAATTTCTTCCTCTGCCCACCATCAAGAGCCATGTCTAAATGTCTTATTTTAGAAAGTCATGGTTTTGCTAGTAAAATATGAATATAAATAAGTGACGCGTTGCCTATTACTGATATTACACGGGATGGTTTTTTCTGGTAACCAAACCACAACCAATTAACACTATTTTGGCGGTTCTGAGAAGAAGGACAATATAACATAGTTTTTTGAATTACAATAAGTTAAACAAAGAAAAATTATTCATACATTTAAATGAGAATACTAACAATAAATTTAATTCTATTGTATTTTATTCGCTCATAATGATCCTTTTCGAAATCATGCATCATCCTAAAAAGATTATTATCTATAACGACACAGTATAACTGTTTTGCTCTTTCCCACTACCAAGACGGCAGAAATTGGTAAGCGGGGAGCGGGGTGTTTAAGTAATTTCTAATAAGATGGGCCAAAAAATTGATCAAATGTGAATTGAGAAATGATTCAAATGTTCAAGCCATAATCCTCATCAGGATACCTTTATATCCCTGGAATCTTTCATCTATTTCTGGGATTTGGCATGTCGGTATCACTATTTTATGGAACCTAAGCCAAGTCGATAGACCTTACCGTTTGCTTGCAGGTGAGGATTACAGCTTGACGTTCAAGCCATAACCCTCACTAACCTATAGCTATAACGCCGAAAGTATAATACGACAATTTTTTTTACATGTATGACTATTTATCACTATTTCATGACAATTTTTTAGCAATGTCAAAATTCGTTTTCATTGAGATTTCAAATATGAGGATTACAGCTTGAAGGACACAATTTCTGAGTGGCTGTAGGAGTAATGGCAATGTTAGATAAATAACAGAGACAAAGAGAAAAAATGATGACCACGCAGTACCAAATTCAAGCATCATAAAGTAATGTAAGGCCCAAGTAGATCTTGTTCATTCTTTAAAAAAAAATTCATAATCGGTTTTTTCCCATTGAAATGAAATATTGACGGTTATTGAATAACAAAAAATTTGCAATTATAAATATGACAATTTTTTAAATGCGTATAAAATAAGACACGATGCATTTAGATTGTTCAGCGCATTTTTTATTATTTGAACCTAGCTATATAAATACAATATACTATAAAAACACAAAAAAAACTTTTTTGCTTTGCCTTGCAAATTTATATGGGCAAAATTATATAAATTTATTGTAATTAATATTTGTGCAGAGTGCAGTAGTCGCGGCCTTAAATAAATCTGGGAATAATACAAGGACATATTAACGTTTAACGATAAACGATCGATGTGTAAATGATACATACTTTTTTGAAAATTATACCTTCAATTTTATATTTTTTGTTTATACTGTCCCTAATTATACTTTACTAGCAAATATTATGAAATATTAAATTGAATTTGATTTTGTTTATTTATTCGACTTTTTTAGCAAAATTATTGTTAATTTGACAATAGACCGTCGCTTGGAAATTTATATGTACGAAACACTACACAACAGATAATCGAAACATCAGACATCAGGTTAAAGATATCATATACTCTTATTTCTTTTCTGTGTTCGTTGCAACGAGTATCTCGGTTTAGATTCTAATTTTAAACATCTGAACTTTAAATTTTAGCTACCAAGACTTTTAAAATCGAAACCTTCACAAAAGGTAGACTGGAAACGATTCACGGCTAATGAATGCTGAAATATTCAATACACAGCTTGCCAAGCTCCGCTGGACTCATTTGAATCTAAGTTCTAAATGTGATTGGGACTTGAATTGGAGTTCAAAAACGGATAATGATTTTAAACCGTTACCTCGACATGTTTATTTTAATATGCGCAAAATTATACTTTAAGGGTGTATCGGAAAACATTTTGAAAATAAAAACTACAGCACTAATCACGTAAATTTTAAATTAACTGAACGTCTGAACTGAAAGTCTGTTATAATTATTTTCTGCAATTAATCTGTTTTATTTGACATTTCAGTTGTATGCAATTTGGTTGTCTCTGAGACTTATAAACCAGTTGGGAGAAAAATAAACAATATTTTAACAAAACAGTGATTAATTTTTTATGTTATCGTTAATGTTATCGATACCGCAATAAAGGCCTGCTTAAAATAAAAATCTGTCATGTCGTTAAAACAAAACTAATAAAAAAAATTTTGAAACGGAAAATGAGTAAATAAGCTATGTTTTGCGGTTACGGGCCTAATCTTCTTTTGTAATTTGTACTATGTATTATTTACAATGTTGAGGCTCAATTAAATACAGCTATAAGTTTTGTTATAAAAATGCAATACTAAAATTTTTACACGACTTTTTGTAGCTCTTAGGGGTTGAATTTAAAACATAATTTGCTATCCCTTGTGTATTTTAAAGAAAATCAACAACAAAACGTCCCACTAGCTGGCAACGCAACGCATCAATAACACTAACAATATGGTAATAAAGTCCTCGGACACCAACGTCAGAAACCATCAGGGGCACCATGAGCTCGGTTTTTGTCGATAAAAACAATTCCGAATTGAAAACAATCGACAAAAATTACAAAAAAAACTAACAGTTTTACTGTTAAAATAAAATTGTCAGTTCAATTATTTAAAAAAATCTTCACGGTTTCGCAAAACAAAGTAGACAAGTAAGTGAAAATAAAAATAAAAATCATTGTGCTTGAAAATCTTTGCGAGAAGCATGAAGGTTGGGTCTGTGTGTGAGAGATGAAAAATACTAAAATTAAAATAAGGAATTTCTATTCGTTTTACTTCTCATATTTACTAATTTTACAAAATAATGGTTTGGATTTCACTGGGACATATTTATAAGGTAAGTAATTATACTAGACATATAAAACTACCGGAATCACTCCACAATGCATCGTAAGCGATAAGCGTGTGCTAAGTACGAGGAATTTTTCAAAAAAAAAAACACACCGTCATTATAGCGTCAATATAATATTTTGGTTTTTATGCATCGCCTACTATGAAACACATTTTCTACATTAAATTTAATTTGCATTTCAAACATATTACAATGTAAACCAAAAACTAGAACGGGCAGCATATAAAATAAGACTAATCTGCTCTGAAGACATTGGGCTAAGATTTAATTGTAAATGTAAGGAACCCGACATAAATATTGTTAATCATATTTAAAAAAATAATATGTTCAACATATAGTTAGTTCACCTCAAACGTTTACACCGGAACCACAAACAATTTCCTTTCTTTATGAACGTTGTTATAGAAAATTACTTTAAAATGTGTGTCATTTGTACGGCTTTAAGTCTGGAAGAAACTTTATGAAGTCAGATTTAAAGTTACAATATAAGAGTTAGCTGGAATTAGTTTCGTATGTAGCATTTTTGTTATTTATCTTTACTCTGAAATAGCTTGTGAATCAGATTGTAGCATTTGACGTAGTATCTAACTTATTTGCAACGAAAACAAACATTTTAAATACTCCAAACTCTTAATTATATTTATAATGAAATCCAAACGCAAATAATCATATTCAAACAGCCGAGATAAATTCACGTCAAACCTTCGTCTGTTTTAGTGCCCGTGTTATTATTTTAATGCCATAACCAAGTAATACAACACTTTGTTGGTGCATTAAAGGATGTGAATGATTCATATCTAAAAATTTCATCAATCAAAGATGAACTTTAAACACGACCTTTTGGATTGAATTATATATTTTATGCAGATATATTAATAATATTTCTGCTGTTGGAAATAATTACCACGGCAAATAATTTAACGAAAGAACCATGCCACTCGAGAAACACAGAAAGAACCCCTTTTTTTAGTATTCAAAGCAAGAGAACAAAGTTTACCTTTCTGGTAAACGATGAGACATTTCAATCGAGAGCTTGTGAAAGCTCACCGGGACATGCTCGTTGTAAAAGTTTACGCAAAAGTTTTGAACGTAACTTAAACTGAGTTTCAATTAACAAATGGAAAGCCAAAAAAAAGGGCTGGATAAATATTTGTATGGATAAATATGTATAATTTAATGCGGATAAAAATAAACTTATTGAAGGATACATTTTGAAACATTGTTTCAAACTTATTAGCAGGATTAGCTGGCAGGTATCACCCATTGATTATTTTCGCCATATTTTTGGTATACGTGAGACATTCAAAAAGTTTTACTAAAATAAAAGTGTTCTATAGGTGTTGACAACAATAACCAAAAACACACGGTAAACTTTAAAGTGATTCAATACGTAAAACAAAACCAACGCAACTGCAAACTTCCATAAAAATTATCAAACAAATTTAAAAAATTGACTTCCTCAGTCTTCGATAACACATCACCTTGTTATGCATGATCCAAAGTACATTATTATGCACCAATCACGAATTTTTTTTTTTTGGTTCCCCTCCACGGGAAGGGCAGGAGGACATAAAAAATGCTCTGACGCATACTCCGCGCGCGCGATCGGAGTTATGTGGGACTCGTCCCGACGCCTACCAGAACCATACCCACTAAAAAACCCCCTGTCGGCTCGTGCATTTTTGCCACTCAGCCTTCATCTGAGCGACGGCCAATTGGAGAAAGAGGCCGCGCTAGCGGGGCCCTTAAAGGGTCACCCGCTGAGATTTACATAGCACTGAAGGTGCTCAAAAATGAAAAGTAAATAAAAACATTAAAAATGAAAAGTAAATAAAAATATTAAAAATGAAAAGTAAAATTGCATTAATTCGGATTTACGTTAGAATTAGAATTTACGTTAGAATTAGGATTTGCGGCCTGAAGGGCCTCGAGAGCTAAAGTTAACTGCGTAGGTTCGCCCGTGTGCGCGTTTCTCGGCCTAGCGACTTTGAATTTCGAATCTAATACAGGAGCAGTATATGAGACTGAATCTCGAACAAGATGATTGGGATGGGATTCGGCGCGTTTGAAGAACGATTCTGAGAGTGTTTTGAGGTGCTGTTGCACTGTAGGTAGTTCAAGATCTCCTCAATGTGGAGGCCACTGTGTGTAGATTGGCTATGACTGGTCATCCGACCGTCATCATAGCTTCAGTCTACATACCTAGTGCCATCCATCATACCAGACCTATCCTTAGCGACTTCGAGGCCATTCTCGCCCTCGGCCATTCAGTCATTTTGTTTGGAGATATTAACTCCAAACATACTGACTAGAAGTGCCTATCGACCAACCAAAGCGGTAGAGAACTCCTTAAAATCACTCAGCAACTCGACTTAGACGTCATCTCTCCCGTCACTCCCACTCACTATCCCGGCAACCCTAACTACTTTCCTGACATCCTCGATTTTGCGATCGTCAAACAAATCAACCTCGATCTCAAGTCTATCGAACCACTCGATGATCTTGGCTCTGATCACCGCCCCGTCTCCCTCGTGCTAGGTCCGCCTAACAATAACATCACTCCTCCTAAGACCTTTACCAACTGGAAAGGTTTTAAAAAAACGTTAGCTTCAGTCTTAGAGGCCCCAAACTCTCCGCTCGCGATCTCGCCCGACCAATTAGATAGCCCGGACAAAATAGATTCATTTTGTAAACGAAAAGGTTGCTAAGCGAAATATACCTAATCTACCCTTAGCCGTTAGCAATCTCATTAAAGCTAAGAACGCGGCTCTCCGGAGAGCCAAGAAATATCCCACGCCCATCTATAGATCAGCTGCGAACAAACTACAACATAAAGTTAGGTCTCGCCTCGCGGAACTCCGAGACGCTCAGTTTAACGATCTCATGGAGAATATCTCCCCATCCCACCAAGCGTACTATAGTATGGCCCGAGCCTTACGCGTAGACGCCACCTCTCACATTCCTCCTCTCACACGTCCCGACGGCACTATTGCCTTTGAAGCCGAAGAGAAAGCCGAATGCTTCGCCGACAGCATAGCGGCACAATGTTCGCCAAGCACGCAACCCGCGGATCCCTCCCACATCCAGGCGGTGGAGGACGAAGTTCTCCGCAGAGAATCTCTCCCCATCACCGACGACCCCGTCACAGTCTCTATTGATGAAATCACGCTTCTCATTAGAAGTCAAAAGTCCAAAAAGGCTCCGGGTGCGGATGGTATTTCTAACCACGCACTCAAACACCTGCCTCAACAGGTTCTTACCTTGTTAGCCATCGTCTTCAATGCCTGCTTCGACCACAGCTACTTTCCAAAAGCCTGGAAAGTAGCGACAGTCATAGGCATTCCCAAACCGGGTAAACCTCTGAATATCCCGGCTAATCACAGACCCATCAGCCTCCTCAAGGCCATGTCTAAACTTCTCGAAAGAGTCATACTCTCTCGAATGCGGAACCATCTGTTTCCAACGGATGGACACCCTCTCATCATTCCCCACCAGTTTGGCTTCCACGCTAAGCACTCCTGCCCTCAGCAAGTACATCGAATCGTCGAGTACATACTCGACGGCTTCTATCCGGAACGAAAGAAAACGATCGCAGTTTTCTTTGACGTAGCCAAGGCTTTCGACAAAGTCTGGCACAGCGGTCTCGTTTATAAACTCTACAAAATAGACTTTCCGGCTCTCCTAGTTAGGATAATCGCGTCGTTTCTCAAAGACCGCACGTTTCGTTTCAAACATGAAGGCACGCTCTCCGCGCCTAGTCCCATAAAGGCTGGAGTCCCTCAAGGCTCAGTCCTCGCCCCTCTGTTGTACACCGTGTACACTAACGACATTCCCATTCCACCGAAAGACGTCGAACTCGCCCTCTTTGCCGACGACACAGCCCTTTACACCAAAGGCCAAAGTGTCCCGGGTCTCACCACCAGACTCCAAAAGACGTATAGTAGATGTGAAAGTCTATTTTTACTAATAATAATAATAAAAACCATCAGAAAAAGAGAACTTTAGTGGTTTAAGTATAAAATATATATTGCTTTACTAGACTCGTCACTCGCTTAGTTTTACCACTAAAATGTAATGTCGCTTCCCCTTGATTCCGAATCTTAATATTTAAATTACATAGTAGTTACCAATACATTATTTTGCAAATTTGGACCATACCAGAACACGTACGTAAGTTTTTGTGATTTTAGTACATGTATGAGGCTAAATCTCACCTTTGTACTGCTCAACTGCTGACTGCCATCATTCAACTTAATAATTTATCTTAACGTTGCATATGTTATAATTACACACATACACCAAAATTGCTTAGACAGTACCTATACAAAAGCTCTTATTTCCCTTGGGGTCCACTGTTTGCATAACTTGGCCCAACTTTGGATCAAAGTGAAAGGTAGATGACTTTGTATACAATATTAATGCAGATAGGTTAATATTAGTATAAGGTAGTCCTTGCATGTTCTCTAAATGTATTATTTGATTATAAAATTTTATATGGTATTAAAATGAGCATATTTACTTTTTTATATGAAATTTAGTGCTTTAAAGAAGTTAAACTAAAGTATTCAAACGTACTGAATTGTGTCACACGTCCCACCAAACTGAATGCTTATTAGCTTAACGCTTAATTTATAAGTCCAATAATAATCTGAAGACAATGTTTTAGTTAACAGTTTTAATAGGATTCAATAAGCATAAGAGACGTGGCAGATTCGAGTTTAGCACAAGCTACTTATAGAAACCTAAATGAAACCAAAATAAAAAACATGGAATTTTGCGGGTAGTTTACGAGTGAACATCAAAATCTCTAACTCTCTGAATATTTTTTATTTAAATTAGTATTTTTATTGTTAAAAGTCAACTTTACATGTATCAAAATAAACTTTAAGTAGTTCTACTCACCGGCAGTGTGACTTTCCTTTGCAAACTTACTTTCACCGTGACACAACAAGATGACCACTAATCACTCGCAGTTACAAGACAACATTAACACTATGGCAAGGATGTTCGAAGAGAAGATGGCTGAGTTCCAGGCTGAGCTGAACCAGGCGGCTTCATCCAACCGCAAGAGTCCCACCATTGCTGCGCTGAGCATGGAATTCCAGAGTTTCAAGGGCTTTGTCTGCAACGGCCTCTCAGTACTGCGCGCCGAAGTGGATGCTCTTCGGAACCGTGTCGATCGCATTGAAATGCACTTCCGAAGCAAAATGCTACTTGTACATGGCATTCCAGAACAACCTAATGAGGACACATGTGCCAGGGTAGTCTCCAGCTTGGCCAATAAGTGCAAGGTGCCTTCGCTCACAAGCAACAGCATATCCGCTAGTTACAGGATGGGGAAACTTGTCCGTAACAACACGAAGCCACGGCCTATCGTAGTCAAGTTTGCCGATTTATCTGTACGTAGTGCACTGTGGAGAAGTAAGGCTGCCCTCAAGGGATCCAGTGTAACATTGGCAGAGTTCCTAACTAAACCACGGCATGATGTGTTCTCGGAAGCAAGACAGAAATTCGGCGTTGCACATTGCTGGACAATGGATGGTGTGATTAACATTAAAACCCCGGATGGCAGACGGTGCAAGCTTGAGACTATGGCAGAGCTCTCCAATATTATTTCTAGTGTTTCCACCCAAAGTAGTTGAGTGCTATCTTTTTATTACATCACTTAAATGCACTGTTCACACTGCATGCAACACCTTAATCTGTGCTTTTTCTTACACACTATATCGTAATTGTTTTAACTTTCAAGTCGATTAATACAATTCACTAAACACGAATGTAATAATTCTACAAGGTCTATTTAGACTGATCGGCTGGCGCATCGCGGAGACGCATCGCCGTCACATAACCGGTTTGCATTTTTATGTTGTTTACCATCCATGTTCCATCTAATGCGCTGTATGCTTGTCTCCCGACTTTTATACTAATTATTGTTTTTAATTAATTTAATTAAATTAAAATTCATGATTTTTTTTTTTGCAATATTTAGTAGTTGTTTATTGTTGCGTGTATGTGTGAATTATGACTCTAGACTTTTAATTTTTATTTTCTGTTTTGTTTGTTGTTATGACCACTTTTTGTAATCTTTAATACTTATGTGATTATCTTTCGAATTGCCGGTGTGTAGACTATCTATTTATTAATAGTTTTTATCTTCATATTATTATTATCCTTTCTTCCTACTTTATAGATTTTTATTATTAAATATAAAACCTTATTTATAGTAAATACTTAACTATATATATTTATTTACCTATTACTTTATTTTTTATTCTTTTTATTTTATTATTATTTTATTGTTGCATGATGTCAGATGATTCATTTCATTCTATCAGTACTTCTGGTAGTGAAGTTACCTTCTGCTCCCTGAGTGATACGGAAACCGATTCCCTTTCTCCGCTGAACCTTAATAACTTTTTATCATTAGATAACATCAATATTTGTCATTTAACGCTCAAAGCATTCCTCAACATTTCACTGACCTAAGCATTTTCAAACCTGATATTGTGCACGTTCTATTAATATCTGAATCTTGGCTCAAACCTAATCTTAGCAGTGATTTATATAATATAACAGGATACACTCTCATTCGTAATGATAGATTGGGGAAAGGTGGCGGTGGCGTAGCAATCTATCTCAACTCCACTATTAACCATAAAATTATTTCTATGTCATCTGGTCAATACGCACGCACCGCGGAATATATCTTCATTGAGTTGTGCTTAAAGGGATTAACTTGCTGCGTTGGAGTAATTTATTGTCCACCGTGTGCCGATTATTTCTGTGATATGGAGACTGTTCTGGAGAGAGTAGCCTTTGAGTATTCATATCACGTTATCATGGGTGATTTGAATACAGACCTTCTTGTAAACAATTCTCGAGCACTTCGGTTACAAAGCATAACCAAATCATTTAGCTTGGAAATCCTTCCACTCAATGCAACTCATCATAACTACGGCTCACCAGATACCTGGTAAGATGTGATAATAGCTTCTCCGTCTGAGTTCATTCTCAATCACGGTCAGGTGGTTGCTCCAGGTTTTTCAAGACATGATCTTCTCTATAAAACAATAGAATCCAAAATGTTCAAGCAACCACCCAAATTTGTTAAAATTAGAAGTTATAAACAAATCGATTACGAACTCTTTAACAAAGAATGCACTAAAGTTGATTGGTCATTAGTGTTTGCAGCCGTGTCGATAAATGATAAACTTAGTATCTTCTGTAAAATAGTAACATCGATATTCGATAAATTCGCACCAATTCGCAAAATTAAAGTTAAAAGACCTCCTGCGCCTTGGCTCAATCAAGACGTACGGAAGGCGATGAATACTCGTAATATAGCTTTTTCTAAATTTAAATCTAATAAAACCGAAATAAACTGGTCTTGTTTTAAATCAGCAAGAAATCGATGTAATCAAATAATTCGAAATGCAAAGCGCCGCCACTTCCATGATAATGTAACAGATTCATCTCCAGCAAATGTTTGGAAATTTCTTAGGTCTATTGGGCTGGGTAAACAATCCTCTACCGTGAATTACTCAAAATTCTCCCCTAATGATTTGAATAAACATTTTGCTTCTTCCTCGCCACTCAATAACCATGTCAAATCCAAAACCTTATCAACTATCTCTTCTCTTGGTAAACTTACAAATGATATCTTTGAATTCTCACCGGTCACTTCTGATACAGTTCGTAAAATTTTTACTTCTTTAAAATCTAAAGCAGTGGTTACGGATGGAATTGGTCGAGTGATGGTTATACTAATGCTGGAAAATATTATTCCCATCTTCACACACATTGTGAATTTCTCACTTTCCTCTGGCAAGTTTCCTTCATTGTGGAGTAAAGCCCTAATTATTGCTCTTCCTAAAATAAGTAATCCTACACTTCAATGCCATTTTAGACCAATATCAATTCTACCTTATCTCTCTAAAGCTATCGAGGCTGTGGTGCACAGGCAGTTGTCTGACTTCACAATATCCCGTAATTTGTTGAGTCCATTTCAGTCCGGATTTCGACCGGGACACAGTACCTGTACAGCACTTGTTAAAATTCTTGACGATATAAGAGAAGGCATGGAGGAAACGAGAGTAACTGTTTTAGTATTAATTGATTTCTCCAATGCTTTTAACGCTGTTGATCACGACCTTCTTCTTGCCACTCTCAACTTGCTGAACTTTTCTCCTCTTGTTCTTAATTGGTTCTCCTCCTACCTTCGTGGACGAACGCAAGCTATAAAAATTTGCCCTGATAGTCTTGCCACTTCGGATTGGATATGTCTGGATTCTGGCGTCCCGCAAGGTGGTATACTTTCTCCACTGTTGTTTTCAATTTTTATTAATTTAATAACCTCCAAACTAAGATGTTCATTTCACCTTTACGCGGACGACCTCCAAATATACAGACAAGCTCATATTCTAGATATTGGTACTGCTATTGATTCGCTAAACGCAGATCTTACTCACATCAGCCTGTGGTCACAGCAGTTCGGAATCAGTGTAAATCCCGCTAAGTGTCAGGCCATTATTGTGGGTAGTCCGCGACAGCTGAATAGGATGGATATTACTTCCGTGCCACCGTTATATTTTAATAATTCTCGGATTTCATTCTGTTCATCTGTCAGAGACCTTGGTCTACATATAGACACTGCACTTAAATGGGATAGACACGTAGAGGAGATGAGTGGAAAAGTGTCAGCTGGATTACGCATGTTGTACCGATTCAAGAATTTTCTACCAGGACACATTAAATTACTTCTTATTAATTCTCTGATAGTGCCCATCATCGATTATGCTGACGTATGTTGTTCGGACCTTAACGAAGTACACCTTAACAAAATAGATCGTTTGCTTAATAACTGTATTCGCTTCATCTACGACTTGCGTAAGTATGACCATGTGTCTCGTTATCGTAGAAAGTTACGATGGCTGCCGATCCGACAACGTAGATATGTCAGAATACTTTGCATGCTATATTCAATTCTCAATGATCCTTGTGCCCCAGAATATTTAAAATCTAAATTTCAGTACCTTGGTTTCTCGCACGACAGGTGTTTGCGTTCTACGTACAATCTGAGCCTGCATACTCCTTCACATAACTCTGGATTTATGTCCTATTCTTTTATGGTTCAGGCCATAAGGCTTTGGGATGGTTTGCCGGTAGAATTAAGGAAAGCTCCTAGTAAACTTTTATTTAAGCTACGCGTAAAAGCTCATTTTTTGTCAAGGGTTAATGAATTATATTAATTTTACTATTCCTTTACAAATTATTATTCCACTATGTTTTTATTACATATATGTATCTTATATACATATATTTTATATAAATATATTCATATATATGAGTTAGTGAATATATATTTATATATTTTCATTTTTATATTATATGTTTTTATTTTCAATTATCTAGTTATCTTTTTTTTTTTTTTTCATTACTCCGCACTACTGACCTCTCCAATTGATCAATGGTTGACTGGTAGAGAATGCCTTGTGGCATTAAGTCCGCCCTTTGTACATTTCTTTTTTGTGCAATAAAGTTGAAATAAATAAATAAATAAATATATTTGAATTAACTGCAAATCTCAAACTGAGATGGAATTTCGTTCTACCTATTTTCTAAATAAAGCGTTCGGCCTAGTGACAATAAAATTTTAAGGTATCTCTTAATCACTATGACTAAGGTAGGCTTTCTAATTATATTTTTTTCTTTCTATCTGGTAGTTCAATAAGTCAATCAAGCTAACAATATCCTTCCTGATGCCAGTCTCTCTCTGTGCATGTCATCAATCCAAACTGCTTCTGTACAAACAGTTGTATACTAAGCTAGCCAGCTTAGTATAGTAGCCTTTTGCTACATTGAACTTCACCCAGCTTACGAACAGAATTATTTACGAAAGAAGCTATTCACGATATTGATATTTCGTGTACAGTTTAGACTTGGTAGCATATTTCTATATTTTGACTTAACAATTTTCCCGTTTTATTACAACGTATGTTAGAATGTTGGTGATAAAATATATAAACCCAGCTGGACGTTCTGGATGAAAGCATTAAAGTTTACGGTCCATTTTTCCCTCAGATATACCCGGTTCCCGATACATGTTTTTACCTCACTTTTATGACCACACTAACCTGGCGATAACCTAGTTGAATAGGGCAAGAATTATTTACTACAAGAGATCCCTACACAGCCTTGTAATTCCTGATACCGACGGAATAGCAGCCTATGTTATTTCTATACGAGTTCAAGAAAACTATACCTGAAAACTAACTGAAATAATACATTATAATAACAACTACATGATAAGGTGAAGCAAAAACCCTACAAAGTCACATACGACGGAACTTAAAGTCCGGACACAATTGAGACAACTTAGAGGAATGGTTTTTATCTCTGTAGTTAACATGTTTAATAAATTTCGTGAAAATCCTTTCGGTTATATTTATGTTTACTGCATACTGCGGATTCCACACTGATGAACAATATTCAAGAATAGAACGACGAGAGCGATATATACAAAAATTAAAGTATAGCTTCTTTTAAAATCCTTTAAAACCCTCAAAACAAAACCCAGCATCTTATAAGCATTATCAGTTATTTTTTCAATATGAGACTTAAATAACAACTTATGGTCCAGCTGTACTCCCAAATCCCGCAACCCGGTCACTCGACAATTGGATACATTGTCAAATAGGCTTGCGTTTTCTGCTGAAAGATATGACATTGCATTTTTTTATGTTAAGATAAAGACAATTTTTGACACAATGTTGAAGCAAGCGATCTAAATCGTTCTGCAACAATTCCCAGTCGTCAGTATTTTTAATAATATTGAATAACTTTTTATCGTCAGCGAATAAAAGAAAATTTGATTGTTTAATTTCTAATAAAACGTCATTAAAATAAACATCCATTAAAAAAGGACCGAGATGCGAACCCTGGGGGACACCAGAAGACACAGGTAAAAAAGAAGAGCAGTAATCTCTGACTGCCACAGCTTGGCTACGTTCCCGCAGATATGAAGTATTCCACCGTAGCTGATCGCCGTGTATACCGATCAGTTCAAGATTAGAATTTCATGAGAAATTGTATCAAAAGCTATAAAATAATCAGTATACACGGCATCTACGTGGTACCCTTTAGCCATTGCGTTAGTAATAATGCTGATTTATACTAAATTATATTTAAATAATATTCATTTAGGTTACTTTCAGTAGATCTTTTTGTTATAAAACTATGTTGCTGAGTTACCAAGGTAGGTCTTTTTACAGGATAAATAGAACCACAACCTATTTTTTCAAAGAGCTTAGAAATAGTGTTAATTTTGGATACTGAACGATAATTACTAATAACTTGTTTAACGCCACTCTTCAATACTGGGTTTTTAAAAGACTGCTTCCATGAACTAGGCTCCTTTCTTCAGAGAGCTAAACAGAGGTTTAGACAACTGCTTACGAAAATGGTATAAAAAATAGGAGATAAAGCCTGATGAAATAAGGCCCCGAGTCTTTAATAATATCAATATGTTTGCGATAAGTCTCTATTTGAAATTTAAATATACTTAATGTATAAAGGTTGACTAGATTCGGACTGATTGGAATTGTTTGTGTAAGTCGCATAGTGAAGTTCAAATATTGAATTAAAATATTGATAGAATGTGTTACTGATATCATCAGCAGTCGATATTCTTTTATCTCCTAAATACATTGGATCTGGCACTGTTCATAGCTAATTTAGATTCTACTATGTTTATAAACTGATCAAAATATTCAGCCAGCAGTTTCTTTTATCTGTCTCTTAAGAGCCTACATTTCTCATAATCACTTAAACGACCATATAATTTCCACTTTCGATGACACTTAAATTTTTCATTTATTATTTTTATTAGTGAACGGTTGAACCAAGGTGGATATTTTTTAGAGCTCTTGTTTTTAACTGAGACTATTAGAACATGCTTTGCATTAGAGAGTTTATTTTATAACTGTATCATAATAATGAAATGTGAGAAAATATCGGCTTTATTTGTAAATTTTTAAGTGTTGTACTAGTTCAAATAAAAACTACATCTTTAAAAAATTTTTGGTTCGAGTTATCTAACCTGAAACTAGCAAATTACACACTGTCTCTTGTAAAATATATGAGCATTGTTTTTTTTTTAAATAAATTCCGTGATCACTTTTACAATATATAATTGTTTCATTGCTAATAATAACTTCAAATAACTTTCGACGCATTTGAACAAACCAACTTAGCCCAAACTCAACGGGGATACTAAAAGCCATTAAAATGATAAATTTTTTTGCTTCCTGGTGCCAAAGGAAACAACCTTTTACCAGAATTACAAAAATATGTAAAGGTTTGACAACAAGGATTTGATTAATTTAGATCTATTACACTGTTATTTACAGTAACTTATAAAAGCATATCAATATTAAAAACAGTATCTTCAACATAGTTTTTCTTACCAACAGAAATACTCGTAAATATGCTTTGTTACTATTTCTGCGTTGTAAAAGCGCTGAAAGAACGTACACCGGTCACGTTTCAACTAATTGATACGACGACGTGCAACCGCAAACTCAGTTATTTTACACTGCTTATTGCAGCCTTGTTATTTTAATATCGTGCCGAAGGTGTTACAATGACATATTTTTGAAATATAATGAGTTGGAATTAATATAAATTTGAAATTAATAGATTATGAAAAGATTGATATTGTATAGTTTTTCTATATAACAAAATGGACATTATCATGAAAATTATGTTTAATAATATTTGAGAAATTTTATAAATAACTATTACCTTAATAACCGCATCACTATTAATGTTAATAAGTGTTCACATGTAGCATTTACCCTCAAGTTTAGATCATTTCTGACCCATTATTCTTTTGATGGTGTCGAAATAGTAAAATGTATTATCGTTCGGGATTTAAGTGTGCAAAATTGAATTTCAGGGAACACATATCACGTGTCACAATAAGGTCCTATAAAAATTTAGGTTTTGTATTAAGGACTAGTGATTCAATTTGTTTGAAAGTTCTATACTACTCTTTTGTTCGCAGTACACTAGAGCACTGTAGTTCAATCTGGAATACTCAGTTATGTTGTATATAAACAAAATAAAGAATATATTCAGCGAAAGTTTTTAAAACATTTAAACTATAGACAACAGACCCATGCCCGATACCTAGAAGACTGCAAAAATTACCATCTTCTAAGTTTGGAACACCGACGTTGCTTATTAGATATGCTATTTTTATACAACACATGTAATGGTTATATTGACTGTCCTGAGTTAACGTACCTTGTTCTAATTTTTCATACACCCTCCTCGAGAGCCCGCCACACCCAGTTATTTTACTCACAGCACTCAAAAACAAATTACACAGAAAACTCAATAACCAATAGAATAAAAAACACCTATAATAAGAACTTTTCACATAATTTGGATTTGGATCTGTTCCATGACAGCATAGAGAAGTTTAGACATAACATAATAAAAATACTAATGACAAAATAAACAACTTATAAACACATACCATCTTCAACATCCATACTGATACACACACACACACACACAAACACACACACACACTCACACAACATACACAAATCAAACAAGACAAAAAAAAAAGAGTAACATTTTAATGTAATTTGGCACACAAAAAAAAAGAGGTAGACAAAAAAAATTCAATTAGTTTTTCTATTTTGATAATAATTATATACTTACCTTTTTGTTGCATAATTAAGTTTTGTTTTGATATTTATCTATGATGTTGATTTTGTAACTTGGTGATACATCTCGCCCTTTTCTTAAGCTTATTATATGTTTTATCTTTGAAATTGTTAGTCCTTAATTGGCTGTCAGTCCAAAATAATATAATGTTTAAATTTATGTAATAGCTGTGGACTATGTAATAATGAAATACATAAAAATAAAATAAACTAAATAAATATTTGCTAACTCAAAATTGATTCCATAATAACTTAGATTTGAAAGTAATGTTTTTGCCGTGTACCATGAATGTAGACACTACTCGTTCAACGACCTCAAATACTGAACTATTGTCATTACACAGAAGAAGAAATTACAAGTATAACAAATAATTGGTAGTTATGACTCAGAAAAGAAATATTAATTTAAAACAGAAATTTTTCAGCGACAAGAGATGTGAAATATACAAAAACTGGTAAAATCAATTATTGTTTCTAAGTTTCTTTGAGGTATATATATTTTCACTCACGTCAGCATTTTCTCTAGTTCATATTAAAAAGTGTTATCTTTGTTAAATTTGTTATTACATTGTTTATTAAAAACAAATATATCAGGACATCTTTTTAAATAAACGCTGACATAATTATCTTAGGCATATAATAATGTCATTATTTATTTCAAAAGATGTATAGAGTACAATAAAAAAAAATTAAAAATAAGATATCACATTTGATCTAGCAGCGACGCTTAGATCGAGCACACCACGCGCTGAAAGCTTTCGCGTCTAATAAAAAAACAAATGTATGAGTCAGTATCGAACAAGACATAGATCCAAATTGCAAAATCATTCCCAAAAATTTATAATGATACTCAAAATTTATTAACGTCAGCCAGCTTGGCAATTTTTTAACGTAAATCCTCTATTCAATGAGAGCAAACAAAACAATAAAAATTAATAATGTAAGCGTTTTGAACCTAACGACTCTAATATGTTTTAGCAAAATGTCAACACGTATATGAGACTTGTCATTTAAAGTAAGGGGTAAATAAAATATTGATTTGTAGTTAGTAATTCAGAAGCGTCAGGAACTAAATTAGTATGTGATTTACGCTGCTTAAATAATTTGTATTAAACTGCAATATCTGTTAAATGGCGTCGACATGCTGCATATCTGTAGCGTCGGGTGATGGGTCCCTCACACCCCTGTAATATGTAATATGGAGGGCGATGGCTGGATCCCGCGTTAACTCGCGAACGGGTGCCGTTTGAGGTATTCGTCGTTTGGATACCCGTGAAGTATCTTGCCAGTTCTTCTTCACGAAGGTTTTTCCGAACTGGTGGTAGAGTCATGTTTTATTTGACGTCAATAAGAACAAGTAATTGTCAATGTTAAGAAATAAATATTTAAATTTGAAAACCTACTTCACACAAAAACATATTGTTTTGCATTGCATTGCTGGAAACCATTATATTAATGCTATCTTTTAATGTTCCAATTTTTTAAATTAATAATTGACTTTTTAGGGTCGATATTTCAAATCACTGTAACATTATTTCTACTTCCCTTGATTAAAGCCGACTACTCTAATGGCGAAGGAAAATATCATAAGAAAAACCCACATACATAAATTTTTTCGAAGATATGTTTAAGTAATAAGTCTGCCAACCCGCAGTTGGCACGCGCAGAAGACTATAAATTGCCTAGTACCACCCCTTACTTGGGTGAGGTTGATGTCCCGCAGTGGGTTTATTAAGGCTGTCTTGAAATAAATGTGTTTAAGAAGTAAATACATGATTATTAACTAATTAATATTTGCTCATTGAATGAAAAAAAATTGCTGACGAGAGTCTTTGTAACAAGTTTGTATTTGAGTATTTTTTTAAATGAGTAATTGTTTCTAGTTTAATTTATTTTATGTTTGCTAATGACGCTCTTGTTTACACACGTGTAATTACTCATGCAAATCATACGTGGGGTACGAATATTACTCCATTATAATTTTGATAAAAATGACTTTTCTCAACCCTTATAAAGAAAAAGCGATGGTTGATTGATTGAAAATTCTAACTTATAATATTTTTTACTTCAACATTGAATTACTTTGTAGTACGTACTAGAGAAGCTATTGAAAACAAATTTTGTGCCACATTCCATTTTTTCATATTCAGTCATTTATTATTAGATGCAGCGCTAGAAAAATTTTATGTTGTCAAGTCAAATGATCCAAACATGCAGCGCTTGGATTGCTACAATAATGTGTAATATCTCTCGATCAATCAACGAATTGCAATTTGTCATACCAATAGATTATACCATACAGTACAGAATGGACAAAATATTTAAATTTTACCTAAATGAATAGAAAATAAATACATATTTTGTTACATAAGTAAATTAACATTAAAGTGAATATATATCCACTTTATATACGATAGCTTAGGCGTAATTAAGTAAAAAGATTATTTTAACTTCATTTACCTCATTTATGTATAAATTGGAATTATATACAATTAGCTTTTGCCCATACATTTGATTTTTTGAGATTAAAGCAGGCCTCCGTTACTCTTTGTACTATTTTTACCCTACTGCAAAGAGGGTTTTTTACGCCTATCTATGTATGTAATATTATTTATTACCTCGTACTGGAGAACCGGCTGGATGAATTTTTATGATCAAGGCATCGTTAGATTTGTTGTGGCAACCCAAATGTTCTATTTTAAAGGTTCTATTAATGTGTTTTATTTGTTTTGTGTATTACCAATATGGTATAAGTGTAAGAGAATTTTAGGGCCGGCGGTTCATACGGTAATAATGTTCATTATCTCTTGTTATAAAATGAGCTTGTAAACGTACCGTTAGGGTGATATAGAACACAATTCTAGTTATTTGCTTATGTGCAGCACTTGCAAGAAGTAGGGATAAATGCGGTGTCAGTGGTACTGCTAGTGAATTGAAACAAAGCCATTTCTATACTATTGTCATAAGTTCTGTGACTGTAGCTCATGAACTAGGTTTTTTGGTTCACATACATACATACATACATACAAAAGCTCGAATTTCATAACCCTCCTTCTGAAACAGTCGGGAAATGATCAGTAACATCTAAGTCATCCCTATATTATACACCACCGTGAGTACTACGTGTCCATTCTGTGCAGTTAACCTGACCTCTGTTATGATTTTCATACAAAATGCCGGGCTCAATAGAAAATAATGTACAAAAATAATTTTTATTGGTTTTAACTAAATATAAAATAAAATCAATAAATAACTGAATGAGTTTGTTGCCGGTCGGCAACAAAACACTGGAACAAAAACCTGGTTCGTGGTGTCCGTTCTATACGCTAGTAATAGTAGTTCAATGTACTTCAACCAATTTCTGAACTTTGTTGGACTTCAGACCCGATCTGCGTCCGAACCCGTTCGGACGTGTTGAAGGTCACTCCCGGCTGCCGAGTCACGATTGTTGTCTCACGACTTCTCTCGTAGCAATACTCAAACGCCACTCTCAGATCCGTTCTGCGTCCGGCCCGGTCCGGACGTGTTCGCGATCGCACCAGCTGTTGAGTCACGATTGTCGTCTCACGATGACAACTCGTAGCAATACTCAATTTCTGAGATTCGTACAAATCTCGCTTCGTTCTCGACTACTTGAGATAAGCCTCTGTAGGAATTACGCTGCGGCCGGTTTCAATCGGCTGCAACTAAGTCGGTCTCGCAGCAACAACAGAGCTGAGCTTACTACGGTCGATTAAAATCGATAATAGTTCGCAAGGCTCGGGCTGTTTTCCTGGCTACCTACTTGACGCTGGGCGCTTGTTACGTTAGTTAGAGACTCGCTCTGCGACCGGCTCCGATCGGTCGTAATGTAGTCAATCCCGCACTCTGTGCACCCCTCGAATTGATACCTCACCTCGGTGGGAGCACCAACAACGGAGTTGAGCTTACTACAATCGATTAAATTCGATAGGAGTTTGCAAGGCTCGGGCTGATTTTCTGGCTGCGTACTTGACACTTGGCGCCTGTTACGTAGTCATAGACTCGCTCTGCGGCCGGTCTCGGCCTGTCGTAACGTAGTATATCCCGCATTTCTGTACAACCCAACATCGTCAGGTCTACGGCCGGTTTTTGTTGTCAATTTATTGGCAACACACTCCGTAGTAAACACGCGTTTGATCAGGTGGATACTTAACGGTGACACTAAGCCTAATAGCGTTACCCCGGTGCGCTTCCAAGGCCCTTCAGGCCAAGGAAAAACCGGCTGACCCGATCCCATTGCACTTGGGCCTTTTCCAGGTTGACTTGACAGGGCGACCACTTCGCGGCGTCCCCAGCCCCCCTACCACGGGTAGGGAGGTTTAGGTGCTAGGTTTGCTAGGGAACCTAATCATTATTATATATTTATATATTATGAATTGTATTACCAAGCCCAATAATGGACCAGCAAAGCTTGGTAAATTTTGCTAGGTCGTTCGCCCAGGCGCTCGTTGCGTCCGGCGCCAACTTATCCGATGACGTAATAACGCAGGCCTTACAGGCAACTATCGCGTCCCCGGCCCCTCAGGCCTCTACTCCAGCCCCTCAGGCCTTTAACGTCCAGACCCCTCAGGTCTACAGCTCTCACGCATCTCCCGTCCCGTCCGAGATGGCCTGGGAATCGGTCTCATCCTCTTACGCGTCGCGTCGCAAGCGTACCGCTCCCGGGAGCGACTCCGAACCCGCGTCTGATACGTCGTCAGATGCCGTCACCTTAACCGGCTCTCCTGAGCCCGCGTTTCAGCTAGTCGCCAAGCGCTCCAAGAAGCGCTCAAAGAAAGCCTCGGTATCCTCAATACCCGAGCCCTCCCCGGTGTCTTCAACATCAGCCCCCGCGCCATTAAAATCGCTTGAAGTAACTGCGTCTCCGTCGGTCCCATCGAAGCCAGCGACGCGGTGCGCTCCCGTCCCACCAAAGCCTCAGCTCCCTCCACCCGTCTTTCTCCGCGAAAAAGCGCGATGGACCGCGGTATCTTATCTTTGCAAAGAGCTAAAAATAAACTATCTCAAAGCAACCAACGCAGGCGATTCAATTAAAATCCAGGTCGCGACCATCGACGACTTAAGAGCGTTCACTAGGTTACTTTCACTAAAACAAATCGCTTATCACACCTACGCCCTCCCGGAAGAGCGTAAGATCCGCGCAGTACTACGGGGCGTCCCGTTCGAGCTCGCAAACGATGAAATCCTCGAGGACCTTAAGTCCCAGGGTTTCCCCGCCGAATCAGTGCACAAGATGCACTTCAACCGTGGTAGGCGATTTCCTTTAGCATTAGTTATCCTATCCAATACTTCCAACTCGAAGGAGATCTTCATAGAGGCTCGCACAATCTGCGGACTCTCGAATATCTCCGTCGAGCGTCCCAACCCCCGTGGTCACCCTGGGCAGTGCCACCGCTGCCAGCTCTACGGCCACGCAGCGGCTAACTGCTCAGCTCCTCCCAGGTGCGTCAAGTGCCCGGACCCATATAACAAAGGAGTGCACTCACACTCCCGAATCCACTTCCCCCCCTGCCTGTGTGCTGTGCGGCCAGTCTGGCCACACAGCTAACTACAGGGGTTGCCCGCGCGCTCCGCGCTCCTCAGACAAGAGGGCCGCGCCTAAACCGGCGCCGCCGCTCCCTCCCGCCAACTTCCTGCCGCTGCGCAACCAGGGTCCCCCGGAAGCATAGCCCGTTCAGCCGACGCCTACTCCGGTTCTGTCTTGGAAGCAGCGTCCGGCCGTTCCGCCTGCACCTTCCCGTCCTATCCCAGCTCCTGGAGCTTCCGTAGGGCCGGGTCCTGCTCCGTCATCTTCACCTCAGTCGTCGTTGGTTGAGGACATGAAGACCGTGTTCGACGTCATTCAAAACGTCGACATTAACGAAATTTCCATACTCGCACGCAAACTGCGAGCCACCCGCTCTCCTCAAGAGCGTTTATTATGCGTTATTTATTTTTTATTTTTATATAAAGTCGTAAATAAGCAAATATAATGCTTAGACCCGCAAATTCCGCGTCCGTTCGTATCAAACCCAAGGGCTTATCCCTAGTTTCTTTTAACGTCCGTAGTCCCAGTACTAACCTTCCTGAGCTCAAACTGTTCCTTCAGAACCACGAGCCAGACTTATTGCTTCTCCAAGGGACATGGCTTACCGCAAACCACACCAGGGGATTCGCTATTCCCAAGTACGCGTTCATCCGTAACGAAAGGCCCAACTCCGACGGTTTCGGCGGCACTGCTATATATTAGAAAAGAGGATTTTAATGTTGTCCACTTCCTACCCCTCCTCTCCTCAACATGGAAGCCACTGTGTGTAGATTGGCTATGACCGACCATCATAATAGCTTCAATCTACATAACTAGTGGCACCAGACCTATCCGCAGTGACTTTGAGGCCATTCTCGCCCTCGGCCATTCAGTCATTATGTTCGAAGACTTTAACTCCAAGCATACTGACTAGACGTGCCTTTCAACCAACAACAGTGGTATCGCTCTCCTCGGATTCACCAACTCACTCGACTAAGACGTCATCTCTTCCATCACTCACTATCCTAACAACCCGAACCACTCCCCTGACATCCTCGATTTTGCAATTGTCAAGCAAATTAACCTCGATCTTAGGTCTATCAAACCACTCGATGACCTAGGCTCTGACCACCGCCCCGTCTCCCTCGTGCTAGGACCGCCTAACGATAACGTCACCTCTCCTAAGACCTTTACCAACTGGAAAGGCTTTAAAATACATTAGTTTCAACCTTAGAGGCCCCAAACTCTCCGCTCGCGATCTCGCCCGAACAATTAGATAGCCCGGATAAAATAGATTCATTAGTCAATTCTCTCACTGATGCTATCAACTCAGCCATCAGTGACAACGAAAAGGTTGATAAGCAAAGCAAACCCACGCTTCCCTTAGCCGTTAGCAATCTTATTAAAGCTAAGAACGCGGCTCTCCGGAGAGCCAAGGAATATCCCACGCCCGCCTATAGAACAGCTGCGAACCAGCTTCAACGTAAAGTTAGGTCTTGCCTCACGAAACTCCGAAACGCTCAGATGAACGATCTCATGGCGAATATCTCCCCGTCCCACCAAGCGTATTATAGTATGACCCGAGCCTTACGCGTCGACGCCGCCTCTCGTCACTCTTCTTACTCGTCCCGAGGGCCGTATTGCCTTCGAAGTCGAAGAGAAAGCCGAATACTTCGCCGACAGCGTTGCGTCTCAATGCTCGCCCAGCACTCAACCCGCGAATCCCTGTCACATCCAGGCGGTGGAGGACGAAGTTCTCCCCAGAGACTCTCTCCCCATCACCACCGACCCCGTCACAGTCTCTTATGATGAAATCTCGGTTCTCATTAGAAGTCAAAAGTAAAAAAGGCTCCGGGTGCGGATGGTATTTCCAACCACGCACTTAAGCACCTGCCTCAACAGGTGCTTACCTTGTTAGCTATCATTTTCAATGCCTTCTGCGACCATAGCTACTTTTCAAAAGCCTGGAAGGAAGCGACAGTCATAGGCATTCCCAAGCCGGGTAAACCTCTGAATGTCCCGGCTAATCACAGACCCATCAGCCTCCTCAAGGCAATGTCTAAACTTCTCGAAAGAGTCATACTCTCTCTAATGCGGAACCATCTGTTTCCAACAGATGGTGATGCTCTCATTACACCCCATCAGTTCGGCTTTCGCGCTAAGCACTCCTGCCCTGAGCAAGACCATCGAATCTTCGAATACATACTTGACTGATTCTACCCGTGGCGTTTTAAAACGGTCGCAGTTTTCTTTGACATAGCGAAGGCTTTCGATAAAGTCTGGCACAGTGGCCTCGTCTACAAACTAGTCAGTTTAATAGCGTCGTTTCTCAAAGACCGTACGTTTCGATTTAAACATGAAGGCACGCTTTCCGCGCCTCGTCCCATAAAGGCTGGAGTCCCACTAGGCTCAGTCCTCGCCCCTCTATTGTACACCGTGTACACCAACGATATTCCCGTCCCGCCGAAAGATGTCGAACTTGCCCTCTTTGCCGACGACACTGCCCTTTACACCAAAGGCCACAGTGTCCCGTGCCTCACGACCAGACTCCAAAAGGCTGTAAAGGCCCTGGTTGTAAAGGTGCATGGTTTCAAGAATGGCGTAGCGATGTGAAAAGGTTTACTTCGACTGCAAACGCCGTCGTATCGCCAACAATCTCCACGTTAAAATGCTAGGCACTCCCATCCCCTGGAAGCGCTCTACCAAATATTTAGGCGTCACCTTTGACCAGACGCTTTCTTTTCAACTTCAAGTCAATAGAGTACCGAAACTCGCACGTTTTTACTTAGGCCGTCTTTATAGTATGTTAGGTAGTAAAAGTAAAATGTCTTTCAGAAATAAACGTACGCTTTACAAGGTCTGCGTTAGACCCGTCATGACGTATGCCTCGCCAATCTTTGCCCATGCCAAACCCTCCGTTCTGCACAAACTGCAGGTTATTTAAAATCTCTTCTGCCACAGGGCTACAAACGCACCTTGGTACGTGCGCAACGCGGACCTGCACAGAGATCTTGAACTACCTAAAGTGCAACAGCACCTAAAAACACTCTCATCATCGTTCTTCAAATGCGCCGAATCCCATCCCAATCCTCTAATTCGTGATTCAGTCTCATATACTGCTCCTGTCTTTAATTCGAAATTCAAAGTCGCTAGACCGAGAAACGCGCATACTGGCGAACCCACGCAATTAACTTTAGATCTCGAAGCCCTTCAGGCCGTAAATTCTAATTCTAAAAAAAATTCGAATTAATTCAATTTTAAATTTAATTTTGAACACCTTCAGTGCCATGTATTCACCTTCAGTGCTATGTAAATCCCAGTGGGTGACCCTTTCTGGGCCCCGCTTAATTAATTTAATTATTTACTTTTCATTTTGAGCACCTTCTGTGCTATTTTAATCCCAGCGGATGATCCGTTAAGGGCCCCGCTAGCGCGGCCTCTTACTCCAATTGGTCGTCGCTCAGATGAAGGCTGTGTGGCAAAAAATTGCACGAGTCATTCAGGGGGTTTTTTAGTGGGTAGGGCTCTGGTAGGCTCGGGGCGAGTCCCACATAACTCCGATCGCACGCGCGGAGTATGCGTCAGAGAATTTTTTATCCTCCTGTCCTCTCCGTGGAGGGGAACAAAAAAAAGAAAAAAATAAAGTAGTGTCAAGTCAACAGTAACTTTTAGGAGTGAATGTTCAGCGCCAAACAACTTGGGACTTTGTTTGTGAAATAATTCATAAGTGAAAAAGGATGGGTTAAAATTACTCTTGCAATCACCTCCATACTTTGCAAAGTTATGGAGCGTGTATTGAACAATCGTCTCCTGGCATACCTTGAGTTCAACGAGCTCCTTAGTGATAACCAATACGGCTTTCGCAGTGACGCTCGACTGGAGATCTTCTTGTGTATGCCACTCACTTATGGAGCGAAGCCTTGGAAGGTCACGGTGAAGCTATAGCTGTATCCTTAGACCTTTTTAAGGCTTTTGATAGGGTCTGGCATGATGGTCTCTTGAGTAAGCTTCCAGCATACGGAATACCTAAAGGGCTCTGCGACTGGATATCTGATTTTCTGAGGGAACGGTCAATTCGAGTAGTTTTAGACGGCTGTTCTTCTGACCTAATGGCAATTAATGCCGGGGTACTTCAGGGATCTGTTCTCTCTGCAACGTTATTCTTGCTGCTCATTAATGACCTACTAACCCCAGGCATTATTGGTTACGCTAATGACAGCACCGTTGTAGAGAGATTATTTATAGAATAGAGAGATTAGACATGTCCAATGCGCGAGCGAGTCCTCAAGAAATCCGGGCTTTGAGAGAGTCCATGATTGAGCGGTTGGATTTGGCCTTAAAGAAAGTGTCCGATTGGGGCGAGTCCAACTTGGTCAAATTTAACCCGTCAAAAACACAAGCGTGTTTATTCTCCGCGAAAAAGAGCAGTTTCGACCTAACGCCCACTTTCCAAAATGTTTCTTTTCCCTTAACCGACCACCTAGGGCTTCTGGGCGTAACTATATCGTCCCAACTAAACTTCGGGCAACAAATTGTGTCCATGGCTCAAACTGCTTCAAAGAAGTTGGGAATCATCTCGAAGGTCAGACGGTACTTCAGCCCTGAACAGCTACTTAATTTGTATGCAGCTCAAGTTCGATCTTGTATTTAGTACTGTAGCCACCTTTGGGATGGTTCTGCAAAGCACCAACTAGAAGCGATGGATGCAGTTGACCGAAGAGCCCGAAAAATTATTAAAAACTTTGACCTCACCACCAAAAAACTGCAAAACCTCGACCATCGTCGGAAAGTTTCCAGTTTAGCAGTCTTCTACAGATTACATTTCGGAGAGTGCGCGAATGCTCTTTTTGATCAGGTTGAACCCACACCCTTCTTGCATCGGACTACTAGACGCAGACAGACCTTCCATCCTTTCACGGTAGATATCCCTTAGTTAGTTCCCCCCGGTAGTTCCTTTTTGGTGCGGGTCGCCAAGGTGTGGAATGAACTGCCTGCGTCTGTTTTTCCAGACAACTATATTTCTATTTATTTATTTAAAATTTGCACACATTATATTGTACAGGGTGGCTTAATGCCACAAGGCATTCTCTACCAGCCAACCTTTAGGTAGGAGAACCGGTGTAAACAAAATTTCAAGAATGTGGGTCATGACAAAGTACATGGGTAAGGTAGGCTTATCATTATTAAGTAAAAGTATGAGATAAAAAATAATGAACCAAAACGAACAGAGAAAACACATAAAAGTATATCTACACAGATGTAACCATTAATAATTATTATTACATACATATACATACATCAATGTAATTGAAATATTAGGTCTTTACCTATGAAATTGCCGTTTTTCACGAAATAAGTGAAGCGTAATTTTTTTATATATTTTTTATTTCTATTAATCAAAATAATCACCCATGCAATCAATGCATCTTTACCAACGCATTGGTAGCTTATTGATGCCTTTCTAGAAGAAATCAGCTGGACGGGAGGCAACAAATTATTCAAAGGCATTTTGTACTGCCTCTCGGGTATTGAACAACTTTAGCTCAGGTTCCCGAAGGAGGCGAAATGAGAGCCACAAAAACCCAACGATGTAGTGTATTGCTCCAATAACAAATAATCAGGATATTTCCCAAATTACTACACACATATAAAATATCACTGACAGAACAACATTTGAGCCTTTAAAACTTTACATGTGCGATTTAATCTACTAGTAGCTCCATCTAGTTTACACTGATAGAACTACACCTTACAATACATGTAATAATAACAATCCTTCAACTAAATTATACATAACCGCCCGCTAAAGACAAACTAAGCGTTTGACTTTACATTTAACAAAACATACAGAAAACAAATTGTTTAAACCACATTTCCAACAATTTACAATGTGCGTTGTGAAAGACACAATATACAATAAAAGTTACCAACAATCTACAAATAAATCTTATTTAGTAATAGGTAATTTACATAATTTATGAACTGGCCTTTTAATTTCACCTATCTTAGTCTTAAGGCTTACGACTCTTACAACACCATCTGAGCCTGCATGTGTAGAGACAACTCTACCAAATAACCATCGACTAGGTGGCAACCCATCCTCTTTTATAACAACGATATCGTTAACCGTAAAGGGAGGTTCCTGCTTAGACCACCGGTATCGATGAAAAAACTTGTTTAAATATTCCTGCGACCACTTGCGCCAAAAATCTTGTAACATTCGTTGAGTATACTGCCATCTTCGTAACGAACTAAGATTGTGATCGTCATAATTGGTGTCAGGTACAGTTAATAGAGGTTAACCTATAAGGAAATGTCCCGGAGTCAACACTGTCAGTTCTTCTGTGTCATTTGGCAGTACCGATAATGGCCTTGAATTAAGGCATGCCTCAATTTGACAGAGCACCGTCGCTAATTCCTCATACGTTAGTGTAGAGGTGCCTATTACGCGTCGCAAATGCCATTTCACCGATTTAACCCCAGACTCCCAAAGTCCGCCAAAGTGTGGAGAGCGAGGAGGTATGAAATGCCATGTACATCCGTAAGCTCCCAAAGCTTCTCCGATTTCTTGAGGTACCGATCTTCTTTCAGACTTGGTCATGCGCTGAAGCTCTTTGGACGCACCGACAAAATTGGTACCGTTATCGCTCCATATCTCAGCACATGCACCTCGTCGAGCAACAAACCGTTTGAAAGTTTGTAGAAAACTTTCTGTAGAGAGATCGGACACTACCTCTAAGTGTATAGCACGCGTTACCATACAAACAAATAAACATATATATCCTTTATAGGATTTATTTCCGCGACCTTTAGTGGTCCTAATTTGAATCGGTCCAGCATAATCGACTCCCGCCCGCTTGAAAGCTCTCATAGGAGTAACTCTCGCCGCAGGAAGCTGGCCCATCAGTTGACTTCGAGTGATCGCTGCATGCCTAGCACAAATGACACATTTCCTATAGGCCGATTTGACTAACGGTTTCGCACTTACGATCCAGTATTTCGATTGAATGTAATTTAACATTAATTAAGGGCCACCGTGAAGAGTTACTTTAGAAGCGTCCGAAAACCTATGAAGTTCTAGAGTATCACCTTTGCGAGCGCCCATCCACCGAGGTATTCGAATGTCAGATAATAACGGTAACTCCGCTCTATAATCTAACCATTCTTGCTGCAAATGCTTTGGGACTTCATCATCCCAATTAATCCCTGCTAACCATAGCTTCTGAATCATTATTTTTGCCACTATAGTGCATGGCCCTACCCAACCCAATGGGTCATACAACCTAGATATGTCAGATATAATCTTTCGTTTCGTTACAGGTTCTTCGACGGGTGTTAGAGTCACAACGTACTGATAAGTATCATCACTTCTATTCCAGGTAAGTCCCACTGTTTTTATGGTAAGTTCTTCTTTAATCTTGTTATCTTTGTTTTCTTCTATCATTTCCCTTAGTAAGTCACTGTCGTTACTTGACCATTTTTGTAGTTCGAAATTTCCTTTCTGTAGAATTTTCTTCCTACCCCTGTAAATTTCCATCCCTTCCGCTTTGGTTTCACATCCCGTTAATAAATCATCCATGTATAAATCAGCCTTTATTTTTTCAGATATATCAGGAGATATGTGCCCTTCATCTAAAGCCTCTAAAGCATTAATTTAACATTAATTAAGGGCCACCGTGAAGAGTTACTTTAGAAGCGTCCGAAAACCTATGAAGTTCTAGAGTATCACCTTTGCGAGCGCCCATCCACCGAGGTATTCGAATGTCAGATAATAACGGTAACTCCGCTCTATAATCTAACCATTCTTGCTGCAAATGCTTTGGGACTTCATCATCCCAATTAATCCCTGCTAACCATAGCTTCTGAATCATTATTTTTGCCACTATAGTGCATGGCCCTACCCAACCCAATGGGTCATACAACCTAGATATGTCAGATATAATCTTTCGTTTCGTTACAGGTTCTTCGACGGGTGTTAGAGTCACAACGTACTGATAAGTATCATCACTTCTATTCCAGGTAAGTCCCACTGTTTTTATGGTAAGTTCTTCTTTAATCTTGTTATCTTTGTTTTCTTCTATCATTTCCCTTAGTAAGTCACTGTCGTTACTTGACCATTTTTGTAGTTCGAAATTTCCTTTCTGTAGAATTTTCTTCCTACCCCTGTAAATTTCCATCCCTTCCGCTTTGGTTTCACATCCCGTTAATAAATCATCCATGTATAAATCAGCCTTTATTTTTTCAGATATATCAGGAGATATGTGCCCTTCATCTAAAGCCACTTGCTGCAAAGCCTTGACTGCGAGGTAAGGTGCAGAAGCAGTCCCAAATGTGACGGTAAGTAATTTGAAATGCCTTATATTTTCGTCTTCATTCTCTCGCCAAAGAATCCTTTGAAAATCTACGTCCTGCTTATTGACCCACACTTTTCTATACATCTTAACGATGTCCGCTGCTACACATATAGGGTAAGTTCGCCAACGAATCAAAAGATGACGCAGATCGGATTGCAAAACTGGTCCAACTAATAATTGATCGTTTAACGAAAGGTCGTTAGTTCCCTTACAGGACGCATCAAAAACAATCCTCACCTTGGTAGTGTCCTTATCATTTCTGATAACCGCGTGATGAGGTAGATAAATGGCTCTACTTTTATGTATTTCAGAAGCTGGTACTTCCTCAAGATGCCTCAGCTGTAAGTACTCGTCCATTACTTCGTAATATTTTAATTTGAACTCTGGATTCTTTCTGAATCTCCTTTCTAATAGCTTTAGCCGTTTTTCAGCGATTTCCTGTGAACTTTTCATCTCGGGTTTTTTCACTTTAAAAGGAAGACGAACGACATAACTACCATCATCATTTCTTGTAGTATTTTCAGCAAAATGGTTTTCACAAAGGGATTCTTCTTCAGTTAACAATTTTTGTTGAACGCAATCTGACTCTAACTCCCAAAATTTTTTCAAGATATCATTTTCGTTCTGAAGACAATGAAAAACCTTAACATTAACATGGTTATTTTTCACACTTCCTAAAGCTCCTGACACAATCCAACCCAAACTAGTCAGTTGAGCAATGGAAGTACCTGATGGACTTCTTTTTAGACCATCGTGCAATATTTTAGCGTACACTTCCGCGCCTAACAAAATGTCTGTTTTACTTGGTACGTTAAATTGCGGATCCGCTAATTTCAAATACTTTAATTCCTTCCAATCTATATTCGTAACCTGCCTGGAAGGAATTAACGAAGTTATAGATTTTAAAACGAGTGCTTTTACCTTGAAAGTCACTTGCGGGTCAACCAACGAGGCTAATTCAATATCTACCATAGAGTTACAAGATATATTTCTATTTCCACCGATACCTGAAATCTCACCGTTTATAGAGATTCTTTTCAAACCCAACTGTTGCACAATATTTTCCGTAACAAACGATGACTGGGAACCTTGGTCTAGCAAAGCACGTATTACTGTACCTGACCCAATCTTATTCGTGGCTCTCACTAACGCCGTGGCCAACAAAACCTGCTCTACACGATCACCACTATCTGATGACATACAAGAAACCACCGAAGTTTCTTGACTTGTAGAGTCGCTGGCCTCAACAGTAACCTCCCCGCGGGAATGCAACAAAGTATGGTGTTTTCGATTGCAAATAGAACAATACTTATTCGAACTGCATTTTTTAGCCGAATGGTTGCCACCCAGGCAAATGAAACATAATTTATTTTCTAACACAAACTTTCGACGTTTTTCAACCTCCGTATGCAAAAACGATTTACAATTTAACATATCATGATTTTGAGAACAATAGCGACAAGAAAGATTATTTTTAACGTGGAAGGATTTGTACTTATCCTAAGAGTATACTTTACCTTTCACATTAGTACTCAAAAACTTAATAGCACGATACCTATTCGTTAAAAAATCCTTAAATTGTTCATAAGAAGGCAATTCATCCGAAGAGTTACAACTTGTAAAGTTAAATTCCCACTGCCTTTTACTCTCCGGATCCAACTTTGACGTTAGAATATGGATTACAATAATATCCCAACTAGTAACATCTATGTCTAAATTAGACAATGCCGACAAACAATCATTAGAGCAATCAATTAATTCTTTTAAGGCAGACGCGGATTCACATACAAGATTTTTTTGTATGTGAATGTGTCCTACGGTCCCATTCAAGATGTTGCTTTCTGGTTTGTATTATAAATCTTATATGAAACTTAGCCTATCACATTGAAATTAATATTATCTAGTTGTGAGCTTGGATCTTATCGTCATCGCAAAGCGAGGTTGATCACGACAGACGCCAGGAGCAGCAGGCAAGTGACGCGATGTTGTGGATGGCGCTGGTGTTGCGACGCAGAATTGCCGCCATCTTGTTGCCTAAAACAATTTGAAATTTGAGGTTAGGCACGTCTCAATATCACAAATCTATGTATCTAGCAAGATTCGATTTAAAGTCGATAATTAATACAATACAATCAGATTGTAGTGAACAGTTGGCCTCTTTTGATATTGGGTAAAAAGGACTTTAAAAAGAGAAATTACCTTCATAACCATGAATGAGAATTAGCTTAAAATATTCAGAAGTAATGTAGTTGTTGAAATTGGATTTCTGTACAGATCCTATTACTTAATATTTCTCTATTAATATTATAATTAAAAATGAATAGTAAAGGAAATATTTGTATGTAATAATTTATTCAGATTTAGTGACTGGGAAACAGTGGGAATATGTAAAATCAGAAATACTTAGACTATATTGGCCTGCGCAGATGACGAACTTTTGTCCGCGGACTTTTTTGTCCGCTAAAATAGATCGCTTACAAATGTACCGAGTAACGCAAACGAGGGATTAAAAGTACCACGTACAAAAAGTCCCCCGAAAAACCGAGGACATGCAGGGAGCGGACCGGACAAAAGTACGGGGGAGTCCCTGGAAAAAATAGAACTCGTGTGACTAGGCGAAGCAACGCACATGGCGGATTTTAGTCCGCGTTTATTTCTACATTTCCGGGCAACAAATGATCGCACGCCATCTATTACGCGATCTATTATAGCGGACAAAAAAGTCCGTCGTCTGCGCAGGCCATAACAGATCCTATATACAAGTAGATTCCGCAATCGACCTACCTTGCGTGTCTCAACGATATTTAATCTAGCTTAATAATTTCAGAAGGTTCAGTCACTGTCATTAATTTATCTTCAACTTTTTTAATTGTTTATGCTTTTACTAATCGAACGGTCATCATGAAAAATTGCATACACGTTATCTTTGGTACAAAGAAGAGTAGGTATATACATATGGAAATAAAAACTAGTTTAACTCACTTCCTTCAGACACAAAGACATGGATGCTTGCCGGTTCCGTGTTGCTCGCGCTGCAAGTATAATTGCCAGAGTCCTTCAGCGTGGCGCCACGGACGGTCAGTCTGGACTGTGTCCTTGCACCTGGTTCCGTCTCGACAGTGATGCCGCCGCGGGTCGCGTCGTAGTTAATCATACGCTCGTTGTGATACCAAAATACGTATTGCGGGGGTGTTGGGCTCTGTAATAGGAAATTGGAAGTTTTTAAAACTTATTCATAGCCAGCTCTATAATACGTGATGGAGAGGAAGTGACGTAGCGTGTGTTCAAAGACATTGCTTTTAGAATATTAATTATGCGTTGCCGGAAGTACGCTTCAGCAAGCCTATTGAAACCTGCGATAAAATTGGCCCTTGGGCACAAATGTCTATAACCATCAGCTGGATTTAGTCAACCATAGATAATTTCGTTGAATGTTAAATTATCCTCAACAACAACAGCTACTGTAAGAATTAATGTTATCTACCTACGCTAGATAAGATCATGTAATATGTTGACTAATTCTATCCGAGCTTCGTAAGCTAAAGCCTTACCTACTAACTTAATTAGGAATTTAAATTGACTCTGGATTAATTAACCATTGTGCAAGTAACTCGGAGTAGGGTGTATCCATTTTAATGTTGTGTTTTAATTTGAATAATTACAAAGGTCGTTTTAGCTGCAGTTTTATAATTGTGTTAGTGGCGTGTGCAACGATCATGGACTCATTATATTCACATCATATTTTGACAACCTTGTCAAAATATGATGTGACAGGTATTTTTTATTATTATACCTTTTTTCCAATATATCCCAACACCTAGCATAATTGATTGCACTAACTGGAATATGCCTAAGAAGCTGCTCAGCTTCTCCCGTTAAATACCCTTTTAAATATTGCAATTTTTGGATGTTATCAAAAGTTTCATTATTGTCAATTAATGCCTTAAATAAATCCCTAAAAGTAGCCCATTCATCATATTTTCCCGAAAATATTGGAATATTTATTTTTGGCAACTTAACTGACAAACATTTTTTAACATTAATTTCACTATTATTATTAGTTTTAGATTCAATTATCTTAGATAAAATAATTTTTAATTCACATTTATGTTCACTATATAACTCCTCAGCTTTGTCATATATTTCAGTTTTACTATAAGAAGTTGATGATAAATCTGATGCCGAATATTTTTTCATCAACTCTTTATGTCCTGCCAAGAATTCAAACCACAATTGATCTCAACTTTCTATACGGCCTTCTAAATATTCTTTAGTTATTCTCTCTTTCAGAGATTTTTTAAAGTTTACTCTAGCTTTATTTAATCTGGAATAAATATCCATTTGAAAATTATTTGTTGACTCCATATTCTTTAAAAATTATATTAACTGAATGAAACTTTAAACTAAAATATAATTCAATACTTTTCATCCAAAATTTCAAAGTTTTTAAGTAGTCAACCAATCTATCACCAAAATACACAAATACCAAGTCTTAAAACATTCAGAAGCGCAAAATTTTCTAAGTGTTTAATACTTAAAATTCTAAACGAAATCGGGCATAGGTTCCCCGTCTCAACCAAATTTATAAAATTATTCTAAGTCCTAAATCTATGTTAAAATCTTAAAGTTAATAAAGTCTTTTAAATAAGGTTCAAATTCCGATGTCAATTGCACACATTTATTGAAATTAAACTGATGCCTTTAACGTTCAAATTCTCAAAGATAAATAATAAAAGTACTCACAATTTTCCACTGCACTTACACTTGACGCTGATATGGTAATTTCCGGGAAAACCGTTTTCTTTCCCGCCTTTCACTGCGCCAACTTGCCACCCGACTTGCAACAAGCAGGCTCGTTCGTGCCGTCTGCCCTGCAGCCAACTGCTCCTGCCGCTCGCCTTTCAGCGTACTGCTCCTGCCGCTCGCCTTTCAGCGCACTGCTCCTGCCGCCCGCCTTTCAGCGCACTGCTCCTGCCGCCCGCCTTTCAGCAGACTGCTTTTCCTGTAGACTCGGTTCGTAACAGCATTACTCTGTCCCGAGTCTACATTTTAGGAAAATGTTTTCCAGAAAGTCTTTCAACACATGCGATCCGGCTCGAAGGACCTTGAACAACTTTAGCTCAGGTTCCCGAGGGGAGGCGAAATGAAAGCCACAAAAACCAAGCGATGTAGTGTATTGCTCCAATAGCAAATAATCAGGATATTTCCCAAATTACTACACACATATAAAATATCACTGACAGAACAACATTTGAGCCTTTAAAACTTTACATGTGCGATTTAATCTACTAGTAGCTCCATCTAGTTTACACTGATAGAACTACACCTTACAATACATGTAATAATAACAATCCTTCAACTAAATTATACAGGTATTGAATTTTTTTCCCGCCAAGAAGTTATCCAAATTCTGGAAAAAGTAGAAGTCTGTAGGCGCAAGGTCTGGTGAGTACGGCGGATGACGGAGAACTTCCAACCCCAACTCTTGTAGCTTGGAGACCGTCTGCTGTGCAGTATGAGGTCGCGCGTTGTCGTGCAGGAGCAGTGGAGCCGAACGATTGACCAAAGCTGGTTGGAGACGTGCGAGCTTCTCCATCATTGTGTTCAGTTCTTCACAGTACACATCTGCAGTAATGCTTGTCCCGTTTGGCAAGAAGCTGTGATGAATTACACCCGCGTTAGACCACCAAACAGTGACCATCACTTTTTTAGGGGTAAGTTTTCGTTTAGGGCATTGTTTGGGTGCTGAACCAGGGTCCAACCAACTTGCTGAGCGCTTACGATTGTCAAACAGGATCCATTTCTCGTCACAAGTAACAATGCGGTTCAGAATTCCATCATTTGTATGCCTGCTGAGCAGTGCAAGGCACGTCTCCACGCGTACTTCGCGCTGGCGGTCATTGAGTTCGTGGGGTACCCATTTGTCAAGCTTTTTTACCTTGCCAATTTAACGCAAATGGACCAATATTGTTTTGATGCTAACGTCGAAAGCTGCTGCTAATTCAGCCGTGGATTGAGTTTCATCAGCTTCCACAATTGCCTTTAATTCGTCATTGTCGACCAAATTTTTCGGACGACCACGGGGTTCATTTTTCAGGTCAAAATTTCCAGAACGGAAGCGGGTAAACCAATAACGGGTGGTGCGTTCGTTTGTAGTGTTCGCTCCGTAAACGTCGTTGATGTTGCGTGCCGCTTGTGCCGCTTTGCTGCCACGACGGTACTCATACTCCATAATTACTCGAATTTTTAACTTATCCATGATGACGAAAAATATTCGAATGCGTTGAAAACAAAACACTCACTATTAAACAAATGACGATTTTAGAAAAAGAATTCCATGTTTGTCAAATAAAATTAATTTAAAATTAAAATTATCAGTCAAAAAAAAATATTTTCATTTGAAATGGCCAGTACGGCAAAACGTTAGTTTCATAGGTAAAGACCTATTAATATACATATATATAACATAATGTGATGAAATAATATAACATAATAACTTTTCAATGTTAATCCTAGAAGCAAATCATTTCTTCTGCACCTCTCGTAGGAAAAGCTCTTTTAATTAACTGAAACATGGATTCAAACAGAATCACAAGCTCTGGAACTCCAACTCCCAAATTATACTCACTACTACAATTACAGAACCGACCGTGCAGGAGGTGGAGTATCGGCATATATACATAATAACTTGCGACATAGTCTGTCTGAATCAAATTATATTGAAGGGAACAACTATCTATGGATAAGACTAAAAAATTATGGACTTGATGTTGGTGTTGTTTACAACCCCGGAGATACTGATTTGAATAATTTTCTCGAAGTATACGGATCCCAACTGGAGCATAGAAGAAGAGCTATTGTGCTAGGAGATTTCAACATAGACCTTTGGACCAAGGATAAAAAAACAAAACAATACAGCCAAGTCATGGAGGAGAATGGGTATAAAATCATTAATAAAATAAACAAAAAATACTACACACGAGAAGGACCAACTAAAAAATCTATACTAGATCATGCTAGCACTAACCTAAAAGATGATAACTTTCATATGATACTCGTGGACTCACCACTCTCCGATCACAGACAGATATATTTAGAAATAAAAAAAATTAAACAACCACCGAAAACATACATGAAATATGAAGCAGTAGACTACAAACAACTTTATGAATCATTTGAAAAAACAGAAAAAACTATCGAGGATTATTCAATATTAGAAGACTATATAACATACAACATTAAAAACAGTAAAATAACAAAAACTAAAATACTAAATCAACCACAGAAAGATTGGATAAACAAGCAAGTGATTACAGAAATCAACGAAAGAAATATTCTATGGGTTAGTCACAAAAAAAATATCGATGATGCCTTGCTAGCAGAAGAGTTTCAGATAAAAAGAAACCAAGTAGCAAAACTAATCCAAGAAACAAAAAATTTGTATTACCATAATCAATTTACGAAGTGTACTAAACAACCGAAAAGAATGTGGAATCTAGTTAACACATTAGCGAATAACAAAGGTAAACAAAGTTGTGCTCCCTCAAAACTCATTATAGGCTCGCGACACGTAACTGATCCCAATGAGGTGTGTGAAATACTTAATGAATACTTCTCAAGTATAGGGCAACATCTAGCAGAACAAATACCAAAAAAATTTCACGACAATTATAGACATGCTTTACCATTAAATATTTCACATAACCCAACAATCTCAGAATTTGAACCATGCACTGAAAAGGAACTCTTAAATATTATTAATAACCTAGACTCAAACTGTAGTGTCGGTCTTGACGGAATAAGCACTAAAATTATTAAATGCATAAAAACTCTGATACTCAATAATATGACGACATGCTTTAACAAATTACTTCAAGATGGAATCTTTCCCGATTCACTAAAAATAGCCAAAGTGACACCAATATACAAATCAGGACCCAAAACAGATCCAGGCAACTATCGCCCAATATCTGGCCTACCAGTAATGTCCAAAATATTCGAAAAAGTTATATATTCCAGATTAGAAAAATACTTACAGTCAATCGATTACATCTCTGATCGGCAATACGGTTTCAGACCTAAAAGTAACACACTAACAGCTACTATTGATCTTGTCACTAAAATAAAACATAATATTGATCAAAAACATCTAGCTTTAGGAGTTTTTATTGATTTAAAAAAAGCCTTTGACACCGTAAATCCCGAGCTGCTCTTGAAGAAACTAGAATCACTAAATATCACAGGCAAAGCATTGCAAATATTAAAATCATATCAAAAAAATAGAAAACAGGTAGTCAAAATAAATAATGGTGTCCAGAGTAGCGCACTATCAGTAGAGTGTGGAATAGCACAAGGATCGATCCTAGGCCCCCTATTATTCCTAATTTACATAAATAATATACATGACATAGGTCTAAAAGGTCATTTAACACTTTACGCAGATGACACATGCTTATTTTACTTTGGTTCATCATTACATGAATTAATATCTCAAGCTCAAAACGACTTAAACATATTATACAACTGGTTTCAATATAATTTACTAACAATCAATACATTCAAAACATGCTACATAATATTTAAAGCAAAAAATAAACCAACACCCCCCCACATACAGTTAACAATCAATAATAGCCCGATTCAAGAGAAAACTCATGAAAAATACCTTGGACTTTACTTAGACTCGAACTTAACATGGAAAAAACACATAGAACACATTAATAGTAAACTAGTTGTTATTCGCGGAGCTCTGCGCAACATTGTTCACTGCATCCCATATAAACTGAGATATACAATTTACAATGCACTAGTAAAACCACACCTTCTATACCTGATCGAAATCTGGGGCACTGCTTCTAAATCAACACTAGCTAAAACACAGAGACTACAAAATAAAATAATAAAAACCCTGTTTCAATACAACTACCTAACACCTACTAAAAGGATCTACGAAGAAACAAAACTAATGAACCTAAACCAGTTATATAAAAATAATATCTGTACATTTATCCACAAAACTATCCATGGGAATATCCATACTAACCTATCATTCCTAAAACGACAAAACATCACTCAACGAACGCGGAGAGCGAGCTATCTTATCATACCCAAGCATAGAACGAACTACGGTAAAACAATGATCACTATTGAAGGAGCGCAACTTTACAACCGACTACCCTCGCAAATAAAAAATGCAAATACGTCATTCAAATTTAAGAAATTACTTGCTCAATACTGTTTAACGTAATAATCATTTTATCTGACAATTAATTTAAAAGAATGGTACCTGTTGCGAGGGGAATTCAAATATGATACCTATTTCCGTTTAGTAATAATCTACCAAGTTATTCATACAACAGATTTTCCTTACAGTACTTATATTTAGTTAAGATTAATCTCGGATTTAATATATCATATATGTGTAGAAACGTGACGAAAAAAAATATTTAACTTGTACTAAGCATAACATGTTAACACGTAAGTGACTTTTTGTCTTTGTTGTTAATAAAGATCTTTAAACATTAATCGAATTTTAAATTGATATTTGTTAGGAGCTTTCTTTATTTGAATTGGCAGTGCGTCCCATAAATGCACTGCTCTTACAGCGAAGCAAAACGAGTAAGATGCAGTGTTATGAACTGGTGTTGTTAGAAGCAGACTCTGGAGTGATCTTAGTTGTCTTTGATGTGTGGTATAAAGGAAGGAGAATTTATCTTTGAGGTACTGCGGGCAACAAGAATCAAAGAGCACAGAATATAGCACACACAAAAGACGAGTGTCGCGACGTCTACGTATTGGAAGCCATCGCAATTGTTCTCGGTAGGAAGATATGTGGTCAAATTTACGTAAGTTGAATACAAATCTGATACAATTATTAAGACGCCGTTCTAGCCTGTTTAGTTGATTCTCACAGATATCCAAGTAGCATGTTTCAGCGTAGTCAATAATGGGTATGATCAGGGATTGCACTAGCATAATTTTAACTTTAGTTGGAAGGAAGTTTTTAAAGCGATATAGTGAGTGAAGTGCGTTATTGACTTTCTGACACACGCTTGTTACTTGTGGGTTCCACGATAATTTAGAATCAATTAAAAGCCCCAAATTTTTAACCACTGAACAAAAACTGATTGGCAACCCATCATAGGTTAATCTAGGAATATCAATCGCAGAGACATGGCCAACCATTTGCGGGCTTCCCACTACGACGGCCTGACACTTTAGAGGATTAACCCTTACTCCGAAATCATAGGACCAGTCGTGTATGGCTTTAAGATTGCGGATGAGGGTCTCAATCGCATCCGACACTTTGTCCCAGCTACAATGGCAGTACAACTGTAAGTCATCAGCGTAGAGATGATATGAGCAAGATCAGGACGGTGTAACGTAGTTAATAAATATTGAAAAGAGCAATGGGGATAGGATTCCACCTTGTGGTACACCAGCGCGCAGATAAGACCAGTTAGAAATACAGTCATTAATACGTACAGCTTGCTGGCGCCCACGAAGGTAAGAGGAAAACCAGTTAAGAGAAATGGGAGAAAAATTTAACGCGGAGAGGCAAGTGAGTAAAATGTCTGCATCCACACAGTTAAATGCGTTCGTAAAGTCTACCAGGACAATAAAAGTTAACTTCCGGTCGTCAATAGCTTTGCGCACATCATCTGTGACCTTAAGTAGTGCAGTTGTCGTTCTGTGACCCAAACGAAATCCAGACTGATAAGGATTTAGTAATTTATTTTCAGTGAGATATTTAAGAACTTGTCTATGAACTGCTCCCTCTATGATCTTAGACATGAATGGCAGGACAGATATTGGACGGATATCGTTAAGAGTGGTGGGATTCGGCTTTTTTGGGATTGGGCGGACAATTGCTTTTGCCAGCATACCGGGAACTGCCCAGAGTCAAGAGAATAATTAATAAGATAGGTAAGAACTGGTAGAATAGATTTCAAGATTAACACAATCATTCTTCGACTAAGACCATCCCAACCTACAGCATTGGAGTGTAAGGAACGAACAAGTTTAGCTATATCGTCCTGGGTGACAGGTTCGAAATTAAAAATTGCAGTAGGTCGAGCTAACTCACTAAGTTTGGAGACTGTAATCTGCCTTGTTAGTCTGTCTAAGTCTGAAACAGAGGTAAAGTGGTTATTTAAAGTATTGGGATTAAATAACTTCTCGTCAAGATTAGGACGTAGTTTTTCCACACCGATAGAGTTTATAAATTTCCACTTCTGAGCTGGAGTTATATTGTTGAGGTTTTCAAAGAAATATCGACGCTTTGATGACCGACAAGCTTGATTGCAACTGTTTCTAGCAGTTTTGAATTCTAACCAACTCTCATCAGTGCGTAGCCTACGATATCTTTTATAGGCTTTATCTCTCTTTGTCATTGCCTGTCGCACATTCTCATTTAGCCATGGAGCTGGTGGACTTTTAACTTTAACTTGTTTAATGGGAGCATGTTTATCAAAAAGGGAAAGTATATTGTAATTTAGGATGTCCAGCTTGTCATCAATACAAGGTTTCGTATAAATAGAAGACCAGTCAATAGCCAATGCATCGTCTAATAAGCTGTCGATATTGATTCTAGCAAAGTTTTGCATCGGAATTATTGATGGTTTCATACGTAGAGGCTTGAGTTTGTACGCGAGGTAGACAAGGTCGTGCTTGGAAAACCCCGGAGCTAATAGCTGGCCAAATCGTAGTACCTTGGCTTTAGAGGACACTACCATTAAATCAAGCAACGTGAAGGAGTCGTTAGTGTGATGTGTCGGTAAGGTTGGTAAAATCTCTAAATTATTGGATTTAATAATGTCTGATAGTTTCTGTGCACGTTGAGTGTTTTCTAATAAACAAGTGTTAAAATCGCCCATTATAATTTTATGAGGATTTCCCTGGCCGACGTTTTCTATCACCGTTTCAAAAGCATCGAAATAATTTATTTTTGGAGGACAATAAGTAACACCCAAGATGACTTTCACATTACTAACAATAACCTCAATAAATAAATACTCTGGGGCAGCCGCATAGTTAGATGGTGATTGAAATAATATATTAAATGATAAATTTTTGTGAAGGTCAATAGCCACTCCCCCGCCTCCTCTATTTATGCGGTCATTTCGGATCAGGATGTATCCAGGAATAGAAACTGAGGTAGAAGGAAGACTTGGTTTAAGCCAGGATTCTGATACCAATATTGCTTGAATATTGCTATCAGTAAAAGTTTCCAACAGCTCATTGTGGTGCGATGGTATACTCTTTCCGTTGATATGGCAAACGTTGAAGCTATTTTTGGTACTTTGCAACTCGTTCCTCAGATTCGTACCGAGTGTACAACAATCATCAAAGCTATTATTAAGAGAGGAACAAGCGGAAAAAAATGATTCGCCACCTGAGTGACTACAACTAGAGCTAGAATCTGACATAAATAGAAATGCTTAGATACAAAAAGAAAATTGAGCAGTATTAAAAAAGAAAAAATATATATATATATATATATATATATATATAATACAGAAAATAAATAAGTATATGATTTACATAAATAAAAAGATGTACATAAATAATGGCAACACCTAACGTTAAAATTGCGTCTATCTTAACGTGTGTGACTCAAATCAAATAAGCAAACTTAACCCGTGAAATTAATTTAAAAAAAAAGAAAAAAAATCACAAACGGAATGGCTTGTCGCAAATAAACCCACGAAACTTATTCTATCTACCTGCCGGCTAGTGGTGTACACAACAGTAAAAAAAAAATTATAATAATAATACAACAATAGAAAACAATGCAGTACAGAATTAATGTTGCAAGATATTGCTATAAAAATAATAATTAGCAAACTTATTCTTAACCTGGTAGCATTCACAATACAATAATTAAAAAAAAAATAACAAAAAACTTTAAGTAGAAACACTGAGGAGCCATATGTAATTATACATTTCAATCACTCGTTGTTGACTTAATGTCAACGTCATACGAATGTCAACCAATCGACATAAATTAAGTGCGCGTGAGTGAGATGGAAAAATAACAGGAAAGAGAGAGAGATACCACTAACAAACAAAACATTGATTGTAAATATTGCGATTGTAAATTATTATAATCTTCTCATGTGTTTAAATAAAAGTTACGCTAAATATGAGACTTACTTTCTAGTAGCCGTACGTTTGTTCTTAACCACGGGTTTAACCACTGGTTTCGACGCTGGCGCAGCTTTTGTCGGGCTAGAAGGTGAGACATCTACGATGGCATCTACATCAGCAGGAGTTGCAACTCGGTGTCGGGCACCGTCACTTGTTAAGACGAAGATGTCTCCATCCCGAGTCCAGCACTTTGAGATGCCAAATTTTTCACGTGCTGACAAGAACGTTGTATGTCGGAGCTTCGTGAGAAACTCCGAGATGGTGATACCGGAGCCTTTCAAAGTAGTTTTGGAAAACCACACTTTATTGCGAACTTCATGATCCATAAAGCTGACCAATGAAGGTCTCGCACTACCGTTAGAACTAATGCCCACAGTACGAAACAATTTTTGGAGATATAAATTCTAATTGTAAAATTCGTAACTTTAATTTAATTTGTACCCTAAACCATACATCAAAAATGTATATTTACGATCTTCACTGACATTTAACTTGGAAAATCTATATACGTACCTGGGATACTCAGAACTCCACTCTGCATTGATGGGAAGGTTTTTTAAGGGAATTAATATTAAAGACCCCGTTAAGGAGAAAAAATTGGAAACATTAATCCAGCGCTTCTCGAACGTTTCAATTTCGTGGGCATTGGTTCGTTTTAAAACAGCCATACTGTGGACTGTAGCTTCCGTGAGGTTGTGGGGTATCCAGCACGAAACAATCTCCACTACGCAAAGGTGGTTGTGGACATGAACACTTCCCGATCTAATCTACGGATTGTGCAGAACTTGACCAATTTTATTTGTTGTCTTTTTTGAATAACATTTTTCACTTTTAGCACGTTTTCTTCCGTAACAGCACTCAAAGGACGACCACATCTTTCATCATCCTTCAAATTTTAGAGACCGCATTTAAACTCGTTATACCAGAAACACACAGTTGCTTTAGAAGGTGACTTGTTCATAAGCTAATGGAAGATTCTAAGAAAAATGATAAAACTCCGATTGTGTGGACTCAAGAGGCCGAACAAGCTTTCAAGTCATGTAAAGAAAATATGCGAAATGCTGTGACGCTGTCCTATCCAGCAACAAATGCTCACATAGCATTATTTACAGACGCTAGCGAAAAATGCGTAGGCGCAGTTCTTCAACAGAAAATAAGTAACAAGTGGCAGCCGTTGCGATATTTTTCAAAAGTGTTTGACACAGTTCAAACAAAATATTCGACTTACTACCGAGAACTGCTTGGAATTTACGTGTCAGTAAAACATTTTCAACGATTAATCGAAGGCAGAGAATTCACCATATATACAGATCATAAACCACTAACTTACGCATTTTAAAAGAAACCATCCGTAAACGACACCCCTCGACGAATTAGACAACTGGATTACATATCACAATATAGAACCGATATACAACACGTCAGCGGGTACGACAATATTGTAGCCGACGCATTATCTCGAGTAGCTGAAGAAATATCATTCCCTTCGCAAGTGGATTACAAAACACTTTTTATGAAGCAAAAAAACGATCCAGAATTAGAAAGGCTTAAACAAAGTAAAAGCATAAAGATTACATGCTTACAACCTTTCAACTCTCAAGAAAACGTTTATTGTGACATTTCAACCGGCAAAGCTCGTCCCTACATCCCTACGTTCCGCACAGCAACCGAATTCAACTCATCTAAGCTCTAATCATCTTACTACTAATGGTATGGAGATATTACTAACTACTACGGTACTACTACAAGTACAAATTTTGAGCCGTAACTACGTCATACTACGAGCCCTACTCGACCAAGGCTCGCAAGTGAATCTTATCATGGAGAGCGCCGCCCAATTATTAAAGCTACCTAGACAACGTGTAACTGCAACAATCTCGGGGGTTGGAACTGCATCCAGTGACTGTAAAGGAAGCCTAAATCTTACCTGCAAGTCAATACATTCGGAGTATACCTTTGAAATGCAAGCGCTCATTATAAAAAAAACTAATTAATAACCTACCTAACTCGTCCTTTGAGATGTCTAACTGGCCACACTTGGAAAACTTAAAGCTCGCTGATCCTGCGTTTAACGTGCCCCGACGTGTCGATATACTACTCGGGGTCAACGTTTACTCGAAAATTATCCTAGACGGAGTTCTTAGAGCGTATAAACAATCAATTATTGCACAGCAAACCCACTTGGAGTGGATAATGTGTGGCAAGTTGAAAACTTTCACACACAGGATATGGTTTTCTCACTGCCGGTCAAGTAGACTCACAAGACCGATCAACTGATGGCTAAAGGTGTCTTGGCCACAGTGAGAGAACGCCACAGCAGGAGATAAGTATGACTTGATTTGCAAGTGGAAGACAAATTTATTTACAAATTTCATCATTATTCATACTAAATTAATTACACTCACACTATAACAACATTTACAAGAAAAATCTATGTATTACGTCCGTGTATTTAGCATCGTTGCACTATATTGCGTTCTTCTTACTGCGTGTTTATTTGGTACGATCAAAGGTTGCGTGTATTGAGGTTGCGCGTCAGCGTTTCCATGTGTCGATCACATGTTCGTAGCTGAACAGTGTGACCTACAGTAATATTTAATCATATCATGATCTTACTTTTATCACGCATGTTTACTGAATAAACTCATTGTTCATTTTGTTCCATGCAAAACCATTTTAGATGATTCAGACATACTAAATTCGATTTTAGACAAAATAGACACATGGCTTTGTGACCACAACTTACGTATAAATTATAATAAAACATTCCACCCTTATCCAAAAAACCCTATTGATATCGTTTTCAAATATAAAAATATAAAACTTAACCAAGTAAATGAATTTAATCTTTTAGGAATAAACGTCGATTCTCACGTTAATTGGAAACATCCCGCTAGTAAAACTAGGCTAAAACTAGCGAGATTCGCATACGCGCCCCGAGAGATTAAAAAAACCATACACCTAAAAACGGCTCTTACCACCTACTACGCCTATGCACACTCCTGGCTAAACTACAGTATTGTCTTGTGGGGAAACTGTTTAGAAGTCTCTAGCGTTTTCACTGCCCAAAAAACACTTATAATAATTTTGGCAAACATCCAAAACGACGACAGCTGCTAACCATATTTTTTAAATTACAAAATTCTCAGCCTACCATGCATTTGAATGCACTCGAAGCATGTGAATTCGTGCGAAAACATCCCTAGTTTTATACAAAATCCTAATACAATCTATGTCCCACCTAAAGATTCGCTCATCTGGTCCTGTAGCTATGACGATCAAATTATATAATCATTTACCGGACTATATCAAACAAGAAAAAAATTACAAAAGATTCACGCCCTTGCTAAAACAACTCCTGTTAAGAAAATGTTATTACACGAATCACGAATGCTTAATTGACAAATTTTTAATGAATTAGACATGAATAGGTATAACGAATATAATCCAAAAATTTTTTTTTTTAATGACCACATAATGTCCTCTCCTGCATTGCAATACCTAAAGTAGGTGCATAATTTAACTTTTTATTGTATATTTCTCTATTATTTTTAAAACTACCACCTGTAAAATTATGATGGCAATAAAGTATTGAGTATTGAGTCTTTTTTATTACGTTTATACGGCACTATATTGTGTTACTGGAGTAAAAAGACTTTTATTAATATTATAAGTAAGTGACTTTTTCATCTTAGGGACCATAACTGTCAGTTTAAATTTGAAACCAAAATGCATTTGTTTACAGAAACACAAGTTTTGTATTTAATTTTAATTTATAAACCTTTATTGTGTACAGTTATTAAAAGAAATTTATTGAAAAATATACGTAATAGTATGTATTATTTTGTGAATGATGTTTTTTTTTTTGTTATATTTGGTCCAACGGAAAATATAAATAAAGGGACTGTGACTTGAAGGAAATAAAATAAAACAAAATATCCAAAGTTCTTATTTATGCGATAATTGCAGCTGTGGCTCCTAAGCAATTCATCCATGTAGATAACAATCGAGCATAAATTGAACCCCAGGGAAGTCATAATGCTTTTATAACGGCAGTACTTTGACAACGAATATGAAAACTATGAATCTGAAATCTGAAAATTTCAAAGACATAAATTGACAGGGTTCTTTGTGTTTCAGCCTGCTAATATTAAACATGTAAAAGCACAAACTTTGGTGTACGTTTGGATATTCGTTGTTCAATTACACGAAAATGGTTAAGAGATTTTCAATTCGGCATTAGAATAGAAAACGACCTGGATTAATACATACCTATACAATTTTTAAATATTTGCTTAGTATAAATTATGAATTATATTTTTTAACATCATATACATCAATAAAATAGAGAAATTATGAGAAGTGGTACGTCGCCGTAAGTGGCGGTAGTAGTTACACCTATGGCAATAGTATTTGCGGTCCCTTATAGATATTACGCCTATAAATCATTAAAACATAATAAATAATTAACCTAGTTTGGTTTATGGCAAACGACATTTGGCAGGATCTACAGGCCTAATACGATATGTCATTAGATTTGTCTCTGTCGTGGGAGTGACATAAGATAAATTATTTTCCGGAATTCTCATGGAATCAGATATTACAAGGTTTTTTGATTAATCACTCTAAACTTGGCACCGCAAATAATAAATAAACAAAATAGGCTCATAAAATGTATAAACTCAAAACTCGATGAAATATTTTTTGATTATGTGTAATTATTACGAATTTCTATGGTGTTCAGCAAAATTGGATAAGTATACACTACATAAGAATTGGACAGAAATATAATGTTTCATATTGGCAATAATAGGCACGCATTGCGCTCGTGTGAATAAAAGTATTTTTTATAGTTAATAGAATATAAGATTTCTCAAATATAATTTAAATACGTCAAACGTATATTTAGAAAAAGCAATAAACTTTGACTAATAATAAAAAGAAACTAAAACCAACACAAAGAAAGTTTTTAAGTTTTGGAATAAATTCTGTTGAAATAATTAGAACAATATTATAAGGCTTTGTCGAGACTTAGGCCTGCTAGAAATAGAAATTAATTTATTGAATGTTCGTGTTGTAAATATTTTGTAAATAGGTTTACAATCCAACGAGTAAGTTTAAAATTAGAATGACCGTTATTGTATCGTTCAAGAGCGTTTTCCTTTAATTTTATTTGATAGTAAATGTACAATCTTTCATTTAATAGCATAGTGCTTACAGTTTGCCATGTACAGAATCCGAGACAAGCTCTGTCAATAAATTACGCATTAATGCTATGAGTCTTGAAACCATGACAGGATCTATTGTTTACTGCATCACATTATCTGTTCCAACAATGTAGACCAAGCCAGCGGCTAATATAATTGAGAGTGTATTAATATGGGTTTGTAATATAAAGCTAGATGTAGCATTACTAAACCTAGGAAATATATGTATTTTCTCTATCTTCATTCTGACATATAGTTTTATCTCCTTTTTATGGCATTAATGTAATGCCCAATACCAACCGTTGTCGTTGCTACCGGGACTATACGTTTGTACTTTTTTGACAATTGAAACTTTTATGTTTATTGACATTGAAAATTGATTTTCCATTATTTGTTACATACTCGATTTGGTCACATATCTTTTATTTCGGTAGTCCACGACAATAACCTGGTGCAAGTTGGCAGACTTTACATATTACCTTGAAAGACGTGCAGAATACGTGAGAACCAATGGCTTAACGTGACTAATTTACTTAGTTATAAAAGGATAAATCTCTCAAACTTCAGTGGACCTCAAATAGTCAGCGCAATTGATTCTCAGACACAAAATAGATTTTAACCAAACCTAATGTGTGAACTTACCAAATTTAAGCGTGCAAATACAAAATTCAAAATTATCTCTCGATCATAAAACCCTTACAATAAATTATTAATATATATTCTCCTTCGAACAGCACGCCTTAATAGCGAAAGGGATGTTTTATTACGAAAGGAACTGACCGCGGTGCTTAGCCTACTGGGGATATATAAAACCGATCACGAACTGCAAAAGTATGAATTGAGCAAAAAGTAACAATCGCGACGTGCACAAAAACATGAGTTCCAAACTTCAAAGAGCCTGTTTTGCTTATTGAAAAATATAGTTAATAAATTGAGATATGTACAACATTTCGGTTTACTATAATAATAGCACGATAGCTGCTGATAAAGAACATGCGTCAGAATATTTACATATCTTGACTGAACTAGGATTAATTTCATCCATAAATAAAGCTACTCATGCCAAAACAAATCTGGATCACATATTTGTTCCCAGTAATACTGTTGGAGAATCAATTGTTTATGTATCAGATCTTACTGATCACGATATTGGGATGGTGGGATTACATCTTAACAACAAAACAAGACCTGTAGTAGAGAAGTTTAGAAATGAGATTGATTTTAAATCACTACGGACAGTTTTAAACACTAAAGACTGGTCATTTGTCAACGAGAGTAAACCGCTAGATGAATAGTCGATCATTTTACTTCGGTCATCTCAGAATCTATATCCAAGTGTAGCCAATCTGTCAAGATTTCCTGCTCAAAACGTGTGATCCAACCATGGATGACTCCTGGACTTTTGAGGTGTTCTAAGCATAGGGATAAACTACATGCTGAACATCGAAAGAGTCCGGATGACCCCTTCAAAAAAGTCGTCTATACGAGATACAGAAACTTTTATATTGACCTTTTGAGAAAAGTTAAGACTAATTACCATAAAAATGAATTGGCCAAAAACACAAAGGTGCCATCAAAACTGTGGCAAACAATAAGGCACATTACACATTAAACGCAAACAAGATCTAGCGCTGACTGCTTATTAAAGAACAAGCAATCAGAGGAAGACTCACTCGATATTTGTAATAGATATTTTGCAACCATAGGAAAAAAACTTGCGAATGAAACCCTAGACAAGCTCCATGAAACTCAGGAGTCTCTTGCTGCTAAAGTACACCTTGGTAAAATATCACCTCTGAAATCTCTGTTTATAACCCCTACAAACGAAATAGAAGTTGTGGATTTAATAAATGCACTCGATGGCGCTAGAGCACCCAGTGCAGACGGTATTAGTAATTGTATCTTAAAATCTACCGCTTTAATCATAGCAAAACCGCTCGCGACTATCTTCAATATGAGCATAACTGTAGGTTACTTTCCGAAAACATGGAAAAATGCAACAGTCATACCCATATACAAGACAAGAGCTAAAGATAACCCATGTAACTACAGACCAATCTCATTGTTAGGAGCATTCTCAAAACTGTTGGAGCGAGTTGTAAACAAAAGATTAATGGATTATTTGGAATCAAATGGGTTGCTAAACCGTAGCCAGTTTGGTTTTAGGCGTGGAAAATCCAGTGAAGACGCCGTGGATCTTCTTACAGACATAATCTCTCATCATCTTGATAATGGCAAAAGTTGTGTTGGCGTTTTCCTTGATCTCGCCAAGGCGTTCGACACAGTCTCAATTCCCATACTTTTAAGAAAAATGGAATCTCTCGGGATTCGAGGAACATCTCTCGATTGGTTTACCAGCTACCTTTCTGAAAGAAGGCAATGTCTTAAAATAGGGTCACAGGTTAGCAGTTCCCAAATTGTGCAATTTGGCGTCCCACGGGGTAGCATTCTTGGCCCATCCTTGTTCCTCATCTACTTGAATGACATAACCTCCACACCGCTTCAAAACACAGACGTGATCTGTTATGCCGATGATAATGCTTTAATTTTTTATGGTCAATCGTGGCGGGACGCATATGACAGAATGGAGACGGGTCTGAGGTCAGTTTCGTTGTGGCTTTGTGAGAATCTTCTTACCCTCAACACACAAAAGACAAAGTTTTTATGTTTTCATAAAACGAAAGCATCTGCACCCCCAATAAATATGCAAGAAGTAAAAATTCATAATTATGCCTGTTCATTGTCACGTAGCACGTCGGAGACTGACGTGACTGCAATACGATAGATAGAGCTAATAGTATCAAGTATTTGGGCGTCGTGTTGGATGATAATCTGAGTTTCCGAGAACACATAACAGTCACAACAGCTCGAACTAGAAAATTTATATACACAATGAAGCTCCTGCGCGATGTCGCTGATAAGAATCTTTTGAAAAACATTTATCTAGCACTCTGCCAATCTGTCATAAACTACTGCATACTAGTATGGGGCGGGGCACCCAGTTCCACCGTTTTATCTCTAGAGAGAGCTCAAAGAGCTGTGCTTAAGATTAGTTTTAAAAAGCCTCATCGTTATCCCACCACTATCCTCTATAAAGAATCACAAGTTTTAAGTGTACGCAGACTATACATCTTAAGCTTAATAATATCTATGCATAAAACTGTATTTAACTCGCCTTTTTACAACAAAATCGTCAAAAAACGAAGACCTACAGTGATAACGCCAACAGTAAAAACAGCATTTGTGTGTCGATTTAAAAATTTTCTGGCGCCCTTAGTTTATAATAAATTTTTAATGAAATGTCCAACCTTGATACATTCGAATTCCAGAGAAGCTAAGCTATTATCTCAAAAAAATTTATTTACTCTAAACTATACGGAAATGGAAACATTATTAAGGAAACTGTCATAAAAATAGAAAAAGCGCTAGCACACACAAACACTCCCTTTCTTTTTCACAAACACAGACAAACACACACACACACAAACCCATTAAAGAAATCCTAGCCCTTTTTCTTCTAATTGATTTAATTTAAATTGTTTTAATAGTAATTTGTTTGTAATAGATTTATCCTCGTTAGCCTTTGATGTTATTTAAATTACTTATGTTATTATTTAAAAGATATATACTCTATTTGTACCTAATTGACACCTATCTAATGGTTAAAACATTTACCAAATGTTAATTCAGTTAATTCAATTAACATCATCTCGGAAACATTCCTCAATAATGTAAAAACAGGTATGAATTTCGCGATACAGGCTGTGCCTAGTGCGATGTTTATAGATATTGTGATAATAATGTATATTTGATTTTGGAAATAAAATATTTTGGAAAAAAAAATTATTAAATAAAAAAATTATTAAATAAAAAAAAAATATATTATTCAAAATATTATTATTAAAAAAATAGGCTACTTTGAAACCTTTGCGTGGAATCATGCAACAGTTTCGTTTATTTTATTCAAACGTAAAGAGTGTCAGACAAAATATTATTATTAAAAGTAATTAGTTGGATGATAACAGTGCTTGGGATTCTTATCTCTACAAGCCACGGATAAACGGAAGGTCTTGCAACATATTGGATGTTGGATTTTATATATTTTTAGCATAGGATCCCATGTAAGAGTAAGCTTCCAGCCAACTTCTCTATTAAAATTGCTTTTTTTCAATGGTTTCTCTGATCATCATAGGTATAAAGTGTTTTCATACCTAGGATGATCAGAGACTCTCGATAACTGCCATCAATTTCTGTGCTAATCCTAAACGCTACGCTCACAGATATTGTCCGGGGATTTATTATTATTATTACATTTTTATAACTCGTATTAGTAGAAATTACTAAAGAACCATTAAACATGAATTCTCCTGAATACGGGAGCTAAAAACTTGCAATCGCATATACTCAAAACCTCCAAATTCTAAATGATTGAGATTTAAAAAAAAATTTCTATACACAAAAAACTACTAGAATTGCATTTCTTAAAATTAATATGTAGTTAAAAGTCCTTTATGTAAGGATTCAATGGAAATTTTACCATGATTTTGACTTTAAATATCGAGTTCCCAATATTTTTGCACTTTATATATACAGTTTTGTAATCTATACATATAATAAAATTTAAGAAACATGCTTTCTGTACATTGAAAATAAAAAAATAAAAAATAGCATGGGTTGTTATTATATCGATGCCGAGCCCAAAAACATAATTAATTTTTTTTTCTGCATGTCTGTTTGTCTGTGTGTTTGTGCACGCTAATCTCAGAAACAGCTTATCCGATTTAGATGCTGGTGGTGCATATATTGTAAGTATTGTAAGTTTCACTTAACATTTAGTGTTTTTTCATATCAATCGGTTCAGAAATAAAAAAGTAATGTCAATTTAAAAAATCACATCTAGCATTTTTTAAATTATTCTGTATCTTAGATGGGGATCAACACCGGGATGATGCTTTGTCCGAAGCAATTATTAGCGACTAGCTGTGCCCGCGACTTCGTTCGCGTGGAATAGTGACTTTGGGGCATAATTTTTTGGATATAACTTTTGGTTAATATTGTATCATAAGCCGTCGCTACCGTACGTCGCACCGTAAAAAATCTGCTTTATAGTAATGCTTCTCTGTACACGATATTAGACGTATAGCCATCTGGGATGAAAGCATATTGCAGAATGCTAACACGTGACATATAACTAACCGTGCGAAAAACAGCTAATGCTTAGATCCACACTCACAACTTTTAGCGTATGACCTTCGGCTGTATTAATTGTCATTGCAAAACATAGGCTCACTGGAAACTGGACTCGTTAGAAACTAATTATGGAAAATTGTTTAGAATGAGAGGATTCCGAGGAATAAAAACACCTTCACCTATTCCGCACCCTGTTAAAATCTCTGCTTCTATCAGATTTCGTTGTAAATTGGTCTTTTTTAATCTGGTAACGTTGCAAAGTTTTGGCGGCCTTTCTAAAAAGCATTATGGGTACGCCGACTTTAATTTTATTTTGTGAGCTGGTTGTCCAGGAGCACTCTAAAAATTCTAATGGGTAGCTGGTAGATCTTCTTCTTCTATAACTCTGTTAATGGAAATATACTCTACATTATCACCCGGAACCGAGCTCGAAATTTCAGCGTTTATTGCTGCTACTTGGTCGTTTTGTGGAGTCAAAATTGCTCTTTCGCAAAGCCAAGAATTTTCGCAAGTTGGTATTTTCGTTGCGTTTCCATGCAGGATAATATGAGGTCTCGCATTAATAAAACTTTGCAGCATAGGTTTTCATTAAGAACAACTTTTCCTTGTTCCTGTGAATACACACTGTTCCCGATCTGAAGTAGCAAATCTGAAAATTCTTGAGCATGTTCGTTGCCTCCGATTTGAGCTCACATATTTAATGTCAAATGCAAAGGGATAATGTGATAACACAATTGAGAACTCTTTAGATAGGCTCTAACTTCATCAGCCCTTGTTGCACGTGGTATTACAGGGAGAATCTGACTAAAATCGCCAAAAAAAAACATAGGAAAGCCACCCATAGGTTGGCTATTTTCCTTGACATCACGCAACGTTCTGTCTACTGCTTCAACTGCTTTTCGGTATGCCATTGTGCACTCATCCCATATAATAAGGCTACAATCTCGACGAACCTTAGCTTTATCGCTGTTTCTAGAAATATTACAAACTGGGCTTTCTGTGCGGTCTCAGTCGATCGGAATTTTTAACATTGTATGAGCAGTTTTCCACCTTGGCGACAAAGTGGCTGGTATGCGCGATGAAGTGACAGCAAGCGCAATTTTACCTTGGCTTCGTACCTTCGCCAAAATCACTTTGGTAAGAAATGTCTTACCCGTTCCACCGGGAGCATCTACAAATAGCGTTTCTCCCAAAGCACTGTCAACGCTGCGACACACGCGATCAAATATTAAACGCTGTTTTTGAGTTAGTCTCGAGATATCAATTTGTAAAATTTCGGCCAGATCTACTGCATCATAGTTGATTTCCATCGCGTAATCTCTATTAATACGTTCACCGTCGAATGAAGCCTCGGGCATGCTATATTGAGAAATAGGATTACCCCCAATAGATGTAAATATATCTTGAATAGCCAACAAACAACGATTCAAATTACTTTCACGTAATCTCTCACTACTTGGGTTGTCATCATTTAGTTGTGCGTGCCTGAAAATTGCGCAGCTAATTTGTCCTGATTCTTATGCCATAACTGTGAAGCATCAGAAAGTGCACAGAACACCAGCATGACTGCAAACAAATGGCACAATCGCTGAGGACTATCGCTAATAATTGTTTCGGACAAAGCATCATCCCAGTGTTGAACCCCATCCAAGATACAGAATAGTTAAAAAAATGCTCGTGATTCTTTAAATTGACATTAACTTTATATTTCTGAACCGATTGAAATGAAATGTTAAGTGAAACTTAAAACAATATATTAATGAAAACCGCATCTACATCGGATAAGGCGTTTCTGAGATTTACGTGCACAAACATACAGACAAACAGACAATAAAAATTAATTATATTTTTGGGTTCGGCATCGATATAATAACAACCCCTGCTATTCTTTATTTTTTATTTTCAATGTTTAACAATTTATAATTGAAAAGCAAATCGTATTCAAATTATTCGGCCGTATGCATTATTTGGTCCAAGAATTTTAATTTTTCTATAATTTTTATCTACCACGTAAGGTGTCAAAAATTACAACTGGATTAACTAAAAATTTTTTTACTGAACTGCAAGGATGTGAATAATGTTGTACCAAAGAAGTCCTCTGTTCATTGTTTCATAGAGCTATTGCTACAGTTGTGTTTAACAGTGTAAACCAATTTTATGGATCTGCGAGCAGAACCACTGGTCGTGTACAAAGTTTTATCGCAAGCCAGAATCGATTTGGTATACAAGTTTGCGTGCTTCTAATGGTTTATTTCACGTTATATAATGCTATATAAAATTTAAACGGTGGTATTGTAAAACAAGCCTTTTTTATCATGGTGATTTTCATAATAAGCCGGCCACCATAATTGTCCTACGCGTTAATAAAAGAAGCCAACTGAAGTCTACGGCGCTATATTTTCTTTGAAACGAAATGAATATTTACTAGAACAAGTATATTAATAATTTCTGCCATAAATTTAATCATTGTACCGTTAATTTCAGAATTTTGTTTTTTCTAAACAAGTACTTCAGATTTTTATTAAACGTTGTTTCTAGAGAAGAAGAAAGGTTTTTATATTAAACTGGCTTGTTTGTATGGAGTTCATGAACTGTTTCTTTTAATATGAAATATTTAGCTTCTTGCCCCGTGTCTAGAATAATTGAATGTGGTTTTTTTTAGCTGTTTTTATAATTACTTGTGGCAGTGAATGAAAACATTGTCATTAGTTGTTCATTTTAGTGCTGAGTTCATAAATAACTTCTATCTATATAATATTTTAGATGAACATAAGATTCAATTTAAAATTTTCATGTTTCAATGGTAAAAATGTTTTTCTGTTCAATCTTTTCAGTAAGTTTTTTTTTTTATCACTGTATGTTAGAAACTTGTGAAAAAGATACAATAAGGGTAAATAAAAATAAATAAATAACTGTTGTTCGACCCGAGACATCTTTGAATAATAATTTATCAGTGCTATTAGGTGGGGTTGCAGAGGTAAAAATTTCATTTAAATTCCGTCACTGAACGGTCAGTAAAATCGTGCATGAATTTTTAATGTAGCTGATACATCGCACCGTTTTTGTATCGGATTGCCTTAGCCACTCAACACATCATAGAGAAAAATGAACTGTATGACAGGTTTTCGAATACATTCAAATAGATTTATGGTAAAGAAAATAATCAAACATATTTGCAGTGTCAAAAAGTTGTTACTTTATTGGCATCCGTTGCCAAGTTCGTACCAGCATAAGCGAGTTGAGAAAAACATCTAATTTATATTTTGAATAATGTGGTTTGAAGCTTTTCTTCCTTTTGAAGAGCAATACAAGCATATTAAACTTGGTTTTCTTAAAGTGACGATACATCTAAAGTTAAAAGGAGCAACCTTAACTAGTTTTATCGTTACTAATTTTATAATGAAAAAATCCACCATATTATTCATTCAAATACTCTTTCAACGATGTTACCGCTGTAGAACACAAAATCTCAAGCATAAAGTTTAGCGCTGGGTCAAGTTAGGAGTCGGTGATGCCCCTGAATACTTATGTTTACGATTAGAACTTCAGTGATAAGATCTAGTAAGTCAAATAAGTCATTCGTAAAAATTACAAGGTAAAAGCAATCTTTTCTATTAGATATTTCTTTCTTTTCGTCTTTCTCACGCCATAATTTTGAAAAATACACACATGTTTCTTTGTCATGACCATATGTTTTTCTTTAAATTGAATTGTTAAAAAAATACGATTTATATTCAAAAGTATAACAAGAGATGCAAGACTCTGCTGTAAATTTAAAATACCTCAATTATATTTAACCACAAGGACAATATTTTTACGTAGATTACAATTGGGACTTCGGACCATGTAATAAAATTTTAATGACAGCACTGGGGAAACAAAACGATGAAATCTATGAAAATAGTTTTAAAAGCAATTTCACTATCAATCAAAAATGTTTGTTATTATTGATATATATCTGATATGAATAAATACATCTATACATGTAAATATACCGTCTGTTTGTTTGCATTCGATGATCTTTGAAACGGCAGGACGGATTTTCGTGGGAATATCACTGGTTTATTGCAATTTTAATAAGGAGTAACATAGTCTACTTTAATTTCGTAAAAGGAGCTAAGGTAGTACAAATAAAATCCGTTCTAAATATTTTATATTCGTCGATTACTTCTTTACAGATAGAACTTTCAAACAGATATTTCTTATTTATTTATTCCTTTATTTATCTACAGTTTAAAAAAGCAAAATTATGATAGCACTTGCAATAGTGCCAACATATCAAAACTCTATGATAAAATCAAAATCGTGTTGAGAATACCACTAATTCCTTAAAATAATGGAGCATAAAACTCTCCATTATCAGTTTTTTCTTTAGCTAAGGTGCCAAAATAGCTGCGCTGTTATTTACACGTGAAGCAGTCTAACTCATATGACTACATGTCAGTCGAAGTAAGAAAGCAGATAATAGTCTGCTATAAATTAATAATACCTACATGTTGTCTTAGTAAATAGGCATGCGTTCAAATACATGAACTAAGCTATCAAAGTAACGCCCAAACAAAACAATGGATTGCGATCTTATTTTTGCACACACATGGCTATTAGGTCAAAGGCGATACGAAAACGATTTTACCAATTTGTCAGAGTCTACCTCTAAAGAAATATAAGAGTGCAAAGTTATGTATGAAATTAAGGTTTTTATTATATCCACTAAATTAAACCACGCATGTTAATGCCTGTTAGTATTCGCAGAAAAGTGCTCGGTATATTGCGATTACCTGGTTTTCGGGCAATATATACAAGTTATAACTGTTATAAAAAATACATGTTTGTATGCGTTCTTGCATAATATGCATTTACTTGAATATCTTTCTATTAATTCTTAAACACGTATTTAAATTAGAAGTTGTTTGTCACTTTTGAAGACAAAATGATGGAGGTGCAACTGTGAACTTGTGAACCACGTTTTCACGTTTTTATATTATAATTGTGTTTTTACGGCGCCCTATGCCTATTGATATTTAACGTTTTGTAGACGAAAACTTAAATAAACTTTGTGTGTTGTGAAAAGTGAACTTAAGGAGTGCCAGCAGCAACAAGGTTCGTGCTTAGGGTTTTATTATAATATATTTTTATTCGTATTTATACAGACCAAACATTCGGACTGCACAACGCCGATGACTGGATCGTGTTTTCATGTTCCAAGATAAAAATAACTCAAAATTTGACTCGGACGGCGCGGCACAGCTATCGAAGTTTTAACATCCTTTTCACCGCCGCACGAGTCTCTGCTGCTCATAATATCTTTTATTACTATATATTTTACCGTGTGCGATCGGCGCATACAATATGTATTTTATTCATTCAATTAGATAAAAATAACCCAAATTAAAATATTCATCCAAATTTCAAGAAGCTTTGATAGCCTCAGGTTATAAAAGCAAAAGGATAATTTACATAACAATTTTATGAAAACCTTCACAATTACGTCCTTGGGATCCGGAAAGCATCCTTCACAGAGTCCGGAAAACCGGTCACAGCCGAAAAGGTCACGCGCCCAGGGCGGATAATGTACCGGCCCGTAATTCAGGTCTTTAATTGATTGATTGATTTCGGACGAAATCAGGTCGAGTTGTGGCTCTTTCAATTGCCAGTGCAAGATTTCTTTTTTTACTTAAATTGTTTGTACAAATTCTACCCTTTAAGGTATTTTTAATGAAGTTCTTTATACGCGTATGTCTTCCATCTCACTGAATCACTGAAAACTACAGTATGAACCTGGGCTGTGTAAACCATTGTGTAATGTAGCAGCCAGTCAGAACTGCCATTCAGATCCATTCAGAGCCGTCAAATTGACGGCTGAAGCTTCTTGAAATTTTAATCTTTATGCTTACTATATTTACAAATTATACAAGATAATGCATCAATAAAATGACATAATGCAACTTACATATTTCACATCTGATAGGAACTTACTAGTGCCAAATTGAGGGCTAAAGGTTCCTAAAATTTTAATCTTTATGCTAATTATTGACAAATCGTACATGATAATAAATCAGGTCTAGTAAATGTTATAAGTACTGATTTTACTAAAAGATATTTTTACAAAAGTTGATTTAGTTTCAAAGACACACATGAATAAACCAATACATATTGACAGCGAACCCAAGCTAAATGTACTCAATAAAACGATTGAAATGTCAAAGACTAAAATCAAACTTTTTTTTCTTACTTGTTACTGTGGTAAGTTTGGCATGAAAAGGTGAAAGCAAATAAAAAAGATGGAATTCTCTTGGGCAGCTCAGTGATTCAAGGTTTGAATATTGGCTTGAAGCTCGAGAATTATATACTGAGTATGTTTCTTAGGACATTTTCTAAATAAGTTTTTGAAGGTATTCTTGTTAATTTTCTGCATTTATTGCACAATCAAGCCTTATTTATCCGGAAACAATATTTTATTACTTCGCAGACATTCTACAATCCAAGGTACCGTGCACAAAGTTAAGTTTTCTTTTGACGTATTAAACGTTGATTTCTAAATGATTCCTAATCAACTAACAACAAAATACAAATAACAAAACAAATAAATACAATAAATAACAATTCAATTGAATAAAAAGCAAACAAAATTGTCTTTTAACTTCGTGGTATGCGATAAATAATGAAAGTATACTGGGAATCATTATTATGTAGTTATATTAAATTTACTCGAATGCTGCAAAGGAAGTTACTTTACACAAGTGGTGACAACAAAGCAAACAATTGTTAGACCAATATTAGCCATACATAAGTCACTTTAATGTCGACTTATTTTATATTGGTTAGGTGTTCCGTCAGCAGAGTTTCTTTTATTTTACTCTTTACGTCCTAATTTAAATGTTTTTCATTGTGAGTAAATTTTACTTCATTCAACTCTAATTGAAAATAAGCTCTAGTTAAAAAGTGTAGTGAAAAAAGGAGTAAAGATTCTCACGTTAAGTTATCGTTTGGGGCGGTATTACAGTTTTCTTTTTACGATTACAATTTTCTTTTTCTCTCTACAATTACAAATACAATTTTCTTATTACAATTATCTTTCCTATTTCAACCTCCATAACAACGTTTTACGTGCTACTTGAGGTGGATTGCGTGCTCGTTTGCCTGCTATGACACAGTATAAAAAAGATAATAAGTGTTAGTATCTTAATATTTGAAAAATATCATTGTTTCTGAAATATCTGAACTCAAAATTGAAACAACTTCTATACATAAAGAAATTGAATTACCGATATGAATATACCTTTTTATATTTCTAACAATCACACCACAAATAAATAACTTGGATGAATTTATTTATGAAAATAAATATCTCAATAAAGTTATTATAAATAGTAAAATAAAGAAATATAAAATAGCTAAATTGTTAATTGCGATGAATGGCATATCTTGAACGATGGCACATTAAAAAAAAAAACTAGAAAAATTGTCATAGTTCTCTTTATATTGGTAATTCAATAAGGAACCATAATTTTTAATGAATGTCTCCTTATATTCGTCTATTGATCTTTCATAACATTATACTTTGCAGTCGGGCATCACTATCAATTTGATCGCGGGTACCTGCAGAAGTGTTAACATGGATATCCGTACCAAGTTTCTGCTATCCTCACTAGAAATATTATTAAATACAATCTTAGAGAAATATTTACAATATGATTGTATAACAATTATAAGCGACAACCCAATAAACCTGAAAGTGCCAAAAAGTGCCGTTACATTATCTCCGAGCGGGGATTTAATGCCACAATTATTGAATTCCTCAGACATGGGTTGTCTAGATTATGTCATAGGAATAGAAAATCCAAAAAAACTTATGATCTCTTTCGAAGAACTAACGCATTTATCAACTACACGGAGAAGTGATAGAAAACTGATATTCTTTTGTCATGAAAAAAGTAAATACTGCAAAGAGAACTTATTCAAAGTTTTCGGGGAGAAAATAATCAGATTTATACCAAACATTATTTTAATAAATGACGCAGATATTAATAAACGATACTTGGATATTTTCACTCACAGATATTCTGGTGACAGAAACTCAGCCGAACCTGTTATTTTAGACCAGTGGGACGTGAATAAAAATAAGTTTGTTAAAAAAGCTAATTTGTTTCCTCACGATATAACAAACCTCTGTGGCAAGATTGTGAGAGTTGCATGTTTTACATATAAACCATATGTTCTGTTAGATTTAGACAAAACGATGTCTCCAAAAGGCAGAGATGGAATTGAAATGAGAATTATTGAACAATTTTGCATGCAAGTATTGAATACGCAATAAATATACAAATCATTTATTTAAAAAACATTAATTTACATAAAACCTCTTTCATAACATATTTATAACAAAGATTCTCAAATGAATTTTGTTTAAAACCAAATTAAAATGCAACGACATAATATGACAAAGCATTTATTATTTAATTGTATTCACAATGTTGGAATAATCTGAATTCTCAAATTACTGGACGACGAGTGCCGTCAGTAATCCTGGCTAATACGCCGGAAGTCCTAGTGTTGAGTCCTGGTCAGGACATTACTTTTTGTGATAAACATCGATGTCTGTTCGTTATCGTTTATATTTATAAATCTTTATGTATATTTCTTCTTGGTTCTCTCTCAGTTCGTTGTATGGTGATCCATAACACAAGCTCTGCTTACTTTGGGGCCATACAGTTGAAGTGATCGTCTGGGGATACATTTATATATTTATGAACTATTTCCAGATGGGTGAATTGTACGATAGAGATAGTCCGAGACGACGAGCATGAATGGGGTGAGATTTATGAAAACCGCACTGGCATCGGAGTTATTGGCAACGTTTTAGAAGATAAAGCTGATTTTGGGATTGGTATCGTACAAACATTAAATTGTTTTATTATAATGTTTAAAATGCCTTTAAAGAAAAAAATAATATCAAAGATTCAGTGACGAAGAATTTTATACATAGTTATAACAATAATAAGTTTTAATTGTAAATGGTTAAGAATCGGTTTTTCACATTTTCTTCCAAATATCGATTATAATAACCATTTATGTTCCTTTACGGAACTATGGAGCCTCTAAATGAAACTCTGACTTCTTGCAGACTTGATTTTAATTATAAAAAAAATTGTTACAATGATGTGGTTTGAATGACGACCAGAGATAGAATGAGAAGGTATACAATGCAAATAATTGAGTGAATCATACGCCTGTAAAATAAAGATAGCAAAGTTGTAGCACCCAAACAACGTCTATGAATAACGTTAGGTGAACACCTACGTGGTTTTTACTATAATAAAATAAATTAATGATCACCAAGTTATCTGGCGTTAACATAGACTCCCCGCCGTTGAAGACACAGGCTCTTCAACCATCTCCTTGGCCTCAGGAAGTAGTGGACAAAGGCGCACGAGGGGGCGCCGGTAGGTACCCTTGCTGGTGGAGATATCGGCAACGCGTGGAATGTTGTCTGCTCCGGGGTACAGTCTGGAGACTCGTCCAACTCGCCAGCATAGTGGTGGCAGTGACTCCTCATGTAACAAAACGAGGTCACCGACTTTCAGATTGGATAGGTTCTGCTTCCATTTGGTACGAAGTTGCAACTCGGAGATGTACTCGTGCTGCTATCTTTTCCAAAAGTGCTGGCGCATCTTCTCCAAGCGGGCGTAGCGGTCGAGGCTGCTCTCAGATCGGCTTTCGAGACTGGCTGCCGGCAAAGCATTCAGTGGTCTCCCTATAAGAAAGTGCCCTGGGGATAGGTATTGGAAATCGTCAGGTGAGGGAGAAAGGGGACACAAAGGACGGCTATTAAGGATTGATTCCACCTGTGCAAACAATGTCATCAGCTCCTCAAATGTGACATGAGAATTACCTAAAACGCGTTTTATGTGGTACTTAGCGGACTTGACGCCGGCTTCCCAAATACCGCCGAAGTGAGGTGCGTATGACGGAGTGAACGTAAATTTAAATTGTTCTTGACTTGCAAACTCAGAAATAGACTTATTGTTGTTCTTTAAAAATGTACCTAGTTCCTTAGCAGCCCCTACAAAATTGCGTCCGTTGTCTGAGTGTATTTCAGATGGCCGGCCACGACGCGCGACAAACCTGCGTAGGGTCATAATAAACGAATCCTTTGTTAGATCGCTCACGGCCTCTAGGTGAATACATTTGTATCGTAAGCAAATAAAAATACATAAATAGCATTTTATTAGTTTGGCGCCGCGACCCTTTCTATTTAGAATAAAAAAGGGACCAGCATAGTCGACGCCAACCGAGTTAAATGGAAAATCTTGTGTAATACGTTGATAAGGGAGATTACCCATTTTAGGAATTAAAGTTTTACCTTGAGCACGACGGCAAAGCACGCAGTTGTTAAACGTACGTCGCGCAAGACGCCTACCGTTCAGCGGCCACACGTACTCACGCACGGTGGCTAGAAGTATTTGCGGAGCGGCGTGCAGGTTTCGAACGTGTTCGTAACTAAAAATAAGTTTAGTTAGGTGATTTGACGACTCTAAGAGAATAGGATGTTTTCTTTCATAAGAAACATCAGAGGAATCAATCCTACCACCGACTCTAATTAAATTGTTTTTATCGATAAAAGGAGAAAGTGCTAAGATTTTGGATTTCGAACTTAGTGATTTATTATTAGCTAATAATTTGTACTCTTGAAAGAAACATTGTTGCTGCGACATAAAACAAAGATACATAAAAGAATGATTTAACTCATCAATTGATAATGGACCGGATATTTTGTTTTTAGGGTTTTTAATGTTGTAAATAAATCTCTTGACGTAACAGAAAGCACGTTTTAATCCATTTAGGTTGGAAAAACGTTCAATATTAATTATAGGCTCAAACGTAGATGTAGCTAGTAGTGACGTAGTAGGTATAGATTTCGTTTCGGGGAGATCGTTCGTTAAATTAGGTTTAAGAGTAGGCCAATCAGAAGCGTCGGCTGTTAAAAAAGTAGGACCGTGCCACCATAGGGACAAGTTAGGCAACTGATTGGGATTGACACCCCTAGAAATTAGGTCAGCCGGATTGTAGGCGGTAGGCACATGTCGCCAAGACGATGGCTTGGTGATGTCTTGGATTTCACCAACTCTATTGGCTACGAAAGTTTTTAATTTGGAAGGATTACCTGCTAGCCAACCTAAAACGACATTGGAGTCACACCAGTAAAGCGTGCGATCGGGAACGTAGCGGAGGGACTCTGTGACAGTTTTAGTTAACCTGGCGGAAAGGAGCGCGGCGCACAGCTCTAGGCGGGGAATTGTCGTTGGCCTTAGCGGCGCTACCTTGGACTTAGAGCACAGCAGCCTGCATGTGACGTCACCGTTGACGTTAGTAGTCCGCATGTAGACGCACGCACCGTATCCGAGCTGCGAAGCGTCACTGAAACTATGAATTTCTATAGAACATGGAGAGTCACACAGCACGTACCTAGGAACTTGAAGATTAGTTAGAACAGGGAAGTTATTAGAAAAAATATCCCATTTCGATTTAATTTCATTAGGTACTGGTTGGTCCCAGTCTAATTTAAGTTGCCACAGGCTTTGTAACAAAAGTTTAGCTTGCATAATGCAGGGACTAAGTAAACCTAAGGGGTCGAAAACTTTAAACGAATTAGACATTATGTACCTTTTAGTTACTACATTACTTGGAGGGTGCTGATTCAGAAGAAAATTTAACGTATCAGTGTTAGGATTCCAACCTAATCCGAGAGTGTTTGCCGACTCACTTATTGTTAAACTGTCTTGAACAATTGAACTGTCACTAAATAGAGAAGTTAAGTTAGTTTTAAATTTACGTAGTTTGAAACAACCCTTATTTAATTCAGAACAAACTCTGTCGTGTATAAACCTTAATTCGCTCTCATTATCTGATCCAGTAATGACATCATCGACATAAAAGTCATGGTGTATTATAGTTTTAATGAGATGGTTGTCACACTCCTCTCCAAGCTGCCATAAACACCTTGTGCTTAAGTAGCTGGCACTTGCAGTCCCGTAAGTGACCGTATTTAGTTGCATGGTGTTGATAGGCAGAGACTCGGCTTCTCGCCATAACACGAGCTGTAGGTGCCTATCACTGGGACTCACTTCTACCTGGCGGTACATTTTCTCGACGTCGCCGGTGAGGAGGTACCTATGTTGTCGAGCTCGTATCAGAATGGCGAAGAGAGAGTCCTGCATGTTTGGACCTATCATTTGCAGGTCATTGATCGAGTAGCCTGAAGAGGAGGGTGCGGAGCCGTCAAACACTACACGAATCTTCGTTGATTCGCTGGAATCTCTAAAAACAGCATGATGGCATAAGAAGTAGGCAGGATTAGGTAATTTAGTATTAGACTTAGTTAGATGACCCAAGGTCTCATATTCTTTTATGAACTGTATATACTGTTGTTTAAGCTTAGGATTTCTACGAAACCGCCCCTCCAAGTTAAGTAAACGTTTTCTAGCTAGCAGGTAGGAGTCACCTAAGCAGTCAGGTGAGTCTCTCAACGGCAGTTTAACGCTAAATCTACCAGTAGTTAATCTAGTAGTGTTAGTTAAAAAATGTTGCTCGCATTCCCTTTCAGTTTCACTGAGAAGGGTTCTATGGGGAAGCTCTTCAAGCTCCCAGAACTTAGGTAAGAAATAATCTATGTTTGTTTGTTGTTCTAACTCCTGATAAAATAAATTAGTCATGTTTACATCTGTATGAAAAGACGTCGATGAATTATTTGAATTATTTTTAGTAATTGAATTGTTTTTAGGCAAATTAGTTTTAGAAATAGTTTTGTTATTTTGTTTAGATTTGTCATATTGTTTGTTATTAGAATTAGACTGCAAAGTAGGTACAGTTAGATGGCCTCCAATCAACCAACCAAACTGAGAGTTCCGCAATTTGGGATAGCGATCGCCCAATGCTATTTGTTCGCTACCGAGAACTTCCCAGAAAATATCGGCTCCTAACAAAATGTCAATTGGAGCTGGCCGGTGAAAGTGAGGATCTGCCAGCTGTATGTCACTAGGTACATTTAGCTTAGTTAGGTCCACAGGAAACCGGGGTAGGTTGCCTGCGAGACTACCTAGGACAAAGCAGCATGAAGTGATTTGGAAATCATTGGTTGGATCGCGAGATCTCAACTGCACAACACATCTCTCTGTTACTGTGTTAGTTTGGATGTTGCCAATGCCAACAACATTTAAAGAAATAGGAGATACCTTTAGTGATAATCTCTGTTGTAGCGACTTGCTAATGAAGGTCGACTGGCTGCCGGAATCCAATAAGGCACGCACTAGCAGCATCTTCTTAGTTACTGCATTCACGACGTGGATTAGCGCAGTCGACAGCAACGCCTGACCAGTAGACTCCTTGCAGAAGTTGGCTACGGTCTCAGGTATTTGTAGTTCACTGGAATTAACGTTTGTTTTTGTTTCATGATTGTGTAACAATGTGTTGTGACGCTTTTTGCAATGGCGACAGGGACCCATGCGACAGTTGGCTACACTGTGTCCCTGTCTTAAACAATTATGACATAATTTTAATTTATGAACGTCAGCTAGCTTATCTATGTGCGACTTAGCCTTAAAAATAGGACAATCATAAATTCTGTGACCTTGGTTGCATATTAAGCAACGTATGACAAAGTTATTCTCCTGGCTGACAGAGTTAAATGACTTAGTAAATGTATTTTGTTTGTTACTACTAGCGACACCTATCGGTTGCTGCCTAAAACTACCGCTATTCTTGTTACGGCTCAACGATTCGAGTACGTGCGCGCGATTAATTAAAAACGAATTAAATTGCTCGAGAGTAGGTAGGTCGTCCAAAATGTTACGCTGCTCTTCCCATTTCATTAAAGTAGTATTATCTAATTTAGATGTTAACATAAAAATAATTAAAGTGTCCCATTGGTCAGTAGGTTGACCAAGGTTGGCAAGAGCACGCAAATTCTTCGAAACATGGTCTACTAGATACCTCAGCGAACCTTCCGACTCACGAGTTATTTGCTGTATGCTAAAAAGAGATTTCAAATGATAATTAATTAATAAGCGTTTATTGTTGTACCGGTCGCACAATAACTGCCACGCATTTAAATAATTGGAAGATGATACTTCAATGTTAGCAACTATTCGCTTTGCCTCGCCCTCAAGATAACTTAATAAATAATGAAATTTCTGTATTAAGGGGATGCGACTGTTATTGTGAATCAAATTGGAAAAGGTGTCGTGGAACTCCAGCCAACGGAAGAATGACCCGTCAAACTTGGCAATTTGTATTTGGGGCAGTTTTATGCCATGATCATGGGAGTCGAAAGAGCAATGAGTTTCATGAAATATTGATTCGCGCCTTTTGTTTTCTTGTTCGATGGATTTTTTTTCATTGTGTGATTCAATTAAATCCTTGCATATAGCTGTACACATTATAATGTCATGCTCAATGCGCTCACGCTCGTCTATCTCTGAATCTAAATTATTTGAATTCAATAGTTCGATCTGAGTCTGCAAGTCATCAAACTTTGTAGACAAGCTCTCAAACCTGCCTAATTTTAAAGATAATTCAGCAAGTTCGATTGCTGTCAGTGTAGGTCGCTCTGTGATTTTGTCTAAATAGTTTTTAAATTTAGTAATTTGGCCCTTTAAAGAGCTTCGCCTTGTAAAAAATTCCTTTAATATCATATTATTATCGCTACTAGGCCCTAAACCACCCTTTGACACTATACTTTCTTTCTCGGTCATTGTAAAATAATATTACAAAGCGGCAGAATTTGTTTGTTTATTTGGTTAACTCGCTAATCTCGGGCGCTAACGATCGGATTCGAAAATACCTTTTTATAGGCTAGATAGGCTAAAATTTATTATAAAGTTTCCACGGAATTTGAAGATACGTAGATGAAACCACGCGAAAGTGCTAGTATGTAAATAAACTTGATTTAATATCAATTATTAAGTTATTAACCTAGTAATTTAATTACGTACCTTTTGTATGCAATTATAAACAAAACCACAACGCAAACCGCACTTGTTATTTAGTTATAGTAATAAAATTGTCTTACGTCCCTCACACGGTGATACCTGGGCCCGGCTAGACACGGGCAGCACGACAGCGCACGGCGGCCGCCAAGTTCAAGGTCAAGCCGGCCAACAACGCTGAAAAATATTCGGCAAATCGTGCTGTTTACCACGCAAAAATAGGTGCGAAGTAACGAAAACCTAACAAATAACACTTGATTTAATAAATTATAATGATTAATTATGAAATTAGCTCAAAAACATGTAAATTTAGACGAAATTTAACAATAAAAAAATATCGAATGCGGGTGGGTTGACAAAGTTTGCAACAATGGAATCTGCTGGAATAATGGCAAATCTATGAGAATATGAGTTGGTTAGGATGTAAGGATGAGTAACAGAGCACTTGCCTTAAGTTCGATCCAGCCAAATGGTGTGATAATGGTCCGTTGTATGTATAAATCCTCTTCCGACTGAGCACTTTATATTCCAAGTTTATCAACTCCAGGCGCAGCCGATCACGTCGGGGTCACCATTTATGTTCCTTTACGGAACTATGGAGCCTCTAAATGAAACTCTGACTTCTTGCAGACTTGATTTTAATTATATAAAAAATTGTTACAATGATGTGGTTTGAATGACGACCAGAGATAGATTCAGGCTACTCGATCAATGACCTGCAAATGATAGGTCCAAACATGCAGGACTCTCTCTTCGCCATTCTGATACGAGCTCGACAACATAGGTACCTCCTCACCGGCGACGTCGAGAAGATGTACCGCCAGGTAGAAGTGAGTCCCAGTGATAGGAACCTACAGCTCGTGTTATGGCGAGAAGACGAGTCTCTACCTATCAACACCATGCAACTAAATACGGTCACTTACGGGACTGCAAGTGCCAGCTACTTAAGCACAAGGTGTTTATGGCAGCTTGGAGAGGAGTGTGACAACCATCTCATTAAAACTATAATACACCATGACTTTTATGTCGATGATCTCATTACTGGATCAGATAATGAGAGCGAATTAAGGTTTATACACGACAGAGTTTGTTCTGAATTAAATAAGGGTTGTTTCAAACTACGTAAATTTAAAACTAACTTAACTTCTCTATTTAGTGACAGTTCAATTGTTCAAGACAGTTTAACAATAAGTGAGTCGGCAAACACTCTCGGATTAGGTTGGAATCCTAACACTGATACGTTAAATTTTCCTCTGAATCAGCACCCTCCAAGTAATGTAGTAACTAAAAGGTACATAATGTCTAATTCGTTTAAAGTTTTCGACCCCTTAGGTTTACTTAGTCCCTGCATTATGCAAGCTAAACTTTTGTTACAAAGCCTGTGGCAACTTAAATTAGACTGGGACCAACCAGTACCTAATGAAATTAAATCGAAATGGGATATTTTTTCTAATAACTTGCCTGTTCTAACTAATCTTCAAGTTCCTAGGTACGTGCTGTGTGACTCTCCATGTTCTATAGAAATTCATAGTTTCAGTGACGCTTCGCAGCTCGGATACGGTGCGTGCGTCTACATGCGGACTACTAACGTCAACGGTGACGTCACATGCAGGCTGCTGTGCTCTAAGTCCAAGGTAGCGCCGCTAAGGCCAACGACAATTCCCCGCCTAGAGCTGTGCGCCGCGCTCCTTTCCGCCAGGTTAACTAAAACTGTCACAGAGTCCCTCCGCTACGTTCCCGATCGCACGCTTTACTGGTGTGACTCCAATGTCGTTTTAGGTTGGCTAGCAGGTAATCCTTCCAAATTAAAAACTTTCGTAGCCAATAGAGTTGGTGAAATCCAAGACCTCACCAAGCCATCGTCTTGGCGACATGTGCCTACCGCCTACAATCCGGCTGACCTAATTTCTAGGGGTGTCAATCCCAATCAGTTGCCTAACTTGTCCCTATGGTGGCACGGTCCTACTTTTTTAACAGCCGACGCTTCTGATTGGCCTACTCTTAAACCTAATTTAACGAACGATCTCCCCGAAACGAAATCTATACCTACTACGTCACTACTAGCTACATCTACGTTTGAGCCTATAATTAATATTGAACGTTTTTCCAACCTAAATCGATTAAAACGTGCTTTCTGTTACGTCAAGAGATTTATTTACAACATTAAAAACCCTAAAAACAAAATATCCGGTCCATTATCAATTGATGAGTTAAATCATTCTTTTATGTATCTTTGTTTTATGTCGCAGCAACAATGTTTCTTTCAAGAGTACAAATTATTAGCTAACAATAAATCACTAAGTTCGAAATCCAAAATCTTAGCACTTTCTCCTTTTATCGATAAAAACAATTTAATTAGAGTCGGTGGTAGGATTGATTCCTCTGATGTTTCTTATGAAAGAAAACATCCTATTCTCTTAGAGTCGTCAAATCACCTAACTAAACTTATTTTTAGTTACGAACACGTTCGAAACCTGCACGCCGCTCCGCAACTACTTCTAGCCACCGTGCGTGAGTACGTGTGGCCGCTGAACGGTAGGCGTCTTGCGCGACGTACGTTTAACAACTGCGTGCTTTGCCGTCGTGCTCAAGGTAAAACTTTAATTCCTAAAATGGGTAATCTCCCTTATCAACGTATTACACAAGATTTTCCATTTAACTCGGTTGGCGTCGACTATGCTGGTCCCTTTTTTATTCTAAATAGAAAGGGTCGCGGCGCCAAACTAATAAAATGCTATTTATGTATTTTATTTGCTTACGATACAAATGTATTCACCTAGAGGCCGTGAGCGATCTAACAAAGGATTCGTTTATTATGACCCTACGCAGGTTTGTCGCGCGTCGTGGCCGGCCATCTGAAATACACTCAGACAACGGACGCAATTTTGTAGGGGCTGCTAAGGAACTAGGTACATTTTTAAAGGACAACAATAAGTCTATTTCTGAGTTTGCAAGTCAAGAACAATTTAAATTTACGTTCACTCCGTCATACGCACCTCACTTCGGCGGTATTTGGGAAGCCGGCGTCAAGTCCGCTAAGTACCACATAAAACGCATTTTAGGTAATTCTCATGTCACATTTGAGGAGCTGATGACATTGTTTGCACATGTGGAATCAATCCTTAATAGCCGTCCTTTGTGTCCCCTTTCGCCCTCACCTGACGATTTCCAATACCTATCCCCAGGGCACTTTCTTATAGGGAGACCACTGAATGCTTTGCCGGCAGCCAGTCTCGAAAGCCGATCTGAGAGCAGCCTCGACCGCTACGCCCGCTTGGAGAAGATGCGCCAGCACTTTTGGAAAAGATGGCAGCACGAGTACATCTCCGAGTTGCAACTTCGTACCAAATGGAAGCAGAACCTATCCAATCTGAAAGTCGGTGACCTCGTTTTGTTACATGAGGAGTCACTGCCACCACTATGCTGGCGAGTTGGACGAGTTTCCAGACTGTACCCCGGAGCAGACAACATTCCACGCGTTGCCGATATCTCCACCAGCAAGGGTACCTACCGGCGCCCCCTCGTGCGCCTTTGTCCTCTACTTCCTGAGGCCAAGGAGATGGTTGAAGAGCCTGTGTCTTCAACGGCGGGGAGTCTATGTTAACGCCAGATAACTTGGTGATCATTAATTTATTTTATTATAGTAAAAACCACGTAGGTGTTCACCTAACGTTATTCATAGACGTTGTTTGGGTGCTACAACTTTGCTATCTTTATTTTACAGGCGTATGATTCACTCAATTATTTGCATTGTATACCTTCTCATTCTATCTCTGGTCGTCATTCAAACCACATCATTGTAACAATTTTTTATATAATTAAAATCAAGTCTGCAAGAAGTCAGAGTTTCATTTAGAGGCTCCATAGTTCCGTAAAGGAACACTAAGATTTATTTTAACGCTTTTAGCTGCCCTCTACTCATGGTTTGAAGAATATGTTGAGTTAGATTTCTCGGCGTCTTGTGTAAAGACATCGATCACATGTATCGCTCCAGCACCAAGGTACTTAAAAAAATATCATTATTGAAATTAAAAGTTTGTTTCAGGCAAAACTTTCATCTGTCTCTCTAAATTATACATATAGGTATATGTTTCTTATAAAGCGTATATAACGACGTGAATTTTAGCGAACTTTTTATTCTGAATAACCTGTAACTAGAATTTTCAAATAATAATATGATTTCTAATACAATCGTGATAGTAAAACAGATAAATATTTATTAATTTTAATTTCAAATCTTTAGAAAAATTATATTCTGTGGCTTTGCTGGCGCATTGATTAGGGCGCTGGCTTTCCAATGTGATGTCTCAGGTTCGATTCAAAATGTAGCTTTTCCCGCGATCTTTTAATACTTTAAAATCTATAGGTACTCACAATAACTGATCCCTCTATCAAAAAATGCAAAGCTAATACATGTGGGATTGAGCAATCAAAAACTATTTTTTAAATTATTTATTTCGCAAACTTATGTATTTTGATTAATTTGGATTCGCATACACACACTCCGTCTTCGCCAACTTTCTCTCTCAATCTCGTCTTACTTAATATCACTTCCTTCCTACTGTCATTCATTCGCTCACACTTCATATCTGTCTTTCTCATCATCATATCTGTCTTATGCTGCATTCCTACAATCGGCCCTCCTGTAACAATGTCTGTCCACAGACATTCCTCATTATATTATATATTATAACGAAGGTGAATGTATCAGACAGTTGTAGCAAGTTGGCAGACTCTTAATTTCAAAAAACTATACTTTTGATGCATGAGGCTGATGTCGCTATTTCGTTTCGTTCATTTTGCGATATTGTCAATAATTATAACAGCTTGTTATGAAACACTAATATAAAATTAAAATTACTTTCCTTATGTTATCAAATCGTATTTCTCATTACTTGTTTGTTTGTTTTTATGTTTAAAACCCTATGTTATTAACGCATTGATACATAAAATATTTTATTTAGGTTACTTAGCAATTGGCGGACCCCATTCCTACCATTCAGCATTAACATGTGGGGAGCCATCATTACCACTTTTGTGTTGTCTTCAGTAGCTCTTGCAGTGGCACAACGATTTTCGGTAGACAAAATATTTTTTACTACATTTGGGATGCTGATAACACAGGTAAAATACGATGCCTTAAAATAAATAAAAATTTAAATAATTATCACTCCGGTGTAACAGCGCAAAAAGGTAAGTAATGCCTAATAATATTAAATTTCAGTCACAACCAGAAAAATCTGACTCCTGGAGAGTCCGCAGTATCACAATATGGCTGCTGCTCACAGGACTTGTCATTGACAACGCTTACAGTGGAGGTTTAGCTTCAACCTTCACAGTTCCGAAATACGAACGGTCTGTTGACACTATCAAGGATATCATTGATAGAAATATGGAATGGGGCGCTACTCATGATGCGTGGATTTTCTCAATTATTTCTTCTGAAGATGTAAGTTTTATATGTATAATAAAACAAAGTTCACTCGCTACTTCTGTCTTCCTGGAAGCGATATACTCAAACACCATCGAACAAATTTTCGTGTGGTTATAAAAATAAATAAAATAAAATTGAGTTTATTTCAGAAATCTTGGTTACAACATATTTCTAGGACTTCCCAGTGAGTAATCAGAGGAAACTCGTATTGGGAATGACCCGCTTCTTCCCTTAAGGATAAATTTTAGATTACAAAATAAAACAAAAAATTAAAACTAATACAATAGCCTTTTAGAGACTTTTAGAAGAATTCAAAGTAAGAAGAAGATTTACATTTAAAATAAATTAAATTTGATTTAAAAATCGAATGTTAGGAAGTTATTTATGCATAGGTATGACCAATCAGTGTGTAAGGGTGTGTGGTTGATAGTGCGGTAGTTGTTTTCTGAATGTATGTGTGGGATTGTGTATGGTGTAGTGGTTTTCTGAATGTATGTGTGGGGTAGGTGAATGAAGATTAGTATTTTAGCAAGTTTACGTTAGCACCTATATAGTAGATATAAATATAGATTTATACATATTTATTTTTATACATATATTCTTATTTCTTGTAAAAGTAACTAAGTAACTTGAATAACTCTTCATGGTATAAATTTTTGCGAAATTTACGGTTAAAATAGTAATTAATTTATGATTCCTGCTTAAAATGCTATCTTAATTCATTTTTATTTCATTTATCAAACGATATTAGTGAACGTCAATAAATAATAAAAACTTCTTATGTTTGTTTTACAGGAATTGATCAAAAGGCTTTTGAAGCTCTTTCATACATATTCATTCGAAGAACTAAAAAGAAAAAGCCTTATTCGATCCATGGCATACAGCATTGAAAAGCTGCCTGCAGGTTTGTGTCTACAATTTTTTGATTTGGTTATGACTAAGCTCACTAAAACAAAACAGATCAATAATTCATACATATCGGTCACTTTCTGGTCTTTTAGCTGAAAAAACTCGCCGATGAAAATCTGATTTAAAATTCCACTACAGGCCTTATTTGAATATTTATGAGTAATGTATAGTGAATCAGTAGTTAATTGTTTTATAATGACCCCCTGCGGACAGCAAACTATTTGCAACTAGGCTTGCGTCATGTTGAGGAGTGGAAGGTGTGAGCTTGTAGATTTGTTTTCGTTGGATCCCAGTTTTTGATCCCAGTTTAATATTTTTGGCGTTGGATCCGAGAAAACATTATTTTGCATTGGATCCCAGTTTTAAAAATGGAGGAGAAATACGAAATCGAAAGTCGCGAAAAGAATCGTTGCACTTTGTGGACTGCTACCGTTGTTGCCAAGAGATGCAATTGCGGAAGGATGGTGTTACATAGAGTCTGATTGCCCTATAAATTCGAAAATGGATGAGTTCAAAAATTACATGGTTGAATTTTGGCTTCAAAATAAGTCATTTGTAGAAGTATGGTGGGTAAGCGGGGAAACGCACCTAACGACAAACAACGTCGAAGGTTGGAATAATAAACTCAACAAGGCAACAAAAGTAAAAAATCCTAATATCATGCATATCTTGACTGTCTTAATGGAAGACGCCAGCATCTACAGTGTTAGAATGAAACAATTTGAAAATAATTGCTGGACTCCAAGTAACCAAAATGTTGAAAAATGAATAGATTGACTAAGTCCTGCAACAATAAAAAAAAAGACATTTCTGTAGGAGTATGTTTGAAAAAGCTTCGAATTTAAGGTAAAAAGTTGACCTGACCTATCTGTTTGTGCACAAATACATGTTAATTCATAAATGATTCTTGTATCTTTCATTAATTCAATAATTAGTAGTCAGTGAGCCGAACACACGCTGCTTTTTAAATATTTGTAAAAGCTTAATCACTTTTCTTCGGAATTGTACACATGTTGTTATAACACGGAATCCAATGGAAACAGCAAATGGGACCCATCGTTAATATCTGAAAAAATGGGATCAAAAACTGGGATCCACCGAAAACAAATCAGCTTGTAGGCTGACCTTAATTGACACTTACGACTATAAAATCAATAGTTTCACAGATTTTAGTTAATAATAATTACCAGAAATTAGATTGGGACTAGGAAACAAAGCAGTCACAAGTTTTAATAAGAAACAAGTGATATTGTTTGTTGAAAATAGTAATAATATATTAATTGATATTGATATTAGCTGAACGGAATATCAAGTCCATTTTTGATATTGAGATTTTTCATGAAAATAAGATTGTAACGCTGCATTATCATTACAAATTATATTTTTTACATTTGAACTCGACGTTTCTGTGAAATGAAATGAAATATTTATTTCTCAACATTGACAACTACTTGTTCTTATTGACGTCAAATAAAACATGATTCTCCACCAGTTCGAAAAATCTTCGTGAAGAAGAACTGGCAAGAAACTTCAAGGTAATATTTTTTTCAAAATAAATTTACAGTCTCTTTATGTCTATACAAAATCATTCTTTTCTGCATCTGTTAGCACGGCAAGTCTCCCTCCCCCCAAGTATCCAAACGACAAACACCCTCAAACGGCACCCGTTCACGAGTTAACGCGGGATCCAGCCATCGCCCTACCTTTACAGATACTGTGGTGACGCGATTGAATTGTGAAAACATAAGGGAATTAATTGTGTATATGAAAATTTACTAAAATTTAACATTATTCGGTATATGGTAACATAATGCAAAAATATAATCTTCTTTAAAATTCATTAAACATAAAAAAAATTAAACTATTAAAGGAATAATAATAATAATAATAATAATAAATTCTTTATTTGCAAGTATAAACGTTTTAACAGATGTTTACAATTATATTTCGTTCGTTCATATACTGCTGGATTTTAGCGTGCAAATGTGTCATTAGGAAAAATAATTACTAATTAGATATCATTTATAAGTCCATAAACAAAGTAACAATTATTTAACAATCAATCAAGCAACAATAATAAAAAAGTCTAATAAATTACATAAAAAGAAAAAAAATTGATAATGTTGATGCCAAAAAAACCTTAAAAAATAGAAAAGAAAAAAAAATGTCATAAAATTTAATAAATAAAAAACAATTAACACCATTTGCCACATAGATAATAATAATAATAATTCATGTCAATCGTTCATTTAAATATTCGTTTACACTATAATAAATTTTTTGTAATAACTGGATAACTCCAGGACTATTAAAATGCATTAGACGCAGAAATACCTTACACATTGAAGCAAAAAAAATCCTCAAGACTTAACTATACAAAAATAGTACAAATTATATAGAAATTATTTTGGGAAATATCCTGAAAACAGTAAAAAATAATTATTACAAAAAAAAATTAATTGATTGTAAAAATGATATTAAAAAACATGGACATCGGTGAAAAATATATGTAACATTGCTTGCACCAAAAACTCAAATGATAAATAACTTAACATTAAGACGCATCCCCAAGGATGTTTTAGCTCCTTTTAGCTCCAAACAATTATTTTAGCTCATTAGCTGAAAAACTTGCTGACTCCATTCTTGAAAAGACCAGCCAAACTGAATGTAACTTAGCAAACCTATATAGTTTTTGTCAATCTAAAGCCACCTCGAACTCATTCTTTCTTCGACCAAAAGATGAAATGGAAATTGTAAAGCTGATAGGCTCACTCAAATCAAGCTCAGCTACGGGACATGACATAATAAGCAACGATATTTAAAAAAACATTAAATATGCCATATCAAGCCCCATAGCCTACATATGTAACTTGAGTATGTCTACTAGTACTGTGCCCTCTAAATTCAAAATAGCTAATGTAATTCCAATTTTCAAAGCGGGGCAGCATGAAGACCCAGGCAACTACAGGCCAATCTCTTTACTTAGCATACTCTCAAAAATAATTGAGAAAGTGGTAAATGTTAGGATACTAAAATATCTTGAATCTAAAGGTCTGCTGGCTGAAAACCAATACGGCTTCAGATCGAAGAAATGCACAAAAGACGCTGTTAATGATCTTGTTAACTTTACCGTCGATAAAACTAATAAAAAACATAAATGTATCGGCGTCTTCTTGGATCTTGCCAAAGCGTTCGATACTGTATCGCGACCTATACTTCTAAAAAAGCTAGAAATTATTGGCATCAGGGGTATTACTCTAGACTGGTTTCGCTCGTATCTTTCTGATCGGAAGCAGAGAGAGTCAATCGGAGATAATTATAGCGAGTACGCAGATATTAAATTTGGCGTGCCACAAAGAAGTGTTTTAGGCCCAACACTTTTCCTGATATATAATAGGTCTTTACCTATGAAACTGCCGTTTTGCCGTACTGGCCATTTCAAATGAAAATATTTTTTTTTTGACTGATAATTCTAATTTCAAATTAATTTTATTTGACAAACATGGAATTCTTTTTCTAAAATCGTCATTTGTTTAATAGTTAGTGTTTTGTTTTCAACGCATTCGAACATTTTTCGCCATCATGGATAAGTTAAAAATTCAAATAATTATGGAGTATGAGTACCGTCGTGGCAGCAAAGCGGCACAAGCGGCACGCAACATCAACGACGTTTACGGAGCGAACACTACAAACGAACGCACCACCCGTTATTGGTTTACCCGCTTCCGTTCTGGAAATTTTGACCTGAAAAATGAACCCCGTGGTCGTCCGAAAACTTTGGTCGACAATGACGAATTAAAGGCAATTGTGGAAGCTGATGAAACTCAATCCATGGCTGAATTAGCAGCAGCTTTCGACGTTAGCATCAAAACAATATTGGTCCATTTGCGTCAAATTGGCAAGGTAAAAAAGCTTGACAAATGGGTACCCCACGAACTCAATGACCGCCAGCGCGAAGTACGCGTGGAGACGTGCCTTGCACTGCTCAGCAGGCATACAAATGAAGGAATTCTGAACCGCATTGTTACTTGTGACGAGAAATGGATCCTGTTTGACAATCGTAAGCGCTCAGCAAGTTGGTTGGACCCTGGTTCAGCACCCAAACAATGCCCTAAACGAAAACTTACCCCTAGAAAAGTGATGGTCACTGTTTGGTAGTCTAACGCGGGTGTAATTCATCACAGCTTCTTGCCAAACGGGACAAGCATTACTGCAGATGTGTACTTAGAAGAACTGAACACAATGATGGAGAAGCTCGCACGTTTCCAACCAGCTTTGGTCAATCGTTCGGTTCCACTGCTCCTGCACGACAACGCGCGACCTCATACTGCACAGCAGACGGTCTCCAAGCTACAAGAGTTGGGGTTGGAAGTTCTCCGTCATCCGCCGTACTCACCAGACCTTGCGCCTACAGACTTCAAATGCAATACCCGAGATGCAGTACAAAATGCCTTTGAAGAATTTGTTGCCTCCCGTCCAGCTGATTTCTTCAAGAAAGGCATCAATAAGCTACCAATGCATTGGCAAAGATGCATTGATTGCATGGGTGATTATTTTGATAAATAGAAATAAAAAATATATAAAAAAATTACGCTTCCTTTATTTCGTGAAAAACGGCAATTTCATAGGTAAAGACCTAATATTATCATAGGTAAAGACCTAATATTAACGACCTGTGCTCCATGAAAATAGGCAACCCAAGAATTACAAATTATATTTCATAGGCAGCTCATGGACCCGGGTTGTTGATGTAGCTCAGGAGAGACTAAATGCTGTCAGCGGATGGCTTCAAAGAAACTTACTTAATGCAAATGCCAGTAAAACCAAATTTATTTCCTTTACGAGCACAAACAGATCACCCCCCACAGAAGCACTTAAGCTTAGACTCCACTGTTGCTAAAATAAAGATTTTTCAGATTTCCAATGCCAACAACTCGAGAAGTTAGGCAGTACTAAGTACTTAGGGGTAATAATTGACCAAAACTTGTCATGGTCAGCACAGGTAGACGCGGTTTCAAAACGGCTTAAAAAACTTATACATATTTTTAGAAAATTAAGAAAGTTGCTGACCTAGACCTTATTAAAACCGTTTATCTCTGTTTGTGCCAATCGGTCATAAACAACTGCTTGATAGTATTGGGAGCAACATATAAGAAACACCTACTCAAAATAGAAAAAACTCAGCGAGCGATTCTAAAAGTAGGTTACCACCGACCGAGAAGATACCCCACCCATAAACTCTACTCCGAATGCCAGCTTCTCACGGTTTGCCAACTATATATATCTGCAGCTATCCTCTACTTTCACAAACACGCTAAACAACAGGCTCGAATTTCACACAGATCACTAAGATGGGAAGATCCCGCTTTTAAAACTTGTTATGCAAGAAGATCTAGCTGTTACATGGGACCTTATCTTTACAAACAAGTGTAGAAAAATTGTTCAGGAATGGTTGCAAGATAAAAATTGCAATGAGACTGAGGACCTACTTTAAATGAATATTTAAACCAGACAGACAGACACACTTATTTTCAAATTTATAACATAAATTTTATAACCTACGGTAGGGAACACAGTACATTACACGAGAACGCACAAACCATCATAATCTCTCTCACACTCACACAATCACACCCAAACACATACACACATATAAACCCACATATGCACACACAGTTAAATCGCTATGCACTCAATGTTATAAACAGGAAAAAGTACCTTAATGGGAAGACACTGGTCTCCACAACACAGGAAACCCAAGTGTGGAGTCCAGCGTACTGCTCAATGAATGCCATCTGTAAATATTGTAAAAAATTGTTATCTGTACCATGTATCAGTTGATTGTGTATAATTTGTGTATGTACTGAATAAATAAAATTTCATTTCATTTCATTTCAAATTTCAATAAACATTTAAATAATTCTGTTTTAAATTTATTCATTGGTAGTTCCTTTAAACTTACGGGTAATTTATTATATATACGTATCGCCATGCAATGCACGTAATTGCTAAAGACAGACAGTTTTTGATAAGGTACGTACAGTTTATCTTTGTGTCTCGTCTGCCAATCACTTTATTGTTAGTTTCAAATAATTGCTTATTCTGTTTGACAAAACATCAAATTTCAAATATGTACAGTGATAAAAGTGGTAAGATAAGTGATTTAGCAAACAAGAATCTGCAACGATCCAAAAAATGTGTCCCAAAATCGATCGTACACTATAAAATAAGCCCATATCTGAGTACTGAGGCAACATATCCATGATAGGCAAATTTTGCAGCTACATCCGATACAACCTGCACTATTTGTTTAAGAACATATATAAATCGTTCAAGTTTTAAGCAGACATGACTCACGTGGTCCTTCCAATTGCATTGATTGTCCAAGATAACACCAAAAAATTTAGTGGAATTTACAATGTCTAATTGACTATTATTAAATTGAATGTCAAGTTCAGGAATTTGAGAATGTATGTCTGAAAGATTATAATTTTGGTCTTGTCAATATTAAATAATAATTCATTATTATCTAGAAAATTAATTATGTCAGTAAGTGATTTATTTGCCTCTTTTTCAGCGTCATGTTTATTTTTAGTTTTAATTGTAACTGTCGTGTCATCTGCAAATAAAATACATTCATGGTCAATATTTTTTGGGAGGTCGTTAATTTAAACTTAAAACAATAGACGCTTCCTCGAGGAACTCCTTGTTTGTTGAGAAATTATTTCCTCAATGGACATCCTTATGGTAATTTATATTTTACTTAGAGTGTTGCCCTTCAACCGAGAAATTTCCACACATTGTTCTCTATAACTTAGATAACTTTGCAACCAATGTAAAGCTTTTCCCCTTATTCCATAACGTTCTAACTTTGTCAAAAGTATTTCATGCGATACACGATCAAACGCTTTTGACATGTCTAAGAAAACAAACACAAGATATATTCCCTGATTCAACTATTCCGTTGCTCCTTTAATGAAAGAATAGCAAGCTGACGATGTAGAGCAATTTTTTCTGAAACCAAACTGTTAATTACTTAATATATCGTGTTTTGCAAAGAATGAGTACAATTTATCATAAACGGCTCTTTCAAATGCATTAGATAAAACTGGTACAAGCCTTACTGGGCGGAAATTGCCTATATTGTTCAATTCTCCTTTTTTATACAGCGGTTTCACTATTGATTTTTTTAACCTACTAAGAAATACACCCTCAGATAATAATAAATTTATTATGTGTGTCAACGGTGTTACAATATATTTAGCAGCAGCCTTCAAAGTTTTTGTACACAGGTGATCATATCCAGTAGATTGTGTGTTTTTCAGTCCCATTATTATTTTTAAAATGTCAGTTTCATTCAATGTTGTCATAAAAATTGTACTATTATTTGTTTTTATTTTAGAGAAATTATGCTTAGGTTTATTATTTGATCCATTTAAATTTGCAGTAACAATAAATTGCTGATTGAATGCCATACATATGTTGTAAGGATTTGTATAAATGTCAGTTATATTTTATTTCTTCAATTGATTTAGATAAATTACTTTGCTCTGCCATAATTTTAACACTTTCAAATATTTTTCCAATTTTTGCGAGCTTAAGAAACACTTCTTTAGTACTTTTGTATACTCATCATACTTTACTTTGTTTTGTATTTTATTGTCCCTACAATTGTCAGTACAACTTTTATTCGATTCGAGTGACGGCAATATCTTAGTCTAATTAGTACTCCTAAATATATCTGATTGTAAAAGTACAAAAAACCCATCGAAATAACAAAACAATTAAAAATGTGAATGTCAAAAGTAACAAGACTAATTGTTGTCAGCCCATCCATCAAGTTTATTTACTTGCACAGAATACAGGATTTGAGTATATTAAATTCATATTTTTTTTATCAAAAGGTTATTTTGCGATCGGCGAATACGTCACAGAGAAGGCCGTGGGCGACATGATGCTGATGTTGGAAGATTTCTACTACGAGTACTCGGTCGTCATGATGAGGAAGAGCTCTCCATACACCGAGAAGATAAGCCAGCTGATAGGCCGCCTGCACGAGTCAGGACTCATGCTGGCATGGGAGCAACAGGTTTTTAATAAAAACCAAGTGTTTGACTTCTGTGCCTAAGGTTTAACAGAACGGCCATGATAAAGTGTTTGTCATTTACTACAATTAGCTCAGCTTGTCTGCAAGTTCTTGCCATGTTTAGTCTAATCTTTCTCTTATTATAAAAATTTTTATTCTGGAATTTTTACTTAGAAGTGTAATTTGAAACTGTATTAAACATTAATATTTCAGGTTGCTTTAAAGTATCTCAACTACAACGTGCAGCTAGGCGTGCGCATATCACGATCTAAACGAGATGTTGATGTCGAACCACTTAATCCAAAGCAGATTATGGTAAAAACATTTCTATCATTTGTTATTGGAATCAATTATTCGATATTTTATTTGATGTTATTTTTAGTTATTTATAATCGATACGTACTAAGATCCGCAGAAACTAATCGAATGATGCACTTTCTTTTACAGGCGCACTAGAATTATTGTCGCTATTTAGATACAAGCCAACTTATTATACAGTATGGATACCACTTATGGGCAATAAATGAAACCTCATACTTGTTATCGCCTTTTCTAATAGTATACAAAAAATGAAAAAAATCGGTCCAGTAATTAGGTCAAAAACCAGAGTTTTAATTTGGAGCAAATTCGTAGAGACTCACTCTGTAGATTTGCTACACTAAGTCAATGAGTCAATGAACTTGAATTAACATTATTTAGTACTTAGTTGGAGAAATGCGACGTTGCCACGTAGTGCGTTATTTGCCGAGCGCGGGAATTCCCGTGAGTGGGGCGCGTGCAGGGTGGACACACCAGCTGTTCTGCCGCCCTACCGTAAAAGGATGCTAAGTGCAAAATCATATTTTTGAGAAAAATGACAAAAACCCGCCAAACTTATTTTCATAAGTTGTATGTAAGATAGCATGTTATAATCAGTTAGTTACCACTGTTTTGTAAAGGGAATAATAATCGGTTAATAAATAAGTTGAAAGAGAAAATGATCCGAGATTATGTTTATAATGTTTAGCTTTAATCACTCAGTACATAGTGTTTTTAAAATTATCATAACGGTACTTAAAAGCGTTCTTATTAAAAATTATTAAGTGTAGTTAGAGATAAAATAAATAAAGAAGTAGACAGTGAAATCTTATGAATAGATATAATATTATGTTTATATTAATATCTTATTACTAGACTGGACGAGTCCAATCGCTCCTGTTAAAATTCATAAATTCAAACGTAAAAACAAAAAATAAACATTTATAATAATAGGTACATAGTCCATTCCTTGAAATAATTTGTTAATTGTTAATAACAATAATAATAAAAACTCTAATAATGCAAAAATACGCTTATTTTAGTGCATTGATGATTATCATAGTTCCTTTTCTTGTAAATATGTATTGAATACCGACATTGCACCTTTTGCACTATTTAAGACTTATGTTTTTTGCCAACTGGGAAGTTATGTTTCGTCACTCGTCAGTTCACCGCTAGACTTCCGGGCCGCTGCGCATGTGCCTACTGCAGAGATTTTTGATACTCGCGCTCGTGCATTGTGCAGTGATTATTGTAAACTGTGGTTAGGTTAGGTAGTTTAATTTATTCAGTATTAATTTTTTATGGTGAAATTGACACTGGGTACTTGACTTTTGTGTGTTTGTAAATAGTGTGTTTATTTTATTTGTTGGTATTTATTTTTTACGGTGAAATTGACATTACTTGACTTTTGTGTGTGTTTTTTAACAAAATGCCGCGACAACAGCATTTTTACAGTGTTGCAGAATATACAGACATGATTTTAATGTATGGTGAACGTCGCCAGAATGCAATGTTAACTTTAAGTACGTATCGGGACAGATTTGGCGCAACTCGCACCTGCCTTACTAGTGTCCGGACAATCTTGAGAGCTGTCCAGAGGGTCAGGGAAAATCAGCCCATAGTACCCAACACTCATGACGGAGTTGCTCCCCGTCACGTTCCATTCTCTTTTGAACAAAGAAGAGTCTTAGACCATTTTGATCGCAACCCAACCTGCAGCCCTAGACAAGCTGGGCGTGTGTTTAGAGTGAGCCATAGAACTATACATAAAGTGCTGAAAAGGGACAAACTACGTCCTTATAAATATCGAAAGGTGCAGGCGCTGCTTCCTCGTGATAAGCCGATTAGAGAGTTTTACTGCCACTGGGTACTAGAAAAAACAGCTCAAGATCCACGTTTCTTATCAAATTTGTTTTGGACAGACGAGAGCACGTTTACTCGAAATGGCATATGGAACCGAAAAATCATGCGTCATTGGAGCCATACCAATCCTCACTTATTTAGAGAGTCAGCTCATCAATACCGGTATTCCGTTAATGTTTGGGCAGGCATTCATAGAAACCAAATAATCGGTCCTGCTTTTATCGACGGAAACCTAAATGCTCAGAAGTTTCTAGATCTGCTTAACGGTCCAATATCTGAATATTTAGATGGATTATCTGTAGCAGCTAATTCGCTTGTATGGTTCCAGTTAGACGGAGCACCTCCGCACTCCGTACTCCTTGCGAAAGAGCGGCTTAACACCATGTTCGGCGCACAATGGATTGGGCGTTATGGCCCCCATAGATGGCCAGCGCGGTCACCCGATCTCACTCCTCTCGACTTCTTTCTATGGGGATTCATTTAAAACGAAGTTTACTCGCGGATCTTCGAAAGCGAAGTGGAACTGCACAGTCGTATTTTAGCCGCTTTTGATAAATTAAAAGTCATGGCCTCCGATCCTGAGCGGAATCTGATGAGCAGAGTTCGGGACAACATTTTTAGGCGATGTAACATGTGTATTGAAGAACGTGGCGGACATTTTGAAAATTTGAAAATTTAATACACATTTTCCATATCTCTTTTTTTAACTAGTGCGCCATGATTGGGTTTATATTCAGTTCAGTTAAATCGCGACGAAATGAAAAAGTGCGGTTAAAAAATGAATAGTAAGTGATTTTTTTTCATTACGACGCAAACCGTAAAATAACAATCGATGATGGCGGCGCCGTGCTGCCTAATCGCGCCATGCGTGTGCATCGTTGCCACTCTTCTGCCGAGGCTAAGGTACGTTGTCTAAACAGAGTGTTATACTTATACTGCATTTATTTTGCTATTTATTTTGTTTGAAAATGAAAGTTATTTAATTTGCGGTTTTTCGCGTAATATTCGATTGTGTTATACTTCTGTGGACTATTATTACTTGTGGTTTCATTTTTGGCCCATGAGTGGTATCCACACTGTATATGTATGTTTTTTGTATAATTTACCAGCAAGATGAACAAATGTTTGAAAAGATCAAAAATCAATACTTAATTGCTAGAAATAACATTGAAAGTGACTATATAAATATAAAAGTCTGCATTTTTCTAGACCGATAGGTCGACAAGATACCAAGACTCCTCTTTCTTCCCAACTTAAAAAAGAAATTTAGTATATTTTATGTAACAATATTTATTTTCAATATTTGCAGGGCATTTATTTGATCTACGGAGTAGGTGTGACGAGTTCTATCGTGCTGTTTATAATGGAACTAATGTTTGGAAGAAAGCAGAGAGATAAAAACAATGATGTTTTGCTATGATTAAGTCATTTATTTATTGACGTACAATGTACTATATACAATTGAATAAAAAATATATATAAATTATTAATTGTAGTGCACCTTATTGTGTGTAGTTGTAAATATTATTTGAACATTAAATAGTGTATAGCGTTACAAATCCTAAACTTCATATCTAAATAATTAATTTTGCATACACTAAACCTATCTACTACTATGTACTTACATATATTTCAATAGAATTAATTTACTGTAAATGAACTTCAAAATTATCGTAATATTATCAGCGTACTACAATACCTACGAAGGGACCGCAAGATCACGGTCGTGACGCGTAGACCGGACCGGTACAGCGAGCTGACTACGGAATTCACGAGAGCGCCCGAGCAGTACCCAGCGCGGAGCGTTGAGAACGCACGGCTGCCAACCGCTCGTTTCTAATTCCCCCACTTCGATTGCCACGGCTGCTGAGGGTGGCTGCGGCCTTATGACGGCTGCTGCCAAATCTTGGCGTACCTAAGACATCGAGTCGGGCCCTGTGTTGGCCGGCAGCGTTGTGACTCGCAGCAATATCGCTCACTTGGCAATAAGGCTGGTACGGGGTTATCGTACAATCTCGGGTGAGGCTTCCTGCGTGTTGGCGGGTACTAGGGACTGGAACCTGGGGCCTGGAAGCGAGAGCCCTCGCGTCGCTATAGGAGTGGCACTTGGAGGCGCTCCGGGGCAGGGGTCACCTACCTGCACTTCAGGAACTGGAGAGGCACAGAGCTGAGCTGCGCCTACGGGCTACCGAAGCGTGGAACTCCAGGCTGGCGCTTTCAGGCACCGGAATCTGGACTTCCGAGGCAATTCGTCCGGCCTTCCAACTTTGGTTGCGTAGGCGATTCGGTTTCTTGACATAACGTCTGACTCAGGTGCTCTCGGGACATGGTTGTTTCGGATCGATCGGGGACCGACTGCCAGGTACTACAACTGTGACGAATGCCTCGATGAGATGGCTAAGCACATGCTTGAGCTAAGACCCACGTGGAATGTGGAGCGCAGCGTGCACAGCTCTGTATTAGGTGCCGATATCTCGCACCCGACCGTGGTTCGCGCTATGGTCTAGAGTGAGAGGTCGTGGCTGGCGGTGTAAACCTTCTGCGAGGCTATAATGCTCACGAAGGACGTGGCGGAGAGGGCAAAGAAGTAGATTGCATCCTCTCTTCTACTTCGTCGCCATTGCGCGGGATGCCGGAGGGTAGCTTTCATCACCGAGAGCTTCCTCACCATGAGCTTCCGGTGGTGGTTTCGGGGGATTCTGCCTCAGGTCCAGGGCTCGAAACGGAGCGTGCACTTTCTGCGACTCATCTCATGAGGAACGACTACAGACGGTCCCATCTCTCTCAGGACGTCACCAGCGCTGCACAGAGCGCCGGCAAATACTGTCGGGCCTAGAACAGAATGCGCAAGCTCCTCGTAGCCCGGCTTCATGCGTCAAGGCGGAAGCCACAGGTTTTTAGCCGGTAGAATTTTTTTTTTGGTTCATCGGCAAAATTGTGCAGGGGAAATGGTGGGAAGGGCAAAATGGTGAATTGAAAAGGTCTGCCCACAACAAGGTCAATTACATGTTTATCTTTAAACACTGTTTTATGTATAACAAAGATAAATGAAAATGTCAGTTCCAGGTGACTATTCTAAAGACATTATTGTTGAATAACCTTTTTGGTGGTGAGGCCTTCCATGTTTATACAGCATTTAAAATTGAGAGACATCTACATCGCCTTTCAAAATAACTGTTGAGATTTTGTGGATTCAAACGTTTTAATAAATACCAATACAGTAAATCAGGTATTAACACAGCAGCTATTATCATACTGCAAGAGAAATGGCAGCTGTAGAAGCTGTCAGCTGAAAACTGTCAGAATTGCGAGCATCTTATGAAAACTAGGTGCTGTATCGAGATGAAGAAGAATTTAAAATTTCCTCATTTGAAAAATTCGCACCAAAATATGCAAGTAAAATCTTTCATTTCAATTAAGATTCAATAGAAAATAAATGTAGCAATGCAAATCGATTTTAAATTTGAAGAACAACACTATTACGACATACAGAAAACATAGGTCATTCTGCATGTTTCCATCGTAAAGCAAAAAATGGAATTTGAATTGATGTTATATTAAACAATTACAGAGAACAAAGACAAATTATATTTCAGTGTAAAGTTTCGCTGGATATGAAAAAGGGAATTAATTGATAGTTTTTAAAAATGCATTGAATGTGACTGTCTGAAGTGTATCTTTCGTTTAATTGTTTATGATACCTATAGTTTTGGGATTCAAGTATTAACTTTTTATGCCAAACATTATTATATTTACTTTGCATTCGAGCTCGCACTTTGCGATGAGAAATGGTATCTTTTGACTTGTCTATCATAGAAGTGGGCGTGGGCTCTGAAAAATAATAAGTGGGTGTAAACAAAACTTAAACATTACCGGTTGCACTTTTGTACTGGAAGCAAAAAGTAAGAAGGTAAGGGTGCGTTTTCATGGATGGCTTTATCAATAGGTACATCTAGTACTATATTGTTTTAAGGCAGTTAATATTTAAAATAGGGCAACCTTGTCAAAGAGCACAAATCTTTACTATTACTATTTTTACTAAGCTTTTTTTTAAAATGTTCATGCAACTGATGGTTAGGTGTCATCCGCACCCATACATAATTAGTCGTAGGGTTTAATTTATCATACTTGATATAATGTATAATGATAAAATGTATTTACTTTATGTATAATTGAAATTTACTTGATATTGACTAATAATGCAGTTGTCGTACATATACAGTCAAGTTTTATCATTATAGAATGAATTTTGAAACTTTTTACTGCAGTGAATCTCCATAAAATGCATTTTAATTAATGCACATTTCCTCAAATACAACTACATAATAATTAAAACTTTTACATTTATTTTAGTATTTAGCTCCACGAGAAGCAAAAGCTTCTAATTTAAGTAAAACTACCGCTACCACCATATACGAAAGCCATCCTTGAAAAAGCTTTTAATAATTCAAGCTAGGTCCTAATTAGAGTTGCACACTGCCGTACAAAAGTCTTTAAATGAATACGAAATGAGATCAACTGCAACATTAAAGCTTTATATATACAGAAAGGGTTGAAAACATTTTGGTTTTTATGGAGCCATAGGATGTGGTTACTGGATTTATAAATGCTAGTCAAACCAGTTTCTGTATAAGTATACTATTATTATTATTATTATTATTTTGTTTTATGGCAATCAGCTGTTGTTACGACACAATAACTATTTCTGCCAATTTCAAGTATTAGTATACACACGTACTACACGAGGTTAATAATTTTGTAGCGATCAGTTGAGTAGAACTTGCAGTATCTCGAGCATTGAGTTACCTTGAACAATACAAAAACAGGGGGATGAAATAAGTTTTTACAGATATTTTTAACATAGAAGAGTATAATTTATAAGGGCGTCTGGCCATTGTTAAGAAGAAGATTAGCAATAGGGGATAACTTTATAGCAACGGAGGACGGTAGTGGGATGTCTTCAAATTTTGAAAGAATGTTCAAAACTAGGGAAATCAAGAGTTCTAAAAAATTGTCATTAGGGGAGCAGGAAGAAGTAGGGGAGAAGGCATTATCAGATTTAGTAGATGGAGGGTTAGCAATAATAGCGTTATGGGCAATTTTGTCATAGCCTGGAGATAAAGACGGACTGGGTTTTAATGGTTTGTATATTGTTTTTTTTTTGTAAGAAAGATTCAGTGAAGGAGAACTTTTAGAAGCATCTGCGTACGATTTTTTAACTGAAGGGAAGAGGGATGATGCTTCCTTGAATGATATGTTCTTTTGGGACATGGTAATTTTAATATTCTTTTGCCGGGAATGTTCCGGGCAAGATTTGTCAGTTGCTAAATGAGGGCCTGAGCATTGCAGGCAGGAAACTTCAGAGGATGCAGGACAAGAGTCACCTGAGTGAGTTTGTGCACATCTGAAGCAACGAGCACTGGATCGGCATTGGGCTTTCACATGGCCAAATCTACAACAGTTTAAGCATTGTATGGAAGGCCAAATGTATGGATCAACGGTTAATGATGAGTTAAAAATAAACACTTTATCAGGTAAGCATTGTCCAGAGAAAGTGATCACTACAGATCCTGTGGGGGTCCAAGTGGAACCAGACTCCATGGACACTTTTCTGTATAAGCGACGCGCCTTCAAAATTGTTATATCACCTTGGCTTGTGGAGATTGTTGATACAACTTCCTCCATAGACCATGAAGTTGGGATCCCGCAGATCAGCCCCATTCTTGTTATATTATATGTAGGAATTAAAGCTTTATAGTTATGAGATTTAAGACTCGGGTTTCTGAGAAACTCGTTTGCTGCACATGCAGATGAAAATTCCACAGAGACCCGATTTCTGCCAACACTCTTTATACCATCATTTTTAATATTTTTAATGTTTGATGTAAATAAAAATTTTCCAAAATTTAAATGATTAAATGTACTGCCTGACTTAGGGTGAGTTTCTGACCTGGACACATGAACAATGAAAGGACCTTTGTCAGAAGGATGGTAAGATTTTTCTTCTAAAAGACTTGGATGAGTGTAAATAAGGTTATTGGTTTGAGATGGAAGAGCATTCGAAACAGATTTTTTAGGAGTAGGGGACGAATCCCGATTTATACTTGGACGTTTTCTTGTTTGCACATGTTGAGAGAAAGGGTCAGGGGAGTTGTTGACATCAGAAAACGGGATTGGGTCTGGGGGCTTAGGAGGGATTGGAACACAATCCATAATTCGTATAACCACTTACCAGGCGAGGAAGAGAAAAACAGAAATACTTAAAATAACTCAATGATGATAACAAAATCACCAAAATAACCGACAAATAACGAAAACCGTGTGTACACCGCAAACGAAAAATTGACAGTTCATAAGTATACTATGCGGTATTATGTGATTACTGACAGCTGTCAAAGTATTTTTGAAGTATGAGTTTTGTTCATTTTATTTATGCATTACCACAATATTGCTTTCTGAAATTTTTTTTTTAATTTCTTTAGAAAAACAACAGCGTTACAATACAATATTTCTATATATTAAATTAATCTTAATTAGATTAATTCATAAAAATTACAATTACAAAACATATTCAAATATAAGGTATACACCAAAATACTTATGGAACTAAAGATCATATCAATACATACAAGAAAAAGCTACTTATTTTTTTATCTTATTTTTAAATAGCCCAGTACAGTTTTAGTCAAATACCTACGTATTAAAATTATTATAACCTGGTTGGATAATGAAAACTTGGTTGCTATGATAATAATAAAAATTCAGTAAATATTTTCCCTTTTTACATTCTCTAAATGAAAATAATGTTTAATGTCAATTTCTGGATTACATAGTAAGGGCGCGTACACATAGAGCGTCCGATTTTACAGGACCGATTTTAACGGATCCGTCGCTACTAGAGGTAATATTCACACAGCATTTTCAGGATCGATTTTAACAGATCCGACTGCTGTGTGTGCAGAACCCGCGCACCCTCGTGCCAAGCCTCGCGCGGTTTCGATTCAAACGGACAGTATTTCCTTTGTTATTGGGTCCGGACTACTGTCATGTGTGTGAACTGGCTCATACAAATAAATACGCTAGTTACATATACGTTTAATCGGACCTGTAAAACCGATTGCGCCCTGTTTTGTCGGATTGGTATTTTTTACTGGATCCGGAATACTGTATTCTGTGTGAACTCGCTCATACAACTACATACCTAATAACATATACGTTTAAAGGGACCTGTAAAGCGGACGTGTGTCTATGTGACTATGTGTACGCGCCCTAAGGACGGACTCTTGTTTGACATTGCATGGTATTAAAAAAACATAATTTATTGAATATAAAATAAGGTATCATGAATAAACAATAAGGAAAAAGTGAAACCACCTAATATATTTTTGAGTTATAAATAAGCTTCCGTAAAAACATGTCACAAATACAAATATAGCTTCATATACACATTATACATAACACATTTTTATCCACCTACATCCTAAAAATAAAATATCCTGAATACATTTTATTATATCCCAACACAGTCGTCCCATGTAAAATAAAATAAAAAAGGCTCATCTTTTCCTCGACATCCGTTATTTGTCACAAATGAATCTTCCTTTGAGACTTGTACTGCACGATGCCGCAGGATAACGTTTTGAGGAACTTTTCCAACGCATATATTTTGTCCTCTGCTTGGGGCTACTATGGAGTCTGACAGTAAAAATGTGCCTTCATGACAGAGCAAAAACTAACTACCAGCTGAGTAGTATATTTTAAAATTTGTGCAAACTTGAAAGTTATTAATATTTTTGAGGTAAAGTTTAAAGTTTGATTGAGATGCTTGATTAAAGTGCTTCAGTTCATATAACATGCGCAATACAATCACAGTATCTGAATATAATTAAATATATTTAAGGAACATTTATTTGCTGAATAAAAACATAAATTAATATATTAACTTGTCCCCCACAAGTTATTTGTGTACGTAAAGAAATATACTATGTTTTAATAAAAAAGTTCTCACGAATTTATTATCGATATAACATCAAACACAAACCAAATCTATTCCTGCTTTAAAAAAAATTGTGCTAGCTATATGTGATATAAATAAAAAATAGATCCTTAGACAAACACAGCAACGGTATGGCCACTCAGCCGTCAAATTATGCAATATCATAACATAATAAATATTTATCCTACAAGTGTAACTTCGAAAAGTTCTCTCAAAACCGGTACGTAGTACGGTTTTTAACTTGAATAAACTTTTTATCTACTCCGCTAGAAAAACATTTTATTCCATTTTGCAGAAGTTATATATACGCTTTCCGGCTCGCAACTGTTGGTTTCATAATCCTTACAACGCATTTACCAAAAGTTATTTGACACTACAAAAGCTTTTTTTTTGTGTTTCAATGTGTCGTGTGCAAGTTTTCACCTTAATCTTACGATGCGAGCGAATAACGGAAGTTTCATTTTAGTTGCGCAAAAAAATCCTTACTAATTTTCATCTCAGATTAAAATAACGACCGAGTGGCATGGAGGTAAGTAGACTTGCCTTATGCTGTTGAGAAATAAATATTTCATTTCATTTCATTTCTCCGTTTTACTAGAGCCCTACCCACTAACAACCACCTGTATGACTCTGGCAATCTATTGCCTCACAACCATCATCTGATGCGACGGCCAGTTGGAAAAAAGGTTACAAAGGTACAAGTCCGGTAATGGTTGCTTATATGCATTTATATATGTATGTATCATCCGTAACACAATATCTACTTTCTTTGGGGCTTTGCAGTCGGTGTTTTTCTGGGAATTTTTTTTTGTTTGTATTTGCTTTGATTTTTTTTCTACATTCGGCTTTTTGAGAGATTATACTTTTATGCACTTTATTCCTTGTCTTATTTTTACAGCTGATTTTTTTTTGCAATTCATTAAAATTAACTTAAAATTAAAACTTAATTTTCATAAAAATTTAAATACTTGCACCAACACGGCGCGCATAACTAAAATTCAAAATCCACTTCAGAAGATTTAGAGTCACTTCAGAGTCTTAACTCCAACTTGAAACTGCTTGTGGTACTCACCAACACAGTTAGGTTTTACTATTATGGGTTTTCTAGCGGCGTAATAGATTTCTATGAACTCATGTAGTGGTGGGTAGTCGTTGAAAGATAAAAGTGATGAAGTTTGACTTAATAGTTTAGGTAATCATTAATTTTCTTCTTATTTATTCCTCTCTTTAAAGTTTTAAATGTGAAAGAGAATTTGTTTGCTAAGATTTCACGCCTGGACACCAGAATTGATTATTATGAAATTGATGTATGCTAGTCATTAAATTTTCATAAATTATTATCGAGGGTTCTTAAAAAAGAGGCATGAGAATACAAAATTAAGTACCGTTGCATACGTGCACCTATTACAGTTATGTAATTTGAAGGTTTGGGAGCGTAATAAATAAGTGAAATTGACAGGTGCAGACTATATATTCGTATCAAATCCAAACTAAGCAGGTCACCAAAAGCCTTAACACATTATTTTGAAAAACTAAAACTTATAGTATCAGGTCAACCTATCACAAATTGTTAATAAGCTGCTGGCGTCTATTGTCCTGGAAATTTCTACAGTAGAGTGACTAGGCATCTCTATTCTCTTGTATATGCAGGATCTTCGTCTCCGTCATCACTCTCCATCAGGGGACAAAAAAATACAAACGCAAATAAAATAAAAAACTTCTTTGTTGGAATAAAACCAAGATTTAACGAAAGCCTTTTGTTTAGTTTACCCATGAGAGCTAACATTGTAATTAAACAGGACTAAGGTCAGGGTGGGTTCAATACAATCTCAATACAATTTGATATTTGAGGAATATCCCCGATCCATGGTCGTTGAATCTTTTTTTCCAGACAAATATAACCCTGGAGCTTTCAAGTGTAGAGTGAATAGGTACCTCTTGGACAGGCGTGTATGATCCTCGTCTTCATTGTCACTTTCCATCAGGTGAGATGGAAGACAAACGCCTGCAAATTATTAATAAAAAAAAACCGTCACGTACAAAAGGCCTTATAAGCTTAACCAACTTTAATGAATGGGTAAGTTTGTTTTATGAAATAATCTGGTTTAAACTTCTGAACTTACTATTTAACTTTGCGTTTCAGCATTTTTATGTATGACGAAAGTTTAAGCATTGCAAGTCTCAATTAAAACGCATATTTTTTTTTTCAATTTGATTCGGAATTATCCCATATTATGTTAGTAACAATATTCTTAAAAAACTATGTTAGTATTATAAAATTCATGTCACAAAAATTCCAGCATATATATGATTCTAAAATAACTGATGTCCAAATTTAAAATAATTACCTAATGTCTGATTAAAAAATGGTCATTTAGCACTCGACCAGCACGCACTGTGCCTACTAACCCAGTGCTTCAATATTTCCGAATCAAACCGGTCATTGAACGTTACCAGGAGTCCGTTGGTGCTGTCCCGCACACGCGTCATCATCGATGCTGCCCTTTTGCGCATTATTGCATGAAAACTATCCACTTGCGCAGCTGCAAACATTTCCGAAGCGCTACAGTAACAAGGCAGCCCCAACAGAATCCTGAAACCGTTATTATATCGAACGCGCACAGCATTGAGTGTCCTCTTGGTGTAGTTTACCCACAGGCTGCATGTGTAGAAGATTTCACTTCTTTATTGCAACGTGCAAACCTGCGGGCCAACATATTACACCTGACTGACAATGCTCTGCGCTCCCTCTATATCCAAATCGTCGTTTAGTGACTCCGTGACTCAGTGCCCCAAGTACTTGAATTTCGAGACTCTTGCTAAAGAAACACTATTCAAAAGCACAGGTGGAATATTAGCGTTAGTTTTATTTCGTGATTTAAAAACCATTAGCTCGCTTTTAGCTTCATTGTACTTGAGGCCATGGGCCTCGGCGTATCGCTCACACATAGCAACCAACTTACGCAGACCGCTAATCGATGGGCTCAGCAACACCATATCATCCGCATAACTAATATTGTTCATAGTTACTCCGTCGATAGAGCAACCGACCATGGTGTTACTGAGCTCAGCAATCAGCCCATCTACGTAAAGGTTGAATAGTTTCGGTGATGACAACCTCCCCTGTCTCACCCCGCACTCTAACTTATATGGCTCAGACGAAGACTCAGCCCACTGTACATAATTTGTTTGGTTATTGTACCAGTATTTAAAAATGGTACAAACTTACTTAGGCACAGTAATATTACGCCACAGTAGATCATAAGACACGAGGTCCAAGGCCTTAGAGAGGTCGGGAAAACAGGCAAATACGGGAGTATTTCTAGCTGTATATTATTGGACAGTCTGCTTAAGACAATATTTATTTATTTATTTATTTATTTATTTCTAGGCATAACTACAGATTACAAACCATCTTATAACTAAAATTATCAAGTACATCTTATAGGTATAAGTTTGCAGTCCGATAAGAGCTACGCACAGCGTTTTCAAGAAATATATTAAACAAGTAACCAGTTAAATTATTATTAAACAAAAATACAATTGCAATTGGAGAAAAAAAGAAAATAGCGAACAACAAGTGCAGTAAATATAAGTTTTACAAAATGTCAATATACTGCGCTTTCTGTTGACACACCCGGCGTAAAGCCAAACTGAGCATCATTTATTTTTAAATGTTGGCATAACTGTGTTTCAAGCACGCTGTCCAATACTTTAGCTAAGATTGTTGCTATAGAAATAGGCCTATAGTTTTTTAAATCAGATGCATCTCCTGTTTTGTTTTTCATCACTGGCACGACCACCGTCCTCATCAGATCCTCCGGCAAATAAGAATGTCCGAAACAAAGAGTGTAGAACATAGATATTACACGAGGCAAGTGCACGCCTGCATGCTGTAAGTGCTCCACACTCAGTGAGTCATGACCTGGAGACTTCCCCTTCTTCATATTATGAATTGCTCTAGCGATATCTTTAGTAGAGAAACGTACCTTTATTGCCCGAGTACTCTGTTCGGCTTCAAACTCGGCCTTTGGTCATTTAAATTAACAGCGTTTTTAAATAAATCTGCAATTACATTACTTTTATTTATGCCCGCCACACTAGTCGAATACCTGGATTTAGGATGTGTTTTACGAGTTTGCTTCCAAAAGTTTTTAAAATCTTTACGTGAGTGATGTTCAGCAATAATATTCATTTTCATTTGCTCTTTGTTGTTCTGGCAATATTTAAGCTGATTTTTAAATAATTGTCTACTACAGCGCATCCCCTCATGTATTGGACCTTTGAACGGTTTTCCACATAATACCCAACTTTGGAAGCAAACTCACGCCTTTTTATGGGCTTCTTTAATGTACCTATTCCATCCTGTGATGTATTTCTTACGTTTTTTAATTATATTGCAACTCATTTCAGATGATCTACTTAAGACATCTACAATAGTGTTATACATCTCATCCAAAGCTACTCGATGAGTTTTGTCATTACACATTTTGTCACTACATGTTTCAAATTCTTGCGGGAAATCGAAGTTTTTAAACATATTATTACAAGACTCGTGGTACTTTTTGATTTGAGCCGCATCTCGTTCCCCCCAGATAGTCATATTTATAATATTACCCCTGTTCATAGTCAACTTGGTCACTAATTTATCAAGATTGCATTCAATTACTAGAGGGTATAACATACATAGACATCGTACATAATCCTAGCAGCGATGGTAGCCTTCCAGGCAGCTTTAGACACTAAACAATGATCTAACCAGCTAGTAGTGGCATGTACATCGCTTAAATAGGTATAAAAGTTTGAATGTATACCAAGAGGTTCAATATCAGCACATGTCAAGTATTGTTCTACACAATAGTTCAGCATTTCTAAGCCAAATAACTGACCTAGATGAGCATTAAAGTCTCCTAACATGAAAACGGACTCCACATTCGTGTCTTCAATGATAGTACTTATCTCACCCATGCACTGACACATTTCAGATAGATTTTTAGGATCATCTGTAGGCATGTACACAGAAAACACTAGTATTGAGCGATCACCTGTAACCATTTTCACAGCCGCGATCCGCACACTGCTACACTCAATCACCGACACCGAAGTAAACACACTTCTTCGCCACAGTATCGCCACTCCACCATAGGGGCGACCACGTAGTATTCCCGCTGAGGTACCCACCGCTGATTTCCCCGTATATGCGTAGTCATCATCAATGGTGCCTAGGTATGGTAGGTTGTGAGGCAATAGCCATATCTCCTGGAGGGCTACGATATCTGCTATTTCACACAAAGATCTTATGCAGTCAATAGATCGAGTTATCGACTTTCAATTAAAACTAACCATGTTAGTTGCACTAGTCATTACGGTTAGAATTAGATGTTCTAACCTTTTCTGTATAGCCTTTGTTTAAATATATAAATTTTCTAATGGATATTCCTTCTGGCCAGAGTGTATCATTCATAAACACAGACAGTTTACGCTGAGGTACAAATATTTTAAAAGCATTATATTGTTTTTGTTTCAACATATTAATTTTTTTCAATGTTATCGACTCGCCTGTTTTTGACTTTATGTAACCAATAATGTCACACTCCAACGTCTGTGGAATAACGTTAGTAATAAAAAGCGGAATTTTAATAACTGCCGCTTATTAAATTTGACATTCTGCTCATTCTCCGCCTTACCCCGGCATCCCATAAAACGGTATTTACTTTTTTTTCTGTTAACTAAGGTCCATTCATCCGTAAAGTTAACATTCGAAACTCGCGCGCTCTGTTTTGTAATCTCGCGCTCACATGCAAGCGTTCGCGGCGTAGAAACCTTGCCGCAGCTAGTTTGAGCGCACTCAATAGCTGTGAGGCCCACTTTGTTCAAAACTTTTGCTTGGTTTCATTGCTCTTGCCCCACAAAACCGGTTTGCGTTGGAACCGCCGTATCGGCCTCACCGAACGTCTCACGCGCAAGTGAAATAGCACATGTCGCTATCTTGTTGATAGGTGACAAGAACGGTTATCGGTTGCTCAGGGCCGTCCCATCAGCGTTCATCAGCATCGTTGTTATTTCTTCATTTTCTACATAGTGGGGTAGCCCTAACGGTCCACTATCCGTACAGTAGCTACTTAATAAACCACCGCCTCTTTTCATGTTTATATTCAAACAGCTGTTTTGCGGTGTTATTTTACAATTAATGAATTCTCTTTACTTCGTCTAACTTGTCTTTTGTAACATGTGTTCTTTATTAAACTAAGTTCATTTTATATGACCAGTAGGTCCTTTAGTAATCTAGTTGTGTCGATATGGTCAAATGTAACTGGCGGGAGTTTCTGCAATTCTCTCGCCACAAAAATAGGAACCTTTTCAGGATCGGTCTCTTTGAATATTGTAATTATATCCTGCAAATCCCTTTGTATTTTACCGTTACGCTTTCTCACTATTTTCTGGCGTTCTGGAACTGATTCACAAAGAAGATTTTTAGCAACTTCTACACTCTCTGAAAATCCTGAACTGCACAAGCACACTAAACTGTCCTCGTCCATGACGTCCAATTTATTTTGGACAAAAGCAAGTACTTTACATATAACTATGTTACAATTATTACACTTTATTACATTCGATGTCATTATTCTCAACGAAGTTCAATGACACGACCACTAGCGACAAGGGCGCGCGTGGTACTCCTGTTATACTACTACGCGGTAATATATTAGCGGTTTATTTGTTATTGGAGTAAAGTGCATTTTTGCTTCAGTCATCGAGATGGGTGTGAAAACTTATCGAGCATGCACATATGTTACACAACTTTACACATCATGTTTATAACAAACAGTTAACACAGGAACCATTAAAAAGTGATTTTTAAATCTCCTATATTCCTACATAGGCATCGAAATCTCAACCTTTTTCGTCGAGGCCTAGGATCATCTAGTCGACTGTGAAAATGAACCGCAAAATTAATTTAAATTTTACCGAATTCACAAATATAAAGAGACGTTGATAAAGGTGATTTCAAATCGTTAGTCTTCCGACTGAACTATTTAAAGTGGTCCCTGTGGTGGTCTGAGAAGAGCCCTTCGAGGAAGTCCTGTAATAAAACTAATTTATTATGGCAATCCTTAACTAATCCCACGACTTTACGTGTAAAATTTGATGAATTAGCAAGTTAATTATATAATACCGGTTTTATTTCAACACTACGAGTAGACAAATAATAGCCTTGTTGATATGAAATGATCACGTTAAATGTAACTTCTGGATTCATTATGTGTTTGTCGTAAAATAATTGTCCCTTTGCATGGAGTTTGGGTGTTTATCCCATGCCGTCGTTAATATTATATCTTTGCGTAGGGTTGTACGCTTTCTCACACGGCTGTTAGTGTTAGCAACGTAATGCATTCGTGGTACACAGATAGAGCTTGTTCTTGAAAAAATAATGCGAAACAAATGTGAATAATATTTTTGACAAAGCTTAATAAAAATGTTGTCTCTAGTTTACATATAATCCGAATGTATAAATGTATAAAGCTGCTGTATTCGTCATTTGTGACGATTGCAAGAAAAACAATATACTCGTGCTTCACACGTCTCCAACATCTTCCTTTATTTCGAGTTTTGTGCTCACTTTTTGTAACGATAACACTTTTTATAATTATACTAAATGCCCTAAACAATAATATAAGTATTTAGATAATATTAAATTAAATTTTATACGGTGAAAAAAAATGAAATTTTATCATCCAAAATGTATAAACTACATAAAATACGCATATTAGTGAAAACTAAAAAAGGTTCTCTGAATATCCTTCATACTCAAACAAGTTATAAATTATTACTTCCTCACACACACCATTACTAACTGAGAAAAAAGCAGAAAAAAAGTAACAGATATTCTCGAAAAATTCACGCTACCTGCCCAAGAATAGCGCGCCGTGTTGGTTACACTGCGAACATAACGGAGACGTGAAATTTACATGCCCTTTTAGTTTTATTCCCTTTAGAATGGATTTTCAGATTGCAGTCCTGCAAAATTAGAAAGTTTTTATTAACGTTATGCTTCTGCTACTCCTACGATGTAACTTAAGTGCCAGTGAAGAATTGTGTAGGTTTACTAAGGTGTAAATGTAGTTTTCTTGCGTTATGATTTGTTTTTAATGTGAAAATTCATAACTTTTTTAGAACTTTGCAAATGTAGGGGACGATATCATGACGATAAAAATGGGTGTGAAGAGTTTAAAAAAAAATTTAAGACAAAATTTCGCAGGTTCTTTTGTAATAACTTGCCACAAAATTCTTCTGCTAAGAAACTGTGTGTGTTCATTCCATTACTTATATGAATAAATGTTTCTTATTTGTAGAAATTGATCTTTATGTAGATCTTGTTTTGGAATGATATTCTGGTATGATAAATTAAAAAAAAAAAACAAGTTTTTACAGATTACACTTTGAAGAGTAAATAGTGGTGTGCCACAAGGAAGCATTCTTGGCCCGTTATTTTTTTTGTTACACATATATCAATGGCCTTCCCAAGTTGACGAAATAAAAAATTTACTTTTTGCAGATTGACAAATAATAATAAAGACATAAATAAGAGGATAAACCTTACGAAAACGTGAAAAATTGAATCAATTATTGAATTAGTTAAACTTAAATAATAACTAACAACTATGAATAGATTGTGTTATATTGGTATAGTTATAGGATGTCGATGTCACCTGTAATTAGAGTGGCATTAAGAATGTAATTTTTTTTAATGTTATATACCTATGTTTATTTTGATGTACACTCTGTTGATGACCTAATAAATTAATAAGTAAATTATAAAATGGTTACTAAATTACAATTGAAATATTAACTTGAACAGAACAAAATATTTAAGATTCAACACAAAAATATTAACAAAACTTGACATAAAATATGATAATAATAAATTAAATGAAGTCGACATTACAAAATTTCTGCGTGTATTCATTGATAAAAATTTAAATTGGGAACTATTTGTAGAGGAGGTGTGCAAAATACTTAATAGCTTCGTGTAAGTCCTAAGTCGCCTTCGTAAAACTTGTTGCCAATATACAGTAATGACAGCATATTATGGTTACATGGCATCGACTCTGCGGTACAGTTTATTAATATGGGGGAACTCAATTGAAAGTCATAAAAATTTTATTGCACAAAAGAAGTGTATACGTGCAATATTCGGTAAAGAACCGGATGCACTTAGCAAGCCCCAATTATTGAACTTTATGACATTGCCTTGTATGTACGGGAGCCCTTTAGGACGCATAATTTTTTTTATCATAATGTAGTTTGGCATAACAGTTTCAGCATAAAGTTTTTCGCATAAATTGAGATAAGCGGAATATTATACAAGCAGAATGGTTCCATTGCCATTAGTTTCACTTACTCTAATTTTCTTTATCTTAATTTAATACAGCATAAATGTAAAGGACATAACTGTTATACTTCTAAAGATAAATTATCATAAAATACCAAACGCATAATAGAAGTATCCATAACCTCTAAAGTCATAAAAGTAAAGTAAGAAAAAAACTTTTGGTGCCTAATTTGTCATAATATGTTGAGCTTGAAAGTAAAAAATAAATAATACTAGGTGCGACGTCGAGCGCAGCGAGGAGGAGCAGGTTAGTCAGTATGTTGGTCATGCCAAAAAGTGGCTTGCACGTGAATAATAAATAATAACATTTGACCAAGATTATTTAAGAAATTATGATGATGAATTGTAAATAATCATCTTACTATAATCAAAATATATAACACAATAATACAGATCCGAATTGGAACCACGTAACTTCTGTCCCGTCCTAGAGTGTTTTTATAAACCCGGAGGCGTGGAGGGAGGGAAACTACGAAATGAGACGCACCCATTCAATTGGGTTAGGTAAGGTTTGTATGTAGTTAATATACGCGCGAGCCGAGCGAGCGAAGCGAGCGTGGTGCGGCAGCACCCGGCGAAGCGTCAGAACCAAATTAAGTACCATTTCACTTCGGTTCAATTTGGTTCAAACAAACATCACGACTGCCCCTTCAGAAGTTGTCATTGTGAGAAGTTGGCATTATGCGAAGTTGGCATTGCGATAAATTGGCTTTTTGAGAAGTTGGTATTCTGAGAAGTTGGCATCTCGAGAAGTTGGCATTCTGAGGTGAGAGGGTTTTCTTCATCTAATTCGAATGTAATCAAAACTTTAGGTGTGAAAATAGGTTGCGATGTTGCATTTACCCATACGTAATACTGACTAAACCACGTTGCTATATCGTCTGTAACAACCAAAGAAGTGTTATCATTTTTAGGTTATTCATTTTACAGTTCATTTATTTTTGTCAAATTATGGTATTCTATATGTATGACTCGTCAACTTTATGCCGTAGCGTGAGATGCCAATAAATATTATGATAAGTATACGTTATTGTAAAATCATTTATTTATGAACATTTTATGATAATATATTATTATTATAAATGCAGTTATGGGGAAATAAAGTATGCCTTATGATTTATTCTGTATGAACGTTATGCGAAACAAACAGTATGCCAAAAAATGTTATGCAGCCTTATAATATGTCAATTAAATTTATGCTTCCCAATACGGGCCCTGTATGTATATTTAGAAGCAGCCATGTTCGACAAATGTAACAAACAATATTTTGTGTATACAAGAGACTATATAAGAGCAACTCTTCATGGAGATAGATTAATGTATAATGTTTTTACCCCGCTTACAATTGTATCTTAATCAAATTTACGCAATATGTGTAAAAAGATTTTATCATCTACCAAAAAACTTCATACTATTGCTTACAAATAAGTTCACAAAAGGAATTATCTAAGTGGCCAAAACTTAAATGTTTCTATAAATTATATGATATTTTTAAATATAAAAAGTGAATAGGCGGGAAAAATTATGAAAACATAACATATATATCATATGATATGACAAGTTATAGTGTAATAAATTTAAAGCCAAGAATTTAAATTTTTATAGATTTATGTATTGAATAATTTATAGTTAATGTATGATTTGAAATTTCTTGACTAGACTTATATGCATAGTGCATTGTAGTGTTTTAATAAGAACATGCGATATAGGCGTGTTAATCAAATCTGGAATTTCCTCAAAAACTTATGTACTTAGCGACCATGAATACTACGAGCTCGGCTCGTAACGTGCCAGCTTGTGTTAATCCACTTGTACGATCTTCAAAATTCTAAATTGAAATCCTATTTTATATAGCTTGTAAAGCTGATTCCTTGTTTGAAATCCAATATTTTTTTGTGAATTTAATAACTACTTAAAGTATTATGTTTAAGCTGTGATAGAGATAAAAAGAAAATTATGTCTATTTCACCACCCGAATACCAAAATCTGCTTCAAAACAACGCTTATGAAACCATTCGTATTCAAACTTTCCGACTTTAACTGAAAAAGTTCTTGTATTTTTTTTGTGAGCGCCAAACGAAAACAATTTGGGCGTTGAACATTGTTTTGCATCCATTTTTTTATTAATGCTGTAATATTTGTCTGTCACATTTAAAAGTTTGAAAAGTAAAGCTTTAATATAATGAGTGACTTATATGAGCAAATAATTAATTAATAATTTAACACTAGATTATTTGGTTTATTGAAGACAGAAACAAGAATTTTTCAGTCTTAACGTATTTTCTCTGACAATAACACCTAATTCATATGATATATTTGTAGTTCATATGAATATTGGAATCGTAAAACATTTGAGTTATAAAGAGGTTTATCAAGAATTTGTTTTTAATAGAAACCTTTATACCAGATGACTTTTTTACCGTTCGGTAAATCACCACGGAAGACAATATTTCTGCTAGACAAAATTTTGCGAACGTAAAAAAAATAAAGACTTTTACAAAAAAATTGCCAGCCAATTCGTACGATTTGTATACGATTCCATTTCGCTTTTCATTTTCGCTAAGACAAAAACTCTTTGGGAAAGATGTCTAGAATTATGGACTTGCTTAATTTCTGAATGTAGTAAATAAAAATCTTAACTAAACTAATCTAGTTCTTATCTAATATCTAAATCTTAGTTAACTAAAGATTATGACTACGTATGCAGTTACAATTTTTCGAGCCACTTTACCTGTAAAGCAAACTGTGTAAGACATTCAGTACGTATTTTAAGAAAATTTACGCGTTAAGAAACAGCGAATAAGGACTACGCCAATAGTCATTATCGAGGACACTCATAAAAGATAAAACATGCGAATTAAAGAATAATTTTGAACGACACGAATAGGTGCTATTTTATTATGCCATTTTCATTTTGTCAAAAATAAAAATGATTGTCTTTATTATTCTGGAAGAAAAACATGTCAAAAACACTTGATCACTTGAATCCTTAACAAGCCTTTTCTTAAAAAACACTACACATAACACTCTTAATTTGACTCGTTTTCTGATCCTTTTTAGATCCTTTTTAAAGACCTAAAATCCTTATAATTTAAACTCACCAATCGTTTGTCATTCATGTTTTGGCAAATAATGATGATGAGCTATGTTACAATTTGTAATTTGTTGGGGATTGCAGGGGTAAATTGTTGAGAACATAAATAAATAAAAAAAAGTGTATTGGTACAAAGTATTTTGATAGAAATAAATATAAAATTATTTTTTCTAATAAACCAGGGGTACCATCCCGGCGCAAAGGCGTGCAATTCTTTCAAGCGTCGAGTGAATAGGTATCTCGTGGATACAATACTCGAGGATTTCCATCAGGTGAGACAGAAGACAAACGACTAATCCTATTTCAAAAAAATTAATTTTAACAACTACCCAACCTAAGCAAACATTTTTATAAACTTTAAAAATATTTATAGATGAAAACAAATTACAAAATCAAATTTAAAAACAAAACATAAACTAAAATTGGCCTTTATTACTGTTTATGGATGATTTACTAAATACATGCCATTTTCATATAATAGGTCTTTACCTATGAAACTGCCGTTTTGCCGTACTGGCCATTTCAAAGGAAAATATTTTTTTTTTGACTGATAATTCTAATTTCAAGTTAATTTTTTTTGACAAACATGGAATTCTTTTTCTAAAATCGTCATTTGTTTAATAGTTAGTGTTTTGTTTTCAACACATTCGAACATTTTTCGTCATCATGTAATTATGTGCTCAAAACCGTTCCGATTCGTTTGAGCACGCTAAAAGTGTTATTAGTGCTATTGCAATCGGAACGCTAAATATCGCGCTAACATTCTGATTGTTCGTCGCTTAAGTCTAAAGTTAGAATTTCATTAAGATCTTTGACCCTGAATGAAGCAGGAGCCATTTTTTTATATTATTACAAAAGAAAATTAATAAGCAAGCTTTTAAAATCTTTAATCGACTAATAAAAACATCAACAAGTAACGTCATGTGTCAGTTTTGCCAGGCCGCTCACAGCGACCATGCTCCGTAGCTTTGGCACTGTGAGCGGGAAGATGGCGGCGTTTATGACGTCATTGATGACGTATCGATATTGCTGTGAGCGCGCTCACGGGCAATCGGAACGGGTATATGAGCGCTGTGAGCGCTGTAATCGGCAAACGGAACGCAGCAATAGTATAGTGTGTAGTGTATAGGTTATGTGTCCGGTTTAATTTCGTCGACCATTATCGATTACTCATATATACTCTAAACAACATATTTTCCAACAGATTAAATTGAATTTCAAATATTTGTTTCTTAACTTTGACAATTACTCGTTATTGTTAACGTTGTACAAATCATGATTCTACCACCAGTTCGGAAAAAACCTTCGTGATGAAGAACTGGCTAGAAACTTCGCAGATATCATTTTTTCAAAAAACATTTACAACAGCTCTTATGTCTATGCAAAATAATACTTTCTGCATTAGAGGGAAGTGAGCGACCCGTTATCCGACGCTACCGTAAGAAGACACACTTTAGTGACAATGAGGCTATAGATATTTATCGTTTCTTAGAAAGTATCCCTATATGGCATGATACGTTTTCATAAATAATATTCTATCTATAAATGACTTGCAAAAAAATATTCAAAAAAACTTCAGACGTAGCACAGAATATGAATATAAAGTCACAAACAGAATGCGCTTTTAGGAACCCACTTGCTTATTCTGACATATTTTATGGTGTATATGCGCACGGTAGTACGCAACTTATGAACGAAGTTGCAAAGTTCTAATTTATGTGTGACGTTTGTCAAACCTGTCGATAGATCAATCAATGTAGAAAAAAATGTAAGAGATGAGAGACATCACGTTTTAATTTTTCCTGTTTATGCGGAATTTTAAATAAATAAGTGATCATTGTAAATAGACCAAGGAATTTCATTTTGCGCCTAACACTCACAATCCAACCAGGCCCGGTGTCCTCTCTTCCTCTTCAGGCTAATCAACGTTTAACACGACGCTCAAGTTAATAAACTAAAAAAAAAATCAATTTACTAGAGGGCAGTGATGGGTAGAAGGGCAAAAATTATACGAACACATGGAGATTCTAGTTGCTATTACTTTAAATTTACATGATTTACATTAAAAAATGCAAGTAGCAACGTAAGTAGTAAGTTTATGAAGATTTTTGTACGGCGCTTGAACTCGAGAAACGATTACGACCCATCTTACTCTCTCCATACTGCTAACTTTAGAACTACCTTGCAACTTAGTTTCGATAAAATCCGTTATGTTATTTGCTTATGCATTAGTAGCCAGCAGATTTATGACCGGAAATGTCAAACAAAATTAGGTTTTGCATTAGATGTAACATTTTCCATCTTAGCGTTCAAGATATAGAGTTCAAAATTGTATGCTACAAGTATTCTAACAGCTTACAGTTTTCTCAAGAGATGACGTGTTCGATACAATTGAATATGCGGTTCTGTTGAACCTTACTGAGATTATGTAAATTTCAATAAATTATACGAGAAGCATTAGATGCTTTTTACTATTAGATGGAAAAGGATATGTATATATATTCTTATGGTTTGTATATTGCTAGCTTATGTCCCAGATAAAACTAAAGTAATTTTTCTTTGTAGTGAAAATACAATCTTATGTAATGTTAACTTATATAGTTCTTTTTTTTTAAATGACAGAACCTTTATGGCCCTAGGTGCTTTTTAAATTTCACCAGGCTTTGTAGCTTAGCGCTGACGGCGCTTAGCCGGAACTTAAACTACTCCTACATACGATACGCCTAAGGGCACCCGAGAGGGCACGGACCTCGGCTTAGGACGTCGTATATTGAAACTACCACTGGTTCGGAAGGGTAATCTTATGACTTACATAGTTCACGAACCATTATATTAAACAACTTTATTTCTAATCAGATTTTATTGCGCTTAATTAAACGTTTTCGACATTTTAACTCGACGGTTTGATGCCGTTTTATTTAATATTTAAATATTGTCTCACTTTTAATTATTATTATATTAATGTGATGTTTATGTTGCTGCTCTCTGGTCTGGAGTAGTATTTTTCGTAGAGATATTCTTATTGAAGAGCAGCAGCAACCAGAACATTTTACGAACTATGGAATATAAATTGTAGCGTAATGCATTTTCTATCGGTATTGTAACAAAGGCGTGATAAAATAATTAAATTTTACAGTATTGGCTCTAGGATCCGATGCCACTGATCAGATCGATCACCACTTACTTTTACATAAATCAAGTGCACAGCACAAAACATTTTTAACTATAGTTCCCTAGGTTAATATTAATTCTGTCACCCGTCAATAGATGGCGCTAGTGGTATATTAAATCGCGCAAGTACTTTTATCAATAAGTTTGTATAGAGTTTACTTTAAGTTATCGTCGCTCCGATGAAGGCTGAGTGGCAAAAATGCACGAGCCGACAGGGGGTTTTTAGTGGGTATGGTCCTGGTAGGCGTCGGGACGAGTCCCACATAACTTTGGAATCGCGCCAGAGTATGCGTCAGGGCATTTTTATCCTCCTGCCCTTCCCGCGGAGGGGAACAAAAAAAAAAAAAAAAAAAAAAAAACTTTAAGTTATTGAAAACCTATGTATTCTTCTGAAAATTAGTTTTTATTTTATATTACGTTTCATAAGTTCGAAGCATCATATAAATTAAACATTTGATTAAATAAAGACACATTTTATTACCTAAACTTATAACGTAACAATACCAAAAGTAACGTTACGAAAGGTATCGTTACTTATCAATTTTTCTACGGGTAAATGTAATAACGTTACCTATGATAGTATCGGTAACTTTATTGATATTATTTCTGTCTCTTTTATTATCTTATTTGACTTGTACCCATAAGTTTGTAGGAGTTGAAATAATTCGGTAGCCAGGCACTAGCCTTGGGCATTGTCGTTCACTTAAGGATGTCGTTCATCAACTCTCGTTCCGAGAAGTGAACTAGTTCCGCTAAATCGTTCCACAGTTCCTTTTGCTCCGCGAATCAGCAGTACCAGCCAATGTTTTACCTCGCCGTAGTATATGTTCCTTGTGTTTTACTGTGCATGGAGTCGGGACTTTGAAATCGGAACTTGTAAAACTATGCCTAGTAAAATGAATTACCCAAGAAGCTCATTTATTTAAGGATTTCGATTCGATTTTCGTTCATACTTATTTCAGGTTTTGGACCGACAATTAAAGTGGCAAATATAAATCAATATATTATTAATTTCACTTTAAAAGGCGTATTTATAAATCTGTTCTATTTACCTACAATAATTTACATACAATACTTTATATAAGTAGTTGCTTATTTTATTTTTATGTAATTGTTATTTTTCTTTGTTTTTTTTAACACATTAAATTACAATTTAAAAGTTATTGAACACTGCCTATTAATATCATATTTACACTTTTTAAGTACCTACATTGTAAACTATATGAAGAAATAATAACCTCAGGACGTAAACAAATTTGCATGAATTACGCGAAAGTCAAAGCGAATTAAAATGCTTTAAAATAGGCGCAGTGTTAGCTGTTACCACTGTCAACTTTGACCTTGACTGGTACGGTAGAATATTTTTATTTTGTAATAATTGCACTTATTGCGTAAGACATAAGGTATTTTTTATTGTATTCCTAGCTCACTCGGGTTAGCTATCTAGTTTTGTTCTCCCACTCTTGCATATAGCACTATCTCTCCGGTTTCGCATACTACCGAATCCCGAATACTCCCCGATCAGCATTCATGTATCAAATAACTCATTTGCAAAGTTCCCAAGTAAAAAAAATTGCCATAGTCGAGGCAAATATTTTAATTCAGTATTAACAAGCATGCCTGTATTATAAAAAAGATCATGTCTACTTATTTTTTAAATACATATTTAATTAAGTAAAGCATAGAAAATAATTATTTGTCTCATAATTATAACGAATTCAATAAATAATAACAACATATTTATGCCTATTTCACTCCGTATCACAATTTTTTTAAAATCGGGAAAAATATTGTGCCGGAACGAAATTCGAACAACTCCGAACTCGTGTTTCTCTACTACAAACTTAATAGAGATGCTTACTCCTACATTATTTACTCCAATTTCTGACATGGTGTAAAATTTTCTTGCGCTGGACTGATGTGCGGAACTGTGGAACGAAAATACGTACAGTAGTGATCGAGTTCATTTCGTTCACAGTGAGTGAGCAGTTCATCGGAACGAATCACTCCGGAGTTACTCAAGGTGCCGGGCCGGCACCGCACCGCATCGTATAACAAGACACACTGGTATTACACGAGCTAATCATAAAATATTAATAAAGTGTGAGATCTACTCTAAGGAATATAATGGTAAGTAGGTAATTTGATATTTCTGTAAGTATTGGTTTTAGAATTGAAAAATATTGTGACAAATGTTTTTGTAAGTATTCATATTTTAATACTTTTCCAACAGTGATTTCATTTTTTTTGTTATGGATATCCTAAATTGATAGTTTTTAGTTACTCCGCTGTCTCCGCAAGCCATCCACCAACGAAAACGCGCGCGTGTGGCTCACTTTGACGGAGTGGCAACGTCGCCAGAAGTAACAAAAAAAAAGTAACACTATTTTAACGTTAAATTAATAGTGTTATTTATTTGAATTTAATCTTCACTACCGCTACTTATTATAACGATACTTTTTTAACTTTATGAAAATAACGTTATTTACCGATATTTAAACCGTTAATTCGGAAACGTTATAAAGCCCTGATTTTTTTGTTGAGTAATGGTTGCTCCAGCTTCCGAGAACAATCGCTCGCTTGGGACGGACGTGGCAACAATGGGAAGGTATGTCATTGCGACTTTGGTAAGTTTTGGAAATAGAGATTTCATATCGTCCCAAATTTCAATGGCATCTCTCTTTATTGGTGTTACAGGAGACGAAAGGTACATCTGGACCTCGGTTTCACTGATGGAGCCTGATTAGGGCTTGAACATCGGACGATTTTTCAATTCCGGAATAGGGTTTCGATATTCAGTATTTCAATTCCGGAATTCCGGAATTCCGGAACACAAAAGTGTCTTTTTGTTTATGATAGTGACAATTAAGTTTTAATTGACTATAAGTGTAAAAATAATGCAAAAATGATATTATATTACATATTACCGTTCCGTACTTACCGTTAATTTTATAGATTGTGTATCCTAATAGTTATCGGAAATATAATTAATAAAACAAATAAAAGTATAAGGTACTTAAACTGTATTTAAAAAAGAGTCAATCAGGAACGTCTGTAATTTAAAGCTTATACGAAGCTTACTTAAGGACGACAGATGTTGATAAATTTATAATCTATTGTTTATAATGGAATTTTAAAAATGTTAGTGCGTTTAAACTGTCGTCGTTGAGTGAGCTACGTACGCGATTACACACATAAGTGACCGCTGAAAAAGCTCTCTCGGCTTCTACGCTCGTTGGCGGTATTGTTTTTAAATATTGAAAACATTTTTCTAAGTACTGTCCTCTAACGCCACCGTTTTCAAAAACTGCCATCTCTACTCTTATTAAACTTTCTAAATCCAAAACTTTAGTTTTCCTTTTACTTTTTACTGTTAATTTCTTTTGTATCATTTGTTCTAATTTTTTTTTCATGTCTTTTTTTTCATTTTCTTTATTTGTAGTCCTTTCAGTAGAGGCAGTATTTTCTTCCTCTTCTTCTGGGATTATTTCCTCCGCCTCTAATATTTTTATCATTTTAATTATTTCTGTGAACATTTCTTCACCCGTTAGTTTGCTGAATGTTTCTAGGTCAAAGTTGTCTTCATGGTAGTCTTCTGAATCATAAAGATACGTCAGCACAGATGCCAACGGAATACGTCTTTCCTTTATTCTGTTTCTGAGGCTTTGTGCCAACTTGTTGCTGATATTAATATTCAGGCTATCTAATGACTTTAACATAAACTTTAGGGCTGTGTCAGCAGTCATCAGATTGGCATCTCTAGTACACAGTGCTTCTACAGTTATTTTAACGACATGGAGACTCTCGTGTAGCTCCTTGAGTATTGCCATGGATTCTTTATTTACGGGAACCACAATATCCAAGTCTAGAAAGCCTTTGGTAATACAGGACTTCAGCTTCAAAAATCTCTCGATCATGTCGCTTAGACTGGACCATCTCGTTTTACAATCCAACACTAAGTTCAATTCTTTCCCAAACTCTTCTTTAACGTATTTTTGAATAGCTTCGTTCTTTAGGCTGGACTTTCGTACAGACCTTATCAACTTTCGAATCTTTTCCACTGGTTCTTTAAAGTTAAGTTCTCTCTCTGTTTCAATTCTTTCTATATCAATATGAAAACCACTGGCAAATTCTTCATTTTCATCATCATTACTTTCCTCTGTTGTCCCGTATTCGTCCTGATGTTCAGATTCAAACATATTTGTATCAATCATCGGGTCCTCTAAATCCACAATATCCCCCTGCTTCATTTCATTTCTATCATTTTTGCTATTCTTGTACAAAACGTCAGTCACTCCTAATTGTATGCCATGCGCCAGACATATTTGGTGATAGCCTTTGTGATACCGGCCCATTTTGATCATTACTGATGCTCCGTCAGTTGTCAAGCAAACTATGTCCTTATCTAAATCCACACCGAACCCTTTAAGATGTGCTTTCAGATAATTATAAGCGATCAATCCAGGCATACTGCCTTCAACTCTCACAAGTCCTAGGTTTTTGAAGTTATATTTAAATTTATCAGAATGTAAATTTACATTCATATATCGTCTGTTACGAGTTGAAGTATACTCGTCGAGAGTTACAGAATAACGTTTTGTGGTATCCTGTGCAATGTTTTGTCGAAGCTGATTTTTGTTTTTTTCAAATTGGTTAAGCACAATCCTTTTTATGGCGGTACCAGATTCCGGTAATTTAAATCCACATCTATGAAAAAGATCACGTAGATCTTCTGATGTACAAAACTTACTGAACGGCAAGCCATCAAGAGCAGCCATTCTCGACACTTTTACGTCCATTTCATTAGAAGAATTAAAGAAGTCTGTCATCATTTTGTGTCTTTTTGCCGGTGTAGCTGTAGGCACGGACGTGCTGGGGGCGCTGGTGCTAGAAGTGCTGGATTCTGGTTGTGACTGCGACGGATTCTTTTTTTCTTTTAAATCAATTAAATGAATTGACTTTAAATGTACATGGAAGCCAGTGGTCGCACCACCGTGGCATTTTAAAATTTTAGAACATAATTTACACTTGCCGGATTGACCGTCTTCCGCTCGAAGAAAATGGTTCCAAACAGATCCGTCTATGGACTTTCGTTTATCGAATTCCAAATATTTTATTGGTTTTGATAGCAACCTGGAAATAAATACAACTTTGAAAATAGGATAACTTTGAATATAAACCTAAATTATATAGGTAATTATAAAAATAAAGCTACTTTTTCGGCCCTGCTCAACCCTGAACTGAAAATTATATTGTTAGTAATTCATGCATCATAATAGGCAGGTTAGGTTTTAATAAATTAGCTTTAGCGCGTAGTAAGTGCGTGGCGGTTATGTCGATTGATAAAATACCTACTCTGATCTGACGTTATTTTTGAAGAAGACAAACTTTAGCGACAAGGTAAGCGGTAATATTATAATAAAATTTCATAAAGCTAAAACACGCAGTTCCACCAAAAACCTGAGAAAAACACATGCACGTTGCACACATGACTAGGCTAGGACTTACGTCTTACGATTTCTGATAATGTTTTATTTCTGCTTGGCGTAGGTAGTATTTTTATACATCCTCGAAGAAAACCGTCATGGATTAATGAAATAAAATAAGTACCTACGAAATTACAACAATAATTACAAGTTATTAAACAATGGGTTGTTTTTAAAAATATATCAAATAACTATAACCTATCAATTTATGTTCAACATTAAAACTTTTTTTACATCTAATAAATTATTGTACCTACTGCAAATAAACTAATTGTTTATCAAAACTAGAAGTATAAATAATTCGAAAATATACATCAACAGCCTTTAATATATTTTTCTCAAATGCGCACCTAAAAAGCTGTTTGTTTTACAAAAATGTTTTTACACCAAAAATACTGATTGTACATCAAATTAACCCGGCCGTACATACGGATAACTTACAATGGAACAAAACAACTAAACAACTTTTGTGCGACGATGAGCGCAGCGAGGAGGAGTGGTTAGTGCAGCGCGAGCCGAGCGAGCGAAGAGTGTCCGCGGCAGTGGCCGGCGAAGCGCCAAAAATAAAAAAGCTTAACATTTTAATTAATAGAGTTGCGTCAAGTACTTTAATTCTTGCCAAAATCACATTAGTTTGAGCTGCCAATTTTGATGTATAATCAGTATTTTTGATCGAAAAGGGAATTTTTTTAAATGTAAAAATCGCAAATTTTTTGTTTGTCAGTTAAATACCACCCGTAAACAATTAGATTATACCCTAAAGGAGTGAGATTTTGTGCTCATCGGCCTTATCATATTCAGAATAGAACTCATAGGTAGGTTACTAGGTTAGGTACTTCTTACACTTATTCATTTTACAAACAGAAAATAATCAATTTACTTACATTTTATTTTTCTTGGCCTTCTTGATGTGCTGCAACTCAAACTTTCTACGTAATTACCAAGAGCGTATTCAATACAATAGAATATTTGCCAACAATCCAAGTAAACTTCGACGTCCTTCTCGCACGCGAGCTCCGGGGCAAATGAGCGAGCGAACGAACATGGAACGAACGAATCAACGAGCGACTAGCCGAATGGTGACGGCGGGCGCGGGGTAAGGAAGTGCGGACGCGCCGCGCCTCAAGCCGTGTAATAAAAATAAATTTTTGTATCGAATATCGAAATTTCGATATTGATCTCGCCAATTCCGGAACTGGAAACGATATTGGATTTCATCGGAATTCCGGAGCTCAAGCCCTAAGCCTGATGCTGTAGTAGCAGACGATTTATTTTTCATATTTTTATGTGTCAGCTGCTTATGGTATTTCCAAATGTCAAATTCAGAATCATCTTTATCAGATTTATCAGATTCATCAGAGGTGTCACTCCTTGTTGCAGTTCCAGGCGAGCTGTTATATTCCCGTAATTATTTATTTAGGTAATTAACTACTTTACTTTTGGCCACCGCATCTTTAAAATGCATAAACTTAAATCTGGGATTAAGAGTAGTTGAGATAGCTAGGATTGAGGAATGCTCTAGGGTATCAAATCTTCTAGCTAGTTGTTTCTTCAATTCCTCTTTAAATTGAAGTATTATTTCCTTTCTTGGTTTTATGTGCTCTAGTACTTCATGGACACAACTAACTAGCGGAATCACTTTACTTATCGTTACGTAACTATCTCCAGAAAACTCCTTTGTTAAAATTTTCAAACGGGCAAAGTAATTCAATCATTTCTTTGATGCAATCCAGTTCACTGCTTGAGACCATTGGTGGAGCTTCAGGTCGAGTTAAAAGTATTGCTCCTACAATGGACACCAACTCCATGAATCGTTGAAGCATATAAAAACAAGAATTCTATCTTGTGCAAACATCGAGTATAATTTTTTTAATTGACCTTCTTTTAGTACCATCTCCAACTGTCTCTTTCGTAATTCGTCGCTTGCATTGACGCTCCTTTTTATATATTTTACTATATTTCTAACTTTGGTTATTAACTCGGTACAAATTTTTGAATTATCAATGGATTTTGAAACGACTTAGTTAATCGTATGAGCAAAACAGGGAATGTTTCTGTTTTCTCCAAACATTTCCCGATTGGCCTTCATGACAGTGCTGTCATTGTCTGTTATAACAGCTGAAACTTTTTCAATGAAAAGATTCCACTCGGCGAAAATATCTGTGAGTTTCTGAATAATGTAAAGCGACGTATGGCTTTCGGTCAACTCAAAAACGCCTAAAGTTCCGCTGAGAAGTTGAGACTTATCCAAAAATGATTTATTTTGCATAGTTTCTGTCTAAATGTCATATGTTATGCAATAGGTCTCTGCATTTTTTGTGTAAATCTTAGAAAGTTGACTCATCGCCTCGTATTTTTCATCTATTCTCGCTTTAATGGTCTCTCGACTCGGCACTTTGTACAGTGGACACACTTCTTTCATCAGTTGTATAAAACCTTTCCCTTCAACAGTGGAAAATGGTTTGTTATTCATGATTATGAAATTCATAATGGCCTCAGTTATTTTCTTCGATTTTGCACCATCTTTTGTACTTATACTCTTAATGGTCGATGGTTGGTTAATGTCGATGTTTGATGGTAATGAAAGATCAACATATTGGTGTAAATGCGGGTCATTGAACCATATTGCGGTACGTAAAAATATTCGAATCAAACAATGCGTAACTAAATAACATAAGTTAAAGCGAACGGTTGAGTTTAAATTGACGGGGTTTAACTAATTGCTATGCGGTAATATGAAATAAAATACTATATTGTTACGTAAAGAAATGTGGTTTGTCACTATGCGATATACCCTAAACTGTATATATAAATGCGAGGATATGTGATATTACGTAAATATATGTGCGTATATATAAATACCTTACAAGATATGCGATTAATATACAAAAAAAAACATGCGTAATACATATATAGATTATTATAAAATATTAAATTATATTAAAATGCGTTTTACTATTGTGTAGGAAGCGGACACAGTTTAACAACTGGGCGTTGGTAGGTCCTGACCTCCGCAATGCGGATAATTCCATCCTTGCCTCGTATGACTTTGGTAATAATACCCAGAGGCCAAGTTAGTGGTGCAGCATTGTCCTGCATAATAACAACAACCGTTCCTTCCACGATGGGAAGACATGGCGTGTTCCACTTCTGCCTAGCTTGTAATGTGTGAAGATACTCCATATGCCATCTTTTCCAGAACGATTGTACAAATTTGTCCAAAAGTTTATACCGTTTAAGTAGGTGCGCGGAAGTTGTCTCGACTGGAAAAGCGGGGAGGATCTTCAGTGGTGCGGTAGTATCCGCAATTGCGAATATAAAATCAATGCGATAGCGAGCGTTATATGTATTAAGAACCCTTTTGACGAGTTTGGATAGGAGAAGCGCTGCGCATAGCTCCAGTCGTACGAGCGAAATAACCTTAATAGGCGCGACTTTAGATTTAGCGGTCACTAACGTAACCGTGCGCGAACTTGGAGAGGAGACACGTAGATACACCACTGCACCATATGCCTTTTCACTAGCATCTGCACATCCAAGTATGACTGCTGAGCATTGGTCAACGACACCAATGTGGCGTGAGAATCTCAAACGAGATAATAGTGGTAATTCGATGACATATTTATTCCATAATTTAGTAATATGTTGTGGAGGAACAGAATCCCAATCGATTTTTAAAATAAATAATTCTTTGATTAAAAGTTTAGCGAATAAAACAACAGGTCCCAACACATCGTACAAACGAGCGACAGAAGATAACATGTTCCTTTTAGAACAAGGTCGATTGTCAGTATTGACAAAGAAAGCGAAAGCGTATTCAGAAGGAAGCCAGCGAAGTCCTAAAATTTTTATAGTGTCACATTTGGCCAAATCAACACTCTGCACGAGTCGGAGAGCCTCAGGAATATGCTCCAGAACTTCCGACGAATTGCTGGACCACTTGCCAAGATCAAAGCCCCCGGCCTTGAACAGATCAATCAATTGACGGGAGGCCTCAACAGCACAATCTACACTCTCGAAAGAGCTGGCCACGTCATCCATGTAAAGATCTCTTTCAACGACCTCTTTAGCTATAGGAAACTGCGCACCTTCATCATTAGCTAATTGGGCGACCGTGCGTAGTGCAAGAAACGGTGAAGATTTTAACCCAAAAGTAACGCGATTAAACTGGTATGTTTGTATTGGGTCGTTGCTGTCAAATCTATATAAAATGCTCTGAAAGGGACGATCCTGTTCGCGGGTTTCAATTTGCAGATACATTTGTTGAATATCTCCACAAACAGCGATTTTAAATAAGCGTAAATTTAACAAAATGTCGTAAATGTCCTTCTGCAGATTAGGGCCACAATGTAAAATGTCATTTAGTGAAGTACCGTTATCGGACTTAGCACTAGCGTCAAGCACAGGTCGAACTTTCGTAGTGACCTTGTCCTCTCGTAAAACGGGATGTTGCGGTATGTAATAAGAGAAATTATGGGAGTCATCTATCACAAGCGTTAAATATGATTTGTCAAGGTAATCTTTTATGACATCATCATATAGTGTTTTGAGAAGCGGTTGCGTCGCAAAACGACGTTCTAGGTACAGAAACTGGCGTTGTGCGATATCAAACGTATCCCCCCGAGACAGCTCGGATCACGTTGAAAAGGAAGTGCGACTTTATACCTCCCGAATGCGTCTCTTGTCGTAGTTGCGGCGTAAAAGTCCTCACAATACTTGTCATCAATACTAATTGGCGGTTTCGCATCAACCTCCTCTATTTCCCAGAACTTGTGAACTAAAGATTCCACCTCACAAGTAGCGATGGAACAGAACGAAAGTGACGAATGCGTTGGCGATATAGAAGTAGGTGCGTCACCGAGGACGACATAACCTAGGACGGTTTCTAAAGCGGTTGGATGTCCAGGCTTGTTTACGAGTTTGCCAGGTAGAAGAAGTTGCGCAAAGAGGTTGACACCCAGCAGAATGTCAACATCTCCGGGTGCGTTCCATAGATCGTCAGCGAGCGGAATATGGCCAAAGGCTGCAAGAGAAGATCGATCGACTGGACACACGGGCAGTTGTCCAGTAATTCGATTGAGCACTAAAGCGTCAATAGCGAATGAAGCAAGAGAGTTGAACTTCGACCTGAGGGATAACTGGACTGAACCTCGAACTACCTGTGCAGTACCTCCTATACCTTGTACAGTGACAGAAGGCGCATTGCGATCAGGACGTAAGCCTAATTTTCTACAGCATTTCGCAGTAACGTAATGTTTTTGCGAACCTGGATCTAATAAACGCTGCAGGATCTTCACCTGCTCGTTCACAAACGTAACGAAGCTATCGTAAGATGGCATTGCGTCTTTCGATCCCCGAAGTGAGGACTCATAAGCCCTAGCGGTTTCTGTGTCTAATAATTTTAATCCCATATAAACGAACAAAAAGTCCAGTAGGTCATCGACCTTTAGTTGTTTGAGCGCGGAGATCAACGTGGTATATTTATCTATAAATTTTTCCAAGTTAATGGCGGACGAACTAATTAACGGTTTTAATGAAAATAATGAATTTAGGTAAGAAGTAGCCAAGACGCGGTTGTCCTGGTACTTGTCTATCAAAGCGTTCCAAATAATTTGGTAATTGTCCGCGGAGGGAAATAGACCGGCACAAATATTTGAAGCCTTCCCAGTGAGATAACTAACTAAGTAATGAATGCGTTCCGAGTCCGATAAACTGTTGTTGTCATGGATGACACGCTTAAATGTTTCATGAAAATATGGAAAGTTCTGAATTTCACCGTCGAACACGAGAAGCGTAATCCGCGGGATTTTCACTAAGTTCGGAACGGATTGATTACTGTCGGAATGAAGCAGAGGGGAAGCACGCTGCGGCACTCTTTCGATCTACGCGTTCAAGCGTCGACTTAATGAAATAAAACATTTCATCAAACGTAGTGAGCGATTGGTAGTTAACTTCGTAAGACGAATCCTGTTCTAAGCGATACAAGTTAAGTTGATCAACTATCTGTATGTATTCACTTCTAAGTCGATCTATCAAGCGAGCTTGAGCGACAAATGTACTGCGTGACTTTTCACTGCGTAAATCCGAAATAAGATCGAATGTGCGTTGTAAAGAATTAAAGTATTGAGCGCGCTTAGCTTCATACAATTTAATTTTGTTCGATATTTCTGCCATCTTAACGATAAATATTTTTTAGAAATAAAATATAAATCAAAAGTTCAAAATAAAGTAGACAATGTTTTATTAACAGTAAATGCAATAAAATATAATGTAAAACACATTGAAGTAAAAAGTATTAAGTATACAACCGTGCGTTTAAAGTTACGTTAAATCAAAACACAAAAATTGTGCATAAGTAAAAAGTGCATAAACTAAATTAAATGCGTAAATCCGCGAGTAAAACCGTGAGCGAGTAGCAAGCGAGCGACGGAATATTGTATAGTCAGTACGACATTTATTCAAAACAAAAATACCTAAAAAGGTGCGTTAAGAAATTTATTAAAGGAACAAATAAATTCGAAAATCAAACAAGTGAAACCGTGAGCGAATATAGTATAGAAAGTAAATAGCGAACGAGCAAAGGAATGTACCTACAACGCGAGGCAAACACAAAAAAATACCTAAAAAGGTGCGTTATAAAGTTTATAAAACAAACTAACAAATTTGTAAATCAGTGGGCGAAACCGTGAGCGAATAGTAAGCGAGCGACGGAATATTGTATAGTCAGTACGACATTTATTCAAAACAAAAATACCTAAACAGGTGCGTTACGAAATTTATTAAAGAAACAAATAAATTCGAAAATCAAACAAGCGAAACCGTGAGCGAATATAGTATAAAGCGAACGAGCAAAGGAGTGTACTTACAACGCGAGGCCAAACACAAAAAAATTCACTTTTTTGTTTTTTTTGCTGCTTAGGCACCCTCGCGGGAGTGAGGTGGAAGATGCGTCATGCATACAGCCCGCAGGTAAATTCTTCTGCGGGGGGTTATGTGGGACTCACCAGAATGGCACCTACCCACTAAGTTGGGCGCGCTGGCGGAGACCCGCTAGCGGGTCTTCCGCCTGTAGTGAAAGTTGCACTGAAGGTGCTCAAAGGGACATGAGTTGGTGGCCGTTCTGATCAGCCTCCGGTGAAGCCGGGGCTGGGCAGAGGTCGGCCGAAGCATGATTTAGGGATCAATTCATTTAAATGAACCTATAATGAATTGAGAAGGGAACTATGCTCCGCCAGAGCTAGCAAACGCTCTGTCGGAGTACGTGAAGCCCTAAGTTTACGGGCTAAGACTGCGATTTCACTAACATCGACATTTTTTATAGAGTCGCAGACGATACGCATATCGTCTGCTACGGAGGATTGAGGAGTGGGTTTGTATGGGCGAGGAGCCGGGATGGGATTCGATGCTGGGCGCTGCCTCCAGTTTTCTGGGGGAGGCCTGGGCTGTGTAGGCTTAGCAGCCGGAGGAACCCGGCTACGCAGCAGCGGAAAGTTTTCTTGAGAAAGGGGCGGGGCCTGTTTGGGTGCCGCCCTCTTGGAATTGGAACGCATACAACGGGGTGCACGAGGACAGCCCCTGTAATTTGCGGTGTGGCCGGACTGGCCACAAAGTACGCAATCGGGAGGAGAGAGAGTTTCAGGAGTGCGATTGCACTCCTTAGTGAAGTGAGGGACCAGGAACTTGACGCACCTGGGCGGTGCGCGGCAGTTGGCCGCCGCGTGCCCGTACAACTGGCACCGATGGCACTGGCCGGGATGACCGCGGCGATGAGGCGCCTCGATCGAGATCCCAGAGAGGCCGCATATAGTGCTAACCCCTTTGAGGATCTCCCTGGACTTGGGGACGTTGGCGAGAACCACCAAAGCGAGAGGGTGTTGCCTCCCGTACTTGCTGTGCATTTTATGCACCGCGAGTGCCGGGAAGCCTTGGGACTGCAGATCCTCCAGGATAGCCTCGTTCGATAATTCGAACGGGACTCCCCTGAGTACCGCTCTGATCTTACGCTCTTCTGACAGAGCATAAGTATGATAAGCATATTGCTTATCGGTGAGGAGCTTTGTTAAAGCACGAAAGTCGTCTATCGACGAGACTAAGATTTTAATAGATTCACCCGAGTTGGCTGCTCGGATGTAATGGATTTTGTGCTCATTGCACAATGTCGAGACCTCAGTCCATTTACCCTTTTCCCGAAGGAAAACGGGTGGTGGGACCTTGGCCTTGATAGAAGTTGGGGCCGGAGCGGGTGTTGAAGACACCGGGGCAGCTGACGTTGAAGACGCCGCAGGGGGTGTAGGGACGGGCGCCGAGGGCGCCGGGTCTTGTTTCGAGCGCTTCTTAGAGCGCTTCTTAACAAGGGTGAAAGAGGGAGGCTCATCAGGGCCAGCTGGGGTGGCATCCGAGGATGACTCAGTCGCGGGTGCGCGCTTGCGGCGCGGAGGGGCGTCTACTTCGCACTCCATGTCACTGGAGGAAGGGGACGCGGGAGGGCCTAAGACCTGAGGGGTCTGGGGGACTGGGGTGGCCTGAGGGGCCATTGAGGGAATTAACGCCATGATATGCGGGATGAGAGAGTCCAAGAAACGACACTTATCAGCATTTATAGACATGCCTTCAGCACCGGTACTATCAAGTAACTTCCTCATAAACTCATGAGAGCTTAGAGAAGCCATTGCGGAGGGATTGGGGAGGGACAACTATATATAAATATATATACTATGAACCTATCAACGATGACTAACTTCCTAAAAACCACCCTACACGCAGTAGGGTGGTTGAGGACGACGCGGATAACTTACTCGAACACGAAGACTCGAGGCACCTGGAACGACGAAATTCCGTCGACGAAGCTCACGTTCCACGAAGTACGGTTAACAGCCCACTGTCCGCCGTGAAAACGGCGTTAGAAACTTATTAGATTTACGGTTAAGACCCACTTTCCGCCGTGAAAACGGCGTTAGAAACTTATTAGAAGTGCGGTTAACGAGCCACTGTCCGCCGTGAAAACGGCGTTAGAAACTTAATACGGTATACAACTATGAAATTATATATTACGACAGCAACCAGTGAAATTTGGGTGCTCAATTAGCGCGGGGGCTAATAGAGCGGGAAGGCGTCTGCGATCGACGTGCGCTCGAGAACGCACGCAGACCGAGACTGAAAAAATTCACGATTGTTCAGGGTTATTTCTTTGTAACAAGTTATATTTAACAAGTGTAAGGGATGCGAAGCAATTATGAATGTTCACTAGGCGGCGCTGATGCTCGTGACAGTGACATTTGTCACAAGCGCGGTAAGTTCATGCTGGTCGGTAGGTACGAATCCACCATCATTCAACCAGCAAGGAAACAAAATGTGGTTCAGCGTGCCCAGTAGTGCGATGAGAGTGTAATCAAATTACGAATTAAAAGTAGTAGTATATTAAAGTAATATTAAGAAACGGCCAAACCAATTTTTATAAGTGATTAAATCCCAGATTTTATTTTTTAAATGTCCATGCGGGTGAAGTTGCGGTCACAATCTTGTTTATTATAAATATATCTGATGCAAAAGTTATTGCAGAAACACATCGAGGATAAACCCAATAGAGGGAACCATCCTATGAAGAATGTTCACTTATTTTTTCGGAATAAAGTGGCTGTGACCTACGGACGGACGGGCAGATAGACAGACATGACGGATTTATAAGGATTACGTTTTTTGCCATTCGGCTACGGAACGCTAAAAATGAGAAGTTTTATCTGACACAATTTAGCGTTGACATAAATTATTAGCATCGTTAAGCATACTTATTTTTGAGTTTTAATGTTGCTACATGAATTTGAATTTCAAGAATGTTAGATGTGTGCTATATGTGTGTTATTTCAAGGATGTTATTACTCATGAATGTAGATTTCAAAGTTTCTAATTTAATTATAATATTATCCAACAAAAAATAATGAACATTGTCTTAATTTTTAACGGTACATAATATTTAATAAAATACTTTCTTAACGGGATTAATTTAAGTGAGACTTTCGTGACCACGGTGCCTGAAGACACCGAAACGTTGCCTAAATATGTATAAATTAATTAAGCGCGAGAAAATTCGGTTACGAAAGTGTTTTATTTAATAAAAAATCATTATATATTCAAAATAATTTCTGCTAAAAATTATTATTTGAACGCGATTTTATGAATGAAATACGGGCGCTAAATTCCATCGTCAAATTACGATGTAATCACAAAATCGCCATCTTCTAGATCTAATTATGCATTTATACTACATATCTATAAACTCATTCAAACATAATAATACAAAAAAAACCGACCAAGATCGAGTCAGGTTTGCGCACGGAAGGGTTCCGTACATTCATTATCTATAAATATTTAGTTATAGCGGAAACAGAAACACACCATCTGTGAATATTTTAACTGTACAGCTATCACGGTTCATGACGGACTGAAAAAAGGTCAAAAAAATCACGTTTGTTGTATTGGAGCACCCCTTAAATATTTGAGTACCCTTTGGGTACGAAATCCTAAACACATATCAAAAAGAGAATGTATGATTACAATACAAATAATATTTAAAATTAACTCACCAGAATCCAAAGAGCACAAAATAATGTAGTCGTAGTTGCAAATCAAAGTCCAGAGTATCAAAGCCAAGTAACACGTTAGGAGGAAATCAGAGTCAAGATAGATAGCTTATGGTCAAACGGAATATGGCACATAAATAACACACCGGGAGCACTTTGCTAATCGCAAGCGAACAGCAGAGTAATTGAAATTAGCTATGGCATCTATAGTATATTATTATTTTGAAAATACATCAAAGTGACGACGAGGTAAAGTGGAAACCTATAGCAAACTTATTGTAGAGCAAAGTTGGGATGAGAGAGGGACAAACAAGCTTTTGTTTTAAAATATGCTTATTATTTTTAGCACTTTTAATTTCGACGATGGTCCTTTTCTTTTCGATAGAAACGGGTCAGAAGGGCTCTTAAATTGAATAATATTTTCTAAGCGAAATATATAAGGTTTTGAATATAATTTTTTTATACAGCGTGTGCGTAGCCTGTTCAGTTTGCGATGTAAGAAGCCGGCGTTCTGTCAGGGACGATGTCAATGTTTGTGTATGTAGAGAACGATGTATCGACGATATATCGCTCATCAAAACATCGATGTTTATGACAGATACCTCGATGTTTTACAAATATCGATGTATCGTTTGCATCCCTAGTTACGCATTTAAGCTCTTGAGACGTCTCCGATTAATCTCAATACACCATCAGCACTAAACTTTGCGCTTTCACGCTTGTGATCACAGAGTTGGGTCTGCTTTATCATAAGTGAAGCTCTGTAATATACTTCTTGAAGATTTGGAATATATAACTGTTGTACTGCGACCTGTAGCCTTTATTATTCGACGGAAACCTACGTTGCCATCCCCCCTCCTCTTCACTTGACCCCGCGACAGTGCTCGTTTGTTGGCTTTTTGTGTTTAAAATAGCTGAAGCTCAAAACCCAATACTTACTTTTGCAAAAGACCGCTGGAAGTTAAGGGGCCTTCAAAAAGAGCGCTACGACTCCAACTCATATGATGCATACGAGTGTATACGTCTGACAATTAGATATTTGATCTTCAAACTTAATATTACTTATCATTAAAACTTATCATAAAACTTATCGTTAAAACCTATAACAAATATGTATGACAACATCAACATTAGCTCATACATTCATCTCGCAAATATTTTTTTCGAAAATCCGTCGGAACATCCATTTAATTAATATCTGGATTTGAAATCTCGCCAACAAATGGAACTGACAACCAATTTAAGGATGCACAGGCAGTGTCCAGGTCCTGCAACTTTTTGGAAATAAGGTGGGTAAATGCAAGTTTTGAAGTATTTGTAGTAACTGGCGTTTCATCTCTTGATTTTAATTAAGATCAGTAGCGAAGTGTGATTAGTAAAACCAAGCTTTGATAATAATAATTTTTTTTTGGTTAATTATTTGATTGATTTATTTTTTTAAATATAAAACATAATGCATTTACATTTTCTTAAGCTTTCACGATTCATTACATTAAATAAAACCCATTTAAACGAATTTTATCGCGTTTAATTGTATTTTTAAATTTTTACTCGACGTTCAGTGCTACTATAGACAGCATGCTTACGAGTGACTAAACTGACAGATATCCACTTGATAGATATGAAAACATTTGATGATTTCCATCTGTTTCTCAGTCTGCGGCGACTTGCCGAGCTAACAGATGCAGATAATAATAATTTTATATAGACAGTGTAAATTGATCTTAAAAAAAAATCAATTTACCCTTGCCAATTTCTTCACGAAGGTTTTTCCGAACTGATGATAGAGTCATGTTTTATTTGACGTCAATAAGAACGAGTAATTGTCAATGTTGAGAAATACATATTTGAAATTGATAAACATGATATTTAAAAAACATATAATTCAACATATAACAAACTGCTAAACCTCAAGCACAAGACACTCTCAGCACTTTCTGTGTTAATCCTGAACGCTAAGCTTACAGACTGAGAAACAGATGGAGATGATTTAATGTTTTTATTACTGTCAATTGGACTGTCATCTTGGTTACTTGCTACCACGGTGTCTGTAAAGGCACTGAAACTTCGATCCACAATGTGAAAACGTAATTAAATGCGATAAGGTCTGTTTTAAAAGTGTTTTATTTAATACATACAATTTAAAAATTTTCATTAGATATAAACATCTTTGGTTACAAAAGAAACTCCAATAAAATGCCACAAATAATAATATATAAATACGAGTATAATCAAAATATTCTCGATTCATAAAATAAACTTTTATTTACGAAATAACTTGTCACTCAACTTGTTAACAAACGAGGAAGTACGAAATAAGATGATAAATCCGCATTTGTGGAATAAAATGCCACAAATAATAATATATAAATACGAGTATAATCAAAATATTATCGATTCATAAAATAAACTTTTATTTACGAAATAATTTGTCACTCAGCTTGTTAACAAACGAGGAAGTACGAAATAAGATGATAAATCCGCATTTGTAGATTTCTTTTTTTTGTGCCATAAAGTTGCAATGAATAAATAAAATTAATAAATGATTGTAGAGAGAAATGCTTTATGAATACTTGTCATTGTTCCAATTAAGATAGATACTCTTATATATACAATAATAATAATAAATATGGCGTAACAAGGAGTCTCAGATAATAAAGTTACCATGCATAAAGATTCACCATACGGCTGTCTTTCCGACCTTTGCTTCTGAAATGCTGCTATCTACGAGTAAAAGGTCAAAGACCAAGTTCTAATACAGTTGGTTTAAAAACTATGAATACAAAAAAAATATATATATACATTACATAATCTGTTTATATATATAAACAGATTTCAGAATTTTTTTTGCGGATGTAATGTATGATAATATGAACGTAATGCAATGTATCAGTAAACTTACAAAATCCTATTACTTTAAAGAGAAAATAATTATCTCCCTTTTTTTTATTATATGGGATCGATAAACTTTGAGTCTTCCATCCCTTTTAAAAAACTAATTGTTATATTTTTGCACCTTTTCTGGAGACATAAATTACATAATAAGTTTATAATTACATTACCTTTAAAGCGAAGATTTATATTTATTGCCCACAAAATAATACAATGGAAATTTCAACATAGGTACCTATAATACTCCGGCCCAGACTTTTGTGATTTATTTTTATGAATCGGCAACACGAATGGGTAATTTCCTTGTGGGAGTGTAACTTAGAATTATGGTAAAACTCAATTTCAGATTGAGTACTCCATTACACAATTCTTCCATTTTGTGGATAATCGATATTTTGTTTTGGTCCAAACTTTTATTGAGTTAGTCACACGATTTGCTCAGTCTTAATTTATGAGTATACTTACTAGTCTTTAGGTTTAGTATTTATGGTCCATGGTCTTGTAGGTAAACAGTATATGAAATCAAACATGTTAATATTTTAATAAGGAATACTTGTACGAACCTAATCTTATTTGATGCAAATGTTTTATTGAAATGAAGGCCAATTTGCATATAGACTCAAGCTCTGCTAAAAGATAAAATTAAGGCTGAGCTCAATCCAAAGACAGATTAAATATTTAAAATTGTACCTAATGATATTGTACCTAAATGATAATTTAAAAGACAATTTTTTTTAAACACCTACCGCGTGGCCCCAAAGTTAGCAAAACTTGTATTATAGATGGCACACAGCGAACTAGGAACCTAAAAAAAACGCACATATATAAATATTAACAACCATGACCCGAGCCAACCATGAACCAAATTAATGCTCCGACCAGGGCTCCTGGGATTTCCGGCGTATGAGGCAGGGCTACTACCTACTACGTTATATCATTGTGTCATTAAATATTTCAATGATCAAAATTTAAAAACGATATATCTCTTTTAGGACGCTTTGTCTAAGAAACTATATTTAGTTACATTCGGACAAGAGACAAAAGTAATAACAATGTTCAATACCTTTTATTTTTAGCTGGGAGTAACAGACCAGAGATGTGACAACAAAGGTGTGTGGCCGCGCGCTTTGAGTCTAAATGTTTAGAATTTTTTATGTGAAGACCATAAGTCCAAATGAAAAACAGTTTTTTGTAGTCGAATGGTGAAGACTTACTCAACTTGGAATATTTTTTGTAAAATACTTTTTGAACACCTTGTATACTATCTGAAAAATGAAGCAACGAAATATAGTAAACGATTAAACGAACTTCCTAGTGAATTGATATCGCTTTTATGTGAGTCGCTTAATTCGAAGATATATAAATGACTCGTCCCTCCTGGAACAATACAAAAAAATTGTTTTGATCTCAAAAAAATGAAGACTTACCGGGACCGGGGTGGATCAAGTAAACAGAAGGAAAGTTTTTTTTATATACTATAATAAGTCAAATTGACAAACTCTAAAACTGTGCGAAGTTACCAAGTACCTTAAAAGGACTACCTGTTTATTTATTTACTATCTCCGAATGAAGCAACTCATATAATAGCGATAGAACTTCACTTGGAAGTTCGTTTAAACATCTATAATACTTAAAAGATTTAGGTCTCGCTTAATGATATTAAGTTACAACTAAAGTATTGTAAAAATGTATTCTGCAAGTTTAAAATTGTCAACTCAAATAAAAACTATTAAAATACATTCATAATTTTAATTTTAAATGGGAGCTTGATCATTTTTCCTCATTCCCAATTCAAACCACAAATCTTCTTTATTACTTCCTTGTGAATTCCAGAATTCCTTGCGTTTCGAAAATTGGTGTATTATTTGTTGTTGGGGTTTTGCTGAGTGGAGTCCTTGGTTCTAACCATTGACTTCATTGAGTAGTTTGACTATGAGTATTAACATTGAAATATAAGGTAATCGCTCGTTAAATACATCTTATTATATTTTGTACTGAGAAATGGTTGTCCCCCCCCCTGAACAATAATCCTACATTACTATTACCTTGTACTTTATAAAAATCATATGAAATAATATGTAATTTTTGAATTCATTTCGTTATTTAATTTGCATAATGTGATAATTTTAAATACTCGTTTAAAAGCAATGAATAACAGATTTAATTTTTTTTCAATTTCAAGTTTTAGATTGGAACATCCTCAATGAGTTTCATGATTAATTAGATGTTCGGTTGCAGATATTTAACTTTACAGCTGACTCCTATTGTCAGCAAATTTGAAGTGACGGGGGGTGGGGTGAATTGAAATGAGTATTTGCTGAAAATATTTTGTAAACTAGGATGACGTATGGTGTTTTGTGTCATAGATAATATCTCTATATGTAATTGGCATGAAAACGCAAAGTCTTATGTATCATTATTTTATATTAAAAATATTTAAGTAAAGAAGTTGCATGCAAATTACTCTACTAGAAGAAAATGAAAATGAAACTGTGAAGGAGAGTTTAGACGCCTATACAATTTCGAGATTTAGAAAAATTACAAATAAATTATTTTATTAATTAAATATAATATTTCTCATTCATACTCTAATTTGCCTAGTTATTGCCTGGCAAAGCAAATTCTAAGTATTGTTACATTAAACATCACTGTTTTTTCAATTACTATTTTAATTTAATATAAATATAGTAACAAAATCGAGTGAATAGGTATCTCGTGGATAGGTGTAACACTTTCGTGTTCATCGTCACTTTCCATCAGGTAAGATAGGAGACAAACGTCCAAACCTTTTTCATTAAAAAAAAACCTTAATTTCACATTGTACATACTTCGAAAAAGCAATATTTTCTCTTAAGCGAGAAGGTACTTTATCAAAACTGTACAGTAGATCGGCTTGTGACTGCATATTTCATAAGTTCAAGCAAACCGTATTGTGAAAAGTGCTTTAAAATACGATGGTGTTAGCAAATATCATAACTCAAAATAGTTTACGATAACATTCGGAGTCGCTTCATGTTTTGGTATGATGTGAAATATATTTTAGATAGCACCTGATTTTCAAATTATTTATTGATCTTGTAATTATTATTGTTTTCTTTATGTTTGTGTTATGTTGGCAATGAAGAATTATCGTATTGATTGTATAATACTGAGTTAAATGAAAAGCTCAATCCGTTTTTAATTAAATCAAAACACACCAGGATTAATAACGTCGATCACAAGTGACATAACAATTTCAGTTAAATAATACTGACAGTACCTTTTCGTGCCATCGAACTTGCATTGGAAAGCAAAAATTAATTTTTTTAGCGATTTCAATTAACATCTAGGACTACAGAGTGGTTGAGACATTGCGCTGTTATAAATGTCGACTTTTACAAATATCTCTTAATGGTCATTGGAATACACCATCCCTTAACGAGTAAAAAACGTCTGCGTAGACACTTTTAGCCTGGTATTGTATTTTGACAGCCGAGTGGCGTAGGCGGTAGTAGCCCGGTCTCATACGTCGGAACTACTACTCACTACGCTACAATAATCAGTAAAAAAAAGTACATTATAAGTAACCAAACCTTTATTATTCATATGACTAACATAATTACATCCAAATGACATCTTTAATCGTTTGTTTTGTATTCATAAATTTTATAAAAACGAATAATTTGAAAAATATTTCTTATTCGCTACGTGGATGGATTGAAAATTTCGAGGCCTTTTTTTATTTTTTTTATTAATAATTAGCAGGCGTTTGTCTTCCATCTCACCTGATGGAAAGTGACGAAAAGAAAAGAAAACATAAGAAAACACGGGAATAATGCAATTTTTTATATTTTTATTTTCTACACACTCTCCTCCTAGGTCACAGCACTTAGTCCAGCGGTGCTCCAAAGACTTGATCCCATTTAAATATATGGTCTCTTCAAGGTCTTCAAAAAAGGCATCTACGGCCACTTTGACCTCCTCATTGGTAGAAAATTTCATTCCACCTAAGTGTTTTTTAGTTTTGGAAATAGATGGAAGTCAGAAGGTGCCAAGTCAGGTGCATAAGGGGAATGAGAAAGCAATTCGAAACCCCAATTCACTATTTGAGCCATCGATTCTGCAGATGTGTGAACACGAGCATTATCCTGATGAAAAAAAACTTTCTTGGTAACAATCCTGGTCTTTTAGACTTTATTTCTTCCCGTAAACAACATAATTAAACTATCCTAATATGAAACCTAGACTTTTTGTTAGTCTCTGTGCAATTTTTCTGTGAGGTTCATGCGTAATTATTTATTTTGTTGAACATTAAATGAGAGTATCATTAATTTTGAAAATTGGTAGTTTAGGGATTTCATATGAACGCACATAAAACATGTCTGCAAGATGGGCTCCACGGCTCCTTTCAGTTGAACAGAAACGAACTCGGCTAACGATTTTTAGAGACTGTTTAGAGCTTTTTCAATCTGATCCACACGAATTTTTGGCAAAGTTTGTCACTATGGACAAAACATGGATTCATCACTATACTCCTGAAACCAAACAACAATCCAAACAATGGAAGAGACCCGGATCTCTGACCCTCACGAAAGCTAAGGTGTGTTTTTCAGTAAATAAGGTAATGGCATCGGTTTTCTGGGATTCTAAGGGTTCTATATTACGCCACGAACTTTTCAATCCACCCTTGTATTATTGTAAATCAATACGCCTATTATAATAAAATACATTAAATTTCCCGACATTATTCTAAGCTCGTGCAACGCAAGAATTTTCTAAAATATCTTGCTTTAAATTTTGTTGTAAAGCCAACATAAATTGCTTTTAACCCTGATTGTATCTGGAATTTACCTCAACTATTATTGTATTTAGTTATGCGCGGTTTTGATAGCATTCAATAGTTTATTTATGAAAGTAAGTATAATTTCATCAGGAAAAATATACATTTTAGTAGCAAGCACCTTATGTGCAAATCTACTATCCAAAAGGATATGAGTAAATTCATGGGCAAAAACCATGTTTATCGGTAAATAATCTATCGTCTGTCAAACTACTGTAGAACGTTGCCTCGTCGTAGCGGTTCAGCTTGTTAAATATCGAATATATACTTCCTATTATTGTTTGAAAAAAAAAAGTTTCTTTTATACAGGGTGTCTCAAAATTCAACATCAAACCGAAAAGGGACGACAGGATATTGGTAACCATCAACAGAAAAAAAAAATTAAGGACCACCAAAGAGTTTGTGCGAATTATAAACATTTTATCTAAGCAAACAGGATTCACATTTCGATTTACTTCAAGATTACTTTTTTTACCCGTATTTTTTTAGAATTAACCGACCAAGTGTTGGACCATTTTGAAATTAAAGGTGCCAACTGTTGATGGCAATTGCCAAGGCACCATAGTAAATTTTTTTCAGGAGGGTCTATCAAAGTCGAGATATTTTGAAAATGTTTAATTCATAGTTCGGCAAAAAGTGTTATTTCTAATAGTATTTGGAGCAAATAAGTTATTATTTTTTTATTGTAATTTTAAGGCTATGGTGATGCGTTTTAAATGGACCAAAATAACAAACATTTATCACGATATATTTGTTAAAAAATGCAGAAATTTAGCTTTTTTTGTTTAATGCCCATAATTTCTAAAGAACATGAAGTAACCAAAATATTTCCCGTTTGTAGTTGTATAATCAAGAGTCAGGAGCCAGTCTCTTTTAATTTAAATTCATTGGATAAGGATTTTTTAATTGTGGGATCAATATAACATATGAAATAAATATTTGTCTCACCGGCCGTATAACAGAAATTGTCGAGTTTCAATCGAGCTCCTTTGATATCAAAGGAACCAGTAGACAAGATCAAAAGTCGATCATGCAATAAAGTGCAATATAAGTGCTATAGCTGGGTGCACATTACATGCACAGTGACAGGTAACGTTTCATGCAATGCAATATTTTCTATACATTTTAATGTGTTCGCGAGCTATTATGTCGATGCGTCCTTTAACCATTTGAAAACCAGAATTGTCAATGAAGAAGCTTTGTTTACAACGCCCTGTGTGTCTTAGTCTCGTTTTTTTTGACATACTGACAGAGAAAAATAGGATCCCTAAAAACGGTTTGTTTGTAAGACACTTATACTTAAGTGTAAGTGTTTTTTATACTTAAGTATAAGTGTCTTTTCTAATGAACCCAACAGAATGAACACTTCTGGTGGCCACCTTTTTTCATGACACTTGAACTACTGACCGCATACAGTGCTCTTATTGCAGACAGTGTTTTTATCCAAAAATATGAACTTAAATATTGTAATTATTATTTTTTACTTTATTTATTGCCCGGCAAACGAGTACGCCACCCAATCGATATCGTTAAACTTAGGTTTTTTATTTATTAATAATGATTGCGATTTCTTATCTTGTTAATGGTAGCCGACCGGAGGCTTTAAATGAAATTGCCTTTGTTCCAGTAATCGCTTTAATTGTTTCTTCCCTGCAACTGGAACACAATTACATCATTAGTATTGCGGCCAGACTAGAAGGGACTGTAATACCGCCCCAGGCGAGACCTTTACAAAGAAACTGTACTGAATCCATAACCATAGAAGTTATATTTATTTTAATAAGAGGTTTATTTTTGATTGTTTTTAAATTCAAAGTAATTGCATGCAAAGGATTCAGAATTTATGAATCATAACCGAAATGAAAACACACCATAAGCTGACAACATTTTATTCGCAAAAACAAATACGTACTCAGGTATAGGTAATCTCAAAGTACAGACCAAAAATTTCACAAATTTTTAGCTCACTATTCGAAGACATAAATAATATGGAATTCCGAAACAATAAAGCATCACAAACTTATAATGTACAGTAAATTTTTAGATTTGAATAGGAGTGCTTTCACGTTACACCATCAACAATATTGCAGGACTGCTTATGGGGTATAATACTGATGACATCTTTATGAACTACTGAAAATCGAGTAAGACTGAAAGCCTCGTTGGATATCTTCTAATACTTAAGGGCTAATTGTTAAACGCTTAGATGACTTTTATCGGTAAAATAAAACCAGCGTAATTTCCATGAAAAGTCTTGTCAAGTATCATAGTTTTACTCCAGATAAAATTTATCAGAGAATTGAAAAATCAAGCCTTTCAAAGTAAATCTCCAGACAATCACACCAACTGTAAGACCATAAAGTAAGCAGAGCTTGAGTTATGGATGATTAGTGAACTGGGGTCTATAATAATCTATAAATATAAAGGTCAACAACCATGACCTGATAATAAACATCTGTTTTTTTTTTCCTTTTTTTTTGTTCACATAAAATAAAAAATGCTCACATGTTAACAGTCAGTAATAAAAAAAAATTTAAATAGAGTAGGTACGTATATGTTGGGTCACTTTGAATTGTGTGAACAAGATTTTTATTTTTTTCATGGAAACGTTTTGATGTTTCAATATCGGGACTGCGTAAATCGAATGTCCAAAATGTTTTGTAGCAAATGCGAAGTAAAAAAATAAACTCTCAATTTCATAATTATGTAGTTTTCTTACCACTTCACTAATTTCCGTAGTGAGGTTGTCGGAGGTGTTTAGTGCTTGAAATCGTGATTAAAAATATAAAACTTACTGTAAACAGGTATGTTTTATTTTATGTTTTATACAAATATGTATATGTTTTATACAAATAATATTATTTTATATAAATATTGTGTGAAACTGATAAAATTTTGAGTACGTTCAAAATCGAAGTTATTTGGATAAATGGTTCAAATATACCTGTACCCTAAACATACTATGTCACGTAACTTTAAATATGTGCATAATGTTGCTCAGTTCTGATAACGATATTCTTTTCCGCTAAATTGGTCTTCTTTGATTTGTGTGGGAAGACAAAGCGATGTTTCACATTTATACATCAGTGTAGATGTAATTTTCATAGATTAGGTTTTCCTTAATAAAAAGATATCATTTAATTATATCCAAACCTTAAAATATCCGAATATTAAAGGTTTTTACATCCTTAAAATATATATATATTCAAATTTACCCAAAATCTTGTGTGAAAAATTGTGGGTAATTCTATTGTTTTTTCCGTAAATTCATCTTGTTCAAAAGGTCATTGTTCATTCAATAAAATAACGGTGTAATAAATATAAACCAGATTTAATATCTCAAATACTGTAAAAAAATTTTAAAGTAACCCAAATTGACTGTAACATAAATGACTTTGAATATTTAAATTTTATTTTCAAAGCCTGCGAACAAGCACGCGAGACCCAGCCAATAGTAAGTGGCATCCGCAGACACGGCCATCATTAGCCGTAGGTGTTATATTTATCAATACAAAATGTGATTATTATATCGAATTTTAATGCGTTGCCGACCAGTTGGAATAGCCTCTGTTCCAGTAATTGCACTGGCTGTTCCTTCTTTTTATTTGAAACACAACTACGTAAACGCGGTTACTATGGCGCTTAAAATAGGGAGGATTATAGTACCGCCCCCATTCTCGCTCCGATCGCCACGCGGTGCGGACGTGCAAGACCCCGATCTCCGTTGATCGGTCCCTGCCCGATATTCCGTGGCGTTCAGCCTACTGACGTCACGATTTAGCGTGTTGGTTCCGTGCTACGGTTTTCGAGGTTCTTCTACTCCCTCTGAGTGCTATCGAAGTGCGATTTTTCTTTGTGACTAAGCCCCTTAGTCTTCAAAGTGCTGTGCTAAGTTGTGTTGTGCTTGTGCTGAGTGCACTGTTGTGCCCAGCGTAAGTAGTCTGGTTTCAGTACAAAGGATACTTAACGGTGACAACGAATTTGTACTGAACCAGTCCTTTTATTTCTATTTTATTTCTCTGTTTTATTTTTTTTTTTCTCCTACCTTCATATTTATTTTTATCATATCTGTGTGTTTTCGTGTGTATCCTTTCTGTCGGTAAAGGTTGACCCTAACGCGGTCAACTCTTTACCTGCGTACCCTTTTTTTAGGTTTCTAGGTAGCGGCCTTCGGCGTACTACTGTTAGTTTAAAGTTATTCTCCCCAGCCCCTCCTACCACTGGTAGGGAGGTTAGCCGCTAGGGTTCGCTAGGTTTTATTTAGGAACTCTAGGCATAAATATATTGTTGTCCCTCCCCAACCCCTCCGCAATGGCTTCCCTAAGCTCTGATGAGTTTGGGAAGAAGTTACTTGATAGTACCGGTGCTGAAGGCATGTCTATAAATGCTGATAAGTATCGTTTCTTGGACTCTCTTATCCCGCATATCATGGCGTTAATTCCCTCACTGGCCCCTCAGGCCACCCCAGTCCCCCAGACCCCTCTGGTCTTAGGCCCCTTCCTCCAGTGACATGGAGTGCGAAATAGACGCCCCTCCGCGCCGCAGGCGTGCACCCGCTACCGAGTCACCCTCGGACGCCACCCCAACTGGCCCTGAATATCTCTCTTTTACGCTTGTTAAGAAACGCTCTAAGAAGCGCTCGAAACAAGCCCCGGCGCCCTCGATGCCCGTCCCTACACCCCCTGCGGCGTCTTCAACGCCAGCTGCCCCGGTGCCTTCAGCACCCGTTCCGGCCCCAACTTCTGTCAAGGCCAAGGTCCCACCACCCGTGTTCCTTCGGGAAAAGGGTAAATGGTCCGAGGTCTCGACTTTGTGCTAAGAGCACAAGATCCTTTACACCCGAGCGACCAACTCGGGTGAATCTATTAAAATCACTGTCTCGTCGATAGACGATTGCCGAGCTTTGACTAAGCTCCTCACCGATAAGCAATATGCTTATCACACTTATGCTCTGTCAGAAGAGCGTAAGATCAGAGCGGTACTCAGGGGAGTCCCGTTCGAATTATCGAACGAGGCTATCCTGGAGGATCTGCAGTCCCAAGGCTTCCCGGCACTCGCGGTGCATAAAATGCACAGCAAGTACGGGAGGCGTCACCCTCTCGCTTTGGTGGTTCTCGCCAACGTCCCCAAGTCCAGGGAGATCCTGAAAGGGGTTAGCACTATATGCGGCCTCTCTGGGATCTCGATCGAGGCGCCTCATCGCCGCGGTCATCCCGGCCAGTGCCATCGGTGCCAGTTGTACGGGCACGCGGCGGCCAACTGCCGCGCACCGCCCAGGTGCGTCAAGTTCCTGGTCCCTCACTTCACTAAGGAGTGCAATCGCACTCCTGAAACTCCCTCTCCTCCCGATTGCGTACTTTGTGGCCAGTCCGGCCACACCGCAAATTACAGGGGCTGCCCTCGTGCACCCCGTTGTATGCGTTCCAATTCCAAGAGGGCGGCACCCAAACAGGCCCCGCCCCTTTCTCAGGAAAACTTTCCGCCGCTGCGTAGTCAGGTTCCTCCGGCTGCAAAGCCTACACAGTCTAGGCCTGCTCCAGAAAACTGGAGGCTGCGCCCCGCATCGAATCCCATCCCGGCTCCTCGCCCATACAAACCCACTCCTCAATCCTCCGTAGCAGACGATATGCGTATCATCTGCGACGCTATGAAAAATATCGATGTTAGTGAAATCGCAGTCTTAGCCGGTAAACTTAGGGCTTCACGTACTCCGACAGAGCGTTTGCTAGCTCTGGCGGAGCATAGTTCCCTTCTCAATTCATTATAGGTTCATTTAAATGAATTGATCCCTAAATAATGCTTCGGCCGACCTCTGCCCAGCCCCGGCTTCACCGGAGGCTGCCCAGAACGGCCACCAACTCATGTCCCTTTGAGCACCTTCAGTGCAGCTTTCACTACAGGCGGAAGTCTCCGCCAGCGCGCCCAACTTCCCGACGGGTGTCGCTTCCGATGAAGGGCAACGGTAATAACTACAGCCAACAGGTGGTTTTTAGTGGTTAGGTGCCATTCTGGTGAGTCCCACATAACCCCCCGCAGAGGACTTTACCTGCGGGCGGTATGCATGACGCATCTTCCACCTCCCTCCCGCGAGGGTGCCTCGGCAGCAAAAAAAAAAAAGTACCGCCCCAGACGAGACCTTAACGAAAGAAACTCTTCTACCACTAAAGTACCTACCAATACTCCATTACCAGGTTAAAGATAATTTTATTTAAACAAACTTTTCCTTATTCTAAAATATCTGTAACATTTTCCTACCAAACGCAAAGGCTGGGTAAACTGTCCAAATGTTTTATTAAACTGTTTTCAGTAACGTTGTTTACATGCATTTTAAAGCACTTTTCACAATATGGGTTGTCTAAATTTATAAAATATGCAGCCATGAAGCGACCACATGACTGATGGCCGTCAAATCTATTTTTCCTGTATTCATCTGAGAGCCATCGGTAACTACCAAATTGCGCAATATAATCTCCTAATATCAAAGTATTAGTGGGTATTTTCAGATATTACTTTGATAAATAGATAGTATTTGACGGCCTGTTTGGTATGTTGGTAAGTAGCCATGCCTTCCATGCCAGAGGTCCCGGGTTCGAATCCTGGTAGGGGCAGATATATTATTATATTTGCTTTCTAGTCATGGATGTGTATTTACGTTTATTTAAGTTTATTTCTAATATTTATATATATAAAAAAAAATATTTACGTGTGTTTATATATTTCTTAAGTTTATTTATCCGTTATCTAGTATCCATAACACAAGTTCTTTAATGATACTTAATTTGGGCTAGATAATGTGGTGTGATTGTTAGAAATATTTATTTATTTATATTATTTATTATAGTATTTGATGTTTTTGAGAAACTTTATAGTTTTCAAATAAGAATTATCCTTGGAATAGACATAGGAATCTATCATTAGAATTTAGTTAAACTATAATAAAAAAAGAAGTTGGATTTATTGTTTGAACACTATCAAAGAACTACGAAATCGAAAGCAAAATACCTTTATTTAAAAGGGTTAGGTGGAAAGACAGTGTTTTAAATAACTTTTTTAGACTATGAGTGAGTTTTTAAATGAAAAGCGAGTTAAAATATTCATTAAAGGCATTTATTGTTTTTATATCACTAAATACATAATTATTTATTATTCGTCTACAAGTTTTGCAAACATTGTTTTAAAATATCAAAGAGTTCGCTTCTTTTAGTTACTGTTATATGAACTTAAGAATGTAAGGCAGTAAAGTGACCCAAATTCGAAAATTAAAACCACGGCGTAGTTGTCAGCGTTAAAATAATCTACCTTCAGGTTTATCAGTTCTGTAAAATATAAATATAAAATATATCTATTGAAATATACAACATTCACTCTAGATGTACAAAGAAATTGTCTTCAGCTGTTTCGTAATCAAAATATTATCTTACGCGACCCCCACATAGAGAGCTTAAATCTGGCAAGTGTTTCCTGAGATTAACACGTAAAGAAATATATCATCAAGCTTTATTGTAATAACAATTATTAAAGATAAATTAACTGTTAAGATGCCTCTCATCTTTTGAAGAAGATTGGGGATTTTTTTTATATAACTTACACTACACTAAATAAACGTATCGATTTTTCGTTCATAAATATGTTTTATTCAAATTATTATAACGAAAACCCGTTCTTTTCTCAGTTTGAAAATAGTAATTGCCTAAAGTGCATTCTTGTATATTCTCTTGAGATGGAGTCCAATGTGCAAGCTGCATTATGCCTCAATTTGAGAACTGAGAACATTTGAACTTGAGAACAAGTGGTGTACATTTTATTTCTTCTTACGTAAATACGGCATAACATCTGAGCCTTCGGATATATTACGGCATGTACCTTATTAGTTCTTATTCCTTTTAACGAAACAAAAAATGTTAGAATTTGATTTTAACCCATTCAACCTAAAAATAACTTTTCCTTATTTTTAGTTTTTGTCAGTCCCTTTAGGACCAGTACGTTATTCCACATGTAAAGTTAGAAATGTACCACTTTACCGTACTTTAGAACTTTTCAACTTTACCTGCACCTCGGACTAAAAATTATATTACATTTTAATTTTAGTTACATCGTTCATGAAAACTGGTATAAAATTACAACACATAGCAATTTTGAAATTCCGTTTTTTAAAGATGCGATTGGATTTTTGAAAATACAATCGCATTCTTTCGTTCATTTCTATATCATGCCAAGACAGACACAGAAAGAGATTGAGTTGCATTTTGAACTCATTTCACCACTAACACTCAATCCAAGGCTGGGAGTAGTCGTTATCTTCACTTGCGCTGTTGAATGTTGTTCTCTAATCAAGAAAAAATAAATGTTAAAGTAGTTTTTCCGTTTTAGATTTTATCATTTATTCAAAAACAAATGATTTATTATCTTTGTAAAAAGATAAAATACTTTGTAAAATTCTTTTGATCTACAATACTTTAAGGAAAGACTGCAATCAGTATTGTGATTGCAAAGTTCTTCTTGTACTTGTGATTATTTAGACAATTTTGCTCTTTGCATTTGTTCATCTAAATCCAATTTAAGTCCTCCAATTCAAATCTGAAATTAAGTAATAAATAGTCAATCGAAATATATGCATTTCTCTTACACGTTACATGCTAAAAACAGCTCCTCTCGCCCAGAAAATATGCTAAAGGACTTTGATGTAAGTTTATGTTATTAATAGTATACAGTATGTTATTGTTGAAACTTTTTAACATAGCTTCGTTAATGGCAGCAACGGAACTAAAAGTTCATTTAAAATTTCCAAACAACAATACAATACATAAAACATTAAAGAAGCTTAAACGTCACTTAGCCGATCAAACAAGAAACTAGGTCAAATTGCGAGTCAACCAGGTTGAATAGTTCCACGATTATGGCCAACCTGGGAATTAAACTCGACCTTTAGTTTAAGAACCGTCGCACTCTGTCCTGCAGTAATCAGTAATGCTGCAGAAACTCAGAACTACTTTGACCGGTATATTTTCACAAATTTGGCGACTAATATGTTTATTTTATCGAAACAAATTAAATTTGACGTGAAACTCTGCTTTCCAGCACAAAAACCCATGGCTAGATTTTTCTTTCTATGTACTCGCAGTTATATTATTATAGTTGTTGTATTAAAATAAACTTCTGAACAAACACTGCTTATTGGCAAAGTAGCAATTACAAACATCGAAGATATTATTATATAATATCAGTAGTTATTCTGTTGCTATGATTCAAAAGTAAATCAGTATTCAAAAACAATATCAAATTCTTACCGAACACAAATAATATATAATAGTTTGCTAATTTTAGTTTTACGTAAACTATTCCTAACTAATCCATAAAAAGTAAGATAGCCTTAAAATGCAAACAAAATGTATTTTAATTCTAAGTGGTTCTCACAATTTGATTTCTTATTCTAATTTTGATAATCCGTTATCTAACCTACATTATCTTTCAATGAAAGCTTAATTCCTTGGAAACCTATTGCTTGAGTTGTCAGCGCTTCGACCAGCGATTATAAAAAAATGCGGCCAGTTACGAGAAAAATTACAGGTTTCTTTAATAGACGGCACGCGTTATGTTCATTGATCTCTATTTTCGAAATTACAAAGCGGAAAAGGTGCTTTAATTAATGCTTTAATTTTGTCTTAAAAGTGTTGAGAATGGTATGTTCTACAAATACTATATACCATATATCTATATGGATATTCACGTGTTTTTTAATATAATTTTTATTAAATTTAATTTTTAAACATGTAAAACTGAAGCATTAAATAAACATCAAGCTATAAAACTAAATCATAGCTTACCTAATTCGGCATCGTAAAATATTATCGGGTTTTCTCGAAAAGACTCAAACTGAAAAACAATGAAAAAGTCACAAAGAGAGCACACTTACATGAAGTCAGAAATTCTATCTCACCACATTTACAGCACCAAAGCTACCGTACCTAAAAAAACTGTTGAAATACATGAGTACCTTAGAAATGTGAACTTTGCGGTCGTGTTTGTCCACGATATGTAAGGTGGAATTCTCCAGGGAAGACGTAGGTTAGACATGAAAGTTTATAGAGTGAAAACGAAAGGTAAAGGGATATTTTATTTCCTGTTAGGGTCTCTATTAGATGTTTTTTTTAACTACATAGCTTTTCGTTATTTCTCTGTATTATATCATATGTATAGTACGAGTACAATCGTAGTATGTAGTACTAGTAGTATGAATATAATCAAATAAATATTCCACAATTACACTAACAGTGATACGTTCATTGCCCGTTATACTATAAGAAAACCAGTTTCTGAGAGGAGTTTTTGCTAATGCACATGAAACATTTTATTGGTCAAATAAGGAGTTCAATAAAGACAGTAGACAATAGACAAATATTCACTTATGACGTTCAAATTTTTCTCTATAATATAATAATAAAAAGCTTTCAGCACGCAAAACGCATCAATATAATAACTTTAGTTTATTTTTCTCACAATGTATATTTTTTTAATCCGTAAGTTTGGTTTCATAAAAAGAAAATTGGCACATCGACAGTTATACATAAAACCAGATTGGTACATTTCATTTTATTTCGCAGTTTAATTTCCTACGCTATCCTGCTGCGAGAAACTTTGCAGCATAGGCTAGTCGCAGAATTTAAAAACTTGCAAACATAGTTTCAATGTACAAAGTTTAAAGACCTCGGTATATTATTTAAAAAGTAAGATGTTGAAAAAATAAACATTTAGTGTTACAAACACTTGAGTGTTTTTTTTAAATTATAAAACAAAATATTTGAATATTGAAAATTACGTACGTTTAGTTTCTGATACTTGTGTAAATAGATTTTCAGATTTATTGCACTGAAAATAAACTTTATTTGAATGTCTCTAAATGTTTTGTGTGTTCATTTTCAAGGAAACCACACTTGACTAAGTATAATTACACTATATTTAATGAAACTGTTGTTAGGGTCGCGACTATCCGGGATCTTGCAGTTACCTTTGATAGCAAATTAATATTTGATAGCCATACAGATTCAGTAGTTCATAAAGCTACCAACGCTCTTGGGTTTGTCCTTCATATGTCTTCAGAATTCAGTAAAATAACCACCTTAAAAATACTATACTGTGCTTTCGTGCGCAGCCACCTTGAGTATGCCTCAGGTGTGGAATCCTCAGTACGACCTATATATCCAAAAGATCGAGGGTATTCAAAAAACGTTCCTTCGGCACTTACAATATAGATGTCAGGCGTTCTGCAAAAACTATGAAGAGAAATTCAGAGCTTTCCATTCCTTAACCCTTTATAAACAAAAAGAAATGGCTGATATCGCTATACTTATGAAAGTTTTCCAGCAAAGCATTAACTCTCCTGATTTACTCAGTAAGTTAAGCCTGAATACGCCTAAAAAACCACACGTCATAGCAATCTGTTAATCCAATGGTAATAAAAATAACTACCAAAAAAGTTAATTCCCATTAAGAGCTTCCCGGTCATTTAATGTATTTAATGATAACTTAAATAATATCGATCTCTTTTGCACTAACTTTAACAATTTTAAAAAGTTAAATAACAATATGTTTTTTAATAATTCATAGATTAAAGTATCTTGACTGTTAAATACGCAAGAATTTGAAATAAACTTAAATTTATTGTAACTTTAATTGTAACTATACGCGGAAACTTGTAATTGGCCTTAATTTAAACATAATTTTATTTGACTAGCTGTAAGTTTCCCTAAAAATGTAAAATAAAATAAAATAGAATGTCATGTAAGTAGTTTATTATAAAATTTATATGTAATATACTACTAATGTTATATATAATATTAATTAATAATAGTTATTTAAAATCTCGCAGAGTGCATACGTCGCTTGCTTGCTCCAACCACGTGGTCTCGGCTACTCGTCAGGATGAGATGACGGCCAGTCTTTTTCAAGAACATTTCCTATTTCATAGGACCGTACGTAATGCAGTTCCTTTCAGAGCCCCATTAGTGTTTACCATTGAGTCTGAGTTGATGTAGGTATTTGGTGATTATTTGTTTATGTGATTTACTGACAGGTAAGGTATATGGAGAAGATATTGTTAACTTATAACTTCTTCGACATTTACGGCAAAAGTATGCATTTTGTTAAGAAGATATTCCATCTTGCATGTAAATCTACATAGTTTCTAATGCGTAGGTAGGTTAGCTACTGTACTTATAACGGTATGAAGTTAGTATTGTAGGTACATGCAGTTTTTCATAGTAGAGCAAATTATCTAGTGCGTAATAAAACATTTGCCGACAGTCATGTACGACCCCAGGTATGGACTGGAGTTTACGAACACTGTTGAAATATATTGAATTGTCAGATTTATAAACCGCATCGTCTGGTATTCATATTGCTGTTGAGTTTTAGCTGCATGTTGAACAAATTTACAGACCTCTGAACTATTTATCTAAGTTTGGACAGCATTCAAAAATATATTCAACAAAATTCTAATAAGGTATTATTACAGATTTTTGTACCACACTTATACCGAATTTATCGAAATAAAAACTCTGAACTGTGCTAACATCAAACAGTTTAGTTTCGATAAAATCAATTCTATTGTGGCTTACAGAACTCCAGTATATCCACGAGTAGTTGTATCTAATGCAAAACCCATTTCGTATTTTACGTCTTATTGAGACCGATATACCGTTCATATTTGTATGTTAACAGTTTTTCCAGCAGGTGTTCACTATAAATTTGAATGTGCACGCGCTTTGATCCATGCTTGGATTGTACATTTTCATTCGTTATGTGAGAAGCTTTAGAAGCTTTTTGGCTGTGACAGATTTAATAAACCATGTTTTATATTTTTTCTTACTTTAACCTTCTGAGATCATCACGGAAATCTTTGTGTTGCCGTAATTTCACGTTTACATAAATGTGTATGGGTTGTAAAAATATATATATATTTTCTTTTGTTCTTTGTGCGATAAAAAGTTTTTGCACAATTTTCAATATTACTTCAATCCTCAACTTAGGAATCTTTTTGGAGGTACATTGGAAATAGTTTTCGAAAACTTGGAATATCCATTTAATGAATATCTGGATTCAGAACTCACAACCCAATTTCTGAACTTAACGCCGGTTCCCAGTTTTGGAATCTGTGCGAAAATATGGTGTATAGAAATTTGATAGTGTTGGTTATTTTTTCATAATTGGGCAGCTATAGGAAAATTTTACGAGTATTACGACGACATTTTGTACCTAAAACTTGTCAAATAATTTGCGTTCATATTGAAAATTGATTAGTGAGAAGAAGAAGTAGAAAGAGATTGAAAACAATCCCCTTGGTAAATTTGACGAGTATATTAGAAATTATTTTATAACTACTATACAAAAATTATATGATAACTAAATGAAATAATTATTGATTTGATTTGATTTGAATATTTTTGTAGCTGTGTAACCAATAATACAGTGAAAATTTATTATTGTACAAAGTATACGGCAGCAAGTTTACCGCCTGTTGAATATACTTTTGGTTGAAAGCAATGTAGTACACGGTCCCGTTTCCCCTCAATTATATTTCCAATAAATATTCTGTGACTAATTATGCTTGGATTTTTGGTATTTTACCAAGTCGGTATCATTTTACTTGCTTGAGTTTCACAATGCCTTATAGTTCAAAATGTTCATCCAATATATTAAGAAACACGGCAAAACACTGTGCAGCTCAAAACAAAGCTAATTGAGTAACTGTCACAATACAGCGTTCTGGTGAGATCACAAAATTACAATAGCAATAAATTCCATCATTTTTGTAACTTGGACTTCACTTGGTCGGCCTGTAATGGTGAAGAAAAACATCGAGAGAAAACCCCTTAGAGCTTATTTCGAAGGTGTGAGAAGGCTACTAACCTGCAAGCGTGATGGACTATAGATTTCATGAATCCACCCCCTAGTTGGGTGTTGCTGACAGCGCTGCTGTCGTGATGACATTTATTTTTCTTTATATCTCTTTCTCATATTTGTTTTTCTTCCCCAATAAAAAAAGATTGTAATTTATAAACTAAATTTAAAATATTTTTACATTAGTTCTTATGAATAAGGAAATGCAGAATGCGATTTGGCAATTTTATATAAAAATTAAGGATGACATATTTTGATACATATTAATATCCGTACAGACTTTTCAATTTCAGTAACATCGGAGATTACCATAGTGAAACTGTAGTGAAATAGACAACTAGTAAATAAAACAATTTATCCGTGAGGCAAAACTCTTGTTCTCTATTAAACGCATTTTGGCTGAAAGATCAACATCATATTAAGTTTTTACTATACTCGTAACTTTAGAAGTAAACCATAGTAATCGTGGTTTGGAATCGTAATTTCTGCGAAATTAATTAGTGATGTATAACGGAGTGTTAACGTGTAAGTAAACAAAACGTTTTTTGGTTAGGGCGACTCACTAACCAAATAGTAAAAGATACAAAGAATAAAAATAAGCATTAACTTATTAATGATTAAATATTCACTATTTTGCAACTTTTACTGTATAGTTCAAACCTAAATGTCGAGATGCTTTCCAATTTTAACATTCGACTCTTTATTGAAAATGTGTTTAAAAAAAAAACGGATCCTCATAAAAAAACTACTTTGAACCCATAAAGGGATATTTATGATATTTTAACGCGACCTTCTAATAATTATAATCATAAATTACAGGAAAAAGGTTTGTTACTGAAATATGCCAATTTAGCTGGGCGTAATTACGATGTTATGACTAATAATAGTTTCCTGATTTCGGAATATTTAAACTTGTGTTTTGGATTACCATTAATAAAGAATAATGTAATTGTGTATCGACTTACAAAGAAATCTTTTATCAAATGAATTAATGAATGCCAGTTCACAGTGCGGTCATTCATAACACAAGCTCTGCTTACTTTGGGGCCATACACTTGGTGTGTTTGTCTGGGGATTTATTATTTTTATTAATAGCTGACCCGACAGACGTTGTCCTGTCTTAATTAGTGAATTCGAATTGGTATAATTAATAAAAAAAATACTTCAAAAAAGAAGGAAGAATAATAAATTCTAATGCTTTATGATATACAACATTCATAGTTGACAACCTCATCTTGGTTAGTGGTGGAATCAATTGATTTGTATGTCATTAATTCGCCAGGTGTCTTATTTAGAATCTGAAAATTTATTTTGTTGACATCAACGTTTTTTGCAGCTAATATAACTCTTTCGCTCAAACATACATGACCTATGTAATTTTGAGCCAATGTTTGGGAAAACCTTCTTGATGATCTTCTTCGGTCTTAGTTTCAGTAAAGTGACAAACATTGGTAGGAAATGTATTCAGACGATGAGTCAACAGGTATTTTGCCTTATCGATATCGAGCAACTGTTTGGATTGGTCGTTCTGCCATTCGACTTGCATGTTCATATTTAATTTGATTTCAGATTCGTTTTAATGTCTCTTCATAAAATGGATGAATTAAAACATGCGTTAAGTTCGTCGCCTGGCATTTTCCGTTGTAAATTACCCCTTTTGACAATTTTTCAGATGTACGGCGAAGTGAACTACGGTTGGGTGTCTTTCATGTATTTGAAATAAAAAAATACGCCACATGAATCATATTTTTTGTAACAATTTCATGTAACAATGGATCTTCATCATTATCGGGAATTTCCGCAGATATCACATCTTATCCTCTCTACCAACCAAATGTGAATGTGTGGCAATCCGCGTTTCTGCCACGCGACTGAATACATCCAACAGCTCGTGTGGCCAAATACGCAATGCCTAACATTTGAGGTCCATGAGTGATTTTAACTTTCTTTTAAACACCCTTGCGGTAATGTCGTGGCAATCATTGGTTGATTTCCCAAGAAATAATTCTTGTCGAATATCTGTCCACTGTAGATTGCATGTGAACGTTTTAAACATATCGGGTGTGCCATAATGACATACGTAGGACATAGCATCTTGAGCTTATTCATGCATATGTTGCGAACTTCCGACGTATGTGCTGGGAGAATAGTTGTTCTACCTACATTCTGTGTATTTCCATCAGCATTGATGGCAACCCGTAGATGAATGTATTCTTCAGGAAGCAGTTTTGCCTGGTTTAGCCTAATAAATGTCAGCGCTCAGTTTCAACTCTCACGTACATATCCACAGCTTATTCGGCATTGGTGGAAGAAACGGCAACATTTTAAAATATGATTGTCCTCATTTTTGCGAACTATCAGTCTTCATGAATTAAAATTAATTGAACGAACTTTTTTGTTAGTTTCGGTACATGTAACTGGATTTATCATCTACATTGAAAAATTATATCCATCTTCACATGGCCAAAATAAGATAAGGAATTGTAACGCATCATATAATCGATGTATTTTGGGGCACGCGCTGCAGTTGATTGTAAAACGATATCTCGGTTTTCTAAATTTTCACTCACGACGACAATAGCGACTTCGTCAATTGTTGGCGTATGAAAACGTCTTGCGTGTTGTCCTGAAGGCGTCAGCTTTGATGACAATTTTGTGATTATCAGACGGCATGCGGTCAAAAACGTTCGTGAATAATGCAATTCGTTATGTTGATGAACAAATATTTGGAGTTGTTCCACAATTGATCTTTTCACCCAATTTTTGTGTGCACAACGCTGATCAACTTGACTTGCTGAATCACCCAAAACATAAATTTGCAAAAATGTCACTATTCGGCGTTGGCAATAAGGTTAGATGTTATATGTAATATTTGGCCTTGAATCTTCAAAGTTGGCATAAATTTTTCTTGAATAAGTTTTGTTGCATCAAATGACATCATTTAAAAACAATGTTTGTATTTCTGGATATGAGTCAAAGTTTTTTTAGAATCTGGTGCAATTCCGTAAACCAATGAATAGTAGTGGTTCTGGTGGTGGTACCAAGGGCGTGAATTTGACTTGACCGTTCGCGCAACACAATCCAGGAACTTCATTTTTAAACTTGAATGCCTTGCAACATTGGCACACAACATTCATATAGCAATGATTTGCTGTGAACTGTAATCCATTTCCACGCTATAATTGAACGCAGCTCAAAAGGGGTTGGGGGAACGAAACATTTATATGTTGTTGATTTTGATTCCGTTCAACTTTATTCCGCTTTGCGTTGTTCGTCAGTTTGAGTATATCTTTGACTCGCAGCATTGCGAGTTCTGTGACATAAGTTTGTTCATCTAATTGCTGGCATTTTCAAAAACGAAATTCAACTGTAAATTTAATAAAACTATTGTATTCTTCTTTATAACCAAGTATGTCAGTTGTTATGTTAGTATAGTGTATCTATCCAAACTTACCAAAACTCCATATTTAATTGAACCTTTAATATATATATATTTTTAAATTCTGTTTTATTAAGAGGCTTGCAACATACCTGCCTCATCATACTCTTATCCAAATTAACAATTCAAAAGTGAACTTAAAACAACAAAAAGTTATACAATAAATAATACAGACACAAAGATAAAATTTCAATTCATTTACGTGGGGCGGAGTCACGACGCGAAAGGACTTCCACTAGATTTCTGGCTATGGCGGAGGTTGGCTCTGAAATAATACTTAAAAATACACCCATCGCTTTTTTATTAATGCCGTACTTTCGCTTCAATGCCTCCCAGCCGTCCTTAAACCTAACACATTCAGTGAGAATGTGATGAACATCATCACAAACGCCGCATAAATCACAATTTGGAGAATCTTTTATGTTGAGTAGGAATGCAAAACTGTTCGAGGGATAATGTGCTGAGCGTAATCTGTGGAGCATAACAATGGAATTTCTATTAAACTTAAATTTATGATACCTGGTGTGAATATTGCTATCCACACTGTGGGGTAGTGGACTGTATTTGAATAGATGGCTGGTAAATCTTAATTCATTCCCGAATTGAAAAACACTCTCGGGACGACTAAGCACTGACCTTATATGCTTTCCTGCGGCGAATCCAGGCAGAGGGTCCCTTGACTCGAATACCAGCACTGACACCTCACAAGATCTTTGAACCACAACGATTGTTCAGGGTTATTTCTTGTAACAAGATATATTTTTGTGGAGCGGCCGGCGCGCACGCGGTAAGGGATGCGAAGCAATTTACGAATGTTCACTAGGCGGCGCTGATGCTCGTGACAGTGACATTTGTCACAAGCGCGGTAAAGTTTATGCTGGTCGGTTTCTAGGTACTAATCCAACATCATTCAACCAGCAAGGAAACAAAATGTGGTTCAGCGTGCCCAGTAGTGCTATGAGAGTGTAATTAAATCATGAATTAAAAGTAATGCGAAATATTAAGAAACGGCCAAACCAATACCAAAGTAAACGAGAAGGCTGACATAGAATTATTTTATAACAAATGCCTTTTTGCTTACTCCTTTCATCAAAATATTCGTAATGTTAATTAAACGTAATGTTACAATCAATTTATATATATATATATATAGCAAAGTTCCGCACTTCGTAGGCTATCGGTTGGCCTCTGCTATGTCCAAAGGCACATCGAGCCAAATGCTGATCATCATCTAATTTATTTTCATTCATCTCGTATTATAATAAAGTGTACACAAATTTGAAGGTAGATGTGAAAAAATGTATCGAAAAAAAACGAGCTACACGACGTGCAACCGTGGCCACGAACTGCGCGCTACATCTAATATAAAAATTTTAATATTAGGCGTGATGGCTCATTCTCGCTCCGACCGCCGCCCAGTGCGGACGTGCAAGACCCCGTTCTCCGTTATTTGGTCCCTTCCCGATATTCCGTGGCGCTCAGTCTACTGACGTCACAGTTTAGCGTGTTGGTTCCGTGCTACGGTTTTCAAGGTCTTTCTACTCCGTCTGAGTGCTTCGAAGTGCGATTTTTCTTTGCGACTAAGCCCCTTAGTCTTCAAAGTGCTGTGCTAAGTTGTGTTGTGCTTGTGCTGAGTGCAGTGTTGTGCCCAGCGTAAGTAGTCTGGTTTCAGTGCAAAGGATACTTAACGGTGACAACGAATTTGTACTGAACCAGTCCTTTTTATTTTTATTTATTTCTCTTCTCTATTTTATTTATTTTTCTCCTATTTTCATATTTATTTTTATCATATTTGTGTGTTTTCTTGTGTATCTGTCTTTTCTGTCGGTAAAGGTTGACCCTAACGCGGTCAACTCTTTACCTGCGTACCCTTTTTTAGGTTTCTAGGTAGCGGCCCTCAGCGTACTACGGTTAGTTTTAAGTTATTCTCCCCAGCCCCCCTACCGCTGGTAGGGAGGTTTGCCGCTAGGATTTTGCTAGGTTTTTAGGAACTAGGCATCTTTTATTATACTTATATTTATATATATTATTGTCCCAACACTCCCTAATGGATTCGCTAAGCGTTATTAACTTCGCGAACGCGTTCACCCAGGCGCTTGCTGCGGCAGGCGTCTCCATCCCAAAAGACATCCTAACGCTGGCCTTGCAGGCATCAATCGGGTCCCCGGCCCCTCAGGCCCCAACCCCAGCCCCTCAGGCCTCCAACACCCAGACCCCTCAGGTCTATAGCTCTCCCACGTCTCCCGTTCCATCCGATATGGACTGCGCGTCGGTCTCATCCTCGCGCTCATCTCGCAGGAAGCGTAACGCTCCCGGGAGCGATTCAGACTCCGCCGCGTCCGAAGCTTCGTCGGTCGCCGCCACCCTAACCGGTTCTCCTGAGCCCGCGTTCCAGTTAGTTGCCAAACGCTCTAAGAAGCGTTCGAATAAAGCCGCGGTGTCTTCAACACCTGAGCCAACCCCGGTGTCTTCAACACCAGCCCCCGCGCCGTTAAAATCGCTCGAAGTAACCGCGTCTCCGTCGGTCCCATCGAAGCCAGCGACGCGCTGCGCTCCCATCCCTCCGAAACCTCAGCTCCCTCCGCCCGTCTTCCTGCGTGAAAAAACGCGCTGGACCGCGGTTTCTAACTGGTGCAAAGAGCACAAAATTAATTACTTAAAAGCCGCCAACGCTGGCGATACAATCAAAATTCAAGTAGCGACCGTCGACGACTTCCGCGCGTTTACCAGGTTACTGGGGTTAAATCAAATCGCGACATACCTACGCCCTCCCGGAGGAGCGTAAGATCCACGCAGTACTACGGGGCGTCCCGTTCGAGCTCGCGAATGAAGGAATCCTCGAGGACCTTAAGTCCCAGGGTTTCCTGGCCGAAGCAGTGCACAAGATGCACTCTAACCGCGGTAGGCGCTTTCCGTTAGCTTTAGTTATCTTGTCGAATACTCCCAACTCGAGGGAGATCTTTAGAGAGGCTCGCACAATTTGCGGACTCTCAAATATCTCTGTTGAGCGTCCCAACCCCCGCGGTCACCCTGGGCAGTGCCACCGCTGCCAGCTCTACGGCCACGCAGCGGCTAACTGCTCAGCTCCCACCAGGTGCGTTAAGTGCCTGGATCCACATTTTACGAAGGAGTGCACTCGCACTCCCGAATCCACTTCCCCCCCTGCCTGTGTGCTGTGCGGCCAGTCTGGTCACACAGCTAACTATAGGGGCTGCCCGCGTGCTCCGCGTTCCACCGCCAAGAGGGTCGCGCCTAAACCGGCGCCGCCGCTCACTCACGCTAACTTCCCGCCGCTGCGCAACCGGGGTCCCCCGGAAGCAAAGCCCGCTCAGCCGACGCCTACTCCGGCTCTGTCTTGGAGGCAGCGTCTGGCCGTTCCGCCTGCACCTTCCCGACCCATCCCAGCTCCCGTAGCTTCCGTAGGGCCGCGTCCTTCTCCGTCATCCGCACCTCAGTCGTCGTTGGCTGAGGACATGAAGACCGTGTTCGACGTTATTCAAAACGTCGATATTAACGAAATTTCCGTGCTCGCACGCAAACTGCGAGCCGCCCGCTCTCCTCAAGAGCGTTTATTCGCGTTAGCTGAGCATCACTCGCTCCTAAGTTCGTTGTAAATTCTTTTATATTTGTATAAATTCGTAAATAATAAATTATAATGTCTAGACCCGCGAATCCCGCGTCCAGTCGTATTAAACCCAAGGGCTTATCCCTAGTATCGTTTAACGCTCGTAGCCTTAACACCAACCTTCCCGAAATTAAACTGTTCCTTCAGAACAAAGAACCTGACTTATTCCTTCTCCAGGAGACATGGCTTACTCCAAACCACTCCAGGGGATTTTCTATACCTAAGTACGCGTTTATTCGTAACGATAGGCCCAACTCCGACGGTTTCGGCGGCACCGCTATATATTACAAAAGAGGCTTCCACTGCTGTCCTCTCCCTACTCCTCCTCTCCTCAACATGGAAGCCACTGTGTGTAGATTGGCTATGACTGGTCATCCGACCATCATCATAGCTTCAATCTACATACCTAGTGGTACCAGACCAATCCGCAGCGACTTTGAGGCCATTCTCGCCCTCGGCCATTCAGTCATTATGTTCGGAGACTTTAACTCCAAACATACTGACTGGACGTGCCTATCGACTAACACCAGCGGTATCGCTCTCCTCGACATCACTAACTCCCTTGACCTAGACGTCATATCCCCCATCACTCCCACTCACTATCCCAACAACCCGTCCTACTCTCCTGACATCCTCGACTTTGCAATTATCAAGCGAATCAATCTTAATCTAAGGTCTATCGAACCGCTCGATGACCTAGGCTCCGACCATCGCCCCGTTTCCCTCGTGCTAGGACCGCCGAACGATAACGTCTCATCTCCTAAGACCTTTACCAAATGGAAAGGTTTTAAAAATACGCTAGTTTCAGCCTTAGAGGCTCTGAACTCTCCACTCGCGATCTCTCCCGAACAATTAGATAGCCCGGATAAAATCGATTCATTAGTAAATTCTCTCACTGATGCTATCAACTCAGCCATCAGTGACAACGAAAAGATTGCTAAGCAAGGCAAACCCACGCTTCCCTTAGCCGTTAGCAATCTTATTAAAGCTAAAAACGCGGCTCTCCGGAGAGCCAAGAAATATCCCACGCCCGCCTATAGAACAGCTGCGAATCAGCTTCAACGTAAAGTTAGGTCTTGCCTCGCGGAACTCCGAGACGCTCAGATGAACGATCTCATGGCGAATATCTCTCCGTCCAACCAAGCGTACTATAGCATGGCCCGAGCCTTACGCGTAGACACCGTCTCTCACGTTCCTCCTCTCACTCGTCCCGATGGCACTACTGCCTTCGAAGTCGAAGAGAAAGCCGAATGCTTCGCCGACAGCATTGCCGCACAATGCTCGCCCAGCACGCAACCTGCTGATCCCTCACACATCCAGGCGGTGGAGGACGAAGTCCTTCGCAGAGACTCTCTGCCCATCACCGCCGACCCTGTCACAGTCTCTAATGACGAAATCTTGCTTCTCATTAGAAATCAAAAGTCCAAAAAGGCTCCGGGTGCGGATGGAATTTCCAACCACGCACTTAAGCACCTACCTCAACAGATGCTTACCTTGTTAGCTATCATTTTCAATGCCTGCTTCGACCATAGCTACTTTCCAAAAGCTTGGAAAGAAGCGACAGTCATAGGCATTCCCAAGCCGGGCAAACCTCTGAACGTCCCGGCTAATCACAGACCCATCAGCCTCCTCAAGGCAATGTCTAAACTTCTCGAGAGAGTCATACTCTCTCGAATGCGGAACCATCTGTTTCCAATCAGTTCGGCTTTCGCGCTTAACACTCCTGCCCTCAGCAAGTCCAACGAATCGTCGAGTATATACTTGACGGTTTCTATCCGCGTCGTTATAAAACAGTCGCGGTTTTCTTTGACGTAGCCAAGGCTTTCGATAAAGTCTGGCACAGCGGTCTCGTTTATAAACTCTACAAGATAGGCTTACCGGATCGCCTAGTCAGGTTAATAGCGTCGTTTCTCAAAGACCGTACGTTTCGTTTTAAACACGAATGCTCGCTTTCTGCACCTCGTCCCATAAAGGCTGGAGTCCCTCAAGGCTCAGTCCTCGCCCCTCTGCTGTACACCGTGTACACCAACGACATTCCCATCCCGCCGAAAGGCGTCGAACTCGCCCTCTTTGCTGACGACACCGCACTCTATACCAAAGGCCACAGTGTTCGGCACCTTGTAACCAGACTCCAAAAGGCCGTAAACGCCCTTGGTGTATGGTTTCAAAAATGGCGCATCGATGTGAACCCTGAAAAGAGTTCTGCGATGCGCTTCGACCACAAACGCCGTCGTCCCGATGTTGATCCCCACGTTCGAATGTTAGGCATTCCCATCCCCTGGAAGCGCAGTACTAAATACTTAGGCGTCACATTAGATCCGACGCTTTCTTTCAAGCCACACGTCGAAAGAGTTTCGAAACTCGCTCGTCACTACTTAGGCCGCCTAAATAGCATGTTAGGTAGAAAAAGTAAAATGTCTTTCAGAAACAAACGTACACTTTACAAGGTCTGCGTTAGACCCGTCATGACGTATGCCTCGCCAATCTATGCCCACATCAAACCCTCCCTCCTGCACAAACTGCAGGTAGTTCAAAACCTCTTTTGCCGCCGGGCCACAAACGCACCGTGGTACGTGCGTAACGCGGACTTGCATAGAGATCTTGAACTGCCTACAGTACAACAACATCTCAAAACACTCTCTGAAGCGTTTTTCAAACGCTCCGAAACCCACCCCAATCCTCTAGTTCGTGTTTCAGTCTCATATACTACTCCTGTGTTAGACTCGAAGTTCAAAGTCGCTAGGCCTAGAAATGCGCAAGCGTACTCATCCATCAGACTGTCACGCGATCTCGAGGCCCTTCTGGCCGCAAATTCTAATTCTTACGTAAATTCTAATTCTAACGTAAATCCTAATTCTAACGTAAATGCGAATTAACTCAATTTTATTTTGCAATTTTTAAATTTTTGTTTTAATTATTGATTTTCATTTTGAGCACCTTCAGTGCTATGTATTAACCTTCAGTGCTTTGAGCACCTTCAGTGCTATGTAATCCCAGCGGGTGACCCCTTCTGGGCCCCGCTAGCGCGGCCTCTTTCTCCAATTGGCCGTCGCTCAGATGAAGGCTGAGTGGCAAAAATGCACGCGCCGACAGGGGGTTTTTAGTGGGTATGGTCCTGGTAGGCGTCGGCACGAGTCCCATATAACTTTGGAATCGCGCCAGAGTATGCGTCAGGGCATTTTTATCCTCCTGCCCTTCCCGCGGAGGGGAACAAAAAAAAAAAAAAAAAAAAAAACGTGATGGCTCTGAACTAACCACGATGAGCACTAAGAAATTCAAATTAATTTAAAATTTACAATTGCATCCTTTTTGTTAATTATAAATTAATTATTTTACATAAAATAAATAAAAAGAAAATGTTCATTTCTTTACATTCTCTTTGACGATATTTGCAGCACGCATTCCAGTCAATTCTATTTCAAACGTCATAAGGTTACATTAAAAAAGTTTATATTGTCCAAAGAATTTTATACGGCGGTTAAGTATTCTTATATGTTCTTAACTTCAATTTAATAATTTTTTTCTTAATAACCTTCTCCTGACAATAACCAATACAACAAAAAAAGAATTAGTGAAATCGGTCCAGGTTCCCGGATCACGCATGATTGCGTGACCAAGGGAAACAGGGATTCAATTTTATTAGTTTATTTAAAAAGCGCGGAAACGAAAATATCCAAGCCACCATCTAATTGACATAAAAAATATTTGTTACATACAAACATTCATATTTTTATTATAATATTGCCTCTAGGCCTTCATCTTGTTTGCACTTGTCGATGAAAGATGTCGATGTTGAACGACGTAACAACGACAACGAGTTTTCCCACAATACCAAATATCCTAAATATATATACTCCATAATGATGTTAGAGGAACTACAAACAATTTCTCGGAGAATAAAAAGCTAAGATTAGTTATTTTGTGAACAGATTGTACAATTTTTCAAGACAAAAGAAAATGCAATAAAAGATCTTCGGTGAAATGCCTACAGTTCATTATATGATCACATTAGGGTGACTATAACATTTCATCAGCTTGGTGAATCATCGTATACATTTTCAGTTTGAAATGTTTATTCAATCTTGATGTTTCATCTCAAATCAAAGTGTGTTCAATCATTATTTAATTTTTAATATTTTATTAAGGTCTCTTGCCAACAATTTTTTTATATGTTATTTATGACTACTATATATAACTTTACTATAGTTCAGTATAATATTCTTTATGTACTCTTTGAAATCAGCCAAGTGCTGCCTAAATAAAGGAGTATAGTCATTATTACTGAAAAATACACTCAACACCTTAATGAATTAATCTCAAGGACCTCTGCAGACGTTGATTAACCCACGTACAATTTGCTTTGTATTATTTATTAAATTTGCCATGAAAGCTTTTTTGCAAATCAGTTTATTCAACCAGTTTTAATATGCAAATGACGCAATTTAATCTCATAGAAATCATAAATAAGTTTTTTTTTTAAAGATACTATTTTGCCCATCATAGTCACCCATGGGCTTCGAGGTGACTCACCTGATGGTGGCTGCGACGGCAACTTTATACACGTTTCATTTCCTTTCACTAAAAAAATGTTCGAGGATAAAGTTTATGTTTAGTGACACATACGTATATTCAAAAAATTTACAGGTTACTGCGTTAAATACGTCTCCATAAAGTCTAGACTGAGCATTCATTTTTCAAGACTGTTCAATTTCCTCTATCAACTGTCTATTAAAAATAAAACATGGCAGACTGTGAAAACTTCATGCCTAATGGCTTTTAAAATATTCAATAAACAACTTGCCTTATAAATGGAAATTTCTTGAAAAAATGTTGATCGTTTTACGAGAACGTTTGAATAACAGATATATTAAATTAAGTACTCTAAGTTTTAATAATTATTTTTTTTTGATTCTCATATTTTTACAAATATAAATACAAGTAACAAAAACCGTACAATTTAAAGTTTTGTGGAACATTAAAACTTGTACTTAATTTCCTGTTAAAACAAAAAAAAACAAAAACTAATCGTGGTTAGAGCTGGCGTTTATATAAAAAACATAAACGGTTACTAACGAGTTATAGTACTATTGTCGTGGGTCCATTGGATCCATTTAAATTTTTAAATTCGTAATTAAAGCGCTGTGAGCGTCTCAGCTCAATACCAGCTTAGAATTGGCCAGCAGCCGGCACGTACTCAATGAGAGGGGCGAGTTTAGGATTGAGGCCACTTGGGTCCTTGGATCCTCCATAATGAAAATATTTTTAGAGTATTTTTTTGCTTTAATTTCAGTTTCTCATCGTGGCAAACATAATCAATGTGTGTTTTAAACGTAAAGTAATAAAAGAGCATTGTTATTAGAGCTTAGACTGTTCACTTGCAAATAGTGGCATGACATTATGTGCAAACATTGTACGTAATTTATGTTTGTAAATAGCGTAAATTAAAACTTAATCCAATTAAGTAAATTAATCCAGTAAAACCACATATTTTCATATCCAAGAAATAAAGTCTTTGGTCATTTTTGGTACTACTTTTGAATTTATATTATTTCCTTAAACAAGCAATAGTTTTCATACTTATTTATTTAAACGCAGATCAAATTGTAAGTATAATTGATTTGATAAAATAATGAAATTTATAAAAATATACATTATGATTTAATAAACCTCAATAGTTGTATAAATACGAGTATTTCATTTCTCTCACCATTTCAATATTTTGTATAAATATATGACACTAAATAGCTGAATTACAGCCGTTGTGTCGGTAGTTGAACTTTCCTTAAAAATGAAATCTCTTCATAACAATTCAATATTCTCCTAATATGAAGATAATTAAACCAATAATTTATTCAAGCTTAAGCAAAACTTTTGGTTCAATAGTTCAAAAAAGAGTCACACAATTTACCATTTTTTCTTGTCTGTCGCTTGAAGTCAGTCAATTGTCAGTCACTTGAAGTCAGTCAATTGTGTCACTGGAATTCAGTCAATCGTATGTTCCCTTAAGTCACTCAACTGTCAGTCCCCTTATGTCAGTCAATACGGCTGACGAGACTGTTCACTGGAAAGCTTTTGCAACGTTGTAATTTATTATGAGAAGCTCTCCTTCTTACACGGTCCTTGAAAAAGTTTCGACCAAAACTTTGCTGGGGATGTATTTTGAGTTTATTTTCATTCAAACTTGCAATAATTTGATAATCTAGATGTAAAATTTTTTAGCAATATAAAGATTTTCGATAGTAAAGAGTACCTTTTTACTGTGTTAAATTAGATAAAATGGATATATTTTTCTTATGTCATGAGGTTAATTATTTTACTGATCGGTTCTGACGGAAACTTTTACCACCACTTTCCTCTGCTCCGATCAGCTCAAATTCATTTGAAACGTACCCTTATGGTTGGCGAGCGGACAGATTCAAGAACCTTCTTATTATGCACCGCGACAAATACACACATCAAAAAAGTTTAAGCAACTTATACAAATTTGAATTTTACAATGTATACAACAACAATATTGTGAGTACATACGTAGTACAAACTAAGATGCCTAAGAAACTAAACCTTTTATAAACTAAATGAAATTGTTAAACAAAATTAATTTATTGTTAAAGAAATTTGATAACTTCATACAAAGAATGGCCGCCTATGTTGTTGAGAACTTGCTGACACCTATTATTCATAGAATTGATGTGACTGTTTATGTTATCCTGCGGCAATTGCAGTCAATGAAATTTTAGTAACTCCATCAATTATCGGGATCTGGTCACTCCTTCCAAGTCCTCTAAAACACGTCTCTGGAGCATGATGGGGTTGAGGTCTGACGATTGTGCAGGCTAAGGTAATACCCGGATTTTTTCCCTTGCCAAGTACTCCCTGGTATGCAAAGCTGTATACGAACGCGCACTATCATGCATCAACGTAAAATCGAAGCCAAGGGTTTGTGCAAATTGACGGACCCAAGGCCTTAGAACATCCTCAACGTAATTTGCAGCGTTCATGTTTCCAACTACAAAAACCAGCTCAGTTCGTCTGTTCTTCATAATACCCGCCTATACCATAACTGTTGAACCGTTGTATGGTGATCTTCTTGAACGCACATCTGCTTTTCAGTATTTTCAGGACAACGGTACACTTTTACTTTTCTTGTATCAGGCCTAAACCCAAATTGAGACTCATCGCAAAATAAAATTCTTAAGAAAAATTGGGTGCTGCTCGGCATCTTCTGTGTTAGTTGTAGTTAGTTGTAACGCTGATAAATACGGCAAATAACGCTTCTGTTGACACCGAAATATCGTGATACCTCAGATTGATTGCTTCCCGCTTCCAACATCCCTACGGCTCGCAGCATTTCGTGTGAGGTCAAATGACATCGCTCCATGTCGTAAACAATGTCTTACAATTAAAATTTTTCAAATTAAAATTTGAAATAATATGTGTTGTTAAGACTTTTTTCCACGATGAGTAGTTTCTTTCATTCATCGTTAAAGTATTCAGGTGGTGTTTTTCCGCCTACTGGGATCGACAGTCTAGAGTTAAATGTTATTTCGAAAGGAAAATGTACATTAAAAACTTAACGTAGACAATGTGCACCTGACTGTATCTTAGAATTTACATTATTGTGGCACCGTGGCTGCACTAACTTTAGTTCTCAGATGAGATTTACTTTTCTTACTTACAAGAATGTGTTCGTGCGCAACTTGAATAACTACCACAGCTAGTTGCGTTTAGGGACATTTGTACATATGGTGCTTTAGTTTTGTTGACGAAATAAACCGTTTTTATAAAGGAAGTATTCTAGTAACTAGAAAATGTAAAAATAATATACCAGTGCGTTATGAAGCCTGTATTTATGTGTCCATATTAATGAAGAACATTTTAACAAATATAAAAACTTACATGTAAATGGGACTCTTTTGGTCCGATCAACAATTAGTTGAATATTGAAAAACTTATTATTTTAACTCATCAGAGTAGTGATTTAAAATTTGGCAAACCGTAGTAATTTAAAATCAACCTCGTCCCAAACTCAGAGGATCCACCCTGTCAAGTAAATGTCAACTGGCGGCTTGTGTTTGTCTAAGGAACGATACTTAGAGGGATGTTTCGTTGAGGATATTAATTGAAATGTCTTGATTGGATTCTAAGGGTTCTTAAGTAGGATTTCGTTAGTTATGTAGTACTTGGAAAACATTTCGAAATTAAATTTAACTTACTCACTTAGTTTGTTTTGTGTTGTAAAAGTTTGAAATACTGACCTTCGAAATGTATTTGTTTGTGTTCAAATATTTGAATAGTAACTACGAGCAGGAGCATAAATAAAACTACTAAAACTACTAAAATAAGAACACTTTCAATATACATTGTTTTGTTTTTATCCCAAAAGGTGGCGTTTTCGAAGAAAGCTCTGAGTCAGCTGATTTTTTTCAGATACCTTCCACGGTGAGCATTATATTTCAATCAAATGAAAATGTTAAAGTACTATACACATAAACCTTCCCCTTGAATCAATTCAAGTTTTATATTTGCCTTTGTTACCGTAAAAAAACTGGCTTCTCCTTGTCTTTATCTGTAACACAACCAGGTACACAAATGAAACTAAAAACGTGATAGTTATTACGACGGTCAAAATAGTAAGGACAATAGCACCGCTCCGACAAGAATAAAGTTTGAGACTTAACTGAATGTAAGTAGGTATATTATTAAGAAATATTCAGTATCACTGCTACCTACACCTTATCGTGTGAGGGTGTAATAACCTCTAGTGTCAGACTTGATCAAGACGACTAAGAAAGTGGCATAGACTCTGACGTAGCCAAACATACATAGTAGGACGCAATTGTAACGAACAGCTATAGCACTATGAAATGTAGATTTCTCACTAATTCCACGAATTTGCATTAGCAAACCTGCTTTACTATAAGCTTTTTTGTCATAAGTAGATTACTTACTTCAAGCCTTGTTGGTGCCATCATCATTTAATAAAGGCTTTGAAATAAATACATATTATCTCTATTTTACTGAAAAGGAATAATTAAATACAAACGTTTTATTTTGATACTAGTATTGTCGTGATTAACCCGAACTGTGCTTTATGGACATACGTTGGTCCATAAGACATTTGGGTTTGACGTTATCACAGAACACACAGCTGTCAGAAATTTTGAATGATAAAAAAAACGAATTCTTGGTGGTCTTATCTTTCTTTTTTTAATTTTATTCTTTTCTGAGGTTCAATAAGTAACTAATTATAAGCAAAAAATGAATGTTCCTAGCGCGGGATGGGTTAAAATAATAGCATAGTCCGAAAACAGTACTAAATGAATATAAATAAACCTGTTTGCGGTAGCACGTCGTCGTATCAATTAGAGGAAACGTCTTTTCAATGCTTTCAGAAAATAAAATACTGCTTATAATGTTTCACAATTATACATTCTGAGTTTTATTTTATCTCTCTGTCATTTTATATCCAACTTTTCCTCGGTAACTTGAACCATCGGTAACATACCTGATGGTATGAATGCTTAAAAATAAATAAGACAAATATTTATACATGTATGTTTATTCTGGGTTCTCCCCATAACACAAGCTCTGCTTATTTTGGAGCTATACAGTTGGTATGTTTGTCTGGGGTTATAGTTATACAATAGTCGGTATTTCACAAAAATCAAATGAGAGCTTATGTTAAAACCATACCATGATTCTTATTTATCTTCCCATTCTAATTATCCATTCATGTCCTGATTCATAAAAACAAAAAAAAAGCTTGGCCGAAATATCAAGTCTAGAGTCATTTTTCATTTCTCATTATGTTCATGTGTGTAGGTCATATATATCAATTTTCACTTTAACATTCCCGTAAATGCTAATACAATTATTATTTATGTCTTCAGAAAAGGGTGCGAATTCGTTATATGTAAAGATTTATCGTATTATTACGTTTTATGAGGATGGAAATGTTTCTCATTTGGCACACGAGCTGATAATCAAACAAACTGAAAGTAACGGGAAATAATTTTATAAAATATATTAAGTATATTATAATATATAATAACGTTCGTTCTTAAATATTTCACGTGTCTATTATTTCTTAATTCCTGACTACGCGTAAACTGTGTCCAATTATAAAACTTGAAATGCCATATGATGAAATTCAGCAGTGGTATTTTTCTTCTTTTATCATTAGACTTCCAAGTAAACCTAAGTTTACATGTTATTTCAAGTCATAACTGTATGCCAGATTCCACTTAAATCATTTAAGCCGTTTTTTGTGATAAGGTAAAAAACGTTAAAACATACAAAGTATAAAAATTATAATATGAGAAGAAGTAGGATAATACTGCGGTGTACCAGTCAGCTACATAAAATGGGTAATTGAAATTCTAAATCAACAATTTCGGCCGAGATGTTTTGGTTTTCCAGGGGAATTCTTATCTCTTTTCAGTAATTTCATAGAAAAAGAGTAATGCAATAATAAATCCCCAGACCATCACACCAACTCTATGGCCCCAAAGTAAGGAGTAAACCAGAAAAAACATACATTTGTAAATACAACCATGACTCAAGAACAAACAGCTGTGTTCATTACACCAAACAAATGCCCCGACCAAGACTCAAACCTGGGTCCTCCAGCACATGAGGCAGGGCACGCCGCTACTCAGCCGTCGAAGTTTTAAAGTAAGTTGCCAATTAATCGTAAGTATTATATTATAATTATATTTGTACATACGTTGAAAGATATATTAATGAAGATCTATATTACCGTCGCATTGCAGAAATTATGAATGATAGGTTTAAAAATTTTCGAATTAGCTTATTCCTACGGCTTTACTTGCACTTGGGTTATAACTCCAAACTAAAGCCTTGCCTACCTTACAACTCATTACTACCTACTGTAATGAGTTGAACTGAACACAGATACACAACATTTTAAAAAGCGTTTAACTTGATGTTTTTATTCAATGTTATTTTTAAAAGTGACAAGTTAAACGCACCCTCGAACGTACAATGTATATTTCGTATAAAACTTATTTGATATTAATTATACTGACCTTACAATACTGTAACAATAACAGTTACGATAAAAGTAATTTAACATCTGAAAATGGTTACAAAGGTCGAATTAATAGCATCATTAGGGGTTAGGAAACTAAATAACATTTACTTTTAGGACCACGGAAAGTTCGTTATTAGAGTTGTTTGTCTGATACGAGTATACTTACTGTGATGTGATATTACACCTTACACAACTTAAAATCCATATACACGTGTCTTGCCACAGCCTTAAAGGTGGTTTTTAGTGGCTAGGTGCCATTCTGGTGAGTCCCACATAATCCTGCAAACCAGCTGCGGGGTATGTATGATGCATTTACCACCTCCCTCCCCACGGAGGAGACCTGTTTAGGCGCAAAACAAACAAAAATAATTCAGCTAGCATACAGTATTGTGTAAGCGTATTTCAATACTATGCCCATATTTATTTATTTATCAAAAGGTATAGTACAATATTAACTGCTAACGGCAGCTAAAACTTTTTTAATTTCGTTCCATAAACTATACTCTATAGAGCATTTCAGCTTGTGGAGTTATAGTGAAAATAAATTGCCAAAAATGTATCTTATGTCATAACTGCGTCAAAAAATCGCGATAAGTTCGGAAACAATTTTCTCCTGTACTCAAACGGCACCATCAAAGGTGTAACGGGGTGATATTACATTGTGATATTATACACTTAAGTGATGGATCATCACGTTATTTTACAGCACACTGACTTGTTTCTACATATAATCGTCCGTTGAGATACCCTTACAACGAACCTTCATTAAAACGATAGGTCTGACCGGTAACATTCAAATTCAAGTTAGTAAGCAATTGTAATCCGTTTCGAACAATGGGCTTTGTAATTCTATACTAATTCTTGATACACTGTATAAGATAGGTTCACGCTTATTATTTTGTAAAATAAATTTTAATAAAATATTTCAATTAATGTTATTAAGTGGTAAGGAAATTGGCAATTTCTTGTCCGAAAATATAATAGCTAAAAGAATTTATATATTTTCAGCAACAAGGGCCTAAAGTTGTTTCAGGATGTACTTAGGTACATGCACCTATTATAAAGGTGAGTATTTAAAGATGAAGTTGTTTTTTCTCTAATTATGAATGAGTTTTAAGGTACCTATAGTTAAGAATAGCGACTAAATACATTTTGAATTTTTATTACTAAAATATACGCAAGCATGAAAGTCTTAATAATTATTTTTGAAATCAAAAGTTTATAGCTATATTCAAAAAAGATCCTTTTCAAGCATTGTTCAAACTACTGCGAGCTATACTATTTCATTTAAATATGGACGGTTTTAAAATCAGCTGTTGTTCTTCAATTCTATTTAGTTAAAAAAATTTATTAAAATCCAGTCAGTACCTTAGCGGTATCACTGTTATCTTGCGCAAAATAAACATGTCTACCAATTTGCCCTACCGTACAAATGTAGCTTTTACTAAAAAACATATTTTAACCCTGAATTTAAAATTATGGATTCACATCATGTACTGTAACGTTTAAATGAAATAAACTATTTTGAATCCATTGTAATTTGTAAAATCATATCTTTTGCTTGCTAGCCCTATGGCATCTACAATTTTTTTCTTGTTATCTAATAGAAAACTTTGAAATGTTTTACAGCACTTAAAAAAAAAATTTGCGCCATGTGAAAATCCCAGACAGTGGCTTAGACAAGTGGCTTTCGACGACTGAATAGAAAATAAATAGAGTGCTTAATGTATAAAATGACGTAAGTGTACGAAACGTTTCGTCAAATGCAAATATCAATTGTTAAATGTAAAAATTTTCAATTCACTGTTAAATTACGTCGTAGAATGCCACTTGTCTAAGCCCTCTGGTGTTTATTCAATGCGATTAACAAGCACCTTTCAAATTATGAGTTCCAAGTGCCATAGTGGCAGCCCTGCCTCAGGTCTCAGCCCTATCGGAGGTCCCAAGTTCGAGTCCTTGTTGGGGCATTTGTTTGTGTGATGAACAAAAATATTTGCTTTCGGGTCGTAGTTGTTTGTGTTTACATATATAAGGTCATTCGTAACACAAGCTCTGACTACTCTGGGTCCATACAGTTGGTGTGTTTGCCTGGGGATTATTATTATTTATTTATTTAGTACTAATAAGTACGTATTCTGGTTACAAAATGTTGAAAGTTTTTATTATTATTATTTATTCTATAACGTCCGTAGCTTAGATGAGCATATTTATAATCCATTTTACTGTCTCATCTCGTGTCTGCTACAAAAAATTGTTTTAATTAACAAACACTTATGTCACTTGCTTGATCCTTCACACTCACGGATTGAGAATGCAAAATATTCGAAAAACTCATTCAGCTCAGTCAAAATAGCAGTATTTGGTTTGATGAACTGATATCTACTTAGTACGGATTTCATGATTTTGTATGCCGATTTGTTAAAACCAAATCACATCATCATGGTTTAATAAAGGCATAATATATGTATGTCAGACCAATAAAACTGAAAAGAGGCTAGAAATGCACCAATTCCAGCCACCCTTATCAGATCAAATCGTATTTATTAATAATAATTAAATTAATGAGCGGTTCTTCCAAACACAAGCAATGATTGCTTAAATGGAAGTCCCAGCAACTGTAAACTTATGTATTAGACTAAGTTGAGAAAAATAAACGTTATTATTATTATTATTATATTCATTATTACATAAAAACAAACAAATATTCAGCTTTATAAACTATGAATTTGCTTGTAAAAATTTTGTATTATTTTGGACGTCTGTAAAAACTTTGCAAAAAATTCTGGTTTATCTTGGACTGACTGAACCCTTCTAAATAAATTATTTACATAAAATCACATTTGGACATTACAATTTAACAGCGGCGGGTAGTTTTATTGAAAAAGGAGCTGACCGTTGCGATCCAGCCTGCCGAGGGCACATAAAACCGATCACGCAATCGTACACACTTCGGCCTTCGAAAGCAAAGGTGTTAAATTGGATATGATGGGTTGTACGTGGTTTGTGTTAGCCTTAGTACAAAATATATAATATTTCTGACTGTGAGTGCCGAAATCGTTCTATGTAAAGTTTTAACTAATCCTTAAGTTAAGGATCCTTAAGTTATAATATTTTTGTCATCATTTAATTTCAATTTCAATTATTTATTTCTGAACATCGACAATTACTTGTTCTTGTTGACTTTTTTAAATCATGACTCTAACACCTTCTTAAAAAAGAACTGGCGAAAAACATGAAGGGTATCTATTTCCAAAATAAATAAACAGTGGATCGGCAAATCTCTCTCTCTGTCTACAGTTTCGAGGCATACATTTTTTTACTCGACTGGCAGAAGGAGAGATATCTTTTCGAACGTTTGACAGATTAAAACATATGAGGTCTCCTTCGAGTCGATTCGTATCAGTTGTTAGAGTGACATAGAAATAATTCCTGGAATTCCCATTCAATCAGGAATTACATGAAAAAATATTGCAGTCAGACTTTTAAATTTGTCAAATTCTGCAGCAAATTTAGATGATTTGTTTGTAAAATGTTTCATGAAGGTTATTAGAGCTTTTGTTATACCAGCCTTGCCTTTAATTAATTGATGATTAAATTAGTTAATGTCAAATTGCAGAAATCATCATTTCAATGGCATATTTCAATCCTAAATTCTTAACCGGCCTTTTGTCGTAAGTTATATTAATATACAAACATTAGATGGATAACTACAGGAAGACTTAAAATTTTTGTGTCCAAATATGTGGTTTATATCCTAAAGCACATGATTATGTTCTTGTTCATAAACTATTCATTCAACGATATTTAAACTTAGTATCTACAATTTTAACAATCATGTAAGTCAAACTACAAGCCTTAATCAGAATATAATTGTATGAACTAAACTACTAGCTATTGAGTTCCTGTAGCTTGTGTATTGCGTTTCTGATTGAAAAATATCTGTAACTAATAAATTCAAAGAAACCCTTTAAATACCGCTCCCGAGACATTCCTGAGTTCCAAACCTTTGCAATGCGTCTGGCAGTCCGCCAACTGGAAGGGATAAAGTAATATTTATTGGAACTGAGCAATGCAATGCTTTTATCTTGAAGTGTGTTTCTTCTTTTACGTGCCTTGCAATATAAAATGTCGTGACTTTTTTTATGATATTGCTGGAGAGAACTAGAAAAATAAACAAATCATGGTGGCCTAGGTTATTATCGCCACCAAGACTTCGTTTTATTATCAAACAGTTAAAAGTTCTTCAGACTGTTTTCCTAATGTGCCTTGTTCTAGAAAATGTTATGGTTTAAAAAATAAAATTAAACTAAGATTTAATGACTACAATACTATCTACTACAATAATATATATACATACAATCAAAGGCTAATATCTAATTGACAACAAAATTTTTTACGCAGTTAGTTATTGCAGAATTAAAACAAAGATTCAACCGAATGCTATTTATAATTATGATCGAACTTCACATCGGGCGAGTTCGTTTGATCATTAATTATATTTTGTCGCTTCGCATTATTCGATATGATATTACCAGGTAGATGTTAAGAGAAGAAAGTTTTGTTTCATAATGTTTGTTTATGTATCATAATAACATAATTATTAATAATTAAATTAGTCCCATCAAGTAAGGATTGATTAGTAGAACAAAAAAATTTAATTTGATTTTTTTTATATTTAAGAATAACACGTGTGAACGTTAATTCATACCAATTTTTTAGGCAAACAAACACTACGGGCGAAATCAGCCTCGTTAACTATAGTTCTGTTATAGAAACAGGCGAAAGTATTAGGAGTATCGGTCCAGCCCGCAATCTTTCGAATAGTTTCGATACTAACTCCTGTGAAGCTTGCGCAAGAAGTGCTAGCATGTCTCGTAATGTGTGCCTCAAACACGGTTAGGTCGATACCGCTTTCTGACTTTGCAATCGTCAAGCATATCAACCTCGACCTCAGGTCTATCGAACCGCTCGATGACCTAGGTTCTGACCACCGCCCCGTCTCCCTCGTGCTAGGACCGCCTAACGTTAACGTCACTTCTCCTAAGACCTTTACCGACTGGAAAGGGTTTAAAAATACGATAGTTTCTGCCTTAGAGGCCCCAAACTCTCCGCTCGCGATCTCGCCCGATCAATTAGATAGCCCGGATAAAATAGACTCGTTAGTAAATTCTCTCACTGATGCTATCAACTCAGCCATCAGTGTAAACGAAAAGGTTGCTAAGAAAGGCAAACCCACGCTTCCCTTAGCCATTAACAATCTTATTAAAGCTAAGAACGCGGCTCTCCGGAGAGCCAAGAAATATCCCACGCCCGCCTATAGAACAGCTGCGAATCAGCTACAACGCAAAGTTAGATCTCGCCTCGCGGAACTCCGAGACGCCCAGATGAACGATCTCATGGCGAATATCTCCCCGTCCCACCAAGCGTATTATCGAATGGCCCGAGCCTTACGCGTAGACGCCGCCTCTCACGTCCCTCCTCTCACTCGTCCCGATGGCTCTATCGCCTTCGAAGACGAAGAGAAAGCCGAATGCTTCGCTGACAGCGTTGCGTCTCAATGCTCGCCCAGCACGCAACCTGCTGATCCCTCACACATCCAGGTGGTGGAGGACGAAGTCCTTCGCAGAGACTCTCTCCCCATCACCGCCGACCCTGTCACAGTCTCTAATGATGAAATCTCGCTTCACATCAAAAGTCAAAAGTCCAGAAAGGCTCCGGGTGCGGATGGTATTTCCAACCACGCACTTAAGCACCTGCCTCAACAGGTGCTTACCTTGTTAGCTTTCATTTTCAATGCCTGCTTTGACCTTAGCTACTTTCCAAAAGCTTGGAAAGAAGCGACAGTCATAGGCATACCCAAGCCGGGTAAACCTCTTAATGTCCCGGCTAATCACAGACCCATCAGCCTCCTCAAGGCAATGTCTAAACTTCTCGAGAGAGTCATACTCTCTCGAATGCGGAACCATCTGTTTCCAACGGACGGCGATCCTCTCATAATTCCCCACCAGTTCGGCTTTCGCGCTAAGCACTCCTGCCCTCAGCAAGTCCATCGAATCGTCGAGTACATACTCGACGGCTTCTATCCGAAACGAAAGAAAACGATCGCAGTTTTCTTTGACGTAGCCAAGGCTTTCGACAAAGTCTGGCACAGCGGTCTCGTTTATAAACTCTATAAAATAGGCTTACCGGCTCGCCTAGTCAGATTAATAGCGTCGTTTCTTAAAGACCGTACTTTTCGATTCAAACATGAAGGCACGCTCTCCGCGCCTCGTCCCATAAAGGCTGGAGTCCCTCAAGGCTCAGTCCTCGCCCCTCTTTTGTATACCGTATACACTAACGACATTCCCATTCCAGCTAAAGTCGTCGAACTCGCTCTCTTTGCCGACGACACTGCCCTTTACACCAAAGGCCGCAGAGCCTCGGGTCTCGTCACCAGACTTCAAAAGGCTATTAACACCCTCGGTGCTTGGTTTAAAAAATGGCGTATCGATGTGAACCCAGAGAAGAGCTCTGCGGTTTACTTCGACTACAGACGCAGTCGTATCCCCGACAATCTCCAATTGAGAATGCAAGGCACTCCCATCCCCTGGAAGCGCAGTACCAAATATTTAGGCGTCATATTAGACCAGACGCTTTCATTCAATCCTCACGTCGATAGAGTAACGAAACTCGCACGTTTTTACCTAGGCCGGCTTTACAGTATGTTAGGTAGAAAAAGTAAAATGTCCTTCAGAAACAAACGTACGCTTTATAAGGTCTGCGTTAGACCAGTCATGTCATATGCTTCGCCAGTCTTTGCTCACGCCAAACCCTCCGTCCTGCACAAACTGCAGTTCAAAACCTCTTCTGCCGCAGAGCCACAAACGCACCTTGGTACGTGCGCAACGCGGACCTGCACAGAGATCTTGAACTGCCTACAGTACAACAGTATCTAAAAACACTCTCAGAATCGTTCTTCAAACGCGCCGAATCCCATCCCAATCCTCTTGTTCGAAAATCAGTCTCATATACTGCTCCTGTCCTAGATTCGGCATACAAAATCGCTAGACCGAGAAACGCGCACACAAGCGAACGTTCGAAGATAACCGTAGATCTTGAGGCCCTTCAGGCCGCAAATTCTAATTCTAACGTAAATTCTAATTCTAACGTAAATCCGAATTAATGCAAATTTAATTTTCAATTTTTAATGTTTTCATTACTTACTTTTCATTTTTAATGTTTTTATTTTTTTATTTTACTTTTAATTTTTGAGCACCTTCAGTGCTATGTAAATCCCAGCGGGTGACCCCTTAAGGGCCCCGCTAGCGCGGCCTCTTTCTCCAATTGGCCGTCGCTCAGATGAAGGCTGAGTGGCAAAAATGCACGAGCCGACAGGGGGTTTTTAGTGGGTATGGTTCTGGTAGGCGTCGGGACGAGTCCCACATAACTTTGGAATCGCGCCAGAGTATGCGTCAGAGCATTTTTATCCTCCTGCCCTTCCCGCGGAGGGGAACAAAAAAAAAAAAAACCGCTTTCTGACAGCACTTGTTTAATCCAACGACTGATAGATTGAGTTGTGGCGGCTCTGTATGGCTTATTATTTCATAATCATTTGCGTGGTTATTTAGATTTAGTTTAAGCAAACTAATGAATATATTTAATGTTTTAAAATAGCTACTTCAACAAAAGATCAACTTTTTAATATGCAAAAAGAGTAACCATGATGTTCGTATTTAAACGACTGCATTTGCATACCAGGGTTGCTAATTTGGAATCATAGGTCCAAAATTGATAATAATATTTATTTTGTTCTTTTGCTGTAAAGATAATTTAATTGAGAGTGTCTTTACATATGATTAAAGAAAATTGGTTACCTCTTTTGTTTTCACCTGGGCTTATATCTAACTTGTATTCTTTTTTTTTTACAAACAAAAATTATAAAAATGTTACGTCCAGAATAAAACAAACACCATACGTAAGAATAAATATGTCCAAACTAGGTAAGTAAAAAGTAAAGTTACAATGTTTTAAAAACAGGCTAAGCGCATTACCTTTTATTCACCGTAAACCAATTGCACGGTGAATCTACATAAAACAGCGCAGAAATTATACAATCAGATTGTTGGTGATTTATTCCATGGAATTATCATATTTCTGTAACAAACCTTTTACCCGGAATTCAACATTTTATCATTACAAGGCAGAGTTCAGCATGTTTTCAGATTGATATAAATCTCTCTTTTATGGATTTATGGACGTTGTTTCTGAAAATTTGCTTAAGTGCTTATCACGATTTAATGATTTCTTTAGAATTCTATAATTTAACGACAAATTAAAGGAATATGTCCGTAAGAAAATGGAAATGATCTCACTGTGAAGCGAAAAGTGAAATAAAAATAGGCAAATTTAACTTGTTTAGTAATTTTTTCCTTATTAGTTGCTTTATTTTTGTTATCTATTTTGGAATTATACATATTTTGGTTCCTTTAAGTCTAAGCATTTTGTTTTGATTACATTTCTTGGATTTTGGTTTATGTTGTACTTGAACATGAACTTATGTAAGTTGCAAGTTGCATTTACTTAGAGAAAATTACTTATAAATTGACAAATAATTCACAACAAAAATCAGATCAAGGTAAGCAACAGTTTAGTCACAGGAATGTTTTTTAGTATTTACTTAGTTTCATTTAAACTCTCTGTATCTTCCTGATCACCTGATCGTAAGTTTGTACTATAGGCATACGTAGTTATCTAAACGACAAAATTCACGCGAGCGATGCGACGTTGCCAGTTCGCATCGTAAGTTTGCAGTACAAATAAAAGTACAAATCACGGTTATCTCACTCTAATGTAATAAACGTAACAGAAATAGAAATAGATCAGTATGTTGCTATGGCGCCGGCGGCGGCTCGGCTAATTAGGTCAAGGGCACAATTTTTACTTTGTTTAGTGCGAAGACGCGTTGCATCCGGGGTGCACGTTGCGCAATTCAGCACAGATTATTGTCGCTCACGCGTCCCATTTGCTAATGTTAAGTTTTTATTGTGATAGGACACGTAACTGAGTATTTTTGGTTTAGTTTTGTGAGTAGTTTTTAATTATTTTGTAAGTACGTAAGACATCCACAATGCCTCGTGCTACATACACGGCGACAGAATACACTGACATGATTTTAATCTACGGGGAATCCCACGGAAACGCAGCTCTAGCTCTGCGAAAAAATTATGAAGACAGCTGCGCGTGCCCTAGGAATGCTCGCACCATAGTATTGGCAGTACAACGGGCACGGGAAAACAAACCATTAACAGCGCATCAGGAGGGAGTCCCACCGCAGCAGATACCTACTGCGCGCGAGCAACAGATTCTTGACTATTTTGACCGCAACCCCACATCGACTCTGCATAGAGCCGCACGCCAGTTTATAGTTTGCCATAGAACTGTGCATAGCATTTTAAAAAGGAATAAACGCAACCCGTACAAATAAAAAAAAGTTCAAGCCCTTTTAAGAATGGATTTGCCAGTCAGGCGTACTCACTGCCAGTGGATACTTGACAAAGTTACTCATGACCCGAATTTTTTATTAAATGTTAATTTTATTAAACCGACGAGAGCACATTTACACGCTTGATCATACCTTCCAACGTTACTACAACACATTATCATCCACATCAAACCCGGGCGCTCCGCTGTGTATGTAGGTGTGCGAGCTGGTGAGCCCACCGCCGCACGCGTCATGCTGTTCAAATGCTACGTTGCCTATTTGTTACGCAGGTGGCGGCAGGCTACTCAACAAAGGATGTTTACATTTTAACTTAATTATTAAGCTATTTAAGTTCTTTGAAAAACGTTTTTTCGTATACTTCTCGTAAACTTATTTTTAATAGTTTCGGATAAACAGTAGGCACTTATAGTATATGCGGTTTCATTAAATGCCTCTCGCTTTTATCAACTTTGTATATTTATACCAAATCCTCTCGGATTATTTTTTGTTTGCTTTTTTTTTCATATCAAATTGACTTTTAAGTGTAGTGCCTACAATTTTAGAGTTCGTTATTCATATCATTTGATATAATCTGGAAAAAGATACACACCCTGGCTTAGTTTATATATTCAGACATACACTATACCTCAACTTTTCCATCAATGTTGTTATGAGTACAACTTAGTTTAATGTTTTAGCTTTTCTTCAATACCCATTAATAATATCTAGTAATATCTGAGCGCAAAATATGATTTCATTAGTTATAATTTATTATAATCGTAACTTGATGGCAAAATTTTCAGAAGTCTGTCTGGCAAAAAGTACCTTTCCGTGAGTAAAGTTTTTTGATAGAAATATTGCAACTTTTTTTTTTGTTTCCCTCCACGGGAAGGGCAGAAGGATAAAAAATGCTCTGACGCATACTCTGGCGCGCGCGACGCCTACCAGAACCACTACCCACTAAAAAACCCCCTGTCGGCTCGTGCATTTTTGCCACTCAGCCTTCATCTGAGCGACGGCCAATTGGAGAAAGAGGCCACGCTAGCGGGGCCCTTAAGGGGTCACCCGCTGGGATTTACATAGCACTGAAGGTGCTCAAAATGAAAAGTAAATAATAAAAACATTAAAAATTGAAAAATAGGATTGCATTAATTCGGATTTACGTTAGAATTAGAATTTACGTTAGAATTAGAATTTGCGGCCTGAAGGGCCTCGAGATCTTAAGTTAATTGCGTGCGTTCGCTCGTCTGCGCGTTTCTCGGTCTAGCGACTTTGTATGCCGAATCTAAGACAGGAGCAGTATTTGAGACTGAATCTCGAAAAAGTGGATTGGGATGGGATTCAGCGCGTTTGAAGAACGATTCTGAGAGTGTTTTTAGATGCTGTTGTACTGTAGGTAGTTCAAGATCTCTGTGCAGGTCCGCGTTGCGCACGTACCAAGGTGCGTTTGTGGCCCTGCGGCAGCAGAGGTTTTGAACTACCTGCAGTTTGTGCAGGACGGAGGGTTTGGCGTGGGCAAAGACTGGCGAGGCATATGACATGACTGGTCTAACGCAGACCTTATAAAGCGTACGTTTGTTTCTGAAGGACATTTTACTTTTTCTACCTAACATACTGTAAAGCTAGCCTAGGTAAAAACGTGCGAGTTTCGTTACTCTATCGACGTGAGGGTTGAAAGAAAGCGTCTGGTCTAAGATGACGCCTAAATATTTGGTACTGCGCTTCCAGGGGATGGGAGTGCCTTGCATTCTCACTTGGAGATTGTCGGCGATACGACTGCGTCTGTAGTCGAAGTAAACCGCAGAGCTCTTTTCTGGGTACACATCGATACGCCATTTTTGAAACCAAGCACCGAGGGCGTTTACAGCCTTTTGGAGTCTGGTGATGAGACCCGGGACTCTTGCGGCCTTTGGTGTAAAGGGCAGTGTCGTCGGCAAAGAGAGCGAGTTCGACGCGTTTCGACGGTACGAAGATATCGTTAGTGTACACGGTGTACAATAGAGGGGCGAGGACTGAGCCTTGAGGGACTCCAGCCTTTATGTGACGGGGCGCGGAAATCGTGCCTTCGTGTTTATATCGAAACGTACGGTCTTTAAGAAACGACGCGATTATTCTGACTAGTCGATCCGGTTAGCCTATTTTGTATAGTTTATAAACGAGGCCGCTGTGCCAGACTTTATCGAAAGCCTTGGCTACGTCAAAGAAAACTGCAACCGTTTTAAAACGCCGCGGGTAGAAGCCGTCGAGTATGTACTCGACGATACGATGAACTTGCTGAGGGCAGGAGTGCTTAGCGCGAAAGCCGAACTGGTGGGGAATTATGAGAGGATCGCCGTCCGTCGGAAACAGATGGTTCCGCATTCGAGCGAGTATGACTCTCTCGAGAAGTTTAGACATGGCCTTGAGGAGGCTGATGAGTCTGTGATTAGCCGGGATATTCAGAGGTTTACCCGGCTTGGGAATGCCTATGACTGTCGCTTCTTTCCAAGCTTTTGGAAAGTAGCTTAGGTCGAAGCAGGCATTGAATATCACAGTTAACAACGTAAGCACCTGTTTAGGCAGGTGCTTAGGTGCGTGGTTGGAAATACCATCCGCACCCGGAGCCTTTTTGGACTTTTGTCTTTTAATAAGAAGCGAGATTTCATCATTAGAGACTGTGACGGGGTCGGCGGTAATGGAAAAAGAGTCTCTGCGGAGAACTTCGTCCTCCACCGCCTGGATGTGAGAGGGATGTGAGATCGTTAAATTGAGCATCTCGGAGTTCTGCGAGGCAAGACCTAATTTTATGTTGTAGCTGATTCGCAGCTAATCTCCGGAGAGCCGCGTTCTTAGCTTTAATAAGATTGCTAACGGCTAAGGAAAGCGTGGGTTTGCCTTTCTTAGCAACCTTTTCGTTTACACTGATGTCTGAGTTGAAAGCATCAGTGAGAGAATTTAGTAACGAATCTATTTTATCCGGGCTATCTAATTGATCGGGCGAGATCGCGAGCGGAGAGTTCGGGGCCTCTAAGGCAGAAACTATCGTATTTTTAAAACCTTTCCAGTTGGTAAAGGTCTTAGGAGAAGTGACGTTAACGTTAGTCGGTCCTAGCACGAGGGAGACTAGGCGGTGGTCAGAACCTAGGTCATCGAGCGGTTCGATAGACCTGAGGTCGAGGTTGATATGCTTGACGATTGCAAAGTCGAGGATGTCAGGAGAGTGGTTCGGGTTGTCAGGATAGTGAGTTTGAGTGATGTGGGAGACGACGTCTAAGTCGAGTGAGTAGGTGATGTCGAGGAGAGCGATACCGCTTTGGTTGGTTGATAGGCACGTCCAGTCTGTGTGTTTGGAGTTAAAGTCTCCGAACATAATGACTGAACGGCAGAGGGCGAGAATGGTCTCAAAGTCCCTGCGGATAGGTTTGGTGCCACAAGGTATGTAGACTGAAGCTATGATGATGGTCGGATGACCAGTCATAGTCAATCTACATACAGTGGCTTCCATGTTCAGGAGAGGAGGGGTAGGGATAGGACAGCAATGGAATCCTCTTTTGTAGTATATAGCAGTGCCGCCGAATCCGTTGGAGTTAGGCTTATCGTTACGTGTAAACGCATACTTAGGAATAGCGAATCCCCTGGGGCGATTAGGAGTGAGCCATGTCTCCTGGAGAAGTAAAAGGTCTGGGTCGTTGTTCTGAAGGAACAGTTTGAGCTCAGGTAGGTTGTTGCTAAGGCTATGAACGTTAAAAGATAGGTACTAGCGATAAGCCCTTGGGTTTAATACGACTGGACGCGGGATTCCCGGGTCGAGACATTATAATTTACTTATTTACGAATTTATACAATAAATAAAATTTATAACGAACTTAAAAGCGAGTGATGCTCGGCTAACGCAAATAAACGCTCTTGAGGAGAGCGGGCGGCTCGCAGTTTGCGTGCGAGTACGGAAATTTCGGTAATGTCGACGTTTTGAATGACGTCAAACACGGTCTTCATGTCCTCAGCCAACGACGACTGAGGTGAAGATCACAAAGCGGGACGCGGCCCTACGGAAGCTACAGGAGCTGGGATGGGTCGGGAGGGTGCAGGCGGGACGGCCGGACGCTGCCTCCAAGACAGAGCCGGAGTAGGCGTCGGCTGAACGGGCTTTGCTTCCGGGGGACCCCGGTTGCGCAGCGGAGGGAAGTTAGCGGGAGTGAGCGGCGGCGCCGGTTTAGGCGCGACCCTCTTTGCGGTGGAGCGCGGAGCGCGCGGGCAACCCCTGTAGTTAGCTGTGTGGCCGGACTGGCCGCACAGCACACAGGCAGGGGGGGAAGTGGATTCGGGTGTGCGAGTGCACTCCTTAGTGATGTGAGGATCCAGGCACTTTACGCACCTGGGGGGAGCTGAACAGTTAGCCGCTGCGTGGCCATATAGCTGGCAGCGGTGGCACTGCCCAGGGTGACCGCGGGGGTCGGGACGCTCGACGGAGATGTTCGAGAGTCCGCAAATTGTGCGAGTCTCTCTGAAAATATCCTTCGAGTTGGGAGTGTTGGTAAGGATTACAAAAGCTAAGGGAAAACGCCTACCGCGGTTGGAGTGCATCTTGTGCACTGCTTCAGCCGGGAAGCCCTGAGACTTAAGGTCCTCGAGAATGTCTTCATTACTGAGTTCAAACGGGACGCCCCGTAGTACTGCACGGATCTTACGCTCCTCCAGGAGGGCGTAGGTGTGATACGCGATTTGATTAATCGACAGAAGCCTAGTGAAAGACCGGAAGTCGTCGATGGTCGCTACCTGAATTCTGATTGATTCGCCAGCGTTGGAGGCTTTTAAGTAATTAATTTTGTGCTCTTTGCACAAGTTTGAAACCGCGGTCCAGCGCGCTTTTTCACGCAGGAATACGGGCGGAGAGAGCTGAGGCTTCGGCGAGACGGGAGCGCAGCGCGTCGCTGGCTCCTATGGGACCGACGGAGACGCGGTTACTACGAGCGATTTTAACGGCGCGGGGGCTGGTGTTGAAGACACCGGGGAGGGCTCGGGTATTGATGATACCAAAGCTTTCTTCGAGCGCTTCTTGGAGGGCTTGGCGACAAGTTGAAATGCGGGCTCAGGAGAGCCGGTTAAGGTGACGGCATCTGACGACGTATCAGACGCGGGTTCGGAGTCGCTCCCGGGAGCGGTACGCTTACGACGCGACGCGTGAGAGGATGCGACCGATTCGCAGTCCATCTCGGACGAGGCGGGAGATCTGTAGACCTGAGGGGTCTTAGACGTTGGAAGCCTGAGGGGCCGGGGTTGAGGCCTGAGGGCCCGGGGACGCGAAAGTTGCCTGTTAGGCATACGTTAGTACGTCATCTGGGATGGGGCAACCGGACGCCGCGAGCGCCTGGGCGAACGACCTAAGAATGTTTACAATGCTTTGGTCCATTGGAGGGCTTGAAACTACAGTATATGATATATAAATATATTAAAAATGCCTAGGTTCCCTAGCAAACCTAGCAACTAAACCTCCCTACCCGCGGTAGGGGGGCTGGGGAGAATAACTTAGAACTAACCGTAGTACGCCGAAGGCCGCTACCTAGAAACCTAAAAAAGGGTGCGCAGGTTAAGAGTTGACCGCGTTAGGGTCAACCTTTACCGACAGATAGGACAAATACACACGAAAACACACAGATATGATAAAAATAAATATGATAATTGGAGAAATAAATAAAATATATAAGAGAAACAAAATAAAAATAAAAGGACTGGTTCAGTATAAATTCGTAGTCACCGCTACCTAGAAACCTAAAAAAGGGTACGCAGGTAAAATTTGACCACGTTAGGGTCAACCTTTACCGACAGAAAGGACAAATACACATGAAAACAAACAGATATGATAAAAATGAATATGACAATAGGAGAAAAATAAATAAAATAGAGAAGAGAGATAAAATAAAAATAAAAGGACTGGTTCAGTACAAATTCTATGTCACCGTTAAGTATCCTTTTACTGAAACCATACTACTTACGCTGGGCACAACACTGCACTCAGCACAAGCACAACACTACTTAGCACAGCACTTTGAAGACTAAGGGGCTTAGTCGCAAAGAAAAATCGCACTTCGATAGCACTCAGAGGGAGTAGAAAAACCTTGAAACCCGTAGCACGGAACCAACACGCTAAACAATGACGTCAGTAGACTGAGCGCCACGGAATATTGAGAAGGGACCAAACAACGGAGAACGGGGTCTTGCACGTCCGTACTGGGCGGCGATCGGAGCGAGAATGAAATATTGCAACATGCGAAGAGTGCTTTTATTTATCTTTTTTAATATTTTGCACATGTAGGGTCTGAATCTATGCGTTTGATTAACCAATAAATTTTTTTAAATGTCGCAACAAAAAGTTTTACCGCCTAGGCTAGAATACTCCTTCGAATACTATTACTGGAAAAAAACTATTATGAATTCTAGATCCAAGAACCTTTGATTTTTCCTTAAATAAAAAAATTTCTTTATTTTCCAGTATATGGGTACAAATGGGTATGTTTTATTAAAGATCCTTACATATACTGCTGCATTATGCAGCGTGCAAATTGAGTGTTATAAGATTAAAATAATCACTTTTTTTAGTTTCATGCAATAAAAAAACTGTAATTCAAACAAGTATAAAACATGTCAAACAACAAAAATTCTGATTTTTAACATATAAAATTAATCATCTACAATTGTAAACAAAAATCTATTTATACATATTTTTTTATTTATTTATCACACACAACAGAATACAACTTTTATTAGTTAAACAAAATTAATTAATTATTTGTTATTTAGTTTCCCCTATGATTCTTATTGTTATAATAAGTTATTACTTAAAGCCCAGTCAAATTATCAAAACGGCACAGTCGCATTTCGCTGCTCCAAAACTCGAATTCAAATTTTTGATTGTACTGGTAAAACGACTACCTTAATCTTTTTACCATTTCAAATACCAACAGCTTCTGCCGTTTGAGCAAACTATAAAAGTAATGGTAGCTAAGTTATAGAAGTACTTACCAATATTAGCCTGAAATGACATTGGGTCATCTGTTCAAGTATTTATTGATATTCCCATAAAAGTGAAATAAAAAGACGTATCGTAAACATAATATGTCAGAAAAATTTACATAAACTTTAATGTTTTAATCTAGTATAAGCCTGATACGTTTTATATTTATAACTTGCTGTAATGGAGGGATAAGTCTGTTTCTGTTCAACTCTAGAAAGCAGAGCAACGGTTTGTTTATCTATTAGTACGTAAATAAAAAAAACATAATTAAAAAAATTAATAAACTGTGTTTTGAAGAAAATTCTAGCATAACACGAAAACTTTTTTTAAGTTTGATAATATAAGGTGGTATTGATTGTGTGACCAGTTTTTCATTAGTTCAATTGGTAAAGAAAATTTACGTGAAAGATATTATGAACATAAGTTAGCAATAAATAAAACGTATTACATCGAAATGGCGTCTAATGCTTCTCTCACAACTTATGAAAATGTACATGATCCCAGCAAAGATCAACAGAACTGTACAGAGCATATCTTTTGAGAATACTGTTATCATTTTAATTCAAACTCTATGTCTGTAACACTAAGATGTAAAACGTTATCTTCAATATAAAAGTAATTGTATTCGACATTTCAGTTTGAATCTGTTGTAAAACACATAATATATTATTAATTTTATCAAAAGTGCAAGGTGCTATAGTCCTGAGAGAGTACGATGCATATCCAGCAATTTAGCGTGCGACCCACTGGATAGTAACTGGTTGGATATCCCATGGATATCATTCGTAGCAGGTGATACACTTATCAATACTGATTGCGATGATTACCTGACCGTAAACTTCAGTTGGGATTCCGTTTGCTCCAGTAATTGCACTGGATGTTCTTCCCTTTAACTGGATCACAACCTCGTAAACGTAATTAATATAGGAGTCTAGATAGGAAGGACTGTGTTACCGCTCCAGACAAGATATTAATAAAATTAACTCCACTAGCTCTGAACAAAAGAAATTCTACTACCAAAAGTATATTGGGTTTTTGTTTGACAGAAAATTTTGTGTCGTTTGATAGGAGACAGCTGGGGGCCAAGTATTCTGACCGCTGAGATTGAGGTGCGCGCGCGAGTAACGCGCCTGACGGATAAGTAAAACCTAAATTATTAAATAACATGGACACATTCTCGCTCCGATCGCCGCCCGGTACGGACGTGCAAGACCCCGTTCTCCGTTGATCGGCCCCTTTTCGATATTCCGTGGCGCTCAGACTACTGACGTCACAGTTTAGCATGTTGGTTCCGTGCTACGGTTTTCAAGGTGTTTTTACTCCCTCTGAGTGCTATCGAAGTGCGATTTTTCTTTGTGACTAAGCCCCTTAGTCTTCAAAGTGCTGTGCTAAGTTGTGTTGTGCTTGTTCTGAGTGCTGTGTAGTGCCCAGCGTAAGTAGTCTGGTCTCAGTACAAAGGATACTTAACGGTGACAACGAATTTGTACTAAACCAGTCCTTTTATTTTTATTTTATTTCTCTTCCCTATTTTATTTATTTTTCTCCTATTTTCATATTATTTTTATCATTTCTGTGTGTTTTCGTGTGTATTTATCCTTTCTGTCGGTAAAGGTTGACCCTAACGTGTTCAACCTTTACCTGCGTACCCTTTTTTAGGTTTCTAGGTAGCGGCCTTCGGCGTACTACGGTTAGTTTTAAGTTATTTTCCCCAGCCCCCCTACCGCTGGTAGGGAGGTTAGCCGCTAGGGTTTTGCTGGGTTTTTAGGAACTAGGCATCTTTTAATATACTTATTATACATATTATTGTCCCCTCCCTAATGGATTCGCTAAGCGTTATTAACTTCGCGAAGGCGTTCACCCAGGCGCTTGCTGCGGCAGGCGTCTCCATCCCGAAAGACATCCTAACGCAGGCCTTGCAGGCATCAATTGCGTCCCCGGCCCCTCAGGCCCCAACCCCAGCCCCTCAGGCCTCCAACGTCCAGACCATTCAGGTCTACAGCTCTCCCACGTCTCCAGTTTCGTCCGAGATGGACTGCGAATCGGTCGCATCCTCTCACGCGTCGCGTCGCAAGCGTACCGCTCCCGGGAGCGGCTCCAAACCCGCGTCTGATACGTCATCAGATGCCGTCACCTTAACCGGCTCTCCTGAGCTCGCATTTCAGCTAGTCACCAAGCGCTCCAAGAAGCGCTCAAAGAAAGCCTCGGTATACTCAATACCTGAACCCTCCCCGGTGTCTCAACACCAGCCCCCGCGCCATTAAAATCGCTCGAAGTAACCGCGTCTCCGTCGGTCCCATCGAAGCCAGCGACGTGCTGCGCTCCCGTCCTACCGAAGCCTCAGCTCCCTCTGTTTCTCCCTCATTCTTTCTCCGCGAAAAAGCGCGATGGACCGTAGTATCTAATCTTTGCAAAGAGCAAAAAATCAACTATCTCAATGCAACCAACGCAGGCGATTCAATTAAAATCCAGGTCGCGACCATCGACGACTTTCGCGCGTTCACCCTTTCGTTCACACTTTCATTAAAACAAATCGCATATCACACCTTCGCCCTTCCGGAGGAACGCAAGGTCCGCGCGGTATTACGGGGCGTTCCGTTCGAACTCGCGAATGATGAAATCCTCGAGGACCTTAAGTCCCAAGGTTTCCCGGCCGAAGCAGTGCACAAGATGCACTCCAACCGCGGTAGGCGTTTTCTCCCATTTCGAAGGAGATATTCAGAAGGGCTCACACAATTTGCGGACTCTCGAATATCTCCGTCGAGCGTCCCAACCCCCGCGGTCACTCTGGGCAGTGCCACCGCTGCCAGCTCTATGGCCACGCAGCGGCTAACTGCTCAGCTCCCCCCAGGTGCGTTAAGTGACTGGATCCACATATAACAAAGGAGTGCACTCGCACTCCTGAATCCACATCCCCCCCTGCCTGTGTGCTGTGCGGCCAGTCCGGCCACACAACTAACTACAGGGGTTGCCCGCGCGCTCCGCGCTCCACCGTCAAGAGGGTCGCGCCTAAACCGGCGCCGCCGCTCACTCCCGCTAACTTCCCGCCGCTGCGCAACCGGGGTCCCCCGGAAGCAAAGCCCGTTCAGCCGACGCCTACTCCGGCTCTGTCTTGGAGGCAGCGTCCGGCCATTCCACCTGCACCTTCCCGTCCTATCCCAGCTCCCGTAGCTTCCGTAGGGCCGCGTCCTGCTCCGTCATCTTCAACTCAGTCATCTTTGGCTGAGGACATGAAGACCGTGTTCGACGTCATTCAAAACGTCGACATTACCGAAATTTCCGTACTCGCACGCAAACTGCCGCCCGCTCTCCTCAGGAGCGTTTATTTGCATTAGCCGAGCATCACTCGCTTCTAAGTTCGTTATAAATTTTATTTATTGTATAAATTCGTAAATAAGTAAATTATAATGTCTAGACCCGCAAATCCCGCGTCCGGTCGTATTAAACCAAAGGGCTTATCCCTAGTATCTTTTAACGCTCGTAGCCTTAGCACCAACCTTCCTGAGGTCAAACTGTTCCTTCAGAACAAAGAGCCAGATTTATTGCTTCTCCAGGAGACATGGCTTACTCCTAACCGCACCGCACATCGCTGTTCCCAATTACGTGTTCCATCGTAACGATAGACCCGACGGATACGGCAGCACAGCTATTTATCTAAAAAGAGGTTTTCACGGCACTCCTCTCCCTCCTCCCTCCCTCCTCTCCTCAACATGGAGGCCACTGTGTGTAGATTGGCTATGACTGGTCATCCGACCGTCATCATAGCTTCAGTCTACATACCTAGTGACATCCATCGTACCAGACCTATCCTTAGCGACTTCGAGGCCATACTCGCCCTCGGCCATTCAGTCATTATGTTTGGAGATTATAACTCCAAACATACTGCCATCAGTGTAAACGAAAAGGTTGCTTAGCGAAGTATACCCAATCTACCCTTAGCCGTTAGCAATCTCATTAAAGCTAAGAACGCGGCTCTCCGGAGAGCCAAGAAATATCCCACGCCCGCCTATAGATCAGTTGCCAACAAACTACAACGTAAAGTTAGGTCTCGCCGTCTCCGAGACGCTCAGTTTAACGATCTCATGGAGAATATCTCCCCGTCCCACCAAGCCTACTATAGTATGGCCCGAGCCTTACGCGTAGACGCCGCCTCTCACATTCCTCCTCTCACTCGTCCCGATGGCACTATTGCCTTTGAAGCCGAAGAGAAAGCCGAATGCTTCGCTGACAGCGTTGCATCTCAATGCTCGCCCAGCACGCAACCCGCGGATCCCTCCCACATCCAGGCGGTGGAGGACACAGTTCTCCGCAGAGAATCTCTCCTCAAATTCAAATTCAAATTCAAATATTTATTTCTCAACATTGACAATTACTTGTTCTTATTGACGTCAAATAAAACATGATTCTACCACCAGTTCGAAAAAAAACCTTCGTGAAGAAGAACTGGCAAGAAACTTCACGGGTATATTTTTTTTTTTCAAAATAAATTTACAGTCTCTTTATGTCTATACAAAATTATTCTTTTCTGCATCTGTTAGCTCGGCAAGTCTCCCTCCCCCCAAGTATCCAAACGACGAACACCCTCAAACGGCACCCGTTCACGAGTTAACGCGGGATCCAGCCATCGCCCTCCTCAACCATATTAGAGGGAAGTGAACGACCCGTCACCCGACGCTACCATCTCTCATGTCAGCTCATCACCGACGACCCCGTCACAGTCTCTAATGATGAAATCTTGCTTCTCATTAGAAGTCAAAAGTCCAAAAAGGCTCCGGGTGCGGATGGTATTTTTAACCACGCACTCAAACACTTGCCTCAACAGGTTCTTACCTTGTTAGCCATCATCTTCAATGCCTGCTTCGACCACAGCTACTTTCTAAAAGCCTGGAAAGAAGCGACAGCCATAGGCATTCCCAAGCCGGGTAAACCTCTGAATATCCCGACTAATCACAGACCCATCAGCCTCCTCAAGGCAATGTCTAAACTTCTCGAAAGATTCATACTCTCTCAAATGTGGAACCATCTGTTTCCAACGGATGGCGATCTTCTCATTATACCCCACCAGTTCGGCTTCCGCGCTAAGCACTCCTGCCCTCAGCAAGTCCATCGAATCGTCGAGTACATACTCGACGGCTTCTACCCGAAATGAAAGAAAACGATCGCAGTTTTCTTTGACGTAGCCATGGCTTTCGACAAAGTCTGGCACAGCGGTCTCGTTTATAAACTCTAAAAAATAGGCTTACCGGCTCGCTAAGTTAGGATAATCGCGTCGTTTCTCAAAGACCGCACGTTTCGTTTCAAACATGAAGGCACGCTTTCCGCGCCTCGTCCCATAAAGGCTGGAGGCCCTCAAGGCTCAGTCCTCGCCCCTCTGTTGTATGCCGTGTACACTAACGACATTCCCATTCCGCCGAAAGACGTCGAACTTGCCCTCTTTGCCGACGACACACCTCTTTACACCAAAGGCCAAAGTGTCCCAGGTCTCACCACCAGACTCCAAAAAGCTGTAGACGCCCTCGGTGCATGGTTTCAAAAATGGAGTATCGATGTGAACCCAGACAAGTGCGGTTTACTTCGACTGCAAACAACGTCATATCGCTGACAATCTGCACGTTCCAATGTTAGGTACTCCCATCTCCTGGAAGCGCACTACCAAATACTTAGGCATCACCTTAGACCAGACGCTTTCTTTCAAGCCACACGTCGCTAGAGAAACGAAACTCGCCCGTTTTTACTTAGGCCGCTTATATAGTTTGTTTGGTAGAAAAAGTTAAATGTCGTTCAGAAACAAACGTACGCTTTATAAGGTCTGCGTTAGGCCAGTCATGACATATGCCTCGCCAGTCTTTGGCCACGCCAAACCCTCCGTACTGCAAAAACTGCTAGTAGTTCAAAATCTCTTCTGCCACAGGGCCACAGACGCACCGTGGTACGTGCGTAACGCGGACCTGCACAGAGATCTTGAATTGCCTACAGTGCAACAGCACCTCAAAACACTCTCAGAATCGTTCTTCAAACGCGCCGAATCCCATCCCAATCCTCTGGTTCGAGATTCAGCTCCTGTCTTAGATTCGAAATTCAAAGTGACTAGACCGAGAAACGTGCACACGAACATAGCAACGCAGCTGATGCTAGATCTCTTAGCCCTTGAGGCTGCAACTTCTAATTCTAACGTCAATTCTAATTCTAACGTAAATCCCAATTAATGCAATTTTATTTTTCAATTTTTTATGTTTTAAATTATTTACTTTCCATTTTGAGCATCTTCAGTGCTGTATATTCACCTTCAGTGCTATTTAAATCACAGCGGGTGACCCCTTCTGGGCCCCGCTGGCGCGGCCTCTTTCTCCAATTGGCCGTCGCTCAGATGAAGGCTGAGTAGCAATTAGTTGCACGAGCCGACAGGGGGTTTTTCAGTAGGTATGGTTCTGGTAGGCGTCGGGACGAGTCCCACATAACTTCGACGCGCGCGGAATATGCGTCAGAGCATTTTTATCCTCCTGCCCTTCCCGTGGAGGGGACCAAACCCACTAAAGAACCCCTGAATAACTCGTGCAATTTTTTGCCTCACAGCCTTCATCTGAGCGACGACCAATTGGAGAAAAAGGCCGCGCTAGCGGAGCCCTAAAGGGATCACCCGCTGGGTTTTACATAGCACTTAAGGTGCTCAAAGCACTGAAGGTGAATATAGAGCACTGAAGGTGCTCAAAGTGAAAAATAAGAATTGAATTAATTTGAATTTACCTTAGAATTAGAATTTGCGGCCTGAAGGGCTTCGAGATCTAGTGTTAATTGCGTTGGTTCGCCAGTGTGCGCGTTTCTCGGTCTAGTGACATTAAACTTCGAATCTAAGACAGGGGTAGTGTATGAGACTGAATCACGAACTGAGGGATTGGGGTTGGTTTTGGAGCGTTTGAAGAACGATTCTGAGAATGTTTTGAGCTGCTGTTGCACTGTAGGTAGTTCAAGATCTCTGAGCAGGTCCACCTTACGCACGTACCAAGTTGCGTTTGTAGCCCTGCGGCAGAAGAGATTTTGAACTACCTGCAGTTTGTGCAGGATGGAGGGTTTGGCGTGGGCAAAAATTGGCGAGTCAAATGTCATGTCGGGTCTAACGCAGGTCTTATAAAGCGTACGTTTGTATCTGAAAGACTTTTTACCTTTTCTACCTAACATACTATATAGGCGGACTAAGTAAAAATGGGTGAGTTTCGTTACTCTATCGACGTGTGGCTTGATAGAAAGCGTCTGGTCTAAGGTGACGTCTAAGTATTTGGTAGTGCGCTTCTAGGGGATGGGAATACCTAACATTAGAACGTCGAGATTGTCGGCGATACGACGGCGTTTGGGGTTGAAGCGAATCGCAGAACTCTTGTCTGGGTTCACAACGCTACGCCATTTTTGAAACCATGCACTGAGGGCGTTTACGGCCTTTTGGAGTCTGGTGATCAGACCTGGGACACTGAAATTCATTAATCATAAATTTTCGTAACTAAACAAATCACAAATCAAGAAAATACACACAACGCAAGACTTATATTACATACAATAAAACTTTCACCATTGTGCTGTAATAAATCCGGTTCTCACTTTTTCAGGAAATAAAACTAAGAGGACATGGAAGTAGTTTTTTTGCCAAGTCTCCGATATGTTCGTGGTATTACGAACACGGCGCGCTGTTATTCAGCAGGTAGAAAGAAAATTTCAAGATAAACTTCTGATTCTTTTAACTCGATTCTCAGTATGTAATAGAACATGACCATGGCCTGTGAAATTCTATAAACTTGGTAACCAAGTAGGTTTTTTGAAAATTGGTATTTTATTATTTTAGAAATATCAATACCATTATTTAAAGAAACTGTCATTGTAAAACTTTATAAAATGATAGAGTCTAAAAGATGAATGAAGATGCAGGGAACGTCGGTCAACGGTACTCTGCATTCTCTAACAAATGACAAATTTCATTCTTCAGAAGTTTTATACATATTTATATTTCAACTACACATTAAACTGGAAAATGCATATTACTTTATTAACTTTAAAAAAAATGTATTAAGGTAGATTTAAGAACTGTATCGCTATTGAATGAGTTGTTACCACGATACATGTAACGGTTTATTAAGTAAGCACTGATAATGAATTTTATGTAATTAAAGGAATTTTTATTTGATTTACCAATTTATATTCCATAGAATTGTAATTAAAAATTATTGTCCCTTATATTTGATTGTGTGAAATAAAATTTCACTCTGTAACAACATATTTTAGGTGATTAAAGTCATGGTATACTAATATTATTATCACGTATTTATTTCATTTAAATACATTATTATTGAATAGTAAATCAACCTGTAACTATATTAATGAATAGGTTTGAGTTTTATTATAATTTTATTTACCTATGAAACTGCCTTTCAAATGAAAATATTTTTTTTTTTGACTGATCATTCTAATTTCAAATTATTTTTATTTGACAAACATGGAATTCTTTTTCTAAAATCGTCATTTGTTTAATAGTTAGTGTTTTGTTTTCAACGCATTCGAACATTTTTCGTCATCATGGATAAGTTAAAAATTCGAGTAATTGTGGAGTATGACTACCGTCGTGGCAGCAAAGCGGCACAAGCGGCACGCAACATCAACGACGTTTACGGAGCGAACACTACAAACGAACGCACCACCCATTATTGGTTGACCCGCTTCCGTTCTGGAAATTTTGACCTGAAAAATGAACCCCGTGGTCGTCCGAAAACTTTGGTCGACAATGACGAATTAAAGGCAATTGTGGAAGCTGATGAAACTCAATCCACGGCTGAATTAGCAGCAGTTTTCGACGTTAGCATCAAAACAATATTGGTTCATTTGCGTCAAATTGGCAAGGTAAAAAAGCTTGACAAATGGGTACACCACGAACTCAATGACCGCCAGCGCGAAGTACGCGTGGAGACGTGCCTTGCACTGCTCAGCAGGCATACAAATGAAGGAATTCTGAACCGCATTGTTACTTGTGACGACAAATGGATCCTGTTTGACAATCGTAAGCGCTCAGCAAGTTGGTTGGACCCTGGTTCAGCACCCAAACAATGCCCTAAACGAAAACTTACCCCTAGAAAAGTGATGGTCACTGTTTGGTGGTCTAACGCGGGTGTAATTCATCAAAGCTTCATGCCAAACGGGTCAAGCATTACTGCAGATGTGTACTGTGAAGAATTGAACACAATGATGGAGAAGCTCGCACGTCTCCAACCAGCTTTGGTCAATCGTTCGGCTCCACTGCTCCTGCACGACAACGCGCGACCTCATACTGCACAGCAGACGGTCTCCAATCTACAAGAGTTGAGGTTGGAAGTTCTCCGTCATCCGCCGTACTCACCAGACCTTGTGCCTACAGACTTCTACTTTTTCCAGAATTTGGATAACTTCTTGGCGGGAAAAAAGTTTAATACCCGAGAGGCAGTACAAAATGCCTTGGAAGAATTTGTTGCCTCCCGTCCAGCTGATTTCTTCAAGAAAGGCATCAATAAGCTACCAATGCGTTGGCAAAGATGCATTGATTGCATGGGTGATTATTTTAATTAATAGAAATAAAAAATATATAAAAAAATTACTCTTCATTTATTTCGTGAAAAACGGCAATTTCATAGGTAAAGACCTAATATTTGTGTTAAATAAAGTTCTTAGAGATTTCATTGGTAGATAAGCGTAATTAGCGTAATTAATAGATAAGCGATCATTGGTAGAAGCTTTGTGTATGTCTTAGATAGAAATTAGACCTAGGTTATTTGTCAAATACTGATTTGTTCAGATTTGTCATAATTGTGGTAATTTTATGGTTATTTCATATCAAATTAGGTAAATAATATAAATATAACGTTATTGTATATAGGTTCATATAATAAAGTACTTATTTGAAGTAATAAATGACGTAATATGGTTAGAGATATTCTCGTTGAATAACTACGTAATTATAGGGTTTATTGTTATGGTTTTTTGATAATAATGTGTAAATTGCTTTCTTTTATGGAAATGTAATAATTATTTTCATGGTGTTTTACGTATTTGAAGAGAATAACGAGAAAACCTTTGTTGTTGTATATGTTCCTAGTTGGTAGTTATATCTTGTTTGATTATGTTAAAATCTAATTGTAATTAAAATGTTTGCATATTTTAATAATGTAAAATGATAAAATTATGTTTGTAACCGTTTCGCCTTAGGTACAATGTTAGGCTAAATAAGTAGTCTGCCGGCGCAAACGGTGTTTTGAGGTAGTCTTTGTTCTAGAAAGTTTTTTGTATTTAATTTTATCAAATTGATATTTATGTAAACATATACGAATCGTTTCGCTCTATTATTTGAATATAATATTGTAATAGTTTTGATTAATAGTTTGAAAGATAATTCGATGTAAAGTTTAGAATCCAAGTAAAACTTAAGTGTAATTAGGTGCAAATTGCACAAACGCGCCAGCCAATAAGAGCGCTGGAATTATTTAGGGCGAAATTTGTATAAAAGGCGCACGCCGATCTATGGAAGTCATTTTTGCTCCGATCGCCACGCGGTGCGGACGTGCAAGACCCCGTTCTCCGTTGATCGGTCCCTTCCCGATATTCCGTGGCGCTCAGTCTACTGACGTCACGTCTTAGCGTGTTGGTTCCGTGCTACGGCTTTCAAGGTTTTTTTACTCCCTCTGAGTGCAATCGAAGTGCGATTTTTCTTTGCGACTAAGCCCCTAGGTCTTCAAAGTGCTGTGCTAAGTTGTGTGTGCTTGTGCTGAGTGCACTGTTGTGCCCATCGTAAGTAGTCTGGTTTCAGTACAAAGGATACTTAACGGTGACAACGAATTTGTACTGAACCAGTCCTTTTATTTTTCTTTTATTTCTCTTCTCTATTTTATTTATTTTTCTCCTATTTTCATATTTATTTTTTATCATATCTGTGTGTTTTCGTGTGTATTTGTCCTTTCTGTCGGTAAAGGTTGACCCTAACGCGGTCAACTCTTTACCTGCGTACCCTTTTTTTTTAGGTTTCTAGGTAGCAGCCTTCGGCGTACTACTGTTAGTTTTAAGTTATTCTCCCCAGCCCCCCTACCGCTGGTAGGGAGGTTAGCCGCTAGGGTTCACTAGGTTTTATTTAGGAACTCTAGGCATATATAAATATTGTTGTCCCTCCCCAACCCCTCCGCAATGGCTTCCCTAAGCTCTGATGAGTTTAGGAAGAAGTTACTTGATAGTACCGGTGCCAAAGGCATGTCTATAAATGCTGATAAGTATCGTTTCTTGGACTCTCTTATCTTAGTTAATAGTTAATTCCCTCAATGGCCTCTCAGGCCACCCCAGTCCCCCAGACCCCTCGGGTCTTAGGCCCTCCCGCGTCCCCTTCCTCCAGTGACATGGAGTGCGAAGTAGACGCCCCTCCGCGCCGCAAGCGCGCACCCGCGACCTAGTCATCCTCGGACGCCACCCCAACTGGCCCTGAGTCTCCCTCTTTTACGCTTGTTAAGAAACGCTCTAAGAAGCGCTCGAAACAAGCCCCGGCGCCCTCGACGCCCGTCCCTACACCCCCTGCGGCGTCTTCAACGCCAGCTGCCCCGGTGCCTTCAGCAACCGCTCCGGCCCCAACTTCTGTCCAGGCCAAGGTCCCACCACCCGTGTTCCTTCGGGAAAAGGGTAAATGGTCCGAGGTCTCGACTTTGTGCAAAGAGCACAAGATCCTTTACACCCGAGCGACCAACTCGGGTGAATCTATTAAAATCACTGTCTCGTCGATAGACGATTTCCGAGCTTTGACTAAGCTCCTCACCGATAAGCAATATGCTTATCACACTTATGCTCTGTCAGAAGAGCGTAAAATCAGAGCGGTACTCAGGGGAGTCCCGTTCGAATTATCGAACGAGGCTATCCTGGAGGATCTGCAGTCCCAAGGCTTCCCGGCACTCGCGGTGCATAAAATGCACAGCAAGTACGGGAGGCGTCACCCTATCGCTTTGGTGGTTCTCGCCAACGTTCCCAAGTACAGGGAGATCCTGAAAGGGGTTAGCACTATATGCGGCCTCTCTGGGATCTCGGTCGAGGCGCCTCATCGCCGCGGTCATCCCGGCCAGTGCCATCGGTGCCAGTTGTACGGGCACGCGGCAGCCAACTGCCGCGCACCGCCCAGGTGCGTCAAGTGCCTAGTCCCTCAGTTCACTAAGGAGTGCAATCGCACTCCTGAAACTCCCTCTCCTCCCGATTGCGTGCTTTGTGGCCAGTCCGGCCACACCGCAAATTATAGGGGCTGCCCTCGTGCACCCCGTTGCATGCGTTCCAATTCCAAGAGGGCGGCACCCAAGCAGGCCCCGCCCCTTTCTCAGGAAAACTTTCCGCCGCTGCGTAGTCGGGTTCCTCCGGCTGCAAAGCCTACACAGTCCAGGCCTGCTCCAGAAAACTGGAGGGTGCGCCCCGCATCGAATCCCATCCCGGCTCCTCGCCCATACAAACCCACTCCTCAATCCTCCGTAGCAGACGATATGCGTATCGTCTTAGACGCTATGAAAAATATCGATGTTAGTGAAATCGCAGTCTTAGCCCGTAAACTTAGGGCTTCACGTTCTGCGGAGCATAGTTCCCTTCTCAATTCATTATAGGTTCATTTAAATGAATTGATCCCTAAATTATGCTTCGACCGACCTCTGCCCAGCCCCGGATTCACCGGAGGCTGCCCAGAACGGCCACCAACTCATATCCCTTTGAGCACCTTCAGTGCAACTTTCACTACAGGGGGAAGACCCGCTAGCGGGTCTCCGCCAGCGCGCCCAACTTCCCGACGGGTGTCGCTTCCGATGAAGGCTAACGGTAATAACTACAGCCAACAGGTGGTTTTTAGTGGGTAGGTGCCATTCTGGTGAGTCCCACATAACCCCCCGCAGAGGACTTTACCTGCGGGTGGTATGCATGACGCATCTTCCACCTCCCTCCCGCGAGGGTGGCTCGGCAGCAAAAAAAAAAAAAAAACTATGGAAGTCACAGACCCGATCTGCGTCCAGACCCGTTCGGACGTGTTGAAGGTCGCTCCCGGCTGCCAAGTCACGATTGTTGTCTCACAACTTCTCTCGTATTAATACTCAAACGCCACCCTCAGATCCGTTCTGCGTCCGGCCCCGCTCTGACGCGTTCGCGGTCGCTCCAGCAGTTGAGTCACGATTGTCGTCTCACGACGACAACTCATTCGCAATACTTATACGCTGTTAGCCTCTTCAGGGCTTACGCTGTGGTCGGTTTCGATCGGCTGCAAGTAAGTCGGTCTCTTGCACAGCAACAACAGAGCTGAGCTTTCCGTGGTCGATTAAATTCGATAGTGGTTCGCGAGGCTCGGGCTGTTTTTCTGGCTGCGTACTTGACGCTTGGCGCCTGTAGGTTTGCTAGGGAACCTAGGCATTTTTATATATTTATATATCATATATCGTAGGACCAAGCCCACCAATGGACCTTGTTAACATTCTTAGGTCGTTCGCCCAGGTGCTCGCTGCATCTGGCTACAGCATACCCGATGATATACTAACGCAGGCCTTACAGGCATCTATCGCGTCCCCAGCCCCTCAGGCCTCAACCCTGGCCCCTCAGGCCTCCAACGTCCAGACCCCTCAGGTCTACAGCTCTGCCACGTCTCCCGCCTCGTCCGAGATGGACTGCGAATCGGTCGCATCCTCTCACGCGTAGCGTCGCAAGCGTACCGCTCCCGGGAGCGACTCCGAACCCGCGTCTGATACTTCGTCAGATGCCGTCACCTTAACCGGCTCTCCTGAGCCCGCGTTCCAACTAGTCGCCAAGTGCTACAAGATGCGCTCTAAGAAAGCCTCGGTATCCTCAATACCCGAGCCCTCCCCGGTGTCTTCAACACCAGCCCCCGCGCCGTTAAAATCGCTCGAAGTAACCGCGTCTCCGTCAGTCCCATCGAAGCCAGCGATGCGCTGCGCTCCCGTCCCGCCGAAGCCTCAGCTCCCTCCGCCCGTCTTTCTCCGCGAAAAAGCGCGCTGGACCGCGGTTTCTAACTTGTGAAAAGAGCACAAAATTAATAACTTAAAAGCCGCCAACGCTGGCGACACAATTAAAATCCAGGTCGCTACCGTCGACGACTTCCGCGCGTTCACCAGGTTACTTTCTTTAAAACAAATCGCTTATCACACCTACGCCCTCCCGGAGGTGCGTAAGATCCGCGCAGTACTACGAGGCGTCCCGTTTGAGCTCGCGAACGAAGAAATCCTCGAGGACCTTAAGTCCCAGGGTTTCCCGGCCGAAGCAGTGCACAAGATGCACTCCAACCGCAGTAGGCGTTTTCCATTAGCGCTAGTAATCCTGTCCAATATTCCCAACTCGAAGGAGATTTTCAGAGAGGCTCGCACAATTTGCGGACTCTCGAACATCTCCGTCGAGCGTCCTAACCCCCGCAGTCACCCTGGGCAGTGCCACCGCTGCCAGCTCTATGGCCACGCAGCGGCTTACTGCTCAGCTCCCCCCAGGTGCGTAAAGTGCCTGGATCCTCACATTACTAAGGAGTGCACTCGCACTCCCGAAACCACTTCCCCCCCTGCCTGTGTGCTGTGCGGCCAGTTCGGCCATACAGCTAACTACAGGGGTTGCCCGCGCGCTCCGCGCTCCACCGCTAAGAGGGCCGCGCCTAAACCAGCGCCGCCGCTCACTCCCGCTCACTTCCCGCCGCTGCGCAACCGGGGTCCCCCGGAAGCAAAGCCCGTTCAGCCGACGCCTACTCAGGCTCTGTCTTGGAGGCAGCGTCCGGCCGTTCCGCCTGCACCTTCCCGCTCGATCCCAGCTCCCGTAGCTTCCGTAGGGCCGCGTCCTGCTCCGTCATCCACACCTCAGTCGTCGTTGGCTGAGGACATGAAGACCGTGTTCGACGTTATTCAAAACGAAATTTCCGTACTCGCACGCAAACTGCGAGCCGCCCGCTCTCCTCAAGAGCGTTTATTTGCGTTAGCCGAGCATCACTCGCTCCTAAGTTCGTTATAAATTTTATATTTTTTTTATTTTTGTATAAATTTTTAAATAAGTAAATTATAATTTCTAGACCCGCGAATCCCGCGTCCAGTCGTATTAAACCCAAGGGCTTATCTATATATGTCCCGGCTAATCACAGACCCATCAGCCTCCTCAAGGCAATGTTTAAACTTCTCGAAAGAGTCATACTCTCTCGAATGCGGAACCATCTGTTTCCAACGGATGGCGACCCCCTCATTATTCCCGACCAGTTTGGCTTTCGCGCTTAGCACTCCTGCCCTCAGCAAGTCCATCGAACCGTCGAATACATACTCGAAGGATTCTCTCAGCTTCGTAAAAAAACAATCGCGGTTCTCTTTGACGTAGCCAAGGCTTTCGACAAAGTCTGGCACAGCGGTCTCGTTTATAAATTCTATAAAATAGGCTTACCGGCTTGCCTAGTCAGATTAATAGCGTCGTTTCTTAAAGACCGTACTTTTCGATTCAAACATGAAAGCGCGCTCTCCGCGCTCTTTCTCTCTCAGAAAAGAGTTCTGCTATTCAATTCGACCACAAACGTCGTAATCGCCACAACGATCCGCACATTCGTATGTTAGGTATTCCCATCCTCTGGAAGCGCAGTATCAAATACTTAGGCGTTACCTTAGATCAGACGCTTTCTTTCAAGCCACAAGTCGATAGAGTAACGAAACTCGCGCGTTTTTACTTAAGCCGTCTATATAGTATGATAGGAAGAAAAAGTAAAATGTCTTTTAGAAATAAACGTACGCTTTATAAGGTCTGCGTTAGACCCATCATGTCATATGCTTCGCCAGTCTTTGCCCACGCCAAACCCTCCGTCCTGTATAAACTGCAGGTAGTTCAAAATCTCTTCTGCCGCAGGGCCACAAACGCACCTTGGTACGTGCGTAACGCGGACCTGCACAGAGATCTTGAACTACCTACAGTGCAACAGCACCTCAAAACACTCTCAGAATCGTTCTTCAAACGCGCCGAATCCCATCCCAATCCACTAGTTCGAAATTCAGTCTCATATACTGCTCCTGTGTTAGATTCGATATACAAAATCGCTAGACCGAGAAACGCGCACACGAGCGAACGCACGCAATTAACTTTAGATCTCGAGGCCCTTCAGGCCGCAAATTCTAATTCTAACGTAAATCCGAATTAATGCAATTTTATTTTTCAATTTTAAATTTTTAAATTTTTACTTTTCATTTTGAGCACCTTCAGTGCTATGTAAATCCCAGCGGGTGACCCCTAAAGGGCCCCGCTAGCGCGGCCTCTTTCTCCGATTGGCCGTCGCTCAGATGAAGGCTGAGTGGCAAAAATGCACGAGCCGACAGGGGGTTTTTTAGTGGGTATGGTTCTGGTAGGCGTCGGGACGAGTCCCACATAACTCCGATCGCGCGCGCGGAGTATGCGTCAGAGCATTTTTTATATCCTCCTGCCCTTCCCGTGGAGGGGAACCAAAAAAAAAAAAAAAAAAGCCATGGAAGTCAGTTCGGTGCCTGCAGCGAAGAAAACAACAACTAATAAGAAGATAGAAAAAGTCTAATAAGAAGAAAAGTTCAGAAGATTCCAGCTAGAAGAAAGAAAGTGCTGTTCGGTGAATCCGGAGGCCAGTGAAGTTCCAAGAAGACGTAAGCGCTGTTCGGTGTATCCGGAGGCCAGTGAAGAGGTCTGAAGAAAGAAGCTGAACTACAGGGACAATTGCGGTTCATAGGCTTGTTTTAAGGTTTATTTGTTACCGCAATAAACGTTCATACTTTGAAGACGTGTTGTTTTCACTGCGCTCCAACCTGCACTCGATCAAGTCGGGTGTCACTCCGTGGTTCGTCAGGTCGTGGTGTCTTCGGGGCTTCGAAGGGTACATACGGCGGCATCTTCCCAGCCGGCGCAAAACCCGCAACACTCATAGTATTTTACTTTTGTTAATTTACCACTAGGATAAGGTTTTGTGTTTTGAGAGAGACATTGATAGAGAAATTATTTTAAAATTTCAGTGATGAATTAGGAAATTTAATATTTTATTTTGCAGAAATTGGGTTTAAATTTTTTTCTGATTGAGATTCTACATCGTGAATAACTTAAGAGTTTTCAATTACAGTTAAGTACTTTCAATTACAAGAAAGTTACAATCTCTCCTAAACAAATGCCCAAAAAAAATCGAAATAAGTGTTCTAGCTTATATAATTCTTTTAATTGACTGCAAACAAAACAAAAATATACAAGCATTGTTCAAACACAAGTTACAAAGTTTCAACGTATACCTTTGTTCACCTTTTCCAAGCCATTTATTATGGAAGGTTCAATTAACCCTAGTCCTGAATAAACTACACTTAGGCGAAGTTAGAAAGTGATGTACCTACAAGGATTTTGAATATGAACATTTGAAGTTATGTATTTTTAATAAATGATTACCTAGGTTTATTAGGTAATAATCGCTTTTAAAATATCCGTTTGAAACAAACATTTTACTGTAATAAGTATCTAAACAACGTAAGAACTTTGTCATGTCAACAAAGACATTCTAACTATGTTTACAAATGTTTACCAAATAATAAAGGCAAGATTTTCACTGCGTGTCTTTCTAAACATCTTAGATTATGATATTTACCAAACTTAAACCTTTCATTTACAATATAACCTGTTGGTATAATATACTTTCACTTACATCCAATTTTCACAAAATATGGAGTAGCAAGCTTTTGCAATTATTGCCAGTAAAAAAGTTAAGTCTTTTGTTCACGTTGTGTGTAATGTGAGTAATGTCTAAAAGACTAAAAGCCTTTGACAAGGTAAATCATCAGCTATTATGTCATAAGCTATGTACACAATTCGGCTTTCATAGCAACATGCTAAGGTGAGTCGAATCTTATTTAGAACGGAGAAGTCAAATGGTTGCAGTAAAGGGCTACATATCTGCGCCTGTAAATGTGTCATCAGGTTTACCACAGGGATCGCATTTAGGGCCCTTACTTTTCCTCATCTTTATAAACGATCTGGCAACATCCCTCTCTTGCCCTTGTCTTTTGAATTGAAGACTTTCTCAATTGTAAAAAGTGCTGCAGACTGTCACTCTCTTCAACGTGATCTGGACTGCATAAATAATTGGTGCTCCGATATTATCATGAGCTTATCTATAAATAAATGTCAGGTTATCTGATATCTTTAGGTATCAGCTACAAAATCAGCCCCTCACTCGCGTAATTGTTATCAGAGATGTGGACGTCTTGTTTGATGAGGGATTAACTTTCAAGGAACGTTATAATATCATCGTATCTATGGCTTTCCAAACCCTTGGTTTCATATCAAGAACAACCAAGCATTTAGTCACCACACTATCTTCCTGTACCTCTATTACACATTGGTGAGAATGCCGTCGAATACGCGTCCGTCATCTGGTCCCCATATTATGAAGCACATTCTTCTCATTTAGAACGTGTACAAAAAAAAGGGCCTTAAGATACTATGCTACAGGTGCGGTCTGGCCCGCAAGTATCCTTCTTATTGTGAAAGACTGTGACATTTTAAAGTCACATCCCTGATAACTCGTCGCCAGCACCAGGATCTGTTGTATTTACATAAGCTGATTCACTCGAAGCTTGACTCACCTAAACTTCTTTCACGACTTAAGTTTAGCACTAGATTATTGTTGCGTATCAGTAAACACAAAGTCTTCGCATTACTAACTTATAAAAATTACACCTCCTTTTTAACCCAATAGTAAGAATGCGCAGGTTATACAACGACCTAGTGGTGACCGCGAGGGAGTTGGGTGTTTTTTGTGGTCGCTACGCAACTTTCAGACATCAAATTAAACGAATCCTCGATTGAGCCTATTGCGTCTGTAAATAATTTTCAATTGTTTATAAAATCATATATAGTTATATGTTTTGTTGTTGTTAATGTTTAGAACTATTAATTATTTACTTAATGGTTTAAATTGTCTTAGAATAATTTACTGCTTGGCAGCTGCTTATGTTTACTCACTTGATGTATGTAATGCTGTGTATACACGATTGCTGGGTACCAATCTGGCTGAAACCTATATTTTAATACGTTTACAATTTTGTAACTTTCATGATTGATACCTGTGTGTGTACCTTAATAAATAAATAAAAAATTTAAAAATGTAAATACTAGGAAATCAACAGCTTAAAATCACAAATTTAAATTATTTCTTGATATAATCATAAAACAATGCATGATGTAATTAAATGGCAACACAGAATTATTTAATTGACATTTTCTTCTTTATCTATAAAACGTTTTGCCTTCGCAACGTCTATGAAACTTAACGCATAATAATTAACATTTGTGTATTAACGTTTCTTTAATAACCAACATACAATTAATTAAATATTCTCGAATTAATAGATTTTTCTTATCGATTGTATCTAAGTCTGTAATAAGATAATACCACGTTTACGTACAACATAATAATATAATATTTTAAAGATATCTTTTTCAAAAGAAAGCAGAGTAGTAGAGAGTACCTAAAATGGTAAATTAATTGCAATGCAACCATTTACAACAATCGATCTGTTTCTCGATATTACAAATGTCATACAAAAATTTGAAGCTGCCTTGAACATGAATCAATCTTACTTTCGCGGAAATCAACCAAGTACTAACGTCAGCGTCTGCATTTCATACAGCAACAAAATATCTTCCCCAATGGCTTCCTTTTGCATGACATCGTTTGTTAAATATTGCCTGATGTTAATATACTGAAACGGAAAATGTTTTATTTCACAAATTCGCATTCACGTTGTGAAGAAGAAGCGTGGACTTAATTGATTGGTATTACGACCGGGAAAAGGCTTGTGAATTAAGACACGGTTACATAATGAGTGACAATTTATTTGTTATAATAATGTGCTCATATACTAGATATAAACGTGTGGAATACAGTATTATTTAATCATCTCATGATCTTATTTTTATTACGTATGCTTACTGGACAGATAGACTCATCTCTGTAGGTCACGTCTGGGGACGCCACAGATACTCCCCCCTTAAAAAAAAATGTAAACACAAAAATGACAGACCTGATCTGCGTCCGGACCCGTTCGGACGTGTTGACGGTCGCTTCCGGCTGCCGAGTCACGATTGTTGTCTCACGACTTCTCTCGTATCAATACTCAAACGCCACTCTCAGATCCGTTCTGCGTCCGGCCCCGCTCGGACGTGTTCGCGGTCGCTCCAGCAGTTGAGTCACGATTGTCGTCTCACGACGTCAACTCGTAGCAATACTCATACGCTGTTAGCCTCTTTAGGGCTTACTCTGTGGCCGGTTTCGATCGGCTGCAAGTAAGTCGGTCTCTTGCACAGCAACAACAGAGCTGAGCTTACCGCGGTCGATTAAATTCGATAGTGGTTCGCGAAGCTCGGGCTGTTTTTCTGGCTGCGTACTTGACGCTTGGCGCTTGCTACGTAGTCAGAGACTCGCTCTGCGGCCGGCCCCAAGCCGGTCGTAACGTAGTCAATCCCGCACTCTGTACACCCCTGGAAGTAAAAACCTCACCTCGGTGAGTGCAGCAACAACAGGGTTGAGCTTACCGCGGTCGATTAAATTCGATAGTGGTTTGCAAGACTCGGGCTGTCTTTCTGGCTGCGTACTTGACGCTTGGCGCCTGTACGTAGTCAGAGACTCGCTCTGCGGCCGGCTCAGGCCGGTCGTAACGTAGTCAATCCCGCACCTTTAGTGCAACCCAACTCCGTCAGGTCTACGGCCGGTTTTTGTTGTCAAATTATTGGCGACACACTCCGTAGTAGACTCGCGTTTGATCAGGTGGATACTTAACGGTGACAACTAAGCCTGATAGCGTTGCCCCGGTGCGCTTCCAAGGCCCTTCAGGCTGAGGAGAAACCGGCCGACCCGATCCCATTGCACTTGGGCCTTTCCCAGGGTGACGGTACAGTGCTGTCCGAGCTAGGGGCACACCTTCGCGTCGTCCCCAGCCCCCCTACCGCGGGTAGGGAGGTTTAGGTGCTAGGTTTGCTAGGGAATCTAGGCATTCTTATATATTTATATAATTTAAATATCGTAGGACCAAGCCCTCCCAATGGACCAACAAAGCTTGGTAAACTTTGCTAGGTCGTTCGCCCAGGCGCTCGTTGCGTCCGGCGCCAGCATATCGAATGACATACTAACGCAGGCCTTACAGGCAACTATCGCGTCCCCGGCCCCTCAGGCCTCAACCCCGGCCCCTCAGGCCTCCGACGTCCAGACCCCTCAGGTCCACAGCTCTCCAGCGTCTCCTGCCTCGTCCGAGATGGACTGCGAATCGGTCGCATCCTCTCACGCGTCGCGTCGTAAGCGTACCGCTCCCGGGAGCGACTCCGAACCCGCGTCTGATACTTCGTCAGATGCCGTCACCTTAACCGGCTCTCCTGAGCCCGCGTTTCAACTTGTCGCCAAGCGCTCCAAGAAGCGCTCGAAGAAAGCTTCAGTATCTTCAATACCCGAGCCCTCCCCGGTGTCTTCAACACCAGCCCCCGCGCCGTTAAAATCGCTCGTAGTAACCGCATCCCCGTCGGTCACATCGAAGCCAGCGACGCGCTGCGCTCCCGTCCCGCCGAAGCGTCAGCTCCCTCCGCCCGTATTCCTGCGTGAAAAAGCGCGCTGGACCGCGGTCTCAAACTTGTGCACAGAGCACAAAATTAATTACTTAAAAGCCGCCAACGCTGGCGATACAATCAAAATTCAAGTAGCGACCGTCGAAGACTTCCGCGCGTTTACCAGGCTACTATCATTAAATAAAATCGCGTATCACACCTACGCCCTCCCGGAGGAGCGTAAGATCCGCGCTGTACTACGGGGCGTCCCGTTCGAACTCAGTAACGAAGACATTCTCGATGACCTTAAGTCTCAGGGTTTCCCGGTCACAGCAGTGCACAAGATGCACTCCAACCGCGGTAGGCGTTTTCCCTTAGCTTTAGTAATCCTGTCAAATACTCCCAACTCGAAGGAGATTTTCAAAGAGGCTCGCACAATCTGCGGACTCTCGAACATCTCCGTCGAGCGTCCCAACCCCCGCGGTCACCCTGGGCAGTGCCACCGCTGCCAGCTATATGGCCACGCAGCGGCTAACTGTTCAGCTCCCCCCAGGTGCGTAAAGTGCCTGGATCCTCACTTCACTAAGGAGTGCACTCGCACTCCCGAATCCACTTCCCCCTCTGCCTGTGTGCTGTGCGGCCAGTCCGGCCACACAGCTAACTACAGGGGTTGCCCGCGCGCTCCGCGCTCCACCACCAAGAGGGTCGCGCCTAAACCGGCACCGCCACTCACTCCTGCTAACTTCCCGCCGCTGCGCAACCGGGGTCCCCCGGAAGCAAAGCCCGTTCAGCCGACGCCTACTCCGGCTCTGTCTTGGAGGCAGCGTCCGGCCGTCCCGCCTGCACCTTCCCGACCCATCCCAGCTCCCGTAGCTCCCGTAGGGCCGCGTCCCGCTCCGTCTTCTGCACCTCAGTCGTCGTTGGCTGAGGACATGAAGACCGTATTCGACGTCATCCAAAACGTAGACATTAATGAAATTTCCATACTCGCACGCAAACTGCGAGCCACCCGCTCTCCTCAAGAGCGTTTATTCGCGTTAGCCGAGCATCACTCGCTCCTAAGTTCGTTGTAAATTCTTTATTTTTGTATAAATTCGTAAAAAAGTAAACTATAATGTCTAGACCCGCGAATCCCGCGTCCTGTCGTATCAAACCCAAGGGCTTATCCCTAATATCTTTTAACGTTCGTAGCCTAAGCACCAACCTTCCCGAGCTCAAACTGTTCCTTCAGAACAACGACCCAGATCTTTTACTTCTCCAGGAGACATGGCTCACTCCTTAACGCTCCAGGGGATTCGCTATTCCTAAATACGCGTTTACACGTAACGATAGGCCTAACTGCGACGGTTTCGGCGGCACTGCTATCTACTACAAAAGAGGATTCCATTGCTGTCCTCTCCCTACCCCTCCTCTCCTCAACATGGAAGCCACCGTATGTAGATTGGCTATGACTGGTCATCCGACCATCATCATAGCTTCAGTCTACATACCCTCTGGCACCAAACCTATCCGCAGCGACTTTGAGACCATTCTCGCCCTCGGCCGTTCAGTCATTATGTTCGGAGACTTTTACTCCAAACATACTGACTGGACGTGCCTATCAACCAACCAAAGCGGTATAGCTCTCCTCGACATCACCAACTTACTCGACTTAGACGTCGTCTCCCCTATCACTCCCACTCACTATCCCGACAACCCGAACCACTCTCCGGACATCCTCGACTTTGCAATCGTCAAGCATATCAACCTCGACCTCAGGTCTATCGAACCGCTCGATGACCTAGGTTCTGACCACCGCCCCGTCTCCCTCGTGCTAGGACCGCCTAACGTTAACCTCACTTCTCCTAAGACCTTTACCGACTGGAAAGGTTTTAAAAATACGATAGTTTCTGCCTTAGAGGCCCCAAACTCTCCGCTTGCGATCTCGCCCGATCAATAAGATAGCCCGGATAAAATAGATTCGTTAGTAAATTCTCTCACTGATGCTATCAACTCAGCCATCAGTGTAAACGAAAAGGTTGCTAAGAAAGGCAAACCCACGCTTCCCTTAGCCATTAGCAATCTTATTAAAGCTAAGAACGCGGCTCTCCGGAGAGCCAAGAAATATCCCATGCCCGCCTATAGAACAGCTGCGAATCAGCTACAACGCAAAGTTAGATCTCGCCTCGCGGAACTCCGAGACGCCCAGATGAACGATCTCATGGCGAATATATCCCCGTCCCACCAAGCGTATTATCGAATGGCCCGAGCCTTACGCGTAGACGCCGCCTCTCACGTCCCTCCTCTCACTCGTCCCGATGGCTCTATCGCCTTCGAAGACGAAGAGAAAGCCGAATGCTTCGCTGACAGCGTTGCGTCTCAATGCTCGCCCAGCACGCAACCTGCGAATCCCACTCACATCAAAGCGGTGGAGGACGAAGTTCTCCGTAGAAACTCTCTCCCCATCACCGCCGACCCCGTCACAGTCTCTAATGATGAAATCTCGCTTCTCATCAAAAGTCAAAAGTCCAGAAAGGCTCCGGGTGCGGATGGTATTTCCAACCACGCATTTAAGCACCTGCCTCAACAGGTGCTTACCTTGTTAGCTATCATTTTCAATGCCTGCTTCGACCTTAGCTACTTTCCAAAAGCTTGGAAAAGAGCGACAGTCATAGGCATACCCAAGCCGGCTAAACCTCTTAATATCCCGGCTAATCACAGACCCATCAGCCTCCTCAAGGCAATGTCTAAACTTCTCGAGAGAGTCATACTCTCTCGAATGCGGAACCATCTGTTTCCAACGGACGGCGATCCTCTCATAATTCCCCACCAGTTCGGCTTTCGCGCTAAGCACTCCTGCCCTCAGCAAGTCCATCGAATCGTCGAGTACATACTCGACGGCTTCTATCCGAAACGAAAGAAAACGATCGCAGTTTTCTTTGACGTAGCCAAGGCTTTCGACAAAGTCTGGCACAGCGGTCTAGTTTATAAACTCTATAAAATAGGCTTACCGGCTCGCCTAGTTAGGATAATCGCGTCGTTTCTCAAAAACCGCACGTTTCGTTTCAAACATGAAGGCACGCTCTCCGCGCCTCGTCCCATAAAGGCTGGAGTCCCTCAAGGCTCAGTCCTCGCCCCTCTTTTGTATTCCGTATACACTAACGACATTCCCATTCCATCGAAAGTCGTCAAACTCGCTCTCTTTGCCGACGTCACCGCCCTTTACACCAAAGGCCGCAGAGCCTCGGGTCTCGTCACCAGACTTCAAAAGGCTGTAAACACCCTCGGTGCTTGGTTCAAAAAATGGCGTATCGATGTGAACCCAGAGAAGAGCGCTGCGGTTTACTTCGACTACAGACGCAGTCGTATCCCCGACAATCTCCAATTGAGAATGCAAGGCACTCCCATCCCCTGGAAGCGCAGTACTAAATATTTAGGCGTCATCTTAGACCAGACGCTTTCTTTCAACCCTCACGTCGATAGAGTAACGAAACTTGCACGTTTTTACCTAGGCCGGCTTTACAGTATGTTAGGTAGAAAAAGTAAAATGTCCTTCAGAAATAAACGTACGCTTTACAAGGTCTGCGTTAGACCAGTCATGTCATATGCTTCGCCAGTCTTTGCCCACGCCAAACCCTCCGTCCTGCACAAGCTGCAGGTAGTTCAAAACCTCTTCTGTCGCAGGGCCACAAACGCACCTTGGTACGTGCGCAATGCGGACCTGCACAGAGATCTTAAACTACCTACAGTTCAACAGTACCTAAAAACACTCTCAGAATCGTTCTTCAAACGCGCCGAATCCCATCCCAATCCACTAGTTCGCAATTCAGTCTCTTATACTGCTCCTGTCTTAGATTCGGTATACAAAGTCGCTGGACCGAGAAACGCGCAAACAAGCGAACGTACGCAATTAACTTTAGATCTCGAGGCCCTTCAGGCCGCAAATTCTAATTCTAACGTAAATCTGAATTAATGCAAATTTAATTTAATTGTCAATTTTTAATGTTTATTATTTACTTTTCATTTTTTGAGCACCTTCAGTGCTATGTAAAACCCAGCGGGTGACCCCTTAAGGGCCCCGCTAGCGCGGCCTCTTTCTCCAATTGGCCGTCGCTCAGATGAAGGCTGAGTGGCAAAAATGCACGAGCCGACAGGGGGTTTTTAGTGGGTATGGTTCTGGTAGGCGTCGGGACGAGTCCCACATAACTTTGGAATCGCGCCAGAGTATGCGTCAGAGCATTTTTATCCTCCTGCCCTTCCCGCGGAGGGGAACAAAAAAAAAAAAACAAAAATGACAATTCAACATTCTTACTCTAAAATTAAATACTAAATAACAATTAAGGCCATATTATGCTGGAGCAAGCACATCTGACTGGTTGTTTACGTAGTCTACGTGATCGTGATAAGCCATATTTTCTTTGGCTGCGTGCTTTAAAATTAATTGAGCTATTGTCAGTATCTGTAAAAAATGCTGGTTTAGCACGGTCAACGGGAAATATACGATTGCTTTCTCATCAGTTGGAGTGATTCCTTGGCTCGTTATATGATAATCTAAGAAATCGAGTCCGGTGTTAAGAAATTCGCATTTTACTAAGTTAATCGTTATTCCATGCTCATGCAGGCGTTTTAAAATTATTTTCAGGTGTTGCAGATGTTCTTCTTTTGCGCTCTTATCTGTCTGGTAGTAACGGCCTCGCGCGGGCTGATACGGGTGCTCCTTTTGTTTGGGTATGATGTTGCACTTGACACTTGGAGTTGGGTATATTGGTAGCTGGCTTAGTTATTTCTTCGTATTTTGCCAGTAATTTTGTTTTGCTAATTTCTTGTGAAATGGTTTCAACGTTAGGTTGACTTGCACTGATAATTGTTGCAGGCGTTGTCGGCTCAGTAATTTTCTCAGTAAGCTTTCTTATGAAATAGTTTCAACGCTAGGTTGATTTGGTCTGATAATTATTGTCGCAGGCGTTGTCGGCTCAGTAACTTTCTCAGTAAGCTTTCTTCCGTCTAAATCGACGACTAATTTGTGGTACTGTAAATATTAGCACCTAGTATGGACGTGTTGACGTCAGCAATAACAAAATTCCATCGAAATTGGCGACTTAGTCCTTTATTAAGGTTTTCGGTATTTCGCCGTATGTTCTCATGAGGCTACCGTTCGTGGCATGTACTCTGTGACTTGTAACATGCTTGTGCTTGAATGAGTTTCTTCTCAAAACTGATATGTTTGCCCCGGTGTCCACTAAAAACCTCATGCCACTTTGTCAGTCGGCTAAGATAAGGCAGTCGTAGGGGAGAATAGCACAACGTTCCGCCGTGGTTCGTACTAATTGTAGTTTCCCTGATACTTCCGTTGCTTGATCTGATTTTCCCAGGCATATGGTAGTTGACTTATATGCCTTTTCTTTAAATCGCCTATGATATATTGACCTTGATTACGATACCTTGATGCACTTCTTGACCTTGATCTTGAAAAGAATTTACAGCGTCGATACTTTTTGTTTTCGTCGCGTAGTGCAGTGATTTCAATTTTCATCTGTGTCAGCTGGTTTGTAAGGCTAGTGTCATCGTTAACTATTTACTTGCAGAATTTTGTCTTTGAGTTGTTCTCTTCTGAGGGTTAATAATGATGTCACTGACTTCGCGTATTTCATGCTTCGATAAATTTGCGATCGTAGTCATCTCCTTGTTTCTGGGCAGCGACTATGGCTTCAAACTGGGTAAACCATAATTTTGGTTGGTCTTGCCAGAAGCGTGGTATAAGTTCCGATATTCTTCTAGCGGCAACTTCAGGTTCCAATGTAACAGCTTTGACTTGAGTACGTAGAGCCTTTTTCCTTTGTATTTCGGTCGGGTCCTCAAACTTCTTGCGTTGGATGCGTGATTATTGGCGGGTGCGTGACTAGTGCGGGGTCACCAGTTATTACGACCGGGAAAAAGCTTGTGAATTAAGACACGGTTACATGTTGAGTGAAAATTTATTTGTTATAATAATGTGCTTATATACTAGATATAAACGTGTGAAAAACAGTATTATTTAATCCTCTCATGATCTTATTTTTATCATGGATGCTTACTGGACAGATAGAGTCATCTCTGTAGGTCACGTCCGGGGACGTTGTCTTCAGGCAAGATATTAAGAAGAACTTTAAAAGAAAATTATAATATTCAAAGCGAAAAACTGATACCTGGTCTTACAATCTACTAAGTTACAAACAAAGTCATTTGACCAGCTCATTTATCAAATATTGTACGTAAAACCGAGGGAAATAAAAATAATACTGTAATATATTTTTTTCAATATACACCTTCCTCGGAAGATCTATTGTTAGCGTATCTAATACAGAGCATTGCAGGAACCACTACTAATAGTTCATTCGGAAGAATTAACGATTTCAAATTCACCTTTTCTCGACCTCTGCCTCACATTTATATATTTGAATTTATAGAAGGTTTTTACAGTAGATTTTATCAAGGTAAAAAGTATATGATGATTACTAGTCTATTAAAATATTTTGCGAGTTTGGTCACGGTTCAGATGTTATACATGTATCTGGAGTGATGTAAACTTTTGTGATTTTAAAATGAGATCTAAGGAAAAATTTTAATATACATAACTTACTTTTATATATTTAAAAATATATTAAAGATGCATTAATAGTTTGTCAATGTAGAAAGAGAAAGCAAGAAATTATTATATTTTTGCAATAAACACACTTAACCAAAATAAGGTGGTAGTAGTTTTGCCTCATAGGCCGGAGCTCCCAGGTTCAAGTCCTGGTCAGGGTATTAATTTGTGCAATGAACACAGGTATTCGTTCTCTGGTCATGGTTGTTGATATAAATTATATGCAGATGATATAATTTCAAACAAAAAAGCGAAGATACTGTGTTCACCAAAAATAACCAAAGCATACTTGTAACAGTATTAAATTTAATGTGTTTATTGTACGGTCACAAACGAAACGAGGACTTCGTTTAAATTGACTTCACATTGGAAAACCGAAATCAGCATATTTGATTCACAAAGCTACTGGACCAGAGACAAACTAAATGTAATATATTCCTGTGATTCCTACAGATGGTTCCGAAGTTATTTTATGGAGCGCACGGCATTGCAGTAAGGAGCGGATGGAGTGTGAAACAAAATATTGTTTCATATGTTTCCGTAAAAAGGATTAAACTAGCAAAAGTTACTTTATTCAAAATATTTTAAAATGTACCTACAGGCATGAATTCTAACTTATTTGCAGTATTTTATTTATATATATATATATATATATATATATATATATATATTGTTTTTATTTTTATAAATAACTAATGTGTGGAATTTATGAGAGAGCCTAACAAAGTATTTGAGACGCTTCAACTAATTACTAGTCAAGAGCAAATAGCATTCAAAGGTGTTTATTGTGCTGCAATTAGTTAAATTATTATAATTTATGGACTCAGTTTGGTAAATCGAGCCTGTTCTATTAAAGGATATATTTCCCGGCTAAGTAAGAAAATATTTGTTCCTGAGGTTCAATTACTCCTTCTGTAACAAAAAAACAACTATAAAATATGAAAACAAATTTAATTAAAATATTATATTTTATAATAGTGCATTTCACTCAAAATAATATGAACTTTTCTTTGTAAAGAATCGCATTGTCTTGTTTGGCGTACAGTGCACCCATGAAACGCACGCCATTTTGTGTTACCACGATACTTATTACAAGTCAACAATTCAATACAAACTATAAATATCAAATGTTGCTATTGAGAGAACAAAGTTCATCTTTAGTACGAAACACATTCCGATACTACTGATTCTCGTTTATTTTCATTTTTTTTTCTGTTTAATTTATTTCGATCTACCTAACTGCGATTCTATATTTTGTGTATGTCTGTTATGAAAATGTTAAAATGTTACTATTCTGAAAGCTTAATTTACATTAACTTCGTCAACATGATTATTCAATTAACTAAGAAAAAAATTTCCTTTGTTTTGTCAGATTTCAATATCTATGAATTAATGCTTTTGGAAATGTAATATCTTAGTCGGATGTCTTTTTTGGGGAACTTATAAACTTCACGTATACTTGCATTGTGCGTTATATATCTTTCTAATCTGTAACAATTTAATTTTTTTTGTATTGATTCCCCATGGTCACACTCACAAGGTGACCAGTTTACATGAATTGTAGTTAATGTGAGTAATATTGGTTAAAATATTACTTAGAAAGATTCAGTGCTACGATTTCAGTTTCTTTTATTGAAAATAATGAATGAAACAAATCTTTCCTCTTTACAAAAAATATACGCAATCATAAAATGGCTAAAACCCAGTGCATGTTTCTGAGTTTACGAAAAAGTTATTAAGATTTTCAATAGCAGTCTTAGCATTACAATTGTGATATTGTATACTAATGCTGGACTTACATTTAATTTTTTCTAAAAATTTTGACTTGTTTTCGACAAACTACTCCGCACTCAGCAACACACAGCGAACGCACGCATAAATATTCTAGGAGATGGCGTCTGGAACTCTACCATCTGGTCGCGTTCTGAATGCATATTTTATTAGTTAAGCCAAACTTATTTTAAAAAATAGGGCACAGCACGTAACGTAAACAATGTAACTGAAAATGATTTAACAAAACGTTTGGAGTTACTGGTTTCCTGCTATGTACGGACATGCTGGAGAAATTTTGGGAATAAGCTGACTTTCAGTTCTATTTTGAATGTGCCAAAGATGTTTTCAGCGTTCTTGTCAAAACAACAATACACTGAACCTATCAGATAAAGTACCTTTCTATTGCGTACTAAAAGTGTGTATATAATAGAAACATACAGTCAACATACGTAATATTGATAGTGGAGCAAATTGCACTACTGTTATTTATACATGTTATCCAATTTTCTGACCCGGATCTCTAACTCAACTTTTCACCTCATAGTTGATTAGTTGTGTAGCAAATAAGCAAGAACTCAATAAAACCTCTTTAAGCTACGATAAATTTCTTAATTTACTTCCCTCTCATTCGAATTACCTCAATTGACAGACAGTCAGTCACGATTATGAAAACCGAAAATTTTTGCACAAAATAGCAACATCCCATTCCGTTTCAAGTTTTTCGCTTCAATATCCAAAAATACAACAAAGCCTGCAGTATATTTTGCCTTTTGTCCTCTCACTTCCTTAGGTCATTTCCTTTGTTATAAGAATATTAAGGGACTTTCCTTGTGACCCCAATTGCGTGAAAGTAAGGAAAAGATTTGTGGAATATTACTCAACGAAAACGTGTTTTTAGGGTTTCAGGCAAAGAAACCCTCATTTGTTACAAATATGACAGAATAAATGAATGGTTGGTTGCAAGACAACTTAATACCTTCAATGAAATTGAATTGTTATGGTTTTTTTTTCATACTAATGCTATACGTTTTCCCGCATATTTTTCACATTACGCTTTATTCGACATGAAATCAAAGTAACACAACCTTAATTTTATACTTAAATGAACTTATAAAATTAAAAACACATGATAAACACAGAAGATTTTTCACGAGTGATAGGCCTTTTATGTTTTACATTCACATTCAAATTCATGTGGCAATTTTTATTATTGACTTATAAACACAAATAATACAATATGTTTTTCGAAATATTGTCGTATTTTTGACAAAAATCTGTTACTTAAAACTTATGTTTTTATTATTAAAGCAAGGCTCAAAACAAACAAAATAAATGTTCCTTATTACGGAACCCATTTCGATTGGCACTTATCCCAATTCTTATTTTTTTTTTCGTGAAAATGGAATTGTAAACACCCAGGGCATTCTTGGAGGGTAATTTTCTGCACTCATAACTTGGAATTTTAGTTGCAATTTATTGGTCATGAAATTCAAATCAAAAGAGTAAAATAGAGAGTTCAATCAAATGACCGATTGCTTCGTAAAACTTAGACTGGCTTAATGCAAAGGTTATTTACAGTTAATGGTTGAATGAGCGAGAATGGATCACGAATGTTACGAATTTTTTTCTGTTCTACATGTTAAGACAGAAAATTAGACCTTAATATGTAAGACTCAATTAGAACAGACCTTACATTCCTCCAGAATCCATCATCATACTTGAGTCAAATAATTTCGATTCGATTAGAATCCAGTTCTGATCCGATTCAAACAGAATAACTTCGATTCAATCAGAATCCACTTTGATTCGATTCAATCAACATGGTTGCAATCAATCGGAATCCAGTTCTTTAGCCAAACCGTTAAAAAAATTTATCAAAACCTGCGGACACAGTTTCTAAAAAAAAATCAATACCACCTATAAAGCTAGTAGCATCGCAGTAAAAGTTCACAAACGTAGACCTGTTTGAGTTATTTCGAAATTTATAAAGATCTTTGCCAATAATTTGAAACTGTTCATCAGTTTTACGGCCTTAATTCAAAATGTCAAATACTTAATTAAAGCTAACTTAATTATACATTTCTGAATCCATATTTTATCAACCTACTCAACGTTTAAGTCTAGATTTGCTTGGCAAAATCTTTACTTAAGAGCGTCTTGATTTAACACTAACCATTCTGAGTGTAGCCGTTAGTTTTTCAAGTAAAATATTTCAGGCATTTTGAGTGGAATTTAATTTTTCAGGGTTTGACCTGAATAACAGTTTTGTTATCGAAAGTTCCTTAGTTAGTTTTAAAAGTTTAATACCGTAAATAGGCTTAAATTGCTTTTCTGCCAGTAATTACATTTTTATTTATAATAGAGAAAAAAAACTACTAATTAGACTTATCTGAAACATGTTATTATCAGTTTTTAAACATTAAATAATTTAGTCTGAATATAACTTTTAATGTCATATTTGAATTATTTTATTTCACTGAACATCTTACAGCTAACACGTGACAGAGCCACATATAACTGACCGTGGGAGAAACAGCTAATGCTTAGATCGACCCACAACTTTTATCGTCTGACCTTGGGCTGTATCAATTGTCATTGCGAAACATAGGCTCACTGGAAACTGGACTCAGATAAAACTAAATGGAAAATTGTTTGGAATGAGAGGAATCCGAGAAATAAAAACACTTTCACCTATTCCACACCCTGTTAAAATCTCTGCTTCTATCAGATTTCGTTGTAAAATGGTCAGATTTAATCTGGTACCGTTGCAAAGTTTTGGCAACCTTAAATTTCTAAGGTGCATTATGGGTACGCAAACTTTTATTTTTATTTTGTGAGCTGGTGGTCCAGGAGCACTGAGAGATTCTAAAAAGTCTACTTGGTAGCTGGTAGATTCTTCTTCTTCCATAACTCTGTTAATGGAGATATACTCTACATTATCCCCCGGAACAAAGCTCAACATTTAAGCGTTTATTGCTGCTGCTTGGTAGTTTCTGAAGTCAAAACAGCTCTTTCGCAAAGCCAGGAATTTTCACAAGTTGGTATTTGCTTTGCGTTTCCATACACAGATGATATTAGGTCTCGCATTTATGAAACTTGGAAGCAGAGTCTTTCGATAAGAACAACTTTTCCTTGTTCCTGTGGATACACGCCTTTACCGATCTGAAGTAGCAAATCTGAAAATTCTTGGGTATTTTAGCTGCCTCCGATTTGAGCTCGTATATTTAATGTCAAATGCAAAGGGATAATGTGATGCCACAGTTGAGAACTCTTTAGACAGGCTCTAACTTCATCAGCCCTTGTTCCACGTGATATTACAGGGTCTGACGAAAATTGCCACAAAAAAACATAATGAAGTGCCATAAGTAATGCCACCCATAGGTTGGCTATTTTCCTTGACATCACGCAACGTTCTGTCTTCTGCTGCAACTGCTTTTCGGTTTGCCATTGTGCAATCATCCCATATAATAAGGTTACAATCACGACAAACCTTAGCTTTATCGCTGTTTTTAGAAATATTATAAACAGGGCTTTCTGTGCGGTCTCAGTTGATCGGAATTTTTAACATTGTATAAGCAGTTTCTCATTTTGGCAACAAAGAGGCTGCTTTGCCTGATGAAGCGACAGCAAGCGCAATTTTACCTTGGCTTCGTACCTTCGCCAAAATCACTTTGGTAAGAAATGTCTTACCCGTTTCACTGGGAGCATCTAAAAAAAGCATTTTTCCCAAAGCACTGTCAACGCTCCAACACACCCGATCAAATATTAAACGCTGTTTTTGAGATAGTCTCGAGACATCAGTTTGTAAAATTTCGGCCAGATCAGTTGATTTCCATCGCGTAATCTCTATTAATACGTTCGCTGTCGAATGATGCCTCGGGCATGCCATATTTAGAAAAAGGAACACCCCCAATAGATGTAATTAAATCTTGAATAGCCAACAAACAATGATTCAAATGACTTTAACGTAATCTCTCACTGATTGGGTTGCCATCATTTAGTTGTGCGTGCCTGAAAAAGTCATCAGCTAATTTGGTCTGATACATATGCCATAACTCTGAAGCATCAAAAAGTGCACAGAACTCCAGCATGACTGCAAACAAATGGCGCAATTGCTGAAGACTTTCGCTAATAATTGCTTCGGACAAAGCATCATCCCAGTGTTGATCCCCATCCAAGATACATAATAGTTAAAAAAAATTCTCGTCGTGATTCTTGAAATTGACATATGTTTTATATCAAGTCAGTCAGTCAGTCATTAGACTTCGCCGTACACGCACGTCTCTATCGCGCGCAGTGCAGTCTCTCAGCGGCTTTCTTTCCCTGTATTATTAAGCAAAGTTAAGATATACCTTAAATATATATATATATATAATATTATTAATAAAAAAAATGCCACAGTGTGCACGTTGCAATGCTGAAGTTAGTGATGGTGTGCACTGCAGTTCATGTTGCCTCTTCTTCGATTTTCCGTGTGCTGGAATCACCGAAACGGGATATCGTAAACTCGGCGAACGAAAGTCAACGTGGAGATGTGGTTCTTGCAAAACCAACAAGTCAATAAGCCCCGCTTGTAGCCCCAAGCCTGCGGATATGGACAGTATCATGGCTGAATTGAAGAGATTATCATTGCAGTTCGCCATTCTACCAACGCTTCGTGACGACATACGAAACATAAAGGACGAGCTAGGCGATATGAAATCCTCTATTGAATATGCTCACGCATCAATCCAGAATATGAACGACAAAGTGGCTAGCCTTGAGAAGAAATTCATGTTACTTGAAGAAACACGAGCGGATGTTTTGAAACTCGAGGAGAGAATATCTAAATTAGAAACTTTGTGTAATGAAGGTGAACAACGCTCCAGGCTGAACAATATCGAAATTAAAGGTATCCCAAACTCGAACTCTGAAAACCTTTTCGAAGTTATTTCGAAGATTGGCGGGACAATTAACTGCGCAGTCTCCAAGGAACACATAAACTATGTAGCAAGGGTGCCTACTCGGAATGATAAATCATGCAAAAATATTATCGTATCATTCAATAATAGATATATAAAAGATAATTTCGTTGCAGCATCTAGAATAAAAAAATCCCTAAAATTATCAGACATTGGATTAAGAGGCGACTCCCGCATTTTTGTTAACGATCACCTCACAATACATAACAAAGTTCTCCTAAACAAAACCAAATCGTTGGCTAAAGAAAAAGATTTTTTATTTGTATGGGTCAAAAACTGCAAAATTTATGTACGAAAAAACTCTACTTCACCGTCTCACAACGTAACCGCCGAAGAAGACCTGAAAAAAATATTTTCTGCCCGATAATTTCAAAACTTCAGTCAACCTTTGCCTATATTTTTTATGACAGTTTTAACACCTTGTGGATTGCTGCTTGTAAGTATGACTCATTTTGTGCTCTGCTTTGTTTACATTGTTTGTCTAATAATCGCTCGCACTACTCTGGCTTGCTTATAACAAAGACAGGATTCCCGTTATTCGGTCAACGCTCCGCTGTCGTTCATTTACCGCTACCTTTGTGCATCTATTTACGCTATTTTGAGATTACCATTTTGAAACGCTATTATTCATTCCTTACTCTGCTGAAACTTTTACATTTTATAAGTTTATGGTATGGAACAGTAAATTTATATTTGTTTATCACAAATCAAGTTGTCGAACTTTCCACGTTTAAATCGTTTATTGTGAACTTTGCAATCACTATTAATTACCAGTTTACACTAATAATTTCATCTAATATACATATTACACATTCCTATCGGACCCATATTGATTTATTCTACATCTACTGTACTTACTTGTTGTACTACTGTTCGTATAATTCTGAGCATCTGTATACACAAATAAGCTCTAATGTTGTAACCGATGGTTAGTATATACTACCAAAACGTTCGGGGACTCCGAACCAAAGTTGCTGTATTTCTGAGGGGTGTATTGCTGAATTCTTATGATATAATCTGCTTGACCGAGACTTGGCTGGTAGACAGTATTAGTGACTGTGAGTTGTTTGACAATCGTTACGTAGTATGGAGACGAGACCGGGACTACAGCAGCACCGGGCAGAGTCTCGGCGGCGGGGTGCTGATCGCGGTGCGGCGCGAGTTAGCAGCGGTCGTGCGCCGTGACTGGTGCTCCTCCGCGGAGGACCTGTGGGTTACCGTGAAGTTGCGCGGTAGACAAGGAACCAACAATATCAACATTTGCGTTGTGTATATTTGTGCTCAACTTCACGGCTTCTCTTTAAACTCTCAAATAACAAACTTTTCCGAATCATTAACAGAAATCGTGTTACGTGCGCCGGACGATAAGTATGTTATCCTGGGTGACTTTAATTTGCCGAACATAAGTTGGGAGCCATCGTTAGAATCGTCATTTTATATACCATCAAATATTCAAGGGGGCACTCAATTTACCCTCTTTGACAGCTTATCAATCTGTAATTTAGAGCAATATAATTATCTGACTAATTTAAATAATCGCTTATTAGACTACGTTTTATCAAATGACGATGTTGATATTACTGAAGCGGAGCAACCCCTTGTCCCCCTTGACCCCCATCACAGGGCTTTTTATGTAAGTCTGCAATCTGACCAAATACCTAACCTGACAGCACAAAGAAAACCTGTGTATTTATATAATAAAGCTGATTTTGATAAGATAAATTCTATACTTTCTGAGACTAACTGGACTAATATTTTTAATAACTTGACTATAGAAGATTCAATAATAAAATTTTATGACATACTATACAAGCTTCGCGACAAATATGTACCTCAAAAAATATTTACAAACACTAAGTACCCGACATGGTATCGTACCCCACTGATTAAAATTATAAAAGAAAAAGATAAGTACCACAAAAAATACATAAAATACAATAACCTGTCTGACTACCATAGTTTCTGTTTACTGCGTACTCGAGTTAAACTGCTTGAAGCTGAAATGTACAACGACTATATTAAAAACACGGAACTTACGACTGCAGCACTGTCGACTTATGTGACGTTGAGGTAACAAAAGATCATGTCATTAATTTGCTTAAATCCCTCGACTGCAATAAAACGGCTGGCCCTGACTATATTCCACCAATATTTGCAGTATGCTGTGCTGGTAGTCTTGCTGAACCCTTAACGCTTCTATACACTAGATCTTTGAAACTAGGTTATGTACCGACTCTGTGGAAAACGGCATTTATAACCCCTATCCATAAAAAAGGAGCCAAATGTGACATATCCAATTACAGGCCAATCTCTAAACTCTGCGTCTTCTCTAAAATACTTGAGAAATTAATACACGGGCAAGTATATTCAGCCCTAAAACACAATTTCATTAGTGAACAGCACGGTTTTATTAGAGGCAGATCGACGGAAACCAATCTTTTAGTGTTAACTGAATACCTAACTGCTCAAATGTCCAGACCTTCACAAGTGGATGTGGTGTACACAGATTACTCGAAATGTTTTGACCGTATTGATCACCAAGTCCTACTTTTGAAACTACAACGTATGGGTATAAGAGGGAACTTATTCAGATGGTTTGCCTCCTACGTTGAAAATCGTTCACAAGTAGTTGTATTAAATGGATTCATGTCTCGCTCAAAACAGATTCCGTCAGGTTTACCACAAGGATCCTTACTAGGACCGCTATTATTCTCAATATTTATTAATGACATACGCAATTGTTTTACTTTTTCCAGAATATTATTATATGCGGACGATATGAAGATAATTCACACCATTAACGACTTAAATGACTCGTTTAATCTACAATCTGACCTCAATAATTTCTATAATTACTGCTTGATTAACAAACTTGACTTAAACATAAATAAGTGTAATGTATGCACTTTCACTAGAAAGAATACATTTATAACATACCAATACACTTTTAATAACACAACTATACCGAGAGTAAGTTATATCACCGACCTAGGAGTAACTTTCGACTCTAAGATTCTATACGATCAACACATCAATAAGATAGTTAAAAAAGCATCTAGGGCATTAGGCTTCGTGTTAAGAGTATCATCTGAATTCAGTTATATCAAGACCCTTAAAATCCTTTATTGCGCTTTTGTTCGAAGTCACCTCGAATATGCATCATCAGTATGGAACCCGTCTTATGGGATTTATATTGAACGCATTGAGGGTATACAGAAAAAATTTCTCAAATTCCTTCAATATAGATGTAAAAAGATAGACATAGATTATTTTTCCCGATGCAGACGTCACCATATTCTTCCACTCCAAACACGCAGAGTCATAGCAGATGTCTGTAACATTATCAAAATAGCAAATAGTAAAATTGATGTACCGGAGCTTTTGGCTGTAATTGGTATCTGCGCGCACTCTAAGTTATATAGAAATCCAACACTTCTACACGTACCTACCGCAAGTACCAATTACAGACACAACTCATTTATTTCTCGCGCATGCAACCTTGTGAACAGAGTAGCGCGCAAACTAGATAACTTTGATTTGTTTGAGAGCGGTATCCGAGGTGTTAAGGCGGCCCTCGCTAGAGACTTCTTTTCAAACTCCTAAATATTTAATTGATTTTCAATACTCATTTTGTTAATAATTAATTGTCTGTCCTTCCATTTGATTTATTATTATATGTTAGACTGTAGTTTGTTTGTTTCTTTAATAACGTGAAACTTGTGCATGTATACATAGTACCTACTAGATAATGTCTTGTGACTGTTTACCTCGCTATTGTTTGTGCTACATGTGGAAACTTGTTATTGGCCCTCTTTTCTTATTTACTTTATATATATTTAAACCTTGCTGTAAGTTTTCCCAAAAGATGTAAATAAATAAATAAATAAATAAATATTTCTGAACCGATTGATATGAAACAAACGCTAAATGTCTAATGAAACTTACCACAATATATGAATGGAAACTGCATCAAATTACATTTTTGGGATCAGCATCGAAATAGTAATAGTACAGAACTGTACTCAATGTACAGAAAGCATGTTTTGTTCAATTTTATTGTATGTATAAATACAACCTATTGTACCTATTTCCATGCAAAAAAAAATTATTTTATATTAAATTTGATTTAAAACTGCTTTTCTAGATCATATAAAAAATTGAGGATAATTAAATCCAATCAAGCGAAGCTATTGTAATATCGCGTAACTTACGTGACAGTTAGGGTTACAAAGTTATGAACTCGGTTGGACCAGTAATGGAAGGATTTAGCTTTTTACATCTTGACATTAAAACTGACAGACTTGCATATTTTGATCGTGTGTTTCCATGACATAATTTTTTAAACAAATGACATGACATAATAAAAAAATCAAATTAAAAAATTGACGTAAACTTGGTTATGTGAATGGTTAAAATATGAAAGATAAAGTAATAATCTGCAAGATACAAAATGTGTTCAAAGTTTGTCACATTCAGTGATCAAAATCAGTGATTCAAATATTCAATGATATGTAGGCAAATTTAATCTAATATTTATAAGTACCAACAAGCAAAATACATTAAATTATTCAATGGTTGAGGAGGGTGATGGCTGGATCCCGCGTTAACTCGTGAACGGGTGCCGTTTGAGGGTGTTCGTCGTTTGAATATTTGGGGGGAGGGAGACTTGCCGAGCTAACAGATGCAGATAAAAATAGTTTTTGTATAGACGTAAAGAGACTCTGAAAATTTATATTGAAAAAAATATACCAGTGAAGTTTCTTGCCAGTTCTTCTTCACGAAGGTTTTTCCGAACTGGTGGTATAGTCATGTTTTATTTGACGTTAATAAGAACAAGTAATTGTCAATGTTGAGAAATAAATATTTTATTTCATTTAATTTCAGCCGTAATTTGCTAACCACTTTAGGCAGTTTGACAAGAGGCTTTAACTTTTCGTATAGTATAGATAGAATCGCTATTACTTCGGACCTTTTTCAAGAAAAAAGTAAATTGGCATTCGAGGACTTAATTACTTTGCGTTTGAACTCTTAACTTTTGGGTCACTAAAGGACAATGGCCATGTATTTTCAGAACCACTTAGAGACGTAGCGTTTCGTAAAGTAAATACTTACGTTTTGTTCCTCAAATACAGCCTCGTAAAACATTTAATGATAAGATATACATTACAGCTAGGAATAAAAATATGATATCAAAACTGAACTTTTAAATGGCCTGTAATATTTAACACATAGGTGAACAGAAATAAATGAAATTATTCCTATTGAGCGATTGTCTTCTACTATTCTAAGGACAAAACATTTGTTTGTGCGTTTTTTTTGTGGCGTTCAGTCTCAGTATACCATTAATAATAATAATTTTGTGAATATAAATAAATAATGATATATAAATAAAATAAAATAAATAAATAAAAAACATTTGAAGTCGAAATACAAGTGCTTTTGTGAAAATATGCATGTTCAGAAAACGTGACATCAATGTTGTCAAAATGGACGCCCATTGCATTTTCAAATATTTATTCAAATTTATTAAAATTTATATAGAATTATTAAAATTTCATATTAAAAAAAAATATATGCACACAAACCTTTCTAGGCAATAGCTTTTTCTATAGCAATAGAGTAAAAAAGCGACTTTGTTATTAACTATTAATTGATGATGATGTTTCATAGTGAAAAACACATTTGTTATCTGTTATTTGAAATTGAAATCCTATTTAATGATGGATATGATGTTCGGATGCAAATTTTAAACTATTAACCATCATATTGAGAAAAGATAAATGACACGGATAAATAGAAACTCTATTGTTTTGTACATATCCAACTTAGATAGACGAGAAGGCATTGCTCCAGAGCGACAATACTTAATGTCATCAGGATTGGACGTTCATAAAGGATCTGGCTACTAAAAAACCGTGTGATTCTAAAGTGATTCTAACTATAGTTTGCTAGTGGATCAAGTGTACTCGACATATAATTTATCATATAATTAAAAATTATATACAATACAACAAGATTATTTTACCATACGCGGCAAACGAGTACGTTACCCATCTGATTGTGAGTGGAATCCGCAGCAATCCACATCATTAATAATTATATTATTATTTAATAATTATATTAATAGTCACAGTGATTATTATATCGTCTTATGAAACGTTGTCGACCGTAGGCTTTAGTTGAAATTAACTATGTTTACAGGCTCATCCTTTCTTTACCCGGAACGTAACCACGCAATTATGGCGGTCAAAATAGGAAGCACTGTAACTTGGAAAATCCCAGGTTTTACTATGAATCATCTAGGTACTTTTCAAAGACAAACACAGGCCACCGGTTTATATTTACATTGCAGACTATTCGTCAGAGTTTGGTCAATGGGTGATTCATAACTTTTCGGATAGTAAATTATGCATTCGTACTTTATATTTGGTTATAATGATATAATGATATATCAAGTTGTTCATTGATATTTATAAATGTTCTATTGATAAAAAATGCAGATATAAAGCTTTTATAAAGATTAATTTTTGTCTTAGTAACAACTCTTAGGTGGCTTTTAAGAATTCAATAAAACAAATGATGACGGACAAGTAGCGTCAGTAGAAGTAGCCTTACCTTGGTACCTTACCAGGTTTGAGTCCTGGTCGGGGCATTCATTGATGGTTCCCGCGACTACGTTCACGTAAATTAAGGGCTAAAGTACACATTTGTGGCAAGTATGTCACTTAAGGACTATAGGACGTCTTTATTGTACAAAAAAAGTTGAAGTTGCTGATTCCGCTTCTAACGGTTGACCTGTATTTCAGCTGTGAAATTAAAAGCCTTTTAAATCTCTAAAAATGCATCACCTTTTAAATATACACTTTTTTTATATAATTCGTATCTGAAGATTTATTTTACATCTTCTTAAGAAATTATGACATGATGAGTAACTTTTTTGTGTTTATGTGCAGCTGGCTTTAAAGGCATGCCATATAACCAAAATGTGAGGTCTGTTCTCTGTAAGAACGTCGTCACTTACACATGAACTGTTCCAATAACAGAACCAAAACCATGTTAAGAAATAGATAATGGAAGCATAACTCGAACTAAGAAACTCACCAGTCTCTTACTTTAGCACAGAGTTTAGGTGCAGTGGTTTTATTTGATATACCAATGGCAAATAATAATATTTCTTAGAATATTCCTTTCCACAGAATGTGTAGACTATATAATAACAAATAGGGATACTGATTTGTTAAATGACTCATTGAATAGTTTTAAACGCAAAATATACAGCATAATTGATGGGTAACTTATTTTTTTTCATTTTCCTATTACTAAATTGTTTAGGATTTTTAATATTAAGTATGTAGTGCATTGTAAATAAATAATAAACAAATAATTAGTAGACAAATAATTTTAAAATAAAAAATAAGAATGCCCACTACTCATTTTACGTATCAAATATTCCTATCAAATTGTATACAGCGTCATATCATATGTAAAGGTGTGGTTTACACATTGTTATTAAAACATTTTGTTCGATAAAATTTTTCTATAAAATTCTAAAAAAGTTCGATAAAAATTTATCTGTCTAACCACATTATTTGTAAATGAAAACTGTAATTGATCGAATACTGTACGCAAAACATTTTGGAACTGGGAATACATTAACGCAATTAAACCTAAAACTTTATATGAGATTAGAAAATATTATAAAGTGATTTAATGTATTTCGTAACTATCGCTAAAAAGTTTTTATTTTAATAATTTTTTTATTAGAATGAATGAAAGTTATCTGAGTTTTATTGCTTAAGGTTTGTAAAGTTTAATGTGTTAAGCCTCCGTTATAATGTAACACGAAATGGGATGGATTAATAATTTTGTGAGTTTTGGATTTGGCGAATTTTATTTCAGTATTATATTTCAGATCTCAAGGCTTTTCTATTAAGTTACAATAAGAATAAATGGAGGAAGGACCCGTACTGAGACCGTACAGCTTATTCATCAAAAACATCGCTTGATTTTATTGAGGCTGTGATGAATAGGTTCATTACTTTCCGACGCCAATTAATGTCCACTAATTGTATCATGATTGATTCAGGTAGTATTCAGATAAATATCTCTGTATTTCTTTAGGTAAATAAAGGGAACCACATATACATTGCAGATTCAAATCGTTTACGGCTAGAGGTTTTAAGAGATGTAAGCCAGTAAGTACCCTTATGTTTAGCGGGGAAAATGTTTAAGTTTTTACTTAAATTGATTTATTGGCAGATGAAGTGAGTTGGTTGGGTGTTCTTAATATTACAATCCATTCATACCTCAAAAAAATTGTGCCACAACTGATTTATCTTATTAGTGTAAGCTAGAACTAATTTTTAAATATTTCATAGTTTATTCTAGCTTGCCACTCGCTCTAATATTTATTTCTCAACATACCACCAGTTCAGAAAAACCTTCTGGAGGAAGAAGAACTGGCTAGAAATTTCACGGGTATATTTTTTTCAAAATATTTACAGAGTCTCTTTATGTCTACACAATATTAATATTTTCTGCATCTGTTAGCTTGGCAAGGCTCCCTCCCCCCAAGTATCCAAACGACGAACACCCTCAAACGGCACCCGTTCACAAGTTAACGCGGTTCCCAGCCATCGCTCTCCTCAACCATATTGGAAGGAAGTGAGCAACCCATCACCCGACGCTACACAAATAATGTGTGTTGATTATTCAAACTTTAATTTAAAATAACTTATCGTTTTATTATGATAACGTACCTTCATACATTTTCTGTTACTACAAGGATGAGAATATTTGCAAATTGATATTTAAAGAAAAAACCGGTAAAAAAAGAACCGCGTTGGATCGCTATCTACACATATTATACAAAAAAAGTTCTAGGCTTAAGGTCAGTTTCACTTGCAAATTTATGAGAAATTTCACTGACAAGTGCATCAATGCACCCCTGCACCAATGCACTCCTTGACCCCATAATCTCAACGCCAAAATACTCAATAACGCGTTTTGCGTTAGGATTTATGTTACCAACCAAAAATATAAAAAGCGTTTTAGTGCTTCAACTACCTTTCTCTACATACTTACTCGTATTAATAAGGTTTTTCACAACTTTTGAAACCTGCCTATCATCAACTTAACAAAAAGTATGGTGTTGTGTTGTTCATAAAGGCTGACCGATTATAACATCCATAAAAACAGCGAACAAGTTGACTTAAATCTACCATCTGTGTTAGATTGTCAGCATTATGCAGTAGCTTTTATTTAACAAAATTATTACAAAACTATAATGACTTATTCAGTATATAATCACAGATAAGACGCACGTGGAAAACGTTTGGTGCGTAAGCAGGTGCGAATTTTTACTACCTTAATAAATACAGATTACAGATACAATTTTTTACTTTGACAGCTCATTTGTTCATCGCCTGGATTACTACAGTGGGTTCTTTTGAAGTTTTGAGAGGCAAGAGGCATACTTGAACCAAGTCGCCAAAAAGCACTTTTCACTACTCATAACTTCCGTATGGTCCAGCAAAAAAATTCACCCTTTTCGTATGCGTAACTTTTTACACATACTAATATGAGTGAACTCAAAAACTAGTAAAACGTGCAGAAGCCGCATCTGTTTCGAAATCAATTTATTATGCATTTGTGCAGGACATGAAGGGGACAGCGCTGTGTACGTACTTTATATCCAAGGATTACTGTCGTTGATTCAACATTTCTGGTAAAAGGTTGTTATTAATAGTTTGAATCTTTATTGTTATAATGAAAATAAACACTACAGACAAATTGAATAGTAACACTTTTATATTAACGTATATTGAATTGAACATACTGCCTGCTCTGGTTCCTAAAAAAATGCTTTTACTAAACTCGACCAAGGCAAGTAGACGTCTGTCAAACCCGGCGGTATTAATTATTGTAGTTATTAAAAAAACCCAAAACAAATTATTTAAAATTACATTCAAATACCGACAAATCCGTTCTACCGTGAAAGATGCAAATTATTTATGTTTCATCGAGGACTCTAGACAAATTACCTCCTTACCCAGATATTAACAAAGTTGTTGCATTCAAAACAACTCGTGAACAAGCACCGCTTGTTAGAAAAGTGCTAAAGTTAAATAAAAAAGGTAACGAAGTTTTTATTTCCAGGGATTTTTTTACTACTTATGGCAGAGTAAAAGCAAATTTTTCATAAAGAAGGATCATTAAAAGTTTTGTTAAAGAGAATAATGCTTAGTCATGTAGATTATGTTATTAACAAATCTAGCATTACTTGGTATATATTTTGTATCAGAAATAAGTCCAATTTATATACAAGAATGACTACATAAACGATATTGAAATGCCCTTACTAAATATGAACATAAATTATGAATTAAACTAGTAGGTAATTGTATAACATGCGAATAAATCCATCATAGAACCTCAAGCACATAACTTATGAAAATGTTACTGAAACTGTTACTAAATAGATAAAAAATAAAAAAAAGAGATGGCAAGCATTGTTTCAAAAACAATTAAAGATCGACGTAACTCACAGCAGAATGGATGGAGAAACATACAATTACATTGAGATTTTACTATATTTCCTATTTCAAAATACAGTTTGCGAAAAATTATCGCAAACTCATAATAGTCCTGAGCCGAGACACAAACAATTTTTAAAAACAATTGTTAACCACTTTTTATAGATAAAAAATAAGGTCAAATTTTCGGTTCAATCAATGATACTATTGCATGTTTCAAGCTGCTTATGTGATGACCTTTTATTATTTTCTTATATAACATTATTTTTTTAAAATGACTATGTGTTTTGTTATGTTAAGTTTTTAAGATGATTAATATGTTACACTCCGAGTTCATTGGGCACGTTGATAAACAACTGCTATATTTGATAAGGGTCCATGAAACAAGGGGTATTAATACAATTTTGTCCATGGGACCAGACTGTAATGTGCTTGTAAAAGGTATTTGTAATGTCACCCCTTTTCAACTTATCTTAATTCCTTATTTATTTCAGGTGAAAATGTGGTCAGCAGTTATTCTAACAACGGGGCTTTAAACGAAAATTTGTGAACAATTTTGTCATGGTCAAATTTTACTGAACTCTCGGTCCTTAATATCTTGCAATTACATACATGAAACTTTCTTCGGAATCTTGTGCGAAATATGATGCATACTAAAGGTGTAAAAAGGAGTTATTCTAATGTTTTTCTTTTATTTGTTACTAGCCTACCCGCGATTTCACTTTCGTAAAATAAGGGCTAAGGTAAACATTTGTAGTATCTCTATTTAAACAATAAGTACTTAATGACTTTTTCTTCTTTATTAGACGGCCAAGTGGTATAATAGTAGTTCGAGTCCTGTTTGGGGAATTCATTTGTGTGATAAACACAGAAGTTAGTTCTTTCGACATGCTACTCGGCCGTAAACATACTCGACTGGACAACATTTTTACATGTAATTAAGTTAACTATATTTGTCTTATTAAATAAAGTCAATTTAGTAAAAAATCATATTTAAATTTACAAATGTTATGGATGTAAAATTATTTGAAATATTTGAAGACCGAATTCTTACCGAACGATATTATTAATAATATTCAACAAAAATTTTAAAACTGGCAAGAAAATTCCTCATTTTAAACTTTATTCTTAACTTCCTTTAACAAATATTAAGTTTAAAATAGCAGAACGCCATTCACATGTAAATTCTGTTGATTTAATTTCGGAAGTTTGTTATTTTTGAATAACAAAACAAAGTAAAACTCGGGTAATTTTGTTGAAAGTTTTATTTCAAAATGTGTGTGCCGTAATAAATAGAATTAAACATTTTGTTCATTTTATTTAATAAAGCATGAAGATAGTCGTTGAAAGCATGCCTAAGATTATCATATCATTATAATCATTATATCTAGTGAGCCTTCTTATTTGCTTTAGGGTCATTTGTAGTCCAAATTTGAGTACTTTTGGTACCATAAAAATATTTTTTAAGTACTATCTTTATTATTTTTATAAAAGGTTTATTTTCACGAAGTAAACAGCCATAGGGTCTTATGTTCAAAAAAATCTTCAAACTTTAAGTGAATATCTAGGTAGTATATCTAAGTAGTTCCATATAATTTATTCCTCAATTCAAATTCAATGATTTTCATTTCAGCTCGCTTGCTTAAGGAAAAGAGGTATTTTTCTTTATATAAAAAAAATTTGGTGCTTCCTAAAAAGCATATCTAGTAAAATAGCAATCTTTTGTGTTATAATCAGAAAATGTAATACGGATCCAAAAAGCCAGCCATTTGGCAAATATTTATTTGTGAATGATGACCAACTTTTTATTTATAACCTCTTAAACTGAAACCAGTAAATATAACTAGCTTTTAGTTTAAGGTATAAAAGTAGGATCCCAGTCCCACTTACGTGTCAATTATACTCCCTGAATATTCAATTCACGACATATTTTTATTTATAACGAATTTTAATAATTGAGCATACCCATTTGGTTGGTTGTACATAATATTTTTTTGCAAATACGTACAAATGGCAGAAAATACTGAAATTGCTATTTTGAAGTTCCAGTTTGCTATAGATAGCTGTAAACTCCTGAGTTTGGATCCGGATATTAATATATCATTTCATATATCGTTCATTTGAAATTGTGGAAACAGAGTATATATATTTGTACATTTTGTTTGTCTAAAACAAGGATTTTGTAGAGTCGTGTGGATTGTTATAATTATTTTTGGCTTCATACGATCGTTTTCTATGTTTTTGAGTAATATTAATTTATGATAAATCCCGCAAACTAAAACGGGCCCTTTATTAAAGAATTACATGATTTACAGAAAACAATGATTTTGTTAAATTAATCTGATTTAAAGTCCAAAATACATCCTAAAATATTCAATATTTTGGGGAAAAAACATATAATTTTGAAGATAAATTAAAGAAACATACAATATCTTAATAAAACATTCAAAAAGTTGTTTGGTTGAAAACGAAATCTTAAATCAGGAGGTTTATATTAATATTTTTTAGAAATCTGCAAAATTTACGTCTTGGATACGGCAAGGGATCGCCACGGAGACCAGAAATCTGGTCACAGGCGGAAAGCACGCGCTCAGGAGGGATCCTTTACCGGCCCGTAATTCAGGCCTTTCATTGATTGGTTATTTTTGGACTGTGTCTGATCGCGTTGTAGCTTTCTTAATAGCTTGAAGTTTATTGTTTTCTTTTTAGTGTTATTATTTACTTAGAATCATATTTTGTAACTCGAATAATATTCTGGTTTCCAAGCAACATAATTTTTAATTTGGAACATTTCTATATACTCAGTAATTCGTTATAGACTATATATTTAAAACTTTTATAAGGGTTTTTCTTTCAACTTGAAATCGACTTTCCGATATTTCGGCATCGTTGTAAATGCAATTGTGTGAAATTGAGGGAAGAATCACGATATTTCCTTAAATGGTTAGAAAATATTTGTTTGATGTAGCGTAAATACAATAATATTGAATATTTTATGAAATAATAGTTTATATTATTGCCTAGAAAAAGCTTTGCTGATACATCTGGTTTCACAATTTTGAATTTTTTGTGACAAAAAAAATTGCCATTTAGGTAGTCTAGGTATCATTTTGATCTGCTTTTTTATTGTGTCAAAATATTGCATTTTCCACAACTTATTTTATAGTAGAAATTTGAAACGAATAATAATATAATTTAAATACGCCTGCAGTTAAGTATCGAAACTATATAAAGCTCAGTAAAAATATTACTCTCCTCATTCACATTCTCGCTCCGATCGCCGCCCGGTACGGACGTGCAAGACCCCGTTCTCCGTTGATCGGTCCCATCCCGATATTCCGTGGCGCTCAGTCTACTGACGTCACAGTTTAGCATGTTGGTTCCGTGCTACGGTTTTCAAGGTTTTTCTACACCCTCTGAGTGCTATCGAAGTGTGATTATTCTTTGTGACTAAGCCGCTTAGTCTTTAAAGTGCTGTGCTAAGTTGTGTTGTGCTTGTGCTGAGTGCAGTGTTGTGCCCAGCATAAGTAGTCTGGTTTCAATACAAAGGATACTTAACGGTGACAACGAATTTGTACTGAACCAGTCCTTATTTATTTATTTATTTACTCTTTAATATACACCTCAACAACAGGAAAACATGGTAGAAACAATTTTACTTACACTAAAAATAAGGCATAATTTGGCGGTCTTATCGCTACACAGCGATTTCTTCCAGAAAACCATATTTGATGGAACATAACGATGAAGATTCAATTTAGTTAGGCATATAAAAAATTTTAAAAAAAAGTACATTTTTCATTAACACACATTTCAAATAAACTTACTTATATCTAAAGAATACAATATAAAGTAAAAATATATACTAACATAAATAAATACATATATATTTACTTCATTTAGTTATATACTTTCGCTAGAAGGTGTTTTTTCAATTTGATTTTAAATGAATTTATAGTTTGACAACGTTTGATTTCAAGTGGCAATTTATTCCATAGAGATACAGCGCGTACTGAGAAGGATTGGTTGAAACAGTGCGTGGTGTGATAGGGTGTACAAAGCATTAAGTTTTGGGAAGATCTTAGTTTCCTTTCATGATCATCACATCTAAATCGAAATTTATCTCGCAAGTAGTTCGGTGTAGCAGAATCAAACAGCACTCGGTACAGAAGAGAAAGAATGTGCATATCCCTGCGAAAGCGGATAGGAAGCCACTTGAGCTTAGCGAAAAATTCTGATATATTTACGTAATCCGAAAATGAAACGGATGCAAAGATTTTGCAAGCGCTCAAGTTTGTTCAACTGTTCCTTAGTGAGATAGAGGAAACAGACATCGGCGTAGTCAAGGAGAGGGAGAAATAGAGTTTGTGCAATAGAAACTTTGGTCGGTATAGGCAACAGATTGCGCAAGCGTTTTAGTGAAAGTCCTTTTATTTTTATTTTATTTCTCTTCTCTATTTTGATTTATTTTTCTCTTATTTTCATATTTATTTTTATCATATCTGTGTATTTTTGTGTGTATTTGTCCTTTCTGTCGGTAAAGGTTGACCCTAACGCGGTCAACTCTTTACCTGCATACCCTTTTTTTAGGTTTCTAGGTAGCGGTGACAACGAATTTGTACTGAACCAGTCCTTTTATTTTTATTTTATTTCTCTTCTCTATTTTATTTATTTTTCTCCTATTTTCATATTTATTTTTATCATATCTGTGTGTTTTCGTGAGTATTTGTCCTTTCTGTCGGTAAAGGTTGACCCTAACGCGGTCAACTCTTTACCTGCGTACACTTTTTTAGGTTTCTAGGTAGCGGCCTTCGGCGTACTACGGTTAGTTTAAAAGTTATTCTCCCCAGCCCCCCTACCGCTGGAAGGGAGGTTAGCCGCTAGGGTTCGCTAGGTTTTTATTTAGGAACTCTAGGCATTTGTTACATAATTATATATATATATCATAGTCCCAACCCCTTCCCAAATGGATAAGCAAAGCGTCATAAACATTGCGAAGGCGTTCGCCCAAGCACTCGCCGCGTCGGGTGTTTCAATTTCTGACGACATATTTACGCAGGCTGTACGAGCGCTTAACGCGTCCCCGGCGCCTCAGGCTCCAACCCCAGCCCCTCAGGCCTCCAACGTCCAGACCCCTCAGGTCTATAGCTCTCCCGCGTCTCCCGTTCCATCCGATATGGACTGCGCGTCGGTCTCATCCTCGCGCTCATCTCGTAGGAAGCGTTCTGCTCCCGGGAGCGATTCAGACTCCGCCGCATCCGAAGATTCGTCGGTCGCCGCCACCTTAACCGGCTCTCCTGAGCCCGCGTTCCAGTTAGTTGCCAAACGCTCTAAGAAGCGTTCGAAAAAAGCAGCGGTGTCTTCCAAACCCGAGCCAACCCCGGTGTCTTCTACACCCACCCCCGCGCCGCTCATGTCACTCGAAGTGACCGCGTCTCCGTCGGTCCCGTCTAAGCCAGCGACGCGCTGCGCTCCTTTCCCACCGAAGCCTCAGCTCCTTCCACCCGTCTTCCTCCGCGAAAAAGCGCGCTGGACCGTGGTTTCTAACTTGTGCAAAGAGCACAAAATCAATTATCTCAAGGCAACCAACGCAGGCGATACTATCAAAATCCAAGTCGCGACTATCGACGACTTCCGCGCGATCATTCGTTTACCCTCGCTTAAACAAATCGCGTACCATACTAACGAGGAGCGTAAGTTCCACGAAGTATTACGGGGCGTCCCGTTCGAGCTCGCGAACAAAGATATCCTCGAGGACCTTAAGTCCCAGGGTTTCCCGGCTGAAGCAGTGCACAAGATGCACTTAAACCGTGGTAGGCGTTTTCCGTTAGCTCTAGTTATCTTGTCTAATACTCCCAACGCTAGGGAAATCTTCAGAGAGGCTCGCACAATCTGCGGACTCTCGAATATCTCGTCCCAACCCCCGTGGTCACCCTGGGCAGTGCCACTGCTGCCAGCTCTACGGCCACGCAGCGGCTAATTGCTCAGCTCCTCCCAGGTGCGTCAAGTGCCTGGATCTTCACATAACAAAGGAGTGCACTTGCACTCCCGAATCCACTTCCCCCCCTGCCAGTGTGCTGTGCGGCCAGTCCGGCCAGACAGCTAACTACAGCAAAGCCCGTTCAGCCGACGCCTACTTCGGCTCTGTCTTGGAAGCAGCGTCCGGCCGTTCCACCTGCACCGTCCCGTCCTATCCCAGCTCCCGTAGCTCCCGTAGGGAGGTAGGCAAACATACTGACTGGAAGTGCCTATCGACCAACCAAAGCGGTAGAGAACTCCTTAAAATCACTCAGCAATTCGACTTAGACGTCATCTCTCCTGTCACTCACACTCACTATCCCGGCAACCCTAACTACTCTCCTGACATCCTCGATTTTGCGATCGTCAAACAAATCAACCTCGATCTCAGGTCTATCGAACGGCTCGATGACCTTGGCTCTGATCACCGCCCCGTCTCCCTCGTGCTAGGACCGCCTAACAATCACGTCACTCCTCCTAAGTCTTTTACCAACTGGTAAGGTTTTAAAAATACGTTAGCTTCAGCCTAGAGGCCCCAAACTCTCCACTCGCGATCTTGCCCGACCAATTAGATAGCCCAGACAAAATAGATTCATTAGTCGTCTCCCTCACTGATGCTATCAACTCAGCCATCAGTGTAAACGAAAAGGTTACTAAGCGAAGTATACCCAATCTACCCTTAGCCGTTAGCAATCTCATTAAAGCTAAGAATGCGGCTCTCCGGAGCGCTAAGAAATATCCCACGCCCGCCTATAGATCAGCTGCGAACAAACTACAACGTAAAGTTAGGTCTCGCCTCGCGGAACTCCAAGGCGCTAAGTTAAACGATCTCATGGAGAATATCTCTTCGTCCCACCAAGCGTACTATAGTATGGCCCGAACCTTACGCGTAGACGCCGCCTCTCACATTCCTCCTCTCACTCGTCCCGACGGCACTATTGCCTTTGAAGCCGAAGAGAAAGCCGAATGCTTTGCCGACAGCATAGCGGCACAATGTTCGCCCAACACGCAACCCGCGGATCCCTCCCACATCCAGGCGGTGGAGGACGAAGTTCTCCGCAGAGAATCTCTCCCCATCACTGACGACCCCGTCACAGTCTCAAATGATGAAATCTTGCTTCTCATTAGAAGTCAAAATTCCAAAAAGGCTGCGAAAAAGTGCGGATGGTATTTCTAACCACGCACTCAAACACCTGCCTCAACAGATTCTTACCTTGTTAGCCATCATCTTCAATGCCTGCTTCGACCACAGCTACTTTCCAAAAGCCTTGAAAGAAGCGACAGTCATAGGCATTCCCAATATCCCGCCTTATCCAATATATCTCTGAATATCCCGGCTAATCACAAACCCATCAGCCTCCTCAAGGCCATGTCTAATCTTCTCGAAAGAGTCATACACTCTCGAATGCGGAACCATCTGTTTCCAACGGATGGCGATCCCATCATCATTCTCAACCAGTTCGGCTTCCGCGCTAAGCACTGCCGCCCTCAGCAAGTCCATCGAATCGTCGAGTACATACTCGACGGCTTCTATCCGAAACGTAAGAAAACGATCGCAGTTTTCTTTGACGTAGCCAAGGCTTTCGACAAAGTCTGTCACAGCGGTCTCGTTTATAAACTCTACAAAGTAGGCTTACCGGCTCAGTTAGGATAACAGCGTCGTTTCTCAAAGACCACACGCTTCGTTTTAAACATGAAGGCACGCTTTCCGCGCCTCGTCCCATAACGGCTGGAGTCCCTCAAGGCTCAGTCCTCACCCCTCTGTTGTATACCGTGACACTAACGACATTCTCATTCCGCCGAAAGACGTCCAACTTGCCCTCTTTGCCAACGACACAGCCCTTTACACCAAAGGCCAAAGTGTCCCGGGTCTCACTACCAGACTCCAAAAGGCTGTAGACGCCCTCGTTGCATGGTTTCAAAAATGGCGTATCGATGTGAACCCAGACAACAGTTCTGCGGTTTACTTCTACCGACGCAGCTGAAGCTAGATCTCTTAGCCCTTCAGGCCGCAAATTCTAATTCTAACGTAAATCCGAATGAATGCAATTTTATTTTTCAATTTTAATGTTTTTAATTAGTTACTTTTCATTTTGAGCACCTTCAGTGCTATGAATTCACCTTCAGTGCTTTGAGCACCTTCAGTGCTTCAGTAAATCCCAGCGGGTGACCCCTTCTGGGCCCCGTTAGCGTGGCCTCTTTCTCCAATAGGCCGTCGCTCAGTTGAAGGCTGAGTAGCAAAAAATTGCACGAGCCGACAGGGGGTTTTTTAGTGGGTATGGTTCTGGTAGGCGTCGGAGCGAGTCCCACATAACTCCAATCGCGCGCGCGGTGTAAGCGTCAGTGTATTTTTTATCCTCCTGCCCTTCCCGTGGAGGGGAACCAAAAAGAAAAAATGACTCTCCTCAAATATGGTTGAGGCGGGCGATGGCTGGATCCCGCGTTCACTCGTGAACGGGTGTTGTTTGAGGGTGTTCTTCGTTTGGATACTTGGGGGGAGGTAGCCGAGCTAACAAATGCAGATAATAATAATTTTGTATAGAGATAAAGACAAATTTCAAATTTATTTTGAAAAAGATATCCCCGTGAAATTTTCTTTCCTGGAGGTTTTTCCAAACTGGTGTTAAAAGCATCCTTTATTCGACGTCAATAAGAACAAGTAATTGTCAATGTTAAGAAATAAATATTTGAATTTGAATATGAATTTAAAACTTTGCAGATTACAAAAGACTTTAGTTTAAATTTATTTATGTCCTAGTAAGAATGGGCGTCTAGGCAAGTTACAATCCATAATCACTAACGGGTAAACTGTTCTAAGCGTTACGTGATAAAACGATAGTCACGTGATATGCTCAAAGCTTCACATTAAGCGTTTTCGATAGCGTAAGCGATTAAAGGTAATAATAATAAAAAATCGATTTATTGACACAAAAGAATACAAAATAATGAAACAGACGCAAATCAAAATATTTGTTTCAAAAGGGTATTTTCAGCAATGCTGCCCAAATAGGCAACGCTGGTTTTCAAAACACCCCTTGACTTAATACCGGATGAACGAAAAGTGGGCAAAGTTGAAATAAATTTAATGATACTTTGTTAAACCTTCATTCTGTTAAAAAAGAATTTATTTAATAATTCAGAAAAATATATATAATACATAAAAATTTGCCATTAAAAGCAGATAAACAATTATAATAAATTTATTAAATAAGACATTACATTTACTAAGAAATAATTATGTACAAAAAAAGAAAAATAATGTATCGAACTCAAAATGTTTTTTTTTTTAAAGTCTTAATAAAGATTGCAACTTGGCTAGACTTGCTTAATTTATCTATTTATGTTCCTAAAATTACACTGATTTTGCTTTGAATAGTCAGATTCGCTACTTACCCTTAAATAGTTATAAGCTTATTTATATTGTAATGCTAAGCTTAAAAAGCTAAGCTTAAAAATTAAAAATGCTTAACCCCCCCTGAAAGAACCCTCTGACCTAATATGACATTCTCGTTTCGAGGACCTAATGAAAAAGTATACCATTTGCCCACAGTAACAGTAGAAAGTTGCAGTAGAAAGGATACAGAGGTGAAATGGAAGAAGTCTCAAAAGAAAACAAGTCGTTATCACAAGCTATTATGACATCATAATTAATACGTGGAAATAAAATATTATTTTATTCACGCCCAATTTAATGACCAAAATTTATTGATGTGGTTAATACAAATAATATAATGAAGCATCTTTTGTGTGATGTATGTAATGTATTACACACTGTATTGCCCCCTCTTTCCTTTCAGTATTTTCTTTCAATTCAATTTCTTTTAACAAGACGCATTAAGAAAGCAATCTCACGAGGTTTCCCCATTTGAAAACGAAGTAATTATAGCAATAACAACATGAGTCCATTACTGTGTACGTCTCTTTAACTTCCTTTTATATTTTTAGTCAAGGCACGCCTGCTGTCCGTGTTGCTGGGGCTGAGAGCAATTTAATAATAGAGTGATAATAAAAACGAATAACAATTATTTTGCACTCAACAAAACATACTCTGCTTGTCTCAAAGATGACCTTATAACACTGAACTATTCTTCGATCCAGTTCTTAACACAAGCAAGAATTTATTCACGAAAGTAAAAGTCAAATAATTAAATGAAAACTTCAAGTAAGCGCCTCTAAAATATATTTTATAACGGGTTTTGTTTGGTCAAAAATAAAACTGAGCATATCACGTGACTAGTGTTTTATCACGTGATGCTCCATACAGTTTACGCGTTTTCGATAGCGTTAGCAATTGTAGATTGTAATATGGCTAGACCCCCTGAAATTATGTTCTTTAACAAAATACTTTTTACCCCATAGTTTCAAAACTTAATGATTTCGGCATAAACACTCTGAAAGCTTTTGTGAGTTCATATAAACTACCAATAGGTTCATCTATCATTTTAGTTTCGAAAAGGAAACGTAGAAAATACATTTTTACAGGAAAAAGAATATGCAAAGGTAGTAAAGAAAAAGAAATGGCCCGTAAATAAAACGGATTTTTATCATAAGTTTTTTTTTTCTTGCCAAATTGTCAAATTTATGAATTATGTACTAAAATTCTAACTAGATGAAACTAAAAAAATAAAACGTTTTAAAGAGTTTTAAGATTTAACTTGCCAAACTAATTGTCGAGGGTAAACATTGGTGCCTTTTGTATGAGTTTGAACTCAGATAAAAATACGGTAATTTAATTCTTTAATATCAGATTAAGCAAAGAACAACTATATGAATATTAGATAATAGAAAATCTTTAAGTCTTTTATTAAGATGATTTTTTATAATCCGCGAATTAAATAGATTAATATTATATAATAGATAAATTTATTAGGATAATTACGTATCAAAATATTGCGATGATTTTAAATGATTGATGATTATAAATGATAGATGAGTGAGATTGATTTCTTAACGATTTTCAAATATATCTTCAAATTCGAGCATATTAGCTTTCAAGTCAAAAAATTTTATTCATACCCACTCACGATTTAAATTTTGAAATATACTTCCTTAGTAATAAGTGCAAATCTTAAAAACATTCTCGCTCCGAGCGCCGCCCAGTACGGACGTTCCAAGAACACTCCCATTGATCGGTCCCTTCCCGATATTCCGTGGCCCTCAGTTCACTGACGTCACAGAATAGCGTGTTGGTTCCGTGATACGGTTTTTCTGGGTTTTCCTACTCCCTCCGAGCGCTATCGTAGTGATTTTTCTTTGTGACTAAGCCCCTTAGTCTTCAAAGTGCTATGCTGAATTGTGTTGTGTTTGTGCTGAGTGCAGTGTTGTGCCCGGCGTAAGTAGTTTGGTTTCAGTACAAAGGATACTTAACGGTGACAACGCATTTGTACTGATCCAGTCCTTTTATTTTAATTTTATTTCTTTTCTTCTATTTTATTAATTTTTCTTTTATTTTCATATTTATTTTTATCATATCTGTGTGTTTTCGTGTGTATTTGTCCTTTTTGTCGGTAAAGGTTGACCCTAACGCGGTCAACTCTTTACCTGCGTACCCTTTTTTTTTTAGGTTTCTAGGAAGCGGCCATCGGCGTAACACGGTTAGTTTTAAAATATTTTCCTCAGCCCCCCTACCGCTGGAACACAGTCTCGGTCTGCGTGCGTTCTCGAGCGCACGTCGATCGCAGACGCCTTCCCGATCTATTAGCCCCCGCGCTAATTGAGCACCCAAATTTCACTGGTTGTTGACGTAATATATAATTTCATAGTTGTATACCGTAATAAGTTTCTAAAGCCGTTTTCACGGCGGACAGTGGGTCGGTAACCGTACTTCTAATAAGTTTCTAACGCCGTTTTCACGGCAGTTAGTGGGTTGTTAACCGTACTTCGTGGAACGTGAGCTTCGTCGACGGGGATTCGTCGTTCCAGGACTTCAAGTTCCGTGTTCGAGTAAGTTATCCGCGTCGTCCTCAACCGCCCTACTGCGTGTAGGGTGGTTTTAGGAAGTTAGTCATCGTTGTTAGGTTCATAGTATATATATATTTATATATTGCCCCTCCCCAACCCCTCCACAATGGCTTCCCTAAGCTTTGACGAGTTTAGGAAGAAGTTACTTGAAAGTACTGAAGGCATGTCTATAAATGCTGATAAGTACCGTTTCTTAGATTCTTTTATCCCTCATCTCATGACGTTAATGTCCACAATGGCCCCTCAGGCCACCCCAGTTCCCCAGACCCCTCAGGTCTTAGGTCCTCCCGCGTCCCCTTCCTCCAGAGACATGGAGTGCGAAGTAGACGCCCCTCCGCGACGCAAGCGCGCACCCGCGACCGAGTCATCCTCGGACGCCACCCCAACTGGCCCTGAGTCTCCCTCTTTTACGCTTGTTAAGAAGCGCTCTAAGAAGCGTTCGAAACAAGACCCGGCGCCCTCGACGCCCGTCCCCACACCCCCTGCGGCGTCTTCAACGCCAGCTGCCCCGGTGTCTTCAACACCCGCTCCGGCCCCAACTTCTGTCAAGGCCAAGGTCCCACCACCCGTTTTCCTTCGGGAAAAGGGTAAATGGACTGAGGTCTCGACATTGTGCAATGAGCACAAAATCCATTACACCCGAGCAGCCAACTCGGGTGAATCTATTAAATTCTTAGTCTCGTCGATAGACGACTTTCGTGCTTTAACAAAGCTCCTCACCGATAAGCAATATGCTTATCATACTTATGCTCTGTCAGAAGAGCGTAAGATCAGAGCGGTACTCAGGGGAGTCCCGTTCGAATTATCGAACGAGGCTATCCTGGAGGATCTGCAGTCCCAAGGCTTCCCGGCACTCGCGGTGCATAAAATGCACAGCAAGTACGGGAGGCAACACCCTCTCGCTTTGGTGGTTCTCGCCAACGTCCCCAAGTCCAGGGAGATTCTCAAAGGGGTTAGCACTATATGCGGCCTCTCTGGGATCTCGATCGAGGCGCCTCATCGCCGCGGTCATCCCGGCCAGTGCCATCGGTGCCAGTTGTACGGGCACGCGGCGGCCAACTGCCGCGCACCGCCCAGGTGCGTCAAGTGCCTGGTCCCTGATTTCACTAAGGAGTGCAATCGCACTTCTGAAACTCCCTCTCCTCCCGATTGCGTGCTTTGTGGCCAGTCCGGCCACACCGCTAATTACAGGGGCTGCCCTCGTGCACCCCGTTGTATGCGCTCCAATTCCAAGAGGGCGGCACCCAAACAGGCCCCGCGCCTTTCTCAAGAAAACTTTCCGCCGCTGCGTAGCCGGGTTCCTCCGGCTGCTAAGCCTGCACAGTCCAGGCCTGCCCCAGAAAACTGGAGGCAGCGCCCCGCATCGAATCCCATCCCGGCTCCTCGCCCATACAAACCCACTCCTCAATCCTCCGTAGCTGACGATATGCGTATCGTCTGCGACGCTATGAAAAATATCGATGTTAGTGAAATCGCAGTCTTAGCCCGTAAACTTAGGGCTTCACGTACTCCGACAGAGCGTTTGCTAGCTCTGGCGGAGCATAGTTCCCTTCTCAATTCATTATAGGTTCATTTAAATGAATTGATCCCTAAATCATGCTTCGGCCGACCTCCCGGAGGAGCGTAAGATCCGCGCAGTATTACGGGGCGTCCCGTTGGAGCTCGATAACGTCGTTACCCGCGAGGACCTTAAGTCCCAGGGTTTCTCGGCTGAAGCAGTGCACAAAATGAACTCCAATCGCGGTAGGCGTTTTCCACTCGCTTTAGTTATCCTTACCAACACTCCCAACTCGAGGGAGATTTTCAGAGAGGCTCGCACTATCTGCAGACTCTCGAACATCTCCGTCGAGCGTCCCGATCCCCGCGGTCACCCTGGGCAGTGCCACCGCTGCCAGCTCTACGGCCACGCAGCAGCTAACTGCTCAGCTCCCACCAGGTGCGTTAATTGCCTGGATCGCCACATTACGAAGGAGTGCACTCGCACTCCTGACTCCTCTTCCCCCCTGCATGTGTTATGTGCGGCCAGTCCGGCCACACAGCAAACTAAAGGGGCTGCCCGCGCGCTCCACGCTCCTCCACTAAGAGCGCGATGCCACTCACTCCTGCCAATTTCAACTGGGGTCCCCCGGAAGCAAACCCGTGCAACCCGACGCCTACTCCAGCTCTGTCCTGGAGACAGCGTCCGGCCGCTCCACCTGCACCTTCCCGTCCTATCCCAGCTCCCGTACCTCCAGTAGGCTTGCGTCCCACTCCGTCGTCTTCACCTCAGTCGTCGTTGGCTGAGGACATGCAGACCGTGTTTGTCGTCATTCAAAACGTCGACATTAAGGAAATCTCCGTACTCGCACGCAAACTGCGTAACGCACGCTCTCCTAAAGAGCGTCTATTCGCGTTAGCTGAGCATCACTCGCTACTAAGCTCTTTTTAAATTCTATTTTCGTATAATAAGTAATACCCACAAATCCCGCGACCTGTATCAAACCCAAGGGCTTATCCCTAGTTTCCTTTTACGTTCGTAGCCTTAGTACCTTCCTGAGCTCAAACTGTTCCTTTAGAACAACGAACCAGACTTATTGCTTCTTCAAGAGACGTGGCTAACTCCAAACCGCTCCAGGGGATTCGCTATTCCCAAGTACGCGTTCATTCGTAACGACAGGCCCAACTCTGACGGTTTCGGCGGCACTGCTATTTATTACAAAAGAGGATTCCATTGCTGTCCTCTCCCTACCCCTCCTCTCCTCAACATGGAAGCCACTGTGTGTAGATTGGCTATGACTGGTCATCCGACCATCATTATAGCTTCAATCTACCTAGTGGCACCAGACCAATCCACAGCGACTTTGAAGCCATTCTCGCCCTCGGCTATTCAGTCACTATGTTCGGAGACTTTAACTCCAAACATACTGACTGGATGTGCCTATCAACCAACACCAGCGTAATTGATCTCCTCGACATCATTAACTCACTCGACTTAGATGTCATTTTTCCCATTACTCCCACTCACTATCCCGACAACCCGAACCACTCTCCTGACATCCTCGATTTTGCATTTGTCAAGCGAATCAATCTCGATCTCAGGTCTATCGAACCGCTCGATGACCTAGGTTCTGATCACTGCCCCGTCTCCCTCGTGCTAGGTCCGCATAACGATAACGTGACCTCTCCTAAGACCTTTACCAACTGGAAAGGCTTTAAAAATACGTTAGTTTCAGCCTTAGAGAGAACTCTCCGCTCGCGATCTCGCTTGATCAATTAGATAGCCCGGATAAAATAGATTCATTAGTCGACTCTCTCACTGATGCTATCAACTAAGCCATCAGCGATAACGAAAAGGTTGCTAAGCAAGGCAAACCCACGCTTCCCCTAGTCGTTAGCAACCTTATTAAAGCTAAGATCGCGGCTCTCCGTAGAGCCAAGAAATATCCCACGCCTGCCTATAGAACAGCTGCGAATCAGCTTCAACGTAAAGTTAGGTCTTGCCTGGCGGAACTCCGAGACGCTCAGATGAACGATCTCATGGCGAATATCTCCCCGTCCCACCAAACATATTATAGTATAGCCCGAGTCTTACGCGTAGACGCCGCCTCTCACGTCCCTCCTCTCACTCGTCCCAATGGCTTTATGCCTTCGAAGTCGAAGAGAAAGCCGAATGCTTCGCTGACAATATTGTCTCTCAATGCTCGCCCAGCACGCATCCCGCGAATCCCTCCCACATCCAGGCGGTGGAGGACGAAGTTCTCCGCAGAGAATTTTTCCCCATCACCGACGACCCCGTCACAGTCTCTAATGATGAAATCTCGCTCCTCATTAGAAACCAAAAGTCCAAAAAGGCTCCGGGTGCGGATGGAATTTCCAACCACGCACTTTAGCACCTGCCTCAACAGGTGCTTACCTTGTTAGCTATGCCTGCTTCGACCATAGCTTTTTTCCAAAGGCTTGGAAAGAAGCGACAGTCATAGGCATTCCCAAGCCGGCTAAACACCAAACGTCGTCCCGCTGGCGATCCCCACGTTCGAATGTTAGGCATTCCCATCCCCTGGAAGCGCAGTACTAAATACTTAGGCGTCACATTAGATCCGACGCTTTCTTTCAAGCCACACGTCGATAGAGTTTCGAAACTCGCCCGTCACTTCTTAGGCCGCCTAAATAGCATGTTAGATAGAAAAAGTAAAATGTCTTTCAGAAACAAACGTACACTTTACAAGGTCTGCGTTAGACCCGTCGTGACATATGCCTCGCCAATCTTTGCCCACGCCAAACCCTCCCTCCTATACAAACTGCAGGTAGTTCAAAACCTCTTTTGCCACAGGGCCACAAACGCACCGTGGTACGTGCGTAACGTGGACTTGCTCAGAGATCTTGAACTGTGCACAGTACAACAACACCTCAAAACACTCTCTGAAGCGTTCTTCAAACGCTCCGAAACCCATCCCAATCCTCTAGTTCAAGATTCAGTTTCATATACTACTCCTGTCTTAGATTCGAAGTTCAAAGTCGCTAGGCCTAGGAATGCGCAAGCGTGCTCTTTCACCAGACTGTCAGCCGATCTCGAAGCCCTTCTGGCCACTAATTCTTATTGTAACGTAAATTCTAATTCTAACGTAAATCCGAATTAACTTAACTTCTTTTGATTTTTTTAAATTTAACTTCTCTTTGAAATTTTGAGCACCTTCAGTGCTATGAATTCACCTTCAGTGCTTTGAGCACCTTCAGTGTTATGTGAATCCCAGCGGGTGACCCCTTCTGGGCCCCACTAGCGCGGCCTCTTTCTCCAATTGGCCGTCGCTCAGATGATGGCTGTGTGGCGAAAATTGCACGAGCCGACAGGGGGTTTTTTAGTGGGTAGTAGTTCTGGTAGGCTCGGAACAAGTCCCACATAACCTGGATCGCGCGTGCCAGTGTATGCGTCAGAGCATTTTTTATCCTCCTGCCCTTCCCGTGGAGGGGAACAAAAAAAAATTAATAATATGAAGTTCATTTTTTATAGGAACATAGGGTCTAATATTATGTGGCAGTGATTTTTTATGTTCGGGCCAACCATTTTTACATAGATTATTGATAGTGACTAAATCTATATATTTTTGAGTCTGATTTTGAAATTCTTTTAGCTTATTCTGACTAATTGACAATGATTTTATGACAAGGTTCACATGCAGGTCAATATCTGCATCTAAATCTGTAAGAGACTGTTCTGGCAATGCACATCTGGACAAAGTGTCTGCTACATACAGATATTTGCCTGGTTTGTATATAACATCAAGGTCATAAGGCTGTAGTCTGAGCATTATTCGCTAAAGTCTAGCTGGTATACTAAAGACTTTTTAAATAAGCTAAATAGGTTTGTGATCTGTTTCCACAACTGCTTTACGGCCATAAATATACTGATGAAATTTGGTACAACTGAATAGAATGGCTAATAGTTCTTTTTCTTTTTGATAATATGCCTGCTGACACTGTGTTAGTGAAGCAGAAGCATAGGCAATTGGCTGCTTAGCATGACTCATGACTGCACCCATGGCATCCTTGGATGAGTCAACAGACAGAAACATATCTGTATTTTGATCAAAATATGTTAATACACGGACATTATTGATCATATTTTTTAAGTTATTGAATTCAAGACTATGTTTATCGGACCAAATCCATTCTGTATTTTTTGACAACAATTTTCTTAAGTTGGAAGTTTTTTGCGACAAATTATCAATATACTGACCTAAATATGTGACCATGCCCATAAATCTTTGTAATTCAGCAATGTTAGAAGGAAGTGGCATGTCACAATTGCCTTAATTTTGGCCTGATCGACTTTTACACCTTTTTCACTGAAAATATGGCCTAAATATTTTACTTGTCTTTTACATATGTGAGACTTTTCTTTATAAAATATTATACCTATGTCCCTAGATATATCTAGTACTTTATGAAGTCTAGAGTCATGTTCCTCTTTAGTGCTACCATAGATGAGTAAATCGTCCATCATGACTTTAACTCCATTTAGGTCTTGGAAGCGTTTTGTCATTTCAGAGTGAAATCTCAGGTGCAGCATTTATACCAAATGGGAGTCTAAGAAATCTGTATCGGCCTTGTGGTGTAATGAATGTACATAATTTAGAAGAGGCTTCATCGAGCTTTAACATATAGAAACCTTTATTTGCATAGTAGTGAAGTAATAGTGAAATAGTTGCTAAGGTACAATCTTTCCTCCCTTTTTAGGAATATTTTTCATTAAAAACTGAGACAAAAGTTTTGAAAAATACCGAATTTGAATATAACGGAGGCGGAGGAGGAGGAGTAATAAAATTTATGACGGAAATTTCGAATACATTGTAGTTGAGATTTATTTCATCTCAAAGGAAAATACCACTCCGTAATTTCCGGTTTCAATATTAAAATTTGTGTGTTTCTGAATATTTTTCAGTTTTACAAATTTATCTTCACCGGGTATTATGACTCATTTGGGAAATCAGAGGTGTGCTAAAAAGAGCGATTATTAAATAAAGTATACTATTTTTTATTATAACGATACCTTGCTGTTAGTATAATGAAATGATAGTTAAAACCAGTCTTTACGCTTAAGACCTGATTTTAAACTTTGAAGTGAATTGTACTGCAGGCAAAGGAATTTTCAGCTGCTTAGTTAGAAACTTTTTTTGTATCAACCGGCCCTAAAATGATCACAGAAGCAAGAAATTTGTCTTTCTACGCAACAGATACTAAATTAAACAAATTTCCAATAATTTTATTTTTTAGTAGCACGCTTAATAAATCACCATAAGACTAGAAACCAGTTTTGCAACGTCTTGTAAAAGTCATCTAAAATTATATTACCGGAACTAACGAAACCAACTTAATTTATATTCTGGCTTGCGATGAAACTTTATACACGATTACAAGCGGCTCTGCTCTCAGACTTATAAACTAGTATGCACTGTCGCAATAACTCTTCGAAATAATGAGTAAAACTCCTCCTTGGTTCAACTGGCTGGATAACTGGCTACAGTACAAGTTAAAAATTTAAGCGTTTGACAAAATAAGCGTATAAAAAAAATAAAATACATTACTCAATTTATTATTATGAAGTAATGTTTTTGCCTTAGCTCATTAAAATATCACATCACGCAAGCTACGTCTCCCAAATTTGTCATGTTGACCTCATGATACTTTAGTGCAGACCCCATAATCAAGGTACTTTTCTTAAGTTTAATATACTTTTTTTTCAAAAAATTACAGCACACATATCAGTATGATATTGAGACAAGAGTAAGCGATATCCCTAATAACAATATTTCAATGTGATAATAATCGTAAGAGTAAGCTTCTTATTATTTGTTACACCCATATAAAACCGATTGTTCTGACGTTTTCTGAATAAGAAAACCCACATCTAAGAAGCTGTAATAGCTGTGCCAAGTCCGCCAATATGCATTAAGCAAACATGGTGAATTTATGTTACCTTTTACCTATTCATAATTAAGAATCTAGTTCAAATGTCGTAAATTCTGATTGTAGCAGAGATTCTTTTGTTAAGATCTCGTCTGACCGGCGCTACAGTACTTCCCGGATTGACCGGCCCAATACTCATGTTTATGTGGTTGTGTTACGGTTAAAGAGAACAAACAGCCAGTGCAGTTACTGATACAAAGGAAATTCCATTTGAAGCCTACGGCCGGCAACCACAAAATAATCACACAAAATATTCATAAATAATTCACCTATGACTAGCAATGTCTACCTATGGATTCTACCGATGGATACGGGTGCCATTCTTCATCAGATGGGTTGCGTAATTGCTAGCTATGAATAAAGTAAAAAAGTATGTCGTAGCTTTTACATTTTTTGTCAAATGAAATGAAATCAAATATTTATTTCTCAACATTGACAATTACTTGTCCTTATTGATGTCAAAAAAAACATGATTCTACCACCAGTTCGAAAAAACCTTCGTGAAGAAGAACTGGCAAGAAACTTAACGGGTATATTTTTTTTCAATAAATAAATTTACAGAGTCTCTTTATGTCTATACAAAATTATTCTTTTCTGCATCTGTTAGCTCGGCAAGTCTCCCTCCCCCCAAGTATCCAAACGACGAACACCCTCAAACGGCACCCGTTCACGAGTTAACGCGGGATCCAGCCATCGCCCTCCTCAACCATATTAGAGGGTTCAGGTCACTCATGAAATGAATCATATTTGCAAGTTAAATTTACATGAGCTGCTTTCGTCTGTTTTTACAGAAAAATACAAAGGAAACACCCGAAAATTCCAAATTGTGTAATTCCGAAATTCAATATTCCGGTTTTTAAAATTCCATATTCCACAATCCCGAAGAGTTTTAATTCCGACTATTCAAAAACACCATTCTTATTTTACCAAAATTAATAAATATGAAATTTTAATTTTTCGACTTTCATCAGTACGAAGAATTAAAAACCCGCTGTGTTACTAGTCCAAAATATGGTATTCCGAATTTTTATTTTCCCAAAATTCAATGCTAACGTTCAGATTTTGTATCTAAAATGGGTATATATTAAAAATTATAATCTAAATCTCCTGTGACACAAATTAAAATTAATAAGGCACATTTTGAAATTAAACAAATTAAACTCGGCGACGACGAGCGAAACGAGGAGGAGCAGTTAGTCTGTATGTAGATAATGCAGCGCGAGCCAAGCGAGCGCAGCGAGCGTGCTGGCCTGCCGGCAGCGGCCGGCAAAGCGCCAAAAAGGGATTTGCATTTCAGTACATACACTCTGTACAAAAAACTAAATAAACTTTCTCATTTCCAGCTGACTACTTGAACGCTCGAACGTATAAATTGATGTGCTCATGCAGTTTTACAAGGCGCTTGTTATTGAAACTAATGTTATTCGGAATTTTAATATTCGGGATTCGTATTTATAATATTGCGGATTATTAATAATTTAAATTTTTTATGGTTTGGTATTTTCAAATTAGGCATATTGATTTTCGTAATTATTAATTTAATTAAATAATTAAATTAATTTCATAATTGAAAACTAGAATGAACAATATTTCGTTAATACTAATAATCGTTAATACTAATTTCGTTAATAAAATAACACATAACAATCGAAAGATTGCTTTTTAGATATTAATTAAATAAAAATATTCGATCAAATACATTATGTAATATTTCTTTAAGTTTTCTTTTTTCTAGTTTTTACATTTTTTGCGTTAAATTGTATTTTTGCATTTTAACTCTTTTAATGTTTAGACAAGTCTTGGCAAGGGCAAGTTTTGGCACACATAACTCAGGAAACAATCTTGTAATAGTCGCCGGATCAGGTGTGTCTTAGCATCATTATGTTATTTGTAGACAGAGCTTGTCTCGGGTACTATATATTATAGGCTGTAAGAATTAAGTTATAAGCTAAAAAGGTGTTAGTAAATTAACTTACATAGTTAGAAATGAATTGAAAAACATTTGAACGATGTTACAATAACGTTCAAATTCCATGTTAAAACTTGTATATTTCGCTTTCCATCAGCTGAGATGTAAGACAAAAGCAAATACAATTACATTAAAAAAAAATATGCAAATCCATTTTTTCTAGTTTTTGCATTTTTTGCGTTAAATTGTATTTTTGCATTTTAACTCTTTTAATTTTTAGACAAGTCTTGGCAAGGGCAAGTATTGGCACACATAACTCAGGAAACAATCTTGTAATAGTCGCCAGATCAGGTGTGTCTTAGCATCATTATGTTATTTGTAGACAGAGCTTGTCTCGGGTACTATATATTATAGGCTATAAGAATTAAGTTATAAGCTAAAAAGGTGTTAGTAAAGTAACTTACATAGTTAGAAATGAATTGAAAAACATTTGAACGATGTTACAATAACGTTCAAATTCCATGTTAAAACTTGTTTATTTCGCTTTCCATCAGCTGAGATGTAAGACAAAAGCAAATACAATTACATTTAAAAAAATATGCAAATCCAATCAATTTGTATCATTATTAAATAAATTGGGATGAAGACACCGATCCTATTGATTCTATACCAACAATAGAAGAACCTTCAATTAACAGTATCAAAAAAAAAAATATTTACAGTTGTTCAAAATTACTGTATAAAATATGGATAACAACAAACTTACCTGCCTTTTCCAATTATTGCTTTCCAATTACACAAATCGTTTACTGCAGCAGTTGTCACCACTAATTCAGAACTACTATAAGTTTAAAGGCTTTCAGTTCGTTCCAATTTCTCACCAAGAGTACAGAATGTTTACGGCTTTTAGTTTGTAGAAAGTTCTATACACAGTATTTTAAGATGTTGTTCTAAATAGCTTGCTATGATGCCTCTTGTGATATTCAAAACTGTTTAGTAAAAATATTTCAGCATTTATTGTTATATGATTCTTAATCATGAATTTATGTCACCGGATGTGAAAAATTCGATATGGATTGTTTTTATATACAGGTACAAACATTAATAATTTGTAAACCATCATCACAAAATTTCATATCTGGCAAACGAGATAGAACATTAGAGTTTTATTTTTAGATGGTTTTATTACCTTCGTTGGGAACAAAACCACCTAAACGTGACCATGGCCGTTAAATAGGAAGGGCTGTAGTACCGTTACAGACGGGATCTTAGCACAAGAAACGCTATTACCACTATAACTGTAGTAGTAGAGTGACTGTACTAGTAGAGATACTGTGGTAGTTTAACTGATGCAAAAAATCCAAGTATGTAAAAGTCTGAACTCAATTTGCATCAAAGATTACTAGAAAAACATACAAAAATTTCAAAAACCCCAAGAATCTTACAAGTTAAAACGAATCATAAGACATATTAATATCCACAAATTAATACAACGTTAAGACCAATCGTACGAGGCGTTGCTCGTAACCCTTTAAGCCGATTTTTCTTTACAGCATGGCAAACAAATGAAAAAAAAAGCATAATCTATTAAAATTGTACATGCAAAAATCTTCATAAACATGTCCATTTAAATGTGAAATAATATCCAGTGTCAGCCGTAGTTTTATATTTCCACGACTAGATGTTGTTAATAGACAGCAGACGTTCTACTACACGTTTTTTCTTTTTAATCTGTATGACCTTGTAATTTATTAAAAAACTGTCACGAGAAATGTTTGCCTGTTCAGCGAAATCATTTTACATGCTTTACTTTTTGCGATTTATGTTCATTTATCATTTTATTTGTGTTTTAATATACCAATTCATATTTAAATATTCACTAAATAAAATTAACACGAAATATATTAAAAGAAAAACATCTAAAAGAGGAACCTGACAAGCATTTCTAAAACACTCATTAATAATTCATTGAACTAGTAAAGTAAGCAAAAATATGAATATCTTTGAACTTATGTACTTTGATAGAATATGATTTCAGTTGAGTTTGTTTACTATTTTAATATATCTTTTTAAAGACCTTTCCACCAGAGTCTACACAAAGATTCATGCGTCTGTAACAAATTTTCTAAGCACATTTACCAGTCTGCAACAGTGTGAACTGAAGTGAGCGCATCTTTTCGCAACCACTCATCCAGTTTGTTTAAAACCACAACGCAAGTGAGAATCAATTTGGGACTAAAGGCATTTTCTCTAGTAAATAACCTGAGTAAGTGAGGACAAAAAGCGCATAAATACTGTACCGTCAAAGTCATGTTTTTGTATATTGAGGGGAGAAAGTTTCTTTTAAGAACAAAGAGTTTCTTTTGCCTGAAGTTCCCGGTTTAATGAGTATTACATTGAGAAAAAATGATATGTATCAGCCAGTGACTAAGTTTTTATTAAAGCAGACAGAAATTTTATTGAAATGAAAAACTTTCATATTTTAATAATAAATTACTTTCTTCAGGACATCAATAACAAATATTTGTTATTAATGTCCTGAAGAAAGTAATTTAGTATATTATACTAAATATACCAATCTCATAGTACCCACTTTATGAAATTAGTGTTAAACTATAGTTTTAAATAATTGAATGACTTGCATTTGAATTTGTTAATTATAAAGTATAAAAATAGATTTGATGTGATTATTGCTTGTTAAAATATATATTGTGTGTGATATGAAAGAGAAAGTCTCCTGGCATGAGTTTACGCTCGAAATGGAACTTTGGCTACTTCCATGATCTGTAAACCTTGAAGTTAAAAAGAATATATTATTATACATAGATAAATATATATATATATATATATATATATATCATCATCATCATCAGCCCATATTCGTCCACTGCTGGACATAGGCCTCCCCAATTTCACGCCATCGAGGTCTATCCTCGGCTACTCGCATCCAGCTCCTGCCAGCCAACCCGCGCAAATCATCACTCCACCGTGTCTGAGGACGTCCTACACTACGTTTGCCGAGACGTGGTCTCCACTCAAGAACTCGTTTACCCCAACGGTTATCGGTTCTTCGGCTAATATGGCCAGCCCACTGCCACTTCAGTTTGCTAATCCGGTGCGCTATGTCGATGACCCTGGTTCTCTGCCGGATCACTTCATTTCTGATTTTGTCCCGCAGAGAAACACCGAGCATAGCTCTTTCCATAGCACGCTGAGCGACCTTCAGCTTGTGGACCAGCCGTGCCGTTAGTGTCCAAGTTTCGGCTCCGTATGGCATGACGGGTAGGACGCACTGATTGAAGACTTTCGTCTTTAGGCACTGTGGAATCGTGGATGTGAAGACTTGACGTAGTTTCCCAAACGCTGCCCAACCTAGCTGAATTCTTCTATTCACCTCGTTCTCAAAGTTGTTTCTACCTAACTGCAATGTCTGCCCGAGGTAAACATATTTTTGAACAACTTCGAGAACGGCTCCGTGCACTGCAATCGGTTCCGGTAGTACATGTTCGTTGAACATGACCTTGGTTTTATCCAAGTTCATCCGTAGGCCGATGCGTATAGAAGAGTCAGCCAGGTCATTCAGCATCTGTTGTAGGTCCTGCAGCGTTTCTGCTATGATGACGATGTCATCAGCAAATCGCAAGTGAGAGATATGCTCGCCATTGATATTTATGCCACGTCCTTTCCAGTTCAGCGTATATATATGTTTACATTATTTTTTTATTTTTAACTAAATTATAACGAAATATGCGTCATATTTCCATTCAAAGTGGATTGTTACCAAAATTTGGGAGAAGCCACTGACCCCTGAGATACTTTTTTAGCCCAGTTTAGGTGTCAGAGTCTTCATAGGAATTTGTGATAAATTATTATCTCAATAAAAAAATAATTATTATTATTACTAAAAATCAATCGGTAATTTTTTTAAGTTACTCACAACTGTGACTTTTAGAATTTAGTTTACAATAACTTATATATTTCACGAAAAGGTATAAATTTATAACACGAAATCTAAAATTGGGAAAGCCATAATTCTTAGTAACAAATCCACAAGGAAATTACCCATTCGTGTTGGGTAATTTCACGAATATAAATCACAAGAAAATGGGGTTAGAATATAAGAGGTATATTGAATTTTTCATTATAAATACGTGTGTAGGTCGAACAAATTTCGTTTTAACTTGTATGCAAATGATATTTAATTATTATATATGTTTTCAGGAAAAGTGCCATATTGTGCATGAGGCGCTTGGCACCCCTAATATTTTATTTATAACATATGTAGATTCAAAATGATTGATTTTTGTATACTTCCCTAAATTTTACTTAATAATATTAAAGCTGCTTGACTACATCGTGACTATTCAAATTTTTCTTGCATTTAAATAAACTGATCCTTAAATATATTTTTGATCAAAGAGATATTTTTAGCCATCCTTTTTCATGCATCAATTATTTCGCCAACAAAGTCCCTAAAACTTCGTCGCTGACCTTTTACTCGTAAATAGCAGTAGTTCGGAAGCATTACTCTTGACTTGACCCAGACCTAAATGTGAGGGCGATCTTTTTACACTGATACCATCGAATTAGATTGAACTGAATATTAGATAACCAAGATCCATTTTTTTTTTGTAATTAATTTTAATATTAAGTAAGTACTCAACACTCCTGAGTCCGACTCATGGCTAAAGTACTTAAAAAAACAGCTTTTGGCACTTAAGAAAATAATGTATATGTTATGCATTCATTTTTCTATAAATAAATGTTTTAATTTTAAAAGAACATTTTTAGACGCCATGTCAAAGAATGTTGGCTCAACGGCCGGACCGCAATTTATACTTAATGCAGTGAAGTATACATTTTTTGGAACTTCTTGTTAACTCAAAGAAGTTTTCATAAAAAGGAAAATCTTTATGAAACTTAATGCTACGGTGTAACAAGCGGATACATACAGGTACGATTTTCCTTTCCGTTTGGGTCAAGATTTGAATGAGTATTGTCAACTTAGGCCAGACCATTTCTTTTCACTAAGGTCTTTTTGTCGGGAAATCAAGAAACATTTTATCATTTTAAAGAACATGAAATGTTATTCACATTAAGTAATTTAATTTTTAGCTTATTTAACTAGTGATTTACTTTTTAAATTAAGATGAATTTTATGAATGAATTTTAAATCAACAAATCATTGACGTATAAAGATATAGCGTCCGCATCTGCGTTCAAAAGTGTCTGAACAACAGAGGAATGAATTATATAATATTAGACAAAGTGTCCATCTATCATATCGACAGTGCAATTGATACACTACAAACAAAAATTCATTACAATATATTTTGCTGTGTGTCCGACCAAATTTGTTTATAAAGAAGTTGATATCAAATTACCTTTTCATTGATTTAATTCTCATCTAATAAGTAATAACTAAAAAAACAAGAAAAAGTAACTTACGCTAAAGTTACTCTAAATACAACTATTTTTTTTTTCAGATACGACAACTTTCAATTTTTAAAATGTCAATTTATTTAAATCTCAGTAAATATATATAAATTGTGTTGTCATAAATAATCTTAAAATGTCATAAATAATCAAAAATAAATTAAGGTAATTATAAAACAAAAACACATTTCATTACAATACAATAAATTTAAATTCACTGATTAAAAAACAATTAAATAGGATGTCAAATTACAGCAAAAAATTAAGTATAATATGCCTACAGATCAAGTATTTTTTTCAAATTATGTAAATAACTGTATAAATAAGTCGATGAAAACTGTGATGTTATTTTGTAAAAGTTTTGTGTTTTCTAACAGATCCTGTGGACTGATGGAGACCCGATCTGCGTCCGGACCCGTTCGGACGTGTTGAAGGTCGCTCCCGGCTGCCAAGTCATGATTGTTGTCTCACGACTTCTCTCGTAGCAATACTCGAACGCCACTCTCTGTTCCGTTCTGCGTCCGGCCCCGCTCGGACGTATTCGCGGTCGCACCAGCTGTTGAGTCAGGATTGTCGTCTCACGACAACAACTCGTAGCAATACTCATACGCTGAGATTCGTACAAATCTCGCTTCGTCCTCGACAAATTGAGATAAGCCTCTGTAGGACTTACGCTGCGGCGGTTCCGATCGGCTGCAACTAAGTAAGTCTCTCAGCAACAACAGAGCTGAGCTTACCACGGTCGATTAAATTCGATAGTAGTTCGCAAGGCTCAGGCTGTTTTTTTGGCTACGTACTTGACGCTGGGAGCTTGTCACGTTAGTTAGAGACTCGCTCTGCGGCCGGCTTTGGCAGGTCGTAACGTAGTCAATCTTGCACTTTCAATGCAACCCAACCTCGTCAGGTCTACGGCCGGTTTTTGTTGTCAATTTATTGACAACACACTTCGTAGTAGACTCGCGTTTGATCAGGTAGATACTTAACGGTGACAACTAAGCCTGATAGCGTTGCCCCGGTGCGCTTCCAAGGCCCTTCAGGCTAAGGAGAAACCGGCTGACCCGATCTCATTGCACTTGCGCCTTTCCCAGGGTGACGGTACAGTGCTGCCCGAATTAGGGGGACCACCTCGTGTCGTCCCCAGCCCCCCTACCGTGGGTAGGGAGGATTAGGTGCTAGGTTTGTTAGGGAACCCAGGCATATATTATATATTTATATATTACATATTGTAGTTTCAAGCCCTCCAATGGACCAGCAAAGCCTGGTAAACTTTGCTAGGTCATTCGCCCAGGCGCTCGTTGCGTCTGGCGTCCTCATCTCAGATGACGTAATAACGCAGGCATTACAGGCAACTATCGCGTCCCCGGCCCCTCAGGCCTGAACCCCGGCCACTCAGGCCTCCAACGTCCAGACCCCTCAGGTCTACAGCTCTCCCGCGTCTCCCGTCCCGTCCGAGATGGACTGTGAATCGGTCACATACTCTAGCACGTCGCGTCGCAAGCGTACCGCTCCCGGGAGCGACTCCGAATCCGCGTCTGATGCGTCGTCAGAAGCCGTCACCTTAACCGGCTCTCTTGAGCCCGCTCCAAGAAGCGCTCGAAGAAAACCTCGGTATCCTCAATATCCGAGCCCTCCCCGGTGTCTTCAACACCCGCCCCCGCGCCGTTAACGTCGCTCGAAGAAACCGCGTCTCCGTCGGTCCCACCGAAGCCAGCGACGCGCTGCGCTCCCGTCCCTATGTATTCACCTTCAGTGCTTTGAGCACTTTCAGTGCTATGTAAATCCCAGCGGGTGACCCCTTATGGGCCCCGCTATTGCGGCCTCTTTTTCCAATTGGCCATCGCTCAGATGAAGGCTGTGTGGCAAAAAATTGCACGAGCCGACAGGGGGATTTTTAGTGGATAGAGCTTCTGGTAAGCGTCGGGCCGAGTCCCACATAACTCTGGATCACGCGCACCAGAGTATGCGTCAGAGCATTTTTTATCTTCCTGCCCTTCCCGTGGAGGGAACAAAAAAAATGTGGCTAATGAGTTGCGGTGAGAGGTAAATATCAAAGGTGACCCAAAGTGGGAGAGCACCAGCGACCGTGATTCCTGTACAACAGGTACATTGAAAGGCCTTTTAACCTCTTTCAGTTTTCTGTGGTCCCATAGTTCTGCATTAGAAACAGCAAAAAAATACCTATCATATAAAAACCTGTATGAAAAAAGGACAGGAATTGGAACAGGTAAATAAACTCAGTAGGCACTACAGCACTGTAAAAGCTATAAGTAACAATTATTTACTACAAACCTACACCCACTATAGTGGTTTTTAAACATCTTTACAGTATGATATTAATAAGGTATTTAAAATAAATAAAATAAGGTAAACTTCGTCGCAATTTTTAGGTATTCTAAAATTTTACTTGAATTCCTAATGTTTTGATGAAGAAAAAACATATTATCGAAAATAAAACTAAGAAGAATTTCATTACGGTTTACAGTCTTTCCAGGCAAAGTGAAAATTAAAGGAAAAGGCTCGCCTTTTCCTCCAACTCGAGTTGTTCAAGAGGCTGAGATTCTACACAAAGACAATTTTCTTAAGATAAGTTGAATAAAGGGCTTTGGGTCGGCAGCCTGCCCATAATCTTCATAGTTGATGACATTAGCGCAGCAGTTCGTACAAAGGATTTATGGAGAAATGCCAGCTTGAAGATTAGTGTACATACATACTACAATACTAAAAAGAAAAAAAAGAACATGTATTTTTTGTAATTATACTTCGTTCTTCGGCAATAAGTTGTGCTTCACGGTCATGGATTAGATATTGTAAATTTAAAAGTAAAATTACGTGGTATATATATTGAGAAAAAATATACTATTAAAAATTAAATACAATTATCCTATCCACCTGAAACTATAATATCGTAAAGAAATGGGGCGAGGCTGATTGATGTCCCTACAGCGGGATTCTTAAAGGTGCCATGATAATGACGAGAAAGCTATGATATGACAGTGTAGGATAAAAAATTACTACCAACCATTAATCCTGATCTTATTTATAAATTATATAGACCAAAAACATTTAATCTTCTGGAATCATGTAATTGATTATTGCTTTTATATTGGTCTTTACCTATAAAATTGCCGTTTTTCACGAAATAAATGAAGCGTAATTTTTTTATATATTTTTTATTTCTATTAATCAAAATAATCACCCATGCAATCAATGCATCTTTGCCAACGCATTGGTAGCTTATTGATGCCTTTCTTGAAGAAATCAGCTGGACGGGAGGCAACAAATTCTTCAAAGGCATTTTGTACTGCCTCTCGGATATTGAATTTTTTTCCCGCCAAGAAGTTATCCAAATTCTGGAAAAAGTAGAAGTCTGTAGGCGCAAGGTCTGGTGAGTACGGCAGATGACGGAGAACTTCCAACCCCAACTCTTGTAGCTTGGAGCCCGTCTGCTGTGCAGTATGAGGTCGCGCGTTGTCGTGCAGGAGCAGTGGAGCCGAACGATTGACCAAAGCTGGTTGGAGACGTGCGAGCTTCTCCATCATTGTGTTCAGTTCTTCACAGTACACATCTGCAGTAATGGTTGTCCCGTTTGGCAAGAAGCTGTGATGAATTACACCCGCGTTAGACCACCAAACAGTGACCATCACTTTTCTAGGGGTAAGTTTTCGTTTAGGGCATTGTTTGGGTGCTGAACCAGGGTCCAACCAACTTGCTGAGCGCTTACGATTGTCAAACTTATTTGTTAATTTATTAACTTAAAACTTAAATAATTATTTGTGGCGATTTTAATATTGATTTATTAGTAGAGACATCACTAAGTAAACGATTCTTGAATCTTTTTAATTGTTACAATCTAAAAAATCTCTTCTTAGAGCCTACGCGAATCACAGCGACCTCAGCCACATGTCTTGATAACATTTTTACAAATTTAATGCCATGTACAAAGTCAGTAATTAATAAACTACAATCAGATCATAGTGGGCAGTTGGCCACTTTTGATATTGGGCTAAAAAAGACTTTAAAAAGAGAAATTACCTTTATACCCATGAATGAGAGACGGCTTGAAACATTTAGGAAAAATGTATTTGAAAAAACATTTAAATTAGATTACTGTGCAGATCCTATTACTCAATATAACTCTATTCATAATATAATCAAAAATGAATATGACTCTGTTTTTAAAAAAAAGAAAATATGTATAAATAATAATTTATTTAGGTTTAGTGACTGGGCAACAGTGGGAATATGCAGAAGTAGAAATAGATTATATGAATTGTACAGTGAAAGAACTTATAATCATAATAAGACATTTTATGAATATGTTAAAAAGTATTCAAAATTATTTAAACGAGTTTGCAGTGTAGCTAAATCTAATTACATTAATAATAAAATTAAATATAGTACTAACATTTCAAAAACTGCATGGAATATAATTAATCAGGAAACTGGGAAAGCAAAAGAACCACACACCAAATATAATTTAAAAATTAATGATAAAGTGTTGTCAACTGACAAAGAAGTTGCTGAAGCATTTGAAAATTTTTTTACTGCCATCCCTGTGTCAACTACTTCGAGTATTAATTCATGTTCCACTCTTGCACAGTCACTGCTAACGGAAAATGTAAATTCATGCAATATTGATTTTATTTTTAAACATGTTACTGTTCCACAAGTTTTAAATGCATTTAAAAGCATTAAAGTAAAAAATACTGCCGATTTAGATGGGATTTCTGTTAAAATTATTGAATCTGTCATTGATGGTATAGCCCCGTACTTAGCAAGTATATTTAATGACTGTGTTGATAATGGTGTTTTTCCTGATTTAATGAAATTGAGTAAGGTCATTCCAATATTCAAAGCAGGTAGTATGTCTGACCCTAATAATTTTAGACCTATATCTATACTACCAACGCTCAGTAAGATTTTTGAAAAATTAATTTTAAATCAATTACTTTCTCATTTTTACGGTAATAGTTTAATGAATTTTAAGCAGTTTGGTTTCACGCGGGGTCGCTCAACAACCGATGCCGGTGTTGAGCTCATAAAACACGTATTCAGCGCCTGGGAGGAGTCGTGTGATGCTATTGGTGTCTTTTGTGACTTGTCCAAGGCGTTCGACTGTGTGGATCATACTACTCTACTCATGAAACTGCACCATTACGGCATTAAAAACCGAGCGCTTGCCTTGATTAAATCATATATTTCTAATAGAAAACAGAAAGTTGCAATAAATGGAGAAAAATCATCAGGATCGGCAGTGACAATGGGTGTGCCCCAGGGCTCAGTTCTTGGTCCTTTCCTATTTTTAGTTTATATTAATGATCTGCCATCGGTCGTTAAGAATCAATGCGAGGTCATATTGTTTGCTGACGATACTTCCTTCTTGTTTAAAATCAAAAGACAAGAAATTGACTATCGAGCGGTGAACAAATGCATCTCCAACACAGAGCAGTGGTTCTCAGCTAATAATTTGCTCCTCAATGAAAAAAAAACAAAATGTGTTAAATTTACATTGCCAAATGTCAAACAGGTAAACACAAACATTGTAGTTAAGAGCCAGGAACTGACTCCTGTAAACTCAACTGTATTTCTAGGCATAACCTTAGACGCCAAACTGCAGTGGGGACCGCATGTTGATGGTTTAGCGAAAAGGCTTGGCTCTGCCGCATATGCTGTTAAAAAAATTAGACAAATTTCAAATGAAACAACTGCTCGATTAGTCTATTTTGGTTACTTCCACAGCCTCATGACATATGGTATTCTGCTGTGGGGGAGTGCTGCCGACATCGATGCTATATTTATTCTGCAGAAAAGGGCTGTTCGCGCAATCTATCAGCTCGGTCCAAGGGTGTCACTTAGAAGTAAATTTAAGGACATAAATATTCTTACCTTCCATTTACAATATATTTTAGAAAATTTAATGTATGTTAAAAAGAACATAACCTTGTTCAAAAGAAAAAAAGATCTGCACAATGTTAACACAAGAGGAAGAAATATGCTGGCAGCTCATAATAGCAGGCTTCATAAAGTCACTAACTCATTCATGGGTCAATGTATACGCTTTTATAATAAGGTTCCTGAGGATATCCAAGGTCTTCCTACTGACAAATTCAAAGAAACTATAAAGGAGAAGTTGTGTGCTAGAGCATATTATAAACTATCCGATTATTTGGATGATAAAAGCCCTTGGGTATAATCCCCTCATTGACAGGATTGTACTAGTATTTGTAACAAAGCATGTGTAATGTGTCTGTTTGTGCGATGAGTTCTTCGTCCCGATGAATATCTAAAGCGTCATTGTCACTAAAGTACGTCTTCTTATGGTAGCGTCGGGTGACGGGTCGCTCACTTCCCTCTAATATGGTTGAGGAGGGCGATGGCTGGATCCTGCGTTAACTCGTGAACGGGTGCCGTTTGAGGGTGTTCGTCGTTTGGATACTTGGGGGGAGGGAGACTTGCCGAGCTAACAGATGCAGAAAAGAATAATTGTATAGACATAAAGAGACTCTGTAAATTTATTTTGAAAAAAAAAAAAAATATACCCGTGAAGTTTCTTGCCAGTTCTTCTTCACGAAGGTTTTTTTTCGAGCTGGTGGTAGAATCATGTTTTATTTGACGTCAATAAGAACAAGTAATTGTCAATGTTAAGAAATAAATATTTGAATTTGAATTTGAAAAACAGGATCCATTTCTCGTCACAAGTAACAATGCGGTTCAGAATTCCTTCATTTGTATGCCTGCTGAGCAGTGCAAGGCACGTCTCCACGCGTACTTCGCGCTGGCGGTCATTGAGTTCGTGGGGTACCCATTTGTCAAGCTTTTTTACCTTGCCAATTTGACGCAAATGGACCAATATTGTTTTGATGCTAACGTCGAAAGCTGCTGCTATTTCAGCCGTGGATTGAGTTTCATCAGCTTCCACAATAGCCTTTAATTCGTCATTGTCGACCAAAGTTTTCGGACGACCACGGGGTTCATTTTTCAGGTCAAAATTTCCAGAACGGAAGCGGGTAAACCAATAACGGGTGGTGCGTTCGTTTGTAGTGTTCGCTCCGTAAACGTCGTTGATGTTGCGTGCCGCTTGTGCCGCTTTGCTGCCACGACGGTACTCATACTCCATAATTACCCGAATTTTTAACTTATCCATGATGACGAAAAATGTTCGAATGCGTTGAAAACAAAACACTAACTATTTAACAAATGACGATTTTAGAAAAATAATTCCATGTTTGTCAAATAAAATTAATTTGAAATTAGAATTATCAGTCAAAAAAAAAATATTTTCATTTGAAATGGCCAGTACGGCAAAACGGCAGTTTCATAGGTAAAGACCTATTATTTAGGTAACGTCCGTTTTCTTTTTATATTTATCTTATTTTTTACATTATAGTCTGAATGAAAAAAGAAATTAGTTATAGTATAATTTGGAGCAAAAATCAAAACAAGAAATATATCTAATAAAACGATAATAGTATTTGCATTATTATATTTTACTTTAGAAACATCAATTGTGATAATTCTTGTCTTTCTTTATAATTTGTTGTATACGGCAATCTACATAACCCGGTATTTTATACAATATATAATGCGCACCCGGTAATGTATGAAAAGAACGGAAATAAAGCTGGGGGAAAGAGAAGACGTGCGAGCAGGCAGTTATAGAAACAAATCTATTTTGTTTAAAGAAATGCAACCAATATTAAGATGAGCATTCTGCACAGACTTAAGATATACACATCAAAAAAGTCTTAGCACATATAAACAATTTGAATTTTACAATGTATTTTCACATTAAATCATCATCATGCATCAACGTTGAAATGAAGCCAAGGGTTTGTGCAAATGGACGGACATAAGGCCTTAGAACATCCTCAGCGTAATTTGCAGCGTTCATGTTTCCAATTACAAAAACCAGCTCAGTTCGTCTGTTCTTCATAATACCCGACCATACCATAACTGGTGAACCGTGGCATGGATAAATTTATTAACATGATAAATGCACATCGTAGTGTGCTAGAAAAAAAAAACGTAGTGTGTAGTAGTACAACGTCGTGGCGGTTTAAACTCACACACGTTACCTGTCACACACTCTACCTAGGTAAAGTACAATTTGGATAGTAATACTCATAATATTTTATACATGGCCTTGTCGTTCCAGGTGGTCTATAGTTACCTACGCATTCTACATAATACAATAATATAGATTGCCGGTAACGTACATAAATAACATTCTTTTTGTTTAGTAGCTTTAATTTTAATACGTTTACTTATTAGAGAAAAAACATAATTAAAAAAGTACTATTTATATATATATATATATATATATATAGTACTTTTATATATATATATATATATATATATATAATATATAGTAATTAAAAGTTTTTTCCTTGTCTGAGGAATAAATTAATTCTTTTTATTTTATATTTCAATAACTAAAAGGTTACTCGTAATATCACATTATTTCAAAAATATATAACAACTTAAATACTTTCTAATACAAGCACTAATCTCTCTCTCACTAAGCTGTTGCCAGGATTTTAAATCCACTTTACAAGATTAAGTCATGTAGTTAAAACTTAAAGCACTTGCGTTACCAACACACTTAGATTTTACTATTATGGTAACTCTAGTTGCGGCGGGTAACATTACATTTTATGAACTCTTTCACGGCTTTGAAGATCTTTTTATCCCCTAGGATGACAAAATCGGTACTTTATATTGGAAGATAAATGTGGATTAATGTAAGATGGAAATATATTTTTTATGAAGAGATTTATTTACTCGTTCATACGCATTTTGAAGAGTAGGAGACCTTACTCGATTTGAAATAATTTGACTTTAGCAAATTTAGTCTAGAGTACGAAGGGTATACAAAAATAAATAAGAAAAACTGTCTTCCTATTTTAATTATTGTAACCGACACGGACTAACAACTTGTACAGACAACATGACAATGCGTTGCCCTGTCCTCAAACAACGAAGATAAAACTTTCAAAAACGGTTCTACGACAAAAAAAATTGATCCAGACATAATTTTTGGAGAACTTTATACTCTACACTATATCTACACTCTATACAGCAGATAAGAAGGTATATCTAAATAAAAATTGACTTTGACTTTGAACGTATCAGGCGATGTTGTGTGACTTTTAAGACATCATTTAGAAGGCCAAAACAAAGGTTCTTACACAAATTTACCCTGTTCCCTTTTATTCCTAAGTGAAACCCCTAAAATTACCACACTTTTCATATGTATTTTTTGGCAGTCAATTTGTAAAAATGTAAGTAAGTTTAAAATTCAAAACTTTTTAAAGTAATCAATATATATAATAACACGTACTATTAAAAAACTTGCTGTCTTGTTTTCATTTCAACAAAGCCATCATTATTTTTTTCATAATGTATGAAATGGAAAAACCTACGCTATAAAAATGGTCTTGTAAATATTTACAATACCGTTTAAACTTCAAAGTATCGTTTTTCAGTAAAACCGTTATCTTCATTTTAGTCAATAAAAACATCCATTTAAATTACATAAAAGCAAAGACCTTATAATTTATTCTGTCTACTGTGAACATTAATTCTATAATATTGCTAATTTAATAACGGTTTTTCTCGAGAAAGAGCAAAATCATATTATTGTATAAAATCTTGGAGCTGATTTGCACAATTCGTAAAATATAATAAATGAAATTATATTCTGTCGGAGTTTCTAAAAAAATCCGTATAAAATCACTTTTGTAATTTAAATTTGTTCAGTTATTGAAAGATTTTTTTAAGAAAAGAAAATAAATGTTTTTAATGCTTTGGAAGTAAACGCAAATGAGAACACAAATCAGAATTATGCTATTTGTCCTTTTTAGAAATCAGAATATCAGTGACTTTTATTGTTGTAGAATTATACAAATCCTTTTTAAATTTTGTAAAATTGTATTTATAAAAATTTGTAATTTCTGAACTAAAAATAACTTCAATGGAAGATGAAAATGTACCACTCTTTGATTTCAAAATCTTTCATTTCACGTGTTCGTTAATTTGAATGTTTACATTAAAACCATGTAAAAGATTGTTTCGCGCATTGAATAGTTTGTTGTGTATTCATGTTTCCAGACCGTGTCAGCACTCATAGCACATAAGGGTGCTATCGAGTTATTCGGCAGGTACATTTGGTTCGGCAGTAATTGTTGAATGACAAGGTCGGCCCAAAGCAACATCTTCACATACTTAGCTAGAACTACGCAGTCCATTCGAGTCAGGTGGCAGTTTTCCCGGGAATTAATCTGCATATATCCCGATTGTCCCGTGCTTCGTGTCGGCACAAATATGCGGGTAGTGCCTCTAAATAAATTTGCTCTATAAAGACGGAAACTTATCATAATATTTTAAATATCTGATATAATATTATCTGTCTGCAAATAAAACAAAACAAACATTATTTCTACTGGTATTATATTACGTGCGTGAAGTTCACAAGAATCACGGATATTATTTATCCGTCAATAATTTACATATATTCATAGCAAAATGTAGAACTAGTAATTATGCATTGTAAAATCTCAACTAATATTCTTAACTTTCACTTCTATGTAAGTAATGATTTGTATGCAAAGAATAATTAGCATTGTCATGGGCTTCTGAATTAGGTAATTATTAAGGTAAGCGATTTTTTTGAACAATAAATAGATACTAAAGTGCTTTTTGAACGTCTTTTTGTCCACATAATTTTTTTACTTAGTCGCTAAGAATTTCAGAGTAAAAAAAGCATCAGGCAGGTCTGGTTCAGATGCAGATATGATGTTAGTAGTGATTTTGGGATTCACAGCATTTGTTTTTTTAATACATGAATTTTAATAGTTTCTTAATCTTACAACAAACAAATAAAACTCAGTTTCTCCAATAAGAGGTTAGATTTAATATTAAAATTGTGAAAATCTAAGATAAAATGAATGATAAAAAAGCAAAATAATTTGATAAATTTTAGAAATTTAGTTTAGAAATTTTAAGAAAGATTTGTACGTGTTCATAGGATAAGCCCTTGTAGAATCTGAGAATTGATGTTGAACTTAAACTTAACCGAATAACTCTATTGCAAAAATTCCATGATAGCTACTCAGCTCATTGTTAATAGATAAGGCACCCCAAAACTTGAGATTTATCATTGTATGTAAACCAAACATCTATAGTAATTATTTAACTAGCATGGAAATAAACAGGAACTACTTCTTTAAAATATATCTCTGTTCAACGCTGAGCTCTACCAATAGGAAGATTATTTTTGGTTTTCTTAAAGTTTCAATTCAGTTTTGGTATCTGTAAAATTTTTTTCCTGCAACTTTTAGGAAAAGTGAGTTGCTCCCTACAATTTAGGTTTCATAGATAAAAACCCTGATAGTGAAGACACTTTCATTAATTAATTGGATACTAACTACATGGCCTTACTAGTTACCGGCATAATTATAGAAATAACAGTCTCAATTTAATCGATCAGATAAAATCCATCCAAATAAAGGAATTCTCACAAACTGGGCCCATTATTCTTGGATAAAAAATTGTTGTAACTGCTTTAATACTTTAAATATTTAAGCTCTTCTTATGATCTTCGTAACAAAAATATTTGGTATTGGCACGTTTTAGTTGTCAAGAAATGTTGGATACCCATTATTATTTTTATTTTTAGGGTAAATAATATCTTGTAACAATTTGCTTCTCCGTTTTACAAAATATAAACCAACAACCGTGAGGAAAGTAAATTTTAAGCTTTGGATATTTATTTAGAGAAATTCTAGAAACCTGCAAAAATATGTATTGCATTGGGAACAAAACGAATACCTGAAAATAATCTTTTATTGTTTCCTTGTAGAATAGGTTCTCAGATTTTTATTAATACAAAATGTGAAAGTTATAAGCAGTGTAGCTTTGTTCTGACGACGAAATGTGGATTGATACTAACCTATAATTTTTTGTGTTGATTCGTTTGATATGAAAAGTTCTGATTTTTTTTTTTAACAAAAATTGTGTTATTTATATTTAAAGGTTTTCAACGTTAATTTTAAACAGTTCCGATTAGGTGACGTATTATATGACTTTTCATTTTTTGTCCTCAAACATGAAATATTTATTATAACGGGCAGTATAACAAATTGTGCAAGCATTAAGACAAAGAAAAATAATTATGTTTTTCAGTAATATTTTATCATTTCAATTGTATGGTTTAATGAAAGTTTGGGAATTAGAAAGAGGACAATTTTACAGGTGCCCACGGAAAGTCATGTGTAGGTACTGAAGTTAGAAATGTAGAGGCAACAGGCAGTGATATTTTTACAATTTATATTTTTATGATTTGCTTTAGATATCGAGTAATGTCGGTAGTTTCCCTTGCAGTTAGAAAATGAAACTTTGCTTAGTTTTGTAGTATAAATATTTTAAAATTGTCTCTTACTTGTAAAACTTCCGTTCATAAACAGGAGTGTATCATCTAAATATAACGATTCAAATAGAAACCTGTATAAAGCTAGCCCGTATTTGCAATCACATTAATGTTCCCGGTATATTTTGGTTCTATTTTACAGTACATAAGCTTACGTAGATATGCCAGCTTTTGGTAATCAGTCTGTACGAATTCAAAAAAACTGTTTATTGTAAATCCACACTCCTGTGTTTTCTATCTTACATTTTTGAGTTTGACCACCTAAAAAACGAGTGGCAGCTTCCAAAGAACGCTTAAAAAGTAATTCAAATACGAAATTTCAGACATTTAACTAAAATTTAATTGGGAACTTTCCAATTTTTATATTGTAAGTGCCAATTCAAAACAATTTGGACGTATAATATTGTTAAAAACTTTCTCTTTTTTACTAATGATTTTTTGTAAGATGTTTCAGTGAGTTTCTAAAGGTGATATTGAAAATATTTGATATTAAATATGAAATATGCTGCGATAAATTTGCATAAATTACTTTTTTAGTTACACGTGCAGAGATAAAATGTGTTTTTTTTTGCATTGATCAAAAGAACCCATAAAGGCTTCACCCGCATCTGTGCTCGTGATTTCTTGGGATCAATAGCTGTTTTTTACAATAAAAAATATATAGTTTAGTATTGTAAATATATAAAATATAAATATAATAATATTTTTTATTAAATCAAAAATTCATTATGATGTCTAAAGTTCAACTAATTTCTCAGATCAAATTAATTGAAACCCCTTATTCTTTTTGCACTCTGTTTATTTCTGAAGGATATCACAAGCTCAATGAAATGAGCGACGGAGACGGAACATTGCTAATATTTTAAAGGTGCCTGGGATTTGAGAACCTGAGTAAAATTTAATCCTCTACAAATTTATTTTATATTATCTTTTTGCCGATAAATTGATTATATAGTAAAATGAATAATTTGTTATAGTTTATTTTGTTTCCAAACGCATACTGTTTCATTGGCTAGATTTGGTTTTGTCATAAGTGATATAATACTATGTTAGTTAACTTAATCATATCCACAAAGACATATATGCTACTTACTTATCTGTGAATCCTAAATAAACCCAAATCAAGGAATACTCTTCTGAATACACGATACTCTTAATTTGGCTTGTATAAAACCCTTTTCAACAGCAACGGACTCTTAAATACCAGACCTGACAACGCTTGAAATGTTTCCTTCTACGCCACTAACTCTTTCTGAACATTTTTGTAAATTTACACATCATTCATTTAGATAATGAATTGGAACTATTTAAAGTAAGTAGTTAAATAAAATCTAATGAAAAATTAAGATTGATTGTAGTATTGTTAAATATTTCAAAATATAGCCTTATTTTTATAGAATTTCCTAAATAAACCTACAACGCATATTCATTAACCTAACTTTGGGCTAAATTTGGCCCAGACTACATAAACCTGCTCAGTCATTTCAAAGCTTGTAACCATTCTTTAACGCATTCAAAAGTAGCCTTTATTTTTATTATATTTGTTTAAAAATAATTTGCGTATTTTTCAAAGAGAAGCTGTGGATTTTTAATCAAACTTACAATGAAAACATTAACATTCATAAGTTTTTATGTGAAATCAATTATTCTTTATTTATAAAACACCCTGTATACGATTTCTCACAGTTTTAAAATAGTTATTGCCTGAAGCGCATTCAAGTACGTCCTCTAGAGGTGGTCTCCAATTTACATTGTATAAGGAATTGCAAGCTGTTTTAAAATGCATCGATTTTAGAATTGAGAAACGAAGTGAATAAAATTTGTATTCCTTTTAACATATATAAGGTTGTTCAGCTCATCCTAGGTAGAATTAGATAAAAAATGTGATATACCTTAGTTAAGTAATTACTCCTCGTAATGGAATAGAAAACTACAAAATCATTGTGTTAAATTCAAATACTATTGTAATATTACAATTGTTAATCTTATATTTCCTCAGTACAAGGTTTTGTACGGGGTATCGCTACTTTTTTTCGGAATGGAAAGTACCCTTTTATCTTTTTTGACTATTGTGTATTTACTGTCGACAACATGTGCGTAAAATCAGATGTAGATCTCATGCTTAGTAAAAATGTTATTTAACTTTGTTTCAATTATTATTTTTTACATTAAAACTAAGGTAAATTGAAAAAAAAAATACATTTCAAAACTATGATTTGTTTTCAAGGTTTCGTTTGAACCTATGTTCAAATAAACTGATTTCCAAAAACTTTCTGAATTTTGAAAAAGTTACCAAAGCACGACTAAAAGTATAAACTGAATAGAACTTTTACTTCGCGCCCTCTGTAGGTCGAGTGCAAGTTTCAACGGGAGCAGCATACAGATCCAGTTAGTTTGAGTACTGCTATGAGTTTTGTGCTGCTAAACTCTTAGCTAACTAACTTATTTAATAATAATATGTCTACGTAGAAGAAAGTTCCAAAAAATCTAAATCTTTTTATACTTTGGTTCTCTTTATTGAACTTTTCCAAAAAAATTTATAATTATAGTTTGCATTTTATAATGTAAAATATTAACGAAATTCAGTAAACTATGCTTTACTTGGACGATATATTTAATAATATTAAAATTGTTCATAATTTATTAATTTATTTATTAATTTTTTTATTAATTTATTTATTTTTAAAGGTTTACCAACAGAAGTACACCATAAAACAGTTTAAATCTTAAATCTAATTTAAAAGTATAGTGCAATTCCAATAACAGTTAAACACAACTTATGCCTAAAGTTGTTGTAAGATTGACACTTAAAACTATAACAATTTTATTTAAACATACACAAAAATTATATTTGACTAATATTGGCAACATAATCATACAGAGCTCTCTTATATCTAGATAAAGGTACAGTATAATGTAAATCAATTTTGGTATCTTTATATATTTTGTTATGTTCGCGGCATATTCTAGACACGGTGCTGTAACAGCCAATGTTCTGAAAGTTCTGAAAGTTTTGGTTGCGAAAGGACGAACGTTTGTAATTCTAGCATTGGAACGTGGCACCGAAAAGTTTATTTGAGATAATAATTTCGGGCAATCGATATGATTGTGTAAGATCTTGAAGAGAACAATTTGGTCCATGATCCAGCGCCTCTCAGATAGTCCAATGTATTTCAAGTAAGTTAGTCTTGATTTGTAGGAGTTTAATATTCTAAGTTTTTTTTGATGAACGGATATGAAAAACATAAAACGTTTTTGAATATTCTCTAATCTATACACGTCGCATTTATAGTGAGGAATCCAGACGCTTGAACAGTAATCAAAATTGCTACGTACTAAACACGCATACAGCATACGTAGAGCTTGAATATTCTTGAACTGTTTACAATTCCTCCAAATAAACCAAGCATCTGGTATGATTTTTTTATTATATGCTCAAGATGAGGTTTGAAGGTAAGACGGCTATCTAGAATAACCCCTAGATCACTGACTTTGGAGACTTCCTCAAGGACCACGCCCTCTATATTGTATTTGGTAGTGAATGGAACACGTTTTCTTGTAAACTTGATATGTTTGCATTTATTTATATTTAAAGTGAATTTATTCGTTTCAGACCAAATAGCAATACGCGTTAAGTCTTCCTGAAGCAGTTCGGAATCATTTTCGTTTTTTATTATTTTAGAAATTTTTAGATCATCTGCGAAAAAAATTGAATTTAGAATTTTGTATTTCTTCTGCCAAATCGTTAATGAATACAAGGAATAGAACAGGGCCCAAATGGGAACCTTGAGGTACACCCGACGTTGCTTCGAAGGAAGCAGATTCATATTCACATGCCACAACTTTTTGGAACCTGTGAGTTAAATACGAATGAAACCAAGACAATAAATTATGATGAATGCCAAATAGTTAAGTTCATTCCAGGCCCTCAATAAGCTTTTGATTTGAGTACTTTACGCAAAAAATTACTATACCTTAATTTTTATAACATTTTATAATAATTAATAAAAAGAAAGTCAGAACCAAATTATGTATATAAATATATAAAATACATAAAAGAAATCAAAGAATATGTAACTGCGTGCAACTTTACCGATAGAGACAAGGTTCTCGAACTATAGGTTAATCATTATGGAAAAAGAAATACTTGAGGTAATCTTTTTGATTTAAAATAGATGACATAGATATTCAGTTGTATTAATTACTTTAAAAAGTGTCAAAATCATAGCATATTAAATAATATCACTAAAATATATATTTATTTTTTTTTTTTTAAATATATTTATATTTTATTTTGTGCTTTTTATTTGTTTGGGTTTATGTGCGAAATTATTTTCTTTGATCGACAACCCTCAATAAAAAAAACATTCGCTCTGTTTTTGTGCAACAAGTGAAGGCAGCCTGCTGACTTATGAGATAGCAAACTAACACAATAAATAATTAATTAGTAGTTAATTGTTTCTTTTTCCTTTTTTCCATATTAAATAAAGTAACAAATATTTATATTTTGAAATAGGTCTGTAACAAGAAATGTCGCTTATGTCATTATTTATGGGTACAGGAACAACATTAGCAATCTTCCAAATATCAGAAAACGTACCAGAACTTATCGATTTATTAAAGATCATATTAAGAGGCTTACCAGGTTATTGACACATTTGATAATGAAAATGGCCGAAATGTGATCACGACCAGCGCCTGAGTTTCTTTTAAGATATTTAATCGCATTAGTTATATGTTTATCGGTTATTATAATATTATCCAATGAAGTTACAAAACGGTTGACAGAAGGTAATGTATTATAGTGAACTGGTGCTATAGAACTGTTAGAGTAGATATTGGAAAATTGGCTGGCAAAAGCATCACAAATATCAACTGGAGTGGAGTATTTGTGATTGTTCAGATACATTTCGTTTGGTAAAGTACTTTTATTTTTCCTTTTAGAAGTAATTAATGACCAGAAAGCTTTTGTATTGTGATCAATAATAGCGTTTTCTATAGAATTTAAATAATTTTTATAGCATACAGCAATTTGATGGTGACACCTGCTTCGTGCTTCACTATATTCATATTTATCTAAAGGGTTATTGAAATTACTGAATTGTTTCCTGTATTTTTCTTTAATAATCTTAATGAGCGCTTTTGTATACCAAACAGGGTAATTGTTTCCCGACGGTTCGGACTTAGGTACATATTTTTCAATTAAATTTCTTAGAATAGAATAAAAAATTTCGATCACATCATTTATATTATCAACACCGTCAAAACGTTCACTCCAGTCAACCTACCCTAAATCGTAGTTTATTTTATCGTAATCACCTGCAAAAAAGTTAAATTTAGAAGCAAGGGACTTTTTTATGTATACGAAATTGGGCATATCTAATGTAAGCAATGCTTGTTACAAATATTAATGATTTGTATACAGTAGAGCCAGACAACTACATCGTAGGGACACTTAATGTGGGTGTCAGAGCTACAATAATTCTCATTCAATATTTTTTTTATATAAAGTCTTTTTCATTTTTATTTAAAAACAGATCTTTCAAATTTGGACTCCCATTAGATATACGCTCAGGCTTGATATAAGAGCTGGTCTCGGCCTCTATTAAAGGGTAGATAATCTATGTTTATCTAGGTGGTATTACAAATCAATAAATCAGAAAACTTATACTTTTGAATTTTGAGTGTAATCGGAACCGTTGTTCAGTAAAAAACCTTAAATTAATATACAGTTTATATTCTCGTATTGTTTATACATGTTAATGCTGTAAAAGCAAATTTCTAAAAAGTAATTAACGAGTTTAAGCGGTAATTTAAATATTTAAAAGAACAGGAAAGAACAATGAAAACAAAATGTAGAACGCTGGCCTCTAATAGCATCGCAGTTACGTTGAAAAACAGATGAAGGTCTCATTTATATTCCAGACACTTGTAATTATATCTTCTACAAATAGGAACATCAAAGCTAATGAGCAGTATTTTTATCTTGTTCATTTTCGTGTTGACGAGTTTTATTTTTATTTTTATTTTACAAACAATAAATAATAGATGTGAGAGGTGTCTGTAAGACGTAACATCAGTGGTAGAGGCCTAACACCACAGTCATTTAGGCTAAATAGATTTGTGATTATGGCCAACCTGGGAATCACTCTCCTTGACCCCTTACCTTTAGTTCAAGGACCGTACTTTAGTCTTGTAGCAATTTTGACTGTAAAACTTATTACTCAACACTTGAAGCTTTTTCAACTTGTGTTTTTTTTCACTCTAACTTGAAAGTTTCGTATGGGTTTTATTTATTTATTCATCTGTAATTTACTGTTGTAATTTTTATATCTAAAAAGTAATACAATTTTATTATTATTTAGTGTCTTGTACAAAAGTCTTTTTTAAGATGTGGGCTTTATTTTGTTTACTTTGTCACGTAAGACCAGCATGTGATTTTCTTCGTTTGATCAATTGATGTAGGTACGCTTTCAGATCTGATTTATACAACTGATCATCATGAACTTTTGCATATCGACGTGAGTAATCCAGATCAGGTCATAATTTTTATTGAAAAAAACGTATTTTTGAGAGATGTGCGAGGACCGTGCCAGAACCTTGTGAAACTATACAAATCTAACGGAAATCCAACTACAAAGTTAAGTAAACTGCTCAAACTTAATTTCTTCTGAATACAGAATGTATTTACGGTGCATTCACTCGTTGAATTTATTTGACCTTGAACACGCTAGTTGCAGATTATGTCGCTCATTTGTCGGAGACGTTTACCGAGGCTTCGAGTTTCGCCAAGAATATTATTTTAAAAATATTTTGTAGATGTAGAATAAAATGAAAAATATTACAGATTTGTCAGATCAGGGTAGAAAGGTCCTGATTCTGCATGATCTAAAACCATGAGACGATGGTAAAAAATATACAAAGAGTATATAAAAAAGATCAAGTCTGTCAAATCGTATTATAATCGCATGAAATTACAAAAAAAACCAGCTTTATATTTTGAAGTATTTTCTATATGGTAACAATAAATAGTGGTAGTACAGTATCTTTATACAGTACAGTATCACGTTTACGTGGTTGTGTTCCGGTTAAAGGGAATGAACAGCCAGTGCATTTACTGCAACAAAAACAACCCGAATTTGAAACAAACTAAATACCACATTCCTTGACATTAAAAAAAAATGTCAGTCGTTTTACGGACCGCTCCGGTGTCCGCTCGATGCTTATAAATAAGTCATAAAATGAATTAATAAATATGAAGTATATAACTAATAATAAATGTTTTTTTTATTACAGCTACGCCCCTTCGCCCTTTACAGTACGGAGTTCACTTACCACCAGGTGGGTCACGTGCCTTCTATGAAATAAATAAATTGTGTAGCTGTAAGCCTGTCACATCTGAAATATGATATTCATAAACTATTGGAAACCTACAGCTAATTAACTGCTGACGAGCGAGCTCTGAGATATCAGGGCTGTAAAAATGTCAACATGATTAGAGATCCAACACATTAAACTCGCCAGTTAATTATTTTGGTTTAAAGAATCTTTATTTAAATTAGAAATTATACATTTTCACTTTTTTATGAACAACATTACAAATTTTAAGAAAGTTAAACATACAAGCGAGTCAAAAATAAAACAATAAACAATGTATTTGGAAAATACAACAAAGAAGTGTGCTTTGACTCATTTTAACTGGAAAATTTTCAAATGTTTCTGTTTCATTGCTACAATTGAGAATCAGTCGGTAAACAATTGATTTATTCTAAATTTATTCACTTAATTATTGCACGTTTTTTATAGTTTTAACATCAAATATTTTGAAATTACGCTGTAAAGATTTAAAATATACTAAAATAAACCCTTTGCGTACACTTTCATCAAGAAGTGAAAATTCAAAATATATTCAAAGTATACCTGCTAGTGGCAATACGGAAATATAAATTTTAATTTTAATTTCTAGGAATCCAATAATACGATCGCAATCTGACTACGGTATTTTTTTGCATATTAAGCTTTATTCTTCCCAGGTGTTTTGTTTGCTTATACAGGATGTTCTCAGTAAACATAAACTTCTATGAAGTAATATTTGATAGCCTCAAAAACATAAAAAGTGCAGAATTGTTGATTTATACATAATTATATAAAACAGAATATTATTTCCTTAAGCTGTACTGTAAGATAACTGTGTCTAGAAAATCTTTGTATCGTATAAATCATTTAGCAAATAACACACCAACAATCAGTTCTTTAATATTATTAAATTAGAATACTCGGTGACTATGACAGTCCTATATATTACAAAAACAGTACTATACATCCAACAACTTGTTAAGCTAGTGTCTGATGATAAGGGAATCGCCATACCTATTTTTCGAACCCCCATGTATGTTCAACGATTTTTGGTAGTTCTCGGAGATAAAGCTTATTTAAATCTCATATCACTTATTATCACTTGTCGAATTGATATCAAGTTATTGGTTTGTCAACTAAAAAACCACAAATATTTTACAATTCTTCTGCGTTATTGTTCAATCAAAAACTTGAATACGAGGGTTAAACTGAAAGTTCTTAGAAAATTCAAAACTGATTAAATTAGCTAATTATTAGTTTTATTATAACTTTTCATAGTAATGTCCATTCAATACATCGCTGCATCCAATGGAACCATGGCGACGAGGCATTGTCGTGGTGAATGAGAATCCTACTGCGAAGTCATTTCTTCCAAACTTTTTCCAAGACAAGTGGCAAACGATTGATAGTGTACCACTCCAAAGAAACTGTTTTTCATTCCTATAAAACAATTGTCGCGAAATGACCTGCCCTTCCGAAGAACGACGCTACCATCTTTCTTCCCACGCTTCGACCTCTCTTCACTTTAGTTGGCAACTCCTCAGAAGGAAACACCTTCTGAGCAGACTGTCTTTTGGTTTCGAGATCACAGCAGAATCCAGCTTTCGTCACCCGTAAGTATGTTAAACAGAGCATTTGAGTCACTCCGTTAAATTCTTCAACCATTTCACCGAACCAATCAGCAAGCCGGAGTTTTTGGCCCTCGGTCCAATTACGAGTTATCCACCTGGCACAAAACTTCCTGACCGCTAAATGTTTATGGAGAATTTTGTGCACTACCATACGCCGCACAAAACAGAAATTATTTCAGTCCTCGCCGTAGAAGCCCGACCCTCACGCAGATCATCGGTGAGATTAGTGCGACCTCGTTTAAACTCATTAAACCAGTTGTAAAAAGTGGCACGAGATGGCTTCATCGTGAAATGCCAATCATAGTCTATCATAACTTTCTTGTCGACTTAAATGACATTGACAGTCATAAAAAGTCATTGCACTAAAATTTTCTCGCGTTAAATTCATGATGACATGACAGAGACAATTTTCAGTCTGCCGCCAAATCGTGAAACAAATGACAAAAGAATGATATACTCATTACTCAATAATATTCGAAAGTTTTATAAATTTCAAAATCATACTGAGAAGACTTAAAAGAATAGCGATTACATTATTGCTTACCTTAATTTACTTTTGTTACACCGATACTCACATGTACTACTATGGTAAAATGTCGATTTTGACGGGAATTTGTGCAATAGTGGGCACATGCAGTCACTTGGCATTTTTTTTCTTTCTTCAGATTTTTTTTTGTTCCCCTCCACGGAGATGGCAGGAAAATAAAAAATGCTCTCTTGCATACTCCGCATACTCCAGAAGGGGTCACCCGCTGGGATTTACACAGCACTGAAGGTGCTCAAAATGAAAAATAAAATTTGAATTAATTCGAATTTACGTTAGAATTAGAAGTTGCGACCTGAAGGGCTTCGAGATCTAATGTTAATTGCGTGGGTTCGCCAGTGTGCGCATTTCTCGGTCTAGCGACTTAGATTTCGAATCAAAGACAGGAGCAGTATATGAGACTGAATCTCGAAGTAGAGGATTGGGATGGTTTTCGGCGCGTTTGAAGAACGATTCTGAGAGTGTTTTTTAGGTGCTTGTTGCACTTTAGGTAGTTGAAGATCTCTGTGCAGGTTCGCGTTGCGCACGTACCAAGGTGCGTTTGTGGCCCTGCGGCAGAAGAGATTTTGAACTACCTGCAGTTTGTGCAGGACGGAAGGTTTGGCGTGGGCAAGCAAAGATTGGCGAGGCATATGTCATGACGGGTCTAACGCAGACCTTGTATAGTGTACGTTTGTTTTTGAAGGACATTTAACTTTTTCTACCTAACATACTATAAAGGCAGCCTAAGTAAAAAAGTGCGAGTTTCGTTACTCTATCGATGTGAGATTTGAAAGGAAGCGTCTGGTCTAAAGTGACGCCTAAATATTTGGTAGTGCGCTTCCAGGGGATGGGAATGCCTTGCATTCTAACGTGGAGATTGTCGGCGATACGACGGCGTTTGCAGTCGAAGTAAACCACACAGCTCTTCTCTGGGTTCACATCGATACGCCATTTTTGAAACCATGCACCGAGGGCATTTACAGCTTTTTGGAGTCTGGTGGTGAGACCCGGGATTCTGAGACCTTTGGTGTAGGGAAGTGTCGTCGGCAAAGAGGGCGAGTTCGACGCCTTTCGACGGGACGGGAATATCGTTAATGTACACGGTGTGCAATAGAGGGGCGAGGACTGAGCCTTGAGGGACTCCAGCCTTTAATTGACGGGGCGCGGAAAGCGTGCCTTCGAGTTTAAATCAAAACGTACGGTCTTTGAGAAACGACGCAAGTATTCTAACTAGGCGATCCGGTAAGCCTATTTTGTAGAGTTAATAGACGAGACCGCTATGCCAGACTTTATCGAAAGTCTTATGACTTTACGTCTAAGAAAACTGCAACTGTTTTAAAACGCGGCGGGGGTTGAAGCCGTCGAGTATGTACTCGACGATTCGATGGACTTGCTGAGGGCAGGAATGCTTAGCACGAAAGCTGAACTGATGGGGAATTATAAGAGGATCACCTTCCGTTGGAAACAGATGGTTCCGCATTCGAGAGAGTATGACTCTCTCGAGAAGTACAGACATTGCCTTGAGGAGGCTGATGGGTTTGCAATTAGCCGGGATATTCAGAGGTTTACCCGGCTTGGGAATGCCTATGACTGTCCCTTTTTTCTAAGCTTTTGGAAAGTAGCTGAGGTCAAAACAGGCATTGAAAATAACAGCTAACAAGGTAACAACGCACTAAAGCACCTGTTCAGGCAGGTGCTTAAGTGCATGGTTAGAAATACCATCCGCAGCCGGAGCCTTTTTGGACTTTTGACTTTTAATGAGAAGCGAGATTTCATCATAAGAGACTGTGACGGGGTCGGCGGTGATGGGTAAAGAGTCTCTGCGGAGAACTTCGTCCTCCACCGCCTGGATGTGAGAGGTATTTGCGGGTTGCGTGCTGGGCGAGCATTGAGATGCAACGCTGTCAGCGAAGCATTCGGCTTTCTCTTAGACTTCAAAGGCAGTAGTGCCATCGGGACGAGTGAGAGGAGAGATGTGAGAGGCGGCGTCTACGTACAGCTGGCAACGATGGCATTGCCTTGGGTGTCCGCGACGGTTTGGACGCTCGACGGAGATATTCTAGAGTCCGCAGATTGTGCAAGCCTCTCTGAAGATCTCCCTCGAGTTGGGAGTATTTGCTTAAATAACTAATGCTAATGGAAAACGTTTACCGCGGTTGGAGTGCATCTTGTGCACTGCTTCAGCCGGGAAGCCCTGAGGCTAAAGGTCCTCGCGGGTTTCTTCGTTTGTGAGCTCGAACGGGACGCCCCGTAAAACTGCGCAAATCTTACGCTCCTCCAGGAGGGCGTAGGTGTGGTACGCGATCTGCCTAACTGAAAGCAGCCTAGTGAACGCGTGGAAGTCGTCGTTAGTCGCGACTTGGATTTTAATAGTATCGCCTGCGTTATTCGCCTTGAGATAATTGATTTTGTGCTCTCTGCACAGGTTAGAAACCGCGGAGGAAAAAACCGGGACGGGAACGCAGCGCGACGGTGGCTTCGACAGGACCGACGGAGACGTGGTCACTTCGAGTGACATAAGTGGCGCGGGGGCAGCTGTTGAGGCCACTGGGAAGGGCTCGGGTTTTGAAGACACCGAGGCTTTTTTCGAGCGCTTTTTAGAGCGTTTGGCAACTCTTCAAATGGAGGCTCAGGAGAGCCGGTTACGGTGGCGGCGTCCGATGACGCATAAGACGTGGATTCCGAGTCACTCCCGGGAGCGGTACGCTTACGGCGCGACGTTTGAGATGATGAGAACGACGCGCAGTCCATATCGGTTGGAACGGGAGACGCGGGAGAGCTATAGACCTGAGGGTTCTGGACGTTGGAGGCCTGAGGGGCTGGGGTTGGGGCCTGAGGGGCTGGGGACGCGATTGATGCCTGCAAGGCCTGCGTTAGGATGTCTTTCAGAATGGAGACGCCTGCTGCAGCCGGCGCCTGGGTGAACGCGTTCGCGGAGTTAATAACGCTTAGCGAATTCATTAGGGAGGGGTTGGGACTATTATATGTAAATATAACTATATAAAAGATGCCTAGTTCCTAAAAACCTAGCGAACCTTAACGGCTAACCTCCCTACCAGCGGTAGGGGGGCTGGAGAAAATAACTTAAAACTAACCGTAGCTCGCCGAAGGCCGCTACCTAGAACCCTAAAAAGGAGGACGCAGGTAAAGAGTTGACCGCGTTAGGGTCAACCTTTACCGAAAAAAAAGGACAAATGTATTCGAAAAGATACAAATATGATAAAAATAAATATGAAAATAGAAGAGAAAATATAAAATAGTAGAAGGAAATAATAAATATAATAAAAAGGACTGGATCAGTACGAATTCGTTGTCGCCGTTAAGTATCCTTTGTACTGAAACCAGACTACTTACGATGGGCACTACACAGCACACAGCAAAACTCAATACTGAACAGCATTTTGAAGACTAAGAGGCTTAGTCACAAAGAACACTCACACTTCGATAGCACTCAGAGGGAGTAGAAAAACCTTGAAAACCGTGGCACGGAACCAACACGCTAAACTGTGACGTCAGTAGACTGAGCGCCACAGTATATCGGGAAGGGACCGATCAACGGACAACGGGGTTTTGCACGTCCGTACCGGGCGGCGATCGGAGCGAGACTGCGTTTTGATTGGCATAGCACTGACCCGTTGCTTTATATTGTTTCTGAGGCTTGTCTAGGGGCGCGGGGGGAAACACTTAAAAATTAAAGACTAGCGAGAAAAAATTTGAGGGTGCTCTACCATGGTAGAACGCACGTGCACTATAGCACACTATAGTGTTAATTCATTAGACTATTACTTACTTTATCAATTTCATATCCCTTTTTTTATACGAAATAAACTGAATACGAAAATAAACGATAGAGCCTGGAAACTCTTCATTTGTTTCGCCAGTTTTTAAATTGGAAGTAAGTCAACCAAATAAGTTTTGATTTTATAATATCAAGAAATAAATTATTTCAAATTAAATTTTTGGCTATGCTGCTTCCAGACACGTTGGTATTTGTTTTTTCTCGAACTTTAGGATTGATCAAATAAACAATGAAACCGAATTATGCGAAGTTCTTGTTAATTTCGTTTTTCTCGCTCACAAAGTAGCAATCAATTGTTCGAAGCTTTGCCATCAATATCCTAAATACAAGTTGCAAATTACAAGACAAAGCGTTTTCTCGAATAAATATGCGGATCATCAGATATTTGCGAATTCTTTTTTTTATATTATATATTGTTCACGCCGTTTCTCCACATCGGGAACATTTCATCGCGGGGACGCCGCGTCTGCCCCGCGCGCCCCGCGCCCCACGCATCATTTCAATAAAACAACGAGCGCCGGCGCGCTCGTCAACACATTCTCGCTCCGATCGCCGCCCAGTGCGGACGTGCAAGACCCCGTTCTCCGTTGTTTGGTCCCTTCCCGATACTCCGTGGCGCTCAGTCTACTGACGTCACGGTTTAGCGTGTTGGTTCCGTGCTACGGTTTTCAAGGTTCTTTCTACTCCCTCTGAGTGCTATCGAAGTGCGTATTTTTCTTTGCGACTAAGCCCCTTAGTCTTCAAAGTGCTGTGCTAAGTTGTGTTGTGCTTGTGCTGAGTGCAGTGTTGTGCCCAGCGTAAGTAGTCTGGTTTCAGTGCAAAGGATACTTAACGGTGACAACGAATTTGTACTGAACCAGTCCTTTTTATTTTTATTTATTTCTCTTCTCTATTTTATTTATTTTTCTACTATTTCCATATTTATTTTTATCATATTTGTGTGTTTTCGTGTGTCTTGTCCTTTCTGTTGGTAAAGGTTGACCCTAACGCGGTCAACTCTTTACCTGCGTACCCTTTTTTAGGTTTCTAGGTAGCGGCCTTCGGCGTACTACGGTTAGTTTTTAAGTTATTCTCCCCAGCCCCCCTACCGCTGGTAGGGAGGTTTGCCGCTAGGGTTGCTAGGTTTTTATTTAGGAACTCTAGGCGTTTGTTATTTAATTAGGTGCTAGGTTTGCTAGGGGACCTAGGCATACATTATATATTTATATATTACATATTCAAGCCCTCCAATGGACCTTGTAAACGTTCTTAGGTCGTTCGCCCAGGCGCTCGCGGCGTCCGGTTGCCCCATCCCAGATGACGTACTAACGCAGGCCTTACAGGCTACTATCGCGTCCCCGGCCCCTCAGGCCTCAACCCCGGCCCCTCAGGCCTCAATCCCGGCCCCTCAGGCCTCCGACGTCCAGACCCCTCAGGTCTACAGCTCTCCCGCGTCTCCCGCCTCGTCCGAGATGGACTGCGAATCGGTCGCATCCTCTCACGCGTCGCGTCGTAAGCGTACCGCTCCCGGGAGCGACTCCGAACCCGCGTCTGATACTTCGTCAGATGCCGTCACCTTAACCGGCTCTCCTGAGCCCGCGTTCCAACTTGTCACCAAGCGCTCCAAAAAGCGCTCGAAGAAAGCTTCGGTATCTTCAATACCCGAGCCCTCCCCGGTGTCTTCAACACCAGCCCCCGCGCCGTTAAAATCGCTCGTAGTAACCGCGTCTCCGTCGGTCACATCGAAGCCAGCGACTTGCTGCGCTCCCGTCCCGCCGAAGCCTCAGCTCCCTCCGCCCGTCTTCCTGCGTGAAAAAGCGCGCTGGACCGCGGTTTCAAACTTGTGCAAAGTGCACAAAATTAATTACTTAAAAGCCGCCAACGCTGGCGATACAATCAAGATTCAAGTAGCGACCGTCGACGACTTCCGCGCGTTTACCAGGTTACTCGGATTAAACCAAATCGCGTATCACACCTACGCCCTCCCGGAGGAGCGTAAGATCCGCGCAGTACTACGGGGCGTCCCGTTCGAACTCAGCAACGAAGACATTCTCGAGGACCTTAAGTCTCAGGGTTTCCCGGTCACAGCAGTGCACAAGATGCACTCCAACCGCGGTAGGCGTTTTCCGTTAGCGCTAGTAATCCTGTCCAATACTCCCAACTCGAAGGAGATTTTCAAAGAGGCTCGCACAATCTGCGGACTCTCGAACATCTCCGTCGAGCGTCCCAACCCCCGCGGTCACCCTGGGCAGTGCCACCGCTGCCAGCTATATGGCCACGCAGCGGCTAACTGTTCAGCTCCCCCCAGGTGCGTAAAGTGCCTGGATCCTCACTTCACTAAGGAGTGCACTCGCACTCCCGAATCCACTTCCCCCCCTGCCTGTGTGCTGTGCGGCCAGTCCGGCCACACAGCAAACTACAGGGGTTGCCCGCGCGCTCCGCGCTCCACCACCAAGAGGGTCGCGCCTAAACCGGCGCCGCCACTCACTCCTGCTAACTTCCCGCCGCTGCGCAACCGGGGTCCCCCGGAAGCAAAGCCCGTTCAGCCGACGCCTACTCCGGCTCTATCTTGGAGGCAGCGTCCGGCCGTCCCGCCTGCACCTTCCCGACCCATCCCAGCTCCCGTAGCTCCCGTAGGGCCGCGTCCCGCGTTGTCATCTTCCCCTCAGCCGTCGTTGGCTGAGGACATGAAGACCGTGTTCGACGTCATCCAAAACGTCGACATTAACGAAATTTCCGTACTCGCACGCAAACTGCGAGCCGCCCGCTCTCCTCAAGAGCGTTTATTCGCGTCAGCCGAGCATCACTCGCTCCTAAGTTCGTTGTAAATTCTTTTATTTTTGTAAATTTTAAATAAATAAATTTTAATGTCTAGACCCGTGAATCTCGCGTCCAGTCGTATTAAACCTAAGGGCTTACCCCTAGTATCTTTTAACGCTCGTATCCTTAGCTCTAACCTTCCCGAGATTAAACTGTTCCTTCAGAACAACGACCCAGATCTTTTTCTTCTCCAGGAGACATGGCTCACCCCTAATCGCTCCAGGGGATTCGCGATTCCTAAGTACGCGTTTACACGTAACGATAGGCCTAACTGCGACGGTTTCGGCGGCACTGCTATCTACTACAAAAGAGGATTCCATTGCTGTCCTCTCCCTACCCCTCCTCTCCTTAACATGGAAGCCACCGTGTGTAGATTGGCTATGACTGGTCATCCGACCATCATCATAGGCTCAGTCTACATACCTTGTGGCACCAAACCTATCCGCAGCGACTTTGAGACCATTCTCGCCCTCGGCCGTTCAGTCATTATGTTCGGAGACTTTAACTCCAAACATACTGACTGGACGTGCCTATCAACCAACCAAAGCGGTATAGCTCTCCTCGACATCACCAACTTACTCGACTTAGACGTCGTCTCCCCTATCACTCCCACTCACTATCCCGACAACCCGAACCACTCTCCGGACATCCTCGACTTTGCAATCGTCAAGCATATCAACCTCGACCTCAGGTCTATCGAACCGCTCGATGACCTAGGTTCTGACCACCGCCCCGTCTCCCTCGTGCTAGGACCGCCTAACGTTAACGTCACTTCTCCTAAGACCTTTACCGACTGGAAAGGGTTTAAAAATACGATAGTTTCTGCCTTAGAGGCCCCAAACTCTCCGCTCGCGATCTCGCCCGATCAATTAGATAGCCCGGATAAAATAGACTCGTTAGTAAATTCTCTCACTGATGCTATCAACTCAGCCATCAGTGTAAACGAAAAGGTTGCTAAGAAAGGCAAACCCACGCTTCCCTTAGCCATTAGCAATCTTATTAAAGCTAAGAACGCGGCTCTCCGGAGAGCCAAGAAATATCCCACGCCCGCCTACAGAACAGCTGCGAATCAGCTACAACGCAAAGTTAGATCTCGCCTCGCGGAACTCCGAGACGCCCAGATGAACGATCTCATGGCGAATATCTCCCCGTCCCACCAAGCGTATTATCGAATGGCCCGAGCCTTACGCGTAGACGCCGCCTCTCACGTCCCTCCTCTCACTCGTCCCGATGGCTCTATCGCCTTCGAAGACGAAGAGAAAGCCGAATGCTTCGCTGACAGCGTTGCGTCTCAATGCTCGCCCAGCACGCAACCCGCGAATCCCAATCACATCAAAGCGGTGGAGGCCGAAGTCCTCCGTAGAAACTCTCTCCCCATCACCGCCGAGCCCGTCACAGTCTCTAATGATGAAATCTCGCTTCACATCAAAAGTCAAAAGTCCAGAAAGGCTCCGGGTGCGGATGGTATTTCCAACCACGCACTTAAGCACCTGCCTCAACAGGTGCTTACCTTGTTAGCTATCATTTTCAATGCCTGCTTCGACCTTAGCTACTTTCCAAAAGCTTGGAAAGAAGCGACAGTCATAGGCATACCCAAGCCGGGTAAACCTCTCAATGTCCCGGCTAATCACAGACCCATCAGCCTCCTCAAGGCAATGTCTAAACTTCTCGAGAGAGTCATACTCTCTCGAATGCGGAACCATCTGTTTCCAACGGACGGCGATCCTCTCATTATTCCCCACCAGTTCGGCTTTCGCGCTAAGCACTCCTGCCCTCAGCAAGTCCATCGAATCGTCGAGTACATACTCGACGGCTTCTATCCGAAACGAAAGAAAACGATCGCAGTTTTCTTTGACGTAGCCAAGGCTTTCGACAAAGTCTGGCACAGCGGTCTCGTTTATAAACTCTATAAAATAGGCTTACCGGCTCGCCTAGTTAGAATACTTGCGTCGTTTCTTAAAGACCACACGTTTCGTTTCAAACATGAAGGCACGCTCTCCGCGCCTCGTTCCATAAAGTCTGGAGTCCCTCAAGGCTCAGTCCTCGCCCCTCTTTTGTATACCGTATACACTAACGACATTCCCATTCCAGCTAAAGTCGTCGAACTCGCTCTCTTTGCCGACGACACTGCCCTTTACACCAAAGGCCGCAGAGCCTCGGGTCTCGTCACCAGACTTCAAAAGGCTATTAACACCCTCGGTGCTTGGTTTAAAAAATGGCGTATCGATGTGAACCCAGAGAAGAGCTCTGCGGTTTACTTCGACTACAGACGCAGTCGTATCCCCGACAATCTCCAATTGAGAATGCAAGGCACTCCCATCCCCTGGAAGCGCAGTACCAAATATTTAGGCGTCATATTAGACCAGACGCTTTCATTCAATCCTCACGTCGATAGAGTAACGAAACTCGCACGTTTTTACCTAGGCCGGCTTTACAGTATGTTAGGTAGAAAAAGTAAAATGTCCTTCAGAAACAAACGTACGCTTTATAAGGTCTGCGTTAGACCAGTCATGTCATATGCTTCGCCAGTCTTTGCTCACGCCAAACCCTCCGTCCTGCACAAACTGCAGGTAGTTCAAAACCTCTTCTGCCGCAGGGCCACAAACGCACCTTGGTACGTGCGCAACGCGGACCTACACAGAGATCTTGAACTGCCTACAGTACAACAGTATCTAAAAACACTCTCAGAATCGTTCTTCAAACGCGCCGAATCCCATCCCAATCCTCTTGTTCGAAAATCAGTCTCATATACTGCTCCTGTCCTAGATTCGGCATACAAAATCGCTAGACCGAGAAACGCGCACACAAGCGAACGTTCGAAGATAACCGTAGATCTCGAGGCCCTTCAGGCCGCTAATTCTAATTCTAACGTAAATTCTAATTCTAACGTAAATCCGAATTAATGCAAATTTAATTTTTCAATTTTTAATGTTTTCATTATTTACTTTTCATTTTTAATGTTTTTATTTTACTTTTAATTTTTGAGCACCTTCAGTGCTATGTAAATCCCAGCGGGTGACCCCTTAAGGGCCCCGCTAGCGCGGCCTCTTTCTCCAATTGGCCGTCGCTCAGATGAAGGCTGAGTGGCAAAAATGCACGAGCCGACAGGGGGTTTTTAGTGGGTATGGTTCTGGTAGGCGTCGGGACGAGTCCCACATAACTTTGGAATCGCGCCAGAGTATGCGTCAGAGCATTTTTATCCTCCTGCCCTTCCCGCGGAGGGGAACAAAAAAAAAAAAAAAAACCCGCTCGTCTTTCGTGCTTTAACAAAGCTCCTCACCGATAAGCAATATGCTTATCACACTTATGCTCTGTCAGAAGAGCGTAAGATCAGAGCGGTACTCAGGGGAGTCCCGTTCGAATTATCGAACGAGGCTATCCTGGAGGATCTGCAGTCCCAAGGCTTCCTGGCACTCGCGGTGCATAAAATGCACAGCAAGTACGGGAAGCGTCACCTTCTCGCTTTGGTGGTTCTCGCCAACGTCCCCAAGTCCAGGGAGATCCTGAAAGGGGTTAGCACTATATGCGGCTTCTCTGGGATCTCGATCGAGGCGCCTCATCGCCACGGTCATCCCGGCCAGTGCAATCGGTGCCAGTTGTACGGGCATGCGGCGGCCAACTGCGCCGCCCCACCCAGGTGCGTCAAGTGCCTTCACTAAGGAATGCAATCGCACTCCTGAAACTCCCTCTTCTCCCGATTGCGTGCTTTGTGGCCAGTCCGGCCACACCGCAAATTACAGGGGCTGCACCCCGTTGTATGCGTTCCAATTCCAAGAGGGCGGCACCCAAACAGGCCCCGCCCCTTTCTCAGGAAAACTTTCCGCCGCTGCGTGGTCGGGTTCCTCCGGCTGCAAAGCCTACACAGTCCAGGCCTGCTCCAGAAAACTGGAGGCTGCACCCCGCATCGAATCCCATCCTGGCTCCTCGCCCATACAAACCCACTCCTCAATCCTCCGTAGCAGACGATATGCGTATAGTATGCGTATTGAGCATAGTTCCCTTCTCAATTCATTATAGGTTCATTTAAATGAATTGATCCCTAAGTCAAGCTTCGGCCAACCTCTGCGCAGCCCCGGCTTCACCGGAGGCTGCCCAGAACGGCCACCAACTCATGTCCCTTTGAGCACCTTCAGTGCAACTTTCACTAGAGGTGGAAGACCCGCTTAATTTGCCCAAAGAAGTGAAAATTAATTTAATACCTAAAAATATTAAGAATAAATTGAAAATACATTTTTTGAATTAACTTGAGTATTAAATACATTTTCATAACATGTACAAAACAAACTAAACAAATAACAAACAGATAAAAACAAAAAAAAAATTATAATAATTAAAAAAAAAAGCGTAGCAATTCTACAAGCGTTACAATACATTCAACACCCATAGATAGTCAAAAAAAAAACAAGTTTGACCTACGCACACGCGTGCAAATACACAGAAACTCGATCGCAATTGCACAAAACCAGTTTTTAACTTGTAAAAAAATATTTAGTAAGAACTCGTGAACTTGTTTGTTCAAGATATTAAGTATGTTTTTTATAAAACAATTATCTACCGACGATGTCCGTTTATAAGTGATGTACGATAAAACTTTATTAAGTTTATGTTACATTGTTTTAAGCATAGAAATAAGTATTTGTTTTGTATAATGAATTTATTATTATTAAAGATTAAAGATTGTATTGTAATTGTGATCCCCTTCCATTAAATTAACTACATTATTAGCTCTTGTGTGTGACCCGATAAACGAAAGGAATTGTAGCGGTGTACCCTATTCAAAATAAACGTGTATTTAACAAATCGCATTTATTTATTTCTCCAGGTCGCTGCGCAATCATATATAAATTTGTTTACCACGAAATATTAACGGAAAATTAGTGTCAACAGATTATCTTAGTAAGCAGTTTATGGAAAATAACATGTACCAAAAATCTTAACTGTAAAAGCGTCATACTTGGTAACGGTCCAAAAAGAATAAATACATTGATTTCGTTTCAAAATATTTATGTTACTCTTGATTCCATAACTTTAATAAATATATATATGCTGCTTGGAAATGGTTTTTTTTTTTCTTTTAAATTTCATACTGCAACCTTTTGTGATTTGAGCCTCATACGTAAATAAAGCGGTCGTGCGTTGAAGTAAATCTTCCTTTTGTCGATTCTGCGGGCTCTCGACTCTGTTTGTTTCAAGCTTCAGAAAAGAATGTCTTTTTAATGACTCCTTACTCATCACTGAATTTATATAGGCTTTTGTTTTGGTCTGGGCTTTAAGAGTGTGCAGTTATTTATTTCGTTGTATGTAATGGATTCATTAGAACTTTGGATAGACGCCAGAATTGAATTCAAGGAACACAAAACGGTAACCGTAAGACACATACCGATTTGTCAAAGAAGATGTCTTCTTTTATTGCAAATTACAGTTGCGTTGTTTGCGGATAAGATATCTGATGGAAAGTGATGATAAATACAAGGATATAACACGACTATCCAAGAAGTGCCATTTTGCTTTTTTCTAGAAAGTTCCATGATAAGAAAAATGTATATAATTAGTCCTTGAAGGATGGATTGAAGGATCTTTTGATTAATTATGCTTTTCTTTAAAACGGTTTTAACCTTCATACTGATATTAAAAAGCAGAAAAAATTTCTAGGATTCTCTTTTTTTACGCTTTGACGTCTGAAGTCCGTAATCAATCATCATTAAGTTTTATTGGCATGGGCTTACCCGGAAAACAGTACAATTCCTGAGAGAAAATTTTGTTATTTAAAAAAAGTATTATAATTTAATTCTCATCCGACCATCTTTTTATATTAGTTTTATAAAACTAACCAACTATACATGAATCATACTTCTGACTTCACTCATCAACACTTAGTCCCAATGAGTTTCGAGATTGGGATTTTACACGTCATACGAAGGGAAATTCCTAATACGAACATGTTGACTTAATGGCACCGGGACAATAAGCCCAAATAATGTGTCATCATTTTTTTACATTTGCGATTGTCGGGCATTTCGCACAATCACCAGATTTTAAAATGGCATGGACTTAAAAATCATTGCAATCATTCAATGTGCATAATTTCTTCGGGACATTTGTGAGTTTTGTTTGTGTTCCTGAATACCAATTTTGTAAAATGTGTTTGTCAACTTAAGATTTTTTTTATTAAAAGTTTTTTATATGTTACGAAATGAGCTGAAATTAAACCTGTTGTACGAGCCACTCGTACACTTATATTATTTTGCTATCAAAGCATTTTTGTTCTTGAGTTCTGTTTAAATGCATTAGGTTATAAGTTAGTTGCATTAAAGAAATACTACGTGCGGGACGTGTTTCTATTTGACATCCTGACATTATGTACTAGTTAAGTTGTGGCTGGTACATGTTTTGGTCCTTCGCCTATGTACCTCGCGCATTTTATGGATTGCAGTTTATTTTCACATATTTTTGACAGTGCATTAATCAGTGACAGTGAGGTTTTATCAATTCGTGACAGTTTTTTTTAACATTTTTTTTGACAGTGCATTCGCAAACCTTGGTGATATCTAATATTTTGTGACACTTTAATTGCATTATTCAGTGACAGTGAGGTTTTATCAATTTGTGACAGTTATTTTAACATTTTTTTTTGACAGTGCATTTGCAAAACTTCTGAAGTGATATCGTATATTTTTGTGACAGTTTAATTACATTATGTGGCAGCCATGTTTGATTGACTTTGTATGTACATCTACCTGCCTGGTGTAACCTTTTGACAGTCTTCTGCTGGTAGTGGTACCCTGGTGGACACACCACTGTTCCTTGACAACAGCAACTACGGCCATCGGTATATCTTGGTTGCAATTAGCCAAGTACCGGCTGACATTCTGCATCTACGACTTACAAGTAAGATCGTTTCATTTTACTTAAATTGACAATGGAGGCTATTATTCTGCGTCAAAAGCAACTCATTGAATCTATTGAACAAATTAACATTAACTTTAAAAAGGATCCTGCACGTAGAAAAACACCGGAATATATAGCAAAGAAACTACAAACACTTGACAAACTATTTGACGATTTTTTATTTAATCATGAGCAATTGCAATCATATTCTGACAAATCACATGAATATTTCGTGAAAAATATGTATGGTCAATTGAAAGACTTTTATGACATTACTAGGGATATGATCTCTAATTTTTCTATTTCCGGAGAAGGAAGTAGTAAACCTGATCGCGGTTTACAAGCTGACCCAAAAGTGTTAGATCTCATACGACAGCAACAAACTAACTTTCGTGCCTTTCAAAGGATGGTATCGAACTGCAATGTAGGTGAAATTTTTGACAAGTGGGAGGTAGAAGATAAACTACGAAACTTACAATCCCGTTGGAGTAACATTGACAGCATTCATTGGCAAATTGACAACATCTTAGAGGGCTCAGATGAGATTTATGAAGAACAGTATACGCATTATGAATCTATGTTTGAAGAAGTTAAGAAATCCTTGAATAAAAAGTTATTGTCTTCAACACATTTGCAGCAATCAACTCCGCAATTAGATCTACCAATTTTTTCTGGAAACTATACGCAATGGCCTACGTTTCTTGACTTATACCGGGAATCTATTCACAATAATAACAATCTATCTAAATCACAAAAAATGCAACATTTAAAAAGTAAACTCAGAGGAGAGGCTGAAAAACTCGTTCAGCATTTACATATTTCTTCTGAAAATTATGACACAGCATGGAACATAATTAATCAACGCTATAACAACACACAACTTTTATAAACGAAACAGATAGAAATATTTCTCAATCAACCAAATATTAATAGGCAGACATCATTCGAATTAAAAACACTTCATGACATCAGCACTGAATGTATTAATGCAGTAAAGAACTTGGGGGTGGATACTTCTACATGGGGTCCCCTACTTGTTCATCTTATTTCGAAGAAATTCGACCCTGACACTTTACGTGATTTTCAAGAGGCTAGACATAATCCTCGAGAATTACCGGCATTTGAAGAAGTTTTATCATTTTTGGAGACTAAATTTACAGCACTTGAACCCTTAAACAGAAAAGTAGAGTCATCAATTACCAAATTGAATTACACGAAACCTACAACATCAAATTATATTCCCACGAGAAGAGAATTTAATAAAGGCTAAAATAATCCTAAACAGAATAACAACCGAGCATATCACACCAGTATCAATTCCACAAAATGTCCTGTATGCAGTTTTAGTCATGCACTCTTCCAGTGCAAGAAGTTCGGAAATATGACACTTCATGAGAAAAAAAATGTTCTATCAAAGAACAAAGTTTGCAACAATTGCCTTTATGTGCATGAACTTAACGTATACAATTCCACTAAGCGGTGCAAAATATGTAACCAAGCACATAATACTATGATACATGATATTTTTGTTTCAAGCAACCATTCCCACACTTCAACTCGTCAACAACAGCAGTTACCGAGAAATGTTAGCCACGTGCAAAATTATGATGACGAGATACTATTGACAACTGTGATAATACAAGTAAAAGCAAGTGATGGTACATACCTAACTATGAGAGGACTACTGGATCAAGGTTCTCAATCTACATTAATTACAGAAAATGCAGTACAAAGATTGACATTGCAAAGGCAGCAGTTTTATGCATCAATATCAGGCAAAGGTACTTTATCAAATAAAATAAGAGGAAAGGTTCAGCTTATTTGCAAATCAATAAATGACAACTTTGAATTTAGTACGGATGCTTTGATTTTGCCAAAGGTTATAAATAATCTACCCAGCAACTCGTTTGAAAAGAAAAAATATGTACATTTACAAAATATTCAGTTAGCAGATCCTGATTTCAACATTTCTAGCCAAATTGACATTTTATTTGATGCAAAAGTTTATTCTGACATTTTAATGGATGGGGTTTTAAAAGGTCTACCACATCAACCCATCGCACAACAAACTAAACTAGGCTGGATCTTATCAGGAAACGTTACAAGAACATTTAATTGCCATGTGGTTTTTAATAATCATGATGACATTAGAAGATTTTGGGAATTGGAGGATTTGCAAGAAAATGAGAGTAATAAATTGACAGAAAGTGAGCAATATTGTGAGAACTATTATATTTCTACAACTAAAAGATTGTCTTATGGAAAATACGAAGTACGTTTGCCCATGAAGCTGAACTTTAAAGAACATCTCGGTACTTCTAAACAAAAAGCAGTTGCCCAATTTACGTCGTTAGAACAGAAATTTCGCAAAAATGAACAGTTACAACGCGACTACAGTCAATTTATGGAAGAATATATAGAGCTGGAACAAATGAAGGAATGTGACAAGTACTCGGACGAAATAAGATGTTATCTACCTCATCATGACGTATACAAAAAGGACACTACAACCACGAAATTAAGAGTTGTATTTAACGCTTCCTCAAAAACCTCTAGTGGCTATAGCTTAAATGATTTAATGGAATCTGGACCTAAATTACAGCAGGATATTCAAGAATTATTAATTCAATGGCGTTCATTCAAATACGTTTACTCAGCCGATTGTGAAAAAATGTACAGGATGATATTATTGCATAGTGACGATCAAAATCTACAACAAATTGTTTGGAGACAGAATAGTGAGGACATTTTACGCGAATACAAGCTATGTACACTTACTTATGGGATGAGGGCAGCCCCATACTTAGCTATGCGAACAATGAAGCAGTTAGCAATTGATGAAGCAGCAAATTTTCCATTAGCAGCCAAGATATTAGAGAATAACAGTTATGTAGATGATTTATTATCAGGAAGTAATAGTATAGAAGAAGCGAAGCAGGCAACAAAGCAACTAATAAGCATGTTTGAAAAGGCTGGATTTAATTTAAGAAAATGGTGCAGTAATACTCCCGAATTGCTAAAAGATTTAAATCAAGATCAAATTGATCCCGCATTCATCAATTTCAGGTATGCAAACTCTACAAAAACTTTGGGGCTAAGATGGAACGCTAAAGAGGATTTTTTTCAGTTTCAAAATGAAATTGAGTTTGATTTGAACAAAGAATGCATGACAAAAAGGGAAATGTTATCTCAGATTTCCAAAATATATGATCCACTTGGATGGCTATCCCCATTGACAATCAAAGCCAAGTTAATATTTCAACGTGTGTGGTCCACAGGTATTGACTGGGATCACAACATACCTGGTTTATTACAAAAAGAGATTACTGACATATTAAAAGACCTAAAAAATATTGATATGGTAAAAATACCCCGATGGTTGGGATCCTCTGACAAAACTATCGAGCTACACGGTTTTGCAGATTCATCGGAAAAAGCCTACGCATGTAGCGTGTACTTAAAAACTAAAAATGAAAGCGGACAGACTACGATAAAATTAATTGCAGCAAAAACAAAGTTGGCACCTGTAAACAAAACATTGACTTTACCAAGGTTAGAATTATGCGCAGCTGATTTACTAGCAAAATTAATGAATAAAATAGTACTTGCACTTAAAATCGACAGAGTCAATATTTATGGGTGGACTGACTCAATGATCACTCTAGGTTGGATTGTAGGAGAAGAAACAAAATGGAAAACGTTTGTTGCAAATAGAGTAAAATTCATAAAAGTATTATCCCAGCATCTTGTTGGCAGCATACGCGTCCCGAAGACAACGCAGCAGACTGCGCCACCAGAGGGTTAACATCACAACAATTACAACATTTTTCCATTTGGTGGGAAGGGCCAGAATGGCTTAAGTATGACATACAAAAACAATCAATTGAAATCCAGCAACCTGAAATAGAAACAAAAAGGTGTTTGCAACAAAGTAACATAGTACAAACAAACGCACCAAAGTTACTCATCGAGCTATTAAATAAACATAGCACATTGACACGCGCTGTGAGAGTACTATGTCGGGTGTTGCGTTTCATAAACAACTTACGCTATAAGCGTACTGCCAATAAAAGTAATTATTTAACGACAACAGAGATTAAGCAAGCTCGACGATCATTCATAAAAGCAATTCAATTAGATTATTTTAGTGAAGACATTTCAAAATTAAAACGAGAAAATAAGATTAGTTGTAAAAGTAACATTCACACCCTAAATCCATTTCTTGACAAGCATGATATTTTGAGAGTTGGCGGAAGATTGCAGAACGCAGATATGACATATGATTGCAAGAATCCAATACCACATAACTCAGTTTTGACAAATTCATTAATACAAGAAGCTCACAAAATGACCTTGCATGGTGGACCATCATTGACATTAACATACCTACGCACTAACTATTGGATAGTCGGAGGAATGAGAGTTGTGAAAAGAGAAATAAGACAGTGTGTAACATGTCGCAGGTTCAGTTCAGAAAAACATACTCAGCAAATGGCCAACTTACCGAAATCCAGAGTAACACCCTCAAAGCCGTTTACGCACACAGGTATAGATTTTACTGGATATGTTGACATTAAAGCGAATAGTGGCAGAGGAATTAAAGTGACAAAAGGCTATATTGCTGTGTTTGTTTGTTTTAGTACTAAGGCCATCCATCTAGAATTGGTATCCGACTTGTCGACTCAGTCATTTTTAGCAGCCTTTAAACGCATGTGTTCGAGGAGAGGCCTTCCGAAGCATGTGTATACAGATAACGGTACTAATTTTGTCGGTGCGAGTAAAGTTTTGAGAAGAGAATATTTGAAAGCTATCAAGAACAATGAATTTTTAGATGACATGAGTAATTTGGGAGTGACATGGCATTTTAACGCACCACTGTGGCCTAGCGCAGGTGGACTGTGGGAAGCTGCTGTGAAAAGTGTTAAACATCATCTGAAACGTATTATTGGCGAACAGAAATTAACCTACGAAGAGTTTTACACTTTATTGACTCAAATAGAGGCCTGTCTTAATTCACGACCTTTATATAGGATGACAGAAAATATAGAAGACGGTTAATTGACGCCAGGGCATTTTCTGATTGGCAGCCCATTACTATCACAGCCTTTGACGACTACCGATGAAAATATTAATTTGACAACTCGGTGGCGACTTATTGAGAAAATGCAAAAATCTTTTTGGAAGAAATGGTCTACTGAATACTTACAAAAATTACACGCTAGATATAAATGGAATCACCCTACAGAAAACCTAAAAATAAATGACATTGTGCTCGTAAATGATGAAAACTTACCTCCCTCTAAATGGTCTTTAGCAAAAGTTTACGAATTACACCCAGGCCGAGATGGCCATGTCAGAGTGGTTACCCTGAAAACTTCAACCAGTTTTACCAAACGACCTGTAATAAAACTAACCCCTTTGCCTATTGAAAATAACCAACCATTGTCAGTACCAGATAACGTTGACACCATCCCTACCAAAAATCGAAGACGTGGAAATAAAAGACCGAGTTATATCACATTAACACTGCTTTTATTATTTGCATTCATAGCACCTTCATCTCAGAGAACAACCATTTCTACTTTACCTAAAAAAAGCACTCTTTACTTTGACAAAATAGCAGACCTAAGCATTATTCAAGACGAATGGAAAATTGTTTTATATTATAACATGACAACCTACTGGGAAAGCATTGACAACATTAAATTCTACATTGCACATTTGAAAGAATTTAGTCACAAGGAGAAAAAGTATACGCCTATAATTACTCAACTGGAGCATGAATTGTCAGAACTACAGTATTACAATGACATTATGAAGTTATCAAACAAACCATTGCCACGATCTAAACGAGGATTAATAAATGGTATTGGACGGTTGGGGAATTTTTGTTTGGCGTTTTGGATGACACTTTTGCAGAGAAATATGAAATTGACATAGAAACTATAAAAAAAAATGAAAATCATCTGTTAAAAATGCTCAACAACCAAACTACTATATTGGAAGCCGAGAATAATATAGTGAAAAGAAATGAAGCTATTATGATAAAACAATTTACATTTATTAACGAACACCTCAAAAACGTATCTCACCAGATTGACACACTGAATAGAATTATTCACAATTTCGACATAATTACAACCGCATTTTCTGCTAACATAATTTTGACAAACCTAAGAAGAATACAAAATACCCTAATTGACACCATCACTGACATTTATCAAGGAAAAATTGACACTTACTTATTGTCACCGAATCAACTGCAAAATCAATTTAACTTAATTGCAAGTAAAATCCATGAAGAACTGAAAATACCTGTAGACGACGTCAGAGATTTATATCACTTACTCAGAATACATGCCCGCATCACAGATAAGTTCCTGATTATGGAAGTAAAATTACCATTGCTCTTAAGGGATAACTTTGAAGTTGACAAGATTATAACATTACCGTGGATAAATGGAGAAAAATCTGTATATAATGTACCTGCTACAAATTACATAGCATTTAACATAAGAAAGGATATTTTTATGAAATTAACAGACGAAGATATTCAAAAGTGTTTAAACTTCAATCAAAATAAATTACTTTGTTATGCTAATCATCCAATCTACAACATAAACATACAGAAGTCTATTTGTAACAGTCAATTAAATAAAGAAAAGAACAATAACAATCAGCGCTATTGTCGGTCGACAATCAAACCATGCCGCGACACCTGGCGTAAGTTACACCGGTACGGAGGCGACGCTGGCGGTGGCGAATGGCTCTTCTCGTGTTGCCAGGAATGCACTGTGCGCATTTTGTGTATGCATGAGTTATCTACTGAGCAATTAAAAGGAAACGGAGTAGTCAACGTGGCGCCTGGATGCATGGTAAAAGGCGATACGTTTACAATTTATCCAGAGTATGATTATGAAAACCGGATTTCTTTACAAACTAATATTGACAAACCGTATCAGATGCAGTCTAGATCTATTCTGGACGAGATTGTAAACTCCTCCGTATCTAACAACGTAGTAAATAATATTGAAGACCATCAAGAAATGTTTCACACTATAAATGAACAAATCAACTTACTCAAGTCTCAAGATTTACAAATGATTCAAAACAAAGAATCTCATAATATTACAATGTACGCTATTTTGGGTATAATCATAGCAGTTGGGATCGCGTATGTCGTGTACCGTATAAGAGGTCAGTGGCGGCGCTGTGCAGCGTGGGCAGAGCGGCGCGCCGGCGGAAGCGACAGCGGCGGTGCTGTCGATAGAGCCACCTCGCCGACCTTCACCCGAACAGTGCATTTTGACAATTTGCCTATGCCATGAGAAATGACCTTTGTGTGTGGTGCAGTGGATTGAATGTGTTTTTATTTTTATTAAAATATATTGTAGACCATATAATGTTTACATTTCATTCTCATTTATTTTATTAATTTACATTACATTTTTTTATTACGTGATTTGTAATGAATTTGAATTTACACTGTTTATTGTAATTTTTTGTACTTTTTGACAGTGGCAGTATGTACGAGCCACTCGTACATTTATATTATTTTGCTATCAAAGGATTTTTGTTCTTGAGTTCTGTTTAAATGCATTAGGTTATAAGTTAGTTGCATTAAAGAAATACTACGTGCGGGACGTGTTTCTATTTGACATCCTGACATTATGTACTAGTTAAGTTGTGGCTGGTACACCTGTTAAGATGAAAACAATAACAAAATTCGTTACTTTCTTACTTTTCATAATCTTCTACTGTTTGCGTAACTACGAGTATCTCAATAGACTCTGAACTCGAGAGAGCTAACTTTACATTACATTGCTTGTCGAATACTTTCTGTTATTTTTTCATTTTTGGACGATTTCCACTCTAGAGCGTTATGAGTTTTGTACACATGCTTAATGCGTATATTATTTCAAAATAATCCCAATGGCATAAAATTGTAAACTCAGCTGCAAAATAAAATACAAAAAGTGTTTACCGTAATTTTAGGTCAAAAACATACTTCATGCGTTTAAAATTAAACTTTGCTTGATTAAAGGCCAGTCATAAACATTAGGTACAGAATATACACCGTATTGTACAATTTTAAATCAGTTTAATTTACTTAAAGCTTCAAATACATATGTCCTAAGAAGACATTACCTTTTACACTTATGAACAAAATGACATTTGCTGCAGTTTTATTGTTTAAACACTGCTTAGAGGTAGGACCTAGGAAAAACATAAGCAGAGTTGTTACTTAGATTTAATTCCATACAAACTTAAACTTTTTAGAACTTGAAGTTCACTTGTAACCTGCAGAAAGTTAAACTCAAAAAAATAAGCTTTGCCATTTGCAAGATTTGTTACAAGTATTTTGATATGAAGTTATAACTATGAACTTTGTTGATGGGAATAAAATATTATTTTAGTCTTTTTAACCTAATTATATGATACATCTATTCTATCACAGTTAAAAACCGAAGGTTTACGGGAGTGAACTTGCTTTCCATTATGAACCTTATTTATTTGGTAAATACATTAGCAAAATCATATGAAAACTTGTGCCATTAAGCTTTCTTGTGTCGGAAACCAAGCAATAAATGCAGTTATAGCACCACTGTGATACATTCTCGCTCCGATCGCCGCCCGGTACGGACGGTTCACTAGGTTTAGTTTAGGGAACTCTAGGCATCTTTTTTATGCTTAAATATGCATTCCTTAGTATTCATACCAACCCCTCCCATGGATTCGCAAAGCGTAATTAACTTCGCAAAAGCGTTCGCCCAGGCGCTAGCCGCGTCGTGCGTCTCAATCTCTGACGAGGTATTCACGCAGGCCTTATCTGCGCTGAACGCGTCACCGGCCCCTCAGGCCCCAACCCCAGCCCCTCAGGCCACCAACTCCCAGACACCTCAGGTCTTTACCAGCCCTCCCGCGTCTCCCGTTCCATCCGATATGGACTGCACTTCGGTCACGTCATCTCGCGCGGCGAAGGCGTACCGCTCCCGGGAGCGACTCCGATTCCGACTCCGCGTCCGAACCGTCATCGCGCGCCGCTACTTTAATCTGTTCTCCTGAGCCTGCGTTTCAATTAGTTGCCAAACGCTCTAAGAAGCGTTCAAAGAAAGCAACGGTGTCTTCAACAACTGAGCCCACCCCGGTGTCTTGAACACCCGCCCCCGCGCCGTTAATGTCACTACAAGTGACCACGACTACGTCGGCTCAGTCCAAACCAGCAACGCGCTGCGCTCCCGTCCCACCTAAGCCTCAGCTTCCTCCGCCCGTTTTCCTCCGCAAGAAAGCGCGCTGGACCGCGGTTTCTAATTTGTGCAAGGAGCACAAAATCAATTATCTCAAGGCGAATAACGCAGGCGGTACTATTAAAATCCAAGTCGCGACTATCGACGACTTCCGCGTGTTTATTCGTTTACTCTCGCTTAAACAAATTGCGTACCATACTTACGCCCTCCCAGAGGAGCGTAAGATCCGCGCAGTATTACGGGGCGTCCCGTTTGAGCTTGAAAACGATAAAATCTTCGAGGACCTTAAGTCCCAGGGTTTCCCGGCTGAAGCAGTGCACAAGATGCACTCCAACCGCGGTAGGCGTTTTCCGTTAGCATAATCTGCGATCTGTAGAGCGTCCCAATACTCGCGGGCACCCCGGGCAATGCCACCGCTGCCAGCTGTACGGCCACGCAGCGGCTAATTGCTCAGCCCCTTCCAGATGCGTTACGTTCCTAGATCCCCATATAACGAAGGAGTACAATCCCACTCCCGACTCCACTTCCCCCCCTGCTTGTGCGCTGTGCGGCCAGTCTGGCCACACTAACAACAGGGGTTGTCCGCGCGCTTCGCGCTCCGCTTCAAAGCAGGTCACGCCTAAACCGGCGCCGCCGCTCTCCCTGCCAACTTTCCGCCGCTGCGCAACCGGGGTCCCCTGGAATCAAAGCCCGTGCAGCCGACACCTTCTCCGGCTATGTCCTGGAGACAGCGTCCGGCCGCTCCAGCTGCACCTTCCCGTCATATCCCAGCTCCCGTAGCTCCCGTAGGCCCGCGTCCCGCTCCTTCGTCTCCACCTCAGTCGTCGTTGGCTGAAGACATGAAGACCGTGTTTGACGTCATTCAAAACGTCGACATTAAGGAAATCTCCGTACTCGCACGCAATTTGCGAGCCGCCCGCTCTCCTAAAGAGCGTCTATTTGCGTTAGCCGAGCATCACTTGCTACTAAGCTCTTTATAAATTCAATCTTTCGTATTAACTTAATAAATAATTATAATGTCTAGACCCGCAAATTCCGCGACCTGTCGTATCAAACCCAAGGGCTTATACCTAGTTTCCTTTAACGTTCGTAGCCTTAATACTAAACTTTCTGAGCTCAAACTCTTCCTTCAGAACAACGAGCCAGACTTATTGCTTCTCCAAGAGACGTGGCTCACTCCTTACTGCACCAGGGGATTTGCTATTCCTAAACACGCGTTCACTCGTAACGATAGGCCCAACTCCGAGAGTTACGGTGGCACAACTATTTACTACAAAAGAGGTTTCCATTGCGTTCCTGTCCCTACCCCTCCTCTCCTCAACATGGAAGCCACTGTGTGTAGATTGGCTATTGACTGGTCATCTGACTATCATCATAGCTTCAATCTACATACCTAGTGGCACCAGACCAACCCGCAGTGACTTTGAGGCCAGTCTTGCCCTCGGCCATTCAGTCATTATGTTCGGAGACTTTAACTCCAAACATACTGACTGGACGTGCCTATCAACCAACACCAGCGGTATTGCTCTCCTCGACATGACAAACTCACTCGACTTAGATGTCATCTCTCCCATCACTCCCACTGACTATCCCGATAACCCAAACCACTCTCCTGACATCCTCGATTTTGCAATTGTCAAGCGAATCAACCTCGACCTCAGGTCTATCGAACCGCTCGATGACCTAGAATGCGGAATCGAATGCGGAACCATCTGTTTCCAACGGATGGCGATCCTCTCATTATTCCCCATCAGTTCGGTTTTCGCGCTAAGCACTCCTGCCTTCAGCACGTCCATCGAATCGTCGAGTACATACTGGACGGTTTCTATCCGCGTCGTTATAAAACAGTCGTGGTTTTCTTTGACAAGGCTTTCGATAAAGTCTGGCACAGCGGTCTTTGCCCACGCCAAACCCTCCGTCCTGCACAAACTGCAGGTAGTTCAAAATCTCTTTTGTCGCAGGGCCACACACGCACCGTGATACGTGCGTAACCTGAACTTGCACAGAGATCTTGAACTGTCCACAGTACAACAACACCTCAAAACACTCTCTGAAGCGTTCTTCAAACGCTCCAAAATCCATCTCAATCCTCTAGTTTGTGATTCAGTCTCATATACTACTCCTGTCTTAGATTCGAAGTTCAAAATCGCTAGGCCTAGGAATGCGCAAGCGTACTCTTCCACCAAACTGTCAGATGATCTCGAAGCCCTTCTGGCCACAAATTCTAATTCTAACGTAAATTCTAATTCTAACGTAAATCCTTATTCTAACTTTAATCCGAATTAATTCAATTTTATTTTGCAATTTTTATTTTTTTTTTTCAATTAATTACTTTTCATTTTGAGCACCTTCAGTGTAATCCCAGCGGGTAACCCCTTCTGGGCCCCGCTAACGCGGCCTCTTTCTCCAATTGGCCGTCGCTCAGATGAAGGCTGAGTGGCAAAAAATTGCACGAGCCGACAGGGGGTTGTTTAGTGGGTAGTATTCATTAGGAGCCAGTCCCGGATGCCTTGTAACGCGCGCGAGAGGCATGCGGAAATACATTTTTTGCCTCCTGCCCAAACGGCGAACAAAAAAAAAAGAAAAACACCGTGTTAAGAGTTAATTTTTATAAATAACGGACGCCCTCACAATATTTATTTTGGACTTACTTTAAAAAGATTTAGTAGCCCACTTTTTATCATCGGAGGTTTTTATCAGTATTTTTTATTTAATAAGTATTTAATAAGTTTTTTTTACTGTTATTTAATTCTATAACTGGAACAAAACCTTAGTTAGTAAAATAAATGACAACACAAGTACTTTGAACAAGTAAATGAATAATATATTTGAATATGAATTGTAATTTCGCGCATTTTGTCTTGTAGTAAACAAGCAACCTTCTACACAAAGGTAAGCTTACTTTAGCAAGCTGCTATATCAGAATTTAAATTTTATACCATAGTTATCCATCTGTTTATGGGCTTTAGTTTGAAATGTACACAGGTATGACAAAATCAATTCAGTGTGTAGCTGTTTTATTCATTTTGATAACTGAACTTTACCAGAACTAGCACGGGAAATGAGAGATTATTGTGTTTTTAATTACATTGTAAACACAAACATTATTGTGGCATGGAAAATGACGGTATAAATGTATATTTTTCTCATTTTTTAGATACTTTTGGTGTTTCTGAATTCCTAAGTATGTTAGGTATTTTTTTACTTCATCATAACTGATAACCGCGCGCTTAATCTACCTGACGGTAAGTGACATCCATGCCCATAGGCATCATTTATCGTATAATTATTTCATTCCACGAGAGCTCTTCTGAAATTAGCTGCAAGTTATAACGTGTCTTGTTAGTATGATGTTTAATAAAACACGACTCACAACTCACTTCAGAAGAGCACTCGTGAAATGAAATATCCATAGATGTGGTTGATTTAACTATGTTGATATTGATTGATCATCACTTAACGATGCGTTCCGCACAGTAGGCTTCAGATGGGATTGCCTTTGTCCCAGTAAATACACTGGCTGATACTTCCCGAAACACAACCACGTGGTTACAATATGAATGAATGAATGAATGAATATTATAATGAACATCATAATATACAATACTAGGTGGGGGTTAAAAAGAAAGGGCTGAAGTACCGTCCCAGACGAGATCTAACCATAAGAAACTCTAATACCATTTTAGAGTATAAGACAAACAGACACATGTATTACTTTAATGAATATACCAGACCTAAGAGTTAGTTTATGCTTAAAGTTTTTATGTTTAATTTTGTTCAGTAACTTGCCATTTATTAATTTTTTTACTTTATGTCAACGAAAGACCTGTTAGTCCTGTCCAAGCCTTTAAAAAAATTATTTGTTGTATGTAAATAACCAAAAGTGATAAATATGGCTAAGCTTTAGAAAAGTTTTTTTTTCCTATAAAGATTTTCATAGCCGGGAAGCGAGTTCTCTACTCACCTGATTTTAACTGGCATCCGCACCCATGGAAGAGATCTTAACAAAGAAAATCGGAGATTTTAAAATAGTCTAAGATCGATTTTTGTGAAAATTTTGAAATACTATAATGACTTTTGTGACTCATACACGTGAGACAAATTAAAAACTTATTTTTGTAATATTTATATCACCTTCAACTAGTCATTTATCTATTAAACATCTCTCAAATTATGATTTGGCGTGAATTTTATTTTTACATTGCCAAAAAAACATCTAATATTTCGCCCTGATGTAATCCAAACTTGTATCGTTGATGATCACTAAGTGGAAATGAATTTAACTTCACTTCCACGTCAAGTGGCTGTCCCTGAGTTGTATAACGAAATCATCTGTCTTGTTAAACAACAACCTTTAAGAATATATCGTTAATTTGTAAAATTTTGCTTCGTTATTTCTCACTTGCATGAAAAAACAAAAGATCTTGTAATAGTTTCCAGATCGGACATGTCGTTATATCATTGTGTATTGTGTAAGCTGAGGACAGAGCTTGGCTCAGATTCTGTTGATTATATGGATTAATGATGTGTGTAGGTGTTTTACCTATTACCAAAAGTTGGGTTATAGTATTAATAGGAATGTAACCTACTGTACCGTACTTAGAGCTTATTTTCACCCAGGACTAACCTTTGAGGCTTCATTTACTAAATACGAACTATACAGGATAGTTTAAGTTCAAGTAAACATTTTTCTTTCTTATTATGAACACTACATAAAGTAACGAAATACTTCAATCTTCAAACGCCATTTGTTTCACTTAATTATTTATCTTTTAACCAAAAACGCTATAAGGGACTTTGCTGTTTGATATTAACCAATACTGAATTTTTTTTTTTTTGAATTATAAGAACACATAAATTTCGGTACCTTATAATCAAAGCATCATTTTCAGTAAAAACTGAGCATATTTTCGAATTTTAAAGATTTAATTCCATCCATTTTACCTTCAAAGGCATTTTGAATCCAGACATTCAGTTAACTTGAAATTTCACTGCAAATGGCTGCTGAAATATTAAATAAACAGCTTACCTAGCGCCAGTAAAACATTGATGGAATAATTTAAGTCTGATTTCTAAATAATTTAAAATTTGAATTGGTGTTTAAAAACGGTAAATGTTTGAACAAAATTTTCCTATTTGCACCACAGAACTATATTAGAGAGAAATAGAAATGCCTTTACTTGCACAGCAACTGACACCACATTGCTCCCTCCTTCTTGCCTATAGCTAACACGCGCAAATGATTTCAACAAACCATTTAACACGTGCACCACGATTCCAGCTTGATGAAGATTTGTTGCGGACTGGCCAGGTAAATCAAGTACGAGGCCTACAGGACCTATGCTTGGATCGCGCTTCTGGGTTATATACCATTTATATTTCTCTATGTTAGACAATCAAAACAGTCTCGGTTTGCGTGCGGATTCGTTCGCATGTCGATCGCAGACGCTTTTCCGCTCTCTAGTCCCCCACTAGTTGAGCACCCCAAATTTCACGGTTCGTTTTTACGACTAAGGTTTTCGTACCGTATTTCCTAAATTTCATAGGACCGTCGTTTTTACGACGTATCTTCGACAACGTCGCTGCAGCCCGTCGTCACCGACCTGCGTCGCCGTCGCCGCTCGGCAAGCTCTGCGTTCCAGGACTTCGAGTCTTCGAGTTCGCGTTTTCTTTCTCAGGAAAACTTTCCTCCGCTGCGTAGCCGGGTTCCTCCGGCTGCAAAGCCTACTCAGCCCAAGCCTGCTACAGAGAACTGGAGGCAGCGCCCCGCTGCACTAGCAAATCCCCTCCCGGCTCCTTGCCCATTCAATACTACTCCTCAACCCTCCGTAGCAGACGATATGCGTATCGTCTAAGACGCTATCAAAAATATTGATGCTAGGGAAATTTCAGTCTCAGCCCGTAAACTTAGGGCTTCTTGTTCTCCAACAGAGCGACTGCTAGCTCTAGCGGAGCATAGTTCCCTTCTCAATTCATTATAGGTTCATTTAAATGAATTGATCCCTAAGTCAAGCTTGGGCCGACCTCTGCGCAGCCCCGACTTCACCGGAGGCTGCCCAGAACGGCCAACAACTCATGTCTCTTTGAGCACCTTCAGTGCAACTTTCACATCCGGCGGAAATCCCGCTAGCGGGTCTCCGTCAGCGCGCCAAACGGGTGACACCCAACGGGTGTCGCTTCCGATGAAGGCTAACGGTAAAATTTTGTAACGGTAAAAAAACAAAGTAGGTAAGTAAATGAAAATAGAAGTCATAGTAGAAGGTTTAATTATTCCATTGCAATGTCTCAAATCCAATGCATCAAGTTCCGTTTCCGGTGCAAGAAAGATAGTAACTTTTTTGTTAACTCGCGTCAATTAAAATCCATAACTGTGTCATTATCGTATCTTGCACAGTAAAATACCACTTAAACCGTCTTACAGTGTACGCACAATATTAATTGTTTAAACATAATACTGTGAAATATGCCAGTGCAAGAAGAAACAACAATAGTACTGTGACCTCATTTCACCTAACAGGTTAGAAGACATATTTGTTTACATTTTATTATTCTACAAAGAGTACATAATATTTAAGTTCAACTTAACTGTAGAATGCTAATTTGTTTATTCAATCAATGAGGCATAGGCTATCTGGGGTTACCAGTGTTTAACTAGTGTTGATAACTAAAAAAAAGGAATTGATTGAGAGATACAGATCGATTTTTTTACCTTTCTATAAAAATTATTTTATACTGAAAAATGGAGTATGCTTGTTGTAACAAAACCGTATATGACAAAGACAAAAAGCTTCAGTTGGTTTGTTCGTCGTGCCAGGCATATTATCACACGGCTTGTCCAAATAAGAAATAAGAAAGACTTCGTATTAGATGCAGCATTTAAATCAAGTTGGATCTGCCCCCCTGCACTCAGCGGTTACCTCGAAATAACAAGGATGACTCACCTATACGAAGTAACATAAAGTCGCGATTGGTGGGGGACTTATCAAACGTTACAAGGAGGCCCGAAAAAGTGTCTGCTAGTGAAGAGACCGTCGAACTGCAAGTTGTACCTCTTGATCAAGTCAGAATTATTATCAGAGAGGAGTTAAGGTGCGTTGTGGCAGATTTCCAGGCATCTCTGAATCAGTTAAAGGATGAACTGTCGACTCTACGTCAATAAATCAAATTCATAAATGACTTGTATGATAGTGTTGCTAAGAAAGTTGAAGATTTGGGCAATACAGTTAAAACTACTACTGATATTAAGGAAACTCTAGTGGAGGTGAATTCTGGACTAAATCTTTTTATAAGGCGTTAAACATGAAGGTTCAGTGGGTTAGACGCTCTAATGTTGAGATAGTTGGTTTGCCTGAAAAGAAAAATGAAAATTTGCTTGAAGCCCTTTCAAAAATATGCGCTGTTGCAAAATTTGAGCTTAATACTCATAACGATGTAGATTTTATTACGCGTCTTGCACCCTTGGATAAGAACAAATAAAAAACCAAAGCCAGATATCGTAAAGACGAGTTTCTCACATCAATGCGTGCAGTCAAAGATTTTAAGGTTTCTGATATTGGTTTTGTCAACAAAGACCATGCGCGATTATATTTTAATGCGCATCTTACAAGATACAACAAAGGACTTCTACTTGATACCAAAAAGATAGCGAAAAAGAAGTTTTTTAAATATGTCTGGGTCCGTAACTGCTCCATCATGGCGCGTAAAAATGATACTAGTCCTGTAATACACATTGGTTGCGTGGAAGATTTAAAAAAGATAAAATAAGCATTATTCTTTATACTTGTAGTTTATGTTTACATATAAAAAATAAATTAAAGTATTCCACAGTTGAGGCGATGAGAAATTTAAATGAAAATATTGCTACCATTACTTTTGAATTTATTTATGAAATTTTGATTGTAATTGCAAAGTTCTGTGCTTGTTTTGAGTGGCTGAAATTATTTCGTTTTATGATAGTTTCTTATAGCTCTTATATAATTTATCTTATTCCTTATGGATTGCAGCTTGAATATATTTTATCAAAATGTCCGCGGATTGCGGACAAAAACTACAACTTTTTTGAAAAACTTACTTTCAGCGGATCATGATATTATTTGTTTAAGTGAAACCTGGTGGATGATCGTTTCGTAGTGTATCGTTGTGACAGAGTTATGAGTCTAGAAAAGATCAAACAGTTGGTGGAGTCTTAATTGCTATTCGTAAGGGTATAATTGTTTCGGATGTTTCTCTTTCGCAGTCTAATTGTAAGTCTTCTGCCGATATTGTATCTTTAAGTTTTGTGTCTCGTAACGGTAATAATAAACAAAGGCATATTTTTATAAAAAAACTAAAATATCATAAAAAATGGAAACGATTCCATATATATGAAGACTACCTTTGCTTCAGTTTGTTACGTAAGAGACAGAAATATCTTGAATCTCACTGTTACGATGTGTTTATTGAGAGATCTGAATCTAATATACTTAAATGTAGCAAACAGTTTTGGACATTCATTAAATCCATAAAATCCGCTCCCGACTTACCCGAAAATTTATATTATAATGGATTATCATCTTCAGATGGCAGGGAAATTTGTAATATGTTCAGTGCATATTTTGATTCAGCTTTCGTTAACGACAATAATACGGTGTCTTATCAACAAACAGATTCCCAGTGCTCTATTGATTTATCGTCCTTCATTATTACTCCATTGACTGTTAAGAAATACTTGAAAAATCTTAATGTTTCTAAAGGCGCAGGTCCCGACTGCATACCTCCACTATTTCTTCGTAATTGATTTGAACAGCTCTGTATCCCGTTGCATAAAATTTTTTATTTGTCACTTCAAAGCGGTGTTATGTCTGAACTTTGGAAACGATCTTATATAGTGCCAGTATATAAAAATGGGGACAGACATGATGTTCTCAACTATCGCCTTATCTCAAAGTTAAGCACCGTTGCGAAGATGTTCGAATGTATTGTTTATGATGTCATCTATCCATCTATTAAATCATTAATTATTGAACACCAGCATGGTTTCACAGGTCAGAAGTTGACTGAAACCACAGTGTTTCTGGATTTTATTTCCAAAGCAATGGATGGGGGATATCAAGTAGACGTTGTGTATACAGATTATTCTAAGGCCTTTGATAAAGTTTGTCACAATATACTATTACAAAAACTGTATAACATTGGTATACATGGCGATCTTCTCCGTTGGCTGGAATCATACCTCAGAGATCGCAGTCAAGCTGTAACGGTGAAAGGGTTTTGTTCGTCATTCACTCCAGTTACACCTGGTGTCCCACAGGGTTCACATTTAGGCCCTCTTCTTTTTAACATATACGTTAATGATGTTTTCTCATTTTTCGAACATCACAATTCTTACTCTATGCTGATGATAAGAAAATTTTCAAGCTCATAAAAGATTATAGTGATTGTACTTCCCTTCAGGACGACTCAAATTCACTAAGCCTCTATTGTTGTAATGACATGCTACATTTAAACGTTTCTAAATGTAGTGTAATTTCATTTTCCCGAAAAAAGCAACCGATTATGTATCCATATACATAACAAAATTTTTAATTGCATTTTTACTTACATCTTACAAGTGGTCCAAGTTGCTGCTATAAAGAAATTTATAATTATTATTATTAGAACACATATTAGGTCTTTACCTTTGAAATTGCCGTTTTTCACGAAATAAATGAAGCGTAATTTTTTTATATATTTTTTATTTCTATTAATCAAAATAATCACCCATGCAATCAATGCATCTTTGCCAACGCATTGGTAGCTAATTGATGCCTTTCTTGAAGAAATCAGCTGGACGGGAGGCAACAAATTCTTCAAAGGCATTTTGTACTGCCTCTCGGGTATTGAATTTTTTTCCCGCCAAGAAGTTATCCAAATTTTGGAAAAAGTAGAAGTCTTAGGCGCAAGGTCTGGTGAGTACGGCGGATGACGGAGAACTTCCAACTCCAACTCTTGTAGCTTGGAGACCGTCTGCTGTGCAGTATGAGGTCGCGCGTTGTCGTGCAGGAGCAGTGGAGCCGAACGATTGACCAAAGCTGGTTGGAGACGTGCGAGCTTCTCCATCATTGTGTTCAGTTCTTCACAGTACACATCTGCAGTAATGCTTGTCCCGTTTGGCAAGAAGCTGTGATGAATTACACCCGCGTTAGACCACCAAACAGTGACCATCACTTTTCTAGGGGTAAGTTTTCGTTTAGGGCATTGTTTGGGTGCTGAACCAGGGTCCAACCAACTTGCTGAGCGCTTACGATTGTCAAACAGGATCCATTTCTCGTCACAAGTAACAATGCGGTTCAGAATTCCTTCATTTGTATGCCTGCTGAGCAGTGCAAGGCACGTCTCCACGCGTACTTCGCGCTGGCGGTCATTGAGTTCGTGGGTTCAAACTATAAAGGAGAAGTTGTGTGCTAGAGCATATTATAAACTATCCGATTATTTGGATGATAAAAGCCCTTGGGTATAATCCCCTCATTAACAGGATTGTACTAGTATTTGTAACAAAGCATGTGTAATGTGTCTGTATGTGCGATGAGTTCTTCGTCCCGATGAATATCTAAAGCGTCATTGTCACTAAAGTACGTCTTCTTATGGTAGCGTCGGGTGACGGGTCGCTCACTTCCCTCTAATATGGTTGAGGAGGGCGATGGCTGGATCCCGCGTTAACTCGTGAACGGGTGCCGTTTGAGGGTGTTCGTCGTTTGGATACTTGGGGGGAGGGAGACTTGCCGAGCTAACAGATGCAGAAAAGAATAATTTTTGTATAGACATAAAGAGACTGTAAATTTATTTTTAAAAAAAATATACCCGTGAAGTTTCTTGCCAGTTCTTCTTCACGAAGGTTTTTTTCGAACTGGTGGTAGAATCATGTTTTATTTGACGTCAATAAGAACAAGTAATTGTCAATGTTGAGAAATAAATATTTGAATTTGAATTTGAATTTGGGGTACCCATTTGTCAAACTTTTTTACCTTGCCAATTTGACGCAAATGGACCAATATTGTTTTGATGCTAACGTCCAAAGTTGCTGCTGCATTGTCGACCAAAGTTTTCGGACGACCACGGGGTTCATTTTTCAGGTCAAAATTTCCAGAACGGAAGCGGGTAAACCAATAACGGGTGGTGCGTTCGTTTGTAGTGTTCGCTCCGTAAACGTCGTTGATGTTGCGTGGCGCTTGTGCCGATTTGCTGCCACGAAGGTACTCATACTCCATAATTACTCGAATTTTTAACTTATGGATGACGAAAAATGTTCGAATGCGTTGAAAACAAAACACTAACTATTAAACAAATGACGATTTTAGAAAAAGAATTCCATGTTTGTCAAACAAAATTAATTTGAAATTAGAATTATCAGTCAAAAAAAAAATATTTTCATTTGAAATGGCCAGTACGGCAAAACGGCAGTTTCATAGGTAAAGACCTATTATTTAATTCCAAAACATATTGATGTGAGTAAAACTAATTCAACTTAATGTCAATGATCAACAAAATTTCCATTGTCATCTATATCGGATTTAATATTTAAAAAGTTGACTATACAATAAAGACATTTATGTGATTTTAAAGCTTCAGATAGATTACATTGCACTCAGGTTTTATTTATCCAACTGAATACTGTAGAAGTATAACAGCTAAAGAGTTCAACAACAATATAATCTACCAGCAGAATCTAGGGTACTATTGCATATAATATTGCATATTATTTCACTCGTTTTTTTAAGGCTGACGTTATGGCTTATATTAAAGCTTATTTATATTTTACCGTTTAACTGGTTAAATGCTTTGCCTGGGCGAATGGTGGGGCAGAATTTTTATTCAAAATATTTTAAATCATGTCAATAAATCACAGCCAACCCAGACAACCCATTATAACAAGAAATGCCGGTGTTCCAGTTAGAAATAGGGCAACACGTCATTCGAATCGCCTAACCCACCGGTGGGCCAGGTTAACGCGTCGAACGCATTCCTACTGAGTTTCTTGCTGGTTTTTTGGCAGACCCTTTCGAACCATTGGTAGTTTCAATATACGACGCCTCAAGCCGAGGTCCGTGCCCTCTCGAGTGCCCTTAGGCGTATTGTATGAAGGAGTAGTTTAAGATCCGGCTAAGCGCCATCAGCGCTAAGCTATAAATTCCAGTGAATTATCAATTAGGGCCATAAATAAAGAGTTCATTAAAAAAAAACATGTCTATAAATACGTTTCAAAGTAGGTTTTATCAAAAAACGCGGAAAAGATATGTTAGTGCCGTGATACAGCAAGCAAACTTGGAACTGTTACTGCAAATTTTAGTCCGTTGCTTATTACGGACGTCACTTAAACAAAGAGGTCGATCAAACTATTACCAATATCCAAATTAAAATTATGCTGTGCCGAAAATTCCCCGTGAAGTTTTTTGCCAGTTCTTCTTCACGAAGGTTTTTCCGAAACGGAGGTAGAGTGATGTTTTATTTGACGGCAATAAGAACAAGTAATTGTCAATGTTGAGAAATAAATATTTGAAATTGAATTTTAATGCGTTTTCAAAGAAATGTTTACAACTTTACAAGCATTCTTAGGAAGAAGGAACAGCGGGCAATTACTGGAGCATTGACAATTTCTACTGAAGCTCAAGGTCGACAACACATAATTAGTCGATAAAGTAACCAACAACTAACAACTAACGACGTCCATGGGCGCAGATGTCACTAACCATCAGGTGAGTCCCTGCTCATTTTCCGGATATAAAAACGGTAAAAAATCGTCTAACAGAATAGATATTCCCCAATATTCCCTCTATAACAAAACCAATAAAATTCGCAAATTGAACTGCGAGACATCATGGTTGCAAAAAACATGTAATTCAGTGGTTACTCTCACAAAACTACTATAAAACTGAAAACGTCATACATCCATTTCAGTAAACCAGTATGAATAAAAAGATGACCCTATAATGTTAATTAAAAAGATGTAATTTAATCAGTTGTAATTAAATTTAATTAGTATATTCCTAAGTTGTTATTGTAAATGGATTCATGTGGAAGTATACTATGCTATTGCACAGGTTTCGGCTTTTTAAAGCATTGGTCTCCTTTTATAATTGAAATTGTGTGTATGTTTTATGAAGATTATTAATTATTATCCTCTTAAAATATAAATTGCAAATTAAAAAAATACAAATCAAATGAAATTCAAGCTCAAAGGTACTAAATAAATATCAAACTGTGCGTTTGCTACCCAAAATAACTGGGCGCAAAACTCAATCCGCACTTCTATTAAAATAAATCGTTTCACGAACCTTTTGAACTTTCCAGCATTTTACACGTCAAACACAATGAGCGATATGTCACCCTTTAATTTATTTTTGACATGAGAACTTTGATGCCCCCATTTTATATAATAATAATAATAAAAAGTTTATTTCGTAATTTATTGAAATACAGTTTTTACAACCTTACTTCTGCCAATCTGCAAGACTGTTGTTGGCAGATGCGGATGAAAAGACAAGTTTATAACAAGTTATGTTACCAGCTATTCTAAAACAATTCGTTATTTTTTTTTCATAATTAAATACTTATGTAACAACAAACTGGATATTGCGAATTTTGTAACAATTATTTTCTAATATATACATTTGAATTTGACATAAACAAGAAAAGTATGCTCATAAAATTTCATGTACTTATTAAATTGCATAGAAAAGTATGACGATTTGAAGTAATGATATTGTTTAAGAATAGTGGCTTAGCACTGTTGTTGAACTTTATCAAAATTATTCAAAATTTTGTGAACTCATTACAACCCTGTGTACATACATAAAACCTACTAGAACCCACCATCACCTTTTTCTCCCTCAAACCTAAAATCATCGTTGAAGTAAATATCTTTAACATGGATTTAGGGGTATTTTGGTAGGCATTCCAATCTAGCTCTAATTAGGACCAAGCTTGAATTATTTCAAGCTTTTACATGGCATGGATGCCTTTCGTATGTAGTGGAAGCTGCAGTTTAATTACCATTAGCGAGTTTCCGCTTTTGGTAGAGCTATGTGTTGAAATGTGGTGCAAGAATGTTTATTTGTGTGTTTTAAGTGCATGTGAAAAGTGTCTAAAATATATATTTTTTTATGAAACAAATTTTTTCACTCAAATGTTTTCTGGACACATACAGTAAAATAATAAGGAATCTAACGTTAATAAGAAAAATAAATATAAACAGAAAATATGGTTGCGCGGGATATTTTCTGTTTGACAAAGTACGAGTACTTACTTATACATATTACTGAACGTACAACAGGCTCACAACTAATCTTTTACATCGATCAAACAAGTATGCTAAGAAATTTTATCCTTAAAAAACAAACGAAAGCATAAACCGTTTAAAAATATCACAAAGCTACAATAAATTTAGAAGCATCGGTGGCGCAGTGGTTAAGACGCTGGCATTTCAATCTTCGATGTCCGTGACTGTCAAATGTACCAATGAGCTTTTACAACTTAAATGCATAAAGCTGACTGCTCACGGTGAAGCAAAACATCGTGAGGAAACCCTAAGGAATTATTTCGAATGTATGTGTAACAATCTGTCAACCCACAGTAGGCAAGCGACTATAAATTGCCTAATACCATCCCTTAGTTGGGTGAGGCTGAAGTCCCGGCAGTGGGAGTACAGTAGGAGGATGTCGTGACACTCAAGTTACTGTAACGACACGTGCCGTTTTATGTTTACCAGGCCCTGAAATAATATGTTTACGTCTGTTATTCTAGCATTTTTATGTGCAGATAAATGCTTGAAACGTAAAAAAATTGTACTGGATTTTAACCCTATATCTGGTATCGGGATCCACATAGACCTCAGTGGCTCATATTTTGTAGTCAAAGCACCACAACTATCGCGCACCTGGGTAACCACATCTCGCATTGGAGTGTGGCGGATATTAGAGTTACGTTACCCTACTGTTCTTAGAAACGGAGGTGTACTAGAGATGTGTATTCTGTGGTAAAAGCTATTTGTAATGTTTAATTATTTTTCATCATTTATCATTAGCATGGCGATTTTTTAACTGATGACATATTTTTTGGAAGACGAAGATTTAAAACATGACTCTGAAATCCTTCACTATCACACAACAGGTGCCTGCGACTATGAAAATATTAGCGATTATGAGGATGGGGAGAAACTTAGCTGTTCTGTAGACAGTGTTATAAGCAGGAATACTGCTTCTGGAACTTTTAAGCTATCATTAACATTTCGATGGTCAACGATTAAGTTTTGTGGCATGCAGCAAATCTGGAAAAGCTTATAAAAAGAAGTTGATTTCAGAAACTTTTTGAACTGAATCAGTAAAACAATTAGTATGAGATAGACACAAGAACTATTTAACGGATGGTTTATTTGTGAAAATCATGGAATGGTTGTTTACTTAAACCTGAAGAAAAAGAAATTGTAGAGAAATTAAATACACTACCTACTACTTCTGAATCTAAAGTGAGCGACCCTTTTTATGTAATCGCAAAAAGATGTAAGCTATTTTGAAATCAAAAGCAAATTAAAACATAGTTAATTTTGAACATTTTGTGTAAGTATTATTTTAGAAAATAAAAAATATGTGTATTAGTTTTTTTTATTAGCACGCTTAAATAATGTGGGGTCACTTTTGACCATTGTCTTTTTTAGGGATAACAGTTAATGCTTAGTAAAATAATACTCCATATATTTTGTATTCTACAATGCTATGAATATGTTAAAGCCTTTGTTTTGAGCCCACGTCAAGCCAGCGCCTGACTCAACACTGATACCCTTCAAAAAGCCACATTCACTGATATCCAATATTAATTCTCTTTTTAAATACGCTAGGATTTGATATTGAGTTCGATATATTTGAATTTCATTCTGTGTTCTTGTGTAGAAAAAAATAGTTAATTTAAATTTCCCTACAGTATAGTTTTTCTTTCAATAAATTTATCAACGTTTAAAAAATCTATTTGTAAAGTTTGTGCAATTTTTAAATCCTTGTTGTTGGTTTTAGCTTGACAATAGAGATTTAATTGGCTTTCTTTGGCATTGGTTTGGAAAAGTTTTTAGGCATTTTTCTGTTTTAGTAAATGTTTCATTATAAATTAGTGTGATCTTTCCAGTATTTTCAAGAAATTGAATATTTCTATTCTATAAGCCTTTTGTTTCTGTTTGTTAAGCTGAAAAATGTTTAAATTGTTGTTCAGTGATTGGCTAAATCTACTTCAATAATACATCGCCGGCTCAGATTATTAGTAACTGTATGTCGAGCTGGGTAAACTTTATCACCTGTGTACCTCAAGAATCCTTACCTGGACCGTAATTAAGATTTAATTTATCGTAAGGTAAAATCCCAATATCTACGAATGGCAAAAATATTATTTAAATATCCACGAGGATGTTATAACTTGCAAATAACTTGTGCAAGGTCAAAAGGCAAAATATCCAGGTGTCACAAACAACTCCAAGCTTCTGTTTGTTACTCGTATTGACTATTTTGAACAAGGCTCTTGTTATTAAAATTTCTAAGATATCAAGAATTTGTTTTTAAAATGAAAAAGTTAAGCAACTTTCATATAAAACATCAAGTATTTCATATTTACCCAACGTTCGTATCGAGTGTATACAAAATATTTGATACAACAAAAGTTTGATACAAAAACCTAATTAATGTAACCAAGGCTTTACAAACTAACATAAATAACAATAATCAATCAGCATATTATATAGAAATGTAGATCGACGACCGGTGTGGACCTGTTAAATAAAGTAGCCTTTTACCTAATGGCCCTTTGGATCATTTGAAACCCAATTTGTTGACTTCCAAATACCTGAATGTTTTTATAACTGAACGAATAGTAGGTAAATAAACATGAAATATTTTAATTCTGAAGAATGATTATGTCTTAACACTAGAAAAATATTCATAAATTAATTGAATCATTTGACTAAATTTTATTTATTTATTATTTTTACTGTGGACAAATTCTACTTCACTACGACTACTTCTGCTGTAAGTGAAATAGCAAGTATTGAAATAACGGAAGAAAAGACCTTTATTAAATCCCAAAAGATAATGAGAAAAAAAAAGTTGGCAAGATATATTTATATTTGCTTCTAAAACATAATATAGTTTTAATTAATTTACAGTGACTACATAATAGTTGCGGTATATTGTGGTATGTAAATGTCTCTTTTATTCATGATTTTTCTTGGACTGTTCTCTAAAGTGCTTTCTATATAAACTGTGGGCAATGTAATCAAGTAAAGTGAAAGCCGGTGAATATACAGGCACAAAGCTTATTCTAACTAAAGCTGGCAAGGTATCATCAATACTACATTTGATTAATTATAGTCTTTAGCACAGATGGCACCATAAAATAGGTGTTTCCTATAGCAAGCTTGATCAATTAATGCTAAAGAGAAGCATCGTTTCCCACTCTTCCAGCCTAATTATTCCTTAACATATTCTAGGATTTTCCCGAACCTCCTCAGTATAATTGTCATCACCATCATTTTCTGGAATCAAAATAATAACGGTTGCTAATTTATATTTATTTGTTTATGTACAGTTAATGATTGTACTATAAATGATGTATAGGTTAAAAATCACCTGCATGACTAGTCTTGTGTGACTATTCCAATATTATACAACACCGCAAGAGCCACAACTGGTATATTCGTGCATGTGAATAGTGACTACAAAAAGCTTTCCAAGCAATACTTCATACAAAACGCAACTCGAACTTTCTCCAAGGTTCCCTCCATTTTTCAACCACGTTTACATGTAGAGCCAGTTACTGGAACAAATGCATTTTCATCTGAAGCCTACGGTAGTAAACACATCGTTTAAAGAAAACGCCTACGACCAATGATAAACATGGGTGGCGATGGCACTTACCATCAGGTGGGTCGCATACTCGTTTGCCGGCTAGGAATATAATAAAAATAAAGTCTTAGTAGCAACTGTCGCTTGCAAAACTTGCATTACTAAACAATAAGCGACATTGAACGTTTACGAAAAAATTGCTTATAAAAAGCTACATTAACTAAGACTTTATTTTTTTTAGCAAGATTGATAATGTGTATGTATATTATGTGGGTATTTTGATATTATGTTCTTGAAAATGGGTTGATATGCCTTTTAATAAAACCATACAAGAACCATACACACTTCTTCTAGATGTGCCCCTGAGTCTAATAGTTGTCAAAAAAATTTAGCACTGTGTGACTGTAAGTTCTATTAGATTTTCGTTCTTGTATCGCCAGCTGTGTAGATATACCTATAAATTCTCAAACTGCCGTTCCTGTGAACATGACTCTAAAGCATCATGTAATCTGCAGTTTTTTATTTAATTACTGTATTTATTATTTTAAAAACTTGTATTGGTAATGCAAAGAGTATAAATTTTGGAGTGCAATATCATCCCATGTTAAATATTAATGGCAACCAAACATCAGCGAGCTAATGAACTGAAATGGCACCTGAAACATTTCTTTGTTTAAGACATTAAAAAGACTCGTTCATGTATTAAAAAATAATCTTTTTTGGTATAACTGTGTAACTACTTACTTGATAGAGCGAGCGCTTAAAGTTCTAGAGTAATTTAAAAAACTTTGAATTATTATTTTTATGAGGCTTTGGAGGTTGAAGATACTTCCTTGGTACGTTTGACGGCCTAGAAAAGTGAATAGATGCTTACGTACGCTTACGTCAATTTCATAAATTTAGCATTCTAATCAAGTTTCTACTTCATCGTCGAATGCCTAGGATACCTGCCTACTTGTCTAGGGACGCTGGTATCAGAGAGCTCATTGACTTTTTTTGTCGAATTTCAAAACCTTTGGTTAGTGTAAGTCGTAATACTAAAGCCGGAACGTATTTTTCAGATCGTTTGTCGATAGCGTTCAACCGCTCGTTCGTTTGTCGTTAATGTTTGTTCTTTTCGTACCAATTGTTAGTTTATCAAATAGTTCATACCGATATATAAAGTTGAACTCAGATCATTTCTTTTTTTACGCTTTGATTAAACCTTGCCAAAAAGATGTAATTTATAAAGCAATTTGTCGTCTAAAAACCCAAAAACAACTGTATCGTAGTCCTCATGCATAAATCCTATTTGCTGTCACTTATACACCTTGATTTTCAATTAACCACAAAAGTTTTAATTCGATTAACAGAGGGATTTCATTGAATTGTGAATTAATTTCACTTTTATTTACTATGCAAATAACTATTTTATTTTACACTCCTGCACAATGTTGATCATTGCAAATTAAAGCTTAAATAATGTTCACTTTAGTAAAATCTTCGTAAAATTCGTGTGTTTTGTGGGAAAAGTGATAACATTTTGAAATGAACTATTGTTTTCACGTTAATCATTTTCAGAGTAATTGCAATATTACACATATTTTGGCAGTTTTGGAAAGCTCAAGTACAGTTGAGTTTTAATTTGTATCGCACGTCATTTCAAATTATCCATTATTATAGTCATTTGCAGTTACTTTGCCGAGGTATATCAGTTGTTTATGATCTAAAAAGACAAATAAAATAAATTTTAAAGGTATAAATGCAAAAGTTTGCGAAATAAAGAACCAAAAAAAGAAAGATTTTGCAGTCCAATTAAAATATCAAGGTTTAGTTAAATAGAAAACATTCAAGTTCATTCTTACTATCTATTTCTGTGTTGTGATTGGTTAAAGTTGAGGTTTGTTTATTTCAATTGTTAAACATCATTAGTTAAAAAGCAAACATCAGGGACATTACAATAATAAGTTTTTAATATTCAAGTTGAACAATTATTTATTTAAAAAAAAATTAAATATTTTTTTTACAAATTCGCTTGCTTTTCCCTTTCATCTCACCGGGTGGAAAGTTATGATGAGGCAAATGAATTATGGCACTTTATCAATTTTGATAAACCAGTTATAAATTGCAAACGGTTTAAAATTATAAGATGTAATTTTCATTTGTTTTCAAGTTTGTTGAATAACGGTCCTTATAAATTGTATTAGACTTATAATAGATTTTGGAAAAAATAGATAATTGAGAAACATTTGACCTTTCCGTTGTTTATTCTGATACTGAAAAATTGTCCGTTTCATTTTATACAACTTTTAAAAATTTACTTAAGGGTGACAAAACCCTCTTGAAGAATTTTAGACACATACCACCCCTGCCATGTGTAGCTGTGTCATTACTAATTGCATCGCACGCACATTTGACGACTGCTAGCCCCCCGAACAAGTCGAATACCGAAAAAAATTTAGCACCATGTACGCTGCCTTATGTTATAAAAAAGACCGAGGAGTACACAGCTTGACATTCATGGTGTATGAAAAAGTTTACGCTTCAATCAAGACCTATAGGTGTATCATGATAATTCTACGCCATGTCTTTTGTGCTATACGTCCAAACATTTTAGACGCGTGCATGGGCGGAGTACGGCTTGCTGAGATTGAAAATTTTTAAACAAAACAAACGCTGCAAAAAAGACCTTTCTTAATACTTTAGCCATTTTTTAAATGAATCAAATATTGTCATACAGTACCAGGCTAAATTATAATAGTGCCATATCAAAAATACAAAAGGTCCCTATGTTACAGTCATTCATTGGTTTGGTAATGTCAGATGACATGGAACCGTGTAGGTTTATTATATATTTTGAGTATGAAGGCCCAAATCTGATTTCCTGAAGTGATATTATGTGATTTGTGACCAGATAAATGGCAAAAACCCTAAGACTTTTCTTTTTGAAAATACTATGAAGTATGATTGTAATTTAATGCGTGTAAATAAATACAAAATAAGTGACATATTTTACTTCTACTGCGACTGAAATACTATTTCGGTACGCCATGAGATTAAGATTCATTAAGACATTAAGATTCAAATATGCTAAGTTTTAATACGTTATTGTTATTTTCCGATATTAACAAATTAAGTTGTTTGAGGATTTATTATATTTATTAATATTATTTTATTATTATTAGTATTGTCTGCGAAATTTAGATAATTACGTGACGAATTTAATGTAAGATGAAGCTCTCAAATAATCTGTTAATTTTAAGTTTTAAAAATATAAAACAGTTCACAATAATTAATTATGAAACAAAACGTATATGTTTTTTGCTGTTAGCGACGTAAAAATGTTTTAAGTATATACTGTTAAGTGTTTTCTGTAACTTTTGTTAAAACTATATAAGGTATTTAGATAAATTTAGTTATGTTTAGGGATACCTAGTTGAGCTAAAAGTAGGTGTGTTATAATAAATAATCATAAATAATTAGAGGGAACAAAAATCCCAATACAATTTACAACTTTTCATGCCAAAGTTGACTATTCAACGATATACAAAAAAGTACGTAGTATTTTTATTTACAAAAATTGTGTCCAATATTAAGACGTTTCGATAAAATTTGTTTCCATATTTTATAGATTTCTTTTTAATGACAGTACGAGAAATCATATTTTAGGATCAAAGCTTTTCTTGCTCAGCTGGGAAATTTTAATTTGGCTACGTTTTTAATCTATACTTCAGCATTGACAAAAAGCAAATTCCGTTTATGATTCTGGTGCATAAAGTTGTTGCAATGGGACTATGGAATAAATAATTGGCCATTTGTTAAATACTACTTATTTTAGACGGGTTCTTTATTGAACCTTGTATTGCAATAAATTAATTACTATGCAACATCACATAAACTATTTATAGGAAGAGAAACATGATTTGGTATTTGTATTTTTTTTACAGTTCAATCATCATCAGCCCATATTCGTCCACTGCTGAAGATAGGCCTCCCCAATTTCACGCCATCGAGGTCTATCCTCGGCTACTCGCATCCAGCTCCTGTCAGCCATCCCGCGCAAATCATCACTCCACCGTGTCTGAGGACGTCCTACACTACGTTTGCCGAGACGCGGTCTCCACTCAAGAACTCGTTTACCCCAACGGTTATCGGTTCTTCGGCTAATATGACCAGCCCACTGCCACTTCAGTTTGCTAATCCGGTGCGCTATGTCGATGACCCTGGTTCTCTGCCGGATCACTTCATTTCTGATTTTGTCCCGCAGAGAAACACCGAGCATAGCTCTTTCCATAGCACGCTGAGCGACCTTCAGCTTGTGGACCAGCCGTGCCGTTAGTGTCCAAGTTTCGGCTCCGTATGTCATGACGGGTAGGACGCACTGATTGAAGACTTTCGTCTTTAGGCACTGTGGAATCGTGGATGTGAAGACTTGACGTAGTTTCCCAAACGCTGCCCAACCTAGCTGAATTCTTCTATTCACCTCGTTCTCAAAGTTGTTTCTACCTAACTGCAATGTCTGCCCGAGGTAAACATATTTTTGAACAACTTCGAGAACGGCTCCGTGCACTGCAATCGGTTCCGGTAGTACATGTTCGTTGAACATGACCTTGGTTTTATCCAAGTTCATCCGTAGGCCGATGCGTATAGAAGAGTCAGCCAGGTCATTCAGCATCTGTTGTAGGTCCTGCAGCGTTTCTGCTATGATAACGATGTCATCAGCAAATCGCAAGTGAGAGATATGCTCGCCATTGATATTTATGCCACGTCCTTTCCAGTTCAGCGTCTTAAACATATCCTCCATTGTATTTGTGAACAATTTGGGAGATATTACGTCTCCTTGTCTCACTCCTCGATGCAATGGTATGGGATTCGTCTGCTGATTCTGTATGTGGACGGACATGGTGGCGGCCTCGTAAATGCATCTCATCACTTGGATGTATCGCCAATCTACTTGGCATCGCTGCAGGGACTCCAGAACGGACCAGATCTCAATCGAGTCAAAGGTCTTCTCATAGTCCACAAATGCTAGACACAGGGGCTGATTATACTCTTCAGTCTTCTGTATAATCTGTCGCACTGTGTGGATGTGGTCTATGGTGCCGTATCCGCTCCGAAACCCAGCTTGTTCCGGTGGTTGGAACTCGTCAAGTCTCCGCGCAAGACGGTTCGTGATCACTCTTGAAAACAGCTTATAGACGTGACTTAGGAGGGAAATGGGTCGATAGTTCTTCAACAGGGTATTTGTCTCCCTTTTTGAACAGGACGACTACACTCTCACTCCACGCCTGCGGAGTTCTCCCTTCGAAGAGGACAGCGTTGAAAAGCTTTTGGAGCTCCCTCAGTACGGGTCTACCTCCTGCTTTTAATAATTCTGTCGTGATGCCGTCCTCTCCAGGGGCTTTTCCATTTTTAAGCTGCCCAAGAGCGATCTCGATTTCGCCAATGCTGACTTCTGGCAGGTCTTCGGTGTAATGGCGTGTTAATGTGGCTCTAGGATCATAATTTCCGGGATCAGGTCGAGATGCATGCGAAGCGTATAACCGGCCATAGAATTTTTCCACTTCTGAAAGGACTGCCGGCTTCGAAGCAACGACTTCTCCACTTGCTGTGGTCAACTTTGTCAAGTGGCTTCTTCCAAGAGATTGTACGAACACCTTTGTCCCCCGGTTTTGCTCGATCGCTCTTTCAATAGCGAGAGTATTGGAGCATCGGAGGTCGTGTCGTACGCGCTTGCTGATCTCTTGGTTTAGAGCTCGTTTTCCTGACGAAGTGACGGGTGGGTTCTCACGTCGTTCCTTCATTAGCCCTAAAGTCCTATCCGAAAGCTTAGACTTCCTGCCCGTACGCTGCATCTTACAAAATCTCGTACCTTCTTCCCTGAGGATTCGAACCACATTTTTAAGGTTCTGGTCAACGTCTATTGTGGTTTCCACGGCAGCGAATCGGTTCTCCAGATTTGACTGGAACGTTTCAGATCCCGCCATGGTTTGGAGCGGAGTAGGTCGGAGCCTGGCCTTCATCAAGCGGACACGTTCAGCTTTGAAGTCGATATTCAGAGAGCCTCGGACAAGTCGGTGATCGCTACCGGTGTTAAACCTGTTGATCACGGAGACATCTCTGAATATGTGCTTTTTGTCCGTCATGATGAAGTTGATCTCATTTTTTGTCACAGTGTCGGGGCTTTGCCACGTCCACTTCCTTTGGGGCTGTTTTTTGAAGAAAGAATTCATCAGGAACAGCCCCTCCCGTTCGAGGAAGTTGACGAGCATTTGCCCCCTGTCATTTCTGCTTCCAAATCCATGGGATCCTACTACCGATTTGCCGCAATTCTGTACTCCCACTTTAGCGTTAGAGTCCCCCATGACAACGCTGTAGTGTCTTAGTAGTGAAGTGGAGGGCCCTCGATATGTCATCGAACATATCCTCCACTTCATCGTCCGAGTGTGTCGAGGTCGGTGCGTACGCTTGCACCACTTTTAGGCTGTACCTATCAGTGAGCTTTATAATTAGGTACGCTACCCTGTTCGACACACTGGAAACCTCCACAACGCTGTCAGAAATGGACTTATTGACCAGAAACCCCACGCCACCTTGGGATTGTTGGTCTCCCTCTCGGAAGTACATTAGGTGGCCTGATTCAAGGGTTATGGTGTCCTCCCCCTCTCTTCGGACTTCACACAATCCTAATATGTGCCACCTAATCTTCCCAAGTTCCACCTCCAGTTGCGCCAGATGCGAGTCAAGCCGTAACGTGCGTCCGTTGTACGTCGCCAGGGTCAGTTTGTTGTGGTGGCCTCCCGTAGCCCGGTGATTCTTCGCACCCCCTGCCCCGCCGTTACCATGGTCGCCACCATGACCAGGAATAGCGGGGCCGCCGGGAACTGGGGGCCGTGGCCTACTGTGCCTCTTCATTGGGGGGATATGCCCATAATCGCCACGCTGGGCAGGCGGGTTGGCGATCGCAGTATGGGCCAATTCTGCGGCCCACGCAAGGAGACGCTGCTGCCCATCTCCTTGGATCAAGTTTCCCTTAGTCGCCTCTTACGACTCCCACGGGATGAGAGGGGGTAGTGAAATTCTATGCCGTCACTACACAGCAATACTACAGTTCAAAAGGTGTATTAAATACTTTCCTTTAGGATCCATTAAATGAAATTCTTAGGTTACGTAACCATGTTACAAAATGTCCTAGGTATTCAATATTAAAATATTTTTTTTTAATAAGGACTTTTACCTATTTTTATCATTTCTATTGAACCAAACAACGCAAAATTTAGTTTTACACTCCAACCACCTTCTTACTGCAATGCGGTACTCACCAGAAAATGTCAAGAACAGTCTGTACAAATCGAAGGAATATATTACTTTTAGTTTGTTTCTCTTTCAGAAGTGTTGTTTTCAAATCATCTAGAAATGAAAGAAAAAATACTATTGAATATAATATCTTTTGAAAAAATATTTTTTTTCTTCAGATTATATAATTTATGACATGATGAAAATAAAGAAGACAGCAACGTGACATAGAATTGCTATTAAATAAATTATATCTGAAACTTATAAATCTCGAGGGAATTTTAAATTGTATTTGACAAAGAAATGAAAATATTTTTCATATATTAATCCGTGTTGTCTAAAAAACTGATTTCTTTTTTGTTAAATATTGTTAACCTTAACTAAGTTAGCATTTATGTAACAGGCTGGGCTAGACTTTCGTTTTTCACGATGACTTCTACAAACAGCTAAAATTTATTGTATCAATAATTCAATAAAAATATCATTGGCGCATTTTTCTTATACTCAACACACACTGTATATAAAAACGCAGATAAACATTGGAAAATAATGGGAAGTCCATTAAATTTAGCTTGGTTACATTCACAAATGTTGAGCGTATTGCCTTCATTAATCACCTTTATGGCCTCATGGCCGAACGGTTGTCAATGTTGCTTGACGACTGTGAAAGTTAAAAACGATCGGTGCGGCAGGATGAGGGCCCACTAGTGACTCTAAGAACTTGAGCGTTGCCGTGCTTTGGAAGGCACGTTAATTCGTCTTTATTTGTTGTCGTAAGAAGCCTACGGAGTTGATGGCTTTATCAAATTTGACGCCCGAGGTGGCCATACCTTTACAAGATAATAAAAATATTAGTTATTGGATTGCCGCAAATTTTTGATGGTTTATAACGTTATTAGGATAGGGATTTATTTTAGTTGAAATTTGCAGATATATATATATATATTTATTATAAACTATTAAAATTATAAAATGAAGTGAATCATTCATTAAAAACACATTACTTCACACACATTAAAATTCAACATACAAAAACAATATACTTTTATGTTCATCTCTTTCTAACTTGCCTAAGGGTAGTTTATTCAGGTCTAGGGTTAATTGAACCCTCCATAATAAATGGCTTGGAAAAAGTGAACAAAGTTGTACGTTGCAACTTTGTGTTTTAGAAGTTTTGTTTGAACAACGCTTGTATGTAAATGTTTCATTTACGGGCAATTAGTGGCGTAACAGGCAGATAAGCATTGCATTTCCTTATTATATTTCTTGTTAAAACTTGTAAATTTTTTTTTGACAATATTTTATTTAACTAAAATTTTATTATTTACATGAAATTTTTTTGTTATTCCATATTGTAAATTGTCTTAATAGCTTTGTTCTTTTCTAATTTTATGTATTGTATTTTACTTGTTACTTCTTTTATCAAGCTGTATTCACCTTTAATTATAATATAACTTAGTTTGTATTGTCACGTAATAAAAGTTTTAATTCAAAAACTGTTACGGACATAAACGAGTCGCCGCGATTTTTCGACGGCGAGGACGCTCAGGCGCCGGCTGGCGCACTGGCGCATGCAGGATCAGCAGGGTCTGCAGCAGGCAGGGTCAGGCGTAGGCTACGTCGGTAGTAAGCTCCGTCGTAGATGTCAGGCTCCTTCAGTTGCAGGCAGGCTCAGGAGTAGGTTCCATCTTAGGTAGTAGTAGTAGGCTCTAGCAAGGTCTGCAGCAAGCAGGGTCAGGAGTAGGTCGCATCCATAGCAAGCAGCAGTAGGCAGCATCATATTGCGGGAGCTTCAGCATGAGTTCGAAGACGTTGTAACGACCACCCCTTCCTGATCTGCTCTCTGATCATATAAGGGAATGTCATAAATAAAAATTTGAAATAGATACATAAATATAATATAAAACCTAACATATATCTGTCAACTTTATTCTAATACTTCCTATTCAAAATATATATAAAACCTTCAGTTATAAACTACAGAATGAGAAATTGTAATTGGCACAATATAAAGATTTATCAATAAAAAATACAATATTTATTTGGCGTGATCGTCTAAGGTTGGGTAGGACTCTTCGTTGTGTTGCATAGTAACCAAGTTCTTTTCCGAGGTATGTGACAAAGATAAGAAACAAAGAATGTTTTAAGAATGCAATGTAAATTATTATAGAAATAAAAATATATAATATAATAAATACATACAATATATAATAAGAGGTAATAAAGAACTGTTGAAATGGATTTGATAAACTAAAATGAATTGGAAATTTATAAAAAATGGGTGTGAGTAGGGCCCCTATCCTCGCCCTAGTCATGTGAGAGACATCCTTTCATTTTTTTGAATTTCTCTCTCCAGGATTCACCAATCCAACACCCGAGTGTTAGTACTGAATAATAATGATAAAATAAAAATACTTTGTAAGTAAATAAGTTTATAAAGATAAGTAGAGGATGGAATATGGTGAGATTGTAAGAATAAATAAAACTAACAATAAATTCCACAATCTTGAATAAAGTTATTTATATCACAAACCCAAACCTTGCAGATACTTTAATTTAATCTAAGTAGTGTAATCTCCAAGTTGGATCATTTTCGGAAGGGTAACTCTAATATCTATTTCATGATATTTGTTATTAATTCAGTCAAGAAGTTCTAGATCCAACTTTCTGCCTGAGTCTGATGAGCCGGAACTCGTCCTTGTCGCACCAACAGATAGTCAGATCAATGAAAGTGAAACCAGAAACTCCAAATGACTTTAGTATTATGTTCGTTAATAATTCATGAAATAAATATATTAATGAAGGAGAGGAATAAATAGATTTATAATTCATTCCATGACATTGTTAATTATACAGCCAAGAAGTTCATGAACCAACTTCCTCACTGAGTCTGATGCACCGGAGTGTCATCCTGTCGTAACACCAGAAGCTCAGATCATTGAAATTGACAACAAGAGACTTCAACCACTGTTTGGTCTTATGCCAGATAACAAGTCGCAGAATGAACATAAATGAAGGAAGGAAATGTGAGCTTTTAATATTTGTCAATTATTCAGCCAAGAAGTTCCTGAACCAACTTTCTCCCTGAGTCTGATGAGCCGGAACTCGTCCTTGTAGCAACAACAGATAGTCAGATCAATGAAAATGGTTACAAGAGACCTCAACGACTGTGTGGTTGTGAGCCAATTGACATGAGGATAAAGGGAGAAAATAAAGAGTAAATAAACTTCACCAAGTTGGAGATTAGCACGCTGAGTGTGTTAAATAAATTATTTTGACTCAATCAAATAACCTTCTAGTATATCTCACCATTGTAATGCATTACATACATTATATTTAGACGAATATAAACAGGTCACAAATGAGCATTTTTAGTTTATCAGTACCTATAGATGTATTGTGTTCTGTGTGTGTGTGCGTAATTACTTTTAATACAAAGTAAGATAAAATATAACATGTAAGTATATATACTTACATATATAAATAAGTATACATAATAAAATACTTATAAAGAATAAAGTACACGAAATATTAATATATAAATCAAGACCTTAAATAAATATACTATAAAAGTTAATTTCCCTGTTAAATTACCCTACAGTATTAAACGAAATAAACGCTCTTCTATAACAGGATTCACTTTCTAACGCAATAACGTAATTTAATATTAATATACTCAAAAATTAAACTTTTATCTACGAACTGGCAGAACTTTCCTGAAAACGAAATTCCCTATTAATGTGTACTAAAATAAACACTCACCCAAAGACTGGACCCACGTTCAACACAACACTATATTCTATTTTTAAACAATTGAAAAACTAAATATTAAACTGGGTACAAACTGGCAGAACTTTTGGGTTACTTTCGTTTCCTGACCGAGACTCCAACTTCCATTCCCCGAGACTGAAATTCCGAGCCCTGCTCTGCGGCCTCCTGCCCTATTTATACCCAAAAGACCGAACTCCCTCCCACGGGGCACCATGCACCACGCACCCGCGACAATCTCCAGTCATGTTTCCCAACAAAATAAAAGAATGCACCCTTGAGTTACTTATTTAATTTAATTTATGTGTAACTAGTGTAGAGTTATTTTGTTTAGCAAATAAATAAATAAATAAATAATGAACAAATAAAATCTATGTGTAAATGCGAAAGCATCATCAATTATTTTCCTGCAAATAATTACCACCCATAAGATCGTATCAACAACGGAAGAGAAACTTAATAACAAAGTAGACGTCCCAAACTGCTATACTTTTTAACCTTTAGAAACATTAATTAGATGTATCTTTCTATGTCAAATTAGTACATAAATTCTGAGAACCAGATATCAATATTAAATTAATAATTTTTTTCTAATTTTTTTTATTCTTTAGCAAGGTAAATGAATTTAACTGAACATCCTTTTATGTGTAATTTTTCTTCCATTTAAAGATTCTATATATCAACAATTATATCTGCTAACATATACTAATATAAAAACAGATATTTTTAAGATAACTTTAGTAAATTAGTATTGCCAAATGCCACCAGCAGGTATACTGAGACTATACTTCCGCTTCACATACAAGACTCGAGCTCGTTCCGTCACAACATCCTTTTATGAGTAATTTTTCTTCCATTTAAAGATTCTATATATCAACAATTATATCTACTAACACATACTAATATATAAACAGATATTTTTATGATAACTTTAGGAAATTAATATTGTCAAATGCTATTAGTAGGTTTATTGAGATTATACTTCCGTTTTATACATAAGACTCGAGCTTGTTCCATCACAACATCCTTTTATATGTAATTTTTCTTCCATTTAAAGCTTCTATATATCAACAATTATATCTGCTGACATATACTAATATACAAACAGATATTTTTATGATAACTTGAGTAAATCAGTATTGACAAATGCTATTAGCAGGTATATTGAGACCATACTTCCGCCCCATACACAAGACTCGAGCTTGTTCCGTCACAACGTCGACTGGCTTATAATAGACTGCCGTTCTAAGTTTTTTTTTTAGCCGCCGAAGCAATACTCTCACGGGAGGGAGGTAGAAGGTGCGTCATGCATACCTCCGCAGGCGAACCGACCACTGCGGGGGTGATGTGGGACTCACCAGAATGGCACCTACCCACTGAAACCACATTGATGGTTGTAGCAATTCAAATTTCCGTTAGCTTTCATCGGAAGCGACACCCGTTGGGAAATATGCATTTAAATTATAATCGGTATAAATATGTAAACTAAACATCTGTTGCTTGTAAGAATAAGCAAGGTACGTACATTTCTCTATGCACTTTTACATTATTATGCCCATGACACTTTTATTAGTGATTATGTCTTAAATAATAATGCATGTATATATTGATATTCAAAAAATAAAAAATGAAATTACATACAATACTTTGTGAAACGAAAAATGAATGAAGTTTTACAAACCTTTTAAAAAAATGTACGTACGTAAAATGCGTATACTGAATGGAAACTGCAAGTTTTTCTTTGCTAAATTTACTCCAAACTCAAAAAAGTAACATATTATTACTTACTTTCACACAACATGAGCTGAGAAGGAAAACAAAAGGATCAGAAATTTATCTTTAAAAATCTCATATTACCTGCAGAATACTATCATGCCGTGTGCGTAATATGGCGAATATAACCGTGAGGTGAAAAATAAACTAGTAACATGTTCTTTTAGTTTTATTTTCTGCAAACTGAGGGAATTAGATTTGATTACTGCTAAATTGTTAACGTTTTGTTAATGTATTATTCGTGCTTTGTGATTGTTTGGTTACGAAAAGTTTTTAGAACTAGTTAGAACTGTGAAATTGTATGGAAGAAAGCTTTCATAAGTGGAAATTATCACCACATACATTTTAAGTCTGAGAGAAACTATAATGATGACAAAGCCACTTCGCGCCACGATTTTTTTTGTTTAGGACTAATTATTTACTATTATTTGAATTAAAAGAAGACTTTCATTGAGCGTAAACGATTTTCACCTACAACAATGATTTTTAACGTTTGGCAAGCGTTCTTCAAATCTTGTGTGAACAACAAATTTTGACCATTCATATTGTAAATGTAGACATAAAAAACGGGGACTTTCAAGATTATATATCAAAGTAGTGCAAATGCTCTTTTTGACATAATCCTCCTCCTTTTTCCACCTGTCAGCTAGGTGTCGACAGGAGTTCAACCCATTTATGTTTGGCGTACTAATAGGCGATCATAACTTTTCGATAACTCGTTTCTGGTATGTGTTGCCAAAGAGTAAGAAACTATCATCGATGTTTTCACTCTAACATCTTCTAAGCACTGAGCTGGAGAGGAATATCATAATAGTAACAATTCTGACTGGAGCAGCTTAATAAGATAGCGTTTTGATTCCACGTATCCTAATTCCAAATAATTTTCAGTTTTAATTTAAGAGAATTGCCCCTTGAGTTGGAATTAACATTGACCATCACAAAGGCCTAAATCTAAACGCTGAAAGTTACAGCAAACTATTTGGGCAATACCAGCTTCTCTGAAGTATCGAGCAAGCCTAACTTATAAATATTTGCAAAAAAATAAAACTTGGTACAAAGTTGTTTATTAGAAGTCGTGTATAGGGCAAAATCTAGTGGACCTGTAAATGTATTGTACGTTCTGGCTCTTGTTAGTCAACCTTTACGATGCTCTTAAAATAAAAATAAATTCTAAATTGACATCGTAATGAATATACTTATGCCAAAAGCAGATACAAACAACGCTTATAAAACAATTGTATTTGAACTTTTTAAGCTTAACCTGAAAAACTTTCGTATGTTTTTTTTCGTAAGCACCAAACTAATACAAATTTGGCGTTGAAAATTGTTTCGCATCCGTGATTTTTAAAGGCCGAGATTGATCTGAGAGCTTTAAAAGTTTGGAAGGAAAAGCTTTAATACGATGAGTGAATTATGCTGGGATTTCATTTCTAGACGTTTCAGGAAACAAGGGTGTAAGAATTAAAGATGTCTCTTTGCGTTAGCGAATTTTTGCTACTTTCATTCAGAACTGCAGAAATGATCTGATGTGAATATCATTTTTGTGAATTATAATAATTATCAAGATTCTCAAATCATTTGGTTCAATCAGGTTGAACAGTAACTCTGAGCAGTCTGTTTGACCCTCGTAGTACTTGATCAGAGATGCCTGAACAAGAATATATTGAACAAAATACTGCAAATCAAACACTAAATTTGGCTCATTTTCCGTCTCTTTTTAGGAGCATCCAAAATACTTCAACCTGACCCTTTTTTTTTTTTTTTTTTTTAAGCTGCCGAGGCACCCTCGCGGGAGGGAGGTGGAAGATGCGTCATGCATACCCGCCCGCAGGTAAATTCCTCTGCGGGGGGGTAATGTGGGACTCACCAGAATGGCACCTACCCACTAAAAACCACCTGTTGGCTGTAGTTATTACCGTTAGCCTTCATCGGAAGCGACACCCGTCGGGAAGTTGGCGCGCTGGCAGAGACCCGCTAGCGGGTCTTCCGCCTGTAGTGAAAGTTGCACTGAAGGTGCTCAAAGGGACATGAGTTGGTGGCCGTTCTGGGCAGCCTCCGGTGAAGCCGGGGCTGGGCAGAGGTCGGCCGAAGCATGATTTAGGGATCAATTCATTTAAATGAACCTACAATGAATTGAGAAGGGAACTATGCTCCGCCAGAGCTAGCAAACGCTCTGTCGGAGTACGTGAAGCCCTAAGTTTACGGGCTAAGACTGCGATTTCACTAACATCGACATTTTTTATAGCATCGCAGACGATACGCATATCGTCTGCTACGGAGGATTGAGGAGTGGGTTTGTATGGGCGAGGAGCCGGGATGGGATTCGATGCGGGGCGCTGCTTCCAGTTTTCTGGGGCAGGCCTAGACTGTGTAGGCTTTGCAGCCGGAGGAACCCGGCTACGCAGCGGCGGAAAGTTTTCTTGGGAAAGGCGCGGGGCCTGTTTTGGTGCCGCCCTTTTGAAATTGGAACGCATACAACGGGGTGCACGAGGGCAGCCCTTGTAATTTGCGGTGTGGCCGGACTGGCCACAAAGCACGCAATCGGGGGGAGAGGGAGTTTCAGGAGTGCGATTGCACTCCTTAGTGAAGTGCGGGACCAGGCACTTGACGCACCTGGGCGGTGCGCGGCAGTTGGCCGCCGCGTGCCCGTACAACTGGCACCGATGGCACTGGCCGGGATGACCGCGGCGATGAGGCGCCTCGATCGAGATCCCAGAGAGGCCGCATATAGTGCTAACCCCTTTGAGGATCTCTCTGGACTTGGGGACGGTGGCGAGAACCACCAAAGCGAGAGGGTGTTGCCTCCCGTACTTGCTGTGCATTTTATGCACCGCGAGTGCCGGGAAGCCTTGGGACTGCAGATCCTCCAGGATAGCCTCGTTCGATAATTCGAACGGGACTCCCCTGAGTACCGCTCTGATCTTACGCTCTTCTGACAGAGCATAAGTGTGATAAGCATATTGCTTATCGGTGAGGAGCTTTGTTAGAGCTCGAAAGTCGTCTATCGACGAGACTAAGATTTTAATAGATTCACCCGAGTTGGCTGCTCGGATGTAATGGATTTTGTGCTCATTGCACAATGTCGAGACCTCAGTCCATTTACCCTTTTCCCGAAGGAAAACGGGTGGTGGGACCTTGGCCTTGACAGAAGTTGGGGCGGGAGCGGGTGTTGAAGACACCGGGGCAGCTGGCGTTGAAGACGCCGCAGGAAGTGTAGGGACGGGCGTCGAGGGCGCCGGGTCTTGTTTTGAACGCTTCTTAGAGCGCTTCTTAACAAGCGTAAAGGAGGGAGACTCAGGGCCAGTTGGGTTGGCGTCCGAGGATGACTCGGTCGCGGGTGCGCGCTTGCGTCGCGGAGGGGCGTCTACTTCGCACTCCATGTCACTGGAGGAAGGGGACGCTGGAGAGCCTAAGACCAGAGGGGTCTGGGGGACTGGGGTGGCCTGAGGGGCCATTGGTGGAATTAACGCCATGATATGCGGGATAAGAGAATCAAGGAAACGAAACTTATCAGCATTTATAAACATGCCTTTAGCATCGGTACTATCAAGTAGCTTCTTCCTAATCTCATCAGAGCTTAGGGAAGCCATTACGGAGGGGTTGGGGAGGGACAATATATGAACCTAACAACGATGACTAACTTCCTAAAACCACCCTACACGCAGTAGGGTGGTTGAGGACGACGCGGATAACTTACTCGAACACGAAGACTCGAGGCACCTGGAACGACGAATTCCCATCGACGAAGCTCACGTTCCACGAAGTACGGTTAACAACCCACTATCCGCCGTGAAAACGGCGTTAGAAACTTTTTAGAAGTACGGTTAACGACCCACTGTCCGCCGTGAAAACGGCGTTAGAAACTTATTACGGTATACAACTATGAAATTATATATTACGACAACAACCAGTGAAATTTGCGTGCTCAATTAGCGCGGGGGCTAATAGAGCGGGAAGGCGTCTGCGATCGACGTGCGCTCGAGAACGCACGTAAAGCATTCATGTGACATTGATCATATGAAGACTACGCGGGTAGAACAAGGAATGTCAGTTAGAAGAGTTTTCGAGTAAATCAATTTTTTAAGTTTGCAATTCTATATACTTTCTAATAAACGTCTGGAAAATATTTATCACAGTATATTATTAGCAGAAACTATTTTGTTTTACATTTTCATTAGTAAAATTACAATTAACAGTAGAAAAGCTTGCAAAGTTACTAAAACAGTAAATTGATATTATTATGTAATTGCAGAGAACAAGGTATATCAGTGACTTTTCCACATATTGTTAATTGTAATTTTATTATGAATAAGGTATTTTTAAATAAAAAAATATAATAATAATCTGATATTCATTCTTCAAGAGGAATATTATTCATGACTTAGATTTTCATATAAAATTTGGGCTTCAGCAGAGCAAAATGTCTTCTTTTTTTTTTTCGAAATGGACAGTTTATTTATGGCCCCTATTAGCCTTTTAAATTTCACCAGACTTTGTGGCCTACTTAGCCGGAACTTAAACTACTCCTACATACGATACGTCTAAGGGCACGGACGTCTCAGGACGTCGTATATTGAATCTACCACTGGTTCGAAGGGTCATCTACTGCCAAAGAACCAGCAAGAAACTCAGTAGGAATGCGTACGCTGCGTTAGCCTGGCCCACCGGTGGGTTAGGTGATTCGAATGCCGTGTTTCTAACTGGAACACCGGCGTTCCTTGTTGTAATTGCGTCGTCGGGTTCTCTTAGGACGTTACGCGGACGCCTGTAACGAACCGGCGCGTCTGGGTTGGCTGTGTAGTCAGCTGACTTATTGACCAGCGGGTTGGGATGGTGGGGAGCGTTGTCGAAGTAGCGTCTAGACACCAACTTCATCAACGTGGCAATAGTGGTCTCGAGATCTTTATGCAGACCTAATTTTTTTTTAATAATTTGCAGGCGTTTATCTTCCATCTCACCTGATGGAAAGTGACGATGAAGACGAGGATCATACACGCCTGTCTAAGAGGTACCTATGCACTCTACACTTGAAAGCTCCAGGGTTATATTTGTCTGGAAAAACAGACGCAGGCAAATCGTTCCACTCTTTGGCAACACGAACCAAAAATGAGCTATCGAACCGTTTAATTCGCTTCTTTAGCACGCTAACCACAAACGGGTGAAACTTCTGTCTGCGTCTGGTTGACCGGTGTAGAAAAGGGGAAGGTTCGATCAACTGAAAAAGAGCATTCGCACACTCTCCAAAGTGCAGTCTGTAAAAAACCGATAGACTAGCAACTTTTCGACGATGCTCGAGACTTTGCAGTCTCGAAGAAGTAAGTTTGTCGTCACTTATGAGTCTACGGGCCCTTCGGTCGACAGAACCAACGCTTCAAGATGGTATTTTGCGGAATCATGCCAAAGATGGCTGCAGTACTCCATACAAGATCGAACCTGGGCTGTGGACTTAGGGCGGGGCCCCGACGCATTTGCGTAAGAACCTATTTTGAATAACCTGCAAGTGATTGATATTCGACTTGCTGGCGAAAACCACACTGGCATATGTCATGATGGGGAGAATGCAACTTAACTTTTATTTAAAAATAACGTACGGTCCTGAATAAAGTACAGTAGGAACTACACAGATAAACAAAAACTGAAATTGTGTATTTATTTGCAACTAGTTTAGTTTAGTTTAAGGCCTTAATTTGGAATGTAGCTTAAACTCTTACTTTTTAATCAAAGTCAAGGGCAAAAGCTTCTTTGAAAAAAATGTATGCACCTCGAGGGTAACCTGGATCGATATATACTTATACATCTTTTTTACTTACGCAAAAATCACTTCCATAAAATACTACTTTCACTTTTAGTCTAGAAACTGGCCTAATAAGATTAGAATTCACCTGGAAACCTAACAGTCTGGGCCAAAATTGTTATTCAAGTTCTTGCATACAAAAATAATATGACCTGGAACTGGAAGGCTTTATGTTTCTGTGCCTGGAATATCATATAGACAAACTTTTATTGCATTACTTCGAAAGTTTAATAATACAAGGAAAAACTCACTATTATCGAATTTTGTGCTATTGAAGCAAGTGCAAAACTAGTAGTAGCTTTATAATAATATTATTAAGATTATTTAGTTTGATTTGATGATATTTCAAATCTGTTTAATATTGCTTAAGTATGCAATTTAAACACATCTTTCAATTGTTCTCAATGTTATAAAATTAGTTAGGTTAGTTTATACAGAATGTTGCTTTTAAAATATTGATAAAATTTTCGTCATAAATAAATATATATATATATATATATATATATATATACAGGTTCATTTTTTACGGATTACTATATGTATAATTGTATTAGTTTATTTAAAAAAAAAGAAATTATATTTCAATAACATTCAATTCATAAAACTGCTACATTCAGTAATAGTTAAGTGCAAATATATTTCAAACTTTTCCCTTTTATAAATTGAATAGTTTTAGGCAGTTTTTATTCTAATATTTTAATAATATTAACAAATATGAGAGATCCTAAATAATGAACGTTATTATGTTATTGTTATAAATTGTTCTCCTTTTATTTCAGTTTTTTAACGATAAGTTTGTATCCGAAATTTTAAACATATTTCATATGCATAAAACAACAATGCGATATGTTCTATAAAATATTGTATTTGCTCCCTTTTCTGGAGAATAAATAATAATTGTATTAGCATTTTCATAAATGTTAAGGCAAAAATTGATATTAATGACCTACAAACACATATATAATGAGAAACGCAATATGCCTCTAATATGTTCCGGCACGGTGTGTGATTTATTTTTATGAATCATAACATGAATAAATGTATAATACGGGATTCAATTTTAGGAAGGTAAAAAATAAATGCGGTAAGAATTGTGTTTTACATAAGTAATGAATCCAATTTGAGTGAATAAACTTAGGTAATTAAATCCCAGTATTAAATGTATGACTTACGTATAAGTTTAGTGTATAACTGTATAAGTTTAATGTTTTATATGTGGACCATGAATGTGGACAATAAATTAAAAAAACATGTTGAAAATTAAACCTAATTAAAAATTTACCTTCAGCTTGTCCAATCAGCAGGCTTTGATTTTTGTAAATATCCAGATTGCTGCAGCTTTTATTCAAGTGAAATCACCAAAATACCTTCTGCAGAAAATAAAATACACAATGAATGTTTTTGAGTATCATCTAGTGGCACAACTACATTCTTATTTATTCATTGATTAAATAAAATGTTGCATTTAAGTCATTAACATTTTGTTGTGAGATTTAAATATTTAAATAAAATCAGAGCAATCCCAACTGCAACCTACGGTTGGATTGGATCAATAATCGACAAACCGATATTAATAAATAAAATACCCTCGATTTGTGAAGTCCGTGGGCATCGATTGCACTTGTTCGCAGTCTACAAAAATGCAAATAGGTATATGAAAAACAACAAAATGACTAAATTAGTGCTTTGCTCTACGGAGTATATAAGTAGCTCTATATTTTACTGATTTATTACTATTTTATTATGTAAAGATTTAAATTAAATATTTTACATCATAACTATTATGTTAATTTCTGAAAGTACTGAAGGTATATCACTTTTTGTTTAATTAATACGACGACGTGCGACCGCAGACATTCATTTCTATTCATTTAATAATATTTTTTGACTATGCTGTAATTTATAACTCTATTATTTATGTTTTATTTTAACAAAATAAAACATTTGTTTATTGTTATCGCTTTAAAGTTTAAGTATAGTGTCTTTACCTAACATGAATCAGTTGGGTGGGAAATGAATAATGATTATATCCAACCAATGACATATTACATATAGACAGGTTATCCGCTCTCAATAATGGCAACGCAAATACAAGGCATTTGCCCGCTATTTCACTAGGTCTTGTGCAACCCAGTGCCACGGCTAAACGTCAAATAAAACTTATTCCCTATTCTGTGTTTTTAATATCGTACAATGCCTTGTTGTGTGTTTAATTTAAGAAAGTGTACAAATTACACTATTATTGTTCAAGAAATAATAAACGTAAGTACTATCTTATTTATGATTTCATTTTGCTATTTAAAATGACATTTTAAAATTGACATGGCTATTCATTTCACCAAACTCGAAGAGCCAGATGTAATATGATTTTGTATGTGGGAGTAAAAGTATCTCTTGGAACGGTTTGTTAATTTACCCTAAGATTTTATTAAAGACTACTTTAAAATTGAACTTAATAACTAAACTAATCTAATAAATATACAAAAAACATGTACCTAGCCTACTATTTTATGATATGTAATATTATTACTCACAGAACCTATCTTAGTTATAAACCTAATTACTATAGGTATGTACCTAGACCGCCCGAACTTTAATTTAAAATACATCTACGCGCGTAGTGACGCTGAGTGAACAGTAACGGTATGAACGATGAGTAGGAAGGCCGGTTCTGTTTAATGCGCAGAGGCACCTCCGACTCACTCTCTCTCGTCTCGAACGTTCGGCAGTCCCTGCCAAGCTATTTGAACGCAAGGAGAAAGATGACGCACCTTTCTGCTAAAAAAACCTACTTGTGTTAATCGAGTCTAAGTGAATTCTTTGATATTATAAGCGTGCTGTTTTACCCCAAAATCGGGGTTCAAACTCCAACTAAGGAGTGGTTGCTTTTTGGGCGACTGCCGATCTACCCACGGACCAACAACCTACTCCGCTGCCTCACGTCTGCCTGCCGCGACGTGACCCTGAGACTCCGGACTACTGCTGCCAACCAAGGATAGTGCGGTTTGGTTTTAGAGACCTTAGTAGTGCGTCGGTTGTGAGTGTAGGATTCCCACCCCCTGTGAATCTGTTGTTTCAATTATATTATAAATACTATTATTCCTTATTTTATTTAATCTACCCTCGATCTTATTTTTGTTACCGCCTTAGCTAAGGGGAAGGTACATTGGCGCCCATTCACTCTACTTTTCAGAACCGAAACGCTACTATTGATTTCTTAAAGCATTTCATTGCTTTTTTTTGGTGCTGGCTTTCTAAACCTAGTTTTAAGGCTGATTGTTGCCAACTGTATTTTTGTCCTGGTGTAGTATTTGAAAGTTACTGCTGATTGTACCATACATTTCATTTTCAAATTTTGTGCTACATAAGACTGAACTTGAATGAGGTTGAATTGCGCGGTGACTCTGGTAAGTCTGTGTCTGATCTGCGAAAATAGATTGCCAAATTAGGTTACCTAGAATCTGAGGACATACTGGAATCCCATTTAGAACCTGACGAGGACCTGAAAGGCGTTAAAGAGTCCCTTGTAAAAGCTCAGAACAATATTGCATCTCTAAAATCCAACTTTGATAAAAATCTATTTATAAGGACCGAGACTTTACTAAATCACGTTTATCACTGCATAAATAGGATTACCAGCGAGCAGGAAGTTGTCAAAATTTATAAAATATGCGTATCTAGTTTCAACTCTCAATACAAACACCTGAATTCTATAAAAAGTCAAATGTCGCTCTCTAAGACTCCATCTACATCTACTACTTCTAATGTTGAACCGTCTGCTATTTCAGTATCTTCAGTGAGCGTAATTTAAGTTCCGACATTGGAAAACTAAAATTTTCGGGAAAAACTTGCGAGCATTCTTTTGTTTTAAAAGTCGAAGAGTTCGTTCAGTCTCGAGGTATTTCTTTCGGAAAAATCCTCTCGTTAGCTTTTGAGATCTTTACCGATGACGCATTTCATTGGTACCGTTATAACAAAGACCGCGCAAGTTCATGGCAGAAACTGCACACTCTTTCAATTTTAGTAGTAGCGACTACAATTATCGACTGGCGGTAGAAATCAGGTCTCGCACACAAGGCGAACAAGAAAACATAATTATCTACATCTCCATAATGCATGGCTTATTTTCTCGGCTTTCTAAGCCTTTCTCAGACGAAGAGAAATTAGATATACTTTTACATAATATTCGCCCCTGTTACACGAATACAGTAGCTGCTTCTCCTAAAATTAAGAGTATTGACGCACTTGTATCAATCTGTCGTAATTTTGAAAATATAAGATCTAGATCCTCATTATTCCACGAGCCTCCTAGAGCATTTAGTAGAACGCTTGCTCCAGACCTTGCTTATAAACATACTCCAACAATTACGAATTTTAGTCCTAAAAATCAAATTAATCAACAAAAAGCTTATTCTAATAATTATCATAATTACAATAACAAACCAAAAGTAGCTGTTATACAAGTTGAACCTAATTATGAATCCAACGATGTTAATAATGTTTACGGTTTAGCTCCAAATTCTTCTAGTAAAGCATTTTGTCCAAGATGCAGAATTAACGGGCACTCGCTGAGAAATTGTCAGGAAGAACGAATTATTCTCTGCTTTAGGTGCGGTAAAAGGGATTTTCGTTACCCTGATTGCCCCGACTGTAATCCGAAAAGTAATCAGAACCAAAAAAACTAGCTGACATGGATTGGAAAAATAGTGTCACCGAGCTGTCTAATAAAATTAAAAAATTTTATGAATTTGAGTGGCAAAATTGGTTGAATTTTATTTCATCATTTTTTACTTACAGCGCTATCTCTTCAATCCAGCATAATATTTCATCTAATGTTAATGTATCCCAACCCTATGTATCCGTTTCTGTAATAGCAAATCCCTGACTGGTTTGTTAGATACTGGATGTTCCACTACAATTCTGGGAAATAGAAGTCACGAACCTCTCTTAAAAGCAGGTTTCACACTTTACCAGTCTGACACCGCCCATTTTATCACAGCTGGCGGTGATAAATTGAATTTTTTAGGAATTGTTTACCTACCTGTGAGTTTTTTTGGATAAATTCATACTCTAAAAGCATACGTAGTTCCAAATATAAAACACTACCTTATATTAGGGATGGACTTCTGGAGGATGTTCGGATTATTTCCGAAGCATATAGAACGTATTCTTTATTAAAAAGACACTGACAACATTTTAACTGTCGATGCGGATAACGCTGGACCTAGTTACCTGTGCTCTTGTGAGCACCTCTCCTACGAACAAAAAAATATGGCTGACCAAGTTATGTCACAATATCGCAACATCTCTTACGAAGAACGCGGTTTAGGACGAACTTCCTTGATCACACATCCAATTGACACTGGGGATGCTGCCCCCATTCGTCAATGTTACTATAGGATGTCACCGGAGAAACAATGTATCTTGGTTGAGCAATTAGATGAGATGCTAAAAGAAGATGTGGTCCAACCATGTGAGAGCCCGTGGTCGTCACCAGTCCTCCTGACACCACAGAAGAACGGTGAGTTAAGTTTTTGCCTTGACAGCAGAAAACTCAATGCTGTCACTAAAAAAGATGCATATAGTTTACCTTATATGTCAGAAATTTTCAATAATTTACGTGATGCTCGTTATCTGTCCAGTGTAGACCTCTCTAAAGGGTTTTGGAAAATTTTAATTCGCGAACAGGAAAGACAGAAGACGGCGCTCCATATTCCCTCACGCGGCACGTTCCAATTTTAGGTCATGGCGTTCGGACTAACCAATGCTCCCACTACCCAACAAAGGCTAGTAGATTCCTTGTTTTACGGGCTGGAATTCGAACACAGAGTCTTTGTTTTCATTGATGACGTCACAATCGCGTCTTATACCTTCGATCAACACATATTCCTACTAACGAAAGTCCTAAGCAAATTAAAAACCACTAATCTAACTATAAACTTTTCTAAGTGCCAGTTTTTTAGAAATTAGCTCAAGTATCTCGGTTACGTCGTGGAATCTAACGGCTTGCATGCCAATCCCGAGAAAGTCGAGTCAATTATAAATTACCCTACTCCTACCAACCGGAAAGAAGTTAGGCGATTCCTCGGTACTGCCTCTTGGTACCGTCGATTTATTGATAATTTCAGTACTTTAGCAAACCCACTTAATAAATTGACGTCTCAAAAGAAAAATTCCCCTCCTTTCGTATGGTCTGCGGATGCCAACCTAGCCTTCCAGCAACTAAAACAATGTCTTTCTTCTACACCTATCCTTTCTTGCCCCGACTACAATAAACCTTTTGAAGTGCACACCGACGCCAGTGACTACGGTATCGGTGCAATACTGACCCAAACGTTAGACGGGAAGAAAAAGTAATAGCCTATATGAGTAAGTCCTTATCTAAACCCAAACGTAACTACAGTGCAACGGAACGTGAAGCGTTAGCCGTGCTCACCGCAATCGAACATTGGCGTTGTTACTTGGAAAATGGTCTTAAGTTCACGGTTTTCACCGATCGTTATTCTCTCAAGTGGTTTTTAAACCTTAACAACCCAACTGGGAGATTGGCTAGATGGGGAGTACGACTTTCTGCTTATAACTTCAACATAAAGCAGCGAAAGGGGTCTGAAAACGTAGTTCCTGACAGCTTATCGCGCTCTGTGCCAGTTTCTGCTAACAATATTGCTAACGATAATTGTCAAAAACGGATGACATTTGGTTTTTAAACCTTTTTAATGGATGCCTTAAATCACCAACATCCTTTTTAAATTATCGTGTCGAAAATGGGAAATTATTTTGCTACGTGAAACCTCTTAACCCGCTCACCCGTGGATTCGAATGGAAAGAAGTAGTTCCGTCTGAATACCGAAACGATATTATAACAAATAAACATTCCGAACCTACCTCTGGTCACTTTGGTATTTACAAAACACATAAACGCGTAGGTTTAAAATATTTTTGATTATAACATAACATTATACGTGACATTGCTAAATTTGTCACTAGTTGCGATGTCTGCCTCTCTCATAAACCTCCTAACCATCCAACACTTGGCGTAATGGGTAGACCTAAGGACTGCTGTAGATCATTCCAGATGCAAAGTATAGACTTAGTACTGCCGCGTCTTGGAAGCAAAATACATTCCTTCTAGTCATTACGTGTTGCTTCTCTAAGTATTGCATGCTTTTCCCTATCCGACGCGCTACCGCCGAAATAATCGCCAATATTGTGGAGGAAAACGTTTTCTTGATCCATGGTGTCCCTAGCACTATTATTATGGATAATGGGAGACAGTTCGTCAGTAATACTCTGAAAAACTTATAATATTCCTAACATTTTTCACACACCATTCTATACTCCTCAAGTTAATACTGTCCAAAGATATAATAAGACTATTATTACATCTGTCTCATCCTTTATTGAGCGCGATCATAGAGTCTGGGATACAAACATTTCGAAAATTCAATTTGCCCTTAACAGCTCTGTCAATGAAGTGACTAGCTTTACACCCTCATTTCTAGTCTTTGGCAGATAACTAATAAGCTGTAGTTCTCATTACTTGAACTCCGGCTTGGGAAATGAAATCATTTTCACACCTCGTGATAGTTATGCCGAGAATTTAGGTGCATTACACAAAATATTTGACAAAGTTCAATTATCACTAGTGAAGGCACACTCTAGAAATAGCACAAATTACGATTTGCGTCGCAAAAACGTTGACTTTAACGTCGGTAATATAATCTGGCGAAGAACATTTTAGCAAAGTTATAAAGAAAATAAATTTTCCAAGAAGCTAGCTCCAAAATTTATAAAATGCCGTATCATTGAAAAAAAATCTAAACTAGTTTATACTCGAGGACATGGCAGGTAATACCTACTTGTGTTAATCGAGTCTAAGTGAATTCTTTGATAATATAAGCGTGATGTTTTACCCCAAAATCGGGGTTCAAACTCCAACTAAGGAGTTGTTGCTTTTTGGTCGACTGCCGATCTACGCACAGACCAACAACCTACTCCGCTGCCTCACGTCTGCCTGCCGCGACGTGACCCTGAGACTCCGGACTACTGCTGCCAACCAAGGATAGTGCGGTTTGGTTTTAGAGACCTTAGTAGTGCGTCGGTTGTGAGTGTAGAATTCTCACCCCCTATGAATCTCTTGTTTCAATTATATTATAAATACTATTATTCCTTATTTTATTTTATCTACAATCGATCTTATTTTCGTTACCGCCTTAGCTAAGGGGCCGGTACACTCTTTTCTCCATAACGTTATCACGTTGCGACAATTTACGTATTAATTCACGTACGCTCGCGACCAGTTAGTGCGAAGCAACGTCACAAAGTACATAGATATCTCTTTCTAACAACAAGTGAACCGTATTATACTTTCTCTCTCCCACAAATAATATTACTCTATATATCGGGTAGGTGTCTATAGTCACACGTTGACGTCGTTTTTTTGTGCGGTAATGTATGGGTATGACTTGTCTATATGTAATATGTCATTGTATTCAACGCAATATGTTACATAACATGCTATAATTTTATACGTTTGGATGTGTTTGCGGGTGCACTCCGCGCCCGCTGCATGCAATGCACGCTGTTTTCATTGCGGCCTTCTTCGTTCCAACCGACTGTCTGTTTTTTCGACGAATGCTTTTGGTGCGCTTATTGGGATTAGGATCGTAATACGTGACATTTCTAAGCACCACGAATAAGCATGGCAAGTTTGGAGTTGGAGTTTAAAATATTAAAATCATTGATAGATTATTCTTATATTGTACACTTACATGTTGAACACGCAGACCTGCCATTGGTACAGAACATTCTTGAAGTCCAGTTTTAACCAACGACTTAGTCTGCTGCCTTTTATTCATACACTGGTTCAATAAAATAATAAAATATCATTAACAGGCAGGAATACTTCGATATCGAGCGGCTCCCTTGTTGGCCCGCTTAAAGTCTGCTGCAAAATTAAAAAAGCTTGCAACGTACTGTCTCTTTGTATAACTGTAATGTCTCCTTTTTTATTGGTTGCCTGGAAGAGTTTGCTCTTGAGTGATAAGGCCAGCCATATTGTCGGTATGTGATATTTTATTTTTGTGATGTAACATTTTTATTAAAATTTTTTTTATAACAAAGTGTATTGTATTTTTTTTAACGACCAAAATGTATCTAATCATCACTTTTGAACATGCTGAAATCTTTTCAAATAGGATCTAGATGAATACTAAAAGTTTATCTTAAATAGTTTTTGTGATAATTAGAAACCTAGCTGATAATAAAGGGCCAACTTTATCGCGCAATATTTGATAATGTAACAATTTTTGATATATTTATATGTATGTTTTTCGACAACAGAACTGCATTTTCCTTGGACATAAATAAACATGCGTCTTATGTGGGCTTAATCGCATCGACCTCACGTACTGAATATTTATCTCGAGGCAGATCATCTGGAGCGACGTAATTGTTATCAGGATATTTTTACTTTTATAAGAAAAATTTAGCTTTTAATTATAAATGAAAAAGTTTTAAACATAAATAAGTATTATGTAGCAAAAGCGAATAATAAATCTACAAACTTTGTGTTTTTATATAAATATTCTACCTTTCAACGATTTTAAATTGTATTTTCTTAAATAAAAAAGTTGATGGGATGTAAGGCAGCTTTGCTAATGAAAAATATTGGGACTTGTCAGCAATCTACGTATCAGTGTTACCAGATCTATGTATAAAATAATATAGTAAATAATACACTCACAAAATTTTTTTGTACACTCAAATAGTCAAGGAAATAGTAATTAGTATTAAAATCGTTATATTTGTATTTCTAAGTTTTGCATCTATGTCGATATGAGCGCCAGTACTCTGTGTAATCATTTTCAGACAATTCTAGTCACAAGTAGACAAGTACCTATGTGTATGATTAGGTTTTTTTTTATTGAAAAAGGATTAGACGTTTGTCTTCTATCTCACCTGATGGAAAGTGACGATGAAGACGAAGGTGTTACGAGATACCTATTCACTCGACGCTTGAAAGAACTAGGACTATATAGTTTTCTGGAAATACAGACGCAGGCAGTTCATTCCACACCTTGGCGACCCGCACCAAAAAGGAACTATCTAAGCGTTTGGTTCGACTTCTTGGGATGTCTACCATGAAGGGATGGAAGGTCTGCCTGCGTCTAGAAGTCCGATGCAAGAAGGGTGTGGGTTCAACCTGGTCAAAAAGAGCATTCGCGCACTCTCCAAAATGTAATCTGTAGAAGACTGCTAAACAGGCAACTTTCCGACGATGGTCGAGGCTTTGCAGTTTTTTGGTGGTGAGGTCAAAGTTGTTAATAATTTTTTGGGCTCTTCGGTCAACTGCGTCCATCACTTCTAGTTGGTACTTTGCAGAATTATCCCAAAGGTGGCTACAGTACTCCATACAAGATCGAACTTGAGCTGTATACAAATTAAGTAGCTGTTCAGGGCTGAAGTATCGTCGGACCTTCGAGATCATTCCCAACTTCTTTGAAGCTGTTTGAGCCATGGACACAATTTGTTGCCCGAAGTTTAGTTGGGACGATATAGTTACGCCCAGTAGCCCTAGGTGGTCGGTTAAGGGTACAGAAACATTTTGGAAAGTGGGCGTTAGGTCGAAACTGCTCTTTTTCGCGGAGAATAAACACGCCTGTGTTTTCGATGGGTTAAATTTGACCAAGTTGGACTCGCCCCAATCGTACACTTTCTTTAAGGCCAAATCCACCCGCTTAATCATGGACACTCTCAAAGCCCGGATTTCTTGAGGACTCGCTCGCGCATTGGACATGTATCTCTCTACAACGGTGCTGTCATCAGCGTAACCAATAATACCTGGGATTAGCAGGTCGTTAATGTGCAGCAAGAATAACGTTGCAGAGATAACAGATCCCTGAGGTATCCCGGCATTCATTGCCATTAGGTCAGAAGAGCAGCCGTTTAAGTCTACTTGAATTGACCGTTCCCTCAGAAAATCAAATATCCAGTCGCAGAGCCCTTTAGGTAATCCGTATGCTGGAACTTACAATATGCCAGACCCTATCAAAAGCCTTCGAAATGTCTAAGGATACAGCTATAGCTTCACCGTGACCTTCCAAGGCTACGCTCCATAAGTGAGTGGCATACATAAGAAGATCTCCAGTCGAGCGTCCACTGCAAAAACCATATTGGTTATCACTAAGGAGCTCGTTGGACTCAAGGTATGCCAGGAGACGATTGTTCAATACACGCTCCATAACTTTGCAAAGTATGGAGGTGATTGCAATAGGTCGATAGTTGATGGGATCTGCACGGTATTCCTTCTTTGGTACTGGTTGCACGTTAGCCAACTTCCACGATTTAGGGACCTTTCCAGATTCCAAAGAGAGTCGAAACAGGCGCGTTAGTATGGGAGACCACTCGGCTGTGCAGCGTTTTAACACAACTGCAGGTATGCCATCGGGGCCGCTGGCCTTATTCACGTATAAATTTTGCAAGCATTTAAGAACCTCTTTTTGGCGAATATGAACGGCACTCATTTTGGGTCCGAACTGACGTAACTAGGGTTGGGACTTCACCTTGACTATTTAGACGTGAATAGTCTGCAAAAAGATTAGCAAAGAGGTCTGCGTTTTGTGTGTGGGCCAGTGAACCGTCAGGCTTCCTCAGAAGTGGCAGCGATGGGCGACAGAAGTTCGACTCAACCGATTTGGCCAAAGACCAGAAAGCTTTGCTTCCTGAAGGATATGACGCTATCTTGTCTCCGATGTGGCCAATGTGGTCAAAGCGAGCTTTTCTGATCACCTTTTTGCAAGACTTGGCGGCAGCATTGTTATTTTTCTTCAGTTCATGTGAGTCCACTTGTTTGCTTCTGCGAGCGATAGCCCAGGCTTTGTACGCTTCTTGCTTAAGCTTTTCAGCTGTGAGGCAAGCAGCATTAAACCATGGGCGACCTTTGGTTTCAAGGGATAGGTCAGCGTAAGGGATGAAATACTCCATTGCTTGGCCTATCACACTTGATACAGCATCAGCACAGCACGATGGATCGGTTGATGCAAAACAAGTCTGCCGCTAAGAATAAGACAAGAAATAATGGCGCATCTCATTCCAATCTGCTGACTTGTATCGCCATACTCGCCTAGCGCCTTTTGGGCTGGTGTCAGGCGGCGAGTACTGCGACACAGATTTCACCACGCAGTGGTTGCATGTCCCTAAAGGTACAGTTACGGACACCGAGCACCTGTCAGGATCAGTTGTCAGCAGAAGGTCTAAGCAATATGCAGTGTGGCCGGCAACGTCGGGGATGCGGGTGGGCTCGTGCACAAGCTGTGAGAGGCTTTGAGTCACGGAAAACTTATAAGCCTCTCTTTCAGCGTGGTCAGTGTCCTGTTCCGGGTAGAGCCATTGCCCGTGATGAGCGTTAAAATCCCCCAGGAACACCATCTGAGCAGGAACACCAGCTGAGGGAAAACGTTGCCGAACCATATCTGCTGCATCACTGAGATACTCCATGAGCCTCGATGCCTCCCGATCTCCGCTATGTGACCGGTATATACTGGCAAAGACCAATTGGTCAAGGCCGGTATCAATGTGAACCCACATAACGGAAAAGTCCAGATCTTCCAAGTAACGGAGACGCTGACAACAGATCTCGTCACTGGCATACATGCACACCCCGGCGTTCGGGCGGAAATTGAACTCCAGGATGTACCAGGGGTAACAAAGTTATGCCGAGTCTGACGGATTACAGATCTGCGTCTCCTTTAAGAAGAGTAGGTGAGGCCTCTCTGTCTCAAGATGGTGGTAGACATCGTTGATATTTGAGTGCATTCCTCTGATGTCGCAGAAGTGCACTTTAAGAGAGAGGAAGTGCAACCGCTGTAGAACCTTACTCTTCTTGTGACAATTCATTTTAGTTCAGTGAGTGAATAGGGAGGAGGACAGAAGTTGAGTGAAGCGCTGCAAATGGAACCAAGCAGCTCGCAATAAACAACGCACCGATGGGGAACTGGCTTGGAGACTGCGAGGATGCCCGAACCCCCCGGGGATTGTCATCGGGTCCTCTCTAACCAGTCGCCAGCTGGCACGATGAAGCCTCCCGGGATTTTTCACGAGGTGGCGGGGCAGCCTTTTGCATGTGGCTAGCACACTACTTGGGCCCCCTACTACCTGCGGTTGGCCAGCGGTGCACCGTTTCTTCGGTTCCCGCTACCCTCTTAAACCAGTTACGTGGCGAGTCAATAAATTACGAGCTGAAGACAGTTCTCTGATGCAGCACGATTACTCAGACCTACCCTCCTTGATGGCTACACTAAACATCATGCCGGAACGCGACCGTGTCACTTGGCGACATGGCTTTGTTTAGTGGGTGGTGACAAGCCACGGCCGAAGCCTACCATCAGGTATTGTAAAAATGTGTCTGCCAGATCTCGACTTCGTTTAGACAAGACAAGACAAAGGAAAATTTCTGAAATGAATTTTCATTTACTATCCCTAAAGATTTGAAGCGCAATAAAATCTTTATGATACTATATTTCCGGATATACCCTATTATGAGAGTATGAATAGACTGTGAGCTAGTTGACCGATAAACAAACAAACTAAATAGTAAGCTTACTTCTATTTATTTGGCGAAATGCTTACTGTAAGTGTTCTGTTAACTAGTCTCTATTATCTGAAGTCTAGACACGATGAAAAAATCTTTATCCAATTTTTTTTCCAGAATATAGGTCACTACGTCTAAGACTGTATTACTTCTCGCTTAAATGGGTCACTTCAAATGTATATTTTTCGGTAATTGCTTAGAATTCATTTTTAAGTAAATTTCTTTTTTCAAGGAAATGAATTTTCATTCGGAAATTTGTGAGTTTTGATATGAAAAAATTAATAGAATTATAAGTTTTCTCTTCCTCATCCTCAATTTAAGCCATAAATCATCTCTAATATTGAAATGCATACTTTCTTGCGATTCGAAAGGTTGAAGTTTGATTTGTTCTAGGGGTTATTCTGAGTGGAGTCCTAGTACCTTTCCATTTATTTTACTAAGAACATTGATTGTAGCTTTTTGGTTGTTAATGGTTATAATCAAAATGGAAATGATCGTTCAATATCATATTATTGTGTATCGGTCAGGCGACTTCTTTTTTTTAATTAAAAAAAATTTCAATCTTAGAAAGTGAAAAAGTTTAATTTATACATTAGGTATTTAATTTATTTATTAATTATGAAAGTAAAATACTATTACGCACTATTACGAGTTGTTAAAGGAAAGCGCCCTATTAAATGTTTAAATGCACCTACATTTAATAGTAATAATTATACTCGTGAGCTATATATTTTCAAAAGAGAATATAGAATTCGCTGTTATCTTAATTAAAATGTCGTGTCGAGATTCGTTCAAATAATTCACCTACTTTTTTCACATATTTTAAAAAAAGTTTAAGATTGGAATACCCTGAGTGAGTTTCATGATTCATTTGAGATTCAGTTCTGGAATTTTACTTTTAGCATAAGAGTCAGCAAATTAAACGATTGGGTCCGACAAATTGGATCGAATATTTTATAAAGATATGTTATAAAACAGGTTGCTGCATCAGCGCTGGTTCAAAAAAAACGCTGCGATGTTTTAGTTGAAGCTGAAATTTGTTGTAGGAAAAATTTATAGCGAATAGGAATAAGTTAATTGAAACTACATGAATGACTACACGCAATAAGTATATATTAAAAGGAAGTATATAAATTTAAAAGGAAGGTAAACTGGAAAATGAAAATAAGCAATAAGTTTTATATTTTAAAAAAAAGCAGTTAAATTTATTGTATTAAAAAACAAATTATTTGACATTAGAAAGGAATGATCGAGGGGTGTTTCTTTATTGATAAAAAATCAATTATTCATTTTTATTACGTGAAAAAAGTCAAATAACGACTTCTTACCCGTATCCTACTCTGACATCACAATAGAAATGATTTTCTTTACTAAACCAGTAAAAATACTCGAAAATTCAATCACTCTAAATTTATGAATATTTTAGCCTTCATTTAATAAAGATTATTAAATTGTATTAAAAAGTTTCCACATGTTCAGCAGATCCGAGTAAAAATATACGATAATTTCTTGTAGTTCATAAAGTTTAAGATTTGCAATGTCATAAAACTAAGAAATGAATAATAAAACCTTTTCACAAACGGGCATTTTTTCGGTTATAGATTTGTTATAAAAAAATACAACAGGCTGTCAGCAAAAGGCATATAAAATAACAAATGGGAATATGCATGAATAAGCTATAAACGGCTTAATTGGCCTTAATGTAAAAACCTCTAAATTTGAACACATCAGTCACTCCATTGACCGCAAATAATTTAATCACGGTTTCAGTCAGCACGTATTGTGTTAAATCTGGATTATCATGACACACTGTTGTCAGGATCTGGTTCAATGATCAATCAATTTAATCCAGTTTCATACTGAGGCTATTTGTACATAAAATTAAACTTTACCTTTTAATTCACTCTAGAATTACTCTTAATTTATTTATTTCATTTAATTTAACCTACAGACTACTTACAAAAGTTAAATAGGGTTTTTTCCATGTCATAACATTTAATTAATACATATGAATAAAAATAATAATAATAAAAAAAAGAAAAATCAATCACATTATTTACAAGTAAAATTAATTACAAATTGGTCAAAAACAAGAAATATTAATCATTAAAATAAATAAAAGTGTTCAAATTTTGAGAAACAAAAATACGAGTCACAAATTACAAATTGGTCACAAGTAGTAACTAAAATAATATCGTAACAAATAAAAATAATACGATGTCAAAATAAGGACAATATATAGAATTGTCCAAGATGAACAAAATATAAAACAAAATTCAAAATTCAAAAAATAAGTTTCACAATAAATACACTATTTATAAGTATCTTGTGCCATTCTTCCAAAAAGAAGTCAAAATTGGTATTTGCGTCTAGGAGTCTGTTGAGTGCGGAAAGTGTACATAGTAGTGGAGAGTTGGCGCGTGCTGAGGTGCGACTGTACGGTATTTGTTGCACTTCTTCAGCATTGGACTCCATGTTCCTCAGATGTTTGTATTTTCGCACTTCCACAGGGAAGTAATATCAGGCCTACCAGTGCCGCATAATGAAGTAAAGCGTCGGTTTTTTCCCTTTACTACTTCAGTCCATTGCGAATGTAATGTAGATGGTCTTCGTTGTCTGCTATGGCATATTTACAAGCAGTACAATACATAGCGAAATTATTAATATCTCTATTGAAAGAGTAAGCGCACCGTTTTATATGTTTTAATTTTTTGCCGCCTATATCTTTAATATCCCCTTCTTATTTTTTTTATTAATAATTAGCAGGCGTTTGTCTTCCATCTCACCTGATGGAAAGTGACGATGAAGACGAGTATCATACAAGCCTGTCCAAGAGGTACCTATTCACTCTAAACTTGAAAGCTCCAGGGTTATATTTGTCTGGAAAAACAGACGCAGGCAAATCGTTCCACTCTTTGGCAACACGAACCAAAAATGAGCTCTTGAACCGTTTAGTTCGGCTCTTTGGCACGCTAACCACAAACGGGTGAAACTTCTGTCTGCGTCTGGTTGACCAGTGGAGAAAGGGGGAAGGTTCGATCAACTAAAAAAGAGCATTCGCACACTCTCCAAAGTGCAGTCTGTAAAAAACCGATAGACTAGCAACTTTTCGACGATGCTTGAGACTTTGCAGTCTCGAAGAAGTAAGTTTGTCGTCACTTATGAGTCTACGAGCCCTTCGGTCGACAGAATCCAACGCTTCAAGATGGTATTTTGTGGAATCATGCCAAAGATGGCTGCAGTACTCCATACAAGATCGAACCTGGGCTGTGTTCAGGTTGAGCAGCTGTTCGGAGTTGAAGTACCGCCGGACCTTTGCGATGACTGTGCCATGGTTTCAATCTGTTGACCGAAATTAAGTTTCGACGTGATGGTCATGCCTAGAAGCCCTAGTTGGTTTGTGATCGGTACAGATACACTTTGGAAAGTAGGCGTCAAGTTGAATGTGCTCTTTTTACCGGAGAAGAGACACGCCTGGGTTTTGGAAGGGTTGAACTTGACAAGGTTGGCTTCACCCCAATTGGAAACCCTACAAAGTGTCAAATCAAGCCGTTCGATCATCGACTCTCTCTGAAATTGGATCTGGTTTGGACTCGCTCGCGCATTGGAAACATATCTCTCTACAACAGTGCTGTCATTGGCGTAACAAATAATGCCTTCCGATAAAAGAAGGTCATTAATGTGCAGCAGGAATAATGTTGCAAAGAGAAAAGATCCCTGAGGTACGCCGGCGTTGATCGCCATTAGGTCCGATGAGAAGCCATCGATGACAACTCGAATTAACCGTTCCTTCAAACGTTTCTTCAGTTCCGTTTGGGGCCGTACTACATTTCTTCATTTTGACCAACATAATAATCACGTTTACGTGGTTGTATTCCGGTTAAAGGGAATGAACAGCCAGTACATTTGTAAAGGCAGTTTCAGCTAAAGCCTACGTTTTGGAACACATTGATCTTCTCTATAATATAAAAATGAATCGCTAAATGTGTTGCTAAGCGTAAATCTCGAGAGCAGCTGACCCAATTTTGCTAATTCTCTTTTTATAATATTACTTGAAGTACGAGAATGGTTCTTACGGAGAGAAAAATTTGAAAAGTTGCTTGAAATAGTCTAAAAAGTCTAAAAAACAACACTTTTCTATATTCCCATACATAAGATTCGTAATAATACTTCAAAGTCAATTTGAACTTTAATACCATACTATAAAGTTGAAATGTTAGTGGAGTGCAAAACAATTTTTATACGATGGTAACATTAGTCAAAAACAAATTATCTATGGTAAAATGTCACTTGAAATGTAAACATCTCTTTGCTGTGCATCTATAATATTACTAAATCAAAAAGCCACAAATTTCTATAAAACTAAAAAAGTGTTGTGTGTTTGTGATTTACTAAAAATGCTTCCTTTAAGGTGGCGAACAAATTTAGGCACAAGAACCCAAAATGCAATGAACGTGCAAGAATTAGGTTAAGACAGACCCGTGAAGCGCGACATTCGACTAATAATGGAGCAAGTTTGAATCGTGCTGCTTTCTGTTACGATATGTCAATTGATTACATCGTATACAACTGTGTTGCTATTGGACCTATGAACTCAGTTTGCCAATACTGTAAGGCATTGAAATACAAAAATGAAGCAAACGTATTGTGTTGCGCAAATGGAAAGGTGAAATACATAACATTGCTACCACCTCCAGAGCCATTGTTCTCGTTGGTTTTAGGAATAGGAACAGCTTCCATACACTTCTGAAAGAATATTCAAAAATACAACGACTACTTTGAAATGACTTCATTTGGAGCAACAAAAGTGGTTGGGGAAAATTTCATGCCAACCTTAAGGTTTGTAATACTGTTGATGTTTATTAATCATAAGCTATTATGTCATTTGAGGATTGCCGCGCCCAATCGCCCAATGCACGATGCTTTTCATCAAGAATTACAACGTGAACAATCGTATGATCTCAATACTTTGAAAGAATCGATACAAATAAATCTTCACCTATTGAACGAAGAACAAAAATATGTATTTGATACTCTTTTGAAAGTAACAAATGATGGAACTGGAGGGATTTACTGCTTGGGAGCTCCTGGTGGTACAGGAAAACTTTTTTGCTTACTTTAATATTGGCAACAATTCGCTCAAAAAATGAAATTGTTCTAGCTCTTGCTTCTCAAACTTACTAATTCCATGATTGGTTGAGTGAACGAGCAATACTGGCTGCCAAAAACACTGATTTAATCGAATTAAGTTTCAAAATTCAAGATGATATTTCTGGCGAAATGAGAACATATAAATCAGTTGATACGGCAATTAATGAAGATAATATGGTGAACTATCCACCGGAATTTTTTTCTTCTTTTTCGAATTTTTCGATTTTCAAATTTTATTCGTGGAATAGTCGACTTAGGATGATAGAGGATTAACTGAAGTGAGGAGTTTTGGTGAGGGAGGGATGCACTGCTGTCTTTAGTAATAAAAATCTTAAAAAGTTGACAGAAACACTACAATTTTTAATACAATTTTTTCAAGCAGTTCGAAATGAGGTTTAATATCCTACACCAAGTTCACAACATAGAAAGAAAGAAAGAAACTTTATTCGCTCAACATGGTCAAAATATACAATGGTCTTAAATAATTTGGTAGTGCAATCATATTTAACCTTAAGAGGCGTGCGAATATTTATAATAATTTTCTAGTTATGTTACAATCTATTAGATTATTCGAATTCAAAATATTAGGTGAGTACATAATTCATTTATTGAAAATTACTATTGATCATTCTGGTTACAAGACCTAGCTTACAAAACCCCTGTATAAAAAAGTCCAATTAAGACATTGCAATCAATATTCTGAATAAAACATCCCTCCAAGAATCGTTTCTTTGACAAACACAAGCCGACATTTACTTGACAGGCTATATCATCTGAGTTTGGGACGAAAACGATTATAAATGACTACGGCTTGCGAAATTTTAATTATAACTTTGATAGGTTATAGATATATCAAATAGATCACCATAGAGAGTCCCTCTAGTTTGCATGATAGCATAATAAATGAATATTCTTTTACATTTTTAATACTTATGTAATGTTTTATTATTGACAGTAAAGAAAAGAATAATATACGTGAAAATAAAATAAACTTGAGAATTTAAACTTTTACCACATATAGTCACATATCTATTATCAAAAAAAGGGTAAAACATAGGTGGATTATATATGAGACTCTTTGAGAATTGGTCGTGAATTTGGGAGGCAGGTAAGTTTTTAATACGTACTAAGCCCAAATTTAGAATGATTGAATATGATAATTTTTGCAGTGAAATAATAAATTCCTATGTAAATATCGAAAGAAAAAAAAACCTCCTTAAAAATGTGCTTTAAATGCAGTTGTATGTATTTTATTCACGCGCCCTCACAAACAAATTCAGATTTTGAGTGAGGGAGAGTTTATTAATAACAACACTAAGAAAAGAATTAAGTAGTTCAAAAAGACTTCTACTGTCGATTAAACATATTTTTGTGCCATACTAAATTAACAATTATTTATGTAATAATAAGAACAATAATAATAATAATGTTTATTTCATTAAAACAATTTACGTAAAGTAATAATCAAAATGATTCGAAAACAGGTACATTAGTGAAAACTGTGTCGCAGCTGTTTACGCCCACTTCCAGGAATACAATATTAGGGAGTTACTTTTATAAAATTACAGAAACAGATATTACTTTGACTTAACTCGCTATGAAACGTCTAACAAGGTTACAAGTTACAAAAGTACTTATACCTACTTGTTAGAAGCGATATTTCAGTGTTGTGTAAACAAAAAGTAAGCACAGCGGTGAAATGCTTAGTTTAAATAATCTATATTCAAAATAAACTTAAAGTTTCTTAGAACAACACTTAAAATTGCTTGTATCACAAAAAACATAAAACATGGGTATAACTAACTTTGATGTTTCGTTTTGTTACATTCAGTTCTATGAATACGCCACTGAGTTAACTAAAGTTACAAACTACCTTCGAAAAGACAAGACGAATAAAATTATTGTGTGGTCAGAAACAAAGCTTGAAGCGATTTGTTGTATTTAGATGCAAGAAAGTGCAGAGTTAGGAGTTTATAAAAAACACGTTCTGAATTACTTTATTTTTTTTGTTCCCCTCCACGGAGAGGGCAGGAGGATAAAAAATGCTCTGATGCATACTTTGCGCACGCGATCGGAGTTATGTGGGACTCGCTCCGAGCCTACCAGAACCACAACCCACTAAAAAACCCCCTGTCGGTTCGTGCAATTTTTTGCCACACAGCCTTCATCTGAGCGACGGAAAGATGGAGAAAGAGGCCGCGCTAGCGTGGCCCAGAAGGGGTCACCCGCTGGGATTAACATAGCACTGAAAGTGCTCAAAATTGCAAAGAGAAGTTAAGTTTAAATACATTAACAGAAGTTAAGTTAATTCGGATTTACGTTAGAATTAGAATTTGCGTTACAATTAGAATTTGCGGCCAAAAGGGCTTCGAGATCGGCTGACAGTCTGGTGGAAGAGTACGCTTGCGCATTCCTAGGCCTAGCGACTTTGAACTTCGAATCTAAGACAGGAGTAGTATAAGCTTCGGAGCGTTTGAAGAACGCTTCAGAGAGTGTTTTGAGGTGTTGTTGTATTGTAGGCAATTCAAGATCTGTGCAGGTCCGCGTTACGCACGTACTACGGTGCGTTTGTGGCCCTGAGGCAAAAGAGATTTTGAACTACCTGCAGTTTGTGCAGGACGGAGGGTTTGGCGTGGGCAAAGACTGGCGAGGCATATGTCATGACTGGTCTAACGCAGACCTTATAAAGCGTACGTTTGTTTCTGAACGACATTTTACTTTTTCTACCTAACATGCTATTTAGGCAGCCTAAGTAGTGACGGGCGAGTTTCAAAACTCTTTCGACATGTGGCTTGAAAGAAAACGTCTGATCTAAGGTGACGTCTAAGTATTTAATACTGCGCTTCCAGGGGATGGGAATACCTAACATTCGAAAGTGGGGATCGTTGTAGCGATTACGGAGTTTGTTAGTCGAATTGAATAGCAGAATGTCTGGATTCACATCGATGCGCCATTTTTGAAACCATACACCAAGGGCGTTTACGGCCTTTTGAAGTCTGATTACAAGCTGCGGAACACTGTGATTTTTGGTATAGAGTGCGGTGTCGTCGGCAAAGAGGGCGAGTTCGAGGCCTTTCGGCAGGATTAGAATGTCGTTGGTGTACACGGTGTACAACAGAGGGGCGAGGACTGAGCCTTGAGGGACTCCAAACTTTATGGGACGAGGCGCGGAAAGCGTGCCTTCATGTTTAAATTGAAATGTACGGTTTTTGAGAAATGACGTGATTAACCTGACTAGGCGATCCGGTAAGCCTATTTTGTAGAGTTTAAAAACGAGACCGTTGTGCCAGACTTTATCTACTTTACTAAGTAAGACTTTACTAAGAAAACCGCGAATGTTTTATAACGGCGCGGATAGAAACCTTCAAGTATGTACTCGACGATTCGATGGACTTGCTGAAGGCAGGAGTGCTTAGCGTGAAATCCGAACTGATGGGGAATAATGAGAGGATCGCCATACGTTGGAAACAGATGGTTCCGCATTCGAGAGAGTATGACTCTCTCGAGAAGTTTAGAAATTGCCTTGAGGAGGCTGATGGGTCTGTGATTAGCCGGGACGTTCAGAGGTTTGCCCGGCTTGGGTATGCCTCTGACTGTCGCTTCTTTCCAAGCTTTTGGGAAGTAGCTTAGGTCGAAGCAGGCATTGAATATAACAGCTAACAAGGTAAGCACCTGTTGAGGCAGGTGCTTAAGTGCATGGTTGGACCATCCGCACCCGGAGCCTTTTTGGACTTTTGACTTGTAATAAGAAGCGAGATTTCATCATTAGAGACTGTGACGGGGTCAGCGGTGATGGGGAGAGATTCTCTGCGGAGAAATTTGTCCTCAACCGCCTGGATGTGGGAGGGATTCGCGGGTTGCGTGCTGGGCGAGCATTGAGAGGCAGTGCTGTCAGCGAAGCATTCGGCTTTCTCTTCGACTTCGAAGGCGATAGAGCCATCGGGACGAGTGAGAGGAGGGACGTGAGAGGCAGCATCTACGCGTAAGGCTCGGGCCATACTATAATACGCTTGGTGGGATGGGGAGATATTCGCCATGAGATCGTTCATCTGAGCGTCTCGGAGTTCCGCGAGGCAAGACCTAACTTTACGTTGAAGCTGATTCGCAGCTGTTCTATAGGCGGGTGTGGGATATTTCTTGGCTCTCCAGAGAGCCGCGATCTTAGCTTTAATTAGATTGCTAACGGCTAGAAGAAGCGTGGGTTTGCCTTGCTTAGCAACCTTCTCGTTATCGCTGATGGCTGAGTTGATAACATCAGTGAGAGAGTCGACTAATGAATCTATTTTATCCGGGCTATCTAATTGATGGGTCGAGATCGCGAGCGGAGAGTTCGGGGCCTTTAAGGCTGTAACTAACGTATTTTTAAAGCCTTTCCAGTTGGTAAAGGTCTTAGGAGATGTGACGTTAACGTTAGGCGTACCTAGCACGAGGGAGACGGGGTGGTGGTCAGAGCTTAAGTCATCGAGCGGTTCGATAGACCTTAGATCGAGGTTGATTCGTTTGATGATCGCAAAATCGAGGATATCAGGAGAGTGGTTCGGGTTGTAGGGATAGTGAGTGGGAGTGACGGGAGAGATGACGTCTAAATCGAGTTGCTTAGTGATGCTAAGGAGAGCGATAACGCTGGTATTAGTTGATAGGCACGTCCAATCAGTATGTTTGGAGTTAAAATCTCCAAACATTATGACTGAATGGCCGGGGGCGAGAATGGCCTTGAAATCGCTACGGATAGGTCTGGTGCCACAAGGTATGTAGATTGAAGCTATAATGATGGTCGGATGACCAGTCATAGCCAACCTTCACACAGTGGTTTCCATGTTGAGGAGAGGAGGGGTATGGAGAAGACAGCACTGAAACCGTTGGAGTTGGGCCTGTCGTTACGAATAAACGCGTATTTGGCAATAGCGAATCCCCTGGAGTGGTTTGGAGTAAGCCATGTCTCTTGGAGAAGCAATAAGTCTGGCTCGTTGTTCTCAAAGAACAGTTTGAGCTCAGGAAGGTTGGTACTAAGGCTACGAACATTAAAAGAAATATAGAATTTATAAAGAACTAAGTGGCGAGTGATGCTCGGCTAGGGCAAATAGACGCTCTTGAGGAGAGCGGGCGGCTCGCAGTTTGCGTGCGAGTACGGCGATTTCGTTAATTTTTTTACGTTTTGGATGACGTCGAACACGGTCTTCATGTCCTCAGCCAACGACGACTGAGGCGAAGACGACGGAGCGGGACGCGGGCCTACGGAAGCTAGGATAGGACGGGAAGATGGTGCAGGAGCGGCCGGACGCTGTCTCCAGGTAAGAGCCGGAGTAGGCATCGGCTGTACGGGCTTTGCTTCCGGGGGGCCCGGTTGCGCAGTGGCGGGAAGTTGGCAGAAGTGAGCGGCAGCGCCGGTTAAGGTGCAGCCCTCTTTAAGGAAGAACGCGGAGCTCGCGGACAACCCCTGATGTTTGTTGCGTAGCCGGACTGGCCGCATAGCAGACATGCAGGGGGGGAGGTGGAGTCAGGAGTGCGCGTGCACTCCTTTGTAATATGCGGATCGAGGCACTTAACGCACCTGGGGGGAGCTGAACAATTAGCCGCTGCGTGGCCGTACAGCTGGCAACGATGGCATTGCCCTGGGTGTCCGGAACGGTATGGACGCTCGACGGAGATATTCGAGAGTCCGCAGATTGTGCGAGCCTCTCTGAAGATCTCCCTCGAGTTGGAAGTATGAGATAAAATAACTAATGCTAACGGAAAACGCCTACCACGGTTGGAGTGCATCTTGTGCACTGATTAGCCTGGGAAACCCTGGGACTTAAGGTCCTCGAGGATTTCATCATTTGCGAGCTCAAACGGGACGCTTCGTAATACTGCGCGGATCTTACGCTCCTCCGGGAGGGGAGGGTAAGCGATTTGTTTTAACGAGAGTATACGAGTAAACGCGCGGAAGTCATCGATAGTCGTGACCTGAATCTTAACAGTATCGCCTGCGTTGGCGGCTTTAAGATTATTGATTTTGTGCTCTTTTCACAAGTTAAAAACCGCGGAACAGTGCGCTTTTTCGCGGAGGAAGACGGGCGGAGGAAGCTGAGGCTTAACTGGGACGGGAGCGCAGCGAGACGCTGGCTTCGACAGGACAGGTGGCGGGTGTTAAAGACACCGGGACGGGCTCGGATGTTGAAGACACCAAGGTTTTCTTTGAATGCTTCTTGGAGCGTTTGGCTACTAGGTGGAATGGAGGCTCAGGAGAGCCGGTTAAGGTGGCGGCGGCCGATGAAGCTTCGGACGTGGCGGAGTCTGAATCACTCTCGGGAGCGGTACGCTTTCTACGGGATGTGCGCGAAGATGTGACCGACACACAATCCATGTCGGAGGGCGCAGGAGATGCGGGAGGAGAGCTAAAAACATGAGGGGTCTGGACGTTAGTCCCATTAGCTTTTGTCATGCTATCCAACACTCTCAACTCGAGGGAGATCTTCAGAGAGGCTCGCACAATCTGCGGACTCTCGAATATTTCTGTCGAGCGTTCCAACCCTCGCGGGCATCCTGAGCAATGCCACCACTGCCAGCTATACGGCCACGCAGCGGCTAATTGCTCAGCCCCTCTCAGGTGCGTTAAGTGCCTAAATCCCCACATTACGAAGGAGTGCACTCGCACTCCTGACTCCGTTTTCCCCCCTGCATGTGTGCTGTGCGGCCACTCCGGCCACACAGCTAACTACAGTGGCTGTCCGCACGCTCCACGCTCCTCCACTAAGAGGACCTCACCTAAACCGGCGCCACCGCTCACTCCTGCCAACTTCCCGCCGCTGCGTAACCGGGGTCCCCCGGAAGCAAAGCCCTTGCAGCCGACACCTACTCCGGCTCTATCCTGGAGGCAGCGTCTGGCCACTCCACCTGCACCTTCCCGTCCTATCCCAGCTCCCGTAGCTCCCGTAGGTCTGCACCCCGCTCCGTCATCTTCAACTCAGCCGTCGTTGGCTGAGGACATGAAGAACGCGTTCAACGTCATCCAAAACGTCGACATTAACGAAATCGCCGTACTCGCACGCAAACTGCGAGCCGCCCGCTCTCCTTAAGAGCGTCTATTCGCGCTAGCCGAGCATCACCCGATATTTAGTTCTTTACAAATTCTTCATTTCGTATTAATTCGTTAAATAGTAAATATTATATCTAGACCCGTAAATCCCGCGGCCTGTCGTATCAAACCCAATGGCTTATACCTAGTTTCTTTTAACGTTTGTAGCCTTAATACTTACCTTCCTGAGCTCAGACTGTTCCTTCAGAACAACGAGCCAGACTTATTGCTTCTCCAAGAGACGTAGCTCACTTCAAACTGCACCAAGGGATTTACTATTCCTAAACACGCGTTCACTCGTAACGAATAGCTGTGCCACCGTTACTCCGAGAGTTACGGTGGCACAGCTATTTACTACAAAAGAGGTTTCCATTGCGTTCCTCTCCCTACCCCTCATCTCTTCAACATGGAAGCCACTGTGTGTCGATCGGCTATGACTGGTCATTTGACCGTCATCATAGCTTCAATCTACATACCTAGTGGCAACATTTCTCGCCCTCGGCCATTCAGATATTATGTTCAGAGATTTTAACTCCAAACATACTGACTGGACGTGCCTATCGACTAACACCAGCGGTATCGTTTTTCTTAACATCAATGAACAACTTGACTTAGAAGTGATCTCTACCGTCACTCCCACTCACTGTCCTGACAACCCGAACCACTCTCCTGATATCCTCGATTTTGCAATCATCAAACGAATCAAACTCGATCTAAGGTCTATCGAACCGCTCGATGACCTAGGCTCTGATCACCGCCCGTCTCCCTCGTGCTAGGCCCGCCTAACAATAACGACACCTCTCCTAAGACCTTTACCAATTGGAAGGGCTTTAAAAATACGTTAGTTTCAGCCTTAGAGGCTCCGAACTCTCCGCTCGCGATCTCGCCCATTCAATTAGATAGCCCGGATAAAATAGACTCGATAGTCGTTTCTCTCACTGATGCTATCAACTCAGCCATCAGTGTTAACGAAAAAGTTGCTAAGCAAGGCAAACCCACGCTTCCCTTAGCCGTTAGCAATCTTATTAAAGCTAAGAACGCTGCTCTCCGGAGAGCCAAGAAATATCCCACGTCCGCCTATAGATTAGCTGCGAATCAGCTTCAACGTAAAGTTAGGTCTTGCCTCGCGGAACTCCGAGACGCTCAGATGAACGATCTCATGGCTAATATCGCCCAGTCTTACCAAGATATTATATTAGGCCCGAGCATTACGTGTAGACACCGCCTCTCACGTTCCTCCTCCCACTCGTCCCGATGGCTCTATCGCCTTCGAAGTCGAAGAGAAAGCCGAATGCTTTGCTGACAGCATTGCCTCATAATGCTCGCCCAGCACGCAACCTGCTGATCCCTCACACACCCAGGCGGTGGAGGATGAAGTTCTTTGCAGAAACTCTCTCCCCATCACCGCCGACCCCGTCACAGTCTCAATTGACGAAATCTCGCTTCTCATTAGAAACCAAAAGTCCAAAAAGGCTCCGGGTGCGGATGGAATTTCCAACCACGCACTTAAGCACCTGTCTCAACAGATGTTTACCTTGCTAGCTATCATTTTCAATGCCCGCTTCCACCATAGCTACTTTCCAAAAGCTTGGAAAAAAGCGACAGTCATAGGCATTCCCAAGCCGGGTAAACCTCTGAATATCCCGGCTAATCACAGACCCATCAGCCTCCTTAAGGCCATGTCCAAACTTCTCGAGAGAGTCATACTCTCTCGAATGCGGAACCATCTGTCCCCTCATTATTCCTCATAAGTTCGGCTTTCGCGCTAAGCACTCCTGCCCTCAGCAAGTCCATCGAATCGTCGAGTACATACTTGATGGTTTCTATCCACGTCGTTATTAAACAGTCGCGGTTTTCTTTGACGTAGCCAAGGCTTTCGATAAAGTCTGGCACAGCGGTCTCGTTTATAAACTCTACAAGTTAGGCTTACCGGATCGCCTAGTCAGGTTAATCCCGTCATTTCTCAGGGACCGTACACTGCGATTTAAACATGAAGGCACGCTTTCTGCACCTCGTCTCATAAAGGCTGGAGTCCCTCAAGGCTCAGTCCTCACCCTTCTGTCGTACACCGTGTACACCAACGACATTCCCATCCCACCGAAAGGCGTCGAACTCGCCCTCTTTACTGACGACACCGCACTCTACACCAAAGGTCAAAGTGTTCCGCAGCTCGTCACCAGACTCCAAAAGGCCGTAAACGCCCTCGGTGTATGGTTTCAAAAATGGCGCATCAATGTGAACCCTGAAAAGAGTTCTGCGATGCGCTTCGACCACAAGCGCTGTCGTCCCGCTGGCGATCCCCACGTTCGAATGTTAGGCATTCCCATCCCCTGGAAGCGCAGTACTAAATACTTAGGCGTCACCTTAGATCCGACGCTCTCTTTTAAGCCACATGTCGAAAGAGTTTCGAAACTTGCCCGTCACTACTTAGGCCGCCTTAATAGCATGTTAGGTAGGAGAAGTCAAATATCTTTGATAAACAAACATACACTTTATAAGGTCTGCGTTAGACCCGTCATGACAAATGCCTCGCCAATATTTGCCCACGCTAAACCCTCACTCCTGCACAAACTGTAGGTGGTTCAAAATCTCTTCTGCCGTTGGGCTACAAACGCATCATAGTACGTGCGTACCATGATGTGCAAGTTACCGCGGACTTGCACAGTGATCTTGAACTGCCCACAGTACAACAACACCTCAAAACACTCTCTGAAGCGTTGTTCAAACGCTCCGAAACCCATCCAATCCTCTAGTTCGAGATTCAGTCTCATATACTACTCCTGTATTAGATTCGAAATTCAAAGTCGCTAGGCCTAGGAATGCGCAAGCGTACTCTTCCACCAGACTGTCAGCCGATCTCGAAGCCCTTCTGGCCGCAAATTCTAATTCTAACGTAAATTCTAATTCTAACGTAAATCCGAATTAACTTCTTTTAATGTTTTTTTTTTAATGTAATTTAATTTAACTTCTCTTTGCATTTTTGAGCACCTTCAGTGTTATGTATTCACCTTCAGTGCTTTGAGCACCTTCAGTGCTATGTAAATCCCAGCGGGTGACCCTTTCCGGCCCCCACTAGCGCGGCCTCTTTCTCCAATTTGCCGTCGCTCAGATGAAGGCTGAGTGGCAAAAAAATTGCACGAGCCGACAGGGGGTTTTTTAGTGGGTAGTGGTTCTGGTTGGCTCGGAACGAGTCCCACATAACCTGGATCGCGCGCGTCAGTGTATGCGTCAGAGCATTTTTTATCCTCCTGCCCTTCCCGTGGAGGGGAACAAAAAAAATTAAACATATTATACAAAAATATATAAGTCTTATGTAATGTACTTTAAATAAGATGTCTAAATTTTATAATTAAAAAAAAAAAATAATTGTCCGTTGCATCCTGGAATAATTCATTTTAAAATTTTTGATGTTTATTTTGCAGTATGCAGTTAACTTTCAATTAAACAAGTTGAATTTCCTTATCCGTATTAAATATTGAGCGTGCTAATTAATATCAATTTTCCGACAAAGATAAGAAACATTTCTTGGCTCGGCACATACTCGGGCAAAAATAAATTATCTTTATACTTAAGTCTGTTTCGGAAATCAAGAAATCAAGGTTACGGAAAAAACAATAATAATAATAATAATAATCCCCAGACAACGACACAAACTGTATGGCCCCAAAGTAAGCAGAGCTTGTGTTATGGATGACCATACAGCGAACTGGGGGGGAACCCAGAATAAACATACATTTATAAATACAAAGAACCATGACCCGAGAACAAACATTTGTGTTCATCACACAAATGAATGCCCCGGTGAGGACTCGAACCTGGGACCTCCGGCGTATGAGATAGGGCTACTGACCACTACGCTACTCGGCCGTCGACAATGAACTTCTAATATTTAACATTATATTAAATTAATAAAGAAAGAGCCTGGTCTTTCTAAGGGCTGACGTTAAATGGGATAACATTTCAATAAATAAGATTATGTTGAAAAATACTAAGTTGAAGAGTACTTGATCTCACAAGGAACTTTGAAGGTCTATATGATCTGACAGTAAAACACAACATCAGAGTTTTTATTTAAAAAAATGGTTTTACTAGTTTTAACATGTTTTTTGTTTTAATCTAAGTCGTATCATATCAATCCCATATATTTTATATACACTATTTGTTATTTTGCTAAATTAGGAATTAATTATTTGTTTTTTATGCCATGGACTCGAGCATTTCGAAGTAAAGTATAGTACTCAAAGATTTGAAATACACAGTATTTAACTAAAAGCAACTAATATAACTAAGTTTGTATTAGATTAACTTTACGTATCATCTTCAAAGATCTTCAATGCACCTTAGTATGTACATTTCCAACATGGTCATGGCACTATTAGTTATACAATTTTTCAACGAGTAACAACAGAAATAAATAATCTCGACAGAAATAAAACACTCTGTTGTTTAAATTTAAGACAGTAAAAAAGTAACTGTAGCAAAAGTATTCTTCCAAACTTTTCCAAGGATCGTGTCACGAGCTTCTTACATCAAATCACAACGTTACGAGTTAAAGCTCTCAAGTGAATTGTCTTGTCGTTTAGCTGAATTGACTGTCTAAAAGCGACTGACGATAAAAGTAACTTCCAGCAGTAAGGTAAATAATGTTTGTTAACTTTGAACGATTTCAAAGATTTGTTTCAATTAGAACAAAATTGATGATTTTGATGATGATGGATTTACTCATATTTTAGGAATATTTAGTGGAATTTCTTGATGGACTGCAAACATATAATTACAATGGCTTTAGTGTATTCAGGTATTTAGTGACAAAATTTAGTGAAAAAATATTTGCACAATTTTTTATCAATGAAACTAAATGATTGAATACAAATTTACATGTGACGCAAAATTTCTATTAGGTAAAAAGGTAAAAAATCCATAACTATTATATAGTAAAATATTCTTATAAGCAAAATTTTATAACACTTAAGTTAACTTCGGCGTTCATAACTCATACATAAAGGTTTTTTTTCACGTAATTGCTAGACCAAAGCGCGATTCGCACAGCACGTCTGTGTTCCACTTTTATCAAAAGAGTATTTTTAAACAAAGACAGCCACTGTTTTCATTTACACAAATTTGAGATATACCTCTAATTAATAACATGGAAACTAAGACCACTAAAATTTGATATAGTTATATATCTGTTATTCAAAAGTTTTCATACACATTTCTTCCAAGAAATATAATCATTCATGTTTTTAAATATAAATAAAAAAGCTGTGTATGGAATATTTTAAAAGCCATTAGCTAATAAATTTCCACTGTCTGCCACTTTTTGATTTTATAATCAAACGGTCGACAGAGTAAATTGAAAAGTCTGTATCTTGAAAACGAAAACTGTGAAAAGTCTAGACTTTGCTGATGAGATGTTTATATTTACGAGAGCGTCTTACCTCTTTTTTTGGATTCATATTACAGTCGCACAACTGGTACTCGCAACTACTGGTACTCAACTAAAAATATTTGCAAGTATAACCAAACACAGACATTTTCCTTGATTGTCTCTTTGTGGGAGTACAAAGCTGCCCTCGCAGCAAACGCCAGGTGAGTAACCCCGGAGCCCACTTCTGACATTCTACTTCCTGAAGAAAGTTTGCAAGGTTTTTGGGTGACTATGACGGGCAAAATAGTATTGTAAATAAATAAAATATAATATAAATATTTTGAGTATGTTTGTATATTCCTAACAATATACTTTGTATAACTTTGTATATTGTTAGGTACAGTTGCAAGAAATTCGAGTAAAAATGAGGGAATGTCTGAATGCTGTTTCATTAAAAAAGGTAAAATATGTCGTGGTCATATTTTTTTTGATAAAGCCGATTGGCAGATGTCATGCCAGTGCCATCTATTTTTTAATACTAGTTTTTTTCTCAATTTGGGCTGACAATAAACACCTAATAATGGTTAATTTTATTGTGTTAGTTATTCTCAAAAAAGGTCATAGAAAATTTTTTCTCAATGAAAAAAAAATTTGCAAATGTATAATTCAAAAAGTTGAATATTTTTAAGAATATAATTATAATCACTAGAACGTTTTAGTTGCTAAATCATACATAACAAAGTTATCTTCCCGACGGAAGCATAAAAATACCAAATTAACTGATGCAATATTATAGCCACCCTAATGTAATCATATAATGAAGTGTAGGTGCTTTGGTGTAAGTTCTTTTTGCTACATTTCTACTAAAGTACAGCTCCTCATGAAATAATTAATCTTGGCTTTAATGTTCTCCGAGAAATTACTTGCGGATTCTCTTGTATCATTATGAATTAACGTATATATAGATAATTTGATATTCGTTTTTTTATTTCTATGTTACTTTTTAGACAGATGCGGACGCTTTCTCGACTTATATGATTTAGTTTTTGTTACCAATTATGAGGCGTTTGTCTTTTATTTCGTTTTTTAGGTGAAGATGAGGTTGATTCACGCCCATAATTATTAAAATAAAGTACTAGTTAATAGTTGACTGAAATTACGGAATAAAGTAAAATGATAACAGCGAGTTGCCTAATAGCAATATGCCGTTAATGTGAACCCTGGAAATTATAAATAGAAAATATATGTCAGGTAAATATCGTATAGCTCATTTAATTAAGGTTCACGTTAACTGTCGGGTCTAGGTTGCGTAGCTTGCACCTATAACTTAAGGTGCCAGCTAGTAGTAGCTAGCCCTTTGTACGCAATGCACAATCTAGACCCGATTATAATAATCTAGTATTGTGTGTTCATAAAAGTATAGTGTGCTCATAAAAGATGTTTTAGGCATTATATTTATTTTATCAAGATATACAATAAAAGAGGGAAATTATATTTGTTTATTTATTATTTTAAAGTTTGAGTGTGACGAGCTTTGTAGCAAGGTCGATTTCAAAAAAATATAAAGATAAATAAGAAAAATTGATTTGACGGCCAAGTGGTGCAGTGGGTTGTTGCCCTGCCTCATATGCCGGAGGTCCCAGGTTCGAGACCTAGTCGGGACATTCCTTTGTGAGATGAACACAGATGTTTTTTCTCGGGTCATGATTGTTTATCTTTATATATGTATGTTTACGCTAGGTTCCTCATAACACAAACTCTGCTTACTTTAGGGCCATGTAATTTTTTTTTCCAGACGAACAAACTCACAACTGTTTGGCCCCAAAGTAAGCAGAGCTTGTGTTATACAGCGAACTGGGGGGGGGGGGAACCAGAATAAACATACATATATAAATATCAACAACCATGACCCGAGAACAAACATCTGTGTTCATCACACAAATGGATGCCCTGGCCAGGACTTGAAACTGGGACCTCTGGCGTATGAGACCGGGCTATAATTAACCACAACGCTAATCGGCCGTTGGCGAATCGTGTTTATGTGGGGAATTATTATTATTATTAATGAAAATAAACAGACTCAGCTTTCAATTTGCACTCGAATCATATCTTCAAAATATTCCGAATAACAAATCCTAATTTGTCATAAAATCCTTAACACAGGAAATACATGAAAGAAGCAAGCGTTTTCTTCAGTAACGAATAGTTGCCTAAGCAATTACTTCTTCTATCTGAAACCAATTTCACTAAACTGACATAATTAACTCAAAAGGTCAAGTTGGCTCTAGCCAAACGCCATAAAATTCATATATATAAAAATTCAATTTAACACTTTGAAACTTATTTAGCTTGGATCATATCGAGTCCAGCCAAAATAAGTAATGCCCGCGCAATTGCTATAAATAAAGTGAATTCAAAATAATCAAAACTATGTCATAATGTTACCAAAACTGGTATAATGCCTTAGTTTTTATTTGCATTAAAACCAATTCCGCGTTCGATCGACATAAAACAGGAAAAAAATTATACAAACAGTTGGTTGCTGATTTATTCCGCAAAATTACCATATTTCAGTAACGAAACTTTTTCCTGTAATTCATGAATAAAATTGTTAGAAGGCTGCGTTCAGCTTGTTATCAGATTTCCATAAATATCCTGATCATTGGTTTACAAAAGCTTTTTCTGGGGTTTACATTCATCTGTACAAGCATTTCCTTAGAACTTTTAGAGAAAAGTGAATTTATTATTTAAAAAATTATGATTTTGGAAAATAAAGGCATTCTGATTTTGTTACAACAATTAACGTAAGTTAAATTATCATTGTTACAAAGGTTTTATAGTAAGAAATGGTTTGCGGTTGGCAATGTTATACGTTATTAATTTAATTGGGTTCGCAGTGGAAACTTTGATCTGAGAAATTAACCACGAAGAAGACCAGCCACACAGGTCTATAACTATGAATTGAAGGTGATTGTGAAAGCCAATCTGTGTCGAATTACTTAATGAATTAGTGGTATGGTGTGGCATACCAACAATACCGATTATTTTGCAGAAAATTGTAAAATCAAAAGTTGACAAAGTGGGAGCTTATTAATATATCGTAAAGAAGCTCACATACCTAAAAAATGATGTCAAAAGTACGTGTCTAACCTGCCAACTGTAGCAGGCAAGTAATATCCACGATGGATTTTAACTTAACTAAAACCACCCCCTTTGTTGGTTGGGTTAATATGAAAAAATATATTTAAGGTTGTCGTGTAGTTTTAGCTAACAGGAATGATAAATATGACTATTAACATAAGAAATTGGGTATCTTATGTTAATAGTCATATTTATCATTTTGTTCTTCAAGCACAATATAAAATTTCTAGTTACTTAAGCGGTAATAAAGACCTGGCAAAATACCAAAACAAAACCAAGGCGTAACATCAAATACTTATTTGTGCTTGTAAAAGTGTGGTAAAAATATTTATTGGAAACGTAAATATGTATGTATATATGGATAAATAGAAGGTAAAATTTCAAACTTTTCATGCAGAATTGTACTCCATATGTTTTTTATTCATAACCAACATGCTGCCGTATGCTATAATAATACATACATTTTTGTTATTGTTTAATCTAAGTTACAACTCAGTAAGTTATTGCTCAGTAAAAAATATGCTCGCCGAAGAATACATGGAGACTGTTTTTAAACTTGTTCTTCAGTGAAAATTGAAGTGGTGCCTGTTTTAATGATTTTTCATAAGGAAGAACTTCGAAATATCAAAATCAGAACATTACTGATAAAACATTAAAATCACCCATTCTTTTCCGTACACCATATCTTCGAAGAAATTTAGAAACTGGACATTGGAGGTGCATCCAGAAATTGGGTTGTCGGTAGCATTTGTTGGCTCAATTCCAAATCCAGATACTATTCATTAAAAGGATGAACCAAGTTCCAAAAATTATTTTCGATTCAAATATTTGAGATTTGGAAGTAAGAGCTACTATTAAAAATGATGCCCTTAAATTTCATAGCACTTGCTAAGATGATGTTTATACACACTTTACAACCTTTAAACAACGTTTTAAATATTTATGTAACGATTATCAAAGCTTTTTTAGGGTTAAGATATTTTTATATAAATTGAGAGATGTACTGCTGACGCTTTGGGAGTTGACAAAAAGAAGCTCAGACAAAAAAAGCCAAACAAATGTTGCAACCAGTTCCAAAGAATATACTCAATTTGAAATTAGAGTTTTTTACATAATTTTGAAGGAATATTATTTTTATCGCACACTATTATACAGCCTACAGCTAATTAGCGTCTAATGCTTCTCATGTAGCATATCGATACCCCCGACGCATAGAGTCTTAAGATAATAATTATAGTTTTGAGATATCTTAGTTACAAAGTCATTACCGTAAAAAAAAGATGTGTATCATATTTTTAGAAACACCTGATATGAAAATCTGCTAAATTATATGATTGAAAACTATATATATTAACAATGTTCCATTATCTTAATTGATTTTTAAATAAAATACAGAAAACTAATCTTACGACTTTATGCATGTTAAGCACAGGTCGTATGTTTAACTTGCGACTTTAGGTTTCGGACTTTGCTCCGTGATGAGTATAGAATAAAGTCGTAAGTAAAGGATACGATGTTCTGCGACGTAAATTTTAAAAACTCCCAATTGCTGGAAGTCGGATGTTATATGAAATGAAAGAGCTTGAAACAAAATTACTTAATCTTTTATTAATTGAACCAGGAACTGTGTTAATTATTTAGGAAGATAGGCTTAAAAAATAAGGTATATAGGCTTTTGTCAACGTAAATAACAATTCTTAGTTACCCTTACAGTTATAAATAAAGCTAAATTCAAAGTAACAAAAAAGCTTTTTTAGGTGTCTTTAATTTTATAGATAATCAGTCTTCATTATTACTAGAAATTGAGGTCACCTAATAAGATACTTAGGTTTGTAGACCACCAAGAAAAGAGAGGTAAATTACAATTGAATTAATTGTCCGATGAACTACTGTAAGTTTCTTGATCATCTCCTAAATGAGGCAAATTAAGAAAATATTGATGATATTCGTTTGGAATAATACGATTTTGACAAAGACTTACCAAGTCTTTGTATTTTGCAGCTGTTATTGGCAGAGGATTTTCATAACACTGATTCAAATTAACCTGATGGTGGTTTTTATTTCGACGTGAATACCCTTTGCCAATAACAATCGACATAATTTGTTCATTATTGAAATCGTAACGATAATTTAGAATATTTGAGTACGAGGGTGAAACTGATATCTCTCTTATCTTGTTCCATGACATCTTCTCTTTTTTTGTGTTCTTTACCCAATTCTGGCCAATCAATAAATCTTTGAAATTAAAAAAATCTGCGTAACTCATTTCGAAAACATTATAGCTAGGAGGAGTCACTTTCGCCCATCTTACCAAAGCATACCATTGATGCGGTGTGTAAATATCCTTGTTTTTCGAAGATTTTTCAATTAAAGCATGCACAGAATCAGCCTCATTCTGCGTATGGCCACGTTCAAGAAACCGGTGCGTAATTTCGATATTAAATTCTCTAGCAACAAAGCCGTAAAATGCGAACACTATTCTATTTCTGTTCTGTCCTGCGCAGTTATCGGACCAGAACCTAAATTCTTTGACTCCATCCTTTATTTTTAATTCAATGAACTTAAGTAAACAACTGCACACCTCGCAAGCACCATGTTTACCATTAGTTTCTGGCCACATGTAGCAATAACCTTCTTGTTGCGCAAGATCAAAAATTGTGAAGTTCAACAAAGACAATTTTCGTTTGTAGTAAAACAGACCTACGTTGCCCTGTGGGCAATTTAGTATTTTTTGAAAATCAAAACAAGCCGTTACTATTTTTCCTTTACTCTTCAAAGCGTCTTCTTTGTCTTTGTTCTTCAGATCTCTAGCTAATTCTTTATTCCTTAAATGCTTTTGCTGCACCTCTGTTTCTTCAATGGTGTTGGTAAATTTATTTGCTTCAAACACGTGGCATTGATCACAAACATCCTTTTTTGGCTTATGAAATGCAATATTTAGGTTTGAGTTTACAATGCCTGTATATTGTCTGATTGTAGTAGCTTGCTTATTTATACCTTCTGTGTTACACCATTCTTGGTACAAGTAAAACATTTTTCGAAACGTAAGAGTGCCATCGAGATACAACCTGTTTGTTTTACTGCGGACGTAATGTGATTCTACAGGATCTAAACATTTTACATGTTTAACAACTCCTTGAATCACATCATCGTCAATCTTAGTACCCCTGCAGCCTCCTCTGCGATCTGGCGATATGGCTCCACCTCCAGAACACCATTTCTGAATAGCTGTATGTACTGTTCTTTCTCCTACGGATAGAGTGTTAAGGAACATCGTTTTGCATACATTTATTTTAACAACTGCTTTATTAGGGGTAGTTTCTAGAGTATCAACCTGAGGTAAAAAATAGGTGAAAGTCTTACTTCGTCTAGAATTAACTCGTGAACGTGAAGGAAATTGTGTGTTATTCACTTCAGTGTGGTTTGCAATGTAATCCCACTGTCGTGTATGATCACTCAGCATCCAAAACGAATTGAAAATGCTCTTACGCTGTTCTTCACTGAATTTATTAGAACATTTCAGACGGCACGTTGAAGGGCACGAAGGTTTTAGACTTTTACCATCTCTAGAAACTCCAGTTTTGCTTACGTACGCTTGTCCAGAATTTACCAAAACCTTCCTTTTAACATCTTTCCACTCATTTCGATTACGTTGGCGTTTGCGAGAAGTCCTTCCAGCTGGTGTACTAGCTTCAGACGAATAAGCAGGAGAAGATAAGTTACTGCATCTTGACCTAGTATCTACAGCATCAGCACCAAACTCTATGTCACTTCCAGATGGGGATGGCAATGGAGTCACTTCTGTAGATACATTTTGTTCTACACCTGCTAAGACACTTTGAGTTGTGACTGAAGAGGGATTCTTAGAGATAGACGAACTATAATTGAGGTCAGGCACGATCAAAGTTTCCTCAGTAGATATTCGTTTCTTTTTAACAGTACCGCTTGATGAACTAGTTGAAGCTGAGGGTTTAAAGAGATCGAAACATGAGTTTTCAGCAGAAGCTCTTGATGAACTAGTGACTGTATACGTATTTTTAGTGCTTTGGGCTTCATCGATAATAATATCAGATGAAGTCACATCGAAAGATTTGCCAAACTCAGACTTATACAACTCCCATTGCCATTCAGCATCTGGAGGAATTGGAGACTCTAAAATGTAAAATGTATAGATCAGTTATCAAAGCAACCAAATATTTAAAAATACATTATTATTCATAGAATACATGCAAATTAACTATGGCATAACACCTTAATTCTAAATCAACCCCACGCATAAAAACGTAAGTTAAAGATACGACGTTACGCACTGTCATCATTTAACTTTCTCCGAAGTATATCGTCGTAAGTCTGAGTTACGACGTCACATATTTATTTTAGAACAAGCACAAAGTCGTAATATCCAACGATACGACTTTATGCGTCGAAGTTGATAGTTGATTTCAAAGTATCAATAATGCAATGAAATGTCCCAATAGTTAAAATCTGAAATTTATCACACGTAACAAAAGGTGTTCTCTAGACACAAACTTAGCAATAACATGGAATACCTGAAATAAAACTAAGAAAACTAACCTATTTGTAAGTCCTCCAGGGTAATTAAATCATCATTTACACTTAAATCGACATTGCTTTTTATTGCCAGATGCACAAGTTTACTTGATCTTTTCATTTTATACAATAATATAGGCAAACAAACAAAATTTAAGAAATTATTAATTAACGTCACTTTTCACGCGTTTCTCGTAAGCAAACTGTCGTATGATGTCTTCCGCGACCTGTGATTGGTTGGCACGCGGTCCAACCACACAACGCGTAACGTTGTAACTAGTGATAAGTTCCTTTGCGCGGGAATGTTTAAATGTTACGACTATCGGCCTTTCTATAAAATCGATAAAAATGAACATATTTGTTTTTTCTTTTCAGAAATACCTTTATTTATTTCAAATTATCATTTTAATGTAGTTTTCTTATTTAATTCAAAAATTTAATTAAGACTTTATGCGTCGGGGGTATCGATATGAAAATTAACGTAATCTAAGCAAGGAATAGCAGAACGTGCACTTTCTAATGTATCGAGCAAAGCTGGGAAAACTGTGTACATACATATATAAACATTATGTCTGTCACTATAAGACGTAAAATACGACATGGATTTCGTTAAAGTCACAAGTAGTCATGAATTTACTGGAGTACTGTAAGCCGCAATAAATAGATTTTATCGAAACCAAATTGTTTGGTGTTTGCACACAGCACAGTTGAGTACGAGGTATAATTATTTCACTTAAATGAGATTGAACAGAACAGACATAAAAAATAAAAATGAATTATACCTACTACCCAGTGAGAAAATGTTAAGAAACAGGTAATGTTTTATATGCTTTAAAAACCAAATTGAATAAAATCAGATTTCTCATTTTAATAATTTTTTCTCCGGCTAAAACAGGTTTTGATGATAACAGATGTAAGGCGGTGTAACAGGTGTAAATTCTTAGTTAATTTTCCTGTTAAGACTTTCAAAAAGTATAATAGGTAGACAGAGAGGGAAAAAGTCTGGCGAAAAATAAATATCCTTCGGCATTATTAGGCAGAAAAGGAAGTAGGTATATAATTTAACTATGACATAAAAGTATGCGCTGAACACCTGTTTTTGCAGCCAAGCTGTTTATATTAGTTACAATAATAACGAAAACACTTTATTGCTCCCACACAAAAAATGGATAAAGGTAGGTAAAAGTGGCTTATTCTTATAGGCGGCGCCCTAAAAGCGATACCTACAGGCAACCTTGCGACGTGCGTAGGAAATCTAGAAAGTAAGTGGGAGTGAGCTTTTATATGAATAAAACTTTAAATAAGATTTGTATTTCATTATACAGAAACCTCGACCCGACGCCCCTTTGTCATCCAAATAATCTTTGATTTTATGCAGTTTTTTATTAATGTATCGTCCGTTATCATGGATTGAACAGAGTTTGGAATTTTATTGGAACAACCTATTATAAATAATTTGTTGTTTTAACACAGCCCAAATTTTAGAAACGCTAAGTTATGGTTATTGCTAGTCCTCACTGAGTTTATTTATTTATTTTATTTCAAAATCCACAGCTCTTAATCTAGATTAACAAACTTATGTTCAAAAGACATACAGCAAATAACGGATTTTACATATGTTTATAGAATATGTAGGTAGGAGATACACATTTTTCAACCTTATAAGTAGACATAGTATAAGGAAACATAAACGTTGACAAAATACTTATGGATAAATATATATAAAATACATAATTATATGGTAAACATATAATATAAAATTAATTAATTAATGTTTAAAAGAAGGAGAAGTAGAAAGTTAGTGGCCAATGTCATTTTTAAAAGAGCCCAATGTTTTTTTTTTTTTTTTTTTTTTTTATTAATAATTAGCAGGCGTTTGTCTTCCATCTCACCTGATGGAAAGTGACGATGAAGACGAGGATCGTACACGCCTGTCTAAGAGGTACCTATTCACTCTACACTTGAAAGCTCCAGGGTTATATTTGTCTGGAAAAACAGACGCAGGCAAATCGTTCCACTCTTTGGCAACACGAACCAAAAATGAGCTATCGAACCGTTTAGTTCGGCTCATCGGCACGCATGAATAAGTGTATAAATATATACTGCACAGCAGACGGTCTCCAAATTATATCAACAGAATAAGTCCAGGAAAGAAAATTTGTCATTATATGTTTCTTGTAGACGGTAAATAACAGAATTTTGGGCGTAATTACTCTGTGTAAACATGCAGCTAAAGAGTTTTGTATGTCTAGTTTGTTTTGATGGTACACATAAATTCACAGCCTTAGTTACAAGGTCTATTATACCATTTGATATTTTCTAAAAAAATAACATATCGATAAGGCAACGTCTATTCTTTAGCTTCAAGAGGCGGTAGTGAATGCACGAATCCTGGAATTTGTCACATTTACGATTATCGCGGTAGCACAAATGTTAAAGAAACTTAGTTTGTATTTTCTCTAAAAATTGGATATGAATAAGATACCATGGGTTCCAGATACAACTACAATATTCAAGAACACTCCTGACATATGTATAATAGAGTATTTTTTAACAGTGTATATCAGAAAAATTTCTACTTACTCGCAAAATGAATCCTAGGTTCCTAAATGCTTTGATTGTAATAATAGGTCTTTACCTATGAAACTGCCGTTTTGCCGTACTGACCATTTCAAATGAAAATAATTTTTTTTGACTGATAATTCTAATTTCAAATTAATTTAATTTGATAAACATGGAATTCTTTTTCTAAAATCGTCATTTGTTTAATAGTTAGTGTTTTGTTTTCAACGCATTCGAAAATTTTTCGTCATCATGGATAAGTAAAAAATTCGGATAATTATGAAGTATGAGTACCGTCGTGGCAGCAAAGCGGCACAAGCGGCACGCAACATCAACGACGTTTACGGAGCGAACACTCCAAACGAATGCACCACCCGTTATTGGTTTACCCGCCTCCGTTCTGGAAAATTTGACCTGAAAAATGAACCCCGTGGTCGTCCGAAAACTTTGGTCGACAATGACGAATTAAAGGCAATTGTGGAAGCTGATGAAACTCAATCCACGGCTGAATTAGCAGCAGCTTTCGACGTTAGCATCAAAACAATATTGGTCCATTTGCGTCAAATTGGTAAGGTAAAAAAGTGGAGACGTGCCTTGCGCTGCTCAGCAGGCATACAAATGAAGGAATTCTGAACCGCATTGTTACTTGTGACGAGAAATGGATCCTGTTTGACAATCGTAAGCGCTCAGCGAGTTGGTTGGACCCTAGTTCAGCACCCAAACAATGCCCTAAACGAAGACTTACCCCTAGAAAAGTGATGGTCATTGTTTGGTGGTCTAACGCGGGTGTAATTCATCACAGCTTCTTGCCGAACGGGACAAGCATTACTGCAGATGTGTACTGTGAAGAACTGAACACAATGATGAAGAAGCTCGCACGTCTCCAACCAGCTTTGGTCAATCGTTCGGCTCCACTGCTCCTGCACGACAACGCGCGACCTCATACTGCACAGCAGACGGTCTCCAAGCTACAAGAGTTGGGGTTGGAAGTTCTCCGTCATCCGCCGTACTCACCAGACCTTGCGCCTACAGACTTCTACTTTTTCCAGAATTTGGATAACTTCTTGGCGGGAAAAAAATTCAATACCCGAAAGGCAGTACGAAATGCCTTTGAAGAATTTGTTTCCTCCCGTCCAGCTGATTTCTTCAAGAAAGGCATCAATAAGCTATCAATGCGTTGGCAAAGATGCATTGATTGCATGGGTGATTATTTTGATTAATAGAAATAAAAAATATATTAAAAAATTACGCTTCATTTATTTCGTGAAAAACGGCAATTTCATAGGTAAAGACCTAATATTATCAAAATGATCTTTAAAGGTTAATTTTGAATCCAGTAGGATACCCAAATCTCTAATTTTGTTTGCCTCTGCAAGTGATGAACTATTAATACTATAATTGAACTTAACCGGTTTCCTTTTTCGAGTTAAAGACATGTATGAGCATTTGATTGCATTGATATTTATTCTATTTTCAGTATGATAAGTGTTCAATCTATTTAAATCTTCTTGTAAATGGTAGCAGTCCTGTAGTTTGTCAATTTTCATATTATTTTTGTGTCAGCGGCATAATTAAAAATGTTGCATACTTAAAACATTTTGAGATGCCGTACAAATAACAAGCATAGAGCAAAGGTCTAAGTATAGACCCCTGCGGAACACCTGATACGACAGTTATATAATTAGAACAATTGCCTGCTATTACCACCGCCTGACTCCTATTACGTAAATAAGATTCAAACCACCCATGTGGACTACCCTTTATTCCTAGTTTCCATAGTTTTCTCAGAAGTAGGACATGATCTACACGGTCAAAAGCTTTTTCAAGATCCGTGTAGACCACGTCCACCTAAGAAGCACCGTCCATTCCACTCAAAACATCCTCCGTAAAAATAGCCAAATTTGTATTTGTGTTTCGAGCTTTAAAGAAGCCGTGTTTCTCTGGTGGTATCAAGGTTGAGACTATGGGGTACAAGTGATTGTGCACAAAGCGTTCAAATAACTTACTGAGAACATTTAGAATTGATATAGATCGGTAATTCTGCACTAGAGATTGGCTGCCTTTTTTATGAATCGGAACTATATGGGAGATCTTCCATACAGTAGGAAAATAACCAGAGCTGAGACATCTATTGAAAATTAATGTAATTGGCATAGCTAAGGGTTTGGCAAAAAAATTAAAGAAGGATGACGGAATGCCATCTCTACCCGCTCCTTTTGTAATATCAAGACTATTTAATATTTTATAAATGTAGGAGGGTGTAATTTCTATTTTATGTATCAGATGTTCAGATGACAACCCACTAAAAGAGGTAACAGGGTAGTGAAATGCAAGTTCTTGATAGTTTTTCTGGAAAAAATTGTTAAATGCATTGCAGATGTCAATTTCATAAGTGTCGATTCTATTATCATCAGACACTGAATTAGGATAATTAGATTTGTTATTTCTTTGTGATTTACAGTAGGACCAAAATGCTTTTGGATTGGTTTTAATTTTATTTTGGGATTTTTTTTAATAGTCTTCATAACAAGAGTCTTGCATTACTTTCATTCAACATCTAAGTTGAGAGAATTCATGGTAATCTAGGGGATTCCTATAACGCTTCTAATTGTTATGAAATCTAGCCTTTTCCTAAATTAAATTGATCAGAGCCCTACTACACCATATAGGTTACGAATGTGAGCCAGATATGTATATTTTGGGAACGTATTTATCAATAACCTAATTTAATACAGTGTAAAATGATGTAAAAACTGATTCCAAATCCTCTATATCTGTTATAAAAGACCAGTCCTGATTAAGTAAAGTTTTATTAATTTCATCGGAATCAGCTTTTTTAAAGTTATATTGAATGCGTGACTTAGGTTTGAAAGCAGAGTTAAAAGTATCCGTACTTTGCATTACTAAGGATGGATGATACTTATCTTCATTTGCTAATGGAAAATCAGAAAGTTGAAGTTGAAGCTCAAGGGAAAAGTTTGAAAAAATAAGATCTAATGTACCATCACGATGATTTTTTATCTAATTAATTTGATTAAGCCCAATATATTAGGTTACATTTAGGAATTCAGTTGAACAATACTGTAACTCCATGGATCTCTCCTTTATAATGCGTGACTCATCAGAACTCCAATCAATACACGGCAAATTAAAATCAACCGCAACCAGGATTAGGTCGTCTGGATTCGCGGTAGAAACAAGGCTTAGTATATCCATAAACTGTCTAACTCTAAGGAAAGTTTTACTATTTGGAGGTATATAAACAATTGCTAAGTGCAGATCGTTAGAAGAACCGAGTGATTGTCCCGCTATTGATATCCAAAGACATTCCAAGTCAGGGCTTTGCAATTCCGCTCGAACACGGACTTGTAGTTGCGAAGCACAAAGTGCCATCACTCCACCTCCCATGGACCCACGGTCGAACCGATATATGTTATACCTATTGTGAAACAACTCACTACCCAGTATTCCGTCACGTAACCAGGTCTCAGTGAAGAACGCTATGTCATAGTCAGATAAAAGCATGTTTTTATGGAAAGTATGAGTTTTTGCTCGCAACCCCCGACCATTTTGGTAGTAAAATTCGAGTTTCTTCTGTTTTACGATAGCCATGACATCATGATAAAAAAGTAATGGTACTGGTATAATGAATCATATATAATGAAGGGTTCTTTATAATTATATGTTCCAGATAACAGGCAAGCAAATGACATTGGATTTAGTTCAAATGATATAAAATTAAATGGATATTCATATCCACACTGGTGGCAAACATAGTTATAATAAATAATAAAATACAAATATAATGATAAATAAACATAAAAACATAAATAAAATAACATAAAATGTATAATGCATAGGGTTTTATAAACTTTTAGCATGTGTGCATTAATAGAGTTCAAAAACCAACAGTTACCAACAGAGTTAATAGTTATCTTTCTTATTTTTTTTAAATAATTTTCTTGTATAATCACAATGTTTGCATACATGCAAACTGCACGCGTGCATCACCATGATACAACAAGGTTTTATTGTTGCACTTTATTAGCTCGTTATTTTACCCAACCCTTACAGCTTTTAGGAAAGCCTCGTGTATGAAATTACTCGTCCAATTAGTCAAGCATGTTACTGCAAAGTGGGTGCACGTTTTCATGTTTTCCCGCCAAAAATGTTATTATACTACATAAGTTATTGTGACTAGCCGTGTAATAATAACAAAGATAGTAATTTAGTTTTTCATTTATTATATTTCATATAACATTGGTCGTAGATAAGTAGATTATGTCCTTATCACAAAGTTGCCCTGCTGTTAAGATAATAGTTTTATGTTTTACATATTTTTATAAAACTTCTATGTTTTCCTTTTCTGTATATTTTTCATATCTGATATACAGGGTGGAAACGATAAGTGATCTCACTCGATTATTATGAAATATACAAGATATCGAAAAACTCTTTATTCATCCTGATAATGCTTCACAAGCTCTTTCAAATTTAACGATAATGGTTTATAAAATAAAATAAGCGAGATTACTTATCGTTTCCACCTTGCATAACAAGAAAAATATACCTCACAAAAACCATAAAAAAATTGTACAAATAGCTCTTAATTGACATTTTCTTCTAAAGGTTTTTTTTAGCATAAATCAAGTAGATATTCAATTAATCCAATTAATTATTTACAACTACTAAAAAAAATACTAAATAAATAAGACTTCTTGTAAACAATACAATTTAAGCATTTAGCAATAATGCGTATATTTTATGAAAATTGACAATGCAAGATAACTCCAGTTGATAGCTGAGCCTGTACCTGAAAATTGACAAGTTTAATTAATCAAAACTATTTACTATTTACAGAATATTTATTTACAAACCAGAAAAATTGCAAATTAACAATTTGAGAAAGAAAAAAAAGCAAGCAACATTTCTGATAGAGTTTCTTTGTAAAGGTCTCGGCTGGGGCGACTTTTATTCGTCATTCCTCTTGTGACCGCCATAGTAATTTCTATAACGTGGTTGTATTCCGGTTAAAGAGAAAAAACAGCCAGTCCAACTACTGGGACAAAGGCAAATCAACTGAAGTTTGCGGTCGGCAACGATTCATTAGTCGATATAATAATTACAATTATACCAATAAACAAAACACTACGATTGATATACATGGGTGCGGATGCGACTTACCGTGAGTGAGTCACTCATGTGACTTATGTGAGTCATGTGCTCGTTCTATGGCTATTATATAGTATTTGGAGAAAGATAGAATATTAGGCCGGAATAAATTTATATTTAAGGAAAAATGATCAAAAGCCTGGCAGAATTACCGTGTTTGATTGCTATCAATAAACTTTGTGCGATATTAATTCTAGATATTTGATATCCTATTTTACTCTAAAATTAGATATTACGTGTATGCACCTTTACTTCTTTCTTAATATCCCAAAGTTTAAATTAATTAGATTAGCCATTTTCTGCGGGGTAAAGGTTACTTAGATGTCGGAAGTATTTCCCCACAGCGGTACACCGTAAGAAAATAAACTTAAAAAAAAACTATCCTGGCTGTATGCACATCTGTCAGTGAGCGAGTTTTCTTAACCGCAAACGCTTCAAAACCAAGTCTTCTAAATGTATGTCCTTCGTAACTTCTTTACAGGCATTGTTTACTTTGGGGCCGTACTTACTTGTACATATTAATATACATAACATTCGAAGTAAGGTAAATTATTATATAAATTTGATGTGTTTATGTCAAGATTTTCATAATTATTATTCGCCCGAGAACAATTACTTTGTTGTATGTACGTTTGTTAATTTCACAAATATTAACAAACGTAGATACATACTGTGAACTCTTTATTTTGACTGTAAAACTTTTTTTACGTAAGCAAACAAAAACAAACTATTTTTAATTCCAACTAAGAATTCAACGTCTCACTGATATTGTAACCATGAAATATAATATTAATTCAATTTTTTTCTGTAACTAACAGTATTATTTCTACACATAATCAAAGATTGAAAGAAATAACAATATTGCTATTTTTAAAAAAATCTCCACACAAATACCCCAAAAATAAATAAAACATCCTTTTACCTACCGTTCTGATTTTTTTCTTTTTCATTTCTAACCCTCGTTTTCCTTCGAGAATTCCATCAACCATATCGCCGGCTAAAACATTCGCAAAGTAAATCTATCCAAACGTATTTCAGCAATCTCGTTTTGTACGTTAGCTTTAGTGTTGTAACACACTTTGATCTAGCTCTGTTAGTCCTTCTGGTTTCATGTAAGTGTGCTCTCTGTGTTACTATTTTTACTGTGTTCTGATTTGTGAAACCGAATATATACCTCTGTGAGTTCTTTTCAAAGCTTAATCCGTGTTACTTACCTATAAATATTATTTAACTAAAACATATGTATATTTTTTGATTATCACACGCAATAAACATTCGAGCAAGTAATAATCATTTGACGGCCGAGTAGCGTAGTGGTCAGTAGCCCTGTCTCATACGCCGGAGGTTCCAGGTTCGAGTCCTGGCCGGGGCATTCCTTTGTGCGATGAACACAGATGTTTGTTCTCGCGTCATTGTTGTTTGTATTTATATGTATTTGTATGTTTATTGTGGGTTCCCGCCAGTTCACTGTATGTATGGTCATCGACTTTTTTTATTTTTTTTTCAGGGGGGGAAGATCCCGCATAACCACAGGGGCGCAGGGGGCACCCGAGTGGTTATGTGGGACTCCCGTATAGGCTAATGAGACCCACGGTATGGCCAGTAAACCCCCTCCCAACTTCCGCCTCGCCGCCTTGTGACGGGGTTACGGGAACGCTTTCGCACACATCCGCGATACCGCCGGCGGGAGCCGCCCGCAAGCGGCTCCATCGCGAAAGCCCGAAGGCCCTTCACGATGGGCGCACCAGATGGTAAGGTGCGCTATCTTCCTCGGACTGTATGGTCATCCATAACACAAGCTCCGCTTACTTTGGGGCCGTACAGTTGGTGTGTTTGTCTGGAGATTTAAACAACATGACAAGGCTATTAATTTTCAAGTTTTTATTAGAAAGTTAAGAAAAATACTGTAGTGGCTTACAACATGTAAAATCATCGTTAATAACTATTTAGGCAACATAAAAACTCTGGTTGCTTGCTCTCCTCATTTTAGTTTCTCAATTTATTTTTATTAACCAAACCCTGCTGACTGGACTAGTACATGTTTTCTATATAAAAAGCAATATACAGGGTGACTTGTAATTCAACGTATTCCTCTTGGGATATGATAATGCATCTTATTTCAAACAAAATTAACTACAATGTCCCTAATACCAAGTAGCCTCGTTATCGAGATATTCAATATTTTTGGTTTTGTTCAAAAAATCGCGAATTAACTACAAAAAAGTCAATAAATAAAAAGCTAGTGTTTGAATAAAGTTGTTTAAATTTTTATCAGTTACCAATACATCAACAAACATTTATTAATACTAATACTGGCACAAATATTAAACATTTTAATGTGGCATGTGAATTCTTATAAAATTTTGTTTTGATTCACTAATTTGGTCAATAGAAAACTGGATTTACTTTAAAAAATCAACAGTACATTAACCGTAAAAACTACTCGAAAACCTTCCTTGTTCTATAAGCTATAAGAACTAACAAAATTAACTGTACATATATATATATTTTTTTTTAATAATTTTTTTTTTGTTGGAAATAAGTTGTATTATCACATCCCAAGAGGAATACGTCGAAGTACAAGTATTTGAATATTCCATTTGTTCCATGTCCATAATCATCGGCTTTTTTTTGTCGTCTAGAAATCCGAAAATACATTATTTTATTAAAAAGAAAGTATGAATTAAAGAATAACAATTTATAACATAACCTAATAAACAATATAAACTTTTATAACTTTTATATCTAAATTGTGGTAAAATTTTATACCAACACTATAAAACTTTTCCACAATTTTAATGATATGATTCGCTGGGCCTTCAAAGCTACATGCGCAGAAAAGTTTATCTCATTTACAGCACTAACACGTGTACCGATGTTTGCTGCTAATGGTGTTTAAATTTACTTACTTTATAGGAAGATAAATTAATTTCTGAGCAGGACAATTACTTCTGGGCAGGAAAAGTTAACATTTGCTTAGAGGTTGGGCTTACAAAGACACCACGCGACGGACGCAGTGCTAAAGGAAGCATAACTGCGAAAAGAGAAAGTCAATTTCAAGTTCTATCATATGTATGAATTCACACACACTAATTAATTTGTGTTTACAACGTCCGAAAATTTTAACTTACTTATTTTTATAAAAACCGTTCCCAACAACTCGAGGACGAAAGTGGAGCAAACTACATTTTCCACATTGTAGGCTTGAAAGTAGATCTTAATGAACACAATGCGTGCCGTCCATTACAGATAAGAACCTGTCATTTTTCCAGCAACTGGCGGCATTAAGACCTCCTGTCTTTATCGCTGGTCGAAGCGCCGATAACTCAAGGAATAGGCTTCCAAAGAATTAAGCTTTCATTGAAGGATAATGAAGGTTAGATAACAGATTACCACAATGTAGATTAGAAAGCAATTATGAAAACCATTTTGTGATGAAAAAATAAATTATGGCGGTTTTAAATATTTTTACACTATCGGTTACTTTGCAATTTTTGCGCAAAACTATAATACGAAATAATATGTATTTTGTGTTTGATAAGGTTTTAATTGATTATGTATTAATTTGAAAACTGATGTCCTTTAACCACGCCACTCAGAAAGTTCTGCGAAAAAAAAAGTTACGTAAGCTGGCTTGTTATTATTTATTTAAAAAATTGGGTTATTTAGAAGTAAAAAATTATTTAAACCAAATTTAAATTATTCTCAAAATTTGTTTACTAGCACTATGAAATATAATGTTTATCGTAGAAAAATGGATTAGCGTCAAGAACATCCTCGTGCAACGATTTTTGACCACTCCAAGTCCAACTTGAAACCTGATGAATCGTTTAATCGACTTCAATTAGCTTTTATTAACAAGGCGCCTTCTTAAGCAACTGTGATCTACTAGTATAACCAGATTAAATGCGGTCGCTTAAATTTCAAAGGTGAAAAATGAAATAGCCATCTTTTGACTGCTGTTACGGAAGAAAACGTGCTACAAGTTAGAATTTTACTAAACAAAACTGGCAAATTACATACTAGGAGATTGAGCGTAACCTGCGGATTAAATCAGGCAGTGTTCGTGTATTCTACACAACAATCTTTGCGTAAAGAGGATTGTTTTCCAAATGAACTTTTCCTTTTTTAACTGCGCAAAGTCCATTTGTGACCATGGAATGACAGAACAAACAAAAATTTAATTGAAAATTCGATTCAAGTTATGAATTTTAGTTTTTGACTTAAAAATGCCGAAGGGAAGAAGCAACTGTTTTCAAAGTAAAGTTTACCATCGTAATAACGATTCAACATGTTCGACTCTCGAAGTGTTGTTGAAGAGGTTTGCTACACACCGTTCCCATGCAATCTGTTGTTGTTTTTTTGAAAATTTCAGGGGAATGTGGCATTTCAGGGGAATTTTTGGTAACGTTGCCGTCAACGAAGTATTATTTAAATGAATAAACACTTGTTTGAAGCTAACAAGTATATGTTGAGCGACTCGCATGTTAACGAAGTAAGATATTTAACCTCTAATAAATTATATTATCTGGACGAGAAAAACCTTTGTATAGCACTAAGATAAGGGCATGAGATAAATTTTATAAATTTTTGTTGAGTATTTTCATTACAGTAGACTTGAAAATTTGGATTGGTGGTCTTGAATTGGATTTGAAAGAAAAGACTCGATGAGAAATATACACCAAATAGCAAGAAGTGAAAGGAAAATTTTACAATTCAATCCCTTCTCTCTGTCTTCACTCCGACTTTAGTTTAGTAAGTTTATGTTACATTGCTTTGAGGATATTAATACGTTTTTGTTATTCTAATAAAATGATTATAGATTTAAAATTTATTACATTTTATACTATTGACATAAAGAGTAAAGATCTTTTTGCTTAAACGTAAACAATGAAATCTAAAATGAAAAAAAAAAAACTTTTTTTATAAATTTCCACCGTATCAAGAGGCAACGTGGGTAAAACTGTCTAAGTCTTCTTAATAAATATAAACTCACGTAAACAAGAAAGGAAACGAGACGATTACCTTTGATGTTCATGTTCCTTTTTAGTACACGATGTAATTACAGCGGAGAGACCGGAATGCAAATTCAAACTTCAGCCGCTTTAAAAACGTAAACGAGACGCTGTAAGTGGCCAGCGTTCTATATTTGTTTTTATTATTTTTCTTTCCTGTTATAATATTTATTATAATTTTTTGGTTTAATTATAATAATAATAATAAATTTCTTTATTTGCTAGTATATAGGTACAAATGGGTATTAAAACATTGCAAATTGAGTGTCATAAGAAAAACATTATGGTATTCTTGCTTATAACAACTGTAATTATTGTATACAACATGTCAAAAAACTAAAATTAAGATTCGTAACATGAAAAATTAATAATCTTCACTTATAAAAACATTCTATTAGACAGTTCAGAAAATTAAAAAAAATGAAAATCAAAGTATAAAACAAGAATTAAAAGCAAAAAACAAAAGGTCAAAGCCGAAAAATAAATTACAAACAATGTACGTCAAAAGAAAAAAAAGTTTATTTCAATATAGGTTTTTTTCAATAACTAACAATTATTCGGTTCATGGTATTAATAATTTTTGAACTTCAGCTCCAATAACGGTAAAAAATTAAAAGTCCTTATTTCATGGATTTCATCTATAACGACGACCGAGTAGCTTAGTAGTTCCCTGCTTCATATGCCAGAGGTCCCAGGTTCGAGTCCTGGCTGGGGCATTCATTTGTGTGATGAACATAAATGTTTGTTTTCGGGTGATGGTTGTTATATATATTGTATATATATATGTAGCTCTACTGGAACAGGCCTTGAGCTAAGCTAAAATTTGATACCAAATTTACTGTTGTATGTCTATTAGTGTAAGACTTATTATTGTTAGAAAAGTGCGTATGCGAAAGGCTTTTATAATGTGCGTAGGCTTTTGTAATGTGGGTTCATGAGGGCTGGCATTACAAACCTCCGAAATGATCATCTACTATGTATCTGTGTTACGGAGTACAGGAGATGATCATTTCGGATCAACCCGAATGCGGCGCGCCCAAATTCATTTCAACATGAATTTTCAGTGAACGTGTGGGCAGCAGAGCTACAATCAACGATCGTTTGATAGGACTTTTCAAACAACAATAACTTTTAAAGTAATGGTCATACAACGGTTAATTTAGTATTGAATTATAGCTTAGCTCGAAATCTATTATTCTAATACAAAAAAAGAAGTGATCATAAGAGCTGTTTTTACAGTTATTTACTATAATGTACTAAATTGCAATTTTTGGGATATTTTTACTTTTTAAAACAGTTTTGTTACAATTAAACTTTTTTATAGAGACTTTTTTATAAGCCTATTTTTATTTCAGTAAGACTAACATTGTGAGAGATATTTCGATTTTTACACGCACAAATAAATTTTTAACAAAAATACAAAATGGCTCCCGCTTAGAGGGGGAGGGGTTGGGTCCCACTTAGTAGTGTATTTGTGTATAAAAATAGTGGTTCTAAAATTAGTTTCAATTTAAGTTATTTAACAAAAACTGCGTTAACCTAAAAGAGCGTCATCGATGATAGACAATGTCAACCTGAGTTACGGCCAACATTTGAAAGATATTATCTTTAAAAAATAAATGTGAATAATAATCTTTTGTATAATAATAAAAAATTACCTGATAATAATTTTATTATCATAATATTTTTTTCTTTTGAAAATGGTACGTCCAAATGAATCACCCGCTTTAAACAAGTTTTTGAAAAAACTGAGTTCATAAATTATTATGATAGAATCATCTTGGTGTGATGGTGATCGCTAAGCCTTATACACCGGAGTTTCCGAGTCTAAATTTAAGTAAGAACATCCCTTTATGCGAGGAACATACATACGTGCTGCTTTACTAAATGAACATACAAAAAGCTTAAACACCTGGTTGTCTGGAAGAAATCGCTTCCCACCTATTGTTTTAAACATTGTGGCTATGTGTCGTTAAATGTAATATGGTAAACAATAAAGAGTGTAGTTTTAGTCGTAGTAGAGTTCCTTTGTTAAGATCTCGTCTGGGCAGTACTACAGTGCTTTCTATTTTGATCGCCATAATAATCACATTTACTCGGTTGTGTTACTGTGAAAAGTTAGGAAGAGCCAGTACAATTACTGGAACAAATGCATTCGCAACTTAAGCTTCCGGTCGGCAACGCATAATTACTAGATAACCAATCTAAACATCTACGACTATTGATGACCATGGGTGCGGATACCACTTACCACCTGGTGGTTCGCGAGCTCATTTGCTGGCTATGACAAAGTAAAAAAGGTTTGTGTTTATCTTATAAATTAATGACCCTCTAATTCGACAAAATGTTGAAATATTTGGTAAAAAAAATCAACTAATCTAGGAAGATATGCTTCTTTCCACGATAAATATGCATAATTCCTCTCTATTTCTTCCGTCTCCTGCCTGTCACATAGGTTTCCCTAGCTCAGGAGACATTGTACAATTTAATCTTTCTAAATACTAGGGTGGATTGAAACTTCGCGGCCTAACATAGATAGCATTGTCATATTATTATAAAACTTCCCCTAATATTAAACCTAGACTTTTTGTCAGTCTCTGTGCAATTTTCCTCTGAGACACATGCGTAATTATTTATTTTATTAAACATCAAGTGAGAGTAAGTTTCATTAATTTTGAAAATGGATAGTTTAGAGCACCGTGCCGTGATCCAATACCTCCACAAGAAACACTTAACTCCAAAGCAGATTCATGAAGATATGGTGGCTAATTAAGGAACATCTGCTCCATCGTATACAAAGATAAAAAAGTGAACAGCTGAATTTAAACGTGGATGAGAGAGCATCAAAGATGACCCCCACTCTGGACGGCCTCCTACAGCTACGACTTCGGAAAACATTGAAAAAATATGTGATCTCATACAGAAGATACAGAGATACTGTATACAGAGGATACAGAGATACTGTATACAGAGGATACAGAAGATTGAAGGCATCTGAGATAGCTGAAGCTCTAGGAATTTAATATGAACGTACACAAAACATGATCATTAACGAATTAGGGTTCCACAAGGTGTCTGCAAGATAGGTTCTGCGGCTCCTTTCAGTTGAACAGAAACGAACTCGGCTCACGATTTTTAGAGACTGTTTAGAGTTTTTTCAAGCTGATCCAAACGAATTTTTTGGCAAGGTTTGTTATTATAGACAAAACATGGGTTCATCACTATACTCCTGAATCAAAACAATGAAGAGATCCGGGTCTCCGATCCCAAAGAAAGCCAAGGTGTGTTTTTCAGTAAACAAGGTAATGGCATCGGTTTTCTGGGATTCTAAGGGTGTCATCTTGGTTGATTACTTAGAAAGAAGTAAAACTATAAATACTGCATACAACTGCACACTATTACGTCGTTTACGCGAAGAAATAAAGTCTAAAAGACCAGGATTGTTGATCAAGAAAGTTTTGTTTCATCAGGACAATGCTCGCGTTCACACTTATCAGAATCGTGGGCTCAAATAATTAATTGTGGTTTCGAATTGAAAATCGAATACGAATTGTTTTACACGCATGGTTTGAAGCTTTTACTTTTGTTCAAGAGGTAAAACGGAAAACCGGTATTCTTTAAACATAGGAATGTCAATTTATAATTAATGTATCAAATTTGCACGTGCGCTGCGTACTTGCTAAATGCATAAATATGTATACCTTTATGTGGCGTTTGACTTAAATTCATATTTATAAGAAATATGAATTGTAAGTCATATAGAAAGGTCTATAAGAAAGTAAAACATTAATCACCAAAAAGTTACACGTGTTAGAAGAAGACTGATAACTTATATCTCATCAAACAAAAAGGAAAATGATGAACTTTACTAGACAAAACAAACAAATACGAGGCAAATGAGGCATGTCTTATAAACCATGTAACAAAAATAATGCCAATATCTTGATGACATTATTTCTTAAACACATTTTTTTTATTAAATGCATGATTAATCTCAGGTATAATATTAATATTGGGTACTCTCAGACACAGTCCTTGTGACGGAACAAACTAGAACTTTGTATATAAAATGGAAATATAATCTCAATATATCTACTATTAGGATTTTGTAATATTAATTTTCAAAAGTTACTATAAAAATACCTATTGACATGCTACGTACCTGTATATATTGATATGCATAATTGTTGATGTATAAATGAAGTAAAGATTAGTTAACGAAAAGGAAGTTTAAATTTATTTGCGATCTTAATACATTTCATTGATAAAGAAGCTCAATTAAATAACAGGAAAGATCAAAATAAAAGGATGTTCAGTTAAATTAATTTATCTTACTAAGAATAAAAATGGGTATGTATTAATTTAGAGTTAGTACATATTTATCAGAATTAACATACTAATTTGATATAAATACATTTAATAAATATTTCTAAAGGCTAGAAGGTATAGCAATTTGGGATACCTACTTTACTATCGTAGAGTTTCTTTTCCATTGTTAGGTACGATCTTATTGGTATTAATTATTAACAGGAAAAATAATTGGGGGATGCTTTCGCATCTACACACTGAATTAAACCCAAAGGTACATTCTTTTACAAGAATATAATAGGTCTTTACCTATGAAACTGCCGTTTTGCCGTACTGACCATTTCAAATGAAAATATTTTTTTTTTTTGACTGATAATTCTAATTTCAAATTAATTTTATTTGACAAACATGGAATTCTTTTTCTAAAATCGTCATTTGTTTAATAGTTAGTGTTTTGTTTTCAACGCATTCGAACATTTTTCGTCATCATGGATAAGTTAAAAATTCGAGTAATTATGGAGTATGAGTACCGTCGTGGCAGCAAAGCGGCACAAGCGGCACGCAACATCAACGACGTTTACGGAGCGAACACTACAAACGAACGCACCACCCGTTATTGGTTTACCCGCTTCCGTTCTGGAAATTTTGACCTGAAAAATGAACCCCGTGGTCGTCCGAAAACTTTGGTCGACAATGACGAATTAAAGGCAATTGTGGAAGCTGATGAAACTCAATCCACGGCTGAATTAGCAGCAGCTTTCGACGTTAGCATCAAAACAATATTGGTCCATTTGCCATTGTCCAATCAACAAAATTAATAATATAAAACTTAAACGACTTGAAATTTTTGACTTCTTCATCCAAATACATAATGGATATTAATAACAATATAACTGTTATAAACGATTTAGACAAAATAACTAATGTAACAGCCCGAAAATGCGATATAGATTCATTCACTAAAATTGTAAACCTTGAAAGTCCAGTATCTAACATAGTGACACAAAATATTAGAAGCGTCCATAAACAGTCAAATCTTGACGACTTGGATATCAATCTTTCAGCCCTTAACACTGATTTAGACGTAATAGTATTAACTGAATGTAGAATTAACTCTAATAAACCTCTCCCACAGAAAAAGAATTACCAAACTTACAGCTCTAGTAGAAAAGTTAACCAAAATGACGGTGTCGTAGTTTTTGTGAGGGATTCGGTTGTACACACTACTAAAGAAATATCCCTAGAAGGCGCTTCATGTCTTGAAATTCGTTTTTCAAAGAACTCTGATGTATATACTTTAATATGTATCTATCGTCCTCCATCACGAAGTGCTTGTGAAAGTTTCATAATATCACTAGAAAAATATCTTAAAGCACCTTATTTAAACAGAAACGTTATTATAACTGGTGACATTAATATTAATATACTCGAAGGAAGTCAAGATAAATACTCTGACTTGTACCTGGATATGTTAGCATCAAGTAGATTCCTGCCGGGCCATAGATTTGATACAAGGATAAAAAGTTGTTTAGACCACATTTTAACAAACTTAGAGAAAAACTCTTCCTATTCTGCATCGATATTTGTTCTCGACACTACAATCACTGATCATAAAATGACTTTGATCAATTCGTTTAACGCGGAGAAAATAAAATATTCAGCACATAAGTATAAAACAACCACAAACTACGACAAAGCGTTAGAAACACTAAATAACAGATTAGATCCTCTTTTGCTATCAATTGAAGACCCCAATAGGTTGACTAGTCAGCTTATTAATCTAATAACAAATTCAGTAAATGAAAACACAAAAAAGCTCATTATTCCATGTAGCAAAAGAACTATTAAACCATGGATCACAACAGGTGTTTTAAAATGCATAAAGAATAGAAATAACCTCCAAAAAAAATTACGATTTGATGAGGACAATGTTATTTTAAAAATTACTTATCGGCGGTACCGCAATTATTGTAATCAACTAATTAAAAACTTAAAACGCCAATATGAAAGGCAGTTGCTAGATAACTCTAAATCCAATAACAAGTCACTTTGGGATTCTATAAAAACCATTACTAATACGAAAAACCAGAAACAATCTAACATGGATCTCTTACACATAAAACCAACTCCCACTCAGTCAGCAGATTACATAAATAATTATTTTAAAAACGTTGGTTTGTCCTTAGCAAATAATATACATATCGATAATCAATCGGTAAAAGAATATTTCAAAGAACTTCCCTCTCAGCAAAACTCCATAGGAATCATAGAACCTGATGCTTCAGAAATAAAAAACACTATTAATAGCCTAAAATTAGAATCAGCCCCCGGTTACGATAATATAACAACAAAGTTTATAAAAATGGCTCAATCATCTATCTCACCAATAATCACAAGAATATGTATCCTATCATTTCAACAAGGAATTTTTCCCCAAGATCTAAAACTTTCAATCATACATCCTGTGCATAAGGGTGGGAACAGAGACGACATCAATAACTATCGACCGATTTCTGTGTTAACAGTAATTTCAAAGATATTAGAGAAAACTATAAACCGTCGCCTTATAAAATACCTAAATGCATATAGCTTACTTTCAAAATCCCAGTACGGCTTTCGAGAAGGAATTAGTACAGAAGATGCTGTCCAGGAGTTAACTTACAACATCACTCAGCTTATCGACAGTAGGAAAAAACCTTTATGCATATTTTTGGACCTAAAAAAAGCATTTGACACTGTCTCTGTTCCCATACTCATACACAAGCTTCAAAAAATAGGAATACGTGGTATGTTTTTAAAACTAATTACTGATTACCTCTTAAATCGAAATCAACGTGTAAAACTTTGTGATGTGTACAGTTCCGACGTTTCTTCGTCAAGTTACGGCCTCCCGCAAGGAAGTGTACTTGGCCCCACGCTCTTTCTGATTTATATAAATGATCTGACAAACTTGAAATTAGCAAAGGGCCAAGTATTTTCTTATGCAGACGACACTGCACTATTATTCCATGGCTACAGCTGGAGGGCTGTTCTCAAAGATGCGGAAGTCGGCTTCAATACTGTATTGAAATGGTTAAAAATTAACTCTCTGTCCCTTAACCTAACAAAAACCAAATTTATGACATTTTCAATTCGCAATTCAACACAACCACCTCCAAATATTTCAATAAAAGCCCATTCCTGTGACATATCTCAGTCTACAGATTGCACTTGTACAAAACTTGAAAAAGTAAATCAAATAAAATATCTTGGCGTCATTATTGATAACAAACTTTCATGGTATCCACAGTTAGAGTTAGTTACAACGAGAGCTAGAAAAATGATTTGGATATTCCAACAATTACGTCATGTCTGTGACAAATATCTTATAAGAAATATCTATATAGCCTTAGTTCAGTCTATCTTACTTTATTGTATTAGCATCTGGGGTGGAACTTCCAAATCTAAATTTATAAGCATCGAACGTGCACAAAGAAAATTACTAAAAATAATACTATTTAAAAATGCATTGTTCAGTACAACTCAAATATACAAAGACACAGATCTTTTGACTGTAAGACAGCTTTACATCCTCCAGTGTATATTAAAAATACATAAACAAAAACACATTGATATAAAAATGTTGAAAAAGCGTAATCCATTTTCTGTTATCGCAATTAAAAGAGTAAATACGGAATTTGCAGCGAAACAATTCTATTCACAATCGGCTAGACTATACAATTGCGTTAATAGAAAGCTTAAAATTTATACAACGAACATAAAAAACTGTAAAATTACTGTAACTCAATGGTTGAAAACGTTAAACTACCAACAAACAGAAAACTTGTTAAAGATTGTCAAATAAAAAACTAAGTCTTTTAGATTGATCGTAACTTATATATTATGGTACCAAAATATTTATCAATATAATGTAATAGTTTATTGAAGAAGAAAGAAGAAAAATATTAATAATAATAAAGTAGAAATAGTAATAAACAGAAACTCGCTATCAGCTCATGACTTCCATATAAACTTTGTATAATTAATCATTCTTTGGCCAGTTATGCGAGACCTCATCTGCGTCCGGACCCGTTCGGACGTGTTTGACGGTCGCTCCCGGCTGCCGAGTCACGATTGTTGTCTCACGACTCCACTCGTATCAATACTCAAACGCCACTCTCAGATCCGTTCTGCGTCCGGCCCCGCTCGGACGTGTTCGCGGTCGCTCCAGCAGTTGAGTCACGATTGTCGTCTCACGACGTCAACTCGTAGCAACACTCATACGCTGTTAGCCTCTTTAGGGCTTACTCTGTGGCCGGTTTCGATCGGCTGCAAGTAAGTCGGTCTCTTGCACAGCAACAACAGAGCTGAGCTTACCGCGGTCGATTAAATTCGATAGTGGTTCGCGAAGCTCGGGCTGTTTTTCTGGCTGCGTACCTGACGCTTGGCGCTTGCTACGTAGTCAGAGACTCGCTCTGCGGCCGGCCCCTGGCCGGTCGTAACGTAGTCAATCTTGCACTCCGTGCACCCCTCGAAGCAAAAACCTCACTTCGGTGAGTGCAGCAACAACAGGGTCGAGCTTACCGCGGTCGATTAAATTCGATAGTGGTTTGCAAGACTCGGGCTGTCTTTCTGGCTGCGTACTCGACGCTTGGCGCCTGTACGTAGTCAGAGACTCGCTCTGCGGCCGGCTCCGGCCGGTCGTAACGTAGTCAATCCCGCACTTTTAGTGCAACCCAACTCCGTCAGGTCTACGGCCGGTTTTTGTTGTCAATTTATTGACGACACACTCCGTAGTAGACTCGCGTTTGATCAGGTGGATACTTAACGGTGACAACTAAGCCTGATAGCGTTGCCCCGGTGCGCTTCCAAGGCCCTTCAGGCCAAGGAGAAACCGGCAGACCCGATCCCATTGCACTTGGGCCTTTCCCAGGGTGACGGTACAGTGCTGTCCGAGCTAGGGGCACCACTTCGCGTCGTCCCCAGCCCCCCTACCGCGGGTAGGGAGGTTTAGGTGCTAGGTTTGCTAGGGAACCTAGGCATTTTTATATATTTATTTATTACATATCGTAGGACCAAGCCCTCCAATGGACCTTGTCAACGTACTTAGGTCGTTCGCCCAGGCACTCGCTGCCTCCGGAATTCCCATCCCAGATGACGTACTAACGCAGGCCTTACAGGCAACTATCGCGTCCCCGGCCCCTCAGGCCTCAACCCTGGCCCCTCAGGCCTCCAACGTCGAGACCCCTCAGGTCTTAAGCTCTCCCGCGTCTCCCGCCTCGTCCGAGATGGACTGCGAATCGATCGCATCCTCTCACGCGTCGCGTCGTAAGCGTACCGCTCCCGGGAGCGACTCCGAACCCGCGTCTGATACGTCGTCAGATGCCGTCACCCTAACCGGCTCTCCTGAGCCCGCGTTCCAACTCGTCGCCAAGCGCTCCAAGAAGCGCTCTAAGAAAGCTTCGGTATCTTCAATACCCGAGCCCTCCCCGGTGTCTTCAACACCAGCCCCCGCGCCGTTAAAATCGCTCGTAGTAACCGCGTCTCCGTCGGTCACATCGAAGCCAGCGACGCGCTGCGCTCCCGTCCCGCCGAAGCCTCAGCTCCCTCCGCCCGTATTCCTGCGTGAAAAAGCGCGCTGGACCGCGGTCTCCAACTTGTGCAAAGTGCACAAAATCAATTACTTAAAAGCCGCCAACGCTGGCGATACAATCAAAATACAATTAGCGACCGTCATCGACTTCCGTGAATTTACCAGGTTACTCGGATTAAACCAAATCCCATATCACACCTACGCCCTCCCGGAGGAGCGTAAGATCCGCGCAGTATTACGGGGCGTCCCGTTCGAACTCAGCAACGAAGACATTCTCGATGACCTTAAGTCTCAGGGTTTCCCGGTCACAGCAGTGCACAAGATGCACTCCAACCGCGGTAGGCGTTTTCCATTAGCGCTAGTAATCCTGTCCAATACCCCTGACTCGAAGGAGATTTTCAAAGAGGCTCGCACAATCTGCGGACTCTCGAACATCTCCGTCGAGCGTCCCAACCCCCGTGGTCACCCTGGGCAGTGCCACCGCTGCCAGCTATATGGCCACGCAGCGGCTAACTGTTCAGCTCCCCCCAGGTGCGTAAAGTGCCTGAATCCTCACTTCACCAAGGAGTGCACTCGCACTCCCGAATCCACTTCCCCCCCTGCCTGTGTGCTGTGCGGCCAGTCCGGCCACACAGCTAACTACAGGGGCTGCCCGCGCGCTCCGCGCTCCACCACCAAGAGGGTCGCGCCTAAACCGGCGCCGCCACTCACTCCTGCCAACTTCCCGCCGCTGCGCAACCGGGGTCCCCCGGAAGCAAAGCCCGTTCAGCCGACGCCTACTCCGGCTCTGTCTTGGAGGCAGCGTCCGGCCGTCCCGCTTGCACCTTCCCAACCCATCCCAGCTCCCGTAGCTCCAGTAGGGCCGCGTCCCGCTTTGTCATCTTCCCCTCAGTCGTCGTTGGCTGAGGACATGAAGACCGTGTTCGACGTCATCCAAAACGTCGACATTAACGAAATTTCCGTACTCGCACGCAAACTGCGAGCCGCCCGCTCTCCTCAAGAGCGATTATTCGCGCTAGCCGAGCATCACTCGCTCCTAAGTTCGTTGTAAATTCTTTTATTTTTGTAAACTTTAAATAAATAAATTTTAATGTCTAGACCCGCGAATCTCGCATCCAGTCGAATTAAACCTAAGGGCTTATCCCTAGTATCTTTTAACGCTCGTAGCCTTAACACCAACCTTCCCGAGATTAAACTGTTCCTTCAGAACAAAGAACCCGACTTATTTCTTCTCCAGGAGACATGGCTCACTCCTAATCGCTCCAGGGGATTCGCGATTCCCAAGTACGCGTTTACACGTAACGATAGGCCTAACTGCGACGGTTTCGGCGGCACTGCTATCTACTACAAAAGAGGATTCCATTGCTGTCCTCTCCCTACCCCTCCTCTCCTTAACATGGAAGCCACCGTGTGTAGATTGGCTATGACCGGTCATCCGACCATCATCATAGCCTCAGTCTACATACCTAGTGGCACCAAACCTATCCGCAGCGACTTTGAGACCATTCTCGCCCTAGGCCGTTCAGTAATTATGTTCGGAGACTTTAACTCCAAACATACTGACTGGACGTGCCTATCTACCAACCAAAGCGGCATAGCTCTCCTCGACATCACCAACCTACTCGACCTAGACGTCGTCTCCCCTATCACTCCCACTCACTATCCCGACAACCCGAACCACTCTCCGGACATCCTCGACTTTGCAATCGTCAAGCATATCAACCTCGACCTCAGGTCTATCGAACCGCTCGATGACCTAGGTTCTGACCACCGCCCCGTCTCCCTCGTGCTAGGACCGCCTAACGTTAACGTCACTTCTCCTAAGACCTTTACCGACTGGAAAGGTTTTAAAAATACGATAGTTTCTGCCTTAGAGGCCCCAAACTCTCCGCTCGCGATCTCGCCCGATCAATTAGATAGCCCGGACAAAATAGACTCGTTAGTAAATTCTCTCACTGATGCTATCAACTCAGCCATCAGTGTAAACGAAAAGGTTGCTAAGAAAGGCAAACCCACGCTTCCCTTAGCCATTAGCAATCTTATTAAAGCTAAGAACGCGGCTCTCCGGAGAGCCAAGAAATATCCCACGCCCGCCTATAGAACAGCTGCGAATCAGCTGCAACGTAAAGTTAGATCTCGCCTCGCGGAACTCCGAGACGCCCAGATGAACGATCTCATGGCGAATATCTCCCCGTCCCACCAAGCGTATTATCGAATGGCCCGAGCCTTACGCGTAGACGCCGCCTCTCACGTCCCTCCTCTCACTCGTCCCGATGGCTCTATCGCCTTCGAAGACGAAGAGAAAGCCGAATGCTTCGCCGACAGCGTCGCCTCTCAATGCTCGCCCAGCACGCAACCCGCGAATCCCAATCACATCAAAACGGTGGAGGCCGAAGTCCTCCGTAGAAACTCTCTCCCCATCACCGACGACCCCGTCACAGTCTCTAATGATGAAATCTCGCTTCACATCAAAAGTCAAAAGTCCAGAAAGGCTCCGGGTGCGGATGGTATTTCCAACCACGCACTTAAGCACCTGCCTCAACAGGTGCTTACCTTGTTAGCTGTCATTTTCAATGCCTGCTTCGACCTTAGCTACTTTCCAAAAGCTTGGAAAGAAGCGACAGTCATAGGCATACCCAAGCCGGGTAAACCTCTTAATGTCCCGGCTAATCACAGACCCATCAGCCTCCTCAAGGCAATGTCTAAACTTCTCGAGAGAGTCATACTCTCTCGAATGCGGAACCATCTGTTTCCAACGGACGGCGATCCTCTCATAATTCCCCACCAGTTCGGCTTTCGCGCTAAGCACTCCTGCCCTCAGCAAGTCCATCGAATCGTCGAGTACATACTCGACGGTTTCTATCCGAAACGAAAGAAAACGATCGCAGTTTTCTTTGACGTAGCCAAGGCTTTCGACAAAGTCTGGCACAGCGGTCTCGTTTATAAACTCTATAAAATAGGCTTACCGGCTCGCCTAGTTAGGATAATCGCGTCGTTTCTCAAAGACCGCACGTTTCGTTTCAAACATGAAGGCACGCTCTCCGCGCCTCGTCCCATAAAGGCTGGAGTCCCTCAAGGCTCAGTCCTCGCCCCTCTTTTGTATACCGTATACACTAACGACATTCCCATCCCAGCTAAAATCGTCGAACTCGCTCTCTTTGCCGACGACACTGCCCTTTACACCAAAGGCCGCAGAGCCTCGGGTCTCGTCACCAGACTTCAAAAGGCTATTAACACCCTCGGTGCTTGGTTCAAAAAATGGCGTATCGATGTGAACCCAGAGAAAAGCTCTGCGGTTTACTTCGACTACAGACGCAGTCGTATCCCCAACAATCTCCAATTGAGAATGCAAGGCACTCCCATCCCCTGGAAGCGCAGTACTAAATATTTAGGCGTCACATTAGACCAGACGCTTTCATTCAATCCTCACGTCGATAGAGTAACGAAACTCGCACGTTTTTACCTAGGCCGGCTTTACAGTATGTTAGGTAGAAAAAGTAAAATGTCCTTCAGAAATAAACGAACGCTTTATAAGGTCTGCGTTAGACCAGTCATGTCATATGCTTCGCCAGTCTTTGCTCACGCCAAACCCTCCGTCCTGCACAAACTGCAGGTAGTTCAAAACCTCTTCTGCCGCAGGGCCACAAACGCACCTTGGTACGTGCGCAACGCGGACCTGCACAGAGATCTTGAACTGCCTACAGTTCAACAGTATCTGAAAACACTCTCAGAATCGTTCTTCAAACGCGCCGAATCCCATCCCAATCCTCTTGTTCGAAAATCAGTCTCATATACTGCTCCTGTCCTAGATTCGGCATACAAAATCGCTAGACCGAGAAACGTGCACACGAGCGAACCTTCGAAGATAACCGTAGATCTCGAGGCCCTTCAGGCCGCTAATTCTAATTCTAACGTAAATTCTAATTCTAATTAATGCAAATTTAACTTTTCAATTTTTAATGTTTTCATTATTTACTTTTCATTTTTAATGTTTTATTTTACTTTTAATTTTTGAGCACCTTCAGTGCTATGTAAATCCCAGCGGGTGACCCCTTAAGGGCCCCGCTAGCGCGGCCTCTTTCTCCAATTGGCCGTCGCTCCGATGAAGGCTGAGTGGCAAAAATGCACGAGCCGACAGGGGGTTTTTAGTGGGTATGGTTCTGGTAGGCGTCGGGACGAGTCCCACATAACTTCGGAATCGCGCCGGAGTATGCGTCAGAGCATTTTTATCCTCCTGCCCTTCCCGCGGAGGGGAACAAAAAAAAAAAAAAAAAAACCAGTTATGCTACAGATTGTCAACTACCTACATTGTGCGAAAAAAATAAAGTAGTTCTATAGTTTGCTATTTTTGGCTATTCTTGCCGTTTTTTTTTTGTTTTTAATGAATTGTGAACTACCGTACATTTCGGAAAACTTATAAAAATGTATCTCTTTAGTTTTAAGATCTTACGTGTGTTTATGTAATGTACTTTATTTAAGGTAAATTGTAACAATTAACCAAAAGGAAGAGAGTTCGCCCCTAATACAGGTCAGTGTACTTAACAGGGGTGTTCTGCAACAATGTTAAATGCTTTTACCTAATAAAGAAATTTTGAATTTTTTTTTTTTTTTTTTTTTTGAATTTGCGTCAAATTGGCAAGGTAAAAAAGCTTGACAAATGGGTACCCCACGAACTCAATGACCGCCAGCGCGAAGTACGCGTGGAAACGTGTCTTGCACTGCTCAGCAGGCATACAAATGAAGGAATTCTGAACCGCATTGTTACTTGTAACGAGAAATGGATCCTGTTTGACAATCGTAAGCGCTCAGCAAGTTGGTTGGACCCTGGTTCAGCACCCAAACAATGCCCTAAACGAAGACTTACCCCTAGAAAAGTGACGGTCACTGTTTGGTGGTCTAACGCGGGTGTAATTCATCACAGCTTCTTGCCAAACGGGACAAGCATTACTGCAGATGTGTACTGTGAAGAACTGAACACAATAATGGAGAAGCTCACACGTCTCCAACCAGCTTTGGTCAATCGTTCGGCTCCACTGCTCCTGCACGACAACGCGCGACCTTATACTGCACAGCAGACGGTCTCCAAGCTACAAGAGTTGGGGTTGGAAGTTCTCCGTCATCCGCCGTACTCACCAGACCTTGCGCCTACAGACTTCTACTTTTTCCAGAATTTGGATAAATTCTTGGCGGGAAAAAAATTCAATACCCGAGAGGCAGTACAAAATGCCTTTGAAGAATTTGTTGCCTCCCGTCCAGCTGATTTCTTCAAGAAAGGCATCAATAAGCTACCAATGCGTTGGCAAAGATGCATTGATTGCATGGGTGATTATTTTGATTAATAGAAATAAAAAATATATAAAAAGTTACGCTTCATTTATTTCGTGAAAAACGGCAATTTCATAGGTAAAGACCTAATATTATACTTTGTCTTGAAATATCGTACCCATTTTAGATTTCTAGTTAGTGGCCTTTGGCGAACTACGGTTAGTTTTAAATCATTCTCCCCAGCCCCCCTACTGCTGGTAGGCAGGTTAGCTGCTAGGGTTTGCTAGGTTTTTCAGGAGCTCTAGGCATCTTTTATATACTACATGTACATATTATTCAAACCCTCACGAATGGATTCGCAAAGCCTTATAAACTTCGCTTAGGCCTTCGCCCAGACGCTCGTTGCGGCGGGCATCCCCATTTCTAATGACGTCATAAGCAGGCCTTACAGGCAATAATCGCGTCCCCGGCCACTCAGGCCCAAACCCCGGCTCCTCAGGCCACCCACGCCCAGACCCATTAGGTCTACAGCACGTCCCCCGTACCATCCGAGATAGACTGTGTGTCGGACACGTCCTCTAACGCGTCGCGGCGTAAGCGTACTGCTCCCGAGAGCGACTCGGGATCCGCGTCTGATGTGTCATCGGACACCACCACCTTAACCGGCTCTCCTGAGCCCCCATTTCAACTAGTCGCTAAACGCTCCAAGAAGCGTTCGAAGAAAGCCGCGATGTCTTCAATACCCGAGCCAACCCCGGTGTCTTCTACACCCGCCCCCGCGCCGCTTATGTCACTCGAAGTGGCCGCGTCTCCGTCGGTCCCGTCGAAGCCAGCGACGCGCTGCACTCCCATCCCACCGAAGCCTCAGCTCCCTCCACCCGTCTTTGTCCGGGAAAAAGCGCCCTGGACCGCGGTTTCTAACTTGTGCAAAGAGCACAAAATCAATTTTCTTAAAGCCGCCAACGCAGGCGATACTATCAAGATTCAGGTCACAACTATCGACGACTTCCGCTCGTTCACTAGGCTCCTATCAATTAGGCAAATTGCTTATCACACTTACGCCTTCCCGGAGGAGCATAAGATCTGCGCAGTTTTACGGGGCGTCCCGTTCGAGCTCGCAAACGATGAAATCCTCGAGGACCTTAAGTCCCAGGGTTTCCCTGCTGAAGCAGTGCACGAGATGCACTCCAACCGCGGTAAACGTTTCCTGTTAGTGTTAGTCATCCTGTCAAACACATCCAACTCGAGGGAAATCTTCAGAGAGGCTCGCACAATCTGTGGACTCTCGAACATCTCCGTCAAGCGTCCTAACCGTCGTGGGCACCCTGGACAATGCCACCGTTGCCAGCTTTACGGCCACGCAGCGGCTAATTGTTCAGCCCCTTCCAGGTGCATAAAGTGCTTAGATCTACACATTAAGAAGGAGTGGACTCGTACTCCCGACTCCACTTCCCCCCCCCTGCATGTGTGCTGTGCGGCCAGTCCGGCCATACAGCAAACTACAGGGGCTGTCCTACGCGCTCCACGCTCTTCCGTACAGAGGGCCGCGCCTAAACTGGCGCCGCCGCTCACTCCCGCCAACTTCCTGCCGCTGTGCAATCGGGGTCCCCCGGAAGCAAAGCCCGTGCAGCCGACGCCTACTCCGGCTCTTTCCTAGAGACAGCGTCCAGCCGCTCCTGCACGACCTTCCCGTCCTAACCCAGCTCCCATAGATCCCGTAGGCCCACGTTCCGCTCCGTCGTCTTCGCGTCAGTCATCGTTGGCTGAGGACATGAAGACCGTGTTTAACGTCATCCAAAACGTCGACATTAACGAAACCGCCGTACTCGCACACAAAATGCCACCCGCTCTCCTCAAGAGCGTCTATTCGTGCTAGCTGAGCATCACCCGCTATTAAGTTCTTTATAAATTATTTATTTCGTATAAATTAGTTAAATAGTAAATATAATGTCTAGACCCGTAAATCCCGCGGCCTGTCGTATCAAACCCAAGGGCTTATCCCTAGTTTTTTTTTTACGGTCGTAGCCTTAGTACTAACCTCCCTGAGCTCAGACTGTTCCTTAAGAACAACGAGCCAGACTTATTTCTTCTCCAAGAGACGTGGCTCACTCCTTACTGCACCAGGCGATTTGCTATTCCTAAACACGCGTTTACTCGTAACAATAGGCCCAACTCCGAGAGTTACGGTGGCACAGCTATTTACTACAAAAGAGGTTTCCATTGTGTTCCTCTCCCTACCCCTCCTCTCCTCAACATGGAAGCCAGTGTGTGTCGATTGGCTATGACTGGTCATTTGACCGTCATCATAGCTTCAATCTACATACCTAGAGGCACCAGACCTATCCGTAGCGACTTCGAGGCCATTCTCACCCTCGGCCATTCAGTTATTATGTTTGGAGATTTTAACTCCAAACATACTGACTGGACCTGCCTATCGACTAACACCAGCGGTATCGTTTTTCTTAACATCACTGAACAACTCGACTTAGACTTCATCTCTACCGTCACTCCCACTCACTATCCCGACAACCCAAACCACTCTCCTGATATCCTCGATTTTGCGATCGTCAAACGAATCAACCTCGATCTCAGTTATATCGAACCGCTCAGTGACCTAGGATCTGATCACTGCCCTGTCTTCCTCGTGCTAGGACCGCCTAACGATAACGTCACCTCTCCTAAGACCTTTACCAACTGGAAAGGCTTTAAAATACGTTAGTTTCAGCCTTAAAGGCCCCGAACTCTCCGCTCGCGATCTCACCCGACCAATCAGATATCCCGGACAAAATAGACTCGATAGTCGATTCCCTCACTGATGCGAACCCACAATTCCTTTAGGTGTTAGCAATCCTATTAAATTTAAGAATGCGGCTCTCCGGAGAGCCAAGAAATATCCCACGCCCACCTATAGATTAGCGGCGAACAACGTAAAATTAGAGCGTACTGTAGTATGGCCTGAGTTTTACGCGTAGACACCGCCTCTCACGTCCCTGCTCTCACTCGTCCCGATGGCACTACTGCCTTCGAAGTCGAAGAGAAAGCCGAATGCTTCGCTGACAGCATTGCTGTACAATGCTCGCGCAGCATGCAACCTGCGAATTCCTCTCACATCCAGGCGGTGTCCTTCGCAGATACACTCTCTCCATCACCGCCGACCCCGTCACAGTCTCTAATGACCAAATTTCGCTTCTCATTAGAAATCAAAAGTCCAAAAAGGAACTGGGTGCGGATGGAATTTCCAACCACGCACTTAAGCACCTGCCTCAACAGGTGCTTACCTTATTAGCTATCACTTTTAATGCCTGCTTCAACTATAGCTACTTTCTAAAAGCTTGGACAGAAGCGACAGTCATAGGCATTCCCAAGCCGGGTAAACCTCTAAATATCCCGGCTAATCACAGACCTATCAGCCTCCTCACGGACATGTCTAAACTTTTCAAGAGAGTCATACTCTCTCGAATGCGGAACCATCTGTTTTCAACGGATGGCGATCCCCTCATTATTCCCCATCAGTTCGCTTTCGCTTTCGCGCTAAGCACTCCTGCCCACAGCAAATCCATCGAATCGTGGAGTACATAATTGACGGCTTCTATCCGCGTCGTTTTAAAACAGTTGCAGTTTTCTTTGACGTAGCATTTCCATAAAGTCTGGCACAGCGGTCTCGTTTATAAACTCTACAAAATAGGCTTACCGGATCGCCTAGTGAGGTTAATCGCGTCGTTTCTCACAGACTGTACGTTTCGATTTAAACATGAAGACACGCTTTCCGCACCTAGTCCCATGAAGGCTGGTGTCCTTCAAGGCTCAGTCCTCACCCCTTTGTTGTACACCGTGTACACCAACGACATCCCCATCCCGCCGAAAGGCGTTGAACTCGCGCTCTTTGCTCGTTGTATGGTTTCGAAAATGGCGCATCGACGTGAATCCAGACAAGTGTTCTGCATTTCGCTTCGACTCCAAACGCCGTCGTCTCGCTGGCGATCCACACGTTCGAACGTTAGGCACTCCTATCCCCTGGAAGCGCAGTACTAAATACTTAGGCGTCACATTAGATCCGACGCTTCCTTTCAAGCCACACGTCGATATAGTGTCGAAACTCGCCCGTCACTACTTAGGCCACCTAAATAGCATGTTAGGTAGAAAAAGTAAAATGTCTTTCAGAAACAAACGTACACTTTACAAGGTCTGCGTTAGACCCGTCATGACGTATGCCTCGCCAATCTTTGCCCACGCCAAACCCTCCCTCCTGCACAAACTGCAGGTAGTTCAAAACCTCTTTTGCCGCCGTGCCACAAACGCACCGTGGTACGTGCGTAACGCGGACTTGCATAGAGATCTTGAACTGCCTACAGTACAACAACACCTCAAAACACTCTCAGAATCGATCTTCAAACGCTCCGAAACCCATCCCAATCCCTAGTTCGAGATTCAGTCTCATATACTAATCCTGTCTTAGATTCGAAGTTCAAAGTCGCTAGGCCTAGGAATGCGCAAGCGTACTGTTCCACCAGACTGACATCCGATCTCGAAGCCCTTCTGGCCGCAAATTCAAATTCTAACGTAAATTTGAATTAATTCACTTTTATATTTCAATTGTTTTATTTTTTCTTAATTTTAGTTTTTAATTTATGAGCACCTTCAATGCTATGAATTCACCTTCAGTGCTTTTTGTGCACCTTCAGTGCTATGTAAATCCCAGCGTGTGACCCCTTCTGGGCCCCGCTAGCGAGGCCTCTTTCTCCAATTGGCCGTCGTTTAGATGAAGGCTGTGTGGCAAAAAATTGCACAAGTCATTCAGGGGTTTTTTTTGTGGGTAAAAGCTCTGGTAGGCTCGGAGTGACGAGTCCCACATAAGTCCGACCGCGCGCGCGGAGTATGCGTAAGATTATTTTTTAATTCCTCCTGCCGTGGAGGGGAACAAAAAAAACAAAAAATATCAGTTAGGTATTCGCGTTCGGGAATCGAGCAGTTAAAATTATATTGGAGTTTTAGTTTCGGTTTCGGGTGCATTTGATCTTTTGATCTTTGTCAGGAAGGGAAAGTAATCCAAAAGTTCTGCCAATTCGTACGTAGGTAAAGTTTTAATTTTTCAATTGTTTAAAATTAGAATACACTGTTGTGTTTGAAGGTGGGTCTTGTCTTTGGTGAGTGTTTATTTTATTTAATATTGTAGGACTAATTATTAGGGAATTCAAGTTTCAGGAAAGTTCTGCCAGCTCGTAGATAAAAGTTTAATTTTCGAGTATTTTAATATTTGATTACATTATTGTGTTTGAAAGTGAATCCTGTTTCAGGTGAGCGTTTAATTTACTTATAATTGTAGGGTAATTTAATAGGGAAATTAGCTTTTATATTATATTAATTGAATTTAGGTCTTGATTTATTTATATATATATATATATATATATATATATATATATATTATTTTATTTGTACTAAAAGTAATTATTCACACACACAGAACAAAATACATCTATATATTTACATTAAAAATGGTGTCATTTGTGACGTGTTTTATATTTGCCTAAGTATAATTTATTAATGGATTGCAATGGTGAGATATTCTAAAAGGTTATTTGATTGAGTCAAAATAATTTATTTAACATACATTTGTACACTGAGTGAGATAATCTCCAACTTGGTGAAGTTTCCAGAGGTGGTAATTTAGAATATCTATCTCTTTATTTTCTTCCTTTATCTTTATGTCAATTGACTCACAACCAGGCAGTCATAAAGCCTTCTGTAACCATTTTCAATGATCTGAGTTTCTGTTGTTACGACAGGATGACACTCCGGTGCATCAGCCTCTGTGAGAAAGCTGGTTCTAGAACTGCTTGACAAATTCAAACAATTCAACAAATTCCTTCCTTCATTTATGTTCATTTTGTGACTTGTTATCTGGCATAAGACCAAGCAATGGTTGAAGTCTCTTGTAATCAATTTCAATGTTCTGAGTTTTTCGTGTTACGACAGGACGACACTCTGGTGCATCAGCCTCAGTGAGAAAGTTATTTCTGGAACTTCTTGGCTGAATAATTAACAAATGTCATAGAATGAATTATAAATCTATTTATTTCTCTTCTTCATTTATATATTTATTTCATGAATTATTAACGAACATAATACTAAACAATCGTTGGATTTTCTAGTTTCATTTTCATTGTTTTGACTTCTGTTGTTGCGATATTATAGTTACCCTTCTGTGTAATTAGTGAAATCTGTGGAAAATGATCCAACTTGGAGATCACACTATTCAGTTTAAATCAAAATATCTGCGCGGTTTGGTTTTGTGAGATAAACTTTATTCAAGATTGTTGAATAAAGTTTATGTTAAGATGGAATTTATTGTTAGCTTTATTTATTCTCACAATCTCACCATATTCAATCCTCTACTAATACTTATAAATATATTTTATTACAAAATATTATTATACATTACTAACACTCTGATGTTGGATTGGTGAATGTTGGAGAGAGAAAAGCAAAAAATGAAAGGATCTCTCTCACATGAATAGGGCGAGGATAGGGGCTCTACTCACACCCCATTTTTTATAAATTCCCAATTCATTTTAATTCGTGAAATCCATTTTCACAGGCTTTTATTACCTATTATTTTATTAATATTATCTTTTATTATATATTATATTATATGTATTTATTATATTTTATTTTATACATTCTTTGTTTCTTACCTCTGTCATATACCTCGGAAAAGAACTTGGTTACTATACAACACAACGTAAAGTCCTCCTATCCAGCTCTTAGGCAATCACGCCAAATATATATATTTTTTTTTATTGATACATTTTATATCGTGCCAAGTATAATTGCTCATTCTATAGTTTATAACTGAAGGTTCTATATATATACATATTTAGGATAAAAATTATTAGAATAAAGTTAGACAGTTACATGCTAGGTTTTATATTATGTTTATGTATTTATTACAAGTTTATATTTATGACATTCCTATATGATGAAGAGAAAGTGGTGGTCGTTACATCCTGAACCTAGTTGATATTTGCATAATTGGAAAAGGGGTTTTTGAAAAAGATACACGTTTTATAAACATACATCAATTAAACTAGCAAAACTAAAGCTCAATTGTATCAAGTAACAACGGCGGAACAAGTCATGTTTAAATCGTGAAGTTATTCTCATTTGGAAGTCACCTAATGTGGACCAAAAATAAAGAATTGAATGTGACCAGTTTAGTGATGTGAAAACTTCCAAATATTTCAGTAACAAACATGGATAGTTCTTCTTTAAGTGCTTCTCCGACAAGCGAAGGTAAGCCGTCAATTTTCTGAGAGCATTATGGGATTTAGCAATCGCTATGCCCGACCATTCTTTGATGTCACGTAAACAAAATTTTTTCTTTTACTTACCCTTCTTTTGTTTTTTGGATAGTTAGTATCCAGTAAAATAATACAAAGTTTCTGACTCTGTATAATTCGGCTGTTTTAGAGATTATTACGAAGACCGTGTTGTTTTGTTCATATTTCCGTTAAAACTCTCTATCAGACATGATGTATTTTTAAAATTATTTCATTAAATACTATAGTTACAAAGTAAAAATACCCAAAAATACATCGTTTAAACATAACTTACGAAGTTAAAGTTATAACTTGATTAACCTTTTACAAGCAATTTGTTATGGAGGGTTTATGTAAACTTTGTCTTGAAGGGTACTTTAGTACCCTTAGGCAAAGTTAGAAAGTGATAAAATTACAAATATGTTTTATTTGAACTTAACCGTAATGTGCTTTTTTGTAATATTTTTTTTTTTTAGTATAGATATAAGATTAATCATGACCATTGGCGCGGGTGCCACTTACCTCGGTTGCTCGTCTATCAGCTATGAAACAAGTGAAAGAAAGGTGGAGGAAAAGAAAAAATCAATAATTTATAATTATTTACTAAATCAAGTGATACTTTTAGAGGTGAATAATGCTACCAAAAAGAATTCTGTTTATTTAGCACCCAATAATAAATGGTTTATTTTCAGTAAGTAAGAACACACATTAATACAGTATTGAGAAACAGTTAAGCTTATAGTTTAAATTTTGGACAAAATGTATTGAGTTCACTGCTGCCTAATAATGGGCTGAGCCCTGTGAGTAGACGATGAGTAGTATGCTCAACCCAAAAACAGCAATAAGACAAAACATTTTAAAGAAGATAACAGATAAAGATTATATTTTTAAAGAAAATAAAAAATAAAATAAGAAAACAAAACCAAAAAAGAGACCAAAAAATTACGGGTGACTGTAAGTGCGTGCGTGTGTGTGCGCGTATTTGTGTATTTGTATGTTTGTATTTTAGTAGTCGTAAAATGATAAAGAGAGAAAATTTGTGTGTTCTTTAACTATTCTATTGGTGTAAGAAGAAATTCTGTTTGTTCATAACCAAGAGATAAAAGCCTAAATAACATTTATAACTGTTTAAACTATGTATATTCAAAATTCTAAAGACTAAAATTCACTGGGATATTTTAAGATTCAATTGAATTGTTGGATACGTTCCACCCCAAGACGTTATGCAGTAGGTTACTAAAATAACATGTTTTTTTTTTTTGAACCTACAGTTTTATGTTTTGTGGTGTGTTACCTCAGACAAATGTTTTGAGGAGTTTAATTAATACGTTCCATAAGTCATTTCTGAAAACTCAGTTATACTTTAATTTAAAGGTTTTATTCCTCAACTTTATTTACGAATCTGACAGCTATCGGTTTCTTACGCATAAATAAAATAGCAAAAATGGACTCGACGAATACCGTCAACTCGCTGCATTTGCTTATTTCGGGAATTAATATAAAGTCAATATTAATCACTAATTCAACAGTTTAACGGAGCTTAACGACAGATAAAGCTTGTCCTAAACCACATCAGTAGATAAACGGAACAGAGACAAAGCTTTTTATGAACGTGAAAAATTGTTACCTATTTGAAATGAAATGAAACGAAATGAAATGAAATGAAATGCAACGAAAAGAAATGAAATATTTATTTCTCAAAATTGACAATTACTTGTTCTTATTGACGTCAAATAAAACATGATTCTACCACCAGTTCGAAAAAACCTTCGTGAAGAAGAACTGGCAAGAAACTTCACGGGTACCTATATTTTTTTCAAAATAATGAAATTAAATGAAATGATATGAAATTTTTATTTAAGTACAAATAGACAAGAGCTTAATTTAGTCACTGTTACAATTTTTTATACATGGTAATTTTAAAATATCTACAGTGTCACTGGACTCCACACTAGGATTCCCTGTGTCGTGAAGACCAGTCTTCCCATTTAACAATGCGGTTATGTTTGTGCGTATAATGTGTGTGTGTGTGTGTGTGTGTGTGTGTGTTTGTGTTTGTGTGTGCACATGTGTATGTGTGGGAGTGCAATAGGATACATAGATATATATTACTTATTGATTTATATACATATTTATACATATAAACATACATACATACATATATATATATATACATACATATACATATATACCTACACACATACACAAACTATATTTACTTTTATGTGTATATAATATATTTCATATATATGAGTTTATGTAACCTATGAAGTACATTTTTATTTATTTGATTAATATTATTATTTATTATTTTAAGCCCGTTTCAGTACTATATCATAATTTGTAGTAGATCCGTTTCATTATAGCTTTTTGATTGTAACCATTTGTATACCGTTAGTCTACAGCCTGCTCTAGTCATATTTACAATATTATTATGCGTCTTGTATATTTTAGTATACAAATAAGGACCAATAAATCTGAAGGATCTACGAGCAAAAGAAGTTATGGTACTGGGACGATCCCATTTAAGTGATCTGTGGCTGGTTCGTGCTTGTTGGTAAGCTTGTCTGTGAAAGATCCCTATTGTTGCAGATATATAGAGTTGACGAACGTTGAGAAACTGACACTCGGAGTAGAGTTTGATAGTGGGATATCTTCTAGGTTGGCGGTAAGCTATTTTCAAAATGGCTCGCTGGACACGCTCGAGTTTGATCAAATGCGTTTTACGGGCTACGCCCCATACCACTATACAATAGTTAATTGTCGACTGGCATAAAGTAAGGTATATCATCCTAATCAGGTCCAGGTCCGCAACATGATTAAGTTTCTTGAAAATATGCATGAGTTTTTTGAGTCTTTTTGAGACTGCCTCTACTTGTGCCAGCCATGTGAAATTTTCTAAGAAAATTGCCTAAGTATTTGATAGTTTTTACTTGTTCAAGTTGTTCACAGTTGCATATTGAGCGATCTTCATTTTGGCAAGAGTGAAGCTTAAGTTGAAGAGCTTCTGTTGGTGCTGTTTTGTTGTTGATCCTAAATGAAATAAATTTAGTTTTGCTAGCATTGGCGGTTAGTAAACTGTTTTGTAGCCACAAACTTATTGCATTTATTCCCTCTTGAGCCACGCGACCGACCCGACTCCAGGAGCATGCATGGAAAATAATAGCGGTGTCATCTGCAAAGGTAAATATTCTTGCATTTAATAATTTCATGGAGCACAGGTCATTTATGTATATCAAGAACAGCGTTGGACCCAACGCACTTCCCTGTAGCACACCAAATATGATCTCTGCGTAATCACTATGGTGAGCTCCAATAAACACTCTCTGTCTTCGATCAGAGAGATAAGAGCGAAACCAGTCCAGAGCAATTCCTCTACTTCCAAGTACCTCAAGCTCTTTTAAAAGTATCAGCCGGGATACAGTATCGAAAGCCCTGGCAAAATCCAAGAAGACACCAACACATTTTTTTTTCATTAATTTTGCCAATGGTGAAGTTGACGAGATCGTTTACGGCGTCTTCAGTGAATTTCCCCGGGCGAAAACCGTACTGATTTTCGGCCAGCAGCCCCCTTGACTCGAGATACTTTTGCAGTCTGGCGTTCACTACTTTCTCAATGATTTTTGAAAGAGTGTTAAGTAGTGAAATTGGCCTGTAGTTAGAGAGTTCCAGTGCCTGGCCCGCTTTGAAAATTGGAATTACATTTGCCACTTTTAGCTCGGGTGGAACTGTACCAGAGGACATGCAAAGGTTGCAGATGTGAGCAATGAGACCAGCTTTAGCAAATTTAGTTTTCTTTAAGACATTGTTGCTTATGAAATCATGACCTTCAGTATTACTGGATTTAAGTGCACCAATGAACTTGATAACTTCTATTTCATCCATGGGACTGAGAAGCTGAGGGCGTAAATAAACATTGAGAGTTTAATTTATTTGCAAGTGATGATTCAGTTTGATTTGTTTTTTTAAGCATATCATTAGCGAGTTTCTCACCCACAGTGCTAAAGTAGTTATTGACTGCGTTCAGGGATTCTACAGGATGTGGTCCAATCTTAAGTAGTTCCTCGTTTTTGTTTTTAGAACATTTTATTTTGCGAATTTCTTTAACAGTTGCCCAGGTCTTTTTAATATCATGTTTATTTTCTAGTAGTGTTTTCTTTTCGTAATAATTTTTTACATTTAACAATATATTTCCGCAGTAATTTCTATACAACTTGTATTCCTTTTGAATCCTAGTATCTTGAGAAAACTTTCTCGCTTTAGCGTGAAGAGCGTCCCGACGTCTAATGCATTTCAGCAGTCCCGGTAATCCACTTTTTGCAAATAACATCACGACTCCGGATCCTGCGTTCAGTTTTATGCTTATCGACAGCAGAGTTAAAGATGCGTAGGAAATAATTAATTGCCTCTCTTGTCTCAGTAATCTGATAAAGTTGAGACCAGTTAGATTATTCTAAGGTCTTAACAAGGCCGTCATAATCAATTTTTGTGCTTTTGGTTTTTAAGTTATCTTTTTGTAAATAAGTACCTAGGCTGCAAAATACAGAACTATGGTCAGTTATGTCAGAGTGACATACGACTGTAGTAGAGGAGTGAGAAGTTTTTAACATACAATGGTCAAGATTATTTGGTCCCCTTGTTGGAAGGTTATGACCAGGTATATATCCGTAATGTGCCAGGATGCTCAAGTACTCATCTGTGGCGGCATCTGATGTATTTTTGATTAGGTTAATGTTAATGTCACCCAGGAGTATAGAGTGAGGTTTAGTGAAAGAAATTAAGGTAGATTCGAGTGAAGTTAGGAACTTATTAATATTTGTAAATGATGGGGGGCGGTAGATGGCAATTACAGAGTATGTCTTCTCGATTTGAATCATCAGACAATTTGCATCTTGAAACGGTGGTTCTATTATGCAGATGTCAAGATTCGATCGTAAATAAATCACTAAACCATCATTTTGGTTCATGTAAGACTTGGAGTGGTGACATTTGGAGTCATCTAAATGTATTTCACTCGAGAATTCACCAATCCAGCACAGTTAACACGATAATATCGGGTTTAAATTGTAAGCGGCTCAAAAAAATCACTAAGTTGTCGAAATTTTTATTTATGCTGCGTATGTTTTGTGACATTATAGTGAGTTTGTTATTGTTTGATCCTAATAAGTGCAATTTACATAGTTCGGGGTCATGCAGCTCAATACTTGTCGTGAGGCTAGTGTTGTCAATGTCACTTATTACATTGAGTCTACTATCCATTTTGTGTTTGTTTGTCGTGTTATATCGTACAATACTAAAGTTTCATGGTACAATAGATAAGTTTTAAAAAGGTTCTTCTTTTTCATTAAGTGAAAGTAAAAAATCATGGTTTAATAGGTCTGTAAATGAGTACAGATGTGAATTTGAGTGTTCAATAAAGCTTTATATATAATATATGTATAAGTAAGTTGTAGGTGGGGCTTATTTACTTTTTTTGTGTTGTTGGATTTAGTAGATAAGCTAATTAAAGGGTTTTTGGTAGTTTGATGGTATGGCAGGCAAATAAACAAAAAAATAAAACAAAATAAAATGTTAGGATCTAATAATCCTGAAGTCTGGCTTTGATAATATTGGAAAATAGATATTATATATTCATAAATAAATGATATGTTTAGCGTTATATGTAAGTGTGTGACTATGTATAGAGTAGTTTTGTGTATTAATGTGTTTATATGTGTATTAAGTTTGAAATTAATGTAATTTGTATAGCAGTATTTAGTTTTGAATGTATAAAAAAGCTTATAATTACGATTGCAGGGAGCACAGCTGGGATTCATCTTTAACCAGGATGTATGGGGATCCTTCTTGTTTTTTAAGATAAATATTTCCGTAGGAAATCCAGCAGAATTGATATTTTTTCTGTCTAGCAAATTCTCGAGCAAGGAAGTGCAGTCTTCTTGACTTGGCCGTAAGAGTCTCCGAAAGAAATAACGGTGAGGAGTTAGTTTTTATGCCCAAATGACTTACGTTCAGATTTCTCGTTATATTAAATTTTCTTGCTGAATTAATAAACATGTGCTTCATCAGTGTACTCGATAGCTCCATAACAATAGTCGATTTGGAAGGATCTAGATTTTTCCAGAAATTCGCATTTTTCTTCAACTTTTGCGATTTGAGACACCATTTCTTTATTTTGTCCCTCAGGTCCGTCTATTTTAGTCTGTAGGTTGTTTAGTTGATTCGTCATAAAGTCGAGAGACTTTTCAATATCCTGGTAAGTGTTGCTTACCTTTGTTGTTTGAGATTTTATTTCTTGTATATTGTTTTTCAAGGTGTCAAATCGTTTAATTTGAGTTTCTTGGAATGTTTCTAGTAGACTGCGTATCTCCATCTTAAAAGCTGTCAGTTCATCATAACTTTCTTCCGACAGTTGCCGCCGTTTGTCTCTGTGCGTAATATTTGCATTGACGTTGCCCACTGCATCATAGATATTGGGCTCCGAGGCAGATATCGACTTGTTCAGTGGTGGCGAGCGGTACATTGCAGTGCAGACAGAACTTAACTTATTCTAGTAGATAATAAGGTTCAATTACCGTATCTCGCCTAAAGCAAACTGACGCCCGCAGCGCGCGTACAAGGGTCTTGTTCTCTGGTGGCCTCGCGACGATTTCGATACAAATCGCCTTTCCGTCAATTATACTGAGACCTCTGATTTATTTGTTGTTATTTGTGAGATGCTTGAGTAATTATCAGCTCAGTGTATTTTGTACTTAAAGTCGTACATGAAAAGTCATAATCTTAATGATAAATTAACATAACATAACAAAATACTTGTTAGAAAAATAATACGAAGTTGCACTCAAAACACGACTGAACTGTACAGCGGTCCGAAGGGAAGGGGAGCGGTCCGAAGGGAAGGAATAAATTTACAGAGTCCCTTTATGTCTATACAAAATTATTCTTTTCTGCATCTATTAGCTCGGCAAGTCTCCCTCCCCCCAAATATCCAAACGACGAACATCCTCAAACGGTACCCGTTCACGAGTTAATGCGGGATCCAGCCATCGCCCTCCTCAACCATATTAGAGGGAAGTGAGCGACCCGTCACCCGACCGGTCATTTTGGTGGAGTTGTCATAATAGGTTAATGTCATAAAACATTTATTAAATAGTTTCATTATTCACTTTGATAGAATACTTTACAAATTACTTACTCTAATAATTTTCTTTTATAATTTAAAAAAAAAAAATTTTGTTACTTTTGATGTTGTGGTAAATTCTGAATCTAACATATAGTTTTTTCAAGTAATCTAAAGGGAAACACTCACATGGCATATCAAATTTATCATGGCATATAAATTTAAGTATTTCATTGCAAATATTGACAATATTTATTTCAAGATCGAAAAATTCGCTAAACTTTTGCTCGAACAATTTAATATAATTTTTTTCTGGTATTATTCATACACACAGTACAGCAAACAACCATTATACATAATAAAATACCACGTTTTTAAATTAAAATATTTAAACTTGAAACTAACAAAACAAACAACGTGCGTCGCAATGATCCTGAGATTGTCAACTGGCTGTACCTTTTGACAATTTCTTTTGACATGTCTCGCCGCGTACATGACAAGCGGCCAGTGGTCACGCACACATGTCCCACGTGCTTATAGTAGTGCAACCAATTCGTGCGGTTGTATGAAGCTTTGTCTCTGTTCCTTTTTATCTACTCATGTGCCTAAACTACTCACAAACTTAAATTGCGTTATTTTTTTTTAAATTTGAGCCCTTTTCGTTAGCCTCTTTCTTCAGTTACACACAGCACACGACATAAATATTCAAAAATATACTTTCTAAAACAGAACCACGTAGTCACGTGAATGCATAATTTTTAAGTTCAGCGAAACATGGTGAAGTTGTTTTAAAAAACGACGAAGCGATAGGAAATAACGATACTGTAAATAGTTTAAGAAAAGATGTAAGTTTTCAACAAATCCTTTAAGTTTGGAAGGGTAATGTAACAAATATTTTTGAAATAAGTGGATTTTCAGTTAGGTTACAGTATTTACAAAGAGTATTTAACGTTTAATTATTGAAATATACAAAGTCAAAGACATCACCCTGTCCTTTTATCAAGCTTTATCAATTGCATTAGTATAAAAGTGTATTGCAAAACAAACTGACTGAATTAAGTAATTTATTACCGCAAAGTATTGGCCGCGACAAATGTTTTACGTGGGTCAGATTCTTGATTTATACTGGTTAGAAAACGCTGACTTACATGAACTAAATAATTTTGAATTATTAGTAGATCTGCGTTTTCATTATATAAGCAGACAACATAAGAATGTTTTTTAAGGACTCCTACTTTCAAACATTTTAAATGGAAAATTTGGGGCGGGACCCAATGGCCTAACAATGGCTCATGGCCACAAACTGTCGCGCGCGACGAAAAACTCAAAAACGGTGGTAATCAAAGAGCGCACCATGAATGCTCGTAGCGTCCACGAAGTGCACTCGGAAACATAGTTTAATTAATGGAAAATTTTGTATTGCATGTTACGCTACATGTCGCGCTGAATATCTTATGTACAAAGCCAAAGAACAGTAGCACCTCGAATTTTTCTACATTGCAATATCCGACTATTGTTCTTCTCTACCGGTTCCTTTGACATCAAGGAGTCCAATAGAGAGTCAGTTGCAAAATTTCTATGGCAGATAATTGGTATTTTTCCAGTCTTATGCAGACGTAGATTTATTTTCTATCAAGTATAATATAATAATAATAATAATATAAGCTTTATTATCACCACATCAGGTACAAAATAAAAAATGGACAAGGAGAACAAGTAAAGGTAATAGCAATTCATTTCACCTCTAAAAAATAACTATACAACTTGAAACAACCTAAGTACTTAAATATGATGAAAAGTAATAAGTACTGTGGCAATAAATGGCTGACATTATGCTGTACATAATAATACACTGATTTTCAGTTGCCGCCGGGTACAACATAACGCAGGAACACACCGGTAGTGACCATTCATTCCATATGTATGTTTTAATATGAAGTATATGTGACCAATTAATATATAAAAAAATAAATAATAATAATAATGAAATAATTAAAGTAACATCAAGACCAGAATATAATATTATATTATTATGTAACTATTAATTAATAATTTTGATGGCTAAGAACGAATATCAGGCTACAAAGAAAGTTGTCTAGCAGAAATCCCTTAAATTTCTTCCTGAAAGTAGTTTTTATTAGCGGAAGTTTTAAAGGTGGTGGGATATTGTTCCAACATTTTGTAGCCTGATACCGAAAACTGCCTCGAAAGGCACAACTCTTAAATTTAGCCGTCACCAAAAGATGCGCAGAAGCTCTTGTTCTGTAACAATTCCCTTGAGAGGACCAGCGGAGCTTGTCGTATAAGTATTTTGGGAATTTGTCAATCACACCCGAATGTACCTGACAAGCCAGGTGGAGCTCTCTACGGGACGTCATATTAAGGATCCGTTTTTCATTAAGGAAGGGGGTTATATGACATCGAGAAGGAATTTTGAAGCAAAAACGGTGGCAGGCATTTTGAATTCGTTGGAGAAGTCTTTTGGAGCGGTAAGTAAGGAGAGAACCAAATAATATATCTCCATAGTTTTTTTTGGAGAGTAGAAGCGACTCACATAGAAGTGATAGAACCCTTTCCTGTAGTAATTCCCTCACTCCGTACAGAATTTTTAATCGGTAAAAACAAGATCTTACTAGCTCCAACACATGAGATTCAAACCTAAGACTGCCGTCCAAAATAAAACCAAGACTTCGAGCTTCGCTTACCTGCTCTATGGTTTGACCACCAACAGTTACCACAGGAGACTTGTTTTTTATAAGCTGCATTTGCTTTTTTGATCCAAGGACAAGTAATTTGGATTTGCTGGGGTTTAATATAAGCGCATTACGCTCGGATCACTTTGCTATCCTGTCGAGATCAGAATTCATTTCCGTCACTGCAACATCAATATGACAAGGCGGAAAGGAACGATATAGTCGAGTGTCATCAGCATAAAGATGGTACTGACAATGTTTTATATGTGAGACAATATCGGATGTATACACCACAAATACTAAAGGTCCCAAAATGGAACCCTGGGGTACGCCACTCTTAACTGGAAGCGCCTGTGACGTTACCGAGAGCGTATTCCGACCACGAATTCTAACGCACTGCTTCCTGCCAGCTAGGTAGCTATCGAACCACTTTATTGCAGATTTGCTTAAACCGTAATATTTAAGCTTTGATAGTAACAAGGGTATGTCTATTGATTCGAAGGCCCTAGAAAAATCGAGCAGAGAAAGCATCGTGCCACAACCGCCATCCTGTTCCAGTAAAATGTTATCCACAACATCAAGCATGGCCGTGACAGTACTGCGACCCGTCCTAAAGCCAGATTGGCGATCAGGCAGGATATTATTTTGCTCAATGTATATTTTCAATTGTATATAGATCACATATTCCAGTACTTTTGAAAGAAACGTCAATATACATATGGGCCTTAAATCCTGTGGACCTTGAGGATTAGAATTTTTTGGAATGGGGTTAACGATCGCAGTTTTCCAGCAACTAGGAAACGTGGAGGCGGAAATAGACCTATTAATTATTGCTGTTATGATGGGTAGAGTATGAGGTAAAGTTAAAAGAACCATGTCTCTGGTCACACGGTCACAGCCTTTGCAATTAGACTTGATAGCGAGGATGATTCTACCCACCTCATACTCAGACACAGGTTTTAAATCAAAAAGGGAGGAAGCAAAAGAGTTGGACTTGAAAAAATTCAACTCAGACGAAGGGACAGTTGCCACTTTAGGTAAATCTAGAAAAAAAGTGTTTAATAAATTGGGATTGTTAAGGTTGGTGGGCAGTTCTTTGTTTTGTGGCGATATTGTTAAAAGGGATCTCAAGTTTTTCCACATGGTTTTTGGATTTTTATATTTTTGACTGTTAATATTTTTATTATAATATGCCTTTTTTCTTGGAGTATAGCACGAGACACAATTCCTCTTAACTCTCTATCTCTCTATAAGTGATTCCGTCCGTATCTAATTGTGACATTCTAAATTTTTTATGTGCCCTGTTACGCAGCCTTATCATGGATTTGACGGTATTCGTTATCCACGGTAAAGATTTTTTACGTGTAAAGAGAGTTTTTTGAGGTGCATGCTTATCATAGAGAGAGAAAATATTATTATGAAAGGATTCAACCATTTCGTCAACACTTGTCATTTCAAAAATACTGTTCCATGATTGACTAAACAAATCCGTATTAAAATCGTCCAAATTAATTTTAGTTAAAGGGCGGTAAACACGATATTGAGAAGGAGCTTTTTCTTTTTTCATTTTAATCTTAAAAGTTATCATTGCATGACCAAATGACCCAGTAATATTATCGACAGACAAACTTAATACATCGACATTTGTACACACAACGTCTAGTAGAGTTTCACCGTTTACTGAGAAATGAGTGGGTTCAGTTACAACAGGTACAGGGTACAGTTTCAGGGAACTGTAAGTTAAAAACTGTTGAAATCTTCGTGACACACTGTTTGAAGTTTCCAACAAGTTGATATTGAAATCACCCAACAAGATCATGTTGTTGAAATCCGAGAAGAATATTAACGAGGCGGTCAAACTGTCAAGAAAGTTATGGACATTATTCCACTGAGGACAGTTAGCAGTACCAACCAGTAATTTGATACCGTTAAGTGTTAACGAAAGCCACATCTGCTCAATTGTTGAGGATGGGTGCGAAACAACCCGGATCTTTAGATGATCTTTAAAATAAAAACCGACACCACCCCCTCTACCATAATGCATGTCTGTAAGTCTCGGAACATGACGGAATTTGTACCCAGGTAATAAAGGCGCCCTAGCTTCTTCACCCAACCTAATCCAAGGTACGTTAATAGCAATTATATCTGGCTGAATACTGTCCACCGCAACAATGAAATCGTCAGTATTCGAACATAGAGAGCCCGCATTGTATAGAGACAAACAAAGATACTTATTTTTTAACATTTAAGATATGAAACCTAAGACTGGTGGTAAATAACAAACAAAGGGATTAGAAACATTCACTACGATAAAATTTACACATATGAAAAGGTATGGGTGAAAACTAATGTATGTGCATAAAATATAATAATTCAAATGAGAATATTTTTTATCACATTCCTGAAAATAACTAATTAAGTTGGTTAAACTATGCACTAAACAGGTAAAAGGAGCATAAGTATCAATGTATTTACTACGAGAATACATATATAAACATAATGTAATGAAATAATGTGCAATGTATGTATTCGAACACCATGTCATTTGGATGAACGAAACCTCCACTATTTGAACATAAAATACTAATATCATTCTGGTTACAACGTCAAATTCTATTGCCACAATACCTAAACAATAAAAATTTGATACATATAGATAGAAAATATAATTTACAATAGAATGCATGCAGAAATCCAAAATCATTTCATAAATCTTGGTGCAAGAAAAAATTTCTGTGTTTAAAACAAAACAAATCTTAAATTTCACTAAATACTTGATATTTTTGACAATAAAAAAGGTTAAAAATAGATTAAATATAAAAATGTAAACGTTACCAATGAACCTAACGTTTTCTCCCTACTAGTTCTTACATTTAAATGATAATTTTCAAACTTGTTTACTAAAAGATTACCTTTAAGTTCAAGTACATTACATTGTAGAATCACTAAAATATAGTATGATGATATTATACTGTTAATGAGTTTGAAATATAATAAGTATTTTATACAACACATAAAGAAAATACAGTTAAGATAATTAGCAATCAGTTCTTTTAGCAGTACATAAGAAAGATATTGATAAGAATCTGTAGTAAAGCCATTAAATCTTTTTAGGAAAAACAGAGATAAGAGCCAACTATTCATTAAATAAAAATCTTACTAATGTCGTTTTCATTTGTAACCCTGTAAACAGTCAGGCCATGTTCTTTTCGAGTGTAGATTCGACCTTCTCGCGTCCAGACATACTTCCAGTTCTTGTTACGACCAGCCTCTCGCGCTTTAGCAAATAGCTGTCTATTATGCTGGGTGAGCCACTCGTTGACGTAGAAACGGCGCGGCGGCTCTGATGGCGTCGCTAACTGTAGCCCCTCCTCGGTGGCGCCGCGGCGGACCCGCGCCAACTGCACCGCTATGACACGTGGTTTAACCGCTTCAGTATCCAAGTGGTTCCTAAAAGTAGAACCTACTCTGTGGCACTAACAATGTCCCGTTCATCCAGCGCTACTCCAATTTGTTTAGTGATAAGGGTAACGATGTGCGCGGTGTTCTCATTTTTTCCCTCAGGTATACCGGAAATTTCCAGGTCATTTAGTAGGAGCGATTGGTCTCGATCTCTTATTTGTTGCTGTAGTTCAGCTATGGTAGATTCTATGTTTTCACATGGGTTAACAGCGCTGCCTATCCCGTTTTTCTCAAGATCTTCAAACTTGCTTTCAAGATCATCTACTCGATTATACAGAAACTCGAGTGATTTTTTCAAGAACGTAAATTAATTCTTTATTAGCTTTACATCCTCTCTCAAAGCTCGCATCTCCTCGCATAGAAACCTCAAGTCAGAGTTGTTTTCAGCAGCGCCCCCTGGTGGACTGCCCGCCTTTATATCGTAAATGTCGTCTGCGTGTAATGGCTTGACGGGGGTAAGTTATCCCCTTTTGGTATTTTACTTTTACAAGTAGGACATACCCATTTTGAATTTATTTTATGTCCATCTGGTACCACAACACATTCACGGTGATATACAAATTTGTATTTGCAGCAGGTAGCTCCATCTGTGGTGGTTGATAGGAAACGTCCACACGCGCCACACTTTGCCATGATTCAGTTTTAGTTGTAGTTATAAAAGTTTCACAATAAGTATATAGATGTCGCTATTGATGAATCGATAAAGATTTTTTAAGACGTGTAGATGGCGCTAAATATGAAAATGTTTTTATGGTACGATTAATTAAAGACCAATAAAACAACACAACACCGTCGATAAAGTCAGCGACTTTTATAACTGTATTCGTACGGTTGATCACTAAACAATAATTATAGTCATTAAATCACTCGTCACAATTCGCAAACACATTTATCTGAAGGGTACTTTTGTAAAGGCGATATCTTTAATTTTGCAATTTGAGCAGTTTATCTGTTCCAAATCAATTGCCTGCAATTGTTATGATTGTCTAGGTAAATCACAATAGAAAACAAATGCAATACGTAAACAAAACACTAAGGAACTATTTTTAAATCACAACAACAACAAGGATATACACACTACCGTCAAGTCTACCGTCAAGTTTCAATTCTGATCCATTTATATTACTTATAATATAAGCTACTTAAACATTAAAAGTATCCAATGTGTAAGTAAGTACTAATAACTTTTGATTATTTATAAATTAAGACATACACACACAAATATCTATACTTTTGTAAATGTGCACTATAACTATAAAAAATACTTAATTTAAAAAAATATATTTATTATATTAAAGAAAGCTTAATCATCCTTGAATAATAAATGATGTTTCTTACACTGGCTTCTGAGAGACAGGCTATGCTCTGTTATTAACCAGGCTATTCAGAAAGTTTTGCGAAAAAAGGTTTTTATGTATGAACGCTGGTGAGTTAAAAATTATTTTGAAAATAAGATAATTGTTTAATAAGAAATATTGAGTTGAAAGTATTGAAAACTTGAAAATGAAATTAAAACTTGATTTTGGACTAAGCGTGCACAGTCATTACTAAAACAATTAGAGACTGTATTTTGGAAAACCTGTATCAAATTTTATTGTAATTAATAGGAGCGACAATTTTCAGATAATTGAATTATAAGATGGCTTGGTACCATGCATATGTCTAGAACGATGTAACTTTCATCTACTTCGAATGAACTGTGACCGAGGAAGAAGCTTTTTGTTGCTTAACCAGAATCTATATGATACGGTCCATAACGACAACAAAATTTTGTGAAAGTTTATCTTCAAGTGTTTGAAAAACATTTGTTTTATTTAAAGTGCAAAATATTTGTTAAGATTCAAATTAACATCTGGTATATTATGTTGTTAACATACTTTTGTATGAAAAAAATACCAAACGTTTAATTAGTGATCAGAAGAAACTATCTTAAGAAGATATCTTAAATATTTAGTTTTTTAAAAAAGAATATTTATCATTTTTGTTTATTCAGTATTGTAAAATTCATTTTACCTGTTTTTCTGTCATTTAATGTACACTTATATTTTGACCTTTCGTCTCCTATAAAATAAAGGAGATTAGCTAAAACGACTTCCCTATGTGACTTTAACTATAAAACCATTAAACAAAATATAAATGTCCTTTCCTTATTTCACAGACACACGGAGCTGCTTTTTTCACGGTTGATTCATTGACTTAGTCGTCCATGGGGTCTTTAAGTAAAAGTACACGGATTTAGAATACGTATAATCATAAGAACATTCAAATAAGATTCTTGTATGATTAAATCTTTGATGTTTTCTGACACGTACATGTTTTTATAAAAAACCTTGTGTTGCTCTCAGTAAGAAATAAAAAACAGATATGAAATATTTTTTTCCTATCACACATAGTTTATAAGTATAGTCATGAATTCAAATTTGCAACTGAAAAAGCTGCTCAATTTAACCTTGGATAGTAAAAATATTACGTTACGATAACCGATGTCCAACAACATGGAATAATTATGTAATGGAATACTCAATTTAAAATTGAGTTTTACCATAATTCTAAATAACAATCCCACAAGGAAATTACCCATTCGTGTAGCTGATTCATAAAAATAAATCACATTACGTCTGCGCGGAAGTATTAGAGGTAACTTGAATGTTTCATTATTAAATTTCATAAAAAAAAGTATTATCAGTGTGTTTATTAGTGTGTCAGGTTTAATTAAATATGCAAATTGAATTTTTACACAGTCAAGCTATATCAAATGTAAACAAGGTTGTCCAAAAAGAAATTACATACTTAAACATATTTCTTAAATTTAAGTAGGCCAGTTAACTGTTCGAAAACCTGTTCATGACATTGTACTTGCAGGTTTAGTAACGCTATTCTTGTCAATGTTCAGGTACAACTTCTAATTGAAAGTTTAATGTAGCCTGCCAATATGGATATAGCGACATCACTGTTTAGAGTTTAGAAAGGTTGATAACCCGATTAAAGCATACTAAAACAGTATGACAATATCGTGCTTATAGGCACGCCACCGGATGTCACAGGAGATAACGCAAATTTTTTTTGAGTGGGTGTAATTTTACAAATAAAAGATTTACTCTGCATTCATGATTCATGAAGTTTGTTTTATTTGGTTATCATGCTTATAAGTAAGAGAGCTATATCTATGATACACTCTAGTCAGTGTCCACGTAAAAATTTGCTATTTCCTTAGATTGATCCTCATAAGCAACAAAATCAAAAAAGCAAAAGCAACAAAATAAAGTTCGCTTTAACGTTTATGTAAATGCTAATTCAATTATAATTTTGTTATTTGAAATCTATCTCTTTACTTAGAATAATTAAAAACTTGGAAAATACCAAAGTTTAATTTTTAAATTCATTGTTGGGGGAAGGGTTGCGCGGTTTTATCTGAGTAGTTTCTAATCTCAAGCGAAAACTAGACTAAATATAATTTACATTCCTTCAAGTGATTTTGAAAATTGGTTTGGTAGTTTCAAAGTTAATAGATCACATACAAACTAACAAAGAAATAAACAAAAACTTACTTTTCATTTTTAATAATACTAAAAATGACATAACGCTAATTTTATAAAAATATTTTAATCTGATAAACTTCAGTTTAAACATCATCTTTGAAATCATTTGTGAGAATCGTCAAAATTTTAAACTTTTGACATTTTGTTAAATTAAAAAAAAAGCCATGAAATTAATATTTTCACCGAATTAGTTATAATTTAACATCACTTATTCAACCGGATTTTTTGGAACTTGGTGTTTGATCTTTCAGTAGTAAATAACAGCAAATCTAAAAATAACTCCTGACCTAACCCAGACCTAAAGTTCGGAAGGACTGCCATATGGTGAATCTTTCCGTATGGTGAACTCGGGATATTACAATGCTTATGCAGATACTGCACTGATCGTGATTATTTTTGTATCCAATGTTATTAAAATAGATTTTTTAAAACATATTCTAAGAACTACGCTGTAGTCGCTATTTGATACAAAAAAATTTATCTTAATTTAAAATTCAGCATGATATCATTCCCTGTAAATAAATTCATAATAATAATTAATATCCGGATAAAACTATGTGCTATGGATGACCACACAGTGACCTAGGGGGTCCAAAAATAATTAAAATATTAAAATACTCTACAACCATGACCCGAGAACAAACATCTTTGTTCTCATCACACAAATGAGTAACCCTACCAGCTCTCGAACCTGGAAACACCGGCGAGTAAGACAGGGACCCACCACGCCTCTTGGCCTTCAACTTTTAAGTTTTAATGGGTATTTTTTATATTTTGTGAGATGTGTAAATATTATACTGAAAGCAATTTACAGTTACAGCTGATCAACCTACCACAAAATGTCAACTTTTCTCAATCGATTTTCAACCTATATATCAGAGAAGAATTTAAAATAAATTGAGGTAATCAGATAATTTGTGGTAGGGGTCATGATCTGTTGACTGTACATAATTGCAAGTAGTGTCAGTAAACAACGCAAAGGGCTATATGTTAAACACTGCTTTATTTTTATATAAATAACTCTTATCTCACAACTAGCCCTTTAAAGGAAGTTAGCAAGAATTTCAGGACAGGTCCTTTCGGTGACAGAATTTGAATGAGCAATTTCGCAAGAAATGTAATCGGACACTCCGAGTTTCCAGGTATATTATCTTTTCCTGTTTTATCTGTTAATTATCTGTTTCCGACATTTCTTTAGTGAAAATGTCAAAATATATTGCAAATAAATAAAGAAGAGATGAAAGGAAAGATGAAAATAGATTTTTTAATAAGTAGAAAGATACGCAAGTGACTTTGAATAATGTAAATTTGGTAAAATTTTGTCACGAAACCTATTTTATTTTAGCTTTTGCTTACAGCTTGAGTGCTATAAAGATTAAATAAAAGTAAAAATTTTGACGTTCAAACATTACTTTCACTCGAATAATTATTATTTTTACTGTTTCCATTCGCAACATTAAATTTAATTATAAACTCAAACTAAAAACGTGATAAAGATAAGAAAAATACTGCATAACAATTTGAACCGCAGAATCAGGTTTCATAAGCATAGATTGTATAATTTTCGAACACTATTTAGCTTACCCAAATAGGTAAATTTCTATAGAAATGCAATGCTATGAATAAATAAACAAACAAATAAATACACTCACTTCATCTACACTTTGTATCAACTGAGATAGGAGAAAAACGTCTAATCCTTTTTCAATAAAGAAATAAAACTTTCAAGACCACCAGTAGAAATAAAAGTGTATTCTGTCTTATTTTCTGTATAAAAATGTCTGTCCTATATTTTTGTTTTTAGTTCCAATGATTCCTTAATTCAAAAATACAATGAAATAGTTCCCGTCAAAAATCGTTTCAATTAACCAATACTTACCTCACAGCACTGACAATAAAAGTAGTTTTACGTCTGAAATGGTTACAAAGGTCGAATAAATAGCAATTTAGGGGTTTGGAAACTAAATAACATTTACTTTTAGAACCACTCATAGTTCGTTATTAAAGTTGTTTAAGTGTCAGTAGTTTTATTGTGATATTATTACATACCTTCAAAATGATGTGATAATACGGGAGAAGTGGCATGAAAGAGCCTGTTTACTAAACGGAGCAAAAAAACATTCTTCTAATGAAAAAAATTATGATTTTTTATTCTTCAATTATTATTTATTTACTAAAGTAGGTCATTTTAAACGAAAAACCTTAAACGCTATGAAAACATCAACATAATGTTCATTTAAAAAAAATTGTTTTTTGGCCATTTCATAACATTTCGGTATTGAAAGAGCTACTAAAAGTTATGAAAGAGCCAGTCTGTGTTATAAAGTGTAATTGAGAAAATTATGCAAAATAATTTGAATCCCACTTTAAAAAGAAAATAAAAAGACATACTAACTATCAGTCATTTCAAGTAATTCTAACAACACTTAAATCTTAACATATTTTTAAGTCATACCTGTTATATAGGTATATAATCTTTACATATTAGAGGTGGATTATTTTTTATTTATTTTTACATAATACTAACAAAATAACAAATAATATCTTCTACCAAAAACAACATCGTTAAATCATTCATCCGGTTCTTTCATTACTTATTCTTTAAAAAAATATAACCCTTAAAGTAACAACAATATCAAAACTTTTACAGCTCACTTTTTACGCAACTGCAGGCCAAATATATGCACAAACTCAATCTACAATCCATTTAATTATACTTCTTTTCAATAAAATACCTAAAAAAAAAACTTAAACAAAATACTTACTTTTTAGTACCAAAAACTTTGACTCGATGTGCCGGCGTCCGTTGTTGTTTCGGCGGACTGTCAAATGTTTGTGGATGACGGGAAAGCACTGTTGCTCACTTAAAAATTAAATTACCAACCAAATCCGTTTATAAATTACCAAAATAATGTAAGTGGCTCTTTGAAAACCTGGCTTCTTCATGCTACTTCTCCCTACTTTCTTTAAACAATATGCAAACAGTATGTAGATATTTCAATAATTTTTCTTTCCAATTTATGAGTAGGTACCATTATTATATTTCCCATATAGACGGCCGAGTAGCCTACCTCGTACACTGGAAGTCCCAGGTTCGAGTCATGGTCTGGGCATCCATTTGTGTGATGAACACAGATGTTTGTTCTTGGATTATGGTTATTTATATCTATAAATGCATGTTTATGTTGGGTTCCCATGCAGTTCGCTGTGAGATCGTCCTTACACAAGCTCTGCTTACTTTGGATGCATAGAATTTGTGTGTTTGTCTGGCGATTTTCTTATTTATTTTTTATATTCTTACCTCATCATGTTTATTTTCTACTTCTTAACCTATTCGGATGTCGCCAGTAAAAATTTTAAAATTTTGTGCCAACTTTTTTAACAATTCCAGTATATCAAAGTCTTTTCAGATTTAATATAGAAGTATTGCAAAATTTAGAACAAATATTAGATTTAAATCTTTATAACTTATTACATTATAGATATCGCCGTAAATTAAGAGTATTCGAGAAAAATTTTGCTCTCGTAATCAAACAGTATCATCAAAGATTATATAAAGGATGTTATTTTACAGCCTAGTGCCTACGCTGCCTCGTTTCTATCCGTAGGTAGTAGCCCTTTAAGAATCATTTGAATAACAAACCTTCATTTAAACGCGAGGTACTTCTGAACGGTATCATTCAAATTTAAAATTAATCCGTTCCGGACAATGGGCTTTGTAATTCTAATGGGTTAAGTTAAATGGTCTATTATCTTGTAAGTGCATATATTTGAATGTTTATTGACTTATAATTAGTTCTATTCAGTATTGTTAATTGAGCGTTAAGGGTCTTAAAATAATATTTAAATATATAAAAGCAATATTCACAGAGAAAAAAAAAGTTGTTTCAGGATGTTTTAGGTACGATTCCCTTGTATTTACATACTGAATAATTTTATTAAAACATAATTTTTCTTTTTTGTTACTTTGAAAATAAATTAATTGTAATATAGGCTGTATTAATAAAAATAAGCGAGACTTGCTTTCGTGTTAGAAACTATAAATAAGATTAATTATAAATAATAATTAAATTTATAGTTTCTAATACGTTATACATAAACGTAGATTTTTGCTCCGTTTTAAACAACAATCATGGCTTTTTGATTGATTCTTTACTTATTTATAAAAGGTCTAATATTTATTTTTCTTTTAAACTTAAATTAGATCTATAATTAAAAGAAAGTCAATTTATAAGTAAAAGGGTTTTGGATGTTAAAATTTTGTCTGGGGCTATACCATAGATCTTCCTCTTTTGACCGCCATAATGATCACGTATACGTGGTCATGTTCCGGATAAAAGGACGGAGTAGCCAGAGTAAATACTAGAACGAAGGCCAATCCAACTGAAGCCTTCAAGAGGCAACGCATCATAAATCGTTATAATAATTAAATTCAATATTGATGTCCACGACAATGATTGTTGAACTCTTTGCTTGATGTAAATGTAATTGATTTTTAATGAAGATTTTCATTTTATTTCACTTAGCGTATTTTCCAAAACCAAACTATTTCTATTTATCAATGAACATTATGTTTGCAGTTCTGTTAGTTGCAAATAACTTAACATGAAAAATTTCTTCGAGAACAAAAAATCGTTTTGCGACACACTGTCTTAATAGCCTCTAGAACCTCTGTCGCTGAGTTTCGACAAACATCGTGGAAGGAATCGCCAGCTATTTTAAAATGCATCGTTTGCAGGATTGAAAACAAAGATTCAAGTGGATGCAATTTATTTTAGTTCCAACAATATATAAGGAAAAATTCAATCAAATACTGCAGCATATTCCATTATCAAAACATTATTTTTAAAGTAAAACTGTTTGATTTGCGCTATCTATAAACTTAAACGAAATTATATATGTACCTAGAAAACCATTTAAATTCGTTATATTTTAAAGTCAGATCTTTTTTTGGAAGCCCCCTACATCCAAATGTATAAAATTGCAACCGCAAAATTTGGACAGGTGAATCCTTTTACAATAATAAATTATCTTTTCACATTCGTACATGAAGACTTCACGTACGAATAAAAGGTACTTTTATTGTAAAAGAATCCGACCAGTTTGAACCGGATCAATTTGTCTTTCGAATGAAAAGGTATGCATGGTTGTGTATGATCTATACACCTTGATTCTGAAAAGTTAGTAAAGTTATATAAGTTTTAATATACACATCTTTAAATACTGAAATCTTTAAATACTGAGAAAATCTACATACAAATTGTGTGTCTATTTTTAAAATCAAAGAACTGTAGAAAATATGTTCCCCATTTTTTTCAAGACTTGTAAAATTTACACAAAAGCCGCTACAGACGCTGATATTATATCCATGGACCTTTTTTTTTTTTAATATACGCAAGTCTTTTTACATCGTTAGGTGAAATTGTCGAGCCTACAACAGGCAGCATTTTACCGACCTCAAAAAGAAGTATTTGACGTAGGGAGCTAGTTAGGTAGACGACCCTTTCACATGAAAATTTATTATTTTAATAGACTAACGTGTTAAAATGGTTTCTCAGTTTTTAAAAACTTTTTTTGGTTGTTTTTAAGTCTTTTGAAAACATACCGTCGTTGTTCTTGTCGTTGTTGTTCACTTCACAGCACATTTCACCATAAACTATGTCCTCACAAAAGCATGACATTTCTTGAGTCTTTATTTTAATACTATTTTCTATTATCAAAATAATTTAATAATTATTTTATATACTTTTATAAATTGCTCTTTTAGTCAGGCTTATTTAAACTTACTGTTTTATTTCAAGTAATTAAACAACCTTTTTAAACTAATGACTTATAATTTTAACTTCTGATGCAAAAAGGGATGATCTCAGTTAAAGGAGCATTTGTGTATTTTATTTCCTAAATTTGGAACATGAGCTCTAGAAATAATATTCAAACTTGGTGTATTGTTAAAATAGTCAATTTATCGATATTTCGATGTTTAATTACGGCTCAAGAAAACCTGATCACATACTTGTCTTCGTTTTTTAAAAATAATTATGAAAATCATTGAACCAGGTATCATATTTGTAAAAAAACGTTATAAGTTTTATAAATGGCTACTATTATGGAATAGTGATAATCCGTTGAAATAAAGTATTTCAAGAAAAGGACTAGATTCCTACAGTTTTGGAATCGTTTTGATACGGCGGAGTCTAATGCCGGTAACAAGGAAAATAGTTACATCAAAAATAACAATGATAAACAAAATATATATAAAAATGATTGACTGTATTAAATAAAAATCCACATCGTTCTGTTTAGCTTTTACTGGAAGAACTACTAAGTTCATATCCTAGGGACTAAGATAGCATTTGTCACACAGATGGATCTTTCTTTATATGATCAATTATCAGTTAATTCTGAAATTATTTATTCGTTAGCCTAATTATTTAATTAGGCTTTAGTTTATAGACCGAGTTAAAAAATTATTACAGTAACTAAAATTTTAGATTATTTTACTTACGTTATTGTCATTTATTACATTTTAATATTAAAACCTTTCTACTCAACTTGTAATATGATTCCCACGCTTTTATTATAACTACAAATAGCGAAAAAATCTAGCTCATTATAAATAGTACTGTTACCAAATAGTTTAAATCAATTAATCCACATTGAATAAAAAAAATCGGGAAATTATTGTACCGATAATTTGTTGCTAATTTACTCAATTGAATTATCATATTTTAGTTACAAACCCCTTTACCCGGATTTCATAAATTATATTAATACGAGGAAGCGTTATGCTGCTTTTCAGATTTATATAAAGCAGCCTTTTATGGGTTCACAGGCGCTCTTTATGAAATATTATTAACTGCTGGTTTGAAATTTTGGTTACTTTCAAATTTTTTTATTTGATTAAAATAGAATTATCATGATTAAAAATTATTAGATCAACTTCTTATGACAATGACAGATATTTTCGTTTGAGTTATAGCTGAATGAAATGAAACAGTTATTCATTTGTAAATAAAGTATATAAGTATATAAGTCCTAAATGTCTCAACTAAAATAATGAACAATTTGGCCAATTGTACCGAATATAATCAAATAGTGAAATGATGAACAAGTGATTCTTCAGTTATTTTAAACCATTTTTTTAAATTATTTGATCACGTATTAAACTGGCGTTTTATCGTTCTGGCCACTTTGATCTGTATTATCTCCTCTTTGGTTCAGAATTACAGTTTCATATTTAAATAGCTATTTACTCACGTATTTGTGTTTCGAAAACAGTAATTCATTTGCTTTTCCCTCTTTAAGTTTCTTCTTTGCATCACTTAGTTTACAAAATGTAAAACTTGAAATATCACGTTTTTAACGAGTACGAGTTCCACCGTGGCAATAGTGCTGCAGAAAATTACTCGAAGTATAAATGTTGTGTATGTATCCCAAAAGAAAACACAGTGCGTTTTTGGTTCCAACGTTTTCGTTTTGGAAATTTCAACCTACAGAACAAGCCCCGGGGACGGCTGGAGACCGAAGTTGATAATGAAGAATTGAAGGCTATTTTGGAAGCGGATCCATCGCAAACCACGTCCAAGTTAGCTGTAGGCTGTGTTAGTGTGTTAGTGACAAAACTCTTTTAATCCTCTGAAAGCAAATTGGAAAGGTGAAAAATATTGAGAGGTTGGTACCTCATGAATTGAGTGCAGCAAACCGACAAATGCGCGTTGACTGCTGCGTTACATTACATAACCGGCACAATAATGAAAAGATTTCAGATCGAATCATTACCTGTGACCTGTAACTATCCAAATATTGCCCCAAGCAAAAACTGACTCAAAAAAAGTTACTTCTGAGCGTTTGGTGAACTGGTGCTAGTGTCGTTCACTACAGCTTTCTTAAATCTGACCAGATGATTATGGCAGATTCCTATTGTCAGCAACTGTAAACTGTAATGACTTAATAATAGGTCTTTACCTATGAAACTGCCGTTTTGCCGTACTGGCCATTTCAAATGAAAATATTTTTTTTTTGACTGATAATTCTAATTTCAAATTAATTTTATTTGACAAACATGGAATTCTTTTTCTAAAATCGTCATTTGTTTAATAGTTAGTGTTTTGTTTTCAACGCATTCGAACATTATTCGTCATCATGGATAAGTTAAAAATTCGAGTAATTATGGAGTATGAGTACCGTCGTGGCAGCAAAGCGGCACAAGCGGCACGCAACATCAACGACGTTTACGGAGCGAACACTACAAACGAACGCACCACCCGTTATTGGTTTACCGGCTTCCGTTCTGGAAATTTTGACCTGAAAAATGAACCCCGTGGTCGTCCGAAAACTTTGGTCGACAATGACGAATTAAAGGCAATTGTGGAAGCTGATGAAACTCAATCCACGGCTGAATTAGCAGCAGCTTTCGACGTTAGCATCAAAACAATATTGGTCCATTTGCGTCAAATTGGCAAGGTAAAAAAGCTTCACAAATGGGTACCCCATGAACTCAATGACCGCCAGCGCGAAGTACGCGTGGAGACGTGCCTTGCACTGCTCAGCAGGCATACAAATGAAGGAATTCTGAACCGCATTGTTACTTGTGACGAGAAATGGATCCTGTTTGACAATCGTAAGCGCTCAGCAAGTTGGTTGGACCCTGGTTCAGCACCCAAACAATGCCCTAAACGAAAACTTACCCCTAGAAAAGTGATGGTCACTGTTTGGTGGTCTAACGCGGGTGTAATTCATCACAGCTTCTTGCCAAACGGGACAAGCATTACTGCAGTTGTGTACTGTGAAGAACTGAACACAATGATGGAGAAGCTCGCACGTCTCCAACCAGCTTTGGTCAATCGTTCGGCTCCACTGCTCCTGCACGACAACGCGCGACCTCATACTGCACAGCAGACGGTCTCCAAGCTACAAGAGTTGGGGTTGGAAGTTCTCCGTCATCCGCCGTACTCACCAGACCTTGCGCCTACAGACTTCTACTTTTTCCAGAATTTGGATAACTTCTTGGCGGGAAAAAAATTCAATACCCGAGAGGCAGTACAAAATGCCTTTGAAGAATTTGTTGCCTCCCGTCCAGCTGATTTCTTCAAGAAAGGCATCAATAAGCTACCAATGCGTTGGCAAAGATGCATTGATTGCATTGGTGATTATTTTGATTAATAGAAATAAAAAATATATAAAAAAATTACGCTTCATTTATTTCGTGAAAAACGGCAATTTCATAGGTAAAGACCTAATACATATTTTGAGGTCGTGACGAAATACACCGGTACAATAATAATTATAATCAGTTCTCTTAAAATTATTCTAAGCGCAATTTTTTTTAAATTTCTTTTGAAACTAAAGGCTACTTGTTCAGAGAAATTTGAATATTTTGTGTGTATTGTGGAAAAATTGTTTGATGTTTCAGTTGTTAAACTTTATTTATAAATATCAGACTTGTGAAAAGATTTTGAATGTTTTAGTTCTTTAATAAACGGTTTCTTAAATACCAGTAATGGTATTGTTTTATTTTTTCTTATTTTGTGTTTTGACAGTACTCCTTTCGACATGGTGGTCAAAGACTTTTAGAAATTGAAACATTGTTTGTAACGTGTTATTTTATTATAAAACTTATTTTTCAGTCCTAAACACGCCTTATACAATAGTGTACATGCATTTGTCAATTCGGCTTTGGCCATTAGGATAATAACACAAAGAAATAGACTAAGATTATTTTTCCCCCTTTTTTTTTCTTTTTTCAACTTCTGATTTGTTCTTTTATTTTATTTCTATGCCTTTATTGATTTTCGGAAGAAAGGGTCATGTTTTCCTATCTTTTTGCTTTCTATTATTTCCTTATTTTATTACATACTTCTTATTTTACAATTGTTCTGTAACTAATTGGAAAGCTTCATTCTTATTTTCTTTATAACTTTTTCCCTTAATATTTATATAAATCTTTTACTCTACTGTCCTATTTTTACTTCTTATCTATGAATGCAATTCAAACTTTTTATGGTTCCGTAGCCAAATGGCAAAAACACGGAACCCTTATAGATTCGTTATGTCTGTCTATCTGTCTATCCGTTCATACGTCACAGCCACTTTTTTTCGAAATTTTAAGAAATATACTGTTGAAACATGGTAAGTAGACGTATTCTGTGAACCGCATTGAGATTTAAAAAAAAATAGAAAAAAAATACAATAAATTTTGGGGGTTCCCCATACTTAAGTAGACATAAATTTTTTTTTTCATCAAACCAAATACGGGTGGGGGTAACTATGGATAGGTCTTCAAAAATGATATTTAGGTTTTTACTTAATATCATTTTTTTCTAAACTGAATATTCTATTATATATCTATAATAGTATATTGTTGTTTATATAATATCTACCTATAATAAACAACAGGGTATTTTTAACCGCAAAAGACGTGGAACAGCTGTAGTAGGTGAACCAGGTATTTTTAAAGATCACGTCATTGCTAGGGTATATACGGTGCATCCGAATAACTCAGAATGCTTTTACCTGCGCCTACTTCTACACATTGTTCGAGGGCCTACTTCTTTTGCCGAGACCGAAAGGTTGATAATATCGTATACCCTACATACCTAGAGGATTGCCGGGCACGTCACTTACCGGATGGGGATCAACACTGGGATGATGCTTTGTCCGAAGCAGTTATTAGCGAAAATCATCAAGAATTGCGCCATTTGTTTGCACTCATGCTGGTGTTGTGTGCACTTTCTGATGCTTCACAGCTATGGCATAAGTATCAGAACAAATAAACTAAGGACATTTTCAGGCACGGTCAACTAAATGATGACAACCCAATTAGTGAGAGATGAAAGTCATTTAAATCGTTGTTTGTTGGCTATTCAAGATATTGTTAGATTTATTGGGGGTTATCCTATTTCTAAATATGGCATGCCCAAGCCATCATCAACGGTGAACGTATTAATAGAGATTACGCAATGGAAATCAACTATGATGCAATAGATCTAGCCGAAATTTTACAAACTGATATCTTGAGACTAACTCAAGAACAGCGTTTAACATTTGATCGCGTGTTTCGCAGCGTGGACAGTTCTTTGGGAGAAATGCTATTTGTAGGTGCTCCCGGTGGAACGGGTAAGACATTTCTTACCAAAGTGATTTTGGGGCAGGTACGAAGCCAAGATAAAATTGCGCTTGCTGTCGTTTCATCGGGCATACCAGCCACTTTGTTGCCAATATGGAAAACTGCTCATACAATGTTAAACATTCCGATCGACTTAGACTGCACAGAAAGCCCTGTTTGTAATATTTCTAAAAACAGCGATAAAGCTAAGGTTCTTCGTGAATTTAGCCTTATTATATGGGATGAGTGCACAATGGAAAACCGAAAAGCAGTTGAATCAGTAGACAGAACGTTGCGTGATGTCAAGGAAAATAGCCAACCTATGGGTGGCATTACTATGCTTGCTGTATACCAAGTGGAACATGCGCTGATGAAGTTAGAGCCTGTCTAAAGAGTTTACATTATCCCTTTGCATTTGGAATTAAATATTCTAGGTCAAATAGGATGCAACGAAATTTCTCAAGAGTTTTCAGATTTGCTACTTCAGATCGGTAACGTATCCACAGGAACAAAGAAAAGTTGTTCTTAATGAAAACCTATGCTGTAAATTTTCATTAATGCGAGACCTCATATCATATGTGTATGGAAACATAACGCAAATACCAACTTGCGAAAAATTCCTGGTTTTGCGAAAGAGATATTTTGACTCCAGGAATCAAGCAGCAGCAATAAACGCTGAAATGTTGAGCTTTGTTCCGGAGGATAATGTAGATTATATCTCCATTAACAGAATTATGGAATAAGAAGAATCTATCAGCTACCCAGTAGAATTTTTAGAATCCCTCAGCGCTCCTGGAATACCAGCTCACAAAATAAAATTAAAAGTCGGCGTACCCATAATGCTTCTTAGAAATTTAAGCCCGCCAAAACTTTGCAACGGTACTAGATTTAAAGTGACCAATTTAAGACGAAATCTGATAGAAGCAGAGATTTTACCGTGTTTTTTAAAGGGGTGTGGAATAGGTGAAACTTTTTTATTCCTCGGATTTCTCTCATTCTGTTCTAGTTTCCAGTGAGCCTATACTTCGCAATGACAATTAATAAAGCCCAAAGTCAGACACTAAAAGTTGTTGAACATTCTCTACAGTTTTATTCGTACTAGTGTCTACAGTCTAAACGCAACATATAAGTGTGACTCGCCAGCCAAGAGTCGTAACCGGGACCCGGAACAACGAATTGCTGAATCATCAAGTAAGTGTCTCCACTTCTTTGGTGAAGGGTTGATTTCGGTGTTGTGCTGGGGACGACGAAACGGCCTACAGAAGGGTTTAATACAATTTCAATACCATCTCGTAGTTGTGCTGATACAAAAACAATAGACTGTCATTATTAGAAAGGGAAACAATCAAACAAACCATACAATTTAACACAGCTGCCAATAATAATGATCGACTTGATTACAGCCATACGCAAACAAATAACTACTTCCTTACATATAATAATACCGAAAAGGATAAAATTCAGATAAACCCCAATTCACCAATCTTTATAGAGGCGGAAAATAATAGAGAAAACACATCCATTATAAGACAACCATTCGCAAATTCTCAAGTCTCAGAACAGTCAGTAATATACTCACAAGTTGCAGACCACCAAACTCAAACACAAGACAGTGAAACTGCCCATGACATAATAAAATCAGTAGATTACAAAAAAATATGAAGACAGATTTCTTGACATGCTTATAAAATACACGGGCACAGACCCTACGCTAAGACCTGTCATTACCAAAATACAAACCACACGGAAAAACATTGAGATAGTTAATACAGTAAATGAAGTTTTAAAAAAACACTTACAAAGTTAAGAGAATGTAGGACTAGATGAATTACCCGAAAGCATTTACTGTGCCGCTATGATAATTATTAATTCCCACGGAAAACGTATCTTAAGTAATGGGAACAGCAATAAGAAAGGGGGACACGCAAAACCAAACTGGCTAATACGAATTGAAATTAAAATTTAACAACTCAGAAAAACAATCGGACAACTTACACAATATCTTAGGGGCCGACTTACACAAAAAAAAACATCAAAAAATTTACACAGGTTATAAAAGTAGGGATCAGACATTAGATGAATTAGATTACACGAAACAAAAACTGCAAGCTAACTCCAAAAGATTACGCCGATATAAGATAAGTAACCAAAGAAAACTTGACAATAACTTATTTTATTCAAATCAAAAATGTTTTTACCGAAATCTCAACACAGATCATAAAGAAATTAAAGACCCTCCTGATATTACTTCCATCCAAAATAACTGGGAAAACTTGTGGTCAAAACCAGTTTATCACAATCCACATTCCCCTTGGGTTGCGACAGAAGAATCAGAATTTGAAAATATAGCCCAAATGTCAGAAATAGTTATAAGTGAGGATGATGTAGTCTATGCAATCAATAACATTCTTAATTGGAAAGCAATATTCCAAGGAGACTCGCTAAGCCCCATATGGTTCTGTCTCTCATTGAACCCTCTCACCCGAATCCTGAATGGGACTGGTAATGGATACACAATAGATCGAGAACACAACATCAAACTCACACACCTGCTATATATGGATGACATAAAACTTTACGTCCCTAACAGACAACAACTTGATCAACTTATTAAACTGACCGAAGAACTTAGTAAAGACATTAAAAAGAGTTTTGGAACCAATAAATGTAAAATCAATTCCATAGTTAAAGGTCAACATAAAAATACAGATCCATATAATTTAAAAACACAAACAGGTATAATAGATAGCATGGAACTAAAGTAAACGTATAAATACTTAGGTTATCAGCAAAGCACAACAATCAACAACACAGAAATAAAAAAGACACTTAAACTCAAATATGAATCAAGATTCAATACAATATTTAAGACAACTATCCGCCAGGAACAAAACAAAAGCCGTTAATACTTACCTATACTCACATATTCATTTGGATTCATAAAATGGTCAGATACAGAGTTAGAAGCCCTCAATATCTTAACCCGCACTACATGCAACAAACACAACAGTCACCACATACACTCAGCCGTTCAAAGATTCACACTTAAAAGAAAGCTAGGCGGTCGTGGTTCATAGACATTAAAAACCTGCATTATATAAAATAGATAATTTACGCTCATACTTCCACAAAAAAGCAAACGAAAGTACCTTGCACAAAGCGATAGCTGCCATAAATCTCCAGGGATCACCTTTGCAATTAAGTAATAATCAATTTAATCCACAGCAAAAAATAGCAAAAGACTAACAAAAAGAAGACTGCTGGAAAAGTAAAGCTCTACATGGGAAGTTTCCTCATCAACTATATCAAGAACATATAGATAGAAATGCGTCATGCACCTGGCTTACAAAGTGCAATTTACTTAGTGAGACCGAAGGGTTATTGGTAGCGATACAAGATCAAGTTATTAAAACCCGAAACTATAGCAGACATATCCTCAAAGAAACAATAAATATGGACAAATGTAGGTTATGCCATCAAACTACTGAGACAATAGACCACATTACGAGAGGATGCAGCATACTTGCCAGTAAAGAATATACACATCGACATGACAAATGTAGCAAGGCATATCCATCAGCAATTAGCCCTTAAATATAAATTATTAAATTCCTACTCCCCATACTACACATACCAACCGAAGAATGTCCTTGAAAATAATGATACCAAATTATATTGGGACCGAGACATAATCACAGATCGTACTATTTTGAGCAATAGACCAGATATCACACTCACCTTAAAGGCTACAAATACCACATACCTTATTGACATCGCTGTTCCCAACACAAATAATCTAAAACAAAAACACTTTGAAAAAATACAAAAGTACATTCCCTTAGCAGATGAAATTAAACAAATGTAAAACGCATCAAAACAGCGTTAAAATCATCCCCATCATTATTTTTTCCACTGGAAAATACCAAAAACATTAAAAACTTCACTTTAACAGCTGGAATTACCAGAAAAAACTTATATACCCCTTCACAAAGCCATTGTCATAGATACCTGCTCCATAATTCGACGCTTATTAAATCCTACTTCACTCCTTCTATCCACACTCCTCAGTCTCGGTCTGCGTGCGTTCTCGAGCGCACGTCGATCGCAGACGCCTTCCCGCTCTTTTAGCCCTAGCGCTAATTGAGCACCCAAATTTCACTGGTTGTTGTCGTAATATATAATTTCATAGTTGTATACCGTAATAAGTTTCTAACGCCGTTTTCACGGCGGACAGTGGCTCGTTAACCGTACTTCTAATAAGTTTCTAACGCCGTTTTCACGGCGAACAGTGGCTTGTTAACCGTACTTCGTGGAACGTGAGCTTCTTCGACGGGAATTCATCGTTCCAGGACTTCAAGTCCCGCGTCCCCTTCCTCCAGTGACATGGAGTGCGAAGTAGACACCCCTCCGCGCCGCAAGCGCGCACCCGCGACCGAGTCATCCTCGGACGCCACCCCAACTGGCCCTGAGTCTCCCTCTTTTACGCTTGTTAAGAAGCGCTCTAAGAAGCGTTCGAAACAAGACCCGGCGCCCTCAACGCCGGTCCCCACACCCCCTGCGGCGTCTTCAACGCCAGCTGCCCCGGTGTCTTCAACACCCGCTCCGGCCCCAACTTCTGTCAAAGCCAAGGTCCCACCACCCGTTTTCCTTCGGGAAAATGGTAAATGGACTGAGGTCTCGACATTGTGCAATGAGCACAAGATCCATTACACCCGAGCGGTAAACTCGGGTGAATCTATTAAAATTACTGTCTCGTCGATAGACGATTTCCGAGCTTTGACTAAGCTCCTCACCGATAAGCAATATGCTTATCACACTTATGCTCTGTCAGAAGAGCGTAAGATCAGAGCGGTACTCAGGGGAGTCCCGTTCGAATTATAGAACGAGGCTATCCTGGAGGATCTGCAGTCCCAAGGCTTCCCGGCACTCGCGGTGCATAAAATGCACAGCAAGTACGGGAGGCGTCACCCTCTCGCTTTGGTGGTTCTCGCCAACGTCCCCAAGTCCAGAGAGATCCTGAAAGGGGTTAGCTCTATTTGCGGCCTCTCTGGGATCTCGATCGAGGCGCCTCATCGCCGCGGTCATCCCGGCCAGTGCCACCGGTGCCAGTTGTACGGCACGCGGCGGCCAACTGCCGCGCACCGCCCAGGCGCGTCAAGTGCCTGGTCCCTCACTTCACTAAGGAGTGCAATCGCACTCCTGAAACTCCCTCTCCTCCCGATTGCGTGCTTTGTGGCCAGTCCACACCGCAAATTACAGGGGCTGCCCTCGTGCACCCCGTTGTATGCGCTCCAATTCCAAGAGGGCGGCACCCAAACAGGCTCCGCGCCTTTCCCAAGAAAACTTTCCGCCGCTGCGTAGCCGGGTTCCTCCGGCTGCTAAGCCTACACAATCCAGGCCTGCCCCAGAAAACTGGAGGCAGCGCCCCGCATCGAATCCCATCCCGGCTCCTCGCCCATACAAACCCACTCCTCAATCCTCCGTAGCAGACGATATGCGTATCGTCTGCGACGCTATAAAAAATGTCGATGTTAGTGAAATCGCAGTCTTAGCCCGTAAACTTAGGGCTTCACGTACTCCGACAGAGCGTTTGCTAGCTCTGGCGGAGCATAGTTCCCTTCTCAATTCATTATAGGTTCATTTAAATGAATTGATCCCTAAATCATGCTTCGGCCGACCTCTGCCCAGCCCCGGCTTCACCGGAGGCTGCCCAGAACGGCCACCAACTCATGTCCCTTTGAGCACCTTCAGTGCAACTTTCACTACAGGCGGAAGACCCGCTAGCGGGTCTCCGCCAGCGCGCCCAACTTCCCGACGGGTGTCGCTTCCGATGAAGGCTAACGGTAATAACTACAGCCAACAGGTGGTTTTTAGTGGGTAGGTGCCATTCTGGTGAGTCCCACATAACCCCCCCGCAGAGGAATTTACCTGCGGGCGGGTATGCATGACGCATCTTCCACCTCCCTCCCGCGAAAGCCGAACTGATGGGGAATAATGAGAGGATCGCCATCCGTTGGAAACAGATGGTTCCACATTCGAGAGAGTATGACTCTCTCGAGAAGTTTAGACATTGCATTGAGGAGGCTGATGGGTCTGTGATTAGCCGGGACGTTCAGAGGTTTGCCCGGCTTTGGAATGCCTATGACTGTCGCTTCTTTCCAAGCTTTTGGAAAGTAGCTATGGTCGAATCAGGCATTGAAAATGATAGCTAACAAGGTAAGCATCTGTTGAGGTAGGTGCTTAAGTGCGTGGTTGGAAATTCCATCCGCACCCGGAGCCTTTTTGGACTTTTGATTTTTAATGAGAAGCAAGATTTCGTCATTAGAGACTGTGACAGGGTCGGCGGTGATGGGGAGAGAGTCTCTGCGAAGGACTTCGTCCTCCACCGCCTGGATGTGTGAGGGATCAGCAGGTTGCGTGCTGGGCGAGCATTGTGCGGCAATGCTGTCAGCGAAGCATTCGGCTTTCTCTTCGACTTCAAAGGCAGTAGTGCCATCGGGACGAGTGAGAGGAGGAACGTGAGAGGCGGTGCCTACGCGTAAGGCTCGGGCCATGCTATAGTACGCTTGGTGGGACGGAGAGATATTCGCCATGAGATCGTTCATCTGAGCGTCTCGGAGTTCCGCGAGGCAAGACCTAACTTTACGTTGAAGCTGATTCGCAGCTGTTCTATAGGCGGGCGTGGGATATTTCTTGGCTCTCCGGAGAGCCGCGTTCTTAGCTTTAATAAGATTGCTAACGGCTAAGGGAAGCGTGGGTTTGCCTTGCTTAGCAACCTTTTCGTTGTCACTGATGGCTGAGTTGATAGCATCAGTGAGAGAATTTACTAATGAATCGATTTTATCCGGGCTATCTATTTCTTCGGGAGAGATCGCGAGTGGCGAGTTCGGAGCCTCTAAGGCTGAAACTAACGTATTTTTAAAACCTTTCCAGTTGGTAAAGGTCTTAGGAGATGAGACGTTATCGTTCGGTGGTCCTAGCACGAGGGAAACGGGGCGATGGTCGGAGCCTAGGTCATCGAGCGGTTCGATAGACCTTAGGTCAAGATTGATTCGCGTGATAATTGCAAAGTCGAGGATGTCAGGAGAGTAGGACGGGTTGTTGGGATAGTGAGTGGGAGTGATGGGGGATATGACGTCTAGGTCAAGGGAGTTAGTGATGTCGAGGAGAGCGATACCGCTGGTGTTAGTCGATAGGCACGTCAAGTCAGTATGTTTGGAGTTAAAGTCTCCGAACATAATGACTGAATGGCCGAGGGCGAGAATGGCCTCAAAGTCGCTGCGGATTGGTCTGGTACCACTAGGTATGTAGATTGAAGCTATGATGATGGTCGGATGACCAGTCATAGCCAATCTACACACAGTGGCTTCCATGTTGAGGAGAGGAGGGGTAGGGAGAGGACAGCAGTGGAAGCCTCTTTTGTAATATATAGCGGTGCCGCCGTAACCGTCGGAGTTGGGCCTATCGTTACGAATAAACGCGTACTTAGGTATAGCGAATCCCCTGGAGCGGTTTGGAGTAAGCCATGTCTCCTGGAGAAGGAATAAGTCAGGTTCATTGTTCTGAAGGAACAGTTTAATCTCGGGAAGGTTGGTGTTAAGGCTACGAGCGTTAAAAGTTACTAGGGATAAGCCCTTGGGTTTAGTACGACTGGACGCGGGATTTGCGGTTCTAGACATTATAATTTACTTATTTACGATATTATACAAAAATAAAAAATATAAAAAATAAATTTACAACGAACTAAGGAGCGAGTGGTGCTCGGCTAACGCGAATAAACGCTCTTGAGGAGAGCGGGCGGCTCGCAGTTTGCGTGCGAGAACAGAAATTTCGTCAATGTCGACGTTTTGAATGACGTCGAACACGGTCTTCATGTCCTCAGCCAGCGACGACTGAGGTGAAAATGACAAAGCAGGACGCGGCCCTACTGAAGCTAGGGAAGCTGGGATGGGTCGGGAAGGTGCAGGCGGGACAGCCGGACGCTGCCTCCAAGACAGAGCCGGAGTAGGCGTCGGCTGAACGGGCTTTGCTTCCGGGGGACCCCGGTTGCGCAGCGGCGGGAAGTTGGCAGAAGTGAGCGGTGGCGCCGGTTTAGGCGCGACCCTCTTGGCGGTGGAGCGCGGAGCGCGCGGGCAACCCCTGTAGTTAGCTGTGTGACCGGACTGGCCGCACAGCACACAGGCAGGGGGGGAAGTGGATTCGGGAGTGCGAGTGCACTCCTTCGTAAAATGTGGATCCAGGCACTTAACGCACCTGGGGGGAGCTGAGCAGTTAGCCGCTGCGTGGCCATAGAGCTGGCAGCGGTGGCACTGCCCAGGGTGACCGCGGGGGTTGGGACGCTCGACGGAGATATTTGAGAGTCCGCAAATTGTGCGAGCCTCTCTAAAGATCTCCCTCGAGTTGGGAGTATTCGACAAGATAACTAAAGCTAACGGAAAGCGCCTACCGCGTTTAGAGTGCATCTTGTGCACTGCTTCGACCGGGAAACCCTGGGACATAAGGTCCTCGAGGATTTCCTCATTCGCGAGCTCGAACGGGACGCCCCGTAGTACTCCGCGGATCTTACGCTCCTCCGGGAGGGCGTAGGTGTGATACGCGATTTGTTTTAAGGAAAGTAACCTGGTGAAAGCGCGGAAGTCGTCGACGGTCGCGACTTGAATTTTAATTGTATCGCCAGCGTTGGCGGCTTTTAAGTAATTAATTTTGTGCCCTTTGCACAAGTTAGAAACCGCGGTCCAGCGCGCTTTTTCACGCAGGAAGACGGGCGGAGGGAGCTGAGGCTTCGGCGGGACGGGAGCGCAGCGCGTCGCTGGTTTCGATGTGACCGACGGAGACGCGGTTACTTCGAGCGATTTTAACGGCGCGGGGGCTGGTGTTGAAGACACCGGGGTTGGCTCAGGTGTTGAAGACACCGCGGCTTTTTTCGAAGGCTTCTTAGAGCGTTTGGCAACTAACTGAAACGCGGGCTCAGGAGAACCGGTTAGGGTGGCGGCGACCGACGAAGCTTCGGACGCGGCGGAGTCTGAATCGCTCCCGGGAGCGGTACGCTTCCTACGAGATGATCGCGAGGATGAGACCGACGCGCAGTCCATATCGGATGGAACGGGAGACGCGGGAGAGCTATAGACCTGAGGGGTCTGGGCGTTGGAGGCCTGAGGGGCTGGGGTTGGGGCCTGAGGGGCCGGGGACGCGATTGATGCCTGCAAGGCCTGCGTTAGGATGTCTTTTGGGATGGAGACGCCTGCCACAACAAGCGCCTGGGTGAACGCGTTCGCGAAGTTAATAACGCTTAGCGAATCCATTAGGGAGTGTTGGGACAATAATATATATAAATATAAGTATAATAAAAGATGCCTAGTTCCTTAAAACCTAGCAAAATCCTAGCGGCTAACCTCCCTACCAGCGGTAGGGGGGCTGGGGAGAATAACTTAAAACTAACCGTAGTACGCCGAAGGCCGCTACCTAGAAACCTAAAAAAAGGGTACGCAGGTAAAGAGTTGACCGCGTTAGGGTCAACCTTTACCGACAGAAAGGACAAATACACACGAAGAACACACAGATATGATAAAAATAAATATGAAAATAGGAGAAAAATAAATAAAATAGAGAAGAGAAATAAAATAAAAATAAAAAGGACTGGTTCAGTACAAATTCGTTGTCACCGTTAAGTATCCTTTGCACTGAAACCAGACTACTTACGCTGGGCACAACACTGCACTCAGCACAAGCACAACACAACTTAGCACACCACTTTGAAGACTAAGGGGCTTAGTCGCAAAGTAAAATCGCACTTCGAAAGCACTCAGAGGGAGTAGAAGAACCTTGAAAACCGTAGCACGGAACCAATACGCTAAACTGTGACGTCAGTAGACTGAGCGCCACGGAATATCGGGAAGGGACCGATCAACGGAGAACTGGGTCTTGCACGTCCGCACCGAGTGGCGATCGGAGCGAGAATGTGGTCCCAGCTAAGAGCTGAAGCTGAGATTATTTATAGCCAGTCTTCTTCGGATGATGAAGACAATACGCCATTGTCTCATTTGGCTAAAAGACGATGCAGCGAGTCGGTCACGCAAGAAACCAACGTCACCCATTCTTCTGTGGCTAGAACACCATCAGTGCCGAAAAATCAACAGTACACTTGGCGAAATCGGCAGAATACGAAAGAATATCATCAATGGCAAAATGATCAATCCCCTAAATATTTACAATCGCCCATGTATTATTACGAAGCTTTGATGAACAACGAGATCATTGATTTGTTGGTGCATTACACGAATATATATGCACACCAAAAGAATAAGACAGGTAACATAACTCGAGCAGAGATGAAATGTTTTCTTGGTATTTTGTTGTTTAGTGGATATATTGTGGTGCCCCGTAAGACAATGTATTGGGAAAAGTCTTCAGACACAGATTTCCAATTGATCTATAATGCTATGTCTCGAGATCGTTTCAGTTTTATAATGACACATATCCATTGCTGTGACAATACTTTATTACAAGTACAAACCGACAAGTTTGCCAAAGTAAGACCCTTATTCGATTTATTGAACAAAAAATTCCTAACTATGGCTCCTTTGGAGGAAGTTTATAGTATTGATGAGGCGATGGTGCCATACTATGGTGGTCACGGCTGCAAGCAGTTTATACGCGGTAAGCCAATCCGATGGGGGTATAAGTTTTGGGTTGGTTCTACTAGATTAGGATACGTGTTATGGTTTGATCCATATCAAGGACAGTCTGCCACGTTACCTTCAGCTTATAAACAGTATGGTCTAGGTGGGAGCGTAATTTTGCAGTTCGCCAATGTGTTGCAATCCCTTCTATCCCTGCAATCTACATTTCCACTTATATTTTGACAATTTTTTTTTCATCAATACCTCTGTTGCATGTATTGAGTAACAGAAACTTGAAAGCAACAGGTACTATCCGGGAAAACAGAACATCTAAATGCCCGCTGCCAACAAACAATGAGTTCAAAAAAACTGAGAGAGAAACTTTTAAATTTAAATCTAGTCATGGTTTGTAAATGGAACGACAATAGCGTTGTGACTGTTGCATCCAATGTAGATAGCGTCGAGCCACTACATAAGGCGAAACGTTTCTCTCAACAGCAAAAGAAATATATTTTAATTGATCAGCATTCTGTTATAAAGAAATATAATGAGAATATGGGAGGTGTAGACAGATCAGACCAAAATATAGGTCTTTACCGAACGTCTATTCGTGGCAAAAAGTAGTATTTCCCTCTTATTTGCCACAGTTTAGATATGGTCGCACATAATGCTTGGCAACTATACAGACATAACGGAGGGGAACATGATCATCTTACATTTCGAAGAGTTGTTGCAAGGGCTTTACTAGAGACCAATAAGAAAAATGATAAGCGTGGGCCTTGTCCCACTCCCACTTCTCATAGGGAGACTTCTCGATATGACAGATTAGACCATATCATTGAATACAAGGAAATTCAATTAACTTGCAAATTCTGCAAAAAAAAAACCAAATTTTATTTGTAAGAAGTGTGTCGTTTATTTACATCCCAAAACGTGTTTTGTAGCATATCATACTCCAGTTTAAGTTTTTTTTACCAGTACAAATAAATAACATTTCATACTATTTAATTTTCTCTATTTCAACCTTTACCTTACCCCTAAGTACCTGATAGCAGTACATTCCCCTACCAGGTGTTATAACACCGCCCATTTTCCAGCTTTTCCAGGTAATTTCGAATTTTTTCATGATTTTTGCCGAAACTTTGGAGTCATAAGTAGCAACATACTAAAATATTTTAAACATCTGTGATGATAAATAGTTTCAGGGTTATCTGGGTTATTATTATTTTTTTGCATTTTTTCCATTTCAATACATGTCTGCATTTCCTCGAGGTTGTAGCTGAAAATCAGCCCTTTTGCTCTGCTGCAGCACACATGCATTATACTCTTTTTGTTTTCTCGTTTTGTAATAATCATCAATTTTGTTCTTTTTTTTATGTATGCATCTTGTTTGAGATTTTAATGTATGTATTTATTTTTCGTAATATTTGTGTGTCTGAAGTAACAATAAAGCTTTTTATCAATCTATCCATCTATCTATCGACAGATAACAATGTTAAAATAAAAACGAGATATGCTTTTAGTAGCATTGACCGTAAATTTAGTGATGAAAAACCTACTGCGTGATCACTAAAACAGTTATGAATTAAAAGTCGTCCAGTGCCTAGAAGTAAATAATCCCTACATGTTTTACCTGGCAGTGGAATTATGATTAATGTAACAATATGAAATAAGTTCTACGTCATCGGTCGATTTCACATTTTTATTTTTAAGCTGACGTATTTTTGGCTCCACAAAACCTTAATACTGAATGAATATTCTAATTATATTATTTTAAATAAGGCAAAGAGGCCAATAAATCAGTAATAAGTTACAAAAAGAATGCGGCTTCATGAAATCACAAATTCTGATAGAGCTTAAACAACATCCATCAACGCTAAAGCTTATGTTTTGAATGAAACTGTCTAAATATCAATCTGTGAAAAAAACTTATACCTACGCATACTGACACTAGTTACTACTCGTGCTATTTTAGCTTCCTTTAATTTACAGAGGGAAAATTTAGGTAGTGGTGTCAAAACTAAGTTCTTGGAACTTAATTTTCCAAAAAAAAAAATTCTTCTAAAAAACATTTACGGTGCATGAAATCAGGAAAGTGTAAATGATGTCTCATCATCCTCTATCTATACTGCGCGTACCTTGCAACCCAGTTTTGATATAAGTTGATAAAATCAATTGGGTTCGTAGCTGATGCCACTCCAGTAGATTCATGAACTGAAATGTCGAACACAATTACGTTTATCGTTAGACAACGTTTTCAATCTTAGTAATACAGATATAAAGTACAAAATTCTATACCAACTCTATTCTCAGGAGTACTCTAGATACGTTTGAATGTGCACTGTTCTCTTGATCCTTACTGAGATTATGTACATTTCCATAAGTTATGGGAGAAGCATTAGACGCTATTCAGATGTTGTACCTTTAATATACTGCCTTTTATTTATTGCTAGTTTATTCCCCTGAAGATGTTTATGTAAGTTTGATTTTTTGAAACACTGGTTAAAATTTCGTCTATACTATTAAATTCATCAAAATTATGACCTTAAATTATGACCTTAAAAACATTCTTGCTTGTCATATTGTGTCGAAGGTAATTTTTGATAAAAACAAAATAAAACTCTATGCTCATTCAAGAAACGAGTAAGAGAACATGACTTGTCGAATATTTAAGTCTCTATTTAATCTCTATCATTATTTCACTAGTTTATTTATAAGCAATTCATATATATTTGTATATGTATGTATATATTTATGTTTTTGTTCATGGCTGTTTATTGCATTTTATATGGATGTATTTTTGTGTGTATGTAGTGTATGCATTTTTTTTATTTTACACACTCTCCAAAGTCAGGTCTGCTGAAAGATTTTTATTAGAAACTAGCTGTGCCCGCGACTTCGTTCGCGTGGAATAGTGACTTTGGGCTGGTGCCCAAAAAATGCTTTTTGTGGATATAACTTTTGGTTAATATTGGATCATAAAGTATGAGTAGTAAAGGTAAAGAGTAGATAGCTCTATATTAAAACATTGGAAAAATTGCCACCTACAATGTAATCTAAAATAAAATTAAAATAAATCAATAAATTGTGATTACATTAATACATAATTTTAAAATTGTTACTAACTAACCATATAAACTATGGATCAAGTGTCCTAAATAAATTATTATTATTCTGTTTAGTTATTTTTTTACTCGACAATCGGCGGTTTTATGTGCCTAGGTACGGGCATATGCCAAGTTACCTATGACGAAGTAAAAGTGTGTTTGTTGAGATGTATGTGAGTATTTAATTATATGTATCGACTATTTAATGTGTTATGTGGTGTTAAAATTGTGGTCAGGATTATGTTGATTGGATAAAAGGATTTTTTTTTTTTGCTGCCGAGGCACCCTCGCGGGAGGGAGGTGGAAGATGCGTCATGCATACCCGCCCGCAGGTAAATTCCTCTGCGGGGGAGTTATGTGGGACTCACCAGAATGGCACCTACCCACTAAAAACCACCTGTTGGCTGTAGTTATTACCGTTAGCCTTCATCGGAAGCGACACCCGTCGGGAAGTTGGGCGCGCTGGCGGAGACCCGCTAGCGGGTCTTCCGCCTGTAGTGAAAGTTGCACTGAAGGTGCTCAAAGGGACATGAGTTGGTGGCCGTTCTGGGCAGCCTCCGGTGAAGCCAGGGCTGGGCAGAGGTCGGCCGAAGCATGATTTAGGGATCAATTCATTTAAATGAACCTATAATTTTGTGCGAGTGCGATTGCACTCCTGAAACTCCCTCTCCTCCCGATTGCGTGCTTTGTGGCCAGTCCACACCGCAAATTACAGGGGCTGCCCTCGTGCACCCCGTTGTATGCGCTCCAATTCCAAGAGGGCGGCACCCAAACAGGCTCCGCGCCTTTCCCAAGAAAACTTTCCGCCGCTGCATAGCCGGGTTCCTCCGGCTGCTAAGCCTACACAATCCAGGCCTGCCCCAGAAAACTGGAGGCAGCGCCCCGCATCGAATCCCATCCCGGCTCCTCGCCCATACAAACCCACTCCTCAATCCTCCGTAGCAGACGATATGCGTATCGTCTGCGACGCTATAAAAAATGTCGATGTTAGTGAAATCGCAGTCTTAGCCCGTAAACTTAGGGCTTCACGTACTCCGACAGAGCGTTTGCTAGCTCTGGCGGAGCATAGTTCCCTTCTCAATTCATTATAGGTTCATTTAAATGAATTGATCCCTAAATCATGCTTCGGCCGACCTCTGCCCAGCCCCGGCTTCACCGGAGGCTGCCCAGAACGGCCACCAACTCATGTCCCTTTGAGCACCTTCAGTGCAACTTTCACTACAGGCGGAAGACCCGCTAGCGGGTCTCCGCCAGCGCGCCCAACTTCCCGACGGGTGTCGCTTCCGATGAAGGCTAACGGTAATAACTACAGCCAACAGGTGGTTTTTAGTGGGTAGGTGCCATTCTGGTGAGTCCCACATAACCCCCCCGCAGAGGAATTTACCTGCGGGCGGGTATGCATGACGCATCTTCCACCTCCCTCCCGCGAGGGTGCCTCGGCAGCAAAAAAAAAAATCCTTTTATCCAATCAACATAATCCTGACCACAATTTTAACACCACATAACACATTAAATAGTCGATACATATAATTAAATACTCACATACATCTCAACAAACACACTTTTACTTCGTCATAGGTAACTTGGCATATGCCCGTACCTAGGCACATAAAACCGCCGATTGTCGAGTAAAAAAATAACTAAACAGAATAATAATAATTTATTTAGGACACTTGATCCATAGTTTATATGGTTAGTTAGTAACAATTTTAAAATTATGTATTAATGTAATCACAATTTATTGATTTATTTTAATTTTATTTTAGATTACATTGTAGGTGGCAATTTTTCCAATGTTTTAATATAGAGCTATCTACTCTTTACCTTTACTACTCATACTTTATGATCCAATATTAACCAAAAGTTATATCCACAAAAAGCATTTTTTGGGCACCAGCCCAAAGTCACTATTCCACGCGAACGAAGTCGCGGGCACAGCTAGTTTCTAATAAAAATCTCTTTCAGCAGACCTGACTTTGGAGAGTGTGTAAAATAAAAAAAATGCATACACTACATACACACAAAAATACATCCATATAAAATGCAATAAACAGCCATGAACAAAAACATAAATATATACATACATATACAAATATATATGAATTGCTTATAAATAAACTAGTGAAATAATGATAGAGATTAAATAGAGACTTAAATATTCGACAAGTCATGTTCTCTTACTCGTTTCTTGAATGAGCATAGAGTTTTATTTTGTTTTTATCAAAAATTACCTTCGACACAATATGACAAGCAAGAATGTTTTTAAGGTCATAATTTAAGGTCATAATTTTGATGAATTTAATAGTATAGACGAAATTTTAACCAGTGTTTCAAAAAATCAAACTTACATAAACATCTTCAGGGGAATAAACTAGCAATAAATAAAAGGCAGTATATTAAAGGTACAACATCTGAATAGCGTCTAATGCTTCTCCCATAACTTATGGAAATGTACATAATCTCAGTAAGGATCAACAGAACAGTGCACATTCAAACGTATCTAGAGTACTCCTGAGAATAGAGTTGGTATAGAATTTTGTACTTTATATCTGTATTACTAAGATTGAAAACGTTGTCTAACGATAAACGTAATTGTGTTCGACATTTCAGTTCATGAATCTACTGGAGTGGCATCAGCTACGAACCCAATTGATTTTATCAAATTATATCAAAACTGGGTTGCAAGGTACGCGCAGTATAGATAGAGGATGATGAGACATCATTTACACTTTCCTGATTTCATGCACCGTAAATGTTTTTTAGAAGAATTTTTTTTTTTGGAAAATTAAGTTCCAAGAACTTAGTTTTGACACCACTACCTAAATTTTCCCTCTGTAAATTAAAGGAAGCTAAAATAGCACGAGTAGTAACTAGTGTCAGTATGCGTAGGTATAAGTTTTTTTCACAGATTGATATTTAGACAGTTTCATTCAAAACATAAGCTTTAGCGTTGATGGATGTTGTTTAAGCTCTATCAGAATTTGTGATTTCATGAAGCCGCATTCTTTTTGTAACTTATTACTGATTTATTGGCCTCTTTGCCTTATTTAAAATAATATAATTAGAATATTCATTCAGTATTAAGGTTTTGTGGAGCCAAAAATACGTCAGCTTAAAAATAAAAATGTGAAATCGACCGATGACGTAGAACTTATTTCATATTGTTACATTAATCATAATTCCACTGCCAGGTAAAACATGTAGGGATTATTTACTTCTAGGCACTGGACGACTTTTAATTCATAACTGTTTTAGTGATCACGCAGTAGGTTTTTCATCACTAAATTTACGGTCAATGCTACTAAAAGCATATCTCGTTTTTATTTTAACATTGTTATCTGTCGATAGATAGATGGATAGATTGATAAAAAGCTTTATTGTTACTTCAGACACACAAATATTACGAAAAATAAATACATACATTAAAATCTCAAACAAGATGCATACATAAAAAAAAGAACAAAATTGATGATTATTACAAAACGAGAAAACAAAAAGAGTATAATGCATGTGTGCTGCAGCAGAGCAAAAGGGCTGATTTTCAGCTACAACCTCGAGGAAATGCAGACATGTATTGAAATGGAAAAAATGCAAAAAAATAATAATAACCCAGATAACCCTGAAACTATTTATCATCACAGATGTTTAAAATATTTTAGTATGTTGCTACTTATGACTCCAAAGTTTCGGCAAAAATCATGAAAAAATTCGAAATTACCTGGAAAAGCTGGAAAATGGGCGGTGTTATAACACCTGGTAGGGGAATGTACTGCTATCAGGTACTTAGGGGTAAGGTAAAGGTTGAAATAGAGAAAATTAAATAGTATGAAATGTTATTTATTTGTACTGGTAAAAAAAACTTAAACTGGAGTATGATATGCTACAAAACACGTTTTGGGATGTAAATAAACGACACACTTCTTACAAATAAAATTTGTTTTTTTTTTTGCAGAATTTGCAAGTTAATTGAATTTCCTTGTATTCAATGATATGGTCTAATCTGTCATATCGAGAAGTCTCCCTATGAGAAGTGGGAGTGGGACAAGGCCCACGCTTATCATTTTTCTTATTGGTCTCTAGTAAAGCCCTTGCAACAACTCTTCGAAATGTAAGATGATCATGTTCCCCTCCGTTATGTCTGTATAGTTGCCAAGCATTATGTGCGACCATATCTAAACTGTGGCAAATAAGAGGGAAATACTACTTTTTGCCACGAATAGACGTTCGGTAAAGACCTATATTTTGGTCTGATCTGTCTACACCTCCCATATTCTCATTATATTTCTTTATAACAGAATGCTGATCAATTAAAATATATTTCTTTTGCTGTTGAGAGAAACGTTTCGCCTTATGTAGTGGCTCGACGCTATCTACATTGGATGCAACAGTCACAACGCTATTGTCGTTCCATTTACAAACCATGACTAGATTTAAATTTAAAAGTTTCTCTCTCAGTTTTTTTGAACTCATTGTTTGTTGGCAGCGGGCATTTAGATGTTCTGTTTTCCCGGATAGTACCTGTTGCTTTCAAGTTTCTGTTACTCAATACATGCAACAGAGGTATTGATGAAAAAAAAATTGTCAAAATATAAGTGGAAATGTAGATTGCAGGGATAGAAGGGATTGCAACACATTGGCGAACTGCAAAATTACGCTCCCACCTAGACCATACTGTTTATAAGCTGAAGGTAACGTGGCAGACTGTCCTTGATATGGATCAAACCATAACACGTATCCTAATCTAGTAGAACCAACCCAAAACTTATACCCCCATCGGATTGGCTTACCGCGTATAAACTGCTTGCAGCCGTGACCACCATAGTATGGCACCATCGCCTCATCAATACTATAAACTTCCTCCAAAGGAGCCATAGTTAGGAATTTTTTGTTCAATAAATCGAATAAGGGTCTTACTTTGGCAAACTTGTCGGTTTGTACTTGTAATAAAGTATTGTCACAGCAATGGATATGTGTCATTATAAAACTGAAACGATCTCGAGACATAGCATTATAGATCAATTGGAAATCTGTGTCTGAAGACTTTTCCCAATACATTGTCTTACGGGGCACCACAATATATCCACTAAACAACAAAATACCAAGAAAACATTTCATCTCTGCTCGAGTTATGTTACCTGTCTTATTCTTTTGGTGTGCATATATATTCGTGTAATGCACCAACAAATCAATGATCTCGTTGTTCATCAAAGCTTCGTAATAATACATGGGCGATTGTAAATATTTAGGGGATTGATCATTTTGCCATTGATGATATTCTTTCGTATTCTGCCGATTTCGCCAAGTGTACTGTTGATTTTTCGGCACTGATGGTGTTCTAGCCACAGAAGAATGGGTGACGTTGGTTTCTTGCGTGACCGACTCGCTGCATCGTCTTTTAGCCAAATGAGACAATGGCGTATTGTCTTCATCATCCGAAGAAGACTGGCTATAAATAATCTCAGCTTCAGCTCTTAGCTGGGACCACATTCTCGCTCCGATCGCCACTCGGTGCGGACGTGCAAGACCCAGTTCTCCGTTGATCGGTCCCTTCCCGATATTCCGTGGCGCTCAGTCTACTGACGTCACAGTTTAGCGTGTTGGTTCCGTGCTACGGTTTTCAAGGTTCTTCTACTCCCTCTGAGTGCTTTCGAAGTGCGATTTTACTTTGCGACTAAGCCCCTTAGTCTTCAAAGTGGTGTGCTAAGTTGTGTTGTGCTTGTGCTGAGTGCAGTGTTGTGCCCAGCGTAAGTAGTCTGGTTTCAGTGCAAAGGATACTTTACGGTGACAACGAATTTGTACTGAACCAGTCCTTTTTATTTTTATTTTATTTCTCTTCTCTATTTTATTTATTTTTCTCCTATTTTCATATTTATTTTTATCATATCTGTGTGTTCTTCGTGTGTATTTGTCCTTTCTGTCGGTAAAGGTTGACCCTAACGCGGTCAACTCTTTACCTGCGTACCCTTTTTTTAGGTTTCTAGGTAGCGGCCTTCGGCGTACTACGGTTAGTTTTAAGTTATTCTCCCCAGCCCCCCTACCGCTGGTAGGGAGGTTAGCCGCTAGGATTTTGCTAGGTTTTAAGGAACTAGGCATCTTTTATTATACTTATATTTATATATATTATTGTCCCAACACTCCCTAATGGATTCGCTAAGCGTTATTAACTTCGCGAACGCGTTCACCCAGGCGCTTGTTGTGGCAGGCGTCTCCATCCCAAAAGACATCCTAACGCAGGCCTTGCAGGCATCAATCGCGTCCCCGGCCCCTCAGGCCCCAACCCCAGCCCCTCAGGCCTCCAACGCCCAGACCCCTCAGGTCTATAGCTCTCCCGCGTCTCCCGTTCCATCCGATATGGACTGCGCGTCGGTCTCATCCTCGCGATCATCTCGTAGGAAGCGTACCGCTCCCGGGAGCGATTCAGACTCCGCCGCGTCCGAAGCTTCGTCGGTCGCCGCCACCCTAACCGGTTCTCCTGAGCCCGCGTTTCAGTTAGTTGCCAAACGCTCTAAGAAGCCTTCGAAAAAAGCCGCGGTGTCTTCAACACCTGAGCCAACCCCGGTGTCTTCAACACCAGCCCCCGCGCCGTTAAAATCGCTCGAAGTAACCGCGTCTCCGTCGGTCACATCGAAACCAGCGACGCGCTGCGCTCCCGTCCCGCCGAAGCCTCAGCTCCCTCCGCCCGTCTTCCTGCGTGAAAAAGCGCGCTGGACCGCGGTTTCTAACTTGTGCAAAGGGCACAAAATTAATTACTTAAAAGCCGCCAACGCTGGCGATACAATTAAAATTCAAGTCGCGACCGTCGACGACTTCCGCGCTTTCACCAGGTTACTTTCCTTAAAACAAATCGCGTATCACACCTACGCCCTCCCGGAGGAGCGTAAGATCCGCGCAGTACTACGGGGCGTCCCGTTCGAGCTCGCGAATGAGGAAATCCTCGAGGACCTTATGTCCCAGGGTTTCCCGGTCGAAGCAGTGCACAAGATGCACTCTAAACGCGGTAGGCGCTTTCCGTTAGCTTTAGTTATCTTGTCGAATACTCCCAACTCGAGGGAGATCTTTAGAGAGGCTCGCACAATTTGCGGACTCTCAAATATCTCCGTCGAGCATCCCAACCCCCGCGGTCACCCTGGGCAGTGCCACCGCTGCCAGCTCTATGGCCACGCAGCGGCTAACTGCTCAGCTCCCCCCAGGTGCGTTAAGTGCCTGGATCCACATTTTACGAAGGAGTGCACTCGCACTCCCGAATCCACTTCCCCCCCTGCCTGTGTGCTGTGCGGCCAGTCCGGTCACACAGCTAACTACAGGGGTTGCCCGCGCGCTCCGCGCTCCACCGCCAAGAGGGTCGCGCCTAAACCGGCGCCGCCGCTCACTTCTGCCAACTTCCCGCCGCTGCGCAACCGGGGTCCCCCGGAAGCAAAGCCCGTTCAGCCGACGCCTACTCCGGCTCTGTCTTGGAGGCAGCGTCCGGCTGTCCCGCCTGCACCTTCCCGACCCATCACAGCTTCCCTAGCTTCAGTAGGGCCGCGTCCTGCTTTGTCATTTTCACCTCAGTCGTCGCTGGCTGAGGACATGAAGACCGTGTTCGACGTCATTCAAAACGTCGACATTGACGAAATTTCTGTTCTCGCACGCAAACTGCGAGCCGCCCGCTCTCCTCAAGAGCGTTTATTCGCGTTAGCCGAGCACCACTCGCTCCTTAGTTCGTTGTAAATTTATTTTTTATATTTTTTATTTTTGTATAATATCGTAAATAAGTAAATTATAATGTCTAGAACCGCAAATCCCGCGTCCAGTCGTACTAAACCCAAGGGCTTATCCCTAGTAACTTTTAACGCTCGTAGCCTTAACACCAACCTTCCCGAGATTAAACTGTTCCTTCAGAACAATGAACCTGACTTATTCCTTCCAGGAGACATGGCTTACTCCAAACCGCTCCAGGGGATTCGCTATACCTAAGTACGCGTTTATTCGTAACGATAGGCCCAACTCCGACGGTTACGGCGGCACCGCTATATATTACAAAAGAGGCTTCCACTGCTGTCCTCTCCCTACCCCTCCTCTCCTCAACATGGAAGCCACTGTGTGTAGATTGGCTATGACTGGTCATCCGACCATCATCATAGCTTCAATCTACATACCTAGTGGTACCAGACCAATCCGCAGCGACTTTGAGGCCATTCTCGCCCTCGGCCATTCAGTCATTATGTTCGGAGACTTTAACTCCAAACATACTGACTGGACGTGCCTATCGACTAACACCAGCGGTATCGCTCTCCTCGACATCACTAACTCCCTTGACCTAGACGTCATATCCCCCATCACTCCCACTCACTATCCCAACAACCCGTCCTACTCTCCTGACATCCTCGACTTTGCAATTATCACGCGAATCAATCTTGACCTAAGGTCTATCGAACCGCTCGATGACCTAGGCTCCGACCATCGCCCCGTTTCCCTCGTGCTAGGACCACCGAACGATAACGTCTCATCTCCTAAGACCTTTACCAACTGGAAAGGTTTTAAAAATACGTTAGTTTCAGCCTTAGAGGCTCCGAACTCGCCACTCGCGATCTCTCCCGAAGAAATAGATAGCCCGGATAAAATCGATTCATTAGTAAATTCTCTCACTGATGCTATCAACTCAGCCATCAGTGACAACGAAAAGGTTGCTAAGCAAGGCAAACCCACGCTTCCCTTAGCCGTTAGCAATCTTATTAAAGCTAAGAACGCGGCTCTCCGGAGAGCCAAGAAATATCCCACGCCCGCCTATAGAACAGCTGCGAATCAGCTTCAACGTAAAGTTAGGTCTTGCCTCGCGGAACTCCGAGACGCTCAGATGAACGATCTCATGGCGAATATCTCTCCGTCCCACCAAGCGTACTATAGCATGGCCCGAGCCTTACGCGTAGGCACCGCCTCTCACGTTCCTCCTCTCACTCGTCCCGATGGCACTACTGCCTTTGAAGTCGAAGAGAAAGCCGAATGCTTCGCTGACAGCATTGCCGCACAATGCTCGCCCAGCACGCAACCTGCTGATCCCTCACACATCCAGGCGGTGGAGGACGAAGTCCTTCGCAGAGACTCTCTCCCCATCACCGCCGACCCTGTCACAGTCTCTAATGACGAAATCTTGCTTCTCATTAAAAATCAAAAGTCCAAAAAGGCTCCGGGTGCGGATGGAATTTCCAACCACGCACTTAAGCACCTACCTCAACAGATGCTTACCTTGTTAGCTATCATTTTCAATGCCTGATTCGACCATAGCTACTTTCCAAAAGCTTGGAAAGAAGCGACAGTCATAGGCATTCCCAAGCCGGGCAAACCTCTGAACGTCCCGGCTAATCACAGACCCATCAGCCTCCTCAATGCAATGTCTAAACTTCTCGAGAGAGTCATACTCTCTCGAATGTGGAACCATCTGTTTCCAACGGATGGCGATCCTCTCATTATTCCCCATCAGTTCGGCTTTCGCGCTAAACACTCCTGCCCTCAGCAAGTCCACCGAATCGTCGAGTATATACTTGACGGTTTCTATCCGCGTCGTTATAAAACAGTCGCGGTTTTCTTTGACGTAGCCAAGGCTTTCGATAAAGTCTGGCACAGCGGTCTCGTTTATAATCTCTACAAGATAGGCTTACCGGATCGCCTAGTCAGGTTAATAGCGTCGTTTCTCAAAGACTGTACATTTAGATTTAAACACGAAGGCACGCTTTCTGCGCCTCGTCCCATAAAGGCTGGAGTTCCTCAAGGCTCAGTCCTCGCCCCTCTGCTGTACACCGTGTACACCAACGACATTCCCATCCCGCCGAAAGGCGTCGAACTCGGCCTCTTTGCTGACGACACCGCACTCTATACCAAAGGCCACAGTGTTCGGCACCTTGTAACCAGACTCCAAAAGGCCGTAAACGCCCTTGGTGTATGGTTTCAAAAATGGCGCATCGATGTGAACCCTGAAAAGAGTTCTGCGATGCGCTTCGACCACAAACGCCGTCGTCCCGATGGCGATCCCCACGTCCGAATGTTAGGCATTCCCATCCCCTGGAAGCGCAGTACTAAATACTTAGGCGTCACATTAGATCCGACGCTTTCTTTCAAGCCACACGTCGAAAGAGTTTCGAAACTCGCTCGTCACTATTTAGGCCGCCTAAATAGCATGTTAGGTAGAAAAAGTAAAATGTCCTTCAGAAACAAACGTACACTTTACAAGGTCTACGTTAGACCCGTCATGACGTATGCCTCGCCAATCTTTGCCCACGCCAAACCCTCCCTCCTGCACAAACTGCAGGTAGTTCAAAACCTCTTTTGCCGCCGGGCCACAAACGCACCGTGGTACGTGCGTAACGCGGACTTGCATAGAGATCTTGAACTGCCTACAGTACAACAACATCTCAAAACACTCTCTGAAGCGTTTTTCAAACGCTCCGAAACCCATCCCAATCCTCTAGTTCGTGATTCAGTCTCATATACTCCTGTGTTAGACTCGAAGTTCAAAGTCGCTAGGCCTAGGAATGCGCAAGCGTACTCATCCACCAGACTGTCCGCCGATCTCGAGGCCCTTCTGGCCGCAAATTCTAATTCTAACGTAAATTCTAATTCTAACGTAAATCCTCATTCTAACGTAAATGCGAATTAATTCAATTTTATTTTGCAATTTTTTAATTTTTGTTTTAATTATTGATTTTCATTTGGAGCACCTTCAGTGCTATGTATTCACCTTCAGTGCTTTGAGCACCTTCAGTGCTATGTAATCCCAGCGGGTGACCCCTTCTGGGCCTCGCTAGCGCGGCCTCTTTCTCCAATTGGCCGTCACTCAGATGAAGGCTGAGTGGCAAAAATGCACGAGCCGACAGGGGGTTTTTAGTGGGTATGGTCCTGGTAGGCGGCGGGACGAGTCCCACATAACTTTGGAATCGCGCCAGAGTATGCGTCAGGGCATTTTTATCCTCCTGCCCTTCCCGCGGAGGGGAACAAAAAAAAAACTCTTAGCTGCGAACCTAAAAGAGATAGACATGTTATTAAGTTTTAGAGAATTGTGACAATAATGAAAAGAAAAAAATTGAATTTTGATTTTAGTCAATGTAAAATGTTTTTAGAAAAATAAGTAACGATATAATAATCAAATTACATTTTTACCTGGAAGATTGTTCAAATTCCCGACGTTTTCTTTACCCGAATCCTCGTCAGTAACATCTACATTTGCATTATCCGGGGGCAAAATAGTAATAACACTTGGCAAGTTTATGTCAACATCCGCTTTCTCCAATTCTTCTATAATTTCGGTAAGCTGTAACGCTCTCCTTGATCGTACCCTAAAATTTTATACAAAAATGTATTAGACGTTGATAAAACTACCAGGTGTTATAACACCTGTGACAATTCAACAGCAAAAAAAAATTATAACATGTTATCACCATTGTAAATTCTTTCTATTTCAGGTCACTAACAGTCATGTTATAAATAATCAATTACAAAAAGAGATAAAAATTACTAATTTGTATTAAATATAGCCTACCTTTTACCAGACATAATAGTTAAAAATAACTCTGATACTAAAATACACAATTTACGCTTACAAATAACTTTTTTTGTTTATTTCCACTGCACACAATCAAACCTTAATAAGCACTGAAAGATAAAATCGAAGAAATACAATGCAAATATCACTTTTTAAAATCAAAATTTGAGGGTAGATTTAAGTAAATTTGAGCGGTGCTATAACACCTGGTCGGGTTAAGTGGGATAATAATGTGTACCCAATCTGATTTAAAGTAATGTACATAAAGTCAGTTCCATTTCATCAAAAACCTTGGAAATTATAGTATATCTATAATTTCTGAAATAATAATATGTATTATTAATTAAATATTCAGTCAAATAAAATATTTTTTATATATAGTCAATCCCAACCTATATAATTACTATAACCTAGAAACAAAATAATAACGAATAAAAAAAGGTTTTTTATAAACTGTAAAGTTTTATTACCCAAAAACCGGGTAGTTTTCGCTACTTCGTGAATCTTTTAGGAATTTCCAGTCTCTGTATTTTAAGAAGGTAAGATTTTAATTTTAGCTTAAATATTGATTTGGACTTGGCTATCCTAATAGATGGAGGAATATTATTCCAACACTTTGTTGCGCTGTAGCGAAAACAACCAGTAAATGCCGCGGTTCTGTGGTGCTGCACGCTTAGTGTGGGGGTCGTGTAGATATAATCTCGCAAAACGGTTTGCCTTTGGGAAACTTCTGCTTGCAAAATAAATAGTCAGGGTTTTTAAACTTAATTAATGTCAAACATTAAAGATGCCCGATGCAACTGTCTGCGTAATTACATATTCAGTATGGAGGCATTATTTAAAAATGGTGTGATATGAGTTCGGGGAGGAATATCATACATAAATCGGCAAAAATCATTCTGCACCCGCTGTATCAAACGACTGGTTTTATACAAAAGTCGAGGCCCATACACAAGATCTGCATAGTTAAGTCGAGATAACACTAGAGATTCACGTTCTGTATTTCTCAATTTTATTATTTTGCCATTTATGTCAAAAATTTTGACATAAATGGCAAAACACTCATTGGTCTCAAATCCTTTAAGTCACTGAGATTGTCAACTTTTGACAAAGGCGTAACAAGTGCCTCCTTCCATTGATGGGGGACCACAGAGGTTCGAAGGTAAGAACCACAAGTTCAGAGGTAAGAACCACAATTACTGTTATGATTGGAAAAGTTCTCGGAAGTGTTAACATAATCATATCCTTACTGATTTGGTCGCTACCTATAGCATTTGATTGTATACATTTAATGTCATTAAGAACCTGTATATCTGTTATTGGTTCTAAGGTAAAATTTATAGCTCAAAAAGAACAAGTGTCAAATTTATTTTGCTGTGCAGTAGACGCCATCACGTTTTTGTCCATCAGATTGAAAAAGTGATAATTGATCTTATCGAGGTCATAAAAGCACTCGGGGAGAAAATAATTTTTATTAGGGTCCATCAAAATCTTATTTTTTAAGCTTTTCCAAAATTTGCAATTATTCTTTAGGTTTGAGTTTATACAATAATTGAAATAAGCGCGTTTCTCAGAATAAATGCTGGTTTTAACCAGCTTCTTACAGTCTTTGTAGTATTTATAATTGGAGTCCGACTTGCACTGCTTTTTCTTTTCCCACGCTTTATCTCGCATCTCCATCATACATCTTATCATATCCGTAATCCAAGGTAAGAAACCTTGTTTCTTGATACGAATAGTTTTAATTGGAGCATGTTTTTATAGAAGTCTAAAATCATGGTTTTTAACCTAGAAACCATTTCGCTCACGGTCAGTTCTCGAGTCACAGCCTCCCAGTCCATGCCAGTGATTATTGTTGAAATTTTCTATATTAATGTCCCGCAAAGCCCTATAACTAACGAACTGATCTGGCACTTTAGTCTTTTTTAATGCCATTGTAACATTGCATGTCCGTAAGTTCCGCTTATGTTATTCACTGTCACTTCTCGACCTGGACCATAAGTGCACACCACGTTGATTAATGTTTCCGACTCAGACGTAAAGTGGGTGGGTTCAGTCACAGTTTGTTTAAGGTCCATACAACGTTAAAGTTTCTGGAGCTTAAACGACTTGCTCTGACTAATTTGCAACATGTTAACGTTAAGATCTTCCATAAGGGTAAAATAGTCATAGGGTGAAAGTTTTGATATGGAGTCAGTTAATGTGTCTATGAATGTGTCTATATTTAGCCATTGTGATCTGTATGCTGTACCTACCACTATTGAAAACCCGTTAGTTTTAGTTGATAGCCACATTTGTTCCATTTTGGGGTTGGGATTTTTCTGGTAACGAACATGTACATTCTGTCTTATATAAAAGGCCACACCTCCACCTCGACCTCGGCGCATGTGCAAGGGTCGTGGCGCGCAGCGCAGGCCATAGCATACGCTTCTTGTCCGGCACTTAACCAAGTCTCGTTAATAGCGTATAATTTTTAATAATGCTGATAAAAAAAAGCATGTAAAAATGCCAATGTATAATTTTTTTATTGCTTTATGACACTCGATAATAGAATTTATAACTTTTTTATTTCAAATATTCGTTACCGCAGCATATGAGGAGATAAGTAGACCTTATCAAATCTTCCACATTAAAGTTCGAAAAACGAGCTTAATGAACCTAATGCGTGCCATCCGGTAAAGAAATAAGCTGTTGTTTTTCCTACCGACTGGTGACTGGCGACCGGCCCAAACAAAATCTCACAGTCTTTTTCTCCGGTCAAAATGCCGAATGCTCAAAAAACAAGCTTCTAACGGATTAAAGTTAATTAATTAGAGATTCAAATCACAACTGCACAGTTTTCATCAAAACTGAACAAAATATTAGACGGATTACCGAAGAAAATATTCACCACACCCACGTTTTTAGCCAATTCTATAAAAATACGAAAAATATAAATAATAACTTACTATCTGGCATTCTTTGACTGAAATAAAACTTTTGACTGTCTAGACTGTAAATAAATCTGGGAAGCACTACATTATCAGGAAAAATACATATCAACACTTTAGACCATGTATTTAAAAAGCACAGCTCTAATCAACTAGAAACAACAGGAGATACGTTTCCTCTTGAGAGATTTGCAAGGCCATTTCATTCATTTTCAGCTTCTCTACAGATGATATTTAGGTGTCTTATTTGCAATAAAAAAGACAATATGCACAATAACTTTGTGAAAAGAGTGAATTAAGAATAAATTACGAACATTATATTTCGATCAGCTAGTCTCTTCATCACAATATGAATAGTAACTAGAAAAAATATAGCCAACAGAATAGAGACAAATAGAGCCAACTCAGAAAAAATATTTTAAAAATGCCAAGTTCCAGAAATAACAAAAATTTACAATATGTTTTTTCTTACACTGAAAGAAAAACATTCACAAAAAATGTCAACACGCATTTCAAAATGTAATTGAGAGAAGATTGTGGTGAAAATAAGGGACAACTAAGGATAGTGCAATGTTCAAATAGGGACAAAAAGTATGTAAAATGTCAGGAGTCTACACATTAAGAGAGAGAAAGAGAGGTAGGGAAAAAATGAGAAATATTTTAAAAATTGGAATAGCTCCCTGGGTTGGTAAGTAAACTAAAGGGCAAAAAACCAATGATATTATTCGACAATCATTTTCAAATTAAAGTTGACTCGAAATGGCTTAGGATAGTAAATTTTTATTTATTTAATCATTTACAGCCTGAAAAATAAACACTATTGATTCAACCTAGCCCTTGAACCTTTTAGAAAATAAATCAACTCATTTATCAAAGCGCGAATAAATGATGTGTGAATTTTCATAGAACGTTCACAAACGATTAAAGGGGTTTAAATTATAAGGATTGTTGGGTTAGTATGAAGGAACTTTATACTCTAAAAAGGCTAGGAGTACAAGTTAAATGAAGAATATTTCGACTTGATTTTTTAATAGGCTTATTTAGAAATCTGTGATGAAGTATTGTTGACATGTTAATCTTGTAGAATAATAATTAAGATATTTTTATTATTTTGTTGTATTAAAAGTGTTCTTGATAACATAAAGAAATATTACTTCAAATTCTAAGTAAGTGTCTTCTAAAGTCACCCTGTTTACCAAGTTTATTTATATTAATTATCTGTAATTAATTGTATATATTTATGTGTATATATATATATATATATATATATATATATATATATATATATATATATATATAGATTATGAGTTGTTCAAATCTTGTTTCACAGAAAATATGTAACTTTATAAGTTTGTTATATAATTTATAAAACAAACTGAAACTGAAACTTATACTTTTACTTTAACTTATACTTTATTTCATGTACAGCAGTTTATAAAACTGTCAGAGCCTGACAACCAGCGCTACTGAACGAAGTACTCTGGTAGAAGTATTTATCACGTGATAGAAATTAATTATTGTTCCTTTATCGAAATTATTTCCTTAATTTTTGGCTTTTTTCAATCACAAGAAACATGTTAAATCTGCTTAATGTAAAATTATAATAATAAAATCATATTAAATCCCCAGAGAAACACACCAACTGTATGGCCCCAAACTAAGCAGAGCTTGTGTTATGGATGACCGTACAGTGAACTGGGGGAACCCAGAATAAACATACATATACAAATATAAACAACCATGACCCGAGAACAAACAACTGTGTCCATCACACATATGAATTCCCCCCGTATGAGACAGATCTACTAACACAAAAAACAATTGTGTTATTTTAAATAAATAAATTAAATTAAATAAATTAAATTCAAATAACACTCTTATAATATCATGGTTCTTAGTTAGGTAGCCACAAATTATTTAAACGAAATATTCAAGTATTCAAGCGGTGAAACAAAAAACTAAGATTAAGAGAAAAAATGTAATTTCATTTAGAATCATTATATTTGAAAGATAATCGTAGATGCTGATAAACAAAAGCATGTACAAATTGTACAATACACATACTGAGCATTCAAGTCTCATGTACATAAAACAGAAATAAACCAGGTAAATTAACGCATGCTATTGCACATACAACTATTTTTAATAACAAAACACTCTTCCTATTCCAGAATATCGTGGCAAGAAATAGCAACATAACCAGTGAACTTGCGCAGTCCTTTCAAGTCGCGCAGTCCGCAACCAAAACTTTTACCAAACAAATCCCAAAGCAAGAAAGTTACATTTAGACCACCGTGTGACTACATAAATCTCGCTAGCGCTCAACTTACGTAAATGAAACTTTCACAATTTTTCACCAATAAAATCTATTGGGCATGTAAGTAGTTTATTTTTTAGGTTTTGGTTTTGTTAGCGCTGTAACGAACACAGCGCGCTATTATTCTGCAGGTAACTTAAATTTTCAAGATATGTTTCTGGAGCTTTTGTTCTACATCCCGCTCAGTTGGAAATGTTGTGTGAAAGTAAGTAATAAATGGTTACTTGTTTATGTTTAGGCGAAATTTTAAGAAGAAAACCGTTTTCAGTTTTCATTAAAAATGCGCGTTCTCCGTAAACATTTTTATTCAAACATTTTTATAGATTTTTTTAAATGCAATTAATTATTAATTTATTGTGTGTATTTATATATATTTTTATTATTATTTTAGTATTATAGCATAAATATCATAAAATTTATTGTTAAACTGCAAAAAATAAATGAAAAATAGTGTAGAGGCTCGGTATAGCGGTATATCAACACTAGCTACTGATATGTAATGTCGCAATGAATTAAAAAATTAAGTTGTAGTATAGTTTATTTGCTAAGATCTCGCCTAGGGCGGTACTACAGTCCTATTTTGACCGCCATTAAAACCACGTTGCGTGGTTGTGTACCGGTTAAAGGGAACAGCCAGTGCCAATGCTGGTAAAAAGGCAATTTCAATTAAAGCCAAAATTTTAAGAATAAAAGACTACGCGCAGCAACGCGTCATTATACTATTTCCATTTTTTTATTTTCTCGATGACAGCTCCTGTGAAAACTTGAGCGACAGTTTTTTTCACATTACGTATATTTTATAAAAATATGACGTATACACACGTACAAGGTTATATAATACCAGAGTCGGAGAAACTGATAGGGATGGAGCTTTACCGATAAACGTGACAAACGATAACTGTCATCGAGAAAATAAAGAAATGGAAACAGTATAGTCAATTTAATAATCAAAATTACTCTCAAGACCTACGATTAATGATGAACTCAGGTGAGTCGCGGTTTGCCGGTTACGAAAATATTCAATATACATTTTCATCTCTGATACAATTACTTCGAACTCGCTTAACTTATGCGTTTAAATTAACCAGGTACGTTTGATTCTTGTTTTCTTTAATTTAATCATATTAATATAAAGTAAGACGTTCTACCTTTTCTTTTATTCTTTTGCAAAAATAATATTGACGGCCCCACTTGTTTGTTTTGGGAATCAGAAATATTCATATTAAGAACCAAAAGCTATCTAATATTGTAACTCTTACATACTATACTTGAATAATATTTTATTATGAATTAGATACTGACATTACTAAAGTTTAGACATGGACTTTGGATGTTTATTCTAATATCCTTTTTATTACTATTACTATAAAACTTAATGTATTTTTTATAAAACCATACTTTCTTGAATGTTGCTGTACCCGTCACGTTCCAGAACCATTCCATTGGCAGCGGTCACTTCGCATTTGCAAGGGTCCTCTTTGGTGGTCCCAAGATATTAGGTCTTTACCTATGAAATTGCCGTTTTTCACGAAATAAATGAAGCGTAATTTTTTTATATATTTTTTATTTCTATTAATCAAAATAATCACCCATGCAATCAATGCATCTTTGCCAACGCATTGGTAGCTTATTGATGCTTTTCTTGAAGAAATCAGCTGGACGGGAGGCAACAAATTCTTCAAAGGCATTTTGTACTGCCTCTCGGGTATTGAATTTTTTTCCCGCCAAGAAGTTATCCAAATTCTGGAAAAAGTAGAAGTCTGTAGGCGCAAGGTCTGGTGAGTACGGCGGATGACGGAGAACTTCCAACCCCAACTCTTGTAGCTTGGAGACCGTCTGCTGTGCAGTATGAGGTCGCGCGTTGTCGTGCAGGAGCAGTGGAGCCGAACGATTGACCAAAGCTGGTTGGAGACGTGCGAGCTTCTCCATCATTGTGTTCAGTTCTTCACAGTACACATCTGCAGTAATGCTTGTCCCGTTTGGCAAGAAGCTGTGATGAATTACACCCGCGTTAGACCTCCAAACAGTGACCATCACTTTTCTAGGGGTAAGTTTTCGTTTAGGGCATTGTTTGGGTGCTAAACCAGGGCCCAACCAACTTGCTGAGCGCTTACGATTGTCAAACAGGATCCATTTCTCGTTTCAAGTAACAATGCGGTTCAGAATTCCTTCATTTGTATACCTGCTGAGCAGTGCAAGGCACGTCTCCACGCGTACTTCGCGCTGGCGGTCATTGAGTTCGTGGGGTACCCATTTGTCAAGCTTTTTTACCTTGCCAATTTGACGCAAATGGACCAATATTGTTTTGATGCTAACGTCGAAAGCTGCTGCTAATTCAGCCGTGGATTGAGTTTCATCAGCTTCCACAATTGCCTTTAATTCGGCATTGTCGACCAAAGTTTTCGGACGACCACGGGGTTGATTTTTCAGGTCAAAATTTCCAGAACGGAAGCGGGTAAACCAATAACGGGTGGTGCGTTCGTTTGTAGTGTTCGCTCCGTAAACGTCGTTGATGTTGCGTGCCGCTTGTGCCGCTTTGCTGCCACGACGGTACTCATACTCCATAATTACTCGAATTTTTAACTTATCCATGATGACGAAAAATGTTCGAATGCGTTGAAAACAAAACACTAACTATTAAACAAATGACGATTTTAGAAAAAGAATTCCATGTTTGTCAGATAAAATTAATTTGAAATTAGAATTATCAGTCAAACAAATATATATTTTCATTTGAAATGGCCAGTACGGCAAAACGGCAGTTTCATAGGTAAAGACCTATTATTAGTGCGCGCCGGTTAAATTTGTGATTGTTTAAGACCTTCAAATAAAACCTATGTCACTTGAATTCGTGTCAAATATACTTTTACGTAGTGATAGAATTGTTTCACTTAATGTTTACAAATTTTATAATATTTTATTAATACTTATCTGTTTATAACTATAATACCGTATTAAAATAGTTGTGCAGGTACGATTATTGAGTATTGAATAATTTTGCCTTAACTACTCATAAACATGATCTAAAAACATCTCCGTTTCATTATTTTCTGAAAAATTGCACATACTCTAAGAAAACGAGGCTCTACTCACCTTCACACAGTATTTTAAGAAATATTTGCATAGACCTGCTTTCTACATGCCGTTTGGTCGCCTTGTGACTGCATATTTTATAATAAGGCCAGGCAAACCACGTAGTAAGGGTGTTTAAAATACGACGTAGCAAAAGAGAAATGTAACTGGGAATAGGCATGTTGAGTAGATAAATGTTGTTTTCTACATAACGCTCCTCTCGCAGTTTGCTTAGCTTTTCTGTTCAAACACATACTTCTACAGATACTTCTAGCAGCTTGCATATGAAAATGTTGATGATTTTGTTATAGCCTTTTAAAAGTACAATCTTTTGCTAAAAATGAGCCTGCTCTTACTGAAAATATTAAATTGTTGACATTTGAAGTCTAATTATATGTTCTACTGCGTACATTTTAGAAATTATGTGACATCAGTCTTTTCAAAATGGACGTCAATGATTTTTATTGAGATTTTCAAAGAAAACTTTAAACCAGATTTTCTCGCTGAATTGCAATTGATTGTCAAATTGTGTACAGAAACCACTGCTCTAGAGGGTATAGTTAATTATATTTATGAAAGTCGCATCAAAATCCGTTACGTGGATTGTGGAGAAATTGAAGAGTCAAAAAGCGACTTTGTATCATACCATACAATTAGTATATTACTCCGTAAATACTATCTGACAAGTAACGCGAAGAAAGTTTTGATTAATCTTTGTGTGAGTTATGAAGCGAAACAAAAGGATTTTTGTGACAACCATGTTGTAAAAAGAAATTGTAACATAGAAGATAGCACTGCCCCTGACTGCACAGGTACATTTTGCACAGGAATATTGGTGATCTGTCACTGAAAACCTGTTACAACGGCGTAAGATTTACTTTCCCTTTTAGATTCACATATCATTTTTGGTTATCGAGTTGTTCACCAGTTCTAAATGTATGAACAAATTTAGTTATCATATTAAAATATTGAAAAAATATATTCTGCATTATATTTTATTTTAAAATAAATCAAAATATCATGTGGCCAAACCGAGGTGACGTTTCCATACTGCGACTCCAACTTGTACCATTCAGTCTGTGGCAACTTGTTGTCCTTCTATTCTGTGGTTTGTTCAGACCCGTTTGTCGAACTAGAGCTGACTGTATAGTTTTAATATTCGATATGCACTACGAGTTACGACGTAGTAAGTTCAAGGCATATTAAAAGTTTCAATGACTGTAGAGGTGTTAAATGATTGATCACAAAGATCATTATCATTTTGCCAACCCAAAATAATCAATATATCATTTTACACATCATCAATTACTTGATTATAAATTAAGATTTTTGCAGTTTTATATTGATGGTATTTAATTAAATCAAACGAAAAACTCTAAAGAACCTCGTAAAATGGAAAAACACAAGTAAATGCAGAATTAACTTTCAATACTTGAAACAAAAATAAAACATCAACATGACGTATGACGCCATGTTTTCATTATGTAGTGTGGCTGTCATATGTGTTTGCGTGTATCGTACAAAACTAAAAAAAATTATGACGATGATCAAATGATGACATATTGGCATTAATAGTCGTTGTAATTATTTTGCAAAATCCTGGGCATACCCGCACAAAAGCTAGCCAAGCGCCCCTAAAACTAAAGTGTCTCCTTTCCATTGTGAATATTCGTCTCGCTTTCACACTTTGGTTGTCTATACGTAATAATACAAAGTCTATGGTTTTATACAATTTAGTGACATTCTTGTTGGAAATTTTGAAATTTAAATCCTTCATACGATAACAAATTTTAAACCTGGGGAATATTGTACTGAAGTGTACTTCTTATTTCTGAGTCTAGTTATAAATTAAATTGAAATATTAAACTAGTCGGACTATTTAATAGCTAAAAAATTCATGTGTTGTGTTTAAATTCATCACAATATTCTAAATAATCCCACCGCATCGGCTCACCTTAACTACGCTTGCAAAACGCAGGTTCATAGTGTATGATTGTGTGTATATATATATTTTGATATATTTGAAATTACTTACATATTATATATTAGTATCATAGCAAAATTTTCTAACAGGTAATATGGCATTTTAATGGCGTTTATTTGTAATATGGCGTTCGTTTTATGGTAAATTCTCAATCCAATTTACAAAAAATACAATAACTTTCATTGCCATCATAACACAAACATATAAAAAAAATTATAATTATAACAAACCATCACAATATATAACTAATACGGATAAACATACTTGTACATAAATATACATACAAACATAAAGCATGTATGTTTATTCATATATATAAGACATATAAATTGGGTAGTTAGCAAGCTAAGGTCGCTACATATAATGTAGGTATTTTTGTATATATTTATAAATATATACCTACATATATATGCTATGTAATTAAGATTTTTAATCAATTAAAGTGAGAGATAGAGATGCATTGCATTTTAAATGAATCGATAGTTTTTGAAGAATGCAGTGATACAGGAATTGAATTTTGGAGTAAAGTGGCTTCAACCGTGAACGAATGCTGATAACAATCGGAAGTGTGCCTTGGAGTAGCTAGCAGAAAATTGCTAGCTGAGCTCAGATTACGTTCACGAGTTTCATGCCAAAAAGAGAACCGCTGTTTAAGATAGGGTTGAACACTAGGGTTGAAAAAACTGAGAGTGTGAGTATTCCTTCGAAAGCGAATGGGGAGCCACTTGAGCTTAGTACGGAACTCAGAGACAAAATCATATTTGCGTAGGCCAAATATGAATCTTATACAGAGATTTTAATTTATTAATTGCTATTAAACAGAAAAAGGAGAATTAATGATTGCGACAATGCAATTTTTGGTTTATGAGCAGAAAGGTGCGAAGTTTTGTAAAAAATTTTATAGCTACAAACATTTTCCTGCTGACCGAATTAATTTGTGGTATCCAGGAGATGAGGAATCCATGAGACTGCCAAGATTTTTTGTTTGAAGGTATTATTACACATTGTCAAACATTATATGTGGAAGTTGGTCAGGAAAATGTTGATCAATCGTATATTGACTACCAAAAATCATTACTTTTGTTTTTGATGGATTATCTTTAAGACCAAAGCGTTTGGGCCAAGAATTGACACAAAATCTTTGTTTCTAGTGCCAATTTAGTGTTTCCTTATAGATCTGACGCGATTTATGTTAGACAAAAAACACAAGATAATTGAGTGAAATCCCAGACCTACACTCGTTGAAACAACCATCACGTATATAAGATTTTATGAGCCTACCCAGTCAAAGTCACATGGGACATGGGCAGGTACGTTTTATGAAATATTCGGGCATTAACTCACTGTTTTTACTTTACATTTCAGCAATAATATTTGTGACTAAGATTTGAATATTTTAGGTCTCTTATAAAATGGATTTTTGATAAAAATTTAGTACAGAAGTGAAATTTGTTGAAAGTAATGTGTTCCAGTAACTGCACTGGCAGAGCGGGTGTTTATTTTGTATGACCGAAAATCGACCACGTTCACGTTATTATTATGGCGGACTAAAATAGCGCCCTAGACGAGACTTTCACAAAGAAACTTTGCTCCCGACGATCCAGATACTTACTGCACCAAGTAATTTCTCCAATATTAAACTGACTGAAACGTCAGTTGGCAATACAAATTAATGCATTTAATTGTCAGTTGGATTGAGTATTTACCATAAAACGAACGCCATATTACAAATAAACGCCATTGAAATGCCATATAACCTGTTATGTACTTTACAAAAATATTAATACTTTCATAGTGAAACAAACCAAAATAAGGAACCAGCTATGAATCTTTAAAGTCACCATAACAGTAAAAGTTTGCCAATTTAGACCCGCTCGCGGGCTGTATAAATTCGGCAACCAATATTTATTTATCGAATTAGTTCGAAATTTGTGATAGATTTGACTCTAGACTGTTTATGAATTTTAGTATTTTCAAATAAAAGGGTTCAGACTTTTGAAATACTCCTTAATTTCTTTATTTTTTTAGAAACGATAAACGAGCACGGGACTCTCGTGATGGTAAGTGACATAAGCGACCATGGACATCAATATGCGTATAATAAGCATTTTAATTCTCAATATTGAGTGTGATATTTTGTATCGAGTAATAATGCATTGCTGATCGTAAGTTTCAGCTGGAATCGCCTCTGTTCCGGTAATTGCAGTGGATTTTGCTTTGCTTTAACTAGAATACAACTACGTCATCATGATTATTATGGTGGTCAAAATAGGAAAGAATAAGTAATAGGCAATATCTTAACGAAAGGAACTTCAAACGATTAATACAAAAATATGGTTTTTGTTTTGAAAGTTGATTGAAACCATATTATATTTTGAACAAATACAGACAATTTTTTTTATTGATAAAGAAATAGACGTTTGTGTTCTATCTCACCAGATGGAAAGTGACGATGAAGGCAATGGTGTTACGCGCCTATCTACGAGATACCTATTGCTTTATTTATTGTGTCGATGGATCTTCAAAGTACATTATTCAAGTACAAGTATGCCTAATTTTCTTTTCTCATTGCCATGCCAACCGCTTGATAACTATTAAAGAATCAATTCACAGCCAGTTGGTAAGCACTTTTTCAAGGTGACTGAGATAACAAATTTTGCTATGATTGGTTCAATAAGCTCATGTAGATAAGTTGTAAAACCGTAACCAATGTATTCACTTTTGAGTTTAATATTGTAGAGAAAAGTAAATAGAATATAAAATTGTCATTTTCTCACTAAGACATACAAACGCGATAGATTTTACGGCTCAAATATTTTGCGAGTACTACATATTTTTAGCATTTTATTTTTCTAGCATGTAAGCTCTTCGAATTTTTGCAGGAGATCATAAAAATATATCTTACTTACCTCTAGAATACCTATAATAGTGAAACTTAAGTCTGTTAGGGAGTGCTGCAAGTGGTTTTAAGTTATAGATAAGTCTCTTAAACTTATGAAGTGGTTTTTGAAATCTGGGTAAGTGCAAGGCGTTTGTTTGAGTATTTTTTTTAAATTCTAATACAGTGGTAGGTTTTAAGACTTTTTTTTTCAGTATAGTATAATTTAGAATGTAGTTCCTTTTCACAACATTATACAGGGTGTCCCGTAAGGAATAGACCAACGGATGTAGGTGATAAAGGGAATTATTATCTAATGGGAACACCAAATTTTATTGTCCTATGCCTCGTAGTTTTAAAATTATGATTTTTAAATATTTTATTAAAATTCCAATACAAAGTAGGTATAAAAATTATTTAAAATGTATCATAAAAAAAATCCTTTTAAACTCTTTTTATTTAAGGGAGTTTAGAAAACATTTGTCTTCCTAATTAAAATGCTACTAATTCATAATTGTTTTTAACATATAAATTATGAGCTAAAGCTTTAAAATCTTAAATTACGAAATTATTAACGTCATGTTTGAACCAATCTGGTGAAAAAGAAGTATAGTAGCCTTATCTAACTTTATTTTTAAAATATCTACAGTTCAAAACAATTCAAAAAGATATAATTCTGTGGTTAAAAGAAATAAAATTATTTTCTAAATAATTATTAAATATTAGTGAGCGTTTTTCAACAGAAATTGCAAAAAAAACAAATGTTAGTTATCTTATAATTTATTATTACATTAAGTGTTCGAAATGCCTCCCCCTAACTCTTATGTACAACAAACATCTTCTTATAACATTTCTTCGTAGACTTCTTAGAACCCGTGCATTGTTTCGTACTGTTTCAGCCACAAGGTACAGTTTTTGCCTTAAATCTCTTTCATTGGTGTTTGTCGTCCCATATACTGCTTCTTTGGAGTAGCTCCATAAAAAAATATCTAATCAGGTGAAAGCGTTAGCCATGCAATTGTACTTCCGCGTTCAATCCAACGATCAGGGTAAGACTGATTTAAATAATTTGTCACTTAATTGTCACAACTTCTTTTTAAATAAATTTTTAATTATGAGAACTTTAATAAAATATTTCAAATATCATTATTTCAAAACTACGAGGTCTAAGACTATAAAATTTTATGTTGGTTCATTTCTTACGGGGCACCCTGTATATAATTGGACACAATACATAAATTTATCACTTATAAAAATGAAATAAAAAATTGTAGTAATTTATAAGCAAATATTTTTTATGGACTAACAATAAAACTTCTTTAAATAAAAGTTTCAATTTTTTTTATAATAGGTCTTTACCTATGAAACTGCCGTTTTGCCGTACTGGCCATTTAAATAAAAAAAAAATTTTTTTTTTGACTGATAATTCTAATGTCGAATTAATTTTATTTGACAAACATGGAATTCTTTTTCTAAAATCGTCATTTGTTTAATAGTTAGTGTTTTGTTTTCAACGCATTCGAACATTTTTCGTCATCATGGATAAGTTAAAAATTCGAGTAATTATGGAGTATGAGTACCGTCGTGGCAGCAAAGCGGCACAAGCGGCACGCAACATCTACGACGTTTACGGAGCGAACACTACAAACGAACGCACCACCCGTTATTGGTTTACCCGCTTCCGTTCTGGAAATTTTGACCTGAAAAATGAACGCCGTGGTCGTCCGAAAACTTTGGTCGACAATGACGAATTAAAGGCAATTGTGGAAGCTGATGAAACTCAATCCACGGCTGAATTAGCAGCAGCTTTCGACGTTAGCATCAAAACAATATTGGTCCATTTGCGTCAAATTGGCAAGATAAAAAAGCTTGACAAATGGGTACCCCACGAACTCAATGACCGCCAGCGCGAAGTACGCGTGGAGACGTGCCTTGCACTGCTCAGCAGGCATACAAATGAAGGAATTCTGAACCGCATTGTTACTTGTGACGAGAAATGGATCCTGTTTGACAATCGTAAGCGCTCAGCAAGTTGGTTGGACCCTGGTTCAGCACCCAAACAATGCCCTAAACGAAAACTTACCCCTAGAAAAGTGATGGTCACTGTTTGGTGGTCTAACGCGGGTGTAATTCATCACAGCTTCTTGCCAAACGGGACAAGCATTACTGCAGATGTGTACTGTGAAGAACTGAACACAATGATGGAGAAGCTCGCACGTCTCCAACCAGCTTTGGTCAATCGTTCGGCTCCACTGCTCCTGCACGACAACGCGCGACCTCATACTGCACAGCAGACGGTCTCCAAGCTACAAGAGTTGGGGTTGGAAGTTCTCCGTCATCCGCCATACTCACCCGACCTTGCGCCTACAGACTTCTACTTTTTCCAGAATTTGGATAACTTCTTGGCGGGAAAAAAATTCAATACCCGAGAGGCAGTACAAAATGCCTTTGAAGAATTTGTTGCCTCCCGTCCAGCTGATTTCTTCAAGAAAGGCATCAATAAGCTACCAATGCGTTGGCAAAGATGCATTGATTGCATGGGTGATTATTTTGATTAATAGAAATAAAAAATATATAAAAAAATTACGTTTCATTTATTTCGTGAAAAACGGCAATTTCATAGATAAAGGCCTAATATAAAACGATTCTGATATAACAGCTGCTTTATTTATCGTTTACAGCCTTCATTTTCTAAGATAAATATTTTTCTAAGATGTGTTTGATGTTTAATGATTCACTGACGGGATTAGTTCGACATCACTTAATTTATCTAATTATTAAAAATAACTGACACTTCATCTACTTTCCAATAAAAACAAATTTGCTCTAAGTGACGAAATAAAACCATTGTTTGTACATCCTTCAAAATACCTTGAGTATGTACCACTCATACTTTACGTTTGGGCGATAAACCTTCAAGTGTACAAAGTGCGAGTATTCACTATCACCTTAGTCCGTGAGTGCGTTTATGAATTATAAATTAGGTATGTTTTCGTTGTTCGAATTTCATTAAAAAATTAAACACGCTCGTGGTGGATAGATGAGAGTGAAATTCGTTTCAAGAATTATGAAAGAAACAGTAAAATTCTGCGAAATGGAATTACACGTTTTACTTTCGTCGTAGATAAATACTTTTTCTTTCACGTGACATCTTACTTTCGGTTTAGACGGTAGTACTGACAAGAAATGTCACGGCTGTCAATTTTGAAAATAACGCAAAAGACAAAATTAAATACTAATGTTTTCAAAAAAACTCATTTGAATTACTTCTACGTAAGTAACTATTAATGTTAAATAAAGTTTTAAAATGCATCGGACAGCTGGTAGCTAGTTCCGCTTTGTCATAAAGTCAAATTTTTGTTCTCCACTCCATAATAGCCCGAGGCAAAGTACAAAATGTATGCGTCGGAAAAGTTCCTAAGATTGTTATCCTACGGCGTTGCACAGTACTAGCCTCAGACAAAGATTCATTTGTGATAAACAATAGGTGTCGGGGGAAAAGACGAGCCTTGTTCATTTGTATTTTACAAGAGTTCATTGTGTAGGGACGTAATAAATTTTTTTTAACATAGGTTGTTAGTGTGCAAGTAGAAAAAGAGTATGCTAACTAAATAAACAAAAATATTTATACTGTAGACGTTTTATGTTGAATATAATTCAAGTAATCCGAATTATTTTTATGCATTTACTTATCGCATTTTTTAAAATTAAAATTAAAACGTTATCGCCAAACAAATATTTATATTTGCCTGGAACAGACGCTGTTTGGCAAAGTTATTAAACCCTTTTTAGTGACATTTACACCTAGTATAGATGATTTTCGATTGATATTTTGAGATTGGCTTGCAGTCCAAAATGATCGCAATAATTCTCGTAAATTACGCGTTCCTTTGTCTGCATCCAGATCCATTCCTGACTATTCTTGACCGATCCATCGTAGTTAACCTTTGCTAGGTCAATTTAAGGAGGTCTGTGGTATAGCTTCAAAGTCAAGGGTTCAGGCTGTTAGTGTTGCAGGAACTGGAGTCCTGTAGTTTTATTTAATAAAATATACCTTCAGAATATAGAGTCTTTTGTAAAAAGACTCGAGTCCTGCTAAAAAGAACTCAAAGACTGAGTCTTTTTTAAAGAACTTATGACGAGTCCATGAAATCCCTAGGTGTAGTTTGAAGTAAATAAAATAGCAGTGAACAAATTATTGATTTTTTAAGTACGTAACTTTAGTTGGTTTGGTATAACCGGTTAACCGGTGCTAAAAAGAACTCAAAGACTGAGTCTTTTTTAAAGAACTTATGACGAGTCCATGAAATCCCTAGGTGTAGTTTGAAGTAAATAAAATAGCAGTGAACAAATTATTGATTTTTTAAGTACGTAACTTTATTTGGTTTGGTATAACCGGTCTAAGTTGCGTAGATAGTTTTTGCGGGGTACGTACGAGCGGGATGACGTTAACCGCCCTTCAACAGTAGTGCAAACACCACGCCTGGCTACAGTATTGCCTTTTAAATGAATGAATGAAAAGTAGTGGACAAATTATTTTTTTATATTTTTATTTGTTGATTTTATGCTAGTAATAAAAAAAGTACTTTAAAAATAACAAAAGAAAATGTTTAGCTTAAAGAACTTAAAAGACTCGAAAAGACTCAGAAGACTCAAAGGTGTGAAAAAGGTGTCATGTCAAACTCATGTGACTAACGAGTCCTAGTCTTGAAAATCTACTCATGTCTCGAAATGAAGACTGAAAGACTCGAGTTTCTTACAAGCAGCCACCAGTCCAGCACCCATGAAACACATTTTGAAACTATGAAAAATAGAAAAACTGTGCTAAACTTAACTGTGCTTAGCTAATAACAATGCATAACAAAAAAAAATCATCAAATCGGTCTAGGAAAAAATTGGGTTTGAACAAACTGTCTTCTTAACTGTATGTATAACTATGCAATGTGAAACCAAAGCCTTAGTTTAGTTAGTTATGATTGTGAATTAAGTTTTTAGCTTGAGTTGATTATTATAAAATAAAATATTTTTCAATTTAATTGTAAATACCATAAAGTTCTGGAAATTGTTATGCTGTTCAAGCATTTAGATAAACTTTATGCGATTCCCAAGTTTCGGCTTGTGTCTATTACACTTTATTTTCAATCAACTGAACAATTTAGTTCATTAAGGTGGTCATAAATGACGATATGTTCACCATTAGTAAGCATGGAAGTCTAGAGGAAATAAGATAGGTCTTTTATTAGTTGAAATACTTCTGTAAATAAACAAAATAAAATCACTATGGATTTGTATCCGGGACAGCAAAATTAAATAAACTTTATCAATTTCAAATTGTCGACCTGGTTGTTCTAAAAATATTTTCGGAAAAATATATATTTAGTATCACGGAAAATTCTCCTGCGGTTGAGCATTGCAAACATGCATTTTTCAAACACCCTTCGATAATTTCAAAGCCAGCGTGATCAAGCAGATATTCGAGATTAATTGTGGCACAGCATTTCTGGACTTATTCGTATGTTTAAATTGTTTGTTAAATTCGTTATTGTTATCTTAATTGTGTATAGTTAGAACGATTAGTTAAACCTCGACCTGAACAAAAAGTTATGTATGAGTACGCGTCAAGTAATACACAGCAAATTACACATGTTGAATATGACGACCAAGTGGTGTAGTGGTTAGTAGCCCTACCTCATAAGCCAGAGGTCCCAGATTGCAACCTGGTCAGGCCATTCATTTGCATATTTGAAAAAAAAAGTGCGCAAGGTGCATGTCCTTATTTTAAAAAATACCTACTTTGTCACCTAGTATTGTTCAAACGGTTTATAAAAAACAATGTTATTTCAATATGATTGTAGAAATATTTAAATATTTAATAAAGTTTTATAACTTTAATCATTTATTAAAATAATGGTATTAATTTATTTAAAAAAAACCAATAATTTGGAAAAGTAGAAGCAACAAAACGCATTTACGCCTCTATGACATTCAATATCATTCCATACAACATACGTTCCAGATGTGATTGCGTTTATAAAAATGAAAGAATTCCAGTGAGCACTATCGCAATCACTATAACTTTTAAAGGTATGGCGATAGAAGTTGAAGTTACACAATTAGCTCACACGTTGTAAGAGCTTTGAAACTATATTGTGGTCAAATGCATAAAAATATTCACAAACCTATTTACTTTAACGCACAAAATGTACATATGATTTTAAAGAAGCACTTATCTCAAATTTTTTATTAAAGCTTAGGAAAAAAACTTGAAATAACTGCAGCATTTTCATATTATCTAAACCCTTGATATTGAAGTTGATGTAATTTAGCTTGCATTTCATGACTTTTGTACGGCTCTGTACAACTCTAATTAGCGCTCAGCTTGAAATAATTTAAACTTTTACATGGATAGCATCCATGTGCAGCGGTAGTTGTTTTTATTAAAATTTGAGAGCTTTTGCTTTCCGTAGAGCTTAATGCTAAAATAAAGGTGAACGTTCTAATTATAATGTTGTAATATATGAGTGAAAGTGCATTAATTCAAATAAATTTTGTGGACATGTTATACAGTAACAAATTTCAAGTTTCACATAACAGTAACAAAACATAAATTTATGTGTAGCATAATATTTATCTATTTCCACTATTTGATATAAAAATACTTAACTAAAGGCTCCAAATAAACATATTAATTTAAAATTAACTTATAGTTTATCTAGTGGTGCGTAGAGTGTCTACTGTGTGCTTATTTAGATTTGACACGCATTCTGCATTAAAAATATTAATAGCTTTTCAGGTTATGTAAACACAGTTTCTTGAGATCAATCTTCACCTTTTTGAGCGGAAAGATTGTGTGAAATTTTCAACAGTTGTGTTGAAACCAACAACTACGCAGACTAGTACACCCTGTTGACTTTCACATATTCAGCACTGAGACTGCCTGACTCTCAGAGTCCTGGAAACCTTACATCTAACGAGCATTACATCTATTAAATCAAACACTGAAGGTTTTGATGGCATACATCGAAGAATGATCAAGCTTGGTTCACATATTCTCATTCCTATCATCCACCATATTTTTAACTTCTCACTCACAACTGGATCTTTCCCAAGCATAAGCGTGAGGCAGTTGTCATTTCTTAGCTAAAATAAGCAATCCTTTCCAAGGTTCCAAATCCTCCATACATACTCCCCTTATTTTCCAAGATTCTAAAACGACTTGTGTGTAATCAACTAAGTATTGTATATACTAAACTCCATAGTTTTTTTAAAGAACATTTCAGTCTGGATTCTGTCTAGGTCATAACTTACTAAAGCGTAAATAACGTCCTTGATGACATACGTTTGGGCATATCCAACCAACAAGTGACTGTTATGGTTCTTTAGATTTTAGCAATGCTTTCAATACGGTGGATAGTGATAGCATAGCCAAATGCTGTGAAACGTTTTGAGTTAAGAAAAGGAAATTGAATGAATCCGTTTTTACCTTATTGAACGTCAACAATGTGTTTCTGGGTTTTGGAACGTTAGCGCTGGTGTGCCTGTACTGTTGAAGATATAGGTGACTTATTTATAAGCTAAATATTGATTATTTTAAAATGCACTCCAACCGCGGTAAGCGTTTCCCACTCGCAATAGTAATTCTAACTAACACTCGTAACTCGAGGGAGATCTTCAGAGAAGCTCGCACAATCTGCGGACTTTCCAATATCTCCGTCAAGCATCCCAACCCCCGCGGTCATCCTGAGCAGTGCCACCGTTGCCAGCTCTATGGCCACGCAGCGGCTAACTGCTCAGCTTCCCCCAGGTGCGTTAAGCGCCTGGATCCTCATATTACAAAGGAGTGCACTCGCACTTCCGACTCCACCTCCCCCCCTGCATGTGTGCTGTGCGGCCAGTGCGGCCACTCAGCAAACTACAGGGATTGTCCGCGCGCTACGCGCTACTTCATTAAGAGGGTCGCGCCTAAACTGGTGCCGTCACTCACTCCCGCCAACTTCCCGCCGCTGCGCAACCGGGCTCCCCCGGAAGTAAAGCCCGTGCAGCCGACGCCAACCCTAGCTCTCTCCTGGAGACAGCGTCCGGCCGATCCACCTTCCCTACCTATCCCAGCTTTCGTAGCTCCCGTAGGCCCGCGACCCACTCCGTCATCTTTGCCTCAGTCGTCGTTGACTGAGGACATGAAGACCGTGTTCGACGTTATTCAAAACGTCGATATAAGGGTAATCGCCGTAGTACAAAGTACATATTTTGCATTATATAGCGAAACACGAAATGGTTCACATCAGCAGTAATTATCATTTAAATAGACGCAAAACTGTACGATTTTTCACTATTACGAACAACTTCGTACGTGTGCACACTTTGTAACTACCTATCAAGAAAATAAATCAAAATAATTTAGCAAGTATCAAGTTTTATTATTTATCAAGACATCAGCATCGTACGGACCAACAAGGGCCCGTACATATGGTCCTTCGAGCTTCAAGAAGCAATCAGCAAGGATTTTTCCTGTTTTTGTGTATTTCTTGAGTGATAGCGAATCGGTTTGCCGGCCTCCCACCAGCTGGTCTCCCCGGTTTAATTGAGAAGGCGCATATATTGCTTGAGAGATTACAGAAGCACGGAAAGATTTGACGACCTTAAAGTCATTCCACGCGTCAAGATTTCAAGTTATCAAGATTTAAGGGTTCTTCAATCAAAAGAAGTACCTACAGTTAAAGTCAGTCAAGATGACTTTTAATTAGTTATCAAGAGAAGATAAATTCTTATCAAGTTTCATTTTCAAGTTTTCTTCTATCAAGAGAAGATAAATATCGTAAAAGTCTTATCAAGTTTCATTTTCAAGTTTTCTTCTATCAAGAGAAGATAAATATCGTAAATCAAGTTTTCAAGTTTATCAACCTACAAGCAGTCGCTGTCTCATCTGATAAATTTTACTTATCAAGATGGAATCCATCATGGAGACTCAACAGCAGTTGGCAGAAGCAATAAGGAAGGCGCTGTCGAATTTCAAGAAAGATGGCCCTGATCGCAAGACTCACGAAAACGTAAAGAGACGTATCGAGACGTTGGATATGAACTGGGCGGAGTTTCAACGAAATCATGACGTTTTAACTCAGCACCAGAACCCAGAACATGAATATTTTACGAGCTTTTTTTATGAAGACACTAAAAAGCTATATACTGAGCAAAGAGAATATTTTCAAAAATCTTTAAAACCTACAGTGCTCTCGTCACTACCTACAGTTAGCGATTTAGTGAGGTCACCAATCGCATCCCCAACATTAAAAGCAAAGGATCCGTGGGCACAATCAATACCCACCATCAGCGCGCCCATCTCTCATGGTACCAATAGCAAGATGGACGACATGATGAGGAAACAGACAAGTCATTTTAAAGCATTCCAGCGCACCGTAGCAAGTATGATAGATCTTTTCTGTGAAGCGGTACACAATAATCCATAGCTGTCCAACGCTCAGAAAATGCAGTTCCTGAAAAGCAAGATGAGGGGTGAACCGGAACGCATGATTCAACATCTACAAATAAGTTCTGAAAATTATCAAGCTAGCTGGGAAATTCTTAACCATCGTTACAACAACAAGAAAGTCATATTTACATCCCACATGAATATTCTCATGAACATCCCAGTTATTCAACAAGCAACCTCCACGCAGATCAAGCGACTCCATGACGTCACCAAAGAATGCATCAATGCTATAAAAAATTTAGAAATCAATATAGGCACGTGGGACCCAATTCTTATTCACATTCTGAGCCCAAAACTAGACGCAGAGACTCATAATGAATATATGGCTTCATTAGAATATCCTAGAGAGTTTGCCGAAAATGAGTGATTTTTGGCGTTCTTAGAAAACAAGTTTATCGCCCTTGAATCATTTTGACGCAAACTAGAAGCCGGCAACAAGAGCAACTCAAACACAACGTCTGTTCATTCGAAACAAGAAAAATCTTTTACATACAAACAATATCATTCAAGCAACAAGGCCATTTCTCAAAATCAAATCTCAACTAATTACAAATTATGTTGCCCTATTTGCCAAAGCAAGGAACATGGAATTTATTATTGCGCAAAATTCCTAGACATGACACCGATAGTTAAAAGGCAAACAATTTCGAAACTAAACTTATGCATTAATTGCCTATACAAACACAACGAAAAGTCATGCTCATCAAAAAAACGATGCTGCCAATGCAACGGAAATTATGATTCCATTTTACATGACGCATTTGTCAAACCTCGCAACATAACACCGGAATTGATGTCAAAATCCACGTGCGGCAACTCAGCGGAAAATACAAGTTTGCATATTGCACAACAACAGAATATTCAAGAAATTCTACTTTCAACTGCAATTATTGAAATTAAGGGCGCGGATGGCGTTTACAGAAAAATGCGAGCTCTCATCGACCAAGGCTCCCAAGTATCAGTAATCACAGAGAACGCGGCTCAACAGTTAGGGCTTCCGCGAGAAAAATGTAGCAGAGTCATAACCGGGGTTGGCACCAAAAACACCACCTGTAAAGGAAAAATCAAGATTAGCTGTAATTCTTTAACAGAAAATTACAATTTTGATACATTATGAAAAGTTTAACAAGAAACTTACCTAACTATTCCTTCGAACAGCCTGCATGGGAATACTTACGCAACATAAAGTTAGCCGACCCTGATTTCAACATCAGCAGACCTATCGACATCCTCCTGGGAGCAGAAATTTATTCTAACATGATAATGGGGGGTATGCGCCGAGGTGGTAACATGACCCCTATTGCGCAACAAACACGCCTCGGATGGATTTTGTGCGGCAAGGCACACACTTTACACTGTAACGTCATCCTAAACAACATCGAAAATATTCAACAATTTTGGCAGATTGAAGATATACAAGACAACCAGCAACTTTCTCTCGAAGATGATGTGTGCATAGAATTTTACAAGAAAACCACAACAAGATGCTGCGACGGAAGATATCAAGTCAGACTTCCATTGAAACCTAACATACAAGATTTGGGTGAATCAAAGTACAAGGCCATTGCACAATTTCATCAACTAGAGAAGAAATTCAGTAAAAATAAATTAATTGCTGATGAGTACAAAACATTTATCGACGAGTACATAGCGCTCGGACACATGATACCCGAACGCGAAAACGTCACACGTGACTATTTTATGCCGCACCATTGCGTCATACGAAAAGAGTCCGTAACAACTGCACTTAGAGTTGTTTATAATGGCTCTGAAATATCAAGTAATGGAACAAGCCTAAACGATTGCATGTATAAGGGTCCAAACCTTCAAAAAAACCTACTTGAATTAATTTTACACTGGAGATCGTACAGAGTAGCATTCACAGCGGATATAGAAAAAATGTTTAGACAAATCTGGGTACATCCTGAAGACCAGAACCTTCAAAAAATCGTCTGGCGTCACTCACCGCACGAATTATTAAGAGAATATCAACTAACTACAGTGACCTACGGCACCAAGGCCGCCCCCTACCTTGCAATGATGACGCTCTTGCAATTAGCTGAAGACGAAAAGCATGCTTACCCGGAGGCTGCAGAGATCTTAAGAAACCGCCTGTATACTGATGACCTGATCCACGGCGCTGATGATATCGATAAAGCACTGTTTCTGAAAAAATCTCTGGAAAAACTACTTCAGTCTGGTAAATTTCATCTAAGATCTAAATTTCATCTAAAAAAACGAAGATTGCGAAAAACAAGAAAATTATTCGTTTAATCAAGCTGAATCAACAAAGACCCTGGGCATCGGCTGGAACCCACAACAAGACAAATTTATTTTTCAAACAAAAATTGAGCCTCTAAATGAAAACAAAGTAAAAGTTACTAAACGACGTCTACTCTCCGATATCTCCAAGTTATTTGACACCCAGCAGGGTGGCTCACCCCTGTCTCTACCAAGATGAAAATATTATTTCAAAGAACATGGGATGATAATATTCAATGGGATGATGAGATACCTGAAGATATTAAATCTGAATGGTTGAAAATTAGACAAGATCTGAAAAACTTATCAGAAATAACAGTTCCACGCTGGCTAGGTACAAGCACTGGCATAGATATTGAATTACACGGCTATTGCGACGCCTCTCAGAAAGCGTACGCTTGTGTAATATATTGCAAGTTAGATCAAGATGGAAAACAGAAAATTACGTTAGTTGCTGGAAAATCTAAGCTAGTGCCACACAACAAGAAAGTTTCTTTGCCAAGATTAGATCTTTGTGGGGCGAATCTTCTTGCAAAATTAATGTGAAAAGTTACACAATGTTTACTCAACAACAACATGAAGGTCTTTGGATGGGTAGAATCAACTGCTGTTCTCGGCTGGATTCAAGGAAGCCCAGAGCGATGGTCATCATTTGTTGCAAACAGAGTCCGGTATATAACTACTATAATCCCCTCGGGCAACTGGCACTACGTAAAATCAGCTGACAACCCTGCAGACTGCGCCAGTCGAGGAACCACAGTTACTCAACTCAAGTCACACGAATTATGGTTCCAAGGACCTAGCTGGCTCCCTACCTACAATAGTTTGAAGCGAGAAAATACTACCTACTAAACAAATGAGGAAGTCATAAAAAATCAGCTAGTTGCAGGCTTAGTACAAAAAGAAAGTATTATACGAAATATAATTAACAAATACAGCTCGTTAAATAAAGCTGTGCGCGTACTAGCATAGGTACGTCGTTTTATAACAAGAAAGCAAGATAGAGAAAGAAAATATTTTCTTACGCTGCAAGAGTTGAAAAACGGAAAATTAATGATTATCAAGCAAGTACAAAGAGATGAATTCTCAGAAGAGATTGAAAATATAGAGAACGACAAAAACATCCCCGCTAAGAGCAAGTTATTATGCCTCAACCCATTCCTAGACCGTCAAGGTATTTTAAGGGTTGGCGGCAGATTAAAACACGCATATATAAGTAGCGAAATGAAACATCCTATAATTCTACCATATGAAAATAAATTAACAGAATTAATAATTGATGATGCGCACAAACTTACGTTTCATGGCGGGGCTCGAGTTACATTGTCATTATTAAGACAAAAATATTGGATTACAAGTGGTAATAGAGCTATAAAGAAACTAATTCACAAGTGTGTCATCTGTAAGAGACATAACCCTCGAACACAAGATCAGCTGATGGGGGACCCACCAGATGCACGTGTGAATCCATGACTTGTACGAGTGTTCACACTGAAAACGAAGTCTGGCTATCTCAAACGTCCTGTCACTAAAGTCTCAGTGCTATCCGAATATAAACAAGATATCGATATGAAGAAACAAGATCAAAACACCAACAAGCAAGGTCAAAACAATAAAACAAGAATCAAGAAAAATAAAAACAACTTCACGTCAATGCTTACTGCAATACTATTTTTTATGACTTTAGTATCAAGTTCACAATGCATGGTAAATACAACAAGTTTTAGAGAAAATCAAGGACTGTTTTTTGACAAAGTATCTGACATGCAACTTATCAAGAATGATTGGAAACTCGTCATATTCTATGCAATGGAACCTTATTATCAAGGCATGAAAGCTCTCCACAGGTATATTTCAACATTAGACGACACGTGCGCAACAGTAAAACAACAAACACATTGCCACGCTATGCTTCTACAATTACGTCACGGAATCTCCGACCTAGAGTATTACAATCAGTTGCTAATGAGTCACCATACAAGAGCGCGTCCTATCACAAGTAAGGACCACCAACGACGCAAGGCGCTGTTAACGTAATAGGATACATCACAAGTGAGCTATTCGGCGTATTGGACGAGAGATTCGCCGAACAATATAGAAAAGATATAAAATTAATAAGATCAAATCAAGAACATCTTGTCCAGCTATTCAAGAACCAAACTTCAATAGTCGAAGCCGAACATAATATTATAAAACGCATGGAGGTCATTATGAATCAACAACATAAAATATTAAATCAACACATGAATGAATTAAAAATTGCCTTAGATCAAGGTAAGAATGCTCTACAGTCGAATATCATACTTAATGACTTCGCAATAACATCCATAATTGCGAGCAATATGTTAAACAATCTAAAAGGTTTACAACAAAATATGTTAGATACTGTTACAGACGTTTATCAAGGGCGTCTCAGTTTACACTTAATAACTCCAGAGCAATTAACTGAACAATTAAGTATGATATCAAGCCAACAACCTAAAGACACAAGTTTGCCTGTTGAAAATATACATACAGATTTACGGAAGATATACGAACTCTTATCAGTGAGGGCAAGGATTCTACAAGATTATCTCATTTTTGAACTAAGGAGACCACAACTAAGGATAAGCAGGGATTCGTTTGAAATTTCGAAAATAGTACCAGTACCTCGCCAACAAGATGGCTACAGCGTTTCTCTGGTGCCCATATCACCATACGTGGCGGTGAATCTTAGGAAAGATGCCCACATACCGATGACGGAGTATGACGTAAGATCATGCATAACACAACCTGATGTCTACTACTGCCGCGGCTCGAAACCAGAGTACCACATGAACGCAGATCAACATTTTTGTGAGCTAGAAAATAAAGAATGTGAAATCATTTACTCACATTGCAAAATTAAATGGATAGACAGTTTTACAATAAACACTTACATTTATTTTTGCTGTGAACAGAAGTGCAATGTACGAGTTATGTGCGAGGATCGTATGACAGTACGCCAGCTGATCGGCGCCGGCCTCGTTCATTAAGACAACGGGTGTATGATAATGACAGACAAGGTCTCTATATACCCTCACAAAATTCATGCAAGTGAAGCCAGGTATCATACAAAATTGCACATACCTACCATGTCGCCGATAAATCACATCTTGAACATTCAATACCCGACATCAAGACGTCAAGGTTAAATCAAGCGAAGTCAGATTTACATCAAGTAGAAGAGAAGATCAAGCTTCTCAAAGTGAATGAAAATGATGTCCTAGCCGAGGCAGAGGTTCTATCTTCTCATGACGTCCACCAGTACTCCGCGATATACGCAATAGTCGCAGTACTTGGCGTCGCTGGCGGCATCTACCTGTGGCGGCGTGGTGGATGCAGTGGCAGATGGCGAGTCCCGACCCCCGCGAGGCAGCAGCAGGAGCCTCCCGAGACGGCGCCCCCCAACACCCATGCAGCCCCGGATCAAGTCAACATACAAATGCAAGACAAGGCCACTTCACCGTGTTTTAAGAAAATTAGTTTTAGTACTTAACTTTTTTACGTTTTAACTTTTACAACTTTTAATTTCTTTTTATTTTAAATGGTTTTCAAGTAAACTTTTTTGTTATTTTTGTAATTAACGTAAATTTATACCTACTCATTTTCTCAGCATCCTCATCTCACGCCCGGGAATATGTACAAAGTACATATTTTGCATTATATAGCGAAACACGAAATGGTGCACATCAGCAGTAATTATCATTTAAATAGACGCAAAACTGTACGATTTTTCACTTTTACGAACAACTTCGTACGTGTGCAAACTTTGTAATTACCTATCAAGAAAATAAATCAAGATAATTAAGCAAGTATCAAGTTTTATTATTTATCAAGACATCAGCATCGTACGGACCAACAAGGGCCCGTACAGCCGTACTCGCACGCAAACTGCGAGGCGCCCGCTCTCCTCAAGAGCGTCTATTTGCATTAGCCGAGCATAACTTGCTACTTAGTTCTTTATGAATTATATATTTAGTATCAATTCTCTAAATAGTAAATATTAGGTCTTTACCTATGAAATTGTCGTTTTTCACGAAATAAATGAAGCGTAATTTTTTTATATATTTTTTATTTCTATTAATCAAAATAATCACTCATACAATCAATGCATCTTTGCCAACGCATTGGTAGCTTATTGATGCCTTTCTTGAAGAAATCAGCTGGACGGGGGCAACAAATTCTTCAAAGACATTTTGTACTACCTCTCGGGTATCGAATTTTTTTCCCGCCAAGAAGTTATCCAAATTCTGGAAAAAGTAGAAGTCTGTAGGTGCAAGGTCTGGTGAGTACGGCGGATGACGGAGAACTTCCAACCCCAACTCTTGTAGCTTGGAGACCGTCTGCTGTGCAGTATGAGGTCGCGCGTTGTCGTGCAGGAGCAGTGGAGCCGAACAATTGACCAAAGCTGGTTGGAGACGTGCGAGCTTCTCCATCATTGTGTTCAGTTCTTCACAGTACACATCTGCAGTAATGCTTGTCCCGTTTGGCAAGAAGCTGTGATGAATTACACCCGCGTTAGACCACCAAACAGTGACCATCACTTTTCTAGGGGTAAGTTTTCGTTTAGGGCATTGTTTGGGTGCTGAACCAGGGTCCAACCAACTTGCTGAGCGCTTACGATTGTCAAACAGGATCCATTTCTCGTCACAAGTACAATGCGGTTCAGAATTCCTTCATTTGTATGCCTGCTGAGCAGTGCAAGGCACGTCTCCACGCGTACTTCGCGCTGGCGGTCATTGAGTTCGTGGGGTACCCATTTGTCAAGCTTTTTTACCTTGCCAATTTGACACAAATGGACCAATATTGTTTTGATGCTAACGTCGAAAGCTGCTGCTAATTCAGCCGTGGATTGAGTTTCATCAGCTTCCACAATTGCCTTTAATTCGTCATTGTCGACCAAAGTTTTCGGACGACCACGGGGTTCATTTTTCAGGACAAAATTTCCAGAACGGAAGCGGATAAATCAATAACGGGTGGTGCGTTCGTTTGTAGTGTTCGCTCCGTAAACGTCGTAGATGTTGCGTGCCGCTTGTGCCGCTTTGCTGCCACGACGGTACTCATACTCCATAATTACTCGAATTTTTAACTTATCCATGATGACGAAAAATGTTCGAATGCGTTGAAAACAAAACACGAACTATTAAACAAATGACGATTTTAGAAAAAGAATTCCATGTTTGTCAAATAAAATTAATTTGACATTAGAATTATCAGACAAAAAAAAATATTTTCATTTGAAATGGCCTACTGGCCGGCAAAACGACAGTTTCATAGGTTTAGACCTGTTATAATGTCTAGACCTGCAAATCTTATCTAGGCTTATCCCTAGTTTCTTTTAACGTTTGTAGCCTTCCTGAGCTCAAACTGTTCCTTCCGAACAACGAGCCAGACTTATTGCTTCTCCAGGAGACATGGCTTACTCCAAACCGCACCAGGGAATTCGCTGTTCCCAAGAACGCGTTCTATCATAACGACAGGCCCACCTCCAACGGTTTCGGCGGTACTGCTATTTATTATAAACGAGGTTTCCATTGCTCTCCTCTTCCTACCCCTCCTCTCCTCAACGTGGAGGCCGCTGTGTGTAGATTGGCTATGAATGGTCATCCGACCGTCATCATAGCTTCAGTCTACATACCTAGTGGCACCAGACCTACCCGCAGTGACTTTGAGGCCATTCTCGCCCTCGGCCGTTCAGTCATTTTGCACTATCGCTCTCCTCAACATCACTGAGCAACTCGTCCTAGATGTCATCTCTCCCGCCACTCCCACTCATTATCCCGACAACCGGAACCATTCTCCCGACATCCCCTATTTTGCAATAGTAAAGCATATCAACCTTGATCTCAGGTTTATCATACCGCTCGATGACCTGGGCTCTGATCACCTCCCCGTTTCCCTCGTGCTAGGATCGTGAACGACACCCCTCCTAAGACCTTTGCCAACTGGAAAGGCTTTAAAAATACGCTAGCTTCAGCCTTAGAGGCGCCTAACTCTCCGCTCGCGATCTCGCCCCAATCTCTAGATAGCCCGGACAAAATAGATTTATTAGTCGATTCCCTTACCGATGCTATCAACTTAACTATCAGTGATAACGAGAAGTTTGCTAAACAAGGCAAACCCACGCTTCCCTTAGCCATTAAGAATCTTATTAAAGCTAAGAATGCGGCTCTCTGGAGAACCAAAAAATATCTCACGCCCGACTATAGATCAGCTGCGAATCAGCTTTAACGTATAGTTTGGTCTTGCCTCGCGGAATTCCGAGACGCTCAGATGAACGATCTAATGGAGAATATCTCCCCATCCCACCAAGCAGATTATAGATCCGAGCCTTACGTGTAGACGCCGCCTTTCACGTTCCTCCTCTCACTCGTCCCTATGGCTCTATCGCCTTCGAAGTCGAAGAGGAAATCGAATGCTTCGCTGACAGCATTGCCTCACAATGCTCGCCCAGCACGCAACCCGCGGATTCCTCCCACATCCAGGCGGTGGAGGACGAAGTCCTCCGCAGAGACTCTCTACCCATCACCGCCGCCCCCGTCTTAGTCTCTTATGATGAAATCTCGGTTCCCATTAAAAGTCAAAAGTCCAAAAAGGCTCCGGGTGCGGATGGAATTTCCAACCACGCACTTAAGCACCTGCATCAACAGGGGCTTACCTTGTTAGCTATCATTTTCAATGCCTGCTTCGACCTTGGTTACTTTCCAAAAGCTTGGAAAGAAGCGACAGTCACATTAATTCCCAAGCCGGGTAAACCTCTGAATATCCCGGCTAATCACAGACCCATCAGCCTCCTCAAGGCTATGTCAAAAGTTCTCGAAAGAGTCATACTCTCTCGAATGCGGAACCATCTGTTTCCAACGGATGGCGATCCCCTCATCATTTCCCACCAGTTCAGCTTCCGCGCTAAGCAGTCCTGCCCTCAGCAAGTCCATCGAATCGTCGAGTACATACTCGACGGCTTCTATCCAGTTTTCTTTGACGTAGCCAAGGCTTTCGACAAAGTCTGGCACAGCGGTCTCGTTTATAAACTCTACAAAATAGGCTTACCGGCTCGCCTAGTTAGGATTATCGCGTCGTTCCTCAAAGACCGCACATTTCGTGTCAAACATGAAGGCACGCTTTCCGCGCCTGGTCCCATAAAGGCTGGAGTCCCTCAAGGCTCAGTCCTCGCCCCTCTGTTGTACAGCGTGTACACTAACGACATTCCCATTCCGCCGAAAGACGTCGAATTCGCCCTCTTTGCCGACGACACCGCCCTTTACACCAAAGGATTCAGTGTCCTGGGTCTCGTCATCAGACTCCATAAGGCCGTAAACGCCCTCGGTACATGGTTTCAAAAATGGCGTATCAATGTGAACCCAGACAAGAGTTCTGCGGTTTACTTCGACTGCATACACCGTCGTGTCGCCGACAATCTCCACGTTCGAATGTTAGGTATTCCCATCCCCTGGAAGTGCACTTCCAAATACTTAGGCGTCACTTTAGACCAGACGCTTTCTTTCAAGCCACATGTCGATAGAGTAAAGAAACTCACCCGTTTTTACTAAGGCCGTTCATTTAGTATGTTAGGTAGAAAAAGTAAAATGTCTTTCAGAAACAAACGTACGCTTTATAAGGTCTGCGTTAGACCCATCATGACATATGCCTCGCCAATATTTGCCCCGCGCCAAACCCTCCGTCCTGCACAAACTGCAGGTAGTTCAAAATCTCTTCTGCCGCGGGGCCACAAACGCACCTTGGTACGTGCGCAACGCGGACTTACACAGAGATCTTGAACTAGCTATAGTGCAACAGCAACACTCTCGGAAGCGTTCTGCAAACGCTCTGAAACCCAGCCCAATCCTCTAGTTCGACATTCAGTCTCATATACTACCCCTGTCATAGATTTGAAGTACAAAGTCGCTAGACCGAGAAACGCTCACGCCAGCGAACCCACGCAACTAACACTCAATCTCGAAGCTCTTCAGGCCGCAACTTCTAATTCTAATGTAAATTCGAATTAATTCAATATTTATTTTCATTTTGAGCACCTTCAGTGCTATGTATTCATCTTCAGTGCTTTGAGTACCTTCTTTGCTATGTAATCCCTGTGGGTGACCCTTTCTGGACCCCACTAGCGCGGCCTCTTTCTCCAATTGGTCGTCGTTCAGATAAAGGCAGCGTGGAAAAAATTTGCACGCATCAGCCAGGGGGTTTTTAGTGGTAAGTGCTCATTAGGAGCTAGTCCCAGATTCCTTGTAACGCGCGCGAGAGGTATGCGGATAATGCATTTTTTGCCTCCTGCCCAAACGGGCAAAATTTTACTCTTGTATTGTATTATTATTCTGAGAACATAACTTGTATTCTGACTTTTTAAATTGTAGTTTATCATGATTTTATAATTGTGTTGTGATTGTAACATAATATAAATATTATAACTAATATATTAACTATATATTTTGAATTTAAATGAAAAAATGTTATTGAAATACTATTAATTTAATAATTTAAAATAATAATTAATTTTTATTATAAAATATGTTTGCATGCTCAGACTGAGTGAATGTGTTTTCGTACTTTAGAATAATACATATTATCAAGACCTTGTTATACCACATTCTTTTTTTTTTTTTAATCTTTATTTAAAGAGCTTGATCCTATTTGGATCACGTCGCTCTATTAAGAATCATACAAATATATAACACACAGCTTAATAACTTACTTAATTAGTTTATGCTGAACATAAAAAGAAAAAAATTTAAATCACTCTTGCACAATCATTTTACTTAGGTCTATGTTTAATTGCTAGGTTAGCCAATTTGTACAGACACTTAGCTTCTTTCGACAGTGGATAAGCCAATATGGAATTAAGCTCCCTTACATTGATTCCTTTACATTTTAAGTCAGCTCTCATTACTTCATTCCGGACACATTCTACAATTACGTGGTAAACATCTTCTATAGAATCTCACATTCCGAGCAGTTTGGAGAATGGATTTTTTTCATTAGATATGCAAACTTGTTAAGAGGGATGTGCCCGGAACGAAGCCTAAAGGCGAGCACTAGGTCTTGTCGGCTGATAAGATCAAAATCGAACCACGGCAATGACAAAGGTCTGCACTGGATTGTCTTATACCATATCCCTTTTTCAGCGGACATTTTATTATAGTGTTCGGACCACAAGAAGTAACATTTATTCTGAACAATATGTAAAAAGTCATGGTAAAAATTGGGAACATCAACGTAGACTCCATCATATGCTGCTTGCCTGGCTAATCTATCCGCTTGCTTATTCCCCAATATGTCGGTATGCGAGGGAATCCATTGGAAGACGATTGCTTTATTAAGTCTATTGAGCTGCAGAACCAGATCCAAAATAGCATAGGCTATCGGTGTACCTCGGAACTTCGTCGAGGCGCATCGAGCCAGATGCTGTAGACCAGTTTTAGAATCTGAAAGAAGAAGAAGTCGTTGATCTTATATATGATAAAGCCTCGAGTATTGCTACAAGTTCAGCCGACATTATTGAAGCTGGATTGCTAAGACGGAATCTCATGGATATCTCAGCTTGTGGGTCATAAAAGGCAGCGCCAACCATATCACCGCATTTAGAGCCATCAGTAAAAATGTAGTGACAGTCTTTATAATTTTTAGTCAAATAGTCTGAACATCTTTTTTGTAGAGTTCCCGGGTCATATGATTTTTTTGATTTACTTACAATATTTAAAACTTCAATTGTACTAACCCATTTGTCTAAAGTAAACATTTCTAATGTATTTATTGATTTAATTGGTGAATCTTTTAAAAGGTTGTAAATTTTAACTAGAATTGGATTTTTTTTATGAAGCCAGTATCTTTTTCTACATGCTGAAGAGAGGTCATATATCAAAGTTTTATTAAAGTCTCCGTTTAATGAGCTCGATTTCAAAAAGAATTTTCCAGCCAAATAAAACCTACGTGTTTCTAGAGGGCACAGAGCGAGTTCGCTCTCCATCACGTGGATCGGGGTACTTTTAACGAAACCACCTATAATCCTCATCGCTTGATTTTGAATTATGTCAAGTTTAATCAGTACAGATCTACTACAATGGCTATAAAACATACTGGCGTAGTCCAGTCTGCTTCTAATAAGAGCAATATACACCCGTCTTAGATGTGTGGGATGAACACCCCATCCTGATCCTGCTAATAATTTAAGAATATTTAAATATTTACTACAATTTTGTGCCACTTCATTTATGTGTTTGTTCCAGTTCATCGATTTGTCTAAATAAACTCCTAGATATTTTACCTGCATTTCTGATTTTAATGGTTTTTGCTGTACTGTGACTTTACCCGGTTTAATTTTACGTTTTCTGCTAAAGATACATAATTTGGATTTATTGTGGGAGATTTCCAATCCCATTTCATTAAACAAATTGTATAAAATATTAATTGACGTTTGTATATCTGAAAAACAAATTTGAATATCACAGTTTATTGAGTATAGTAAAAAATCATCTGCATATTGTGAAAAAAAATATTGTTCAAACTTTTCCCAATCTTACTAGTAGCAACATTAAACAATAACGGCGATATTGGATCACCTTGAGCTAAACCTTTACCCGTGTATCTACAAATAGTTTCATGTTTCTTTTGTAAATAAATATGTCTTTCGGTTAAGAAATTCCATAAGTATCTACATATATATTTACCTACATTAAAATCATTCAGAACTTTTAACAAAAACTTTAAATCTAGATTGTTGTACGCGTTGTCGATATCTATAAAACACCCCAGTGCAGACTCATCATTTGAAAACCCGACTAAAATACGCAATGTTAATTGGTATAAGTTATCAAGACACGATCTAGCTTTTCTGAACCCTACAGTAGTCTTATCAAAACACTGATTTCTTTCTAAAAACCACTCTAATCGACAAGCCAGGACTCTATGAAAAGTTTTACAAACGCAAGACATAAGCGCTATCGGTCTTATAGAGTCTAAGTTACTAGGGTCTCGGTTAGGCTTTGGAATTGGTACAATTTCAAAATTACGCCACTGACGTGGAATTACACCGTATTTTAAAATCAAATTGAAAATATAAACTAAAATACTTTTTGCATTATTAGGTAAATGTTTCAACATTGAAAAGGATATTTTATCTTGACCAGGAGTTGTGTCGGTAGACTTGATGCACAATTCGACTTCATGAAGTGTTATAGGAGTTTGCAAATCTTCAGATGTTGTGCTGAATTCTGGTTGTTCTTGTATCACAAAGTCTGGGCACAAATTCCTCAGAAGTTTCGTAGTATTAGCATCTTCAACCTTAAGTCCTGGTGAGCTAAGTCCTTTCATCCATTTCATAGAGTTCCACATTTCCGAAACTGAAGTATTCTCCGATATATTATTACAGAACTTTTTCCATCCTTCTGACTTCGCTTGGCGAATCAATTTCTGTGTTTTTGCAATTTGTGTTTGAAGTTCGTCATAATTGTTAGGAGTTGGGTTTTTTCTGAAAGTTCTTAAGGCACTGCGCCATTCAGGTACCGCTTTGGAGAAGGCAGGCGTCCAATACGGTTTTGGAATGAATTTTGAACCAGTGCTTTTACACGTTTTAGTATAAGGTATGTAACAATCAGCTACGTTATTAAGGGATGTTATAAATTTATCATATAAAACTTGAATATCTTGTACAGTATTAAATGAATGAAACTCGGTCTCTAAAGCTTGGGTATAATTTTTCCAGTCAGCTTGTTTTAAATTTCTTTTGCTCTTAGGTATCATTGGTGAAACTAGCTCTGTTTTAACTTTGATCACTAAATGGTCACTACCCAAGCTTTCATTTATGACATTCCAAACCAGTTTTAACGTGATGTCTGAAGAAGCAAACGTAATGTCGGGTGATGATTTTTGTATCGAGTTGCCAACTTTTTTCATTCTGGTGTGTGATCCATCGTTCAGTGAACAGAAGTTGTTATTAATTTGAGCATCCAAGATATGCGTGCCTCTAGTGTCACATTTAACTGACCAATTAGTATTATGGGCATTAAAATCGCCTGCAATTATGGTTCTCGAGCTAAATTTAGAGAAAATTTCGTCCCAGTCTTTTTGTGTGGTATGAATTGTAGAAGGGCAATAGATAGCTAAAATATTTTCTGTGTGATTGCAATTATGAATTTTAACTTGTAAAATTTCTATATTCGAGTTGGTAATGTTACATTCTATTTTGCTTGCCATAAGTGAAAAGTGTATTAAAATTGCTACGCCCCCATAGGAGTCCTGTCTGTCACGTCGATAAATATTGTATCCTCGTAGATTCAACGCGCTATTTGTCGCTAACCAAGTCTCGCTTAAAATGGCGATATGAACTTTTTCTTGTATTAATAGTGCTTCAAATTCAGCTAATTTGGGTTTAATACTTTGGGAATTCCATTGTAATAAGTTCAACTGAAAATGTTTATTCGTATTATCAATTATAATTGCTTAACAAGTTATTAAGTATGGGGATATCACGTGTGTATTGAGCTGCCATTTTTATTATCCAGTCTAATATTATTCTTCCACATGTTTTAAGTTTTTCTACCAATGAATAATTTTTCAAAAATATTATTTCACTTAATCGTACAATCAATGCTGAAAATGTAGATTTATTGGGGGTGGGTTCTTCCGTAGCTTGTTGTTTTTCAACATGTTCAAAATTTAATATATTTTCCCAATCAAACTCTGGATGGCTTCTTTGCCTTGGTGTCTTATTATTTCTATGTATTTTTTTTGTTCATTATCCTGTGATGGGCAGCTACGAGACTTAAGTACCGCCGCATACGTTTCATTCGAGGTAGCCGGTAAAGACGAAGAGATAGAGTTAGGGAGGTTATCTTGACCTAACGTAGGAGGGGGAAAGTATTTTTCAGTTGCTTTTTTATACGTACAATTATGTTTGGCCATCAATTCCCTTATTTTTTTTTCCTCTTAAATAAATAGGGCACAATTTAGACAGTGACATATGATTACCAGAGCAGTTACTGCATTTTAAATTAGTGTTTTCACAGTTTTCGTGATTTTCAGAGCACTTAGGACAAACTATTTTCTTAGAAGGGCAGAATCGTTTTGAGTGACCGTACCTCCAGCAGTTTGAACACTGTGTTACTGGGTAAATATAGGGAAAGACTTTGATATTCATGCCATGAATCTGTACTTAAGTTGGCAGCAAGGAACCTTTAAATCCAATACGTACTGTTTCTGATAGTTCCCAATCGGTTCCGTCGTGTGTTCTACGCTTTAGGCGTTGTAAATTTACAATAGGTAAATCTGCATTCAAACATTCTAAAAGTTCTTCCTCTGATATATTCAGTTCAATATTCTTAATGAGTCCATAAGATAAACTGACTTCAAAGGTTTTATAGCATCGTATCCCTTGGTCTTTAAAAAAGGAGCAATTAATCAACAGATCTGTGTTATTTTCTGATTTAAATTGTATTAAGGCTTTGCATTTGTTTACATATTTAACTCTAGTTATGTCGGAAATATTTTCCCTCTTTAAGATTCGTGCTAATCCTATTTGTTTCGGCAACGTTTCACTGCTTGATAAGCAGACTTCAATTTTTTCTTCCGGAAACCTGGTTAATTCATCTAATTTATCGCTTCGAGTTATTTTTTTCTATTTCTAACTGTGTTCCATACTTCCGTGTCATCGATCGGCCTGTTTCTTTTCTCTGCTCGCAACATAAGAACTGGACTACTTTCACATTCATCAATGTCTATTTCATTATCATAATTGTCCATCATCACTGACTCCTCCATATTCGTTCAACATAAAAGCACTCGCGCGGCGAGTAAACAACTCGCGCACGGTGCGTGTAGGTAGGTATAACTCGGTCACCAGTAGCGCGAGTACGTAAACCGGTTATTTGTTCAACGCGATACGTGCGTACGCCACGAGCGTCCGGACGCGACTTGATACCACATTCTTGCGAATAACTAAATTCTTATTCTTAATTCTTATTCTTAAGGTGATATTAAAATGGAGTCAATCTCACGGCCTTATAATAAACCCAAGTAAATCGCAAGCTATAGTCATTGGTGGTTCTAAACAGATCTCAAAACTTAAAACATACAGTCTTCCAAACATCTATTTGAATGATACCACCTTGAAGATTAGCAATATGCTGCTTCTAGTTCTTTCAGAGGATTGAAAAATGTGTTAGTTACTTCTCCAAACCAAGGTAAAACTTGCGCAATCCCTTCTCCTGCCCATCCTGGACTATGCTGGCTGGACTGCCACATTGATCTCAATAAGCATTTGTTCCAGTGAACTCCAGCGCCTTCAGAACCTCTGCATTAGGTTCATTTATGGCTTGCGAAAGTTCGATCATGTGACTGAGCTTCGGCACAAACTTAAATAGCTGCCTATTAGACTACGTCGTGGGGAACATTTTTTTGGTTTTCTTTATAAGATCCTCTTTGACCCTCGCACACCGCTATACATCAAAGAGCGATTCAAATTACTCGGTTCAAATGACAAATGCTGTCTTCCCTCTGAATCAGAGAACTTAATCGAAACACCCCTAACCCGATCTGGTTATTGGTTATGAACTGGATATGAATCATTTACAATGAAATCTGCTCACATTTGGAATCAACTGCCGCATAAGGTACGATACGCTTTAAAATGTTCAAGTCTAAATTACACAATTATTGTTTGGAACAATAAAAAGTAGTTTGCATCCAATGATGATATATTATTTATTATAATCTTGTAACATATCTTACCTTATCATATAACCGTATCTTAAAATTGATTATTATGTATTTGTATACGTTTATAAATAGTTATATGTTTATACTTTTCACATTTACAATAAAAATCTTATTTGTGTATGTATGTACTCTATACATATGTATGTTCTCTTATATAAGCTCACTCCTGCTTACATTCTAGATTTAGAGAGCTTTTAGCGATAAGGCCGTCTTGCCCACTTAATATTTTTGCTTACAGTTGTAAAGTTTTTGTATGTCAGAAATATACTGTTTTTATTATTATTATTATCTAAAGTAAAGACTAATGTAGATTCTATGTTGCACAAAGGTCTCGACGATATCAGGGACACGTCGGGGTGTCTGTTTGTTCATTTAGTTCTTAGTCCGGATGAATATCTAAAGCATAATTGTCACTAAAGTACGTATTCTTATGGTAACGTCGGGTGATGGGTCGCTCACTTCCCTTTAATATGGTTGAGGAGGGCGATGGCTGGATCCCGCGTTAACTCGTGAACGGGTACCATTTTGGGGTGTTAGTCGTTTGGATACTTGGGGAGACTTGCCGAGTTAACAGAAGCAGATGAGAGCAATTTTGTACAGTTTCTTGTATAGTTTCGTACCAGTTCTCCTTCACAAAGGTGTTCAGAACTGGTGGTAGAGTCATGTTTTATTTGACGTCAATAAAAACAAGTAATTGTTAATGTTAAGAAATAAATATTGTATTTTTTTGTATAAATTTGTATCTTTCACCCCCCTACACGTAAGACCATCCAGACAAAAGTCTTTGAAAGTGACCTGGGAGGTGCTTTTCAGGTATTGATGTCAGAGGACAAAATATCACCTTTAGCTTCATTATAAGAGAAGCATGAATGCCTAAAAGAATAAATACATATGAAGCCTTAGACACAAGGCGACGGCACCTCCTTTTTGCTCATGAACGTCTGAGTGTATTGCCTCCTCACGTGGCTCTTGTGTTGCTGAGAAAGTGTTTTGCGTTGCTGATAGAAAGTCCCAAATTTGGTAGTCTCCGTTTGAACCTTAGACACTAAAATAAAAGTCACAATTGAACATATTTTAAACTTTGATATTAATGAAAGCCAGTGGGATGATGCTACTTTACCCATTATGCCTAGGGGGTATGGGCGTGCGGCGCATACAGGATGTATGTTTGCCTGCTTTTCTAGCATCGTCATAAGGGGTCGTCAATTTTGTATCTGATATCTTAACATCGCACAAGGGAAACAGAAACATGTCCTAAGCTACCGAAGCCTTGAGGGGTTGGACGGCTTTGTTCTCAAATGGGCCCAATCCTACGGACCCAGAGAAATCCATCATCGACCAGCTCCTTGCAGATTGCTGGCGTTGACTTGGCCAGACTTAAATCCTTTTTGAGGCCAGATTAGGAAGCATGGTTGCAAGATATACCTTTACCATTTATGTGAACTCTCCTGGACAGTGACTCCATGCGTGGGGCGGTGGTGGCACTCCGCCTGGGTTTCGATGTTTGTCAATCACATAAATGCATCTGAGCTTCCATGGTGGAGGCCAATGACCATCACGCGTTCGTTAAGCTGTTGTCGATGTTCAGGTAGATTTCCACGGCACCATGCTCTTAGTGACATTGTTCCCAGGGCATTGAATTCTGCTAAAGTCCCCTGCATGTTAGAACCATGGGGCTTCAATTGCTCTGATGGTAAAAGACCAGATCGATTAACTATGGTCGGCGTAGGTATTTCAGATGGGATGCCACCTGTGTTAATACCTTTGTAAGCTCCCATTGGAGTTGGACTCTAGTCTGGGGCAAGCCGCCGAAGCAACAGCTTCCAGAAAGAGTGAAAAATGTTAAAAAAAAGTTTCTAATAAAAAGTTTCACTTACCATACCCCCCTTTATTCTGTTTTGGTTGGAATTTACGGGGATGGTAAAAATTACAGAATAATATCCATTCCCAGCCATCTATTCCATATCCAGCAAAACTGCGCACTGAAATATAATTTACCTTTCTTCCTTCACTTGTTATAGTTTATAAAATCAATTACAAATTTTAAAGATTTTATATTTCAGCACCATTATCATTTTAACAGCTTTAACACAAAGTTCTCAAAAAAAAATATTTCAAGTTTCTATAGACAACATCATTGAAAGCGTAGTAGTTAAATTCGGGTTAGGTTAAGGTTAGGGTGTAATTAAAGCGTGCGCGAGCCGAGCGAGCGAAGCGAGCGCGGTGCGGCAGCACCCGGCGAAGCGCCATAATCGAAATTGGATGATAATTTAAAATTTTGTAGCAAAAACATCATCAGACAACATATGTTTAGTGGCTAAGTTAGTATCGTTCAGACGCTCGCAAATTGTGGCTGACTTTGTAATTTAGAAGGCAATGTATATTTTTAAAGGCGAACCTAGATGATAACTAGTGGCTAAGTTATTAAGATTCACGTCGGTTGTGGCTGAGTTATTTATTTAGATGGCAATATAGATTGTTTTGTGGCGTATAATGCTATTAAAAAGAAGGCCGTTTAATTAGCATTGCTAATAGATTTAGCGACGTAGCTCCACTTCACTATTTCCATTTTTTTATAGAGATAACAAACACTTCAATACCATGTAAACAAGGGTCCGTTGTGCGGTAAAAGTGGTTGAAATTGTGTTTGTTTTAAAAACACTATTGACTATTTATTACGTATTAACTATTTTGTACAATTAATTCGAATAATGCAACCAGATTTTACGAGTTTTAATATAAACAATTTTAAGATCGCAATATTGTGGTATTTGACCACATAAAAATATATAATATGAATTTACTTACTACTTAAATATAATTAAATGTGGTGAATCGTGGAAAATGCATAGATACTTTTAGATATCACTTATCTCAATAACCATTTGTAATTGTACAGAGTTAAAATATATGAACATAAACAAATATAGCAAATAATATTTGCTTTTATTAAAAGTGAAATTATATAAAAAATTGCAGTTGAATTCCCCATAACTATTGTGACATCACACAAATATCAAACAATCATTTCGCGCTTGTATCATATCATATACGGTGTATACACTAGAGTTATTGTCATTACAGCTTTCACAAAACTAGAAAGGAGGAAGCAAGTCGTAAGCTTGGTGGTTAACAAAACGAAATGTATGTTAAAAATTCATAAAATTATTCTGTATTTGTATAAAAAAAGCTTCAACAATATTAGATCTGTGAAACAAAATAAATTGAAATGAATGTACTACGATTACGGCGTCTTCACATTTTTATGATTATTGTTTTTGAAATATCAAGAATTATTATTTTTTCTTAAGAACTATTTATTTTCCTTATTTAAAATAACAAATATATATTTTAAAGAACAGTGTGTATTAGATATGATTCTAAAAAAAATTTTTTTGCCTTACAACCTGTTAATTTTTCTCACCATATTTCAAGTAATTATAACTTTGTTTTCAGATTGCAAAATAATCTGAAACTTTCTTTATTATGTTGTTGATATAACATCTATTTGTATCTTTAAATTTCATAATGTTAACTCAACAAAAGTCCTGGGCCCAGGCATGTATGGGAAGGTGGGTTTCTCCTTTATTGTAACAAATGTTTTTTCTTTGAAACTGTAAAAAGAAGGGTGTCATCACGTTTTATCTAATTGAAAAGACGAGCGAGTTGCGCGACCGCAAACTCGGGTTTTTCTTCTTACTTTAAGACTGCGAACTGATAGCGCTGTTATTTTTATTTAGTATTTTACTAGATTGATAAATATTTCCCATATAATTAAAAGAAGCGTACAATTTTATATTTCGAACATATTGAATACATATTGTAATACATAGTGTAGAACAAAATAAAATCTTTTTACTTTAAGTATGTTTAAAAAAAAGACAAATCAAATAGTTATATTTGCTGGTAAAATTATAACAACTTATCTGTGAATTGATAAGCGTCGCTAGTACCGTAAATTGTTACCAGATTGTTATAATAGTAAATAAATCCCCAGACAAACACACCAACTGTATGGCCCCAAAAGTAAGCAGAGCTTGTGTTATGGAACATACAGCGAACTCAGGGAAACTTAGGAACTGGGGAAACACAACCTGCCCCGAGATCAAACATCTGCGTTCATCACACAAATGAATGCCCGACCTGGGCTTAAACCTGGAACCTCAGGCGTATGAGGCAAGGCTACCACCCATTACGTCACTCAAACTCGTTAAAAACATCTTAAAATATGTTATTAATAATACTCAGACTGCACTGTCTGCAAATCGCCTAAATGCATCGACCTCACGTACTGAACATTTATCACAGCGTGGGTCATCTAGGACGGCGCAATTGTTTCACAGAAAAGCTATTTCTGTTAAAAGTAAGAAATAATCACAAATGGAAGAAATTTAAAACTATATAATATGACACAGGAAATGGACAATTTGCTCATTAGTTTAGCGGCAAAAATTTATTTTTCTATTGATATAATTTAAAAAAAAATGTTAACGAGAGTTTATCGCGTTTTATTATATTATTGTTACATTCTTACTCATGAACGGTTACCGTACAAAATAATGAATCGCGAAACTTCAGAAAATATGAACTGTTATATCTGTTTGTTTGAGTTCAACTAAGTTTTATTTAAATATTTAATGGTTCTGTTTTGGAGTATATAAAGAGACACTTCGCCTTGACTTAGAATTAAATTTTTGGAGGAAAGCCAAAACATTACCGTTACTTACTAAAATTTTATATTTTAAAAACCTTAAAACAAGCGTAATAGCATAACATTTTAATTAACGGTTTCATGCGAAAATCTTAAATAGTTGAATGTTTCAAATATTTGTTTAACGCTTTCCTATTTAAACCACAAAGCACCTCAAATGTTAAACATGCAGAAAAAAAATTGTTAGAACTCTTAAAGCCTACTAGTGAGGTTTATTTTATTTCAGGTTTTCACCACTTTCAAATATATAAATTTTAAAACTAAATTAATTCGATTAAATTATATAAGAATTATAAGCTACGTTAAGGATATATTTTTCGTCAGATTAATAAGCTATCTTGAATGTGGGATTTGCTACTTGTATCTTTGGATGACACAGTGGAGCTTCAAATTTATATGTATACAACTCATTGTTATTTGTCTCTGTTTGCACATGTGTATGTTTTGTGAGTAAATAAATATTTTTTCTTTCTTTCTTAAATTGGAATGAAACTCGTGATTCCAACACAGAAACGTATAATTTCTCTAAACTGAAGTTTACTATACAGCGGTAGGTTTCGGAATGGATGTTAAATTCAAATTCAAATTCAAATATTTATTTCTCAACATTGACAATTACTTGTTCTTATTGACATTATACAATACAAAAGTTATTCTTTACAAAAAAAAAATAGAAAATCACTCCGCAGAACGAATTGCTTCGGTGTTAACGCAAGGCGTTAACATAAACTCCCGCCGTTGAAGACGTCGGTTCTTCAACATTTTGATCTTCTGGTAGAAGTGGACATAGACGAACTAAGGGCCGTCTGTAATTTCCCTTGGTGGTGGCGATGTCAGCGTTGTCGGGTCCAGGAAACAGCTTGGCCACTTGTCCAACGCGCCAGCACATTGGAGGAGCAGACTCTTCCTGTAGCAGGACAAGATCGCCAACCTTCAGGTTAGACGTATTTCGCTTCCATTTTCTTCGCATTTGCAGTTCTGACAAGTACTCTCTTTGCCACCTTTGCCAGAAATGTTGCCGTATTTGCTCTAAACGGGCGTATCGGTTCAGGCTGGTTTCATTTTTGCATTCAAGGGCTGGTGCAGGAAAAGCATTCAGAGAACGTCCTATCAGAAAATGCCCCGGGGATAGGTATAGGAAGTCGTCAGGAGATTGGGATAAGGGACACAGTGGTCTACTATTGAGTATAGCTTCTACTTGCGCAAATAATGTTGTTAATTCTTCAAATGTGAGATGTGAATTACCTATGACACGTTTTATGTGGTACTTTGCGGAATTTACGCCAGCCGCCCAGATACCACCGAAGTGAGGAGCGTAAGACGCAGTAAAAATAAACTTAAAACCTTCTTGAGTTGCAAATTCAGACAGTACCTTGTTTTGAGTTTTAAAAATAAACTTAATTCATTGGCCGCGCCAACGAAATTTCGACCATTGTCCGAAAATAGTTCTAATGGACGTCCACGACGAGATATTATATAAACCTCCGTAGCGTCAAAAAAACATAATGCGGACGAAATAAAGTACAATTAATTTAATTTCTGTTATTTAATCTAATTGAACTTAATACTTTTCATTTACATAAGTATAATAACTACAATACTTTTGTGTGTAAAACATTATTTGGCAACGTCCTATCGTGATAGGTACTTTTTTCTCTTTGTAAGTATTCTAATCTTATTAAGTTAATTTTTTGGGACACCGTTTTGGTATTTTTTCAAATTACCTCAGTTTAGCGAGTTCTACACAGAAATTAATTGGTTTTTGATATAGATTTGATGATTGATAGATTTGATGATAGAGATTTAAAAATTTTTAATTCTCAACAAATGATTCATGTAAATGTAACTAGGTACTAATTGTCTTGTCGGCTTTAAATTGTATAAGCATAACCAAAGAATAAACTATAATATTTTTTTATATATATTTCGTATGTGCTCCTGTCGACAAAAAAGTTTTTTTAGATGAAATCTATCGTATTTAGTAACAGTGTATTTAAAAGCTTCAGCATTTTCATTTAAGGAGAAAACGTGATGTAAAAAACAATTAGTGCACAGTTAAAATGTCTAACTCAGTCGAGCTTTAAAAGCTGACCCACAAAAGGATTCCTCAGCTAACTTATTACATAACAATTCAATTCAAAACAAACCCAATGTTATGCATTATTTCTTCGATGATTCATATCAAAAACATATATTTTAAATTCGTATCACATTACACGATTGAAATGGAGCGAACTAGTGTGTGTATTTTATATAATGTATGTATAAAAATATACTTTTTGGCAAAGTTGCGTGTCGTTGATATAAATTATATAAATTTTATTACAGTTAATATAAAAGCAGCAAACGAAGCCAAACCTCATTTTAATTTTGACCACCCAAGAAAACTGCAGGCCTGTGTAGCACCAACTAGTGAAGTAGTTTCTGTCATAACTGCTGTCATAACCATTTAAATAAAAAGTTATGGTTTGTGACAAAAACAATACCAGTTCGGCTTTCGCGCTAAGCACTCCTGCCCTCAGCAAGTCCATCGAATCGTACTCGATAATCATACATAATCATACTCGACGGCTTCTATCCGAAACGAAAGAAAACGATCGCAGTTTTCTTTGACGTAGCCAAGGCTTTCGACAAAGTCTGGCACAGCGGTCTCGTTTATAAACTCTATAAAATAGGCTTACCGGCTCGCCTAGTTAGGATAATCGCGTCGTTTCTCAAAGACCGCACGTTTCGTTTCAAACATGAAGGCAAGCTCTCCGCGCCTCGTCCCATAAAGGCTGGAGTCCCTCAAGGCTCAGTCCTCGCCCCTCTTTTGTATTCCGTATACACTAACGACATTCCCATTCCATCGAAAGTCGTCGAACTCGCTCTCTTTGCTGACGACACCGCCCTTTACACCAAAGGCCGCAGAGCCTCGGGTCTCGTCACCAGACTTCAAAAGGCTGTAAACACCCTCGGTGCTTGGTTTAAAAAATGGCGTATCGATGTGAACCCAGAGAAGAGCTCTGCGGTTTACTTCGACTACAGACGCAGTCGTATCCCCGACAATCTCCAAGTGAGAATGCAAGGCACTCCCATCCCCTGGAAGCGCAGTACTAAATATTTAGGCGTCATCTTAGACCAGACGCTTTCTTTCAACCCTCACGTCGATAGAGTAACGAAACTCGCACGTTTTTACCTAGGCCGGCTTTACAGTATGTTAGGTAGAAAAAGTAAAATGTCCTTCAGAAATAAACGTACGCTTTACAAGGTCTGCGTTAGACCAGTCATGTCATATGCTTCGCCAGTCTTTGCCCACGCCAAACCCTCCGTCCTGCACAAGCTGCAGGTAGTTCAAAACCTCTTCTGTCGCAGGGCCACAAACGCACCTTGGTACGTGCACAATGCGGACCTGCACAGAAATCTTGAACTACCTACAGTTCAACAGTATCTAAAAACACTCTCAGAATCGTTCTTCAAACGCGCCGAATCCCATCCCAATCCACTAATTCGAAATTCAGTCTCTTATACTGCTCCTGTCTTAGATTCGGTATACAAAGTCGCTAGACCGAGAAACGCGCACACAAGCGAACTTACGCAATTAACTTTAGATCTCGAGGCCCTTCAGGCCGCAAATTCTAATTCTAACGTAAATTCTAATTCTAACGTAAATCTGAATTAATGCAAATTTAATTTTATTGTCAATTTTTAATGTTTATTATTTACTTTTCATTTTTTTGAGCACCTTCAGTGCTATGTAAAACCCAGCGGGTGACCCCTTAAGGGCCCCGCTAGCGCGGCCTCTTTCTCCAATTGGCAGATGAAGGCTGAGTGGCAAAAATGCACGAGCCGACAGGGGGTTTTTAGTGGGTATGGTTCTGGTAGGCGTCGGAACGAGTCCCACATAACTTTGGAATCGCGCCAGAGTATGCGTCAGAGCATTTTTATCCTCCTGCCCTTCCCGCGGAGGGGAACAAAAAAAAAAAAAAAAGACAAAAACTATTCATCTCCAAAGCTGGAAATGGAATACATAAATAAAAAGGTTAACAGGGTATCCTGTATATTTAAGTCGTATTTCAGGTGGTCTTTCTATTATTATGCAAAAATTATTATTAAAGCTTTACTATCCGATATTCAATTTCAGTAATGTAGTAAAAATTTTATTTCAGAACTTTTTTAACAATATTACGAACCGGTATTTCCATATACTACAAAAATAAGAGATATTTACAAGTGAAATAAAACGGTTTATCATTCATATATTCGCGCCAAAAGTAAAAAAGAATGAAGCGCGCATACATTTTATATTCAAATCGATTACGGATTTAGGCTTAAAGGGATGTAAATCAGTGCCCTTACGTTGTGCGGGAAAATGTGTTGATATTTACATAAATAACTTTAAGAGATAAAAGGTCCATATTTGCGGATGCTGTTGGATTTCAATAAAAGGATTTAATTAGAAGGGTTTGTTTTATAAAAAAGAGAGGAGTTATATTATAATTTTTTTTACTCTGTTTTCATTATTCAAAACGCTGAGCCACAAATGATTAGAAGTTTTTGTGTAATGATTCATCAAACTTTTTTTATTATACTCATAGTTGAACGGATTTTTGCTGACGTTTGAAGATTTTTAAAGCTTAGCAACATTCGATGCAGCAGTCGTAGGATGGGTAACTGCCAATGGCTTTTAGTATTTGAGCCGTTCCTTGCTTCGAAGAACATCTAAAGTCGTCGGTCCTGGTTGTTGTAGCTGAGATAACAGCCAATGAGCCATGACAGAGGTCAATGGTTCTTTCAAAAGCGGTACTTGGGTATGCTTATTTATGCAAGCAGTTACAGACCGATCGCAAAATTTCATCGGCCAAAGTCAGAAAACTAGTACTGAGTCAAACATCTAGCAAACCTATGGTCTTAACGTCATTTAATTACAGCGATTATTTAACAGCTCTTAATTTATGAGTAAAAGAATATGATTAAATCAGTTTTTTATCCCAAATCATCAAAACATGTTTGGCTGCATTAGTAACCCATGATATTAATTTTATAGAACGCAAACATAAAGAGAATATCAATATCTAATTTTAGATATTTTTACTTCTGTTCATAGTGGTCTTTTGTCGTCCTAAATTTATAAATAAATAAAAAACCTATAGACAACAACCACGTGAAAACATTCTCGCTTTATTTCACCTGTAAGACGTCTATGCTGATCTTACCACCTGCTCAAGGCGTTCAGCCTTGTGCAGCATTTGCATTTCAGGAAAAAGTCAGCTTCAAAGGGTTTGTGTAATAATTACGCGGATCTAATAGTAGGTTAAAATAGCCAGAACTTTAAGCCAACTAGTGGGTATAGATTACAGCTACAAGAATTAATATAGTAATCTTATTCCGTTTGCACCACAAATTACCATCGTGCAATGAATAAAATGAAACAATGAAGAAAATTTAACTACACGTGAGTCGACGTACGTGAATAAAATAAAAATATATAAGTTTTATAAAAGTGAAAGTATTCAATAACTTCAACAAACTAAGAAGTTTTTGAACTTTGACAGCTTTTTAGCTGTCATTACATTGCAAAAATCAAGATAAAATGGGTTATCCTGTATTATCCTTTTTTCTACTGTAGTATTAACATAGAAAAGTTTTTTAGATTGCAATGGGAATTTACTTGAAAAAAGACGTGGTTGAAAGCTAGTATCTAATATTTTTTTCTAATTTTGCCACATATAACTTCCTTTGCTTTAGCAAAAAGTTCGATTCGTCATCATATTTATCACGTAAAGCTTTTTCATACATTAGGTATGACAGTCTCCTAAAACTGAAAAAAATAAAGTAAAACAATCAGACCGCATCTGTCTCCAATCCATCACCTTATATTAATGCGCGCAGCTGTGTCCAGCACATGTAGATAGACTGCTGGGTGAATGTGTGTTACATTGGAAGAACACTGTCGTGGATTCCAAGTTTTAGAGATGATTTTTATTTTTATTTTATTTTATTAAAACTCAGGAGATCACAAACAGTAATGTACAAAGCAGTTTACAAATATAATATTTAAATATGTTTCTGTACATCCCAACAACATGATTCACAATTAAATTATACAAGTTACAAGTTCACGGCTGTCACTTTTGCATTAAATTAGGCTCAATTGTTTCAAAAAATCAAATAAATAAATATATAATTACATACATAATTCAAATTCAAAATATTTATTTCTCAACATTGACAATTAATTGTTCTTATTGACGTCAAATAAAACATGATTCTACCACCAGTTCGAAAAAAAACCTTCGTGAAGAAGAACTGGCAAGAAACTTCACAGATATATTTTTTTTTTCAAAATAAATTTACAGAGTCTCTTTATGTCTATACAAAATTATTCTTTTCTGCATCTGTTAGCTCGGCAAGTCTTCCTCCCCCCAAGTATCCAAACGACGAACACCCTAAAACGGCACCCGTTCACGAGTTAACGCGGGATCCAGCCATCGCCCTCCTCAACCATATTAGAGGGAAGTGAACGACCCGTCACCCGACGCTACCATAAGAAGACGTACTTTAGTGACAATGACGCTTTAGATATTCATCGGGACGAAGAACTCATCGCACAAACAGACACATTACACATGCTTTGTTACAAATACTAGTACAATCCTGTTAATGAGGGGATTATACCCAAGGGCTTTTATCATCCAAATAATCGGATAGTTTATAATATGCTCTAGCACACAACTTCTCCTTTATAGTTTCTTTGAATTTGTCAGTAGGAAGACCTTGGATATCCTCAGGAACCTTATTATAAAAGCGTATACATTGACCCATGAATGAGTTAGTGACTTTATGAAGCCTGCTATTATGAGCTGCCAGCATATTTCTTCCTGTTGTGTTAACATTGTGCAGATCTTTTTTTCTTTTGAACAAGGTTATGTTCTTTTTAACATACATTAAATTTTCTAAAATATATTGTGAATGGAAGGTAAGAATATTTATTTCCTTAAATTTACTTCTAAGTGACACCCTTGGACCGAGCTGATAGATTGCGCGAACAGCCCTTTTCTGCAGAATAAATATAGCATCGATGTCGGCAGCACTCCCCCACAGCAGAATACCATATGACATGAGGCTGTGGAAATAACCAAAATAGACTAATCGAGCAGTTGTTTCATTTGAAATTTGTCTAATTTTTTTAACAGCATATGCGGCAGAGCCAAGCCTTTTCGCTAAACCATCAACATGCGGTCCCCACTGCAGTTTGGCGTCTAAGGTTATGCCCAGAAATACAGTTGAGTTTACAGGAGTCAGTTCCTGGCTCTTAACTACAATGTTTGTGTTTACCTGTTTGACATTTGGCAATGTAAATTTAACACATTTCGTTTTTTTTTCATTGAGGAGCAAATTATTAGCTGAGAACCACTGCTCTGTGTTGGAGATGCATTTGTTCACCGCTCGATAGTCAATTTCTTGTCTTTTGATTTTAAACAAGAAGGAAGTATCGTCAGCAAACAATATGACCTCGCATTGATTCTTAACGACCGATGGCAGATCATTTATATAAACTAAAAATAGGAAAGGACCAAGAACTGAGCCCTGGGGCACACCCATTGTCACTGCCGATCCTGATGATTTTTCTCCGTTTATTGCAACTTTCTGTTTTCTATTAGAAATATATGATTTAATCAAGGCAAGCGCTCGGTTTTTAATGCCGTAATGGTGCAGTTTCATGAGTAGAGTAGTATGATCCACACAGTCGAACGCCTTGGACAAGTCACAAAAGACACCAATAGCATCACACGACTCCTCCCAGGCGCTGAATACGTGTTTTATGAGCTCAACACCGGCATCGGTTGTTGAGCGACCCCGCGTGAAACCAAACTGCTTAAAATTCATTAGACTATTACCGTAAAAATGAGAAAGTAATTGATTTAAAATTAATTTTTCAAAAATCTTACTGAGCGTTGGTAGTAAAGATATAGGTCTAAAATTATTAGGGTCAGACATACTACCTGCTTTGAATATTGGAATGACCTTACTCAATTTCATTAAATCAGGAAAAACACCATTATCAACACAGTCATTAAATATACTGGCTAAGTACGGGGCTATACCATCAATGACAGATTCAATAATTTTAACAGAAATCCCATCTAAATCGGCAGTATTTTTTACTTTAATGCTTTTAAATGCATTTAAAACTTGTGGAACAGTAACATGTTTAAAAATAAAATCAATATTGCATGAATTTACATTTTCCGTTAGCAGTAATTGTGCAAGAGTGGAACATGAATTAATACTCGAAGTAGTTGACACAGGGATGGCAGTAAAAAAATTTTCAAATGCTTCAGCAACTTCTTTGTCAGTTGACAACACTTTATCATTAATTTTTAAATTATATTTGGTGTGTGGTTCTTTTGCTTTCCCAGTTTCCTGATTAATTATATTCCATGCAGTTTTTGAAATGTTAGTACTATATTTAATTTTATTATTAATGTAATTAGATTTAGCTACACTGCAAACTCGTTTAAATAATTTTGAATACTTTTTAACATATTCATAAAATGTCTTATTATGATTATAAGTTCTTTCACTGTACAATTCATATAATCTATTTCTACTTCTGCATATTCCCACTGTTGCCCAGTCACTAAACCTAAATAAATTATTATTTATACATATTTTCTTTTTTTTAAAAACAGAGTCATATTCATTTCTAATTATATTATGAATAGAGTTATATTGAGTAATAGGATCTGCACAGTAATCTAATTTAAATGTTTTTTCAAATACATTTTTCCTAAATGTTTCAAGCCGTCTCTCATTCATGGGTATAAAGGTAATTTCTCTTTTTAAAGTATTTTTTAGCCCAATATCAAAAGTGGCCAACTGCCCACTATGATCTGATTGTAGTTTATTAATTACTGACTTTGTACATGGCATTAAATTTGTAAAAATGTTATCAAGACATGTGGCTGAGGTCGCTGTGATACGCGTAGGCTCTAAGAAGAGATTTTTTAGGTTGTAACAATTAAAAAGATTCAAGAATCGTTTACTTAGTGATGTCTCTACTAATAAATCAATATTAAAATCGCCACAAATAATTATTTCTTTGTTTTTGTTATTTACTCTATGTAATACCTCATCCATAGTGCTCTCAAATACTTCAAATGGTGAGGATGGGGGTCTGTATACACTTATTATAACAATATTCCCTATCTCAATACAGGCTATTTCAACTGATCGCTCAACAGACAGACTTACAATATCAGTGCGTTCTTTAAATGTTAGGCTCTTATGAGTGATGATCATTGAGCCGCCGCAAGTTGTTTGTTCTCTGTTGAATGAACTAGCAATTACATGATTCTTATAAGAAGACATAATTTAACACTGTGTGAGCCAGTGCTCTGTGATACATAGTATATGAATATTTTCACAGTTTATGAATAGTTCGATCTGTAATTCCTTACCATCAATGCCCTGCATATTTTGATGGACTATGTTCAGAAAATTATTTTTTACATTTTTATTGCTTAAATTACTACTTAGAATACTGGTGCTAGATGTATTATCTATTGTCACTAACTTATGTTTAAATTATTTTTCTAATACTATGGTCCACGGTAAGAGTCCACGGTAACAAATTATGCTGAGCAACGTAGGAATATGAGACATAAACCCACACATCTGTCGAAATCAGCTTAAATTTCAATCAGGCCCAGTAAGATATTGCCAAAAAGCATAAAAAACTTGTAAAGTTAGTGATCGCTAAGTGGAATTCATAAAACCATCACATGAAAAAACTTTCGCTGAGTTGTGCGTTAAATTTAGTTTATCTTACACCACCAAAACTAAAAGATGAATAAGACGACTTTACATTTAACACTACTCTATCTTCAGCAGTTCTGCATACAGCTTTGTATGCATCAACTCTTAAGCAAGCATTACCGACAATAACTGTAAAGGAGCTGCCGGTATTGATCAACAATAGATCTCGTCATATATTCCAGATTTCATATGCCGCTACATCAATGTGCAATCTGAGGACAGAGCATGGCTCAGGTTCTGTTTATATTAAGCTATGATTTAATAATTTTATATAAATAAGTTAGGATTGTATACGTTCGTGATAAAGATTTATTTCGAGTAATCCATGAAAGTGAAGAATAAACAGAACGATATATTTACTGACATATTAACGCTAAATTATCACAAAATTTACGCTTCTTTTCCGCAATAGTCAAACTCTTAGGAGTAAATTACTTGCAAACGAACTTTTTTTTTTATTTATTTATTTATTATGGCATCAAACAGTCATATACAATGATGTTTTGGTTGACTTTATGTTTGAAATGACTTTCACCTAGAATAGTGTTGGCCAAGTAAATGATGTTTACTTATTACGAACTTTTTTTTTTTATTAATTTATTTATTATGGCACAAACAGTCATACAATGATGTTTTGGTTGACTTTATGTTTAAATGACTTTCACCTAGAATAGTGTTGGTCAAGTAAATGATGTTTACTTATTATTGTCAAGAAGAAAATGTAAGCACAAAGTAATAAATGATTAAGTGAATTATATTTTCATTATATTCGAGAAGTTAGTTTTACTCAATTATTTTCCTTTAAAACAAGACCATCTCCTAAAAATATATAGGTAAAAAATCCAAAAATATTGTGAAACTTCTTTCTTAAATAAATGAAAACATACAAGTATAAATACGACAAAAAATATTTACGGCGTTAATTGTGATGTAAAACTATGTTTTTAAAATTTTTACTTATAAAACTTTCCGTTTTGATTACCAAGATATTTCAAACTGAAGTCTACCTTTAAAAATAGGTAGGCTTGAAACTTCACGGCTAATGGGTACTGAAAAATTCAACAGAAAGCTTGCCAAGCTCCGTTGGACTTATTTAAAACTGATTCTTTATGTGATTAGAAAGCAAACTTGAATTTAAAAATGTACATGTATATATAATTATTAACTGTAACTGATTATATCATACGAGATAACATGCGTAAACTACAATGTGTGAAAACATATAATTTTTCTACATTATTACCACGACATATCAGGCAAAAAATTAGAAATTCGAATTTTATAATATTAGGTCTTTACCTATGAAATTGCCGTTTTTCACGAAATAAATGAAGCGTAATTTTTATATATTTTTTTTATTTCTATTAATCAAAATAATCACCCATGCAATCAATGCATCTTTGCCAACGCATTGGTAGCTTATTGATGCCTTTCTTGAAGAAATCAGCTGGACGGGAGGCAACAAATTCTTCAAAGGCATTTTGTACGGCCTCTCGGGTATTGAATTTTTTTCCCGCCAAGAAATTATCCAAATTCTGGAAAAGTAGAAGTCTGTAGGCGCAAGGTCTGGTGAGTACGGCGGATGACGGAGAACTTCCAACCCCAACTCTTGTAGCTTGGAGACCGTCTGCTGTGCAGTATGAGGTCACGCGTTGTCGTGCAGGAGCAGTGGAGCCGAACGATTGAGCAAAGCTGGTTGGAGACGTGCGAGCTTCTCCATCATTGTGTTCAGTTCTTCACAGTACACATCTGCAGTCCCGTTTGTCCCGTTTGGCAAGAAGCTGTGATGAATTACACCCGCGTTAGACCACCAAACAGTGACCATCAATTTTCTAGGGGTAAGTTTTCGTTTAGGGCATTGTTTGGGTGCTGAACCAGGGTCCAACCAACTTGCTGAGCGCTTACGATTGTCAAACAGGATCCATTTCTCGTCACAAGTAACAATGCGCTTCAGAATTCCTTCATTTGTATGCCTGCTGAGCAGTGCAAGGCACGTCTCCACGCGTACTTCGCGCTGGCGGTCATTGAGTTCGTGGGGTACCCATTTGTCAAGCTTTTTTACCTTGCCAATTTGACGCAAATAGACCAATATTGTTTTGATGCTAACGTCGAAAGCTGCTGCTCATTCAGCCGTGGATTGAGTTTCATCAGCTTCCACAATTGCCTTTAATTCGTCATGGTCGACCAAAGTTTTCGGACGACCACGGGGTTCATTTTTCAGGTCAAAATTTCCAGAACGGAAGCGGGTAAACCAATAACGGGTGGTGCGTTCGTTTGTAGTGTTCGCTCCGTAAACGTCGTTGATGTTGCGTGCCGCTTGTGCCGCTTTGCTGCCACGACGGTACTCATACTCCATAATTACTCGAATTTTTAACTTATCCATGATGACGTAAAATGTTCGAATGCGTTGAAAACAAAACACTAACTATTAAATAAATGACCAATTTAGAAAAAGAATTCCATGTTTGTCAAATAAAATTAATTTGAAATTAGAATTATCAGTCAAAAATAAAATATTTTCATTTGAAATGGCCAGTACGGCAAAACGGCAGTTTCATAGGTAAAGACCTATTAAAAAACGTGGTTTGAATTCCGTGTTTATTTTTCTGTATAAATATCACGCGATACTCTGTGTCAGGTTTTAAGAGAAATTTTAAAAGTTTGTTGCTTTAACCATTTTTGTTGTTTCAAACTTTGGTATCAGTAAGACTTAAAAACCACTTCCGAGAAAATTTAATAAGAAACTACCAAATCAGTTCTTAATTATTTCACCACAAAGTATCATTTTCTAAAACATTTGCATTTCAGAAAAAACAGGATACTCCAAAATAGCCTTGTTAAAAAAAATCTGTTCACTCATAAACAATAAAAAATATTTAAAAAAGGAATGTACTACTTGAAGTGTAAATAAGCATCTTTTATGCTTACGTATACTCCATATTTTTTACAAAGATGACGCCATATTACAGCTGTAAGTTCATTTTATTCCTCGCTTGATTTTGGTCGTGTAAAAATTTTAGTTAGTGTAAATTAACATATATTCGTTTACATTAGTAAATTCTCAATTCCGCCAACACAAGTTTTACGCCATTGGGGATTTAATTTTTGTATGCTTGCCACATATGCCAAGAATATGCTTTACCTGTGTAAATATCATCTCGTTATGAAAATAATCTTCAATTAGGCTTAATGTTGATTTATAACACGGTGTCATTCACAGTTGTCGTTACGAACAACGCCCTCAAAGTTTACATTAAACACACATAACTGACGTAGTAGTAACAAAGGTGAGCAAAAACCTAACCCTTATTATTTTATAATGTGCAAATTACTTTTGAACTTAGGGTGGTAAACCAATTTCTTGGTTTGTGACACATTATAAAGCAAAACAACACCCAAAAAATCCAATTCAAGCTTTGTGATCACAACGCATAATTGACACTAATTATAAAAATTGACTAAGAAAAAAATTTACTTCGAGTCTTCGATCAAAAGCATATGTGCCAAAATGAAATGAAAATGCAAAAATGGTTTAAATATCATATCATTTTTCGAATATCATACCATACTATATCGACCATCCGACAACACTTCTAAAATGACAAATTGCTCGGTGAAAACCGTCGAAATTCAAACGCTCGAAGTCTTCGTAGCTGTATAAGGTGATTTTATTATCTAATAACTATGGACAGAACTTCAAAAACACGAAATAAGAAACTGTTAAAAGATAAGGGTCTCATCAATGTTTTAACAAAACTTCACAACTTTTGCAAAACAAAAAAGGTAAGTAAGTAAAGATAACAATAAAAATTATAGCCTTTAAATATCTATGTAAGAACCATGAGGGTTGGGTCTAAGTGTGAGCGATTTATATTACAACAAAATAATTTCGTAGCAAAGAAATAACCTTATGAAACATTAGGTTGCAGGTAATTTAATCAGGTAATTTGTTTATGTTTATTTGTTTATTACAAAATCCATAACTCTCAACAAAACAGTTATATAGTTACAAAGAAAATAAGATACATATAGCCATTTATGGATTTACAATATTTTTCTTATACATGAAAAATAGTCTTGAAGATTTTAAATTGATTAATTTTACTTGATAAATGTAATGAAATTTAAACTTGTAATTACAGAGTCAAAAAACATATTATAAAAAAGAGAACAAATATGTGTAAAAAAGTCAAATTTTAGATAAAATGATAAGCATTATTAAACAAGTTTATAAACAATTATGACAATTATTATGTGATGTAATTATGTCAAAATATTAAATATTTTACAACTTAGCAAAAACATTAAAAATAATAATAATAAAAATAAAATAAAACAGTTTTTACATTGTCAAATTGGTAAAAAAAATGATAAGATATAGATAGATAGACTGAGACTTAGGTATAAATTGATCTATAATTCTGTATAAAAAGTTATAAAATAATTGAATGCGATTTTCAATGTCAACATTATTCAATAGGCTTAGCCAGTCATATTGACTTAACTCGCAGTTTATACAGTCATAATTGAGAATTAGATTTTAATAATGGAATTAATACTTCTGAGGCGTCGATTTCTAAAGATGGGTGATAGCTATCCTCTTGTACTACTGGAAAGTCCGAGCGTCTAATAGTTACGTTAAGGTTTGTAAATATCAAGTCAAGAGTATTCTCCTGTAAGTTAGTGGTGTTTTTAAATTGTTTCAGTCCATAATAGTAAAAAGTATTTTTAAATTTTTCGGCAGATTGTCGCATTTCATTGCGGCCTTTATTTAAAAACGTTGGTCTACTTAAATTCCGTCTTACGAAAGGTAAATTAAAGTCACCCAAAGTATCATTTGGATCCAATTGAATAAAATCCCGAACTAATTCTAATAATTCTGTTGGGCGATTCGAAGCAAATTTGTTCGGAGGAATATAAGCAACAGCAACATGAAAATCGGGTTACGGGGATCAGTAGCGGGCGGCAAGGCTCTGCGCCGGCACCATGAGCCAGAGACACTCGAGCGAGTCGCGCTGAAATTTCGGCCGCGCGCGCGCATGCAGCCGCACGTCACGCAGCGCCATGACGCCGCCGCCCGGCCCGCCGCCACCACCGCGGTCCCGCCTAAACACGTCATACTTATTGTTACTGAGCTCGCTATCCAATATCCCGTCGCACAACCATGTCTCAGTGATAAGCGCAATATCGAATCCCTGAATCAGCGTGTTATAAAAATATTAGTTTTAGTTCTTAATCCTCTTACATTTTGATAGAAAAAAATTAAATTATTGTGATTAAGGGTCATAATGAGATATTAGGGACATTCCAAAAATAATATTGATTGTTGTGGGGATGTGAAGTGAAATTGTGATAATGCTTAAGAGTTATAATACCGTAAACTAAAAACATGTCAATTAAGTGTTTATTAAATGCACGACATTTTATTAAAAGCTTATTGCTGCGAGCTATGTTTAAAAAATTGCTTACTGAAATATAAAAAGGTGGGTTGATTGTTCGTTTAAGGTTATGGTTATGAATAATGTATGAATAAGTAGTATATAATGTTTGGTATTCTTGTCGTGTATGTATGTGTAATATTTATGTTGGGTGAAGCGTGTGAGTAGATTTTAACGTTGATAAATGTATGATTGTTGCTGTATCATAGGTATACAAAAACATGTAGGTATATGATAAACACAGATGGGGAAACAAAATTTGCAAATAACGAAGGAGTGCACTCGCACTCCCGAATCCACTTCCCCCCCTGCCTGTGTGCTGTGCGGCCAGTCCGGTCACACAGCTAACTACAGGGGTTGCCCGCGCGCTCCGCGCTCCACCGCCAAGAGGGTCGCGCCTAAACCGGCGCCGCCGCTCACTCCCGCTACCTTCCCGCCGCTGCGCAACCGGGGTCCCCCGGAAGCAAAGCCCGTTCAGCCGACGCCTACTCCGGCTCTGTCTTGGAGGCAGCGTCCGGCTGTCCCGCCTGCACCTTCCCGACCCATCCCAGCTCCCGTAGCTTCCGTAGGGCCGCGTCCTGCTTTGTCATCTTCACCTCAGTCGTCGCTGGCTGAGGACATGAAGACCGTGTTCGACGTCATTCAAATGGTCGACATTACGGAAATTTCCGTGCTCGCACGCAAACTGCGAGCCGCCCGCTCTCCTAAAAAGCGTTTATTTGCGTTAGCCGAACATCACTCGTTTCTAAGTTCGTTATAAATTTTATTTATTTTTTTTTATTTTTTTTTTGTATAAATTCGTAAATAAGCAATATAATGTCTAGACCCGCAAATGCCGCGTCCGGTCGTATCAAACCCAAGGGCTTATCCCTAGTTTCTTTTAACGTTCGTAGCCTTAATACTAACCTTCCTGAGCTCAAACTGTTCCTTCAGAACAACGAGCCAGACTTATTGCTTCTTCAAGAGACGTGGCTAACTCCAAACCGCTCCAGGGGATTCGCTATACCTAAGTACGCGTTTATTCGTAACGACAGGCCCTACTCCGACGGTTTCGGTGGCACTGCTATTTATTACAAAAGAGGATTCCATTGCTGCCCTCTCCCTACCCCTCCTCTCCTCAACATGGAAGCCACTGTGTGTAGATTGGCTACGACTGGTCATCCGACCATCATAATAGCTATTCTATATTATAATAGTCTACATACTATGTGGCTCCAGACCAATCCGCAGCGACTTTGAGACCATTCTCGCCCTCGGCCATTCAGTCATTATGTTCGGAGACTTTAACTCCAAACATACTGACTGGACGTGCCTATCAACCAACACCAGCGGTATCGCTCTCTTCGCCATCACAAATTCACTTGTCTTAGATGTCATTTCCCCCATCACTCCCACCCACTATCCCGACAACCCGAACCACTCTCCTGATATCCTCGATTTTGCAATAGTCAAGCGAATCAACCTCGACCTCAGGTCTATCGAACCTCTCGATGACCTAGGTTCTGACCACCGCCCCGTCTCCCTCGTGCTAGGACCGCCTAACGATAACATCACCTCTCTTCAGACCTTTACCAACTGGAAAGGCTTTAAAAATACGTTAGTTTCAGCCTTAGAGGCCCCGAACTCTCCACTCGCGCTCTCTCCCGAACAATTAGATAGCCCGGATAAAATTGATTCATTAGTAAATTCTCTCACTGATGCTATCAACTCAGCCATCAGTGACAACGATAAGGTTGCTAAGCAAGGCAAACCCACGCTTCCTTTAGCCGTTAGCAATCTAATTAAAGCTAAGAACGCGGCTCTCCGGAGAGCCAAGAAATATCCCGCGCCCGCCTATAGAACAGCTGCGAATCAGCTTCAACGTAAAGTTAGGTCTTGCCTCGCGGAACTCCGAGACGCTCAGATGAACGATCTCATGGCGAATATCTCTCCGTCCCACCAAGCGTACTATAGCATGGCCCGAGCCTTACGCGTAGACACCGCCTCTCACGTTCCTCCTCTCACTCGTCTCGATGGCACTACTGCCTTTTAATTCGAAGAGAAAGCCGAATGCTTCGCTGACAGCATTGCCGCACAATGCTCGCTCAGCACGCAAACTGCTGATCCCTCACACATTTAGGCGGTGGAGGACGAAGTCCTTCGCAGAGACTCTCTCCCCATCACCGCCGACCCTGTCACAGTCTCTAATGACGAAATCTTGCTTCTCATTAGAAATCAAAAGTCCAAAAAGGCTCCGGGTGCGGATGGAATTTCCAACCACGCACTTAAGCACCTACCTCAACAGATGCTTACCTTGTTAGCTATCATTTTCAATGCCTGCTTCGACCATAGCTACTTTCCAAAAGCTTGGAAAGAAGCGACAGTGATAGGCATTCCTAAGCCGGGCAAACCTCTGAACGTCCCGGCTAATCACAGACCCATCAGCCTCCTCAAGGCAATGTCTAAACTTCTCGAGAGATTCATACTCTCTCGAATGCGGAAACATCTGTTTCCAACGGATGGCTATCCTCTCATTATTCCCCATCAGTTCGGCTTTCGCGCTAAACACTCCTGCCCTCAGCATGTCCATCGAATCGTCGAGTATATACTTGACGGTTTCTATCCGCGTCGTTATAAAACAGTCGCGGTTTTCTTTGACGTAGCCAAGGCTTTCGATAAAGTCTGGCACAGCGGTCTCGTTTATAAACTCTACAAAATAGGCTTACCGGATCGCCTAGTCTGGTTAATAGCGTCGTTTCTCAAAGACCGTACGTTTCGATTTAAACACGAAGGCACGCTTTCTGCGCCTCGTCCCATAAAGGCTGGAGTCCCTCAAGGCTCAGTCGTCGCCCCTCTGCTGTACACCGTGTACACCAACGATATTCCCATCCCGCCGAAAGGCGTCGAACTCGCCCTCTTTGCCGACGACACCGCACTCTATACCAAAGGCCACAGTGTTCCGCACCTTGTAACCAGACTCCAAAAGGCCTTAAACGCCCTTGGTGTATGGTTTCAAAAATGGCGCATCGATGTGAACCCTGAAAAGATTTCTGCGATTCGCTTCGACCACAAACGCCGTCGTCCCGCTGGCGATCCCCACGTTTGAATGTTAGGCATTCCCATCCCCTGGAAGCGCAGTACTAAATACTTAGGCGTCACATTAGATCTGACGCTTTCTTTCAAGCCACACATCGAAAGAGTTTCGAAACTCGCTCGTCACTACTTAGGCCGCTTAAATAGCATGTTAGGTAGAAAAAGTAAAATGTCTTTCAGAAACAAACGTACACTTTGCAAGGTCTGCGTTAGACCCGTCATGACATATGCCTCGCTAATCTTTGCCCACGCCAAACCCTCCCTCCTGCACAAACTGCAGGTAGTTCAAAACCTCTTTTGCCGCAGGGCCACAAACGCACCGTGGTACGTGCGTAACGCGGACTTGCATAGAGATCTTGAACTGCCTACAGTACAACAACACCTCAAAACACTCTCTGAAGCGTTCTTCAAACGCTCCGAAACCCATCCCAATCCTCTAGTTCGTGATTCAGTCTCATATACTGCTCCTTTCTTAGATTCGAAGTTCAAAGTCGCTAGGCCTAGGAATGCGCAAGCATACTCTTCCACCAGACTGTCAGCTGATCTCGAAGCCCTTCTGGCCGCAAATTCTAATTCTAACGTAAATTCTAACTCTAACGTAAATCCTAATTCTAACGTAAATGCGAATTAATTCAATTTTATTTTGCAACTTTTAATTTTTTAATTTTTTTTTATTTATTTGATTTTCATTTTGAGCACCTTCAGTGCTATGTTTTCACCTTCAGTGCTATGTAATCCCAGCGGGTGACCCCTTCTGGGCCCCGCTAGCGCGGCCTCTTTCTCCAATTGGCCGTCGCTCAGATGAAGGCTGAGTGGCAAAAATGCACGAGCCGACAGGGGGTTTTTAGTGGGTATGGTCCTGGTAGGCGTCGGGACGAGTCTCACATAACTCTGGAATCGTGCCAGAGTATGCGTCAGGGCATTTTTATCCTCCTGCCCTTCCTGCGGAGGGGAACAAAAAAAAAGTATTTTAAACATTTTTAACAAGTATGTGACCCCTCCTTAAAACTTAGAGTTGCCTGTAGATATTATCTAAAGTGATATAAGAAAACAGTAGAAAATAACTATAGATATCGTTTTAAATGATAAGAATATTTTTTTGCTACTATATTGCTTTCTATTTTTGGAGGATAATTTTAAAGTTCAATGTAAAAGTAAAGCAAAGGCCGAGAACAAAACGTTCCAAACAACTCTTCAATCCAACAAAAACCGCATTCAACAATTACTAATTAGCTTCAGATCCTGTATTATATCGATTAAAAATTTTAAATTTAGGATTAATTTAAAAAACAAAACTTTAAATATTTATTTAAGTCATCATAACATATCTCACAAAACGTCACTACACAATTTCCTTTAATTTGTATTCTATTTAAACAACATTCAACGTTCTTAACCATTAAATAAAATCCACTCTCCTCAAAACTGCAAAAGAAAGTAAAACAAGCAGACCACATCTGTCTGCAATCCATCACCTTATATTAATGCGCGCAGCTGTGTCCTGCTCATGTAGATATACCGCTATGTACAAATGTTACATTCGAAGAATACTGTCGTGGAATCCAAGTTTCTGTTTCAGGGATGTTACCAGTTTAGCCAAAGTATTCTTTTTGTCTGCACAAAAATACAAGTTTATGATTTTTAAATGAGAAATATATTATCTAATAAATTCCACGATGGCATGAAATAATTACGCATCCCTTAAGAAATGTTTTGTTAATCTAAAAGTAAAAAATAAGTATATACATTTTTTGCTAAATTAGGTAAAATCCAAAATTCTGATAGTATAAAACTTTTTGTTACTTGAAAAAAAAGTAAAACTTAAAAATATGCCTGATTAATTGCGAGGAAAACTTCCGAAGAAAAAAATAGCAATATAATGAAAAAAGTGACAACTGGAAAAAAACCCGTGAACGAGCAGTGTGGTTTTGCTACCACATTTGCAAATCGTGAATCAGTTTCTAGAAATATGAATATGTAAAATAAAATATGAGGAGGAAAGAGATTTAATTTTGAAATCTCAATATTTTCTTGATATGTTAAGTTGGTAAGCTTATGGAAAGTTTTATATTTACAAAGATATTTTAACATGTCTCGTAGATATGAAAATTACTTTCGTTACAAATAATAATAACCTACCTCAGATTGACAGGTTTTAGAATTAAGATAATACTCTATGTTGATTGAACTTTTTGGTAAATTTATATAAAAGTTGATAAATTGTGCCCTATAGCATAAAACGTAAATGACATCGTTATCATACTTCAACTAACGTTTATAAATATGGGTTACTAGATTTTCCTTAAAGAAATAATTTTACTGAATTTATAGCAAAACGCTAAATTTTATGTCAAGAAAGACAATTTTTTTGATGAATTCTTGATACTTCCAAAACAATAACCACAAATATGTGAAGACGCCGTAAAATATTCTTGTAGCTTTTTTTATGCAAAAACAGAATAATTTTATGCATTTTTTAGCATACATCTAGTTTTGTTAACCGCCAAGCCCACTTTCTTCCTCCTTTTGAAGACTATATTAATTCGTTTTAAAATATTATTTAAAATGTACCTTACTATCATCGAAATAATAAATGAAATAGCAACACCTAACAATCCAGTAACTAGGCCAAGTTGACAATCACCAGGTTGTTAGTTCCATGATTGCGGCCAACCTGGGAATTAACTAATTCTATTGAATTTAAAAACCGTTAAATGGTGCTTCCTGGAATCCTTTAATTTTTTGATTTCATGATGCGAGTTGTTGAAAATAAATTGTTCAGTAAATGAAACACAGGTGTTCACTTTAAAACAGTATTTTCGAGAAAACAGGAATAAAAGTGTACAAACTGTACTGCACTAGTTAACAGCAAATAACGTTTTGTTCTATATAAGAAAAAAACTAATGTAAAGTTCTCTCATTTCGCGTGCTTCTGTAAGAGGAATGCAAACTTTCGTTAATAAACTAGACCAGTATTTAGAATTTAGTGCCGATTTTTTTATCAGGAATTATTTATTATTCGCTCAATAACATATTACAGATCTAAGAAGATAATTGAATATGAATACTTTTATTTCAAAAATAAGTTTGTTTCTTTAGGACAATTTATAAAATTGTAAAAATAACAATTTTCTCATTTTTTTATAAATTGAATGGCATTTGAACTAAGTATACCCTTCAACATAAATTATTCAATGACGTGTAATTTTTCAGATTCATTTTTATTTTTATTTATAATTAGATTATCATTTTTAATACTTACTAATTTATTTAAAAACAATATTAATACAGTGTTTTCCAGTCACTTCAAAAGTAAGTTATCATCGATAACAAACGACTGATTGAATCAAGTTATGAAACTATTTTCAGATGCAAATGAAAACATAACATGAAAATAAAACACATATGATTGATGTTGTCCAAGGGTGCAGGAGCCATTTACCATTAGGTTAGTCACATCAAGGGAAATTTAGTTTTGTACACATAATTTTTTGTTAAAGACAATTTTATTAAAAACTGGAGGTAAGTCAAGTGGCACATTCGCGAGTATTGTATGTATAACATAAAGACACACACTCGACGATCTATAATGTTGATTCAATAGATATATGAAACGGCCAAGTCATAGTTTTAATCTATGACAAAGTATTTCATAAGATCTGATAACTTTTTAAGAGTGGAAGTGTTTTGAGCTTGAGTCTTGGTAATTTTTTTTAAATTTATTGATTTACGTAAGGATTATACGTTTGTCTTCTATCTCACCTCATGGAAAGTGACGATGAAGACGAAAGTTTTACACGTCTATTCACTCGATGCTTGAAAGAACTAGGACTATAGTTTTCTGGAAAAACAGATGCAGGCAGTTCATTCCACACCTTGGCGACCGGCACCAAAAAGGAACCATCGAAGCATTTGGTTCGACTTCATGGGATATCTACTATAAAGGGATGGAAGGCCTGTCTGCGTCTAGTAGTCCGATGTTAGAAAGTTGTGGGTTCAACCTGATCAAAAAGAGCATTCGCATAATTTAAAATTGTTTCACATGAAATGTTTTTAACTGAAATTTAATTTTTTCTTGTAATTGGGTTCTTCCAATTATTTGGGTTGTATTTATTTTTTATTATCCCATACAACGAAGGAATTCATCAGCTAATTAATATAGGTGACAAGATGTTTAAATAATTTAACGTTCACTTTTCACTTTTCACTTTTCAAATTCAAATTCTAATATTTATTTCTCATTTTTGACAAATATTTGTTCTTTTTGACGTTGTATAAAATATGACTCTGTGAACTGTTAGTAGTTCGGACTCCGTACTTTACTCGTTACTTCTGAACAATGAGATTTACTGCTCTTCCAAGAGACGTGGCTTACTTAATCCTACTCCAGGGGATTCGTCATTCCTAAATACGCTCTTACACATAACGACAGCCCATTTACCATAAAAGAGACACGCCTCCTCTCACCAACATGGAAGCCACTCTGTGTAGGCTGGCTATGACAGGTCATCCGACCATCACCATAGCTTCATAGCTAGGAATTTTACATACTAGTGGCATCAGACCTATCCAAAGTGACTTTGAGACCTTTCTTACCCTCGGCCATTCAGTCATTATATTCAAACTTGACTTCAACTCCAAATATACTGACTGGACGTGCCTATCCTCCAACACTTGACTAAGAAGTAATTTCCCCGGTCACTCCCACTCATTATTCAGTCAACCCGAACCACTATCCTGACAAACTTTACTTTGTCCTAGTCAAGGGAATCAACCTCTGGAATCGATCTCAGATCTATCAAACTGCTCGATGGCCTAGGCTCGGATTACCACTTAGTCTTCCTTGTACTACGGCCTTCTAAGAACAACGACCCCTCTCCTAAGATCTATACTATCTGAAAAGGCCTTTTTTAACATACCCTAGCTTTGGCCATGTAAGCCCCGAAATCTCATCCGGTTATCTCGATAACCCGGACAAAATAGACTTGGTAGTCAATTCTCTCACTGATGCTATCAACTCCACCATCGGTGATAACAAAAAGGTTGCTAAGCAAGGCAAACCCACGCTTTCTTTAGCCGTTAGCAATCTTATCAAAGCAAAAAACGTGGCTTTCCGCAGAGCCAAGGTCTACTCTACGCCCACCTATAGATTAGCTACGAATCAGCAACAACGTAAAGGAAAGTCTTGTCCCGCAGATCTCAGGATGCTTAGATGAACGATGTCATGGAGAACATTTCTCCGTCCCACGTAGCATATTAAAGGACTACGTTTAGACGCCACCACTTACACCCCTCCTCTCACTCGTCCCGATAGCACTTCTGCGTTCGAACACGAAGAGAAAGCCAAATGCTTCCCGGTCAGCATTGCCTCACAATGCTTGTCAGAAAGTCATACTCTCTCGAATGCGGAACCATCTATTTCCAACGGATGGCGAGCTCCGCATCATTCCCCATCAATTCGGTTTTCGCACAAAGCACTCCTACCCTCAGCAAGTCCATCGCATCTTTGAGTACATACTTGACGAGTACATACTTCTATCCGAGGCGATAAAAGACGATCGCAGTAATTTTCGACGTAGCCAAGGCTTTCGATAAAGTCTGGCACAGCGGTCTCATTCATTAACTTTGCAAATACGGATCGTGAAATCAGAATAATCGCATCTTATCTCAAAGATCGCATATTTCGTTTTAGACACAAAATGGCGCTCTGCGCACTCCGTCCCATCAAGGCTGAAGTCCCTTAGGACTCAGTCCTCGCCCCTCTCTTATACAATATTTACACCAATAACGGACCCGTCCCTTCAAAAGGTATCGAACTCACCCTTTTTGCCGATGACACCACTCTTAACACCATAGGGCCCCGTGTCCCAGGTGTCATTACTGAACTCCAAAACCTGTCAACGCCCTTGATGTATCGATTTGAATCCAGACAAGAATTTTGCAATTCCCTTCGCTCACAAACGCCGCCATCCTAACGACCCCCATGTCCGAATGTTAGGTATTCCCTTCTCTTGGAAACGCAATACTAAATAATTAGGTACCACCTTAAACCAAAAGCTTCCTCAAACGCGCCCTGATACGACCTAACGTGGACCTGCACTGAGAACTTGAACTACCAACAGTTCAAAAACATATCAAAAAACTCTCGGAAGCGTTTTTCATGAAGAGTGTGAGGGAATAGATTGCCAGAGTCATACAGGTGATTTTTAGTGAGTAATGGTTCTGGTTGTTTCGGAGCGGGTTCCACATAACCCGGCGATATACAGTTCGGAAAAACTTTTGTTGAGAAGAACCGGCAAAAAACTTCACGGGTATAATTTCTAAATACATTTGCACACATAAAATAATGATAATAAATCATCAGACAAGCATGCCTACTTTATGGCCACAAAGAAAGCAGAGCTTGTGTTACGGATGACCACACAGTGAACTGGCGGCGATCCCAGAATAAACATACATATTACATAAATATAGACAACCATGATCCGAGAACAAACATTTGCTTTCATAGCAAAAATGTATGCCCCAACCAGGATTTCGAGTCCTGTGTATGGAAATAAATTCTTCTTTGCATCTGTTATCTCGGCAAGTCTCCCTCCTTATAAATAATCCAAATAAATAAATAAATGACAAATAACCTCAAACGGCACCCATTCAAGAAGTTAACGCGGAATACAGCTATCACCCTCGTCAACCTTATTACAGGATGTGAGCAACTTTGACATTTGTACATTAGATAGGCATTAATATGAAATAAAAAAAACAAACACCACACATACACAGTTTCACATGACCACTTGAATAGTTGGAATTATTAAAGCAACCCTATAAATCTTCCGAATGTTGTGAAAGTTTTTCTTAGTTTAAGTTGGATTCATTTTTATAAAAATATTTATTTTTACTGGAAATTATTTGGAAAAAAAATAACTGCATTATTACAATGTATTCCAGTATTTTGGTGATAAAATATATAAAACCCAGCGGGAACATACTGAATGAAAGCATTAAAGTTTACGGTCCATTTTTTCCTTTGATGTACATCCGGTTTCCGATACATGTTTTTATGATCACACTAATAAATTTGACATGATGACCAAATTTTTTTACTTGGGCATTTAATCCTTACTTAAATTACTAAGTGTGTTTTGTCCGCAACTTCAAAGTATAGCACAGTATAGTACAGTATAGCCGGGAACCTAAAAGTTTCATCTCGAAAATCCTAGTATGTAATCTAAAAGATTAAAGACGAAACAAGACGTATCAAGTTTAATAGTTTTATTTCCCATTTTTATTTTAAGCAAAGGACACATTACGAATAGCATATTATGTACTTGCTAACTCTTAGTAACGGATTAATTTTATGGAAAAACTTTTAGAGCTCACTTAAATATCAATATAAATTTAAAATCAAGGCTTATTAAATTCATAGTAAATAAAAAAGACAAAGAGTAAAAATAAGTGCGAAAAATGGTTTCCAGCGTGTTAATATTGCCAGTAGATAAGACGTTCAGGTATTTATAAGGCTAAAATTATTATTTTACTGATGAGTATAAAACAATGGTTAATAATAGATATACTAGAGTGCATTGTAAAGTGGGCGGCCTAACATAGATAGCGTTGTCATATTATTATAAAACTATCTTCATATGAGGATGCGGAGGATCCGGAGGAGGAGATCCTCAGTCTCTGTGCAATTTTTCCCTGAGATACATGCGTAATTTAATTATTTTATTGAACATTAAGTAAGAGTAAGTTTCATTAATTTTGAAAATGGATAGTTTAGAATACCTCCACAAAAAACACTTAACTCCAAAGCAGATTTTTGAATATATGGTGGCTACTTTAGGAACATCTGTTCCGTCGTATTCGTGATCTCATCATGGGAGACAGAAGATTGAAGGTATCTGAGATAGCTGAAGCTCTAGCAACTTCATATGAACGTACACAAAACATGATCGTTCACGAATTAGGGTTCCACAGGGTGTCTGCAAGATGGGTTCCGCGGCTCCTTCCAGTTGAACAGACACGAACTTGGCTCACCATTTCTAGAGACTGTTAAGAGCTTTTTCAAGCTGATCCAAACGAATTTTTGGCAAGGTTTGTTAATTTGGATGAAACATGGGTTCATGGCTCACAATGGAAGAGACCCGCATCTCCGACCCCCAAGAAAGCCAAGGTGTGTTTTTCAGTAAACAAGGTAATGGTATCGGTTTTCTAGGATTCCAAGGGTGTCATCTTGGTTGATTACTTAGAAAGAGGTCAAACTATAAATTCTGCATACTACTGCACACTATTACGTCATCAAAGTTTTGTTTCATCAAGACAATGATCGTGTTCAAACATCTGCAGAATCGATGGCTTAAATAGTGAATTGTGGTTTGGAATCGCTTCCTCATCCCCCTTATTCACCTGACCTAGCACCTTCTGACTTCCACCTATTTCCATAACTAAAAAAACACTTAGGTGGAATGAAATTTTCTACCAATGGGGAGGTCAAAGTGGCCGTAGATGCCCTTTTTGAAGACCTTGACGAGACCTTTTATTTAAATGGGATCCAGGCTTTGAAGGACCCGAATATTCTCACTCCGATCGCCACGCGGTGCGGACGTGCAATACCCCGTTCTCCGTTGATCGGTCCCTGCCCGATATTCCGTGGCGCTCAGTCTACTGACGTCACAGTTTAGCGTGTTGGTTCCGTGCTACGGTTTTCAAGGTTTTTCTACTCCCTCTGAGTGCTATCGAAGTGCGATTTTTTCTTTGCGACTAAGCCCCTTAGTCTTCAAAGTGCTTTGCTAAGTTGTGTTGTGCTTGTGCTGAGTGCACTGTTGTGCCCAGCGTAAGTAGTCTGGTTTCAGTACAAAGGATACTTAACGGTGACAACGAATTTGTACTGAACCAGTCCTTTTATTTTAATTTTATTTCTCTTCTCTATTTTATTTATTTTTTCTCCTACTTTCATATTTATTTTTATCATATCTGTGTGTTTTCGTGTGTACTTGTCCTTTCTGTCGGTAAAGGTTGACCCTAACGCGGTCAAATCTTTACCTGCGTACCCTTTTTTAGGTTTCTAGGTAGCGGCCTTCGGCGTACTACGGTTAGTTTTAAGTTATTTTCCCCAGCCCCCCTACCGCTGGTAGGGAGGTTTGCCGCTAGGGTTTGCTAGGTTTTTTATTTAGGAATCCTAGGCATTTGTTATATAAATAGGTGCTAGGTTTGCTAGGGAACCTAGGCATACATTATATATTTATATATTACATATTGTAATTCCAAGCCCTCCAATGGACCTTGTTAATATTCTTAGGTCATTCGCCCAGGCGCTCGCTGCGTCCGGCGTAAGCATACCCGCTGACGTACTAACGCAGGCCTTACAGGCATCTACTGCGTCCCCGGCCCCTCAGGCCTCAACCCCGGCCCCTCAGGCCTCTAATGTCCAGACCCCTCAGGTGTATAGCTCTCCCGCGTCTCCCGTTCCATCCGATATGGACTGCGCGTCGGTCTCATCCTCGCGCTCATCTCGCAGAAAGCGTACCGCTCCCGGGAGCGATTCAGACTCCGCCGCGTCCGAAGCTTCGTCGGTCGCCGCCACCCTAACCGGTTCTCCTGAGCCCGCGTTCCAGTTAGTTGCCAAACGCTCTAAGAAGCGTTCGAAAAAAGCCGCGGTGTCTTCAACACCCTAGCCGACCCCGGTGTCTTCTACACCCGCCCCCGCGCCGCTCATGTCACTCGAAGTGACCGCGTCTCCGTCGGTCCCTTCGAAGCCAGCGTCGCGCTGCACTCCCGTCCCACCGAAGCCTCAGCTCCCTCCGCCCGTCTTCCTCCGTGAAAAAGCGCGCTGGACAGCGGTTTCTAACTTGTGCAAAGAGCACAAAATTAATTACTTAAAAGCCGCCAACGCTGGCGAAACAATCAAAATTCAGGTCGCGACCGTCGACGACTTCCGCGCGTTCACCAGGTTACTTTCTTTAAAACAAATCGCGTATCACACCTACGCCCTCCCGGAGGAGCGTGAGATCCGCGCAGTACTACGGGGCGTCCCGTTTGAGCTCACGAATGAAGAAATCCTCGAGGACCTTAAGTCCCAGGGTTTCCCGGCCGAAGCAGTGCACAAGATGCACTCTAACCGCGGTAGGCGCTTTCCGTTAGCTTTAGTAATCTTGTCGAATACTCCCAACTCGAGGGAGATCTTTAGAGAGGCTCGCACAATTTGCGGACTCTCAAATATCTCTGTTGAGCGTCCCAACCCCCGCGGTCACCCTGGGCAGTGCCACCGCTGCCAGCTCTACGGCCACGCAGCGGTTAACTGCTCAGCTCCCCCCAGGTGCGTTAAGTGCCTGGATCCACATTTTACGAAGGAGTGCACTCGCACTCCCGAATCCACTTCCCCCCCTGCCTGTGTGCTGTGCGGCCAGTCCGGTCACACAGCTAACTACAGAGGTTGCCCGCGCGCTCCGCGCTCCACCACCAAGAGGGTCGCGCCTAAACCGGCGCCGCCGCTCACTCCCGCTAACTTCCCGCCGCTGCGCAACCGGGGTCCCCCGGAAGCAAAGCCCGTTCAGCCGACGCCTACTCTGGCTCTGTCTTGGAGGCAGCGTCCGGCCGTTCCGCCTGCACCTTCCCGACCCATCCCAGCTCCCGTAGCTTCCGTAGGGCCGCGTCCTTCTCCGTCATCCGCACCTCAGTCGTCGTTGGCTGAGGACATGAAGACCGTGTTCGACGTCATTCAAAGCGTCGATATTAACGAAATTTCCGTGCTCGCACGCAAACTGCGAGCCGCCTGCTCTCCTCAAGAGCGTTTATTTGCTTTAGCCGAGCATCACTCGCTCCTAAGTTCGTTGTAAATTTATTTTCTTTTTATTTTTCTATAAAATCGTAAATAAGTAAATTATAATGTCTAGACCCGCGAATCCCGCGTCCAGTCGTATTAAACCCAAAGGCTTATCCCTAGTATCTTTTAACGCTCGTAGCCTTAACACCAACCTACCCGAGATTAAACTGTTCCTTCAGAACAAAGAACCTGATTTATTCCTTCTCCAGGAGACATGGCTTACTCCAAACCGCTCCAGGGGATTCGCTATACCTAAGTACACGTTTATTCGTAACGATAGGCCCAACTCCGACGGTTTTTTTTTTTTTTGTTCCCCTCCGCGGGAAGGGCAGGAGGATAAAAATGCCCTGACGCATACTCTGGCGCGATTCCAAAGTTATGTGGGACTCGTCCCGACGCCTACCAGGACCATACCCACTAAAAACCCCCTGTCGGCTCGTGCATTTTTGCCACTCAGCCTTCATCTGAGCGACGGCCAATTGGAGAAAGAGGCCGCGCTAGCGGGGCCCAGAAGGGGTCACCCGCTGGGATTACATAGCACTGAAGGTGCTCAAAGCACTGAAGGTGAATACGTAGCACTGAAGGTGCTCAAAATGAAAATCAATAATTTAAACAAAAATTCAAAATTGCTAAATAAAATTGAATTAACTCGCATTTACGTTAGTATTAGGATTTACGTTAGAATTAGAATTTGCGTTAGAATTAGAATTTGCGGCCAGAAGGGCCTCGAGATCGCGTGACAGTCTGGTGGATGAGTACGCTTGCGCATTTCTAGGCCTAGCGACTTTGAACTTCGAGTCTAACACAGGAGTAGCATATGAGACAGAATCACGAACTAGAGGATTGGGATGGGTTTCGGAGCGTTTGAAGAACGCTTCAGAGAGTGTTTTGAGCTATTGTTGTACTGTAGGCAGTTCAAGATCTCTATGCAAGTCCGCGTTACACACGTACCACGGTGCGCCTGTGGCCCGGCGGCAAAAGAGGTTTTGAACTACCTGCAGTTTGTGCAGGAGGGAGGGTTTGGCGTGGGCAAAGATTGGCGAGGCATACGTCATGACGGGTCTAACGCAGACCTTGTAAAGTGTACGTTTGTTTCTGAAGGACATTTTACTTTTTCTACCTAACATGCTATTTAGGCGGACTAAATAGTGACGAGCGAGTTTCGAAACTCTTTCAACGTGTGGCTTGAAAGAAAGCGTCGGATCTAATGTGACGCCTAAGTATTTAGTACTGCGCTTCCAGGGGATGGGAATGCCTAACATTCGAACGTGGGGATCGCCATCGGGACGACGGCGTTTGTGGTCGAAGCGCATCGCAGAACTCTTTTCAGGGTTCACATCGATGCGCCATTCTTGAAACCATACACCAAGGGAGTTTACGGCCTTTTGGAGTCTGGTTACAAGGTGCCGAACACCGTGGCCTTTGGTATAGAGTGCGGTGTCGTCAGCGAAGAGGGCGAGTTCGACGCCTTTCGGCGGGATGGGAATGTCGTTGGTGTACACGGTGTACAGCAGAGGGGCGAGGACTGAGCCTTGAGGGACTCCAGCCTTTATGGGACGAGGTGCAGAAAGCGTGCCTTCGTGTTTAAATCGAAACGTACGGTCTTTGAGAAACGACGCTATTAACCTGACTAGGCGATCCGGTAAGCCTATCTTGTAGAGTTTATAAACGAGACCGCTGTGCCAGACTTTATCGAAAGCCTTGGCTACGTCAAAGAAAACCGCGACTGTTTTATAACGACGCGGATAGAAACCGTCAAGTATATACTCGACGATTCGGTGGACTTGCTGAGGGCAGGAGTGTTTAGCGCGAAAGCCGAACTGATGGGGAATAATGAGAGGATCGCCATCCGTTGGAAACAGATGGTTCCGCATTCGAGAAAGTATGACTCTCTCGAGAAGTTTAGACATTGCCTTGAGGAGGCTGATGGGTCTGTGATTAGCCGGGACGTTCAGAGGTTTGCCCGGCTTGGGAATGCCTATGACTGTCGCTTCTTTCCAAGCTTTAGGAAAGTAGCTATGGTCGAAGCAGGCATTGAAAATGATAGCTAACAAGGTAAGCATCTGTTGCGGTAGGTGCTTAAGTGCGTGGTTGGAAATTCCATCCGCACCCGGAGCCTTTTTGGACTTTTGATTTCTAATGAGAAGCAAGATTTCGTCATTAGAGACTGTGACAGGGTCGGCGGTGATGGGGAGAGAGTCTCTGCGAAGGACTTCGTCCTCCACCGCTTTGATGTGAGTGGGATTCGCGGGTTGCGTGCTGGGCGAGCATTGTGCGGCAATGCTGTCGGCGAAGCATTCGGCTTTCTCTTCGACTTCGAAGGCAGTAGTGCCATCGGGACGAGTGAGAGGAGGAACGTGAGAGACGGTGTCTACGCGTAAGGCTCGGGCCATGCTATAGTACGCTTGGTGGGACGGAGAGATATTCGCCATGAGATCGTTCATCTGAGCATCTCGGAGTTCCGCGAGGCAAGGCCTAACTTTACGTTGAAGCTGATTCGCAGCTGTTCTATAGGCGGGCGTGGGATATTTCTTGGCTCTCCGGAGAGCCGCGTTTTTAGCTTTAATAAGATTGCTAACGGCTAAGGGAAGCGTAGGTTTGCCTTGCTTAGCAACCTTTTCGTTGTCACTGATGGCTGAGTTGATAGCATCAGTGAGATAATTTACTAATGAATCGATTTTATCCGGGCTATCTAATTGCTCGGGAGAGATCGCGAGTGGAGAGTTCGGAGCCTCTAAGGCTGAAACTAAAGTATTTTTAAAACCTTTCCAATTGGTAAAGGTCTTAGGAGATGAGACGTTATCGTTCGGCGGTCCTAGCACGAGGGAAACGGGGCGATGGTCGGAGCCTAGGTCATCGAGCGGTTCGATAGACCTTAGATCAAGATTGATTCGCTTGATAATTGCAAAGTCGAGGATGTCAGGAGAGTAGGTCGGGTTGTTGGGATAGTGAGTGGGAGTGATGGGGGATATGACGTCTAAGTCAAGGGAGTTAGTGATGTCGAGGAGAGCGATACCGCTGGTGTGAGTCGATAGGCACGTCCAGTCAGTATGTTTGGAGTTAAAGTCTCCGAACATAATGACTGAATGGCCGAGGGCGAGAATGGCCTCAAAGTCGCTGCGGATTGGTCTGGTACCACTAGGTATGTAGATTGAAGCTATGATGATGGTCGGATGACCAGTCATAGCCAATCTACACACAGTGGCTTCCATGTTGAGGAGAGGAGGGGTAGTAAGAGGACAGCAGTGGAAGCCTCTTTTGTAATATATAGCGGTGCCGCCGAAACCGTCAGAGTTGGGCCTATCGTTACGAATAAACGCGTACTTAGGTATAGCGAATCCCCTGGAGCGGTTTGGAGTAAGCCATGTCTCCTGGAGAAGGAATAAGTCAGGTTCTTTGTTCTGAAGGAACAGTTTAATCTCGGGAAGGTTGGTATTAAGGCTACGAGCGTTAAAAGATACTAGGGATAAGCCCTTGGGTTTAATACGACTGGACGCGGGATTCGCGGGTCTAGACATTATAATTTTATATTTACGAATTTATAAATTATAAAAGAATTTACAACGAACTTAGGAGCGAGTGATGCTCGGCTAAAGCAAATAAACGCTCTTGAGGAGAGCGGGCGGCTCGCAGTTTGCGTGCGAGCACGGAAATTTCGTTAATATCGACGTTTTGAATAACGTCGAATACGGTCTTCATGTCCTCAGCCAACGACGACTGAGGTGCGGAAGACGGAGAAGGATGCGACCCTACGGGAGCTACGGGAACTGGGATAGGTCGGGAAGGTGCAGGTGGAACGGCCGGACGCTGCCTCCAAGACAGAGCCGGAGTAGGTGTCGGCTGAACGGGCTTTGCTTCCGGGGGACCCCGGTTGCGCAGCGGCGGGAAGTTGGCAGGAGTGAGCGGCGGCGCCGGTTTAGGCGCGACCCTCTTGGTGGTGGAGCGCGGAGCGCGCGGGCAACCCCTGTAGTTAGCTGTGTGGCCGGACTGGCCGCACAGCACACAGGCAGGGGGGGAAGTAGATTCGGGAGTGCGAGTGCACTCCTTAGTGAAGTGAGGATCCAGGCACTTTACGCACCTGGGGGGAGCTGAACAGTTAGCCGCTGCGTGGCCATAGAGCTGGCAGCGGTGGCACTGCCCAGGGTGACCACGGGGGTTGGGACGCTCGACGGAGATATTTGAGAGTCCGCAAATTTTGCGAGCCTCTCTAAAGATCTCCCTCGAGTTGGGAGTATTCGACAGGATTACCAACGCTAAGGGAAAACGCCTACCGCGGTTGGAGTGCATCTTGTGCACTGCTGTGACCGGGAAACCCTGAGACTTAAGGTCATCGAGGATGTCTTCGTTGCTGAGTTCGAACGGGACGCCCCGTAGTACTGCGCGGATCTTACGCTCCTCCGGGAGGGCGTAGGTGTGATACGCGATTTGGTTTAATCCGAGTAACCTGGTAAACGAGCGGAAGTCGTCGACGGTCGCTATTTGAATCTTGATTGTATCGCCAGCGTTGGCGGCTTTTAAATAATTAATTTTGTGCACTTTGCACAAGTTTGAAACCGCGGTCCAGCGCGCTTTTTCACGCAGGAAGACGGGCGGAGGGAGCTGAGGCATCGGCGGGACGGGGGCGCAGCGCGTCGCTGGCTTCGATGTGACCGACGGAGACGCGGTTACTACGAGCGATTTTAACGGCGCGGGGGCTGGTGTTGAAGACACCGGGGAGGGCTCGGGTATTGAAGATACCGAAGCTTTCTTAGAGCGCTTCTTGGAGCGCTTGGCGACGAGTTGAAACGCGGGCTCAGGAGAGCCGGTTAAGGTGACGGCATCTGACGACGTATCAGACGCGGGTTCGGAGTCGCTCCCGGGAGCGGTACGCTTACGACGCGACGCGTGAGAGGATGCGACCGATTCGCAGTCCATCTCGGACGAGGCGGGAGACGCGGGAGAGCTTAAGACCTGAGGGGTCTCGACGTTGGAGGCCTGAGGGGCCGGGGACGCGATAGATGCCTGTAAGGCCTGCTTTAGTGCGTCAGCGGGTATGCTTACGCCGGACGCAGCGAGCGCCTGGGCGAACGACTTAAGAATATTAACAAGGTCCATTGGAGGACTTGGAATTATAAAATGTAATATATAAATATATAATGTATGCCTATAATATATAACAAATGCCTAGGATTCCTAAATAAAAACCTAGCGAACCCTAGCGGCAAACCTCCCTACCAGCGGTAGGGGGGCTGGGGAGAATAAATTAAAACTAACAATAGTACGCCGAAGGCCGCTACCTAGAAACCTAAAAAAGGGTGCGCAGGTAAAGAGTTGACCGCGTTAGGGTCAACATTTACCGACAGAAAGGACAAATACACACGAAAACACACAGATATGATAGAAATAAATATGAAAATAGGAGAAACATAAATAAAATAGAGAAGAGAAATAAATAAAAATAAAAAGGACTGGTTCAGTACAAATTCGTTGTCACCGTTAAGTATCCTTTGCACTGAAACCAGACTACTTACGCTGGGCACAACAGTGCACTCAGCACAAGCACAACACAACTTAGCACAGCACTTTGAAGACTAAGGGGCTTAGTCGCAAAGAAAAATACGCACTTCGATAGCACTCAGAGGGAGTAGAAAGAACCTTGAAATCCGTAGCACGGAACCAACACGCTAAACCGTGACGTCAGTAGACTGAGCGCCACGGAGTATCGGGAAGGGACCAAACGACGGAGAGCGGGGTCTTGCACGTCCGCACTGGGCGGCGATCGGAGCGAGAATGCTCCTCCGACGGTTTCGGCGGCACCGCTATATATTACAAAAGAGGCTTCCATTGCTGTCCTCTCAAAACGCAGTCTCGGTCTGCGTGCGTTCTCGAGCGCACGTCGATCGCAGACGCTTCCCGCTCTTTTAGCCCCCGCGCTTATTGAGCACCCAAATTTCACTGGTTGTTGTCGTAATATATCATTTCATAGTTGTATACCGTATTAAGTTTCTAACGCCGTTTTCACGGCGGACAGTGGCTCGTTAACCGTATATCTAATAAGTTTCTAACGCCGTTTTCACGGCGTACAGTGGGCTGTTAACCGAACTTCGTGGAACGTGAGCTTCGTCGACGGGGTCTCGTCGTTTCAGGGCTACAAGTTCCGTGTTCGAGTAAGTTATCCGCGTCGTCCTCAACCGCCCTACTGCGTGTAGGGTGGTTTTTAGGAAGTTAGTCATCGTTGTTAGGTTCATATATTGTCCCTCCCCAACCCCTCCGCAATGGCTTCCCTAAGCTCTGAAGAGATTAGGAAGAAGCTACTTGAAAGTACCGATGCTGAAGGCATGTTTATAAATGCTGATAAGTTTCGTTGCCTTGATTCTCTTATCCCGCATATCATGGCGTTAATTCCACCAATGGCCCCTCAGGCCACCCCAGTCCCCCAGACCCCTCTGGTCTTAGGCTCTCCAGCGTCCCCTTCCTCCAGTGACATGGAGTGCGAAGTAGACGCCCCTCCGCGACGCAAGCGCGCACCCGCGACCGAGTCATCCTCGGACGCCACCCCAACTGGCCCTGAGTCTCCCTCCTTTACGCTTGTTAAGAAGCGCTCTAAGAAGCGTTCGAAACAAGACCCGGCGCCCTCGACGCCCGTCCCTACACTTCCTGCGGCGTCTTCAACGCCAGCTGCCCCGGTGTCTTCAACACCCGCTCCGGCCCCAACTTCTGTCAAGGCCAAGGTCCCACCACCCGTTTTCCTTCGGGAAAAGGGTAAATGGACTGAGGTCTCGACATTGTGCAATGAGCACAAAATCCATTACATCCGAGCAGCCAACTCGGGTGAATCTATTAAAATCTTAGTCTCGTCGATAGACGACTTTCGAGCTTTAACAAAGCTCCTCACCGATAAGCAATATGCTTATCACACTTATGCTCTGTCAGAAGAGCGTAAGATCAGAGCGGTACTCAGGGGAGTCCCGTTCGAATTATCTAACGAGGCTATCCTGGAGGATCTGCAGTCCCAAGGCTTCCCGGCACTCGCGGTGCATAAAATGCACAGCAAGTACGGGAGGCAACACCCTCTCGCTTTGGTGGTTCTCGCCAACGTCCCCAAGTCCAGGGAGATCCTCAAAGGGGTTAGCACTATATGCGGCCTCTCTGGGATCTCGATCGAGGCGCCTCATCGCCGCGGTCATCCCGGCCAGTGCCATCGGTGCCAGTTGTACGGGCACGCGGCGGCCAACTGCCACGCACCGCCCAGGTGCGTCAAGTGCCTGGTCCCTCATTTCACTAAGGAGTGCAATCGCACCCCTGAAACTCCCTCTCCTCCCGATTGCGTGCTTTGTGGCCAGTCCGGCCACACCGCAAATTACAGGGGCTGCCCTCGTGCACCCCGTTGTATGCGCTCCAATTCCAAGAGGGCGGCACCCAAACAGGCTCCGCGCCTTTCTCAAGACAACTTTCCGCCGCTGCGTAGCCGGGTTCCTCCGGCTGCTAAGCCTACACAGTCCAGGCCTGCCCCAGAAAACTGGAGGCAGCGCCCCGCATCGAATCCCATCCCGGCTCCTCGCCCATACAAACCCACTCCTCAATCCTCCGTAGCAGACGATATGCGTATCGTCTGCGACGCTATAAAAAATGTCGATGTTAGTGAAATCGCAGTCTTAGCCCGTAAACTTAGGGCTTCACGTACTCCAACAGAGCGTTTGCTAGCTCTGGCGGAGCATAGTTCCCTTCTCAATTCATTATAGGTTCATTTAAATGAATTGATCCCTAAATCATGCTTCGGCCGACCTCTGCCCAGCCCCGGCTTCACCGGAGGCTGCCCAGAACGGCCACCAACTCATGTCCCTTTGAGCATCTTCAGTGCAACTTTCACTACAGGTGGAAGACCCGCTAGCGGGTCTCCGCCAGCGCGCCCAACTTCCCGACGGGTGTCGCTTCCGATGAAGGCTAAAGGTATACGCTTACCACAGCCAACAGGTGGTTTTAGTGGGTAGGTGCCATTCTGGTGAGTCCCACATAACCCCTCCGCAGAGGAATTTACCTGCGGGCGGGTATGCATGACGCATCTTCCACCTCCCTCCCGCGAAGGTGCCTCGGCAGCAAAAAAAAAAAAAAAATGCTGTCCTCTCCCTACCCCTCCTCTCCTCAACATGGAAGCCACTGTGTGTAGATTGGCTATGACTGGTCATCCGACCATCATCATAGCTTCAATCTACATACCTAGTGGTACCAGACCAATCCGCAGCGACTTTGAGGCCATTCTCGCCCTCGGCCATTCAGTCATTATGTTCGGAGACTTTAACTCCAAACATACTGACTGGACGTGCCTATCGACTAACACCAGCGGTATCGCTCTCCTCGACATCACTAACTCCCTTGACTTAGACGTCATATCCCCCATCACTCCCGCTCACTATCCCAACAACCCGTCCTACTCTCCTGACATCCTCGACTTTGCAATTATCAAGCGAATCAATTTTGATCTAAGGTCTATCGAACAGCTCGATGACCTAGGCTCCGACCATCGCCCCGTCTCCCTCGTGCTAGGACCGCCGAACGATAACGTCTCATCTCCTAAGACCTTTACCAACTGGAAAGGTTTTAAAAATACGTTAGTTTCAGCCTTAGAGGCTCCAAACTCTCCACTTGCGATCTCTCCCGAACAATTAGATAGCCCGGATAAAATTGATTCATTAGTAAATTCTCTCACTGATGCTATCAACTCAGCCATCAGTGACAACGAAAAGGTTGCTAAGCAAGGCAAACCCACGCTTCCCTTAGCCGTTAGCAATCTTATTAAAGCTAAGAACGCGGCTCTCCGGAGAGCCAAGAAATATCCCACGCCCGCCTATAGAACAGCTGCGAATCAGCTTCAACGTAAAGTTAGGTCTTGCCTCGCGGAACTCCGAGACGCTCAGATGAACGATCTCATGGCGAATATCTCTCCGTCCCACCAAGCGTACTATAGCATGGCCCGAGCCTTACGCGTAGACACCGCCTCTCACGTTCCTCCTCTCACATGTCCCGATGGCACTACTGCCTTTGAAATCGAAGAGAAAGCCGAATGCTTCGCTGACAGCATTGCCGCACAATGCTCGCCCAGCACGCAACCTGCTGATCCCTCACACATCCAGGCGGTGGAGGACGAAGTCCTTCGCAGAGACTCTCTTCCCATCACCGCCGACCCTGTCACAGTCTCTAATGACGAAATCTTGCTTCTCATTAGAAATCAAAAGTCCAAAAAGGCTCCGGGTGCGGATGATATTTCCAACCACGCACTTAAGCACCTACCTCAACAGATGCTTACCTTGTTAGCTATCATTTTCAATGCCTGCTTCGACCATAGCTACTTTCCAAAAGCTTGGAAAGAAGCGACAGTCATAGGCATTCCCAAGCCGGGCAAACCTCTGAACGTCCCGGCTAATCACAGACCCATCAGCCTCCTCAAGGCTATGTCTAAACTTCTCGAGAGAGTCATACTCTCTCGAATGCGGAACCATCTGTTTCCAACGGATGGCGATCCTCTCATTATTCCCCATCAGTTCGGCTTTCGCGCCAAACACTCCTGCCCTCAGCAAGTCCATCGAATCGTCGAGTATATACTTGACGGTTTCTATCCGCGTCGTTATAAAACAGTCGCGGTTTTCTTTGACGTAGCCAAGGCTTTCGATAAAGTCTGGCACAGCGGTCTCGTTTATAAACTCTACAAGATAGGCTTACCAGATCGCCTAGTCAGGTTAATAGCGCCGTTTCTCAAAGACCGTACGTTTCGATTTAAACACGAAGGTACGTTTTCTGCGCCTCGTCCCATAAAGGCTGAAGTCCCTCAAGGCTCAGTCCTCGCCCCTCTGCTGTACACCGTGTACACCAACGAAATTCCCATCCCGCCGAAAGGCGTCGAACTCGCCCTCTTTGCCGACGACACCGCACTCTATACCAAAGGTCACAGTGTTCGGCACCTTGTAATCAGACTCCAAAAGGCCGTAAACGCCCTTGGTGTATGGTTTCAAAAATGGCGCATCGATGTGAACCCTGAAAAGAGTTCTGCGATGCGCTTCGACCACAAACACCGTCGTCCCGCTGGCGATCCCCACGTTCGAATGTTAGGCATTCCCATCCCCTGGAAGCGCAGTACTAAATACTTAGGCGTCACATTAGATCCGACGCTTTCTTTCAAGCCACACGTCGAGGGAGTTTCGAAACTCGCTCGTCACTACTTAGGCCGCCTAAATAGCATGTTAGGTAGAAAAAGTAAAATGTCTTTCAGAAACAAACGTACACTTTACAAGGTCTGCGTTAGACCCGTCATGACATATGCCTCGCCAATCTTTGCCCACGCCAAACCCTCCCTCCTGCACAAATTGCAGGTAGTTCAAAACCTCTTTTGCCGCAGGGCCACAAACGCACCGTGGTACGTGCGTAACGCGGACTTGCATAGAGATCTTGAACTGCCTACAGTACATCAACACCTCAAAACACTCTGAAGCGTTCTTCAAACGCTCCGAAACCCATCCCAATCCTCTAGTTCGTGATTCAGTCTCATATACTACTCCTGTCTTAGATTCGAAGTTCAAAGTCGCTAGGCCTAGAAATGCGCAAGCGTACTCATCCACCAGACTGTCAGCCGATCTCGAAGCCCTTCTGGCCGCAAATTCTAATTCTAACGTAAATTCTAATTCTAACGTAAATCCTAATTCTAACGTAAATGCGAATTAATTCCATTTTATTTTGAAATTTTTAATTTTTGTTTTAATAATTGATTTTCATTTTGAGCACCTTCAGTGCTATGTATTCACCTTCAGTGCTTTGAGCACCTTCAGTGCTATGTAATCCCAGCGGGTGACCCCTTCTGGGCCTCGCTAGCGCGGCCTCTTTTACCAATTGGCCGTCGCTCAGATGAAGGCTGAGTGGCAAAAATGCACGAGCCGACAGGGGGTTTTTAGTGGGTATGGTCCTGGTAGGCGTCGGGACGAGTCCCACATAACTCTGGAATCGCGCCAGAGTATGCGTCAGGGCATTTTTATCCTCCTGCCCTTCCCGCGGAGGGGAACAAAAAAAAAATTGAAGGACCGCTGGACTAAGTGCTGTGACCTAGGAGGAGAGTATGTAGAAAAATAAATATAATTTTTTTATTATTCCTGTGTTTTCTTGTTTAGGCCACGAACTTTTCAATCCACCCTCGTAATACCAAAAGTGCAAGAGAAAAGAGATGATTAGGTTTGTATGGGCTAACAATAAAACCATATATAGAAAACTGTATGATATAAGTATAATAAAAGTTAAGACAAATGAATCACAAGATCTTATTTCAAGCTATATAAGTGTAGATGCACGAGCGCAGATTGTGCGTATGGTAGTGCCGCCAGCAGCGCCCCGCTGTTTTTATTTTCAAAAGAGACAGTTTATTTATAGCTCTACGGGCCTTTTAATTTACACCGGACTGTGTAGCTCAGTGCTGACAGCGCTTAGCAGAAAATGAAACTACTCGGCCGCTCTAAGGTTAAATAATATTATAATGAAAGTATCCTCGACAGTAAAAATATAATAAAAACAAAGCTTCGAAATGTGTTACTAGATTAAGATATATATATATATATATATATATATATATATATATATATATATAGGTTTAATATGTGACTGAGCACTTTACGCCATTGAACGTAACAATTTGGCGTGGTAAATATGTATGCTATATAAATGTTAGCTGAAAATTTTGCGATAACCGTAGAAACAGAACGATTGCGATCTAGTTTCTGGATTAATAGCAACGTGAAAAATTTCATAATTATATAAGTAGACACATTTTATTGCCAAATTAGAATGTAGCGTTCTAAGAATATATAAGAATCAACTACTTTTTGCTTTTTACTTGTATTTGTTCTGTTGTGAGTGTTTTAATTATTGATTAATGGTTCGACTATACTAGCTGAGCTTTGAAAAAAAAAAAGAAACAATTGATGCCCACAATCGCAAGATAGCCTGCGGAAATTCATATTTACGGCATACTTACTGTAAGCTATTGTAGGGTTGAATGTGAATGTCATTTTTTTTATACTGAACGTATTCAGTTCTTAGTAATAATAAGCGGAATTTGTTGACGTTCTTACATAACATACTTGAGTAATGGATCCAATTCTTACACAAACCTTTGTATTACATTTGAAGACAAAAAGGTGCAAGCACGTGGCACGCAAGCAATACAGATGTCGTGTCGTACCGCCTCGGTTCTTTTCACGTAATAATATTTGGATTTCAACTAAGGTAGATCAAGTTACGAGAATATCTGTGACGTTCAGGTGTATACTAATCTAACTATAAACTTATCTACCGCTATTTTACCACTATAGTTTGCGCAAACAGCTTGTGCATCGTATGCATATATCGTAGTCAGCGTTTTGCACTGTATGGAGTGTTCTAGGAATTGACTTTGTAACAGAACCCAGAATCAACATACATTTATAAATATTAACAACCATGACCCGAGAACAAATCTGTGTTCATCACACAAATGAATGCCCTGGACAGGACTTAAACCTGGGACCTCTGGCGTTTGAAATACCACGGTTACCACTACGCTACGCGGCCGTCTAACTAATGTATAGTTTGTTATGTATAAGCATCATTTTGATTCCATAATACTAGAGGTTGCCATTTCATCAATCGATAAGAAGAAGAAAAAGGAAAAACCTGTATTAGAAGAAAATATTATAAATAGCATGTAGTATCAAACTCAGGTAGTAGCTTAGATAAGAAGTCAAATAAAAGTGAATTAAATATAATTATGTATAGCGATGAACTTGGTAAGAACATGGGATTGCAACTTACTCGGTGTGTTGGGGGGCCAATAACTAATTATTGTTACCCCGGTGCTTCATAATTATTATGACATAGTTGATAAAATTACATCCCGTACATTTAACCCTAATACAATATTGATTATATTAGTAGGCAGATGTAAGCAACTAAGTAGGAAAACAATGACAGCATGTTTTGCTAGATTGAATTGCAGGCAGAATATTAGTAAAATTATTTTGTTTGCATTTCCATTTACCCAGAGCCCCTCAGAAAATAATATGAAGCATCGACTAAATATAGATGTACAAAATATGACATGTCGTCATAGTGAAAAATTTCAGTTTATTGATTTAAATACATTTATTAACAAGCCATATATGATAAATGATAGGTACAATTTGTACAGTAATGACCTACGACATATAGCATACTCGCTATCATATATTTTATTCATAACAGTCAATTCGTTGACTACAACCGCTGCTTCTATTGAGCAGTCACTTTATACTTTTGACCCGTTGGAATGTAATATTCCAAAACATAGTATTAGAAATAATTTAAACATAAGTTAGTGACAATAGATAATACATCTAGCACCAGTATTCTAAGTAGTAATTTAAGCAATAAAAATGTAAAAAATAATTTTCTGAACATAGTCCATCAAAATATGCAGGGCATTGATGGTAAGGAATTACAGATCGAACTATTCATAAACTGTGAAAATATTCATATACTATGTATCACAGAGCACTGGCTCACACAGTGTCAAATTATGTCTTCTTATAAGAATCATGTAATTGCTAGTTCATTCAACAGAGAACAAACAACTTGCGGCGGCTCAATGATCATCACTCATAAGAGCCTAACATTTAAAGAACGCACTGATATTGTAAGTCTGTCTGTTGAGCGATCAGTTGAAATAGCCTGTATTGAGATAGGGAATATTGTTATAATAAGTGTATACAGACCCCCATCCTCACCATTTGAAGTATTTGAGAGCACTATGGATGAGGTATTACATAGAGTAAATAACAAAAACAAAGAAATAATTATTTGTGGCGATTTTAATATTGATTTATTAGTAGAGACATCACTAAGTAAATGATTCTTGAATCTTTTTAATTGTTACAACCTAAAAAATCTCTTCTTAGAGCCTACGCGAATCACAGCGACCTCAGCCACATGTCTTGATAACATTTTTATAAATTTAATGCCATGTACAAAGTCAGTAATTAATAAACTACAATCAGATCATAGTGGGCAGTTGGCCACTTTTGATATTGGGCTAAAAAAGACTTTAAAAAGAGAAATTACCTTTATACCCATGAATGAGGGACGGCTTGAAACATTTAGGAAAAATGTATTTGAAAAAACATTTAAATTAGATTACTGTGCAGATCCTATTACTCAATATAACTCTATTCATAATATAATTAGAAATGAATATGACTCTGTTTTTAAAAAAAAGAAAATATGTATAAATAATAATTTATTTAGGTTTAGTGACTGGGCAACAGTGGGAATATGCAGAAGTAGAAATAGATTATATGAATTGTACAGTGAAAGAACTTATAATCATAATAAGACATTTTATGAATATGTTAAAAAGTATTCAAAATTATTTAAACGAGTTTGCAGTGTAGCTAAATCTATTTACATTAATAATAAAATTAAATATATTACTAACATTTCAAAAACTGCATGGAATATAATTAATCAGGAAACTGGGAAAGCAAAAGAACCACACACCAAATATAATTTAAAAATTAATGATAAAGTGTTGTCAACTGACAAAGAAGTTGCTGAAGCATTTGAAAATTTTTTTACTGCCATCCCTGTGTCAACTACTTCGAGTATTAATTCATGTTCCACTCTTGCACAGTCACTGCTAACGGAAAATGTAAATTCATGCAATATTGATTTTATTTTTAAACATGTTACTGTTCCACAAGTTTAAAATGCATTTAAAAGCATTAAAGTAAAAAATACTGCCGATTTAGATGGTATTTCTGTTAAAATTATTGAATCTGTCATTGATGGTATAGCCCCGTACTTAGCCAGTATATTTAATGACTGTGTTGATAATGGTGTTTTTCCTGATTTAATGAAATTGAGTAAGGTCATTCCAATATTCAAAGCAGGTAGTATGTCTGACCCTAATAATTTTAGACCTATATCTATACTACCAACGCTCAGTAAGATTTTTGAAAAATTAATTTTAAATCAATTACTTTCTCATTTTTACGGTAATAGTCTAATGAATTTTAAGCAGTTTGGTTTCACGCGGGGTCGCTCAACAACCGATGCCGGTGTCGAGCTCATAAAACACGTATTCAGCGCCTGGGAGGAGTCGTGTGATGCTATTGGTGTCTTTTGTGACTTGTCCAAGGCGTTCGACTGTGTGGATCATACTACTCTACTCATGAAACTGCACCATTACGGCATTAAAAACCGAGCGCTTGCCTTGATTAAATCATATATTTCTAATAGAAAACAGAAAGTTGCAATAAATGGAGAAAAATCATCAGGATCGGCAGTGACAATGGGTGTGCCCCAGGGCTCAGTTCTTGGTCCTTTCCTATTTTTAGTTTATATTAATGATCTGCCATCGGTCGTTAAGAATCAATGCGAGGTCATATTGTTTGCTGACGATACTTCCTTCTTGTTTAAAATCAAAAGACAAGAAATTGACTATCGAGCGGTGAACAAATGCATCTCTAACACAGAGCAGTGGTTCTCAGCTAATAATTTGCTCCTCAATGAAAAAAAAACGAAATGTGTTAAATTTACATTGCCAAATGTCAAACAGGTAAACACAAACATTGTAGTTAAGAGCCAGGAACTGACTCCTGTAAAGTCAACTGTATTTCTGGGCATAACCTTAGACGCCAAACTGCAGTGGGGACCGCATGTTGATGGTTTAGCGAAAAGGCTTGGCTCTGCCGCATATGCTGTAAAAAAAATTAGACAAATTTCAAATGAAACAACTGCTCGATTAGTCTATTTTGGTTACTTCCACAGCCTCATGACATATGGTATTCTGCTGTGGGGGAGTGCTGCCGACATCGATGCTATATTTATTCTGCAGAAAAGGGCTGTTCGCGCAATCTATCAGCTCGGTCCAAGGGTGTCACTTAGAAGTAAATTTAAGGAAATAAATATTCTTACCTTCCATTCACAATATATTTTAGAAAATTTAATGTATGTTAAAAAGAACATAACCTTGTTCAAAAGAAAAAAAGATCTGCACAATGTTAACACAAGAGGAAGAAATATGCTGGCAGCTCATAATAGCAGGCTTCATAAAGTCACTAACTCATTCATGGGTCAATGTATACGCTTTTATAATAAGGTTCCTGAGGATATCCAAGGTCTTCCTACTGACAAATTCAAAGAAACTATAAAGGAGAAGTTGTGTGCTAGAGCATATTATAAACTATCCGATTATTTGGATGATAAAAGCCCTTGGGTATAATCCCCTCATTAACAGGATTGTACTAGTATTTGTAACAAAGCATGTGTAATGTGTCTGTTTGTGCGATGAGTTCTTCGTCCCGATGAATATCTAAAGCGTCATTGTCACTAAAGTACGTCTTCTTATGGTAGCGTCGGGTGACGGGTCGTTCACTTCCCTCTAATATGGTTGAGGAGGGCGATGGCTGGATCCCGCGTTAACTCGTGAACGGGTGCCGTTTGAGGGTGTTCGTCGTTTGGATACTTGGGGGGAGGGAGACTTGCCGAGCTAACAGATGCAGAAAAGAATAATTTTGTATAGACATAAAGAGACTGTAAATTTATTTTGAAAAAAAAAAATATACCCGTGAAGTTTCTTGCCAGTTCTTCTTCACGAAGGTTTTTTTTTCGAACTGGTGGTAGAATCATGTTTTATTTGACGTCAATAAGAACAAGTAATTGTCAATGTTGAGAAATAAATATTTGTATTTGTATTTGTATTGATTCAAGCGTGAAATTTTTTGGTATATACGTGGGTTACCAAGAATTTTTGAGAAAAAGAAATAAAATGTTCTTTAGTTTATCGTCTATACCAGGGGTCGGCAACCTGCGGCTCGCAAGCCACATGCGGCACTTTGGATGTAAAGCTGCGGCTCTTTAGTTCCATAGGCAAATGTTATTTATTTTATAAACAAAAAACATTTGAAAATTGTTGTGAATCGATTAACGAGGATTAGGCACCATTTCTATCTCTCAGCCATTTGAATTCGTTTTCCACCTCACCCCTTCCCCATGACACGCGTCGTCACTGTCGTTAGTCGGTAAATGTTTACTTGTTCTAATTTTTTAGTTAAATAATAAGTGATTTTCGAATAATACCATATTATATATTATCAATTTTTTTGTAAAAAACACTACTTATATATGAATACAAAATATTTTTCTTATGAATAAATATTTTTAGTTATAGTAAATAGTACTTGCATAAATATAGTTCCTTTTTATCAAAAAAACTTTATTTATGCAAGTACTATTTATTTTTGAAACATACTTGTGGCTCTTTAATAACTTATGACTCTTCTGACTTAAAAGGTTGCCGACCCCTGGTCTGTATTCGAACACAGTGAGCGCATCTTCTGGCAATGAAAACTAAATCCTGTTATGCTGGTTTTTAATTTCTGAAGACAAGAAGAAGTAATATGGTACCAAACTAGGGCTTTAAGGCGGGTGACTCAAAAGTATTACCAGTTTGCTGTTTAGGAAGACCCTCGTCTTGACCGTGAATGCGCGGGCGCGTTGTCTTGGTGGAGTAAAAGGCCTCGGAGTCCCATGCTTGATCAGTTGTTACTTGCAGCAGCAAAAACTTCTAGTAAGCATATGGTAGTGTATAACCCTGCATTGGTGCTACTTTGGTTTCTTAAGGGCATTTATATTAAATACCAAGTTTAGAAAATAAAAGTGTTAAAAAAAAAATTCCACCGCTTCTCTGTCGTTTCATGTTTATAGGCGTTGGTTCGTTTTGAAACAGCCATACTATTAACTGGTGCTTTGTGTGTCTTATGTGCTTTGCGTGATTAACTTGATCATATTGATAAATCCAAGAACCGTCATCTGTTATAGTAAACACGGCAGGAAGAATCTGCTTTGAATTTATCAGTAATATCATGACACCATGCCACAGGCGCCTGCTTCTTAGCATCAGTGGGGTCGTGAGATACTCAGTACGAAACAATCCTTCTAATGCAAAGGTAGTTATGTAGAATAGCATGCACACTGTTCGATCCCATCTGCAGATTGTGCTGAATCTCCTCGTATGTGATAAGCTGCTTTTATTAAATCAGATTTTTTATTTGTTTTCTTCCAGGACGACCACTTCTTTCTTCATCCTTTAAATTTAAGCGACCGCACTTGAATTCGTTAAACCAGCGGAACAACGTCGTTAATTGAAGTCGTTTTAACGATTCATCAGGTTTCAAGTTGGAGTTGAAGTCGTAAAAATTCAATGCTTGAAAAAATGTTTCCGACGAAGATCCATTTGACGGCCTGTTTGGTGTAGAGGTAAGTACCCTTGCCTTCCATGCCCGAGGGTTCGAATCCTGGTAGAGGCAGATATTTTATTATATTTGCTTTCTAGTCATGGATGTGTATGTATGTTTATTTAAGTTTATTTCTAATATTTATATATGATAAAATATATATCTATTTGTGCTTATATATTTTTTATGTTTATTTATCCGTTAGTATCCATAACACAAGTTCTGAATGATATCTAATATTATTATTTTTTTTTTCTGTGACACACAATAGTTTCATGGTAAAAAATTAAGAGGAAAAAAAATTGGAACAATGTTTACTTTTAAATTATCGAATTACCAAAATAAATTATAAATCGCCAGCTTTCCATATAAAAAAAAACTTATATTCGCAAAACTTTCTGAGTGATCTTTAACACATGTTCGACTCTAAAACATACTCACACTGTCTGCAATTAGCCCAACTACAAAGACCTCACGTACTAAACATTTGTCACAGCTCTGCGCAGTCATTAAGAACCTTAAATGTTAGGAAGAACAAATTATCATAAACGATTGATAGTTATGACACGGAAAAGAAATATTTAGTTTTAACAGGATTTCTTTAGTATTTAGCGACAAAAGCTTTTTTAATTCATTGCTTTTTCTAAATTTGTAAAATATATATTTTTAACTCATCTGTACCGTTTCTTAAGTTCTTTGATAATAATTATTTTATTGAAATATTGTATGTTTTTCTGCTTTTGGATTCAACTTTTAACTGGCTGGCAAAACCTTCATATTTTTATTTAATATATTAAACGACATATTTTTAACAAAAGCTGGTTTAAGAATCTAATAAAGGGAGGATAAAAATGCCCTGACGCATACTCTGGCGCGATTCCAGAGTTATGTGGGACTCGTCCCGACGCCTACCAGAACCATACCCACTAAAAACCCCCTGTCGGCTCGTGCATTTTTGCCACTCAGCCTTCATCTGAGCGACGGCCAATTGGAGAAAGAGGCCGCGCTAGTGGGGCCCAGAAGGGGTCACCCGCTGGGATTACATAGCACTGAAGGTGCTCAAAGCACTGAAGGTGAATACATAGCACTGAAGGTGCTCAAAATGAAAATCAATAATTAAAACAAAAATTAAAAATTGCAAAATAAAATTGAATTAATTCGCATTAACGTTAGAATTAGGATTTACGTTAGAATTAGAATTTACGTTAGAATTAGAATTTGCGGCCAGAAGGGCTTCGAGATCGGCTGACAGTCTGGTGGATGAGTACGTTTGCGCATTCCTAGGCCTAGCGACTTTGAACTTCGAATCTAAGACAGGAGTAGTATATGAGACTGAATCACGAACTAGTGGATTGGGATGGGTTTCGGAGCGTTTGAAGAACGCTTCAGAGAGTGTTTTGAGGTGTTGTTGTACTGTAGGCAGTTCAAGATCTCTATGCAAGTCCGCGTTACGCACGTACCACGGTGCGTTTGTGGCCCTGCAGCAAAAGAGGTTTTGAACTACCGGCAGTTTGTGCAGGAGGGAGGGTTTGGCGTGGGCAAAGATTGGCGAGGCATACGTCATGACGGGTCTAACGCAGACCTTGTAAAGTGTACGTTTGTTTCTGAGAGACATTTTACTTTTTCTACCTAACATGCTATTTAGGCGGCCTAAGTAGTGACGAGCGAGTTTCGAAACTCTTTCGACGTGTGGCTTGAAAGAAAGCGTCGGATCTAATGTGACGCCTAAGTATTTAGTACTGCGCTTCCAGGGGATGGGAATGCCTAACATTCGAACGTGGGGATCGCCAGCGGGACGACGGCGTTTGTGGTCGAAGCGCAACGCAGAACTCTTTTCAGGGTTCACACCGATGCGCCATTTTTGAAACCATACACCAAAGGCGTTTACGGCCTTTTGGAGTCTGGTTACAAGGTGCCGAACACTGTGGCTTTTGGTATAGAGTGCGGTGTCGTCGGCAAAGAGGGCGAGTTCGACGCCTTTCGGCGGGATGGCAATGTCGTTGGTGTACACGGTGTACAGCAGAAGGGCGAGGACTGAGCCTTGAGGGACTCCAGCCTTTATGGGACGAGGCGCAGAAAACGTGCCTTCGTGTTTAAATCGAAACATACGGTCTTTGAGAAACGACGCTATTAACCTGACTAGGCGATCCGGTAAGCCTATTTTGTAGAGTTTATAAACGAGACCGCTGTGCCAGACTTTATCGAAAGCCTTGGCTACGTCAAAGAAAACCGCGACTGTTTTATAACGACGTGGATAGAAACCGTCAAGTATATACTCGACGATTCGATGGACTTGCTGAGGGCAGGAGTGTTTAGCGCGAAAGCCGAACTGATGGGGAATAATGAGAGGATAGCCATCCGTTGGAAACAGATGGTTCCGCATTCGAGAGAGTATGACTCTCTCGAGAAGTTTAGACATTGCCTTGAGGAGGCTGATGGGTCTGTGATTAGCCGGGACGTTCAGAGGTTTGCCCGGCTTGGGAATGCCTATGACTGTCGCTTCTTTCCAAGCTTTTGGAAAGTAGCTATGGTCGAAGCAGGCATTGAAAATGATAGCTAACAAGGTAAGCATCTGTTGAGGTAGGTGCTTAAGTGCGTGGTTGGAAATATCATCCGCACCCGGAGCCTTTTTGGACTTTTGATTTCTAATGAGAAGCAAGATTTCGTCATTAGAGACTGTGACAGGGTCGGTGGTGATGGGGAGAGAGTCTCTGCGAAGGACTTCGTCCTCCACCGCCTGGATGTGTGAGGGATCAGCAGGTTGCGTGCTGGGCGAGCATTGTGCGGCAATGCTGTCGGCGAAGCATTCGGCTTTCTCTTCGACTTCGAAGGCAGTAGTGCCATCGGGACGAGTGAGAGGAGGAACGTGAGAGACGGTGTCTACGCGTAAGGCTCGGGCCATGCTATAGTACGCTTGGTGGGACGGAGAGATATTCGCCATGAGATCGTTCATCTGAGCGTCTCGGAGTTCCGCGAGGCAAGACCTAACTTTACGTTGAAGCTGATTCGCAGCTGTTCTATAGGCGGGCGTGGGATATTTCTTGGCTCTCCGGAGAGCCGCGTTTTTAGCTTTAATAAGATTGCTAACGGCTAAGGGAAGCGTGGGTTTGCCTTGCTTAGCAACCTTTTCGTTGTCACTGATGGCTGAGTTGATAGCATCAGTGAGAGAATTTACTAATGAATCGATTTTATCCGGGCTATCTAATTGTTCGGGAGAGATCGCGAGTGGAGAGTTCGGAGCCTCTAAGGCTGAAACTAACGTATTTTTAAAACCTTTCCAGTTGGTAAAGGTCTTAGGAGATGAGACGTTATCGTTCGGCGGTCCTAGCACGAGGGAGACGGGGCGATGGTCGGAGCCTAGGTCATCGAGAGGTTCGAGGTTGATTCGCTTGGCTATTGCAAAATCGAGGATATCAGGAGAGTGGTTCGGGTTGTCAGGATAGTGAGTGGGAGTGATGGGGGAGATGACATCTAAGTCAAGTGAATTTGTGATGTCGAGGAGAGCGATACCGCTGGTGTTGGTTGATAGGCACGTCCAGTCAGTATGTTTGGAGTTAAAGTCTCCGAACATAATGACTGAATGGCCGAGGGCGAGAATGGCCTCAAAGTCGCTGCGGATTGGTCTGGTACCACTAGGTATGTAGATTGAAGCTATGATGATGGTCGGATGACCAGTCATAGCCAATCTACACACAGTGGCTTCCATGTTGAGGAGAGGAGGGGTAGGGAGGGGACAGCAATGGAAGCCTCTTTTGTAATATATAGCGGTGCCGCCGAAACCGTCGGAGTTGGGCCTATCGTTACGAATAAACGCGTACTTAGGTATAGCGAATCCCCTGGAGCGGTTTGGAGTAAGCCATGTCTCCTGGAGAAGGAATAAGTCAGGTTCTTTGTTCTGAAGGAACAGTTTAATCTCGGGAAGGTTAGTGCTGAGACTACGAGTGTTAAACGAAACTAGGCTTAAGCCCTTAGGTTTAGACATTATATTTGCTTATTTACGAATTTACACAAAAAATAAATATTATAACGAACTTAGAAGCGAGTGATGTTCGGCTAACGCAAATAAACGCTCTTGAGGAGAGCGGGCGGCTCGCAGTTTGCGTGCGAGAACGGAAATTTCCTTAATATCGACGTTTTGAATGACGTCGAACACGGTCTTCATGTCCTCAGCCAACGACGACTGAGGTGCGGATGACGGAGCAGGACGCGGCCCTACGGAAACTACGGGAGCTGGGATGGGTCGGGAAGGTGCAGGCGGAACGGCCGGACGCTGCCTCCAAGACAGAGCCTGAGTAGGCGTCGGCTGAACGGGCTTTGCTTCCGGGGGACCCCGGTTGCGCAGCGGCGGGAAGTGAGCGGGAGTGAGCGGCAGCGCCGGTTTAGGCGCGACCCTCTTAGCGGTGGAGCGCGGAGCGCGCGGGCAACCCCTGTAGTTAGCTGTGTGGCCGGACTGACCGCACAGCACACAGGCAGGGGGGAAGTGGATTCGGGAATGCGAGTGCACTCCTTCGTTATGTGCGGATCCAGGCACTTAACGCACCTGAGGGGAACTGAGCAGTTAGCCGCTGCGTGGCCATAGAGCTGGCAGCGGTGGCACTGCCCAGGGTGACCGTGGGGGTTGGGACGCTCGACGGAGATGTTTGAGAGTCCGCAAATTGTGCGAGCCTCTCTGAAAATCTCCTTCGAGTTGGGAGTATTGGACAGGATTACTAGCGCTAACGGAAAACGCTTACCGCGGTTGGAGTGCATCTTGTGCACTGCTCCGGCCGGGAAACCCTGGGACTTAAGGTCCTCGAGGATATCTTCGTTCGCGAGCTCGAACGGGACGCCCCGTAGTACTGCGTGGATCTTACGCTCCTCCTGGAGGGCGTAGGTATGATAAGCGATTTGTTTTAAGGAAAGTAACCGAGTGAACGCGCGGAAGTCGTCGACGGTCAGGTCCTGTATTTTAATTGTGTCGCCTGCGTGGGTTGCTTTTAGATAATTGATTTTGTGCTCTCTGCACAGGTTAGAAACCGCGGTCCAGCGCGTTTTTTCGCGGAGGAAGACGGGCGGAGGGAGCTGAGGCTTCGATGGGACGGGAGCGCAGCGCGTCGCTGGCTTAGACGGGACTGACGGAGACGCGGTCATTTCGAGTGACATGAGCGGCGCGGGGGCGGGTGTAGAAGACACCGGGGTTGGCTCGGGTGTTGAAGACACCGCGGCTTTTTTCGAACGCTTCTTAGAGCGTTTGGCAACTAATTGGAACGCGGGCTCAGGAGAGCTGGTTAAGGTGGCGGCGACCGACGAAACTTCGGACGCGGCGGAGTCTGAATCGCTCCCGGGAGCGGTACGCTTCCTACGAGGTGAGCGCGAGGATGAGACCGACGCGCAGTCCATATCGGATGGAACGGGAGACGCGGGAGAGCTATAGACCTGAGGGGTCTGGACGTTGGAGGCCTGAGAGACTGGGGTTGGGGCCTGAGGGGCCGGGGACGCGTTAAGCGCTAGTACAGCTTGCGTAAATATGTCGTCAGAAATTGAAACACCTGACGCGGCGAGTGCTTGGGCGAACGCCTTCGCAATGTTAATGACGCTTTGCTTATCCATTTGGGAAGGGGTTGGGACTATGATAGTATATATGATTATATAACAATGCCTAGAGTTCCTTAATAAAAACCTAGCGAACCCTAGCGTCTAACCTCCCTACCAGCGGTAGGGGGGCTGGGGAGAATAACTTAAAACTAACCGTAGTACGTCGAAGGCCGCTACCTAGAAACCTAAAAAGGGTACGCAGGTAAAGAGTTGACCGCGTTAGGGTCAACCTTTACCGACAGGAGGGACAAATACACACGAAAACACACAGATATGATGAAATAAATATGAAAAAAGTAGAAAATAAGTGAAATAAGGGAAATAAAATAAAAATAATAAAAGGACTGGTTCAATACAAATTCGTTGTCACCGCTACCTGGAAACCTAAAAAGGGTACGCAGGTAAAGAGTTGAACGCGTTAGGGTCAACCTTTACCGACAGAAAGGACAAATACACACGAAAAACGTACAGATATGATAAAAATAAATATGGAAATAGGAGAAAAATAAATAAAATAGAGAAGAGAAATAAAATAAAAATAAAAGGACTGGTTCAGTACAAATTCGTTGGCACCGTTAAGTATCCTTTGTACTGAAACCAGACTACTTACGCTGGGCACAACACTGCACTCAGCACAAGCACAATACAACTTAGCACAGCACTTTGAAGACTAAGGGGCTTAGTCGCAAAGAAAAAAACGCACTTCGATAGCACTCAGAGGGAGTAGAAAAACCTTGAAATCCGTAGCACGGAACCGTCACGCTAAACTGTGACGTCAGTAGACTGAGCGCCACGGAATATCGGGAAGGGACCGATCAACGGAGAACGGGGTCTTGCACGTCCGCACCGCGTGGCGATCGGAGCGAGAATGACCTTAAGAATCTACCTGATATGTCCAATAAGTACCCGCAAGCCAGCGTCGCGTGCAATAAACATGCAAATAAGAGTCAGTGCGAAATAATGCTTGGAACTAATCGACGCCTAAGATTTGGCATTTATTTTTTATGGCCGACCTGATACGTGTAGACTACTTTTTTTTTAATTGAAAAAGGATGTTTTCTATGTCACCTGATGTGAGGTGACGATGAAGATGAAGGTGTTACACGTCTATCCACGAGTTACCTATTCACTCGACGCTCGAAAGAGCTGGAACTAAAGTTTTTTGGAAAAACAGACGCTGGCAGTTCATTCCACACCTGGGAGACCCGTACCAAAAAAGAACTATCGAAGCATTTGGTTCGACTTTTTGGGATATCTACTATAAAGGGATGGAAGGCCTATCTGCCTCTAGTAGTGAATCAACTACTTATTCGTTGAGAGCTAAGTAAAGTGTTATTTTATAATAGTTAACAATAAACCATAAAATTTCAGAAAATAATTTTTTGCCGTCAGCTGGTTCACGACAGCTTTAATAATCGCGCGTCAGGAACAATGGCCTCACCCGACTAAGAACTGACATTAGGGAGACACGTGGGGGTCCACCACGCTTGCCTTCTGAGACTGGGCAGACCTTCGAAATAATTACAAAGGGTCTCCTCACGAAGTTTTCCTTCTCGGCTTTATGTACTTCAGTTGTAAAAATTCATTGATACATTTGTCAGTGATAGGGATCGAACCCGGAACCTAAAGATCGAGACTGCGCTGACTTTGGCTGCTTACTTCTTTAGCATTTTTAGGCAAAATACTGGGCTCCTCAAGTCACGCAATGAAAACATCGATGTGTAGAAAGAATGTATATACAGGCGCTAAATGACTTTGGGATATTTTTCAATGCCGCTAAAATTATATGTTCGTAAATTAGCTTATTCCGCTTATTGGTATCCATCTGCGTCTTCTATGTAGAGGTCAAAATCAGTATTATAAACAACAAAACTTAAAATGATAAAAAAAAATTATAACAAAAAATCTAAGCATTCCTGGAAATGGTGACATTATGGATGTCATTTTAATGTAACGACTTACTTAAGTCAATTGTCGATTCTCTGGAGTTGAAATTTCAAATTATCTTTTTTCCTTTACGTGGCCGCTAGTTACACGGTTAGTACTTGTATAAATAATCAAAATATATTTTTCTCTTTTTAAATCTTTATCACAAGCGTCATTAATATTAAAATTAAAACGGTTTCAGATCTTTTAGTACACAAATTACACATATCTGCAGTGTCAAAAGGCCGCACTCAGAGTCAATTAATGGTGGGTTAAGGCTATCCTTAGCGTGATTTTACTAATATTTTCTAAGGTGTGCCTAAAGTAACCCTTAAAAGTTCCTGAGTGTGACCATATAACTTTTTTCGTTTTTGTTATTCATTTCTGTTAGGTTCGAATTCGAATAAATTCATTTGATTTGAATTGATTTTGATTTTATTCATTAGAGGGCAAAATTCTACGTAAATTACATAATAAACAAAAATAAATTCAATCGCAGTGTCACAAAATCATATATTAAGTTACATTTGACAGCTCCTTTGAACTTTACCATAAGGTTTAAGTCAGGAGTAATGTGTATATGTAAAGGGCCAGCGGCGAACTTCCAAGGAATTTGTTAGTGAAATAATTGATGTATGAAAAAGGATGGGTTAAAATAACTCTTTGATCGAAAATATGTTACGGGTTTGCTTTTGTTATCCTTAGGTAAATTAACTGCAAAAATTAATACGAGAAAACATTTTTAAGCAGAAAACGAATCAACTCCCTTTTACGTAAAACACAATAATTAATCATATAAACATGCCCAATAACAATATGGCTCCAATTCTGGAGACATAAATTATAATTGTATAATCATTTACAAAAACGTAAAAGCGAAAATGTATATTTACGACCTACACACACATTTATGATGAAAATTCCAGATACTTACCTCTCAGATTTCAGCCCTTTTTCTTGTGATTTATTTTTATGAATCGGCTACACGAATTGGTAATTTCCTTGTGCAATTGTAACTAAGAATTATGTTGCTCCCAATTTCAGATTTTGTGTTATTTGTAGATAGTACAATTTTATTTTTGCCAAAACTTGAAATGGTGAACTAATTTATTCTATGTAGTTTTGAGCTGCTTAAAACAGTAATAGCAATGCACTATTACCAAAAAATCTATTAATTCTAAGTTTTACCTTCTAACAAAATATCCAAGGTATATTGGATATTTTGTTATGTTTTGTTTTGTGGATATTTTAATATGGTATCATATTAAAATTTCCGAAAAAACTGTTTTATAATTCGCGCTTGCTCTACATTTAATGTTACTGTTAAAAATGCCCCGGACTTAGACTTATTCAACAGTAAGCCTATCTTTATTACTAAATATTTAGCCAACATTTACTTTTCTCAGCATGCCATATAATTTGTAATTAATGTTACAGCACTTTGGTCAATTTCATTTGATTTATCTTAGTTGTTTATTACATACTAGTTGCTTTTTTTTAAATCATCACTATATGTGGAGGTTCGTTATTAGCCTTAAGCGATTAAATTGTTAGCTTATTATGTGTAAACGGCTGTAAACCGCCCAAATAGAAGTAAATAAAATAAAAATATTATTTTATCTAAGCAAAAATTATTAAGTTAGGTGAATTTAACCAGATTAAAAAATAATGGATACTCTTATAAAGTACGCGTAATTTCAAACAGCTATAATGCGTACAGTTTTTCTATATAACTAATTGAAATAAGGTAAAATATATTAAATAAATTGCAGTAGCTTGTATCTACTATTCAACGCTTAAGAAGAAAACGCTCACTGGTACAAAATGTAAGGAAAATAAAAATACGTAGTTCAGTTTATACATTAATTTCATCGATTATATAATATGTTTATGTCAATAGTAAGTTTATATAATATTAATAAATAAGTCATAAGTTGTCCAAAGTGACAAGTTCGAAATAGATACCTTCCACTTTGGCAAATTTATTCTAGAATCTCAATGGTAAGCAATTGATACTCGTAGGTAACACATACTGTAATAGTTTGGTGCTTATGTTTGACTTAGGAATACAGTAGGTAATGTTAGTTAAATTCTTTCACATTTACCTTTTTCAAGTAGAAATAAACAAAACAACTCAATTTATTAATGTTAAATGTGATTTGGCCAAAATAGAGAGGAAAAGTCCAGGCGAAAAAATACTGTAAAGCACATGAACTAGCAGGTCTGCAATTTGACTGCGACATAAATGAAATAATGCATATGAGTTTGTATTTGTATCTTAAATTGTATTTTAAATCTAAGGTTTAAAATACAATTTTGAATATTTACCACAACACGCCATTAAAAGTTATCGAAACTGCATGCTTCAAAAGAGCGTATGCAACAAAATAGAGCTCATTACGAACAACTATATAGTATTCAGGTTATATATTTCCTTTTAGTTATACAATAAATTCAAATAATGTATGGTTTCTCGATTTTCCATTTATTTCACTTATCAAGCTTGTTAGAGAGATTTGATCCGTATGGTGGACTCTATTGATTAATGCTATAAAAATGCAGGGCGATACATTTACGGATTTAAGCCGGTTAGATTGCTTTGAGTAATACATGCTATTCATAGTTAGTATTTAGAGTACTTTCCATCCAGGTATGATTACGAAATTTTACCACTCTGTACAAATGTTTTATATAATCTTGATTCCATATTTGATGTCTCCTCTTTACAATTAACGCATATATACGAGTAATTATGATTTTATCGTACATCTCATTTTAAAGAGAAAATTATTATGTTTCGGGCTTCACCTTAATGGATGCAAATTTAATTATGAACAATTAGCAGATTGAAATTGTAGCAAATGACCAAAATTTTGTTTGTGAACGTTTATCTGTTATTTTTTCAGGGTAGTGTCTTAAGTTAAATTCTAGCTATGGCCCTGCATTACTGACGTTTTTGGTTGATATTGCAGATTGATTTTGAAAAGCTTACTATCGCATATGAGTTTCAGAAAGCAGTTCATAGGTAGTAAAAACATATGTAAGTAATCGTTTAATACGGTGAATTATTTCTTGTGATCCCACTATTTTGACATCATAATGGTTGGGCAAAAGTTTTGTTAATATATTTTCAAAACTTGGGAAGTACCAATTTTTTTTACTAAACTTATCGAATAGTAGCATGTTGAAAGTATAACTGACGATATAGAATTTTAACCTTTGAAACTTGGTCTCGCTATTTTGACACGGATTGCTTTGAAATGGTAAAATCGGGCGCTTACCTGAAAATCCGATAATGTTAGTGTTTTGCTGGCTGAAGAAAATTGAAAAACACTTCTTGGATCGGGGATCGAACTAACGTCTTTAGCGTCAAAACGCATGCTTGGGTAAGTTCAATCATGAAATTCGTATTGGCGTTAAGCAAAATAACCCGCTGATACTGGTCGTGTCATACGTCATAGAAGTGGAAGAGAGGTTGCTTGAGAATAAACTACAAAGTAATAAATAATTATTGAAATTTTGAACAAATATTTAATCTACATAAGCATACATTTAAATAAACATTCTTACCTAAACGGAAAATAAAAATTACTATAATAAAGTAACACTTTTAGATTTTATTTCAAATAAATCAAGAGGCTAACATGTGACAGCTGCAGTTCAGAACATAGCGATGGATCTACGTGAAGAAAAATATGTAATGAACTACCTAAAAAGTATTTAGAGATGGCACATTGTTTATTATAACTTAACTTAACTTATTATTATTATTTATAATTTTTAAACGAAATTACAATTTGGTTTGTTTTTGCTCTTCAAAAATTCTCTTATGCATACCCCGCGCGAGCGATCGAGGTTATGCTGGACTCGCTCTGAGCCTACCAGAGCCTCTACCCACAAAAAACGCCCTAAATGACTATGGAAATTTTTTGCCTCACAGCCTTCATCTGAAGCGACAGCCAAATGCAGAAAAAGGCCGCGCAAGCGGAGCCCTGAAGGATATTATTTTTTGTTCCCCTCCACGGGAAGGGCAGCAGGATAAAAATGCTCTGACGCATACACTGGCGCGCGCGATCCAGGTTATATGGGACTCGTTCCGAGCCTACCAGAACACTACCCACTAAAAACCCCCTGTCGGCTCGTGCATTTTTGCCACTCAGCCTTCATCTGAGCGACGGCCAATTGGAGAAAGAGGCCGCGCTAGCGAGGCCCAGAAGGGGTCACCCGCTGGGATCACATAGCACTGAAGGTGCTCAAAGCACTGAAGGTGAATACATAGCACTGAAGGTGCTCAAAATGAAAAGTAAAATTGAATTAATTCGAATTTACGTTAGAATGAGAAGTTGCGGCCTGAAAGGCTTCGAGATCTAGTGTTAATTGCGTGGGTTCGCCGGTGTGCGCGTTTCTCGGTCTAGCGACTTTGAACTTCGAATCTAAGACAGGAGTAGTATATGAGACTGATTCTCGAACTAGAGGATTGGGATGGGTTTCCGAGCGTTTGAAGAACGATTCTGAGAGTGTTTTGAGGTGCTGTTGCACTGTAGGTAGTTCAAGATCTCTGTGCAGGTCCGCGTTGCGCACGTATCAAGGTGCGTTTGTGGCCCTGCGGCAGAAGAGATATTGAACTACCTGCAGTTTGTGCAGGACGGAGGGTTTGGCGTGGGCAAAGATTGGCGAGGCATATGTCCTTCGTCCTCTACCGCCTGGATATGGGAGGGATCCGTGGGTTGCGTGCTGGGCGAGCATTGTGAGGTAATGCTGTCAATGAAGCATTCGGCTTTCTCTTCGTCTTCGAAGGCGGTAGTGCCATCAGGACAAGTGAGAGGAGGAACGTAAAAGGCGGCGTCTACGCGTAAGGGCCATTCTATAATACGCTTGATGGGATGGGGAGATATTCTTCATGAGATCGTTCATCTGAGCGTCTCGGAATTCCGCAAGGCAAGACCTAACTTTACTTTGTAGCTGATTCGCAGCTAATCTATAGGCGGGCGTGGGATAGAGCTTGGCTCTCCGGAGGGCCACGTTCTTAGCTTTAATGAGATTGCTAACGGCTAAGGGAACGATGGGTTTGCCTTGCTTAGCAACCTTTTCGTTATCACTGATGGCTAAGTTGATAGCAGCAGTGAGGGAATCGACTAACGAATCTATTTTGTCTGAGCTATCTAGAGAGTAGGGCGAGAACGCGAGTGGAGAGTTCCGCGAGAGGAAACGCGGGAGGAGAGCTAAAGACCTGAGGAGTCGTGGCGTTGGTGGCCTGAAGGGCCAAGGTTCGGGCCCGAGGGGCCGGGAACGCGATCGTTGCCTGTAAGGCCTGAACGTCGTTGTTCAAAGGGACACCAAGGGCGCTGGCGAGCGCCTCGGCGAAGGACTTCGCAAAGTTTACTAGGCTTTGCGAATCCATGGGAGGGCGTGTGAAAATATAAATATATGAATAATTCCTAGCAAACCTAGCAACCCCAGCGGCAAACCTCCAGCAAACGGAGCTGGGGAAAATAACTTAAAACTAACCGTAGTTCGCTGAAGGCCGCTACCTAGAATCCTAAAAAAAAAATGGGTACGCAGGTAAAGAGTTGACCGCGTTAGGGCCAACCTTTACCGACAAAAAGGGCAAATATATACGAAAGGACACAAATATGATAAAAATAAATATAAAAATAGAAGAGTTAATAAATAAAATAGTATATTGGAAATAATATATAAAGTAAAAGAACTGGATGAGTACAAATTAGTTGTCACCGTTGGGTATCCTTTATACTAAAACCAGAAAACTGTACGCTGGGCACACACAGCACTCAGCACAAGCACAATACACCACAGCACTTTGAAAATTAAGTAACTTAGTCACAAAGAAAAATAATCACTTCCACAGCGCTCGGAGGGAGTAAGAAAACCCAGAAAAACCGTATCACGGAACCGACACACTAAACTGAGACGTCAGTAAATTTTTTTTTTTTTTTTTTTTTTTGCTGCCGAGGCACCCTCGCGGGAGGGAGGTGGAAGATGCGTCATGCATACCCGCCCGCAGGTAAATTCCTCTGCGGGGGGGTTATGTGGGACTCACCAGAATGGCACCTACCCACTAAAAACCACCTGTTGGCTGTAGTAAGCGTATACCTTTAGCCTTCATCGGAAGCGACACCCGTCGGGAAGTTGGGCGCGCTGGCGGAGACCCGCTAGCGGGTCTTCCGCCTGTAGTGAAAGTTGCACTGAAGGTGCTCAAAGGGACATGAGTTGGTGGCCGTTCTGGGCAGCCTCCGGTGAAGCCGGGGCTGGGCAGAGGTCGGCCGAAGCATGATTTAGGGATCAATTCATTTAAATGAACCTACAATGAATTGAGAAGGGAACTATGCTCCGCCAGAGCTAGCAAACGCTCTGTCGGAGTACGTGAAGCCCTAAGTTTACGGGCTAAGACTGCGATTTCACTAACATCGACATTTTTAATAGCGTCGCAGACGATACGCATATCGTCCGCTACGGAGGATTGAGGAGTGGGTTTGTATGGGCGAGGAACCGGGATGGGATTCGACGCGGGACGCTGCCTCCAGTTTTCTGGAGCAGGCTTGGGCTGAGTAGGCTTTGCAGCCGGAGGAACCCGGCTACGCAGCGGCGGAAAGTTTACTTGAGAAAGGCGCGGGGCCTGTTTGGGAGCCGCCCTTTTGAAATTGGAGCGCATACAACGGGGTGCACGAGGGCAGCCCTTGTAGTTTGCGGTGTGGCCGGACTGGCCACAAAGCACGCAATCGGGAGGCGAGGGAGTTTCAGGAGTGCGATTGCACTCCTTAGTGAGATGAGGGACCAGGCACTTGACGCACCTGGGCGGTGCGCGGCAGTTGGCCGCCGCGTGCCCGTACAACTGGCACCGATGGCACTGGCCGGGATGACCGCGGCGATGAGGCGCCTCGATTGAGATCCCAGAGAGGCCGCAAATAGAGCTAACCCCTTTCAGGATCTCTCTGGACTTGGGGACGTTGGCGAGAATCACCAAAGAGAGAGGGTGTTGCCTCCCGTACTTGCTGTGCATTTTATGCACCGCGAGTGCCGGGAAGCCTTGGGACTGCAGATCCTCCAGGATAGCCTCGTTCGATAATTCGAACGGGACTCCCCTGAGTACCGCTCTGATCTTACGCTCTTCTGACAGAGCATAAGTATGATAAGCATATTGCTTATCGGTGAGGAGCTTAGTCAAAGCTCGGAAATCGTCTATCGACGAGACAGTGATTTTAATAGATTCACCCGAGTTTACCGCTCGGGTGTAATGGATTTTGTGCTCATTGCACAGTGTCGAGACCTCAGTCCATTTACCCTTTTCCCGAAGGAAAACGGGTGGTGGGACCTTGGCCTTGACAGAAGTTGGGGCCGGAGCGGGTGTTGAAGACACCGGGGCAGCTGGCGTTGAAGACGCCGCAGGGGGTGTAGGGACGGGCGTGGAGGGCGCCGGGTCTTGTTTCGAGCGCTTCTTGGAGCGCTTCTTAACAAGGGTGAAAGAGGGAGACTCAGGGCCAGTTGGGGTGGCGTCCGAGGAAGACTCAGTCGCGGGTGCGCGCTTGCGGCGCAGAGGGGCGTCTACTTCGCACTCCATGTCACTGGAGGAAGGGGACGCGGGAGGGCCTAAGACCTGAGGGGTCTGGGGAACTGGGGTGGCCTGAGGGGCCGGTGTGATTAGTGGCATGATTAGAGGGAGAAATGATTGCAGTGTGCGAATCATATGAGGGGCGCAGTAAGTGCCTTGGGCGTCGTAATCAGCGATCAGCTTATTCAGGAGCTCCTCAGGGCTTAGGGAAGCCATTGCGGAGGGGTTGGGGAGGGACGACAATATATAAATATATATAATATGAACCTATCGACGATGACTAACTTCCTAAAACCACCCTACACGCAGTAGGGCGGTTGAGAACGACGCGGATAACTTACTCGAACACGGCACTTGAAGTCCTGGAACAACGAATTCCCGTCGACGAAGCTCACGTTCCACGAAGTACGGTTAACAAGCCACTATTCGCCGTGAAAACGGCGTTAGAAACTTAGAAGTACGGTTAACGAGCCACTGTCCGCCGTGAAAACGGCGTTAGAAACTTAGAACGGTAAACAACTATGAAATTTGGGTGCTCAATTAGCGCGGGGGCTAAAAGAGCGGGAAGGCGTCTGCGATCGACGTGCGCTCGAGAACGCACGCAGACCGAGACTGAATGACGTCAGTAAACTGAGCGCCACTGAATATATACTTTTATTCGATTGGAAATGCTGATATGCTAAGTAATTTTTTATGTTCACGTGTACTTTCTGTTTAAAACGTCTGGTTATCGAAATAATAAGCAACGTTTAACGTACTCTGGTTATTATTTGCATTTCACTGAGATATTTTTATCAAACCGTCTGAAACTCAAGAAAAATATTTTTTATGTATTGCAGCGTGTAACAGAAGAAACTAGAAGAGCGCACTTTTTTTACTTCAAAACAAATAACTTTGTAGTTTAAAGATGATTTTAATGTGGGTCTCATATCGAACGGATATCTAGACTGATTTATTCATTAATATTGATATACTTGAAGAGTTTACCTGTTTTATTTTTCAAGATACTCTCGTTATTCAAAAGCTATGTACTATAAGCACGGACTTATGTCAGTCTAAGTTGATACTTAAGTCTCTACGACGTACTTAGCAATGAGAATTACGTTGCACTAAACTTAAGCCAATGCCTTAATGCTTAAGGTATTCCTAACTTTAGGACACCAATTTCCCATGTCATAAAATTAAGCAAGAACTTAAGCACAGGTACCAAGTCGTTCAAAAAGTTATGCGCATACACTACTTTGAAAAATTTTACGTTTATTGTATTAATATTTTTCCAAGGAGTCACCTTTTAGAAAAAAAAACATGAAACATCATATCTCCAACGCGAAAATTCCTTTCTCCTTCAGTGTTCGTTGGTATATTGAAGAAACCTGAGCTACACAAGTTCCCACAATACTTTATACTATTCTCATTAGCTTTCGAACGACCCAAAATTGTATGTTGTTGTGTGTTGTAAATATTGACATTTTCGTTCATTGATTTAAGATTGAAAAAAATAACCTCGCATTATGCACTACCTATAGCTAGCAGCTGCATTATGTATTGACAAAATAAAATATATCTATTTCAAAATAAATAGTAGTTACGTTTTGTTTGAACTTTTTACTGAAGGGATATACAGTTAACCTTCCTATACCCGCGTCAAATTATGTAACACGCGCGCATGGACTTACAGACCGAAAATTCAGGACAGGTCTCATTGTTTTTTTTTTTTCAAGAACACATATAGTAGTGTTATTATATGCATAATTAAAATAGGGGATATCATAAATGAAATAAGCACAGCATATAAAAAATATCAATACTGCCTCTGAAATATAGGAACTATTTCATACGTGCTACGAATACGTTAACAAAAATAATTTTTTTCTTCTAATAAACAAAAATAAACTGTCAAAACTTGTTGGCAAAGAATTAAATATTATATAATCTTGGGCACAAGTCTCACTAAAACAAGTAGAGCATACCATAGTAGCATGTTCCATACAAAAGTAAGTTTTAGCATTTACATTTGAATTTAGCGCAAATGTACCGCGTCTTACGGTTCTTTTTTGATGGGCAGTATGCACAACGGCCATTTATACTATTGGCAGCTGTTACTGAGGATTCTGAACCATCTAATATACATATTTCAGAAGACTTAGCCTTATCAGTCTTGGCAAAGAGGAATTGACAGCTCTTCTTCTTAAAATCCTCCACCTCGCTGTCTTTTTGATCTTCATAGTCAGAATCCGAAATATCGTCATCAAACAACAAACTTATTTGATAATCATCCATCTCGTCGTAAACTAAGACCTAAAAATTATAAAAGATAATTAAATTATGCTAAATAACACAATATCATATATCAAAATCAATAAAACGGAAATTCTTACTTACACAAAAACTTTCAACTTTACCCGGGTCGGTCTCACAGACCAATTGGCACCGTATATGATCGCGGCAACAAAACATGTAGCTAACAAAAAGTTTCAACCTCTAGAAAGAAGAAATAAATACAAAAATAGGAGTCACTTAACGCAGAGTAAGTCGATGCTTATGTGTGGCTTAGTTTAGGCGTTACCTCACTAAATCTACGCTTTGTAAAGTTTAGTGCAGACGGGCATTAGGCCTTTTGAAAAGAACTTTGAACTTCTAACATATAATGTAATGTTTTTTGTCGCGGCTTCGCTCTTGTATTTCTCGGGATCAGTAATTTTTCTGCATGTATTTAAGTTATTGTTTGGTTGGTCTTGTAGAGATGCGGTATCTACTTTCAGGCTTCAGTAAAAAACAAAACAAAAATCATCAAATTGGGTAAATTCTCATCTTCAAACATTTTTAATTGTTTGTACCTACCAAACCAAAAACTTGTGAGATCGGGAAAAAATATAGTAGTGAATAAACAAATTTTCAAGCTGCAGATATTGTCGTTCGTATATAATGGTATTTAGATATTATTTAATGTAGCTGAATAAACAAGATACCACCATACATAGCGCTTACAGGTAAGCTGTAGAATCCACTTACGAAACCACTTCACAGCTCTGTGCTTACAGTAAATTTTAAATAAAACTTTTACAACTTAACGGTAATGAAAATCTGAATACCTTATCTGCGAGGAAATAAAAATAAGAGGGCACAAAGGAAAGTAGTTAATTTTTCAAGACCCCTTACGTTCGCGCGAATACATTGCCATTATTCTGCTTGAAACCTGAAATGTCCACACGTTTTATACAATTCTGATAAGAAAAAAATTAAAATTTTAAATATTTTAGTATACACGAATAAAAAAGGTAAAAATGTGTGCTAACTTAGGTCGCTACACACAGATGAAATAAAAAATTATAATTATCCCATATTTCAGTCTCATATACCAGCTCATTTTTCAGGTGATTTATTTTTATGAATAGGCAACACGAAAAGGTGGCTTTGTTGTAGAATTCTAACTTAGAATTATGGCGTTCTGAATTTCAGATGTTTTGTAAAAAACGATTTTGTAATAAAGTGACTTATATTTTAAAACTTTCAATTCTAATATATACTTAAAACACATGCCCGTTGTGTGATGCCATGCTTACACTTCTAATATAGCCTGTTTTGCTTAAAAGAAAAAACAAAAGCGCGAGCTGTTTATAGAATCACTACAACTTTTCGGTTAGCTGTAATAAAAGGCTTTATTGTAATGTTAACATGGCAACATATAATAATCTCGTTTAAGCTTCTTTGCGAAAATATAGGAGTGCCAGCTAAAATATTAAGCTGACAAGTTTGAAGGTTGAATGATAAAAGTTCCAAGCATATAGCATATGATGTCTCCGTAGCCTATACTACCCTCTTTCCGCTGTATATAGTCAGTCTTATTTCTGTCTAATCGGTTGTTTGGTAGTATTTCGGTTACTGTAGTATATTGGTATTATAATTTACGTGTGATATTATAGGTGACGGGTCACTCACTTCCTTCTAATATGGTTAATGAAATGGCTGGATCTCGCGTAAACTCTGTAAATAGGCACTGTCTAAGGATGTTTGTCGATTGGATAGTTTATTGGTAGTGAGACTTGCCGAGCTAACAGATGCAGAAAAAAATTTTTTTTTGTAGTTACTTTGTAAAGTCATAAGAGTGGCTAATTTATATTTTGAAAAAAATAACACTCGTGAAGTTTTCTTCACTTTCTTTTCACTTCACGCAAGTATTCCCGAACTGTTGGTAGAGTCATGCTTTATCCAATGTAAACAAGAACAAGTCATTGTCATTGTTGAGAAATAAATATTTGAATCGGAATATATACATTTTTCATTAAATTAAATCACCATATGAAATTCTTTGACGTTCCAGTAAAATTTTATCTTTTTTTAACGAAAATTTGCTTTATATTTATAGTTAATGTGATAAATAATGAATGGTGAACAATAAATTGTAAATTTTATTTTGTCATTGTTCTTGATACTTAAGGATAAACTTATGCCTTTTTTAAAGAGTAAAACTAATTCAGAAAATTTTCTATAGAAATTTTTGTCTCTACCGCTCTTGTCAACCGGTGAAATTCGTAAAAAGAGCGAGGTTAACAACCCCAGAGTATACAAATTTAAATCTTTTTCGGAACATATTTAGATTCGGGATTTTTTTCTAACTTTGAAAATTGCAAATGGTATCCAGGTAATTTCATCAAAAACTGTTCTTGAAATTTAAGTGCCATTCTTGCATTTAAAAATTATAGTAGGAAAATATTACTAACTTGCCATAATTAAAAGATTCCTATCTAAAAATGGAACTAAACATATTCAAGAGCACGCAGTGACGACAATGGAAAATTGCATTTCAGCGTGCGATCGCATCAGTTACTCACAACCTCAAAATTGTAAACGATAGCAAAATAAAATAAATAAAAACATATAAGAAGCAACATGAATACTTTTTGAAACTGCATTTTATATTGATATGTAGTAATGATCAAAGGCAGCATTCACACACCGTATATGAAACTCTAACGTCTAAAAAATTAATCCCTGTGGAAAAAAATTAAAAAAATTATATTACTATGTTAGAAATAATATAAATTGTTTCATTAGTACTGTAATAGTATGGTAATTCTATTTAGTACAAAACTGTTTGCTCTTATTTCTCAATAATGATATTAAGTAAATCCACAACATAGCTTTGAGCGAAATTAAACTTTATGAAAGAAAAATTTAATATAAACACGATTTTTGCCTTATTTAGATTCATTATTTATTTCCTCCAATTTCACAGATCAAGAGAATAAATGAAACGTGCCTACAGGCAGAACTGTGGAAATTGAGCTACTTATTTTACTTGGGGAAATTACTATATTTTTAAATTGGAAAAGGCTGACGCCACCGTGACTTTAAACAAGTGATTTCTGTAATAAATTTTGCTGAACAATGTGAATAGCTTTTCGTGTATAATTTGAAATTAAGTTATTTAAATGGTTTTCATTTAGTCAGCGCAAAGATTGATGACTATTTCAAGATTCTACAAAAAATATTATAATATTTCATACGGATCATTAATGAAATTACGAAAAGTAAAAAAGAAAAACATAATTTTTACACCAAGGAAGATAAAAATGTTTATTTAAATTCAAATTCATTTATTTTTTTCAGATTTGCTTCCATAATTGTTAGTAGACAATTAAGGCTTATAACTATTGTTAATAAATACCAATTATAATTTAAATTCATACAAATGTCAAAAAATATATATATTAAAATAAAAATATACAAGATAAATGCATTATGAAAATAAATATTTTTCAATTAATTTCATTTCATTTAATTTAATGAGCAGCCAGGACTTCCTTTTGCATGTAGGAAAACCCAGTGTTTTAACGTCTGGGAGTCTCACCTATATGCCCACACGCCCAGGATGCTGTTTGTGGTGGCTCGCACACGGCGCAGTAGCGAGGCGCTACGCTTGCGGATGACAGCATAGAAGCTGTCAACATCCCCCAATCAACATCCTGAGCGCGTTGTTGTGTTGCGCTCTTAGTGAATTAAATACACGCTTACTGTAATTTACCCAAAGACTGCAGGAATGAAATGTCTGACGAAATGCTTTAAAAGGGGCAGTCTTCACTGGCGTGCTACAGCGTGCGAACCTACGCGCTACCATGTTGCTACGTACACATAGAGCCCTACGCTGTCGCTCTATATCCATGTTGTCGTGCAGATTATCAGTGAGCCAATGACCCAGAACTTATGTACTTGAACTTATGTACTAGCTTCAGTGGCGTCCCTAATAGCGTTATTCGACTGTTCTATTATAGCCTTATGTTTTTTTTGAAATAATTAGTAAAATAGAAAAAAAGAAATAAAAAAAGGACTATTTCTGTAGATTTTCCTGTTTCATCCTAACTTTTTCGGTGGCATGCTTATCTTTATAAAAGGCATTAAACATTTTATTTTTGATACTGGTATTTATGCAAGGCTATTTCAACTGCAGCTAAATACCCATTTAAAACAATAAACAGTAAAGCACTATCGAAAATATGAAACAAATTGCAGACAAATCTATAACATCTACGCAATTTACTACATTGTTTGGTATAATTTTCAATCTTTTACGCAGTTATTTATTAAAAATATTATTTATTATATATGAAAATATAATGATCTTTTTTTCTCATGTCAAAATTTATTTTTGTTATTTACTTTCTCTATACATTTGTGGCTGAGTCCAGCATTCCTTTCTGCTACAATGATAAAAGACTCAGTAAATTTTGATACTTTCATTATGTCAATAAAATGTAGATAAAAAAGTAGAAAACCGGGAACAAAAGTGTAAGAATTATATTTAAAAGTCCGTAATATTATGGAATTGCGAAAGATATCGTCAGTTCTTATATTTAGATTCGTCAGATATTAGCATCTTAAAGTTCCTAAACCGGTTCGTCTTTTACAAATGAAAGCACAAGTGAAATGTGTACATTCTATCATGAATGGCAATAAAAGTTATCGTGTCCACGGCAACTGCAAAGATGCCGAAACGTCGAAATAATTTTAAAATTAACTAAAATATACGCGATAATATCCGGTAAAAAGTGTTTTATTTAAAATAAAAATGCCCGCTAAAATTTTTAAAGACATAGTGAATCTTCAAAAAGAACATTTAAGGTTCAAAAACGGTAGCTGGACCTTGCGTTAACCACGTAAAAGGTGCCGTTTGAGGGTGTGTGTCGTTTAGGTAGATAGATAAGAATAATTTTGTATACACATAAAGAGACATTCTATTTTTTTTTATAATACTCGTAAATTTTCGTGCTTGTTCTTCTTCACGAAGGTTATTTCGAACTGGTGTTTAATGTCATCAAGAACAAGTAAATGTCTATGTTGATGAATAAATATTTAAATTTGAATATAAAAACATTGTTTTTTAGGTACTTTATTAATTTATTTAATATTTTATCTGGCTGGTTTTTTTTTTAAGTATAATGTAAAATGTATTGGTATTCTACATTGATAACGTTATTCTCGCTAAACTAAAACTGGTTTTCATTGTTATTATAGAAAATGACAACCCTAAAAGCATAATTTATTAAAATCAGACTTATATCACACATTTTCAAACTGGGCGAATTATTCCTAAAAATTTTAAATTGAAAAATTCAAATAAAATGTTTTGAAACTGGATAAATAGAAAAGTTTTTATTGACTTTACATTCGATTCAACGTTCAGTCAACATAAAATATCAGATCTATTTTACGAACTGTTTTTTGCTAATTTATACAACGAAATTAGCATATTTCAATGGCAAGTCCTTTTTTCTGGAATTCATTAATATTGTTTTAAGAACGTTACTCCACATCCGAGTTTTAACAGACTCCCTATCATGTTTGTAAGTCAACAGATATAATTTTATTAAATTTTGGATTCATTTTATATACCTTTTATCATTTTTCAGTAATTATATTTTCAAAAACAAATGTTGAAAATGATTATATTATGATACACTCGTAATCTATTAAACCAAAAATCTGAAAAATATCAAAATTCAGCAATTTAGCTGGACATTTGAATACATAATAATAGACTGATTTGACGATCGCGTGGTATAGTGGTTGGAAGCCCTGCCTCTTACGCCGAAGGTCCCGGTTTGAGTCCAGTCCACACCTGAACATAGATATTTGTTCTCGGGTCGCGGTTATTTGAATTTTTTTTTCGCCCCCCAGTTCGCTGCATGGTTATCCATAACGCAAGGTCTGGTTAAGGCAGCACATCATTTATTAAAATGATAATACGGTGTTACATCAAAATACGGAAATCAGTTCAATTCCTGCCGCTCAATAAGCTCAAGAAAACTATTAAGGAAATACTATGTCAAAAAACTTACTATAAGATCAAAGATTATTTGGATGACAAAAGGGCGTGGGATTAAAGTCTGTTTCTGTTTCTGTTTGTGAAGAACATAGAAATACACTAACACGTCGCTACACCTCGCGGCACTTACGTTTGTTCTATTAAATTACAAAAACCCAGAATATCTTAATAAAAAAACTTAAATTTCCAAGTTCTCATAATAGGTGCGAGGTGTTGCGAGAGCGTTACGGGCGCCTTTGGGTCATCACATGCATAAGACTGTGGCTTTTGAAGGATCCTTAAAGTACCAAGCAACCAAGTGCTGGAATAACATTTTTTCTAAAAATGTATTTAAGAAACGGATGAAAACTCATTTGCTTCTTCTTCACAAATAACCTTTTCACATGTTAAACTTGGTTGCTTGGTTCAACTTTTATGAGCATTTTGTTTATATCGATATATGTATACATAATGACATTTTATAATTTATCACAATTTATGAATATAAATGATTTGTTATAAATAATCTATATTTAAGTATTATATTTATATTCAATATTCTTAATAGAAGTTAACAATATTTACGTCGTTATGCTGAAAGTGTTTTTGATTAGTGTTAGGTTTGCTTGATTATATGCAAACGTGAAAACAATGAGTTTCTACTATTTTGAATCATCATGGCTGACATGTTACTACGCAGAAATGTACCTAAATTTAATGTGCGATTGTTTAATTGTTATATTGTGTCTTTCTTTATTTTTTGTATATTTTCCTTTCTGCTTGTCGGCTGAAATTTGTTTGTTGTTTTTGTTTTACCTTTGTATTTTATGCAAATAAACGTTCTATCTATCTTTCTAAATATTATGTAAACCGCATGGCTGCGGTATAACATTAGCACGCACGAGTAGCTATTATGTGTGCGTTTCTTTCATGTCATTGTCAATTGTGGACATTCTAACCCAATTGTTTTATACAGGATTTCTTATAAAAAAGTGCCGAAAGGTTTTTATTTTATGCTGGATTTCTTTCCTCTCAGTCTACCCATAATACCTTCTAAAGGCCGAAGTAATGGTGAATTCACGCAATCTCGACAAAGACGAAGAAAAACACGACCTTCAACAAATGTAAAACTTTTACCTCTGATTCTACCTCTGTAGAATATTTTTAATGTAAAGGCCTCGACATGCCTGATTTCGAAAACAAACTAAGGCCACCAAGAAATTATATCCCACTTGAATTGGGTCTAAAATAAATTAGAAAAAAATACAGTTTACATTCGTCGATAACGTTATTTTTGAAAAATACAAGAAGATACTCCCCTAAATAAAATAGTATGCAAATGTATCAATTAAACATAGTTTAATGAAAAATCTTCATTTTGTAATGCTTATTCACACATGTACTTGTGCCGATAAAACGTTCAAAGACATTTTGGTAAGGTTTAATTCTAATTATTAGTATAACGAATTTCATATTATATAACGCTGTTGAAAGAAATATATATGAAATTGGCAGTTTCCATACATTACATTTGAGAACATAACTTGTAAGTTCTCTCAGAAATATATCAGATTTTGATAAATTTACTTTGATTTAATATAATGTATGATAAATTAATTGATTGAAACTTTAAACAAATTATTACGACTTTGTATTTTTATTATTTCTGTATATCCAAAACGTTTGGATCCTGAAAATAGTATCTGTGAGAAGAGCCACATAGAAACAGTATATTTTATTATCGTGTTATAAAAGTTTTTAAATCGACAGACCTGATCTGCGTCCGGCCTCGTTCGGACGTGTTTGCAGCAATGACATATTACATATAGACAAGTCATACTCAAACATTACCGCACAAAAAACAGCGTCAATGTAACTATAGATATATAGAGCAATATAATTTGTGGATGAAGGAAAGAATAACACGGTTCACTTGTTGTAAGAAAGAGATACCTATGTACTTCATGACGTTGCTTTGCACTAATACTAATAAACTCTATAGCGTTGTCTCTTTTACTCCAACATACAAAATCATATCACACCTCGTTCTTCGAGTTTGTTGAAACGAATAGCCATGTCAATTTTAAAACGTCATTTTAAATAGCAAAATAAAATAATAAAGAAGATATTTATAAAAAAATATTACTTACGCATGAAAAGAAACATTTATTCTATCTTTAACAGTAACAGTGTAGTTAGTACACTGTCTAAACAAACAAGAAGGCATTGTACGGTATTAAAAACACAGAATAGGGAATAAGTTTTGTTTGATGTTTAGCCGTGACATTGGGTTGCACAAGACTGAGTCAAATAGCCGGCAACTGCCTTGCATTTGCTTTGCCATATTTGAGAGCGGATAACCTATCTATATGTAATACGTCATTGTTTGACGGTCGCTCCCAGCCGCCGAGTCACGATGGTTGTCTCACGACTTCTCTCGTATCAATACTCAAACGCTATTCCTGCCGCACTCTCGAGTGTAGCCCCAGACCCATTCTGCGTCCGGCCCCGTTCGAACGTGTTCGCGGTCGCACCAGCTGCTGAGTCACGATTGTCGTCTCACGACGAGAACTCGTAGCAATACTGAGCTTCGTACAATATCTCGCTTCGTCCCCGACGACTTGAGATAAGCCTCTTGTGACTCTTGTAGCACTTCTGTGCACCTTCGAATAAATACCTCACCTCGGTGGCAGCAGCAACAACAGAGTTGAGCTTACTTACGTCAGTATCCGACGTTCGTTTGCAAGGCTCGGGCTGATTTTTCTGGCTACGTACTTGACGCTGGGCGCTTGTTACGTTAGTTAGAGGCTCGCTCTGTTCCGGCTTCGGCCGGCCGTAACGTAGTCTATTCCTATACCCCTCGAATAGTTACCTCATTTCGGTGGGAGGCAGCAACAACAGGGTTGAGCTTAATTAGTACGAGCACCTTAGTGATAACCAATGTGGTTTTCGCAGTGGACGCTCGACTGGAGATCTTCTTGTGTATGCCACTCACTTACACGGTAAAGCAACAGCTGTATCCTTAGACATTTCCAAGGCTTTTGATAGGGTCTGGCATAATGGTCTCTTGAGTAAGCATACGAAATACCTAATGGGCTCTGCGACTGGATACATGATTTTCTGAGGGAACGGTCGATTCGAGTAGTCTTAAACGGCTGCTCTTCTGACTTAATGGTAATTAATGCCGGGGTACCTCAGGAATCTGTTCTCTCTGCAACGTTATTCTTGCTGCACATTAATGACCTGCTAACCCCAGGCAATATTAGGTCTTTACCTATGAAATTGCCGTTTTTCACGAAATAAATGAAGCGTAATTTTTTTATATATTTTTTATTTCTATTAATCAAAATAATCAACCATGCAATCAATGCATCTTTGCCAACGCATTGGTAGTTTATTGATGCCTTTCTTGAAGAAATCAGCTGGACGGGAGGCAACAAATTCTTCAAAGGCATTTTGTACTGCCTCTCGGGTATTGAATTTTTTTCCCACCAAGAAGTTATCCAAATTCTGGAAAACGTAGAAGTCTGTAGGCGCAAGGTCTGGTGAGTACGGAGGATGACGAAGAACTTCCAACCCCAACTCTTGTAGCTTGGAGACCGTCTGCTGTGCAGTATGAGGTCGCGCGTTGTCGTGAAGGAGCAGTGGAGCCGAACGATTGACCAAAGCTGGTTGGAGACGTGCGAGCTTCTCCATCATTGTGTTCAGTTCTTCACTGTACACATCTGCAGTAATGCTTGTCCCGTTTGGCAAGAAGCTGTGATGAATTACACTCGCGTTAGACCACCAAACAGTGACCATCACTTTTCTAGGGGTAAGTTTTCGTTTAGGGCATTGTTTGGGTGCTGAACCAGGGTCCAACCAACTTGCTGAGCGCTTACGATTGTCAAACAGGATCCATTTCTCGTCACAAGTAACAATGCGGTTCAGAATTCATTCATTTGTATGCCTGCTGAGCAGTGCAAGGCACGTCTCCACGCGTACTTCGCGCTGGCGGTCATTGAGTTCGTGGGGTACCCATTTGTCAAGCTTTTTTACCTTGCCAATTTGACGCAAATGGACCAATATTGTTTTGATGCTAACGTCGAAAGCTGCTGCTAATTCAGCCGTGGATTGAGTTTCATCAGCTTCCACAATTGTCTTTAATTCGTCATTGTCGACCAAAGTTTTCGGACGACCACGGGGTTCATTATTCAGGTCAAAATTTCCAGAACGGAAGCGGGTAAACCAATAACGGGTGGTGCGTTCGTTTGTAGTGTTCGCTCCGTAAACGTCGTAGATGTTGCGTGCCGCTTGTGCCGCTTTGCTGCCACGACGGTACTCATACTCCATTATTACTCGAATTTTTAACTTATCCATGATGACGAAAAATGTTCGAATGCGTTGAAAACAAAACACTAACTATTAAACAAGTGACGATTTTAGAAAAAGAATTCCATGTTTGTCAAATAAAATTAATTTGAAATTAGAATTATCAGACAAAAAAAAAATATTTTCATTTGAAATGGCCAGTACGGCAAAACGGCAGTTTCATAGGTAAAGACCTATTATTAGTTACGCTGATGACAGCAACGTTCTAAAGAGATACATGTCCAATGCGCGAGCGATTCCTCAAGAAATCCGGGGTTTGAGAGAGTCCATGATTGACCGGGTGGATTTGGCCTTAAAGAAAGTGTCCGATTGGGGCGAGTCCAATTTCGTCAAACTACTCCAGCCCATCAAAAAGACAGGCGTTTTTATTCTTCACCAAAAAGAGCATTTTCAACCTAACTCCCACTTTCCAAAACCTTAACCGACAACCTAGGGTTTCTGGACGTAACCATATTGTCCCAACTGAACTTCGGGCAACAAATTGAGTCCATGGCTCAAACTGCTTCAAAGAATTTGGTAATCATCTCGAAGGTCCGACGGTACTTCAGCCCTGAACAGCTACTTAATTTGTACACAGCTCAAGTTCGATCTTGTATGGAGTACTGTAGCCACCTTTGGGATGGTTCTGCAAAATACCAACATGAAGCGATGGACGCAGATGACCAAAGAGCCCGAAAAATTATAAACAACTTTGACATCTTCACCAAAAAACTGCAAAGCCTCGACCATCGTCGGAAAGTAAAGTTGCCAGTTTAGCAGGCTTCTACTGATTACATTTTGGAGAGTGCGCGAATGCCCTTTTTGATCAGGTTGAAGGCTCAGATGAACGATCTTATGGAGAATATCTCCCCGTCCCACCAAGCGTATAATAGCATGGCCCAAGCATTACGCGTAGATGCCGCCTCTTACGTTCCTCGTCTTACTCGTCCCGATGGCACTACTGCCTTCGAAGTCGAAGAGAAAGCCGAATGCTTCGCTGACAGCATTGCCTCACAATGCACAGCCAGCACGCAACACGCGGACTCCTCCCACATCCAGGCGGTGGAGGACGAAGTCTTCCGCAGGGACTCTCTCCCCATCACCACCAACCTTGTCACAGTCTCTATTGATGAAATCTTGCTTCTCATTAGAAGTCAAAAGTCCAAAAAGGCTCCGGGTGCGGATGGAATTTCCAGCCACGCACTTAAACACCTGGGGTGTTTAAGTGCGTCAACACCTGCATCAAAAAGGGTTTACCTTTTAACTGTTATATTCAATGCCTGTTTCGACCTTGGCTACTTTCTAAAAGCCTGGATAGAAGCGACAGTCATAGGCATTGCCAAGCCGGGTAAACCTCTTAATATCGCGGCTAATCACATCAAAGCCTCCTCCTCAAGGCCATGGCTAAGCTTCTCGAGATAGTCATACTCTTTCGAATGCAGAACCATCTGTTTCCAACGGTGGCGATCCCCTCATCATTCCCCATCAGTTCGGCTTTCGCGCTAAATACTCCTGACCTCAGCAAGTCTATCGCATTGTCGAGTACATACTCGACGGCTTATATCCGCGGCGTTTTAACTTGGTTGCAGTTTTCTTTGACGTAGCCAAGGCTTTCGATAAAGTCTGGCACAGTGATCTCGTCTATAAACTCCACAAAATAGGATTACCGGATCGCCTAGTTAGGATAATCGGGTCGTTTCTCAAAGACCGCACGTTTCGTTTCAAACATGAAGGCACGTTTTCCGCGCCATGTCCCATAAAGGCTAGAGTCCTTCAAGGCTCAGTCCTCGCCCCTCTGTTGTACACCGTGTACACTATCGATATTCCCGTCCCGCCAAAAGGTGTCGAACTCGCCCTCTTTGCCGATGACACCGCCCTTTACACCAAAGGCCTCAGTGTCCTGGGTCTCATCACCAGACTCCAAAAGGCCGTAAACGCCCTTGGTGCATGGTTTCAAAAATGGCGTATCGATGTGAACCCAGAGAAGAGTTCATCAGTTTACTTCGACTGCAAACACTGTCGTATCGCCGACAATCTCCACGTTCAAAGTTTAGGCATTCCCATCCCCTGGAAGTGCAGTACGAAGAACTTAAGCGTCACCTTAGACCAGACGCTTTCTTTCAAGCCACACGTCAATAAAGTAACGAAACTCGCCCGTTTTTACTTAGGCCGCCTATATAGTATGTTAGGTAGAAAAAGTTAAATTTCTTTCAGAAACAAACGTACGTTTTATAAGACCTGCGTTAGACCCGTCATGACATATGCTTCGCCAATCTTTGCCCACCTAAACCTTTCATCCTGCACAAACTGCAGGTGGTTCAAAATCTACCACAGGGCCACAAACGAACCTTGGTACGTGCGTAACGCGGACCTGCACAGAGATCTTGAACTACCTACAGTGCAACAGCACCTCATAACACTCTCGGAAGCTTCCTGCAAAGGTTCCGAAACCCACCCTAAGCCTCTAGTTCGAGATTCAGTCTCGTATAATACCCCTGCCATAGATTCGAAGTTCAAAGTCGCTAGACTGAGAAACGCGCACAAGAACGTAGCCACGTAACAAACACTAGATCTCGAAGCCCTTCAGGCCGCAACTTCTAATTCTAATTTAAATTCGATTCAATTTTTTTTTTCATTTTGAGCACTTTTGGTGCTATGAATTCACCTTTCTTTGAGCAACTTCAGTGCTATGTAATTCCCAGCGGATGACCCCTTAAGGGCCCCGCTAGTGCCGCTTTTTTCTCCAATTGGTCCTCGCTCAGATGCAGGCTGTAAGGCAAAAAATTGCACGAGGCATTCAGGGGTATTTTTAGTGGGTAGTGGCTCTAGTAGGCTCGGAGCGAGTCCCACATAACCTCGATTGCGCGCGCGGGGTATGCGTCAGAGCATTTTTTATCCACCTTTCAACCCGTGGAGGGGAACAAAAATAATTAGTTTGCTCCAGTAGTAATGATGTCATAAACATAACACTCAAACACACAGATATCAGTACAATTTCTATTTTACCATTATTATCATTCTACTATTACCTGCTTTTTAGTCTCGGCAATATGAACGCCGGGTGTGTCTTGAATAAAAATGTTAAAGGCATATAGAGAAACGGGCACAGATGGTACCCGTGTTGTTACTGTTATAATTACTTTATTTTCGAATAAGAAAAGCTCGCGAAATTGCCTTCTTTATTATGTCCTGTTAAAAGAAATTGAATTGAAAGAAAATAATGAAAAAATAAGGAAGGTCTTTAGCTTTATACAGCTGTTGTACTCTTTATTTTTTATAAACCAAATTTATGATATCTTACTCATAGTATTGAGCGATTAAAAATTATAACATTCGTGTTTTTGTTTTTACGTTTACATTACAGGTTCTTTGTTGCCGAGCGACTGCTGATTATTCTAGACTACTTGAATGCTCGAACGTATAAATTTATGTGCTAATCCAGTTTTACAAGGTGTTTGTTATTGCAACCAATATTATTCGGAATTATGATATTCGGGATTCGTATTTATGATATTGCGGATTATTAATAATTCGGATTTGTATGGTTCGGTATTTTCAAATTCAGTATATTAATCTTCGTAATTATAAGCGTTTGGAATTTTGAGGTTTCAAAGAAGAAAAATTAGGAATCGTGAAACACGGAATTTTCAGTATCGGAATTTTGAACCATTCAGTGTTATAAAATTGGGAATTTTGAAATTCGTGATTATGACTATCGGAATTAAGTTTTTCGTATTTATGTAGTGTTTTAATGCCCACTTTTTATGCCTTAACATAAATATGAACAAAAAATGAATGTAGTTTACCTACAGACGTCATCTCACATTTCTAAGTATCTATTTATTTCATTAAATAAACAGCAAAAATATTTACAAACACAATTTAATAGATTTAGAACACTTCAATAGCAAGACTTTTTCTTGGAAACCAAAAATATTGGTAAACCTTTATAGATGTTCTTTTAAAATGTTGACTCAGAGAGTATCAGAGAGGCGGAATCGAGTTAGGTTCCACGGAATATTGGGCTTACTATAAGGATTTTCGAATTGGTCCAAAAGCAAAATTTTTGAAAATCGCGATTTTACCAAATCATAACATGAAATTTAAAAAATACCTCTTTACCTATAGAAAGATTAGAAACATTCTACCTCTTGCGAACAAGATAATAAAATATGATCAATAAAGTGTTCAATATACTCCTTCACACATACATATCTATAATATTTTAGTCAAATTAATCATATATTTATATTGGTGATCGAGAGAGCTACGAGACAAGCCGAATTCATCCGAAAATAATCAATCAATCAAAGACCTGAATTACGGGCCGGTAAATTATCCGCCCGGAGCACGTGCTTTCCGGCTGTGACCGGTTTTCCGGACTCCGTGACGGACGCTCTCCGGATATCAATAATTTAATTAAGGAGATTTTCAGAAAATTGTGATCTCTTGCCAAATTTTTTTTTTATTTTATCTAAGGCTATTTATATATTTATCATTTATTTTGGATTATTTTATAAACACAAATAAAAAAATGTGGTTCATATTTGAAGAAGATTTGATAAAGTTTTTTTTAAATATTAGAGTTTATTACTTCCTGAATCTCAGCTTTTACATAAATTATCAATTTTTGACAATTTTGTTTTGACGTTTAACATTTTTTATTTTATAATATAAATGGTTTTATGCACGATTAAAAATATACTAATCCTTCAAAAGTAACTTACTATACAATGTATGAATATTTGTTATTTTCAAAATGTTTCACTAAGATTTTTTTATCAAAATGGCGGATGGCACCTAGTTTCAAAAATTCAAAAATCTTAATGTGAAAATATACAATGAGATTGTCTTATTTATTTGATAAAATCCTATGAATATAGGAATAATATAAAAGTTACAATTACAGAGCAGTATTTAAAAAAATTGTATAGTTTTTAGTGCTTAATATTTTTGATACATAAAGGGGGTTATTAAAATAATATTGGAACTACAGTTTTGGGTAAAAATTAATTATTTTTTCTATCTCAAATTTTTTTTCTTTTAGCCCGTATTGTTAAATGTGTTGATTTTTTAATTGATGTTGTTATTAAATTGCTTTGGCAAATTGTAAAATAAATTAACAACAAAATTAAAAACATAGTACAAAACCAAAACAACAGTGGTAAAAGAGCGACGACGTGTGCCATTAGAGCGTTCAGGATCGTACTGCGTAGTAACTAACTGGCTGGCAGAGGGAGGGGTAGGAAAAAGTGAAAGAGACAGATGCATACTTTAGCTATCGTAAGAGCGAGATAGCAAACCGGATATACAAGCACAATAGCAACGGATCTGGGTATGAAATAGTTTAAACGTTCAAGAATCGGTATCGTTATCATAATAAAGGTCAGAACAGGTAGTACCGTAGTTGTCCTCTCGTACTCATAGTGTTTGTCGTTTTTAGTAGAAAACAAAATTAAGCGCATGCTAATTTTATATTATTTATCAATTTAACATGGTCAGGGATCGGTAAAAATGTGTAATTTAAAGGACTATGGGCAAAAATGTATGGGCTCGGTCCCCACCTACCAACACACATGAAACTGATACCGATGTGTTCCTAAAGTGCCCCCTATCTGATAACAATCCTTTGTTTTAGATAAATCAGAGGGAATATATATGTAATTATTAATTAAAGTATATCAAAAATTACAAAGTATTTTTATTTTACAAGTATAACCATATTGCTAAATAACTAACATTATAGTACAAAATATGATAATACAAAGTAACTAAACAAAAATATATATTAGGTCTTTACCTATGAAATTGCCGTTTTTCACGAAATAAATGAAGCGTAATTTTTTTATATATTTTCTATTTCTATTAATCAAAATAATCACCCATGCATTCAATGCATCTTTGCCAACGCATTGGTAGCTTATTGATGCCTTTCTAGAAGAAATCAGCTGGACGGGAGGCAACAAATTCTTCAAAGGCATTTTGTACTACCTCTCGGGTATTGAATTTTTTTCCCGCCAAGAAGTTATCCAAATTCTGGAAAAAGTAGAAGTCTGTAGGCGCAAGGTCTGGTGAGTACGGCAGATGACGGAGAACTTCCAACCCCAACTCTTGTAGCTTGGAGACCGTCTGCTGTGCAGGATGAGGTCGCGCGTTGTCGTGCAGGAGCAGTGGAGCCGAACGATTGACCAAAGCTGGTTGGAGACGTGCGAGCTTCTCCATCATTGTGTTCAGTTCTTCACAGTACACATCTGCAGTAATGCTTGTCCCGTTTGGCAAGAAGCTGTGATGAATTACACCCGCGTTAGACCACCGAACAGTGACCATCACTTTTCTAGGGGTAAATTTTCGTTTAGGGCATTGTTTGGGTGCTGAACCAGGGTCCAACCAACTTGCTGAGCGCTTACGATTGTCAAACCGGATCCATTTCTCGTCACAAGTAACAATGCGGTTCAGAATTCCTTCATTTGTATGCCTGCTGAGCAGTGCAAGGCACGTCTCCACGCGTACTTCGCGCTGGCGGTCATTGATATCGTGGGGTACCCATTTGTCAAGCTTTTTTACCTTGCCAATTTGACGCAAATGGACCAATATTGTTTTGATGCTAACGTCGAAAGCTGCTGCTAATTCAGCCGTGGATTGAGTTTCATCAGCTTCCACAATTGCCTTTAATTCGTCATTGTCGACCAAAGTTTTCGGACGACCACGGGGTTCATTTTTCAGGTCAAAATTTCCAGAACGGAAGCGGGTAAACCAATAACGGGTGGTGCGTTCGTTTGTAGTGTTCGCTCCGTAAACGTCGTTGATGTTGCGTGCCGCTTGTGCCGCTTTGCTGCCACGACGGTACTCATACTCCATAATTACTCAAATTTTTAACTTATCCATGATGACGAGAAATGTTCGAATGCGTTGAAAACAAAACACTAACTATTAAACAAATGACGATTTTAGAAAAAGAATTCCATGTTTGTCAAATAAAATTAATTTGAAATTAGAATTATCAGTCAAAAAAAAAATATTTTCATTTGAAATGGCCAGTACGGCAAAAAGGCAGTTTCATAGGTAAAGACCTATTAAAATACCCGATTTCAAGCTCTTATTTGATGTTTTTTCTAGGAATACCATAAACAATAAGATTTTGTTTTTTTAAAGAGTAAATAAACAAAAAACTTATAGGTATGAATCACAAATCTAGTTCCGGAAGGTCTAAAAAAAAATTACTATGTCCCTAAAATGATAATCAATTTCTTTTGACTGCCTGTTTGGTGTGGAGGTAAGTACCCTTGCCTTCCATGCCAGAGGTCCCGGGTTCAAATCCTGGTAGAGGCAAATATTTAATTATATTTGCTCTCTAGTCATGGACGTGTATGTATATTTAAGTTTATTTCTAATATCTATATATGAAAAAAAAATCTATTTGTGCTTATATAGTTCTTAAGTTTATTTATCCATTATCTAGTATCCATAACACAAGTTCTTAATGATACTTAATTTGGGCTAGATAATGTGGTGTGATTGTTAGAAATATTTATTTATTTATTTATAATGTAAATGGTTTTTCTATACATTAACAACTTGCATAAATATCTTTCTCTACTCATTAACAAAGCACAATAGTACAGGTGTCTACAAAAAAATGCATAATCATTAAATAATAAAAGTATTTTTGTCTTATTATTTTAATTGTTAATATTTTAATAGTTTGTAAATAAAAAAAAATAAATAAAAATTAAACCATTATATTTAAGAAGTACTTTTTTTTTTTGCATCCCCAGACGAGCCCACCAAATTTATGACCCCAATGTAAGCAGAGCTTGTGTTATGATCATGACCCGAGAAGAAACTCATGTTCATCATACAAATAAACGCCCTGGCTAGACCTCGAAACTGCGACCTCCGGTGTATAATGCATGGCTACTACCCAGTGCGCCACTTGGCCATTGTACTGTTTCATACATTATGTCTGTTATTGATCAGCAGAAATGGGTTTTTCCTTAAAACCCAAAAAACGTGCCCGTAAGCGTTACCCAGTTTTGACATTGTTCGCTTGTATTGTCACTCGGGTGCAGCTGAGTACATAAGAGGAGCGAATTCAAATTCAAATATTTATTTATCAACATTGAAAACTACTTGTTTTTATTGACGTCAAACAAAACATGACTCTACCACCAGTTCGGAAAAACCTTCGTGAAGAAGAACTTTCTAGTGTCTCATTATGTCTATACTAAATTATTCTTATCTGAATCTGTTAGCTCGGCAAGTCTCCCTCCCTCCAAGTATCCAAATGACGAACACTCTTAAATGGCACCCGTGCACGAGTTAACACACACACAGTCTCGGTCTGCGTGCGTTCTCGAGCGCACGTCGTTCGCAGACGCCTTCCCGCTCTTTTAGCCCCCGCGCTAATTGAGCACCCAAATTTCACTGGTTGTTGTCGTAATATATAATTTCATAGTTGTATACCGTTTTAAGTTTCTAACGCCGTTTTCACGGCGGACAGTGGCTCATTAACCGAACTTCAAATAAGTTTCACACGCCGTTTTCACGGCGGTCAGTGGCTTGTTAACCGTACTTCGTGGAACGTGAGCTTTGTCGACGGGGTTTCGTCGTTCCAGGACTTCAAGTTCCGTGTTCGAGTAAGTTATCCGCGTCGTCCTCAACCGCCCTACTACGTGTATGGTGGTTTTTTCAGGAAGTTAGTCATCGTTGATAGGTTCATAGTATATATTGTCGTCCCTCCCCAACCCCTCCGCAATGGCTTCCCTAAGCCCTGAGGAGCTTCTGAATAAGCTGATCGCTGATTATGACGCCCAAGGCACTTACTGCCCCCCTCATATGATTCGCACACTGCAATCATTTCTCCCTCTAATCATGGCACTGTTCACACCGGCCCTTCAGGCCACCTCCGTCCCTCAGACCGCTCTGGTCTTAGGCCCTCCCGCGTCCCCTTCCTCCAGTGACATGGAGTGCGAAGTAGACGCCCCTCCGCGCCGCAAGCGCGCACCCGCGACCGAGTCATCCTCGGACGCCACCCCAACTGGCCCTGAGTCTCCCTCTTTTTCGCTTGTTAAGAAGCGCTCTAAGAAGCGTTCGAAACAAGACCCGGCGGCCTCAACGCCCGTCCCCACACCCCCTGCGGCGTCTTCAACGCCAGCTGCCCCGGTGTCTTCGACACCCGCTCCGGCCCCAACTTCTGTCAAGGCCAAGGTCCCACCACCCGTTTTCCTTCGGGAAAAGGGTAAATGGACTGAGGTCTCGACATTGTGCAATGAGCACAAAATCCATTACACCCGAGCGGTAAACTCGGGTGAATCTATTAAAATCACTGTCTCGTCGATAGACGATTTCCGAGCTTTGATTAAGCTCCTCACCGATAAGCAATATGCTTATCACACTTATGCTCTGTCAGAAGAGCGTAAGATCAGAGCGGTACTCAGGGGAGTCCCGTTCGAATTATCGAACGAGGCTATCCTGGAGGATCTGCAGTCCCAAGGCTTCCCGGCACTCGCGGTGCATAAAATGCACAGCAAGTACGGGAGGCAACACCCTCTCGCTTTGGTGATTCTCGCCAACGTCCCCAAGTCCAGAGAAATCCTGAAAGGGGTTAGCTCTATCTGCGGCCTCTCTGGGATCTCAATCGAGGCGCCTCATCGCCGCGGTCATCCCGGCCAGTGCCACCGGTGCCAGTTGTACGGGCACGCGGCGGCCAACTGCCGCGCACCGCCCAGGTGCGTCAAGTGCCTGGTCCCTCACTACACTAAGGAGTGCAATCGCACTCCTGAAAATCCCTCTCCTCCCGATTGCGTGCTTTGTGGCCAGTCCGGCCACACCGCAAATTACAGGGGCTGCCCTCGTGCACCCCGTTGTATGCGTTCCAATCCCAAGAGGTCGGCACCCAAACAGGCCCCGCGCCTTTCTCAAGAAAATTTTCCGCCGCTGCGTAGCCGGGTTCCTCCGGCTGCAAAGCCTACACAGTCTAGGCCTGCCCCAGAAAACTGGAGGCAGCGCCCCGCATCGAATCTCATCCCGGCTCCTCCCCCATACAAACCCACTCCTCAATCCTCCGTAGCAGACGATATGCGTATCGTCTGCGACGCTATGAAAAATATCGATGTTTGTGAAATCGCAGTCTTAGCCCGTAAACTTAGGGCTTCACGTACTCCGACAGAGCGTTTGCTAGCTTTGGCGGAGCATAGTTCACTTCTCAATTCATTATAGGTTCATTTAAATGAATTGATCCCTAAATCATGCCTCGGCCGACCTCTGCCCAGCCCCGGCTTCACCGGAGGCTGCCCAGAACGGCCACCAACTCATCTCCCTTTGAGCACCTTCAGTGCAACTTTCACTACAGGCGGAAGACCCGCTAGCGGGTCTCTGCCAGCGCGCCCAACTTCCCGACGGGTGTCGCTTCCGATGAAGGCTAACGGTAATAACTACAGCCAACAGGTGGTTTTTAGTCGGTAGGTGCCATTCTGGTGAGTCCCACATAACCCCCCCGCAGAGGAATTTACCTGCGGGCGGGTATGCATGACGCATCTTCCACCTCCCTCCCGCGAGGGTGCCTCGGCAGCAAAAAAAAAAAAAAAAAACGAGTTAACGCAGACCTGATCTGCGTCCGGACCCGTTCGGACGTGTTGACGGTCGCTCCCGGCTGCCGAGTAACGATTGTTGTCTCACGACTTCTCTCGTATCAATACTCAAACGCCACTCTCAGATCCGTTCTGCGTCCGGCCCCGCTCGGACGTGTTCGCGGTCGCTCCAGCAGTTGAGTCACGATTGTCGTCTCACGACGTCAACTCGTAGCAATACTCATACGCTGTTAGCCTCTTTAGGGCTTACTCTGCGGTCGGTTTCGATCGGCTGCAAGTAAGTCGGTCTCTTGCACAGCAACAACAGAGCTGAGCTTACCGCGGTCGATTAAATTCGATAGTGGTTCGCGAAGCTCGGGCTGTTTTTCTGGCTGCGTACTTGACGCTTGGCGCTTGCTACGTAGTCAGAGAATCGCTCTGCGGCCGGCCCCAGGCCGGTCGTAACGTAGTCAATCCCGCACTCTGTGCACCCCTCGAAGTTAAAACCTCACCTCGGTGAGTGCAGCAACAACAGGGTTGAGCTTACCGCGGTCGATTAAATTCGATAGTGGTTTGCAAGACTCGGGCTGTCTTTCTGGCTGCGTACTTGACGCTTGGCGCCTGTACGTAGTCAGAGACTCGCTCTGCGGCCGGCTCAGGCCGGTCGTAACGTATTCAATCCCGCACTTTTAGTGCAACCCAACTCCGTCAGGTCTACGGCCGGTTTTTGTTGTCAATTTATTGACGACACACTCCGTAGTAGACTCGCGTTTGATCAGGTGGATACTTAACGGTGACAACTAAGCCTGATAGCGTTGCCCCGGTGCGCTTCCAAGGCCCTTCAGGCCAAGGAGAAACCGGCTGACCCGATCCCATTGCACTTGGGCCTTTCCCAGGGTGACGGTACAGTGCTGTCCGAGCTAGGGGCACCACTTCGCGTCGTCCCCAGCCCCCCTACCGCGGGTAGGGAGGTTTAGGTGCTAGGTTTGCTAGGGAACCTAGGCATTCTTATATATTTATATATATTATATATCGTAGGACCAAGCCCTCCCAATGGACCAGCAAAGCTTGGTAAACTTTGCTAGGTCGTTCGCCCAGGCGCTCGTTGCGTCCGGCATCAGCATATCAGATGACATTCTAACGCAGGCCTTACAGGCAACTATCGCGTCCCCGGCCCCTCAGGCCTCAACCCCGGCCCTTCAGGCCACCAACGTTCAGACCCCTCAGGTCTACAGCTCTCCCGCGTCTCCCGCCTCGTCCGAGATGGACTGCGAATCGGTCGCATCCTCTCACGCGTCGCGTCGTAAGCGTACCGCTCCCGGGAGCGACTCCGAACCCGCGTCTGATACTTCGTCAGATGCCGTCACCTTAACCGGCTCTCCTGAGCCCGCGTTTCAACTTGTCGCCAAGCGCTCCAAGAAGCGCTCGAAGAAAGCTTCGGTATCTTCAATACCCGAGCCCTCCCCGGTGTCTTCAACACCAGCCCCCGCGACGTTAAAATCGCTCATAGTAACCACGTCTCCTTCGGTCACATCGAAGCCAGCGACGCGCTGCGCTCCCGTCCCGCCGAAGCCTCAGCTCCCTCCGCCCGTATTCCTGCGCTAAAAAGCGCGCTGGACCGCGGTTTCATACTTGTGCAAAGAGCACAAAATTAATTACTTAAAAGCCGCCAACGCTGGCGATACAATCAAAATTCAAGTAGCGACCGTCGACGACTTCCGCGCGTTTACCAGGTTACTCTCGGTAAATCAAATCGCGTATCACACCTACGCCCTCCCGGAGGAGCGTAAGATCCGCGCAGTACTACGGGGCGTCCCGTTCGAACTCAGTAACGAAGACATTCTCGAGGACCTTAAGTCTCAGGGTTTCCCGGCCACAGCAGTGCACAAGATGCACTCCAACTGCGGTAGGCGTATTCCCTTAGCTCTAGTAATCCTGTCAAATACTCCCAACTCGAAGGAGATTTTCAAAGAGGCTCGCACAATCTGCGGACTCTCGAACATCTCCGTCGAGCGTCCCAACCCCCGCGGTCACCCTGGGCAGTGCCACCGCTGCCAGCTATATGGCCACGCAGCGGCTAACTGTTCAGCTCCTCCCAGGTGCGTAAAGTGCCTGGACCCCCACATCACTAAGGAGTGCACTCGCACTCCCGAATCCACTTCCCCCCCTGCCTGTGTGCTGTGCGGCCAGTCCGGCCACATAGCTAACTACAGGGGTTGCCCGCGCGCTCCGCGCTCCACCACCAAGAGGGTCGCGCCTAAACCGGCGCCGCCACTCACTCCTGCTAACTTCCCGCCGCTGCGCAACCGGGGTCCCCCGGAAGCAAAACCCGTTCAGCCGACGCCTACTTCGGCTCTGTCTTGGAGGCAGCGTCCGGCCGTCCCGCCTGCACCTTCCCGACCCATCCCAGCTCCCGTAGCTTCCGTAGGGCCGCGTCCCGCTCCGTCATCCGTACCTCAGTCATCGTTGGCTGAGGACATGAAGACCGTGTTCGACGTCATCAAAAACGTAGACATTAATGAAATTTCCATACTCCCACGCAAACTGCGAGCCGCCTGCTCTCCTCAAGAGCGTTTATTCGCGTTAGCCGAGCATCACTCGCTCCTAAGCTCGTTGTAAATTCTTTATTTTTGTATAAATTCGTAAATAAGTAAATTATAATGTCTAGACCCGCGGATCCCGGTACCAAACCAATCCGCAGCGACTTTGAGGCCATTCTCGCCCTTGGCCATTCAGTCATTATGTTCGGAGACTTTAACTCCAAACATACTGACTGGACGTGCCTATCGACTAACACCAGCGGTATCGCTCTCCTCGACATCACTAACTCCCTTGACTTAGACGTAATATCCCCCATCACTCCCACTCACTATCCCAACAACCCGACCTACTCTCCTGACATCATCGACTTTGCAATTATCAAGCGAATCAATCTTGATCTAAGGTCTATCGAACCGCTCGATGAGCTAGGTTCCGACCATCGCCCCGTCTCCCTCGTGCAAGGACCGCCGAACGATAACGTCTCATCTCCTAAGACCTTAACCAACTGGAAAGGTTTTAAAAATACGTTAGTTTCAGCCTTAGAGGCTCCGAACTCTCCACTCGCGATCTCTCCCGAACAATTAGATAGCCCGGATAAAATTGATTCATTAGTAAATTCTCTCACTGATGCTATCAACTCAGCCATCAGTAATAACGAAAAGGTTGCTAAGCAAGGCAAATCCACGCTTCCCTTAGCCGTTAGCAATCTTATTAAAGCTAAGAACGCGGCTCTCCGGAGAGCCAAGAAATATCCCACGCCCGCCTATAGAACAGCTGCGAATCAGCTTCAACGTAAAGTTAGGTCTTGCCTCGCGGAACTCCGAAACGCTCAGATGAACGATCTCATGGTGAATATCTCTCCGTCCCACCAAGCGTACTATAGCATGGCCCGAGTCTTACGCGTAGACACCGCCTCTCACGTTCCTCCTCTTACTCGTCCCGATGGCACTACTGCCTTTGAAGTCGAAGAGAAAGCCGAATGCTTCGCCGACAGCATTGCCGCACAATGTTCGCCCAGCACGCAAACTGCTGATCCCTCACACATCCAGGCGGTGGAGGACGAAGTCCTTCACAGAGGCTCTCTCCCCATCACCGCCGACCCTGTCTCAGTCTCTAATGACGAAATCTTGCTTCTCATTAGAAATCAAAAGTCCAAAAAGTCTCCGGGTGCGGATGGAATTTCCAACCACGCACTTAAGCACCTACCTCAACAGATGCTTACCTTGTTAGCTATCATTTTCAATGCCTGCTTCGACCATAGCTACTTTCCAAAAGCTTGGAAAGAAGCGACAGTCATAGGCATTCCCAAGCCGGGCAAATCTCTGAACGTCCCAGCTAATCACAGACCCATCAGCCTCCTCAAGGCAATGTCTAAACTTCTCGAGAGAGTCATACTCTCTCGAATGCGGAACCATCTGTTTCCAACGGATGGCGATCCTCTCATCATTCCCCATCAGTTCGGCTTTCGCGCTAAACACTCCTGCCCTCAGCAAGTCCATCGAATCGTCGAGTATATACTTGACGGTTTCTATCCGCGTCGTTATAAAACAGTCGCGGTTTTCTTTGACGTAGCCAAGGCTTTCGATAAAGTCTGGCACAGCGGTCTCGTTTATAAACTCTACAAAATAGGCTTACCGGATCGCCTAGTCAGGTTAATAGCGTCGTTTCTCAAAGACCGTACGTTTCGATTTAAACACGAAGGCACGCTTTCTGCGCCTCGTCCCATAAAGGCTGGAGTCCCTCAAGGCTCAGTCCTCGACCCTCTGCTGTACACCGTGTACATCAACGAACTCGCCCTCTTTGCCGACGACACCGCACTCTATACCGAAGGCCACAGTGTTCGGCACCTTGTAACCAGACTCCAAAAGGCCGTAAACGCCGTTGGTGTATGGTTTCAAAAATGGCGCATCGATGTGAACCCTGAAAAGAGTTCTGCGATGCGCTTCGACCACAAACACCGTCGTCCCGCTGGCGATCCCCACGTTCGAATGTTAGGCATTCCCATCCCCTGGAAGCGCAGTACTAAATACTTAGGCGTCACATTAGATCCGACGCTTTCTTTCAAGCCACACGTCGAAAGAGTTTCGAAACTCGCTCGTCACTACTTAGGCCGCCTAAATAGCATGTTAGGTAGAAAAAGTAAAATGTCTTTCAGAAACAAACGTACACTTTACAAGGTCTGCGTTGGACCCGTCATGACGTATGCCTCGCCAATCTTTGCCCACGCCAAACCCTCCCTCCTGCACAAACTGCAGGTAGTTCAAAACCTCTTTTGCCGCAGGGCCACAAACGCACCGTGGTACGTGCGTAACGCGGACTTGCATAGAGATCTTGAACTGCCTATAGTACAACAACACCTCAAAACACTCTCAGAATCGTTCTTCAAACGCTCCGAAACCCATCCCAATCCTCTAGTTCGTGATTCAGTCTCATATACTACTCCTGTCTTAGATTCGAAGTTCAAAGTCGCTAGGCCTAGAAATGCGCAAGCGTACTCATCCACCAGACTGTCAACCGATCTCGAAGCCCTTCTGGCCGCAAATTCTAATTCTAACGTAAATTCTAATTCTAACGTAAATCCTAATTCTAACGTAAATGCGAATTAATTCAATTTTATTTTGCAATTTTTAATTTTTTAATTTTTTTATCATTTGATTTTCATTTTGAGCACCTTCAGTGCTATGTATTCACCTTCAGTGATTTGAGCACCTTCAGTGCTATGTTATCCCAGCGGGTGACCCCTTCTGGGCCCCGCTAGCGCGGCCTCTTTCTTCAATTGGCCGTCGCTCAGATGAAGGCTGAGTGGCAAAAATGCACGAGCCGACAGGGGGTTTTTAGTGGGTATGGTCCTGGTAGGCGTCGGGACGAGTCCCACATAACTCTGGAATCGCGCCAGAGTATGCGTCAGGGCATTTTTATCCTCCTGCCCTTCCCGCGGAGGCGAACAAAAAAAAAAAAAGAGTTAACGCGAAATCAAGCTATCGCCCTCCTCAACCATATTAAAGGGCAGTGAACGACTGTAAAATTAAGACGATTTGAAGATGAATGTTACTATAGAAGCTATAGTGAAATCATGATAGAACTAAGATTCCGAATGGACTAAAACAATTTAAAAATATTCACTAGGCCTCAAGAATTTTTAACTGAATGTAGATAATGCCGTTTTATTTTATTTATTATTTATTTATTTATTTATTATCGCTCATGATCGTACTAAGTCCATGCCGTATTAAGATGTGGTGATTATGCGAAATACCCGACAATTGCAAATGGAAAAAGGAACAGGGTCCCAATATATTCGGGCTTATTGTCCTGGTGCCATTAAGTTAACATGTTCATATTAGAAAATTCCCCACGAAAGACGTTTCGACTTCTAGCTTTTTGCTCACCTGTGTTTTTGGTCCCAGTTTGAGTGAATGGGTTCTTGAGCTTTGCTGAGAAGAGTTTTTGCAGTATGACGATTGATTTTTTTCAAAAACGGTTTAATTTAAAAAAGCATTAGCCCAATAGTTTTGAGAAAAAACTTTTTCTATCAGGAGATTGATTTATTTGATTTATTGTAGTATTGTAGTGATAAAGCAAATTTTAGAAAATGGTACAATTCAAAATACCTTTTAATAATTTAATCTTTCTATATATTGTATTTATACAAACTTATGACCTTTGTTTGTGACCTAAGAAACTTAAATTTTTTTCGGCTCGCTAACTCTTTAATTACAATATTTTTACCTCGGTTTCACTCGCATATTCCTTCGGAACAGAATGTTTGTCTGACTGTAAGGCAAACGACCTTCGTTGTAACCCTAAAAAGGTGGATGGAAAGTTAGTGATGATTTTATATTATACTAGCGACCCGTCCAGCTTCGCACGAGTCTATGTCCCTGCATTTTAAATCTGTAATATATTCGAAAATATTCATTTAAATTACACGCTGTAAAGGGCCATATTAATCTATATTACATGTACAATGTATTTAAATGGATAATGATATATGCAGTATTGCTTAAAAGCGCTTTGTAAATAAGCCATTATTTCTCGTAAAAAGTATAGGATAAAAAATGGTTATTGTGGGTTATCCCTAAGAGATAGACGTATATTATTGCGGACTTGTTTATAGACATTTTTAAGGTGTACAATACTGTACTATATTATTTTGATCTATCTCGTATGGTTCAGCCAGCGTTTGCAAAGTAAGCGCAAAAAAAGTGTTCATTTACAACATCACATTAGGAACTACTCAAATTATCAGTGTTTCTCTACTATATTATGTATGCATTATACAACACTTTCCTCTTGAATCTTTCTATCTAATAAAAACACACCGCATCAAAATCCGTTGCGTAGTTTTAAAGATCTAAGAATAAATAGGGACAGACAAACAGCGGGAAGTTACTTTGTTGCACTTAAGATTTTATAATTTTAGTAAAACGGTGTAATAGTGTAAGTTCTCCCGTGTAAAAAATTATAAAAAGGTTAGATACCTCCAATCTTGCTGTTCTAAAACAAGGACATATCCTATACCTATCAATATTCTATCCTAACATACTATGTGACTCCTTTTATTGTTTCCTTAATTCAATTTCAGCTTCAGTCTCAAGGGGCTTCAATAAATCCATTCAACACGACAAAATAGATTACAGCACACTCTCCAGAGCCCAAACAAAACAAACACCCATATAAACTTGTTACGAATTACTAAGGAATTATTAAAATAGTACTTTTGTTCTGAAATTTGCAATAAATAGATTCGAGATCCCGAAAAGTAATATATTACATCTTTAACTGTAAACTTTATTTCAAACCAATAATTAAAAGAAATCTATTTCGAGTTTAGATGCCCTTGTTTTTATGAGCCCCAATTATATAATTTTAAAGTACCAATAATTATCAAGATATAAATATAAAAAAAGCATTTCATACTTTAAATTTAATAATTTTTCCCAAAAAAAAGCTTCTTGTTTATTTAGGTTTTCTCGTTCATAAAGTAGCTATCAATCGCCCGAAGCAGAGCTCCGAGGCGCAGCTCTGCTTCTTAATATCTGTTGCAAATCAAAAAAAAACCTTTCTTTTCGATAATTTATGTTTGTAATTTAATTTTAAGCACATCTATATCGAACTCGACAAGAATGCCAATATATTTTTTTAGATTATATATTAGACAATTTCAATCAATATGCTTTAACATAATAGCGAATCAAAAATACTGAGAATTTTTAAAGAAAACTGCGAAAATTTTATACAACTAACGTTATCAAAATACTAAGTCACTTTCATTACCAAAACATTAAAACATTGAGATTAAATTAAACTGTATGTTGAACTGTGAAAAAAAGGTTGAATTGTTTGAATGTGTTTCGTCTTTATAGTAAACAAATAAATATAAAAATTACAGACATAAGTTATCGAAAAAATGTTTTTCTTTTGATTTGCAACAGATATTTTAAAACCGAGGCACAGCTCTGCTTCGGGCGATTGATAGCTGCTTTATGAACGAGAAAACCTAAATAAACAAGAAATTATCCAGAGTTTATTTTGAGTTATCGAATTTAAAAAAAAAAACAACTTGTCTGAAGCAGAAATTAATTACATCAGATTTTCTTAAATTTACTTTTCTTTTTTTATTACATATTTTAAATCATTTTTATTGAATCAAAACTAGCCGGTAACACAAGGCTTAATATATTAAAAAATTTTGGTGTTTTAGTATCATTCAATAAAAATAAATCTTGAACTAAATCATGTAAATGAAAATGTACATCTTTTTGGTTTTTTTTTTAAGTACCGAAAGTATTAAATATATTTTTAAAAACACCATTAAAATTGACAAATTTAAATAAAATAAAATCATTTGCTTTCATGAATCAACACAAAATTTAATAAAAATTATGCAAAGAGTTGAGTCAGCATTTTTCAATAGCTTCCCTCTTGTTTGAAGTTCATTAACATAATAAAACGGTTGTCTTTTGGAAACATGATTATTGCATTCAAGGCTATTTCCAAAAAAATTAAAAGTTCTTCAAGTTCTTTGTAATGTAGGCAAAAAGTTAAAGAACATTTTGGTCAAACAAGTGCTTAAAAAGAAACAGTATATGTTTAAAGATGCATGTCTATAAGTTCTGACTTTTAAAGAAAAACTACATAATTTTTATAAAGTTTTTTCATTCGCTCGAACTGGTAATAAGTATATAAATTCAATTACACGATGTATTCTACGGCTGAGTAAAAATGATTTTTCCTTATTTTCAAGGAAATGTCGATAGGGCGTTGGTCAGGACTGTATGAAGGATGGTCAAAAGTTTTAGTGATTTCTGCTTCAAATAGTTTACTGTCACCATCTGACGCGTGTCGCCTTATGATTCTTTAAAGTTAATTTATAAACAGCTTGGTATCAAATCACAAATCAATTTTTATTTTGAAGCTAAACTCTATCATTACCATTCTATATATCTAGGAATATTTATTTACGTTTTCGTTATTTACTTCATTGAGAAATTAGTTCTGTAAATTTTTAAAACAACAATATATAGTACTCATTATATTGTAATTTATGTTATTAATCGGCACATCTATTACTAACCTGTACCCGTTATGTCGTGTACCCGTTTTGCTATCATCTCACTCTCACGTGATGTGGGCTATCGTGACTCCAAGGCTCACGAAAAATTCAGTGCTCAGTAAAAAGTCCTGAAATTCTCTTTCAGCAGCTCTAATTTTGATACCATTTATATTTATATCGAATAATATTTTGGATTGAAATTTTTATGCAAATGGTCATTTTACGATGTATAAATGAGTCAAGCAGTAAAACAAACCAAGTACTTTCGGTACTTCAAACCAAGGCCAGCTTTGTTGCTTGTCTTATCTGTAACTTATGCGTAAATCATTAAGGTTACTTGTAAAATAGCAAAGATTTTTCTTTATTACACGGTGGTACCAGAACTGTGCGTAACAGATTCCTTGGTTTGAAATAATAACATTTTCATAAGATGAGCAAGGGCACTTTAAAGATTTCGACTTGTTTGAAGTGGTTAATGATTAACCAAATTCATTTACTTTGATATCTAAGTGAAACAAGTTCAGTGTAAAGTGAAATTAAAGTCTATGATGTTATCGTTTAAACACGAATTTTGTTAAAATGTCCTAAAATTGCTTTTAGTAAGTAAATAACTTGAAATGTTTTAGTATCCTTTATTCTCGAAAAGGTCGTTGTTTAGCGATAAGAGTAACCAATTTTTATAATCGAATTTTTTACTTTCATATAGCTATTTTGTACTAATCGTGGGTATTCAAGAAATAAATTAACAAACCAATATTTATTGTTTTGTAAATTAAACTCACCTTGTTGGTGAATGATTAATATATCCTATATCCTTTACACCTTATTTTAATAAGCCTATTAATCTTTTAAAATAATCTTAGCCTTTAAGTACCATCAGTGTATTCGGTGGAAACCCAGGCAAAGCGCAAGAATCGCTTGCGCATTGCTCGGTTCTTTGTAGGCGCCCCCAATACTAAGTGACAAAAACACTTCTAGGGTTTCAGATGTGGGTTAAGCCCACACCAACGCGTCCCAATATAATGAAAAACATGTTCACCCACAAATTTTAACGACAAGTCAACAAGTTGAAAAATTTAGAAAGTTCGTTAAGAAACTCCCGTGAAGTTTGAACCTTAATGGTCTTTCCTAGAAGGCCAAACCCTAATATGGAAGTTTTCAATAACCTTTACGTAAATTCGGACCATTCCTTAATTAACTTATTTATTATGTTACAAAATAACACATACCGATGTCGATAGGCCTGTGAATTACGTGAGTCAGGATGATAATGTCCGGAAATGTTTATATTAATTCAGTTTAGTTCAAAACATCACTAAGGAAAAGATCACTTAGACTTAGTTTCAGATCGGAATATATAAAAACACATTGTCTTGAGATCAAAGTATGATATGTTTCTCGATAACATATCGATACCTTATGGAACTAAATTTATTTATTTATTTATTTTCAGTAGAAAATAGGAAAAAGAGAGTCAATAACAACGACGAATAAAGTTTTGACATGTAGAGCAAACGATACAACAGGTAAAGGGTAACAAGGTATTATAATATAGTAGGTACCCAATTACTACAAGCACAAGTTTCACATTTTTGAAGAAACAAACAAACTGCAGTTTATTATACATGAACGAGTCAATTAGAATGGCAGAAAATGAAATATAATGAGTATTGAAAATCATGCGTTTAGGAATACAAAAATAAGTTTCTAGTGTGGGCCAATTTAGAATCCCGGATACTGCTTTCAAACACATCAATAACTGAAACAGTCCAGTTAAAAACTCAACCACATTAAACCACCATTTATGAAAAATTTGATTTTTTTACTTAAAATTGAACGTTTCGTTAACCTAGGTTCTTGGATAAATTATGCAAAGGTTGACTACTTCTGCCATCAATAATATACGAGTTCTAGTAAGTTTCTAGTTTTCCACTTATCTTAAATAGACATATCTGTTTATGGACTGTGAAAATGATAAGCTTGGTTTATTGACATTTTAACATAAATTATTCAATGTTTCGTTTGCTAAGTGCAATTTTCACTCTACTATAAAGGTGGTCAGTGATTGCAAAACAGCTTTATCGTTTCCAGAGAAAACAACTCCACGATAAAAAAAAAAGCAAAAATGCAAAGAACACGAAATGTTGTTTAAAAGAAAATTATCTGTTCAATTGTTTTGAAGAAACTTTACAGGTTTCGCGGAACAAAGTGGAAAAGAAAATGAAAATGATATAAAAATCATAACGCTTTAAAATCTCAGCGAGATTCTGACCCTTAATATTTTTTCTTGTGTTTGTGAAATATTAACACGCATTTTTTTGAAGATAAACTGTTAGAGGAATGTTGTTGGCCACCATTTTTACTTTTGTTTTTGGTACAAGATCATTTTCCGAAGAGGAAGTAAAATTTGCGATAATGCTGTACTCAAAGTATACATATGATATAGAGTAAGACAATTTTAGTTTTTTATATATAATGAATTAGTTAGTTTATTTGTTTAAAATGATAAGAGACATACTTCACCATTCATGCAAATTAACGTGTTCCCGAGGAATGCACGAGCGAAGCCACAAAAAAAGGGTGTTCAAGAGTGAAAGAAACTATTTGTAGTTAAATTACTTTAGGTTACAATTATCATAAAAAAATTGCTATTATGTTTTCTGTGCTGAATTCGTATTATTTACTCACTTTTTACTAACAATTGGTTGTATTTAATTAATTTTCTTTTGGTAATATTATACATTTTAATGATTTTGTATTATTCGTTTTAATATTTACTAATATAATGAATTGTTGTGATGTGTGTTATATTTAAAGTTAAACCTTTTGCAGATACTCGCCATTTCCGGCTGGGGTGTTACAAAGAAAAATGTATAGCAAACAGGCTCTATTTTTACCTCCTGGCAAAATTGTATCGAATTAAATTGTTATCCTCGCCTGCATCGTTAATGTCCGTCAGATTTATTAAAGACAAATGCCTGATTAATATTAAGTAATTAAAATGTATTCAATTGGTTTAAAAAGTAGTACTGTTCATTGACTTTATTAAACTATGAACTGATCTTTCTTTTGTTTCAAGACATAACTTTTTAATTATTAGAAATTTCAGAGTTTTTCGTTGAACTATACCATAATTAATACAATACGATAACTGTTTATTGTCATCAGAGTTTGTATATAAAAAAATAATATCAAAAAAACACAAGCATGAGACTATTGACTATATTATACGACCGATTGGTGTAGTGGTAAGTAGCTTTGCCTCATACGCCGAAGGTCCCAGGTTCGAGTCCTGGCCGGGGCATGCATTTGTGTGATGAACACAGATGTTTGTTCTCGGGTCATGGTTGTTTGTATTTATATATGTATGTTTATTCTGGGATCCCCCCCAGTTCGCTGTATGGTCATCCATTACACAAGCTCTGCTTACTTTGGGGCCATACAGTTGGTGTGTTTGTCTGACGCGTAGTAACTTAGTGATGTCATATGTTTTATTTATAGTTTTGTCACAGAACATAATTCTTGATTCAAAGGGATCAGGTTTATGACGGGAAATTTATATTCTAGTGTAATACATCGCTGCTTTGGTTGGGCCAGGAGAAGTGAGGTATCCCCCCCGATGGTTGCCAGCCTTGTCGTGGCGGGGGGGCTTAGTAACCGTGGACTGGTCACGGTGAACTAAGAGGCAACCAGGGCCGGCCTGTTTGGGCCGCTGGCTGGCCCGAGGAGGGCGCTCCCAGCGGGCTGAACAAGTCCGCTGAGGACGCGCTTGGAGGTGGGACCGCAGAAGAAGAGGAGTGCCAGTATTACGGTGCGCCGTTCTCCCTATCTTCTGCGGCCGTGGAGGGATCGCAGGGGGAGAGGCGTGTTGGTATTACGGTGCGCCACTCTCCCTACCCCCTGCGAGCTGGCGGGGCCGTTCCGTAGAAACGGCACTGGTGGGGCCGCAGAGGAAGAGGCATGTCGGTATTTCGGTGCGCCGCTTGCCCTATTCTCTGCGGCCGAGGTGTGGTCGGTGGCAGAACCACAGACCTGATCTGCCACCAGTTATCTGGTATCCATGGCCTCCTAGTAGCAGACTCGGGGGGAGTCTGTTACAGTACTAGTGGAGGCCGAGGAGGGAGGCGGACCTTACCATCTGGTGCGCCCATCATGGAGGGTCTTCGGGCTTTCGCGATGGTGCCGCTTGTGGGCAGCTGCCGCCGGCGGGGTCGCGGATGTGTGTGAAAGCCATCCCGTAACCCCGTCACAAGGCGGCGAGGTGGAAGATGGGGGGTTTTTAGTGGGTATACCGTGGGTCTCATTAGCCTATACGGGAGTCCCACATAACCACTCGGGGGCCCCCTGTGTCCAGGTGGTATGCGTAATGCATTTCCCTCCCCCGGAAAAAAAAAGGAGAAGTGGGGTATATCAGTATCTTAATAGGTAATTTTTATTAAAATTAAAACTAGTTTCCTTTTGCTAGACTAAATGACCTAAGTATTCCATCTCAAACCCAATTGCATGATATAATGTAGAGTGAAGGCGGTTATTAAAATACTTTTCAAGGTATAATAAGTAAATGCGAACGTTTTAGTAGAATATCAGTCTTTGAGGACATACAACTAAATAAATTTGAATACAAGGAATACATAGATGTTTTCGTGGCCTCAAAAGCGTTGATCCAATTGATAGCATCGATCATAGTAAGCTCCAGTTTACGACAAACTTACCGTCTCAGAAGTAATTGGTATGGTTGCTTGCTATAGATAGATTGGATACCAAACCCGTAAGATTTTAAAAGCTTTCAAAGTTGAGTGGAAGTTAAACAAAACGGGTACAATTATAACTTAAATGTTCAAAAAAGTTTACTAGCCCGAGAAAATTTATAGTCAACCACGCTTTTAAGTTTTTCAAGTTTATAAAAGTTTTTAGAAATTTGTATTTCCTGTTTATGCTTTTCACGTTTTTATAAACTAGTTATGTGTCACCGTGTATTTTGATACTGAGGTGCAGGAATGTCACATTGCGAATTCAGCGCTTTGACAACACCCCCTTCTGCCAATACTCGAAAAACCTGTAAAAATATGCTGACATATCATACTTAAAAACACTTATTTCTAATTCAAAGATCTCTAGCAAGTTTCACACCATAAAGTCTTTGAATAAACAGAAAGTACTCCAAAATAACCATTGCTTCTTTACTTACACCAAGTGTGCACCCTTAGCACAAAGTTTTACAGCTAGAAAGGCTTTAACAACAAAAACACCCACCTGCGCTTTACGATACTACTAACTTTTATTTACGTACAAATGCAGTCTTATTTGATATTAATAAATATTTTGTTTATTTAATCGAAGAATTTGTTTTCTTTATCATAATTTTTTTTAAAACATTAAGTAAGTATTTTAACATAGGGTTTTATAATAAATAAAAATTACGCGCTTCACTACAATAATCACATAATATGAACTTGCCCACTATTTTTTTCTTAACCTATATAGGGATGGGTTTGATGTAAGGTGCGTGATCATATAAAATTTTCTTTTCACTGAGATCAAACTGTTCTAACACAACTTACCAAATAACTTTCGTTGCGATTATTTTTCCTAGATACACAACGTGCCAACATGTTTGCGCAAACTACAGTTGCTCAGCTGGGATTTACTTGCCAAACTTACAAGACAATATTCATGCAAAACATATACTGTGGCACATTCACCTGCGTTTTGGGATTATATATTTTCAACAACTAAAGTAAACTAAACTGTCCCTGAAATTAGCAGCGTTAAAACAATGAAAATCAGGAATAAGCCCTTCAGATTTCAGATTTCGATAGGTTAATCAGTATACCTGCTATAAACGAGAAGAAGTTCCGTCTACGAAAAGTTCCTCAACAAAGGTGTGACGATATTTTGAATATATATAAACACAGTTACGTCACTAATATTGTCTAAAATCCAGATAGAATTGAACTGCTACGGTTCCATCTTGTTGGAGAGTATACATTAAAAATAAGCGTTATTTATTATTCCAAGCGTTTCTAAACTAAAAGGTAAGTCCAAATTAAAACAGTCTTACGTAACTCTAAGCTTATTAATTATTGGGTTGATTACTTGTGTACTTTCTCGCTAAGAAGAGATGCTTCTAAGCGAGCGGCTTAGTAAAAGTTGTATTCCATGAAACTCACGTAATAAATTAATTTCACGTATAGTTTTATTTAGTTTGGTTTAATTAAATTTATTATTATTATGGTGAATTTTATTATTTTTATTAATACCAGGTCTTCACCTATTGAAACAACACAAGTTAAGTGAATTATGTAACATGAATTCCAAGGAACTGTTGTAACGATATGTTGAGTTCACTGCAGACAAGCTCATTAAATAATGACAGGGTTCGAGTTACTTTATCCTGGTTTATTAAAGTAACTTTATCCTCTTAATTATAGATTTTTATTACTAAACCCATAAAAATTTTAAAAATGCCCCTGTAATAAAAATAAATCAGTATTGCCATAACTTTCCGACATAAACTAAACTAAATTTTTCTGTCAGCTGATATGACGCCTGCTTTGTCCTCTCTTTAGTCTCTTAAAATTTTCAACCATTTCTTATCGGCTGTATTTTAATACTGACTTTATCTTGTGTAGAAATATTTCTTGTTTGTAACAGGTTTTGATTATAAAATTTACTATTAGCTGTTAAAATAATCAATATGTGTAATTACTTTTTAAATGATAAATGAAATCGATTGTGTGGATAAGAAGTACTCAATTTTGAAAAGTGACCATAAATATGAGGATGTTACACGCAAAAAGTGCTAATTCATTCTAATTTTGAAGATTCCAGGAATATAAGTTTAAGGAAAAATAGCTGACTCATTCCAAGTTTTGTCCACGCAAATTTTTGACGGCATCTTGTAGTCCGTTGTTGGAATGATAATATTTAGAGAGTTCACACTTACCAAAATGTATCTGGTAAACCAAGCGACTGTGAGACGGTACTCAAGATAATGTAGCTTTTTTCTTAATGAACACAGAGCCTTAGTTTTATGTTGGTTTTTAGTAGACTGTCCTAAAAAGACAGACACTTGAGTAGAAATTAACCAAATTCAGATGAACGAAGATTCAACTACTAGAAATATAAATAATTCGCATTAAAAAAGCAAAACTAGCATTTTGGATATTTACCTACCAGAGTTTCCTTGATAAAACTAAATTTATATCCTTTGCTCAATTTTTTACCTTAAACATAAACGAAACGATTTGACATTAAATATCCTGTTTATGGCTCTACAGAATTTCCATAGTCCTTTTTGATACCCCGCATCCAAAAGGTCGGGTAAGTTGAATTGCTGAATTCAGTAACAGGTGTGAAAACTTATTAAAACCATTAGCATTACAAAAGACAATTATGTTAAGAGGTGACATTTGCTGTTAACTTACCATAAGCCCAACCATATTCCGATATATAAATAACATTTTATTTTGATTATTATAAAATATGCTTTTTTTCCGCTGATATATTATTTCGTAGTTATTATAGAATTTAGACGTTTTTTTGAAATTGATTATAATATATGCTTTTATTGTGCCATATTTGACATTACTTTTTATTACATCCTAATTTTCCAAATTTTTTCGTAACACTGAATATTCAGGTTATTTCAGATTCAAATATAAAAAGCCCTGCAGCTTAGTGATCCAAACAAATTAACTCCGTTAGAATATTTAGTTTATTTATTAAAGATTAATGATTTCGTTTATATGAATATGTTACATTAACAGTTATGTACAGCATTCTTGGAAATATTTAATACCTGTTTACAGAAATTAGTTGATTTTATGCCATTATATAACCAAAGTTTAGTTTCGTTTTTTGCGCTAAGACAAACAGTACAAAATCATATCAATTTTCTAAAATGATCTTGTCATCCTATCCAGCACTCCCAACTCGAGGGAGATCTTCAGAGAGGCTCGCACAATCTGCGGACTCTCGAACATCTCCGTCGAGCGTCTCAACCGTCGTGGGCACCCTGGGCAATGCCACCGTTACCAGCTTTACGGTCACGCAGCGGCTAATTGCTCAGCCCTTCCCAGGTGCGTAAAGTGCTTAGATCCGCACATTACGCACTCGCACTCCCGACTCCACTTCCCCCCCTGCATGTGTGCTGTGCGACCAGTCCGGCCATACAGCAAACTACAGGGGTTGTCCGCGCACTCCGCGCTCTTCCGTTAAGAGGATCGCGCCTAAACCGGCGCCGTCGCTCGCTTCTGCCAACTTCCCGCCACTGCGCAACCGGGCTCCCCCGGAAGCAAAGCCCGTGCAGCCGACGCCTACTCCGGCTCTTTTCTGGAGACAGCGTCCGGCCGCTCGTGCACCACCTTCCCATCCTATCCTAGCTCCCGTAGCTCCAGTAGGCCCACGTTCCGCTCCATTGTCTTCGCCTCAGTCATCGTTGGCTGAGGACATGAAGACCGTGTTCAACGTCATCCAAAATGTTGACATTAACGAAATGACCGTACTCGCATGCAAAATGCGAGCCACTCGCTCTCCTCAAGAGCGTCTATCCGCGCTAGCCGAGCATCACTCGCTACTTAATTCTTTGTAAATTCTATTCGTATAAATTCGTTAAATAGTAAATATATTGTCTATTTAACGAATCAAATCCCGCGTCCGGTCATATCAAACCCAAGGGCTTATCCCTAGTTTCCTTTAACGTTCGTAGCCTTAGTACCAACCTTCCTGAGCTGAAACTGCTCCTTCAGAACAACGAACCAGACTTATTGCTTCTCCAAGAGACGTGGCTCACTCCTAACCGCACCAGGGGATTTGCTATTCCCAATTACGCGTTTACTCGTAACGATAAGCCCAACCCCGACGGTTACGGCGGCACAGTTTATTACTACAAAAGAGGTTTCCATTGCGCTCCTCTCCCTACCCCTCCTCTCCTCAACATGGAAGCCAATGTGTTTAGTTTGGCTATGAAAGGTCATGTGACCGTCATCATAGCTTCAACTACATACCTAGTGACACCAGACCCATCCGTAGTGACTTCGAGACCGTTCTCGCCCTCGGCCATTCAGTCATTACGTTCGGAGACTTTAACTCCAAACATACTGACTGGACGTGCCTATCGACTAACACCAGCGGTATCGCTCTCCTTAACATCACTGAGCAACTCGACTTAGACGTAATCTCTCCCGTCACTTCCATTCACAATCCCGACAACCCAAACCACTCTCCTGACATCCTCGATTTTGCGATCGTCAAACGAATCAACGTCGATCTCAGTTCAATCGAACCGCTCGATGACCTAGGATCTGATCACCGCCCGTCTCCCTTCGACCTTTACCAACTGGAAAGGTTTTTAAAATACGTTAGTTTCAGCCTTAGAGGCCCCGAACTCTCCGCTCGTGATCTCGCCCGACCAATTAGGTAGCCCGGATAAAATAGACTCGATAGTCGATTCCCTTACTGTTGCTATCAACTCAGCCATCAGTGATAACGAAAAGGTTGCTAAAAAAGGCAAACCCACGCTTCGCTTAGCCATTAGAAATATTATTAAAGATAAGAACGCGGCTCTCCAGGGAGCCAAGAAATATCCCACGCCCACCTATAGATTAGCTGCGAATCAGCTACAAGGTAATATAAGGTCTTGCCTCGCGGAACTCCAAGACGAGCGGACTCCAGGTGAACAATCTCATGGAAATTATCTCTCCGTCCCACCAAGCGTACTATAGTAGGGCCCGAGCCTTATGCGTAGACACCGCCTATCACGTTCCTCCTCTCACTCTTCCCGATGGCACTACTGCCTTCGAAGTCGAAGAGAAAGCCTTATGCTTCGCTGACAGCATTGCCGCACAATGCTCGCCCAGCACGCAACCTGCTGATCCCTCACACATCCAGGCGGTGGAGGATAAAGTCCTTCGCAGAGACTCTCTCCCCATCACCGCCGACCCCGTCACAGTCTCTTATGACGAAATCTCGCTCCTCATTAGAAACCAAAAGTCTAAAAAGGCTCCGGGTGCGCATGGAATTTCCAACCACGCACTTAAGCACCTGCCTCAACAGGTGCTTACCTTGTTAGCTATCACTTTTAATGCCTACTTCTACCATAGCAACTTTCCAAAAGCTTGGAAAGAAGCGACAGTCATAGGCATTCCCAAGCCGGGTAAACCTCTGAATATCCCGGCTAATCACAGACCCATCAGCCTCCTAAACTTCCCCTCTAAAATGTAAAAAGGCCATGTCTAAACTTCTCGAAACAGTCATACTCTCTCAAATGCGGAACTATCTGTTTCCAACGGATGGCGATCCTCTCATCATTCCCCATCAGTTAGGCTTTCTTTCACGCTAAGCACTCCTGCCCTCAGCAAGCCCATCAAATCGTCGAGTACGTACTTGACGGCTTCTATCCGCGGCGTAACAAAACCAAGGCTTTCGATAAAGTCTGGCACAGCGGCCTAGTTTATAAACTTTCTAAAATAGGCCTACCGGATCGCTTAGTCAGGATAATCGGGTCGTTTCTCAAAGACCGTACGTTTCGATTTAAACATAAAGGCACGCTTTCCGCACCTCGTCCCATAAAGCTGGAGTCCCTCAAGGCTCAGCCCTTGCTCCTCTGTTGTACACCGTGTACACTAACGACATTCCCATTCTGCCGAAAGACGTCGAACTCGCCGTCTTTGCCGACGACACAGCCCTTTACACCAAAGGCGTCAGTATCCCGGGTCTCACCACCAGACTCCAAAAGTCCGTAAACGCCCTCGGTGTATGGTTTCAAAAATGGCGCATCGATGTGAAACCAGACAAGAGTTGTGCGATTCACTTCGACCCCAAACGTCGTCCCGCTGGCGATCCCCAAGTTCGAATGTTAGGCATTCCCATCCCCTGAAAGCGCAGTACTAAATACTTAGGCGTCTCCTTAGATCCGATCCTTTCTTTCAAGCCACACGTCGATAGAGTTTCGAAACTCGCCCGTCACTACTTAGGCCGCCTAAATAGCATGTTAGATAGAAAAAGTAAAATGTCTTTCAGAAACAAACTTACACTTTACAAGGTCTGCGTTAGACCCGTCATGACATATGCCTCGCCAATCTTTGCCCACGCCAAGCCCTCCTTTCTGCACAAACTGCAGGTAGTTCAAAATCTCTTTTGCCGCAGGGCCACAAACGCACCGTGGATCGTGCGTAACGCGGACTTGCACAGAGATCTTGAACTGCCTACAGTACAACAACACCTCAAAACACTCTCTGAAGCGTTCTTCAATCGCTCCGAAACCCACCCTAATCCTCTAGTTCAAGATTCAGTCTCATATACTACTCCTGTCTTAGATTCGAAGTTCAAAGTCGCCAGGCCTAGGAATGCGCAAGCGTACTCTTCCACCAGACTGACATCGGATCTTGAAGCCCTTCTGGCTGCAAATTCAAATTGTAATCTTAACTCGAATTAATTTAACTTCTTTCATATTTATTTAATTTTATTTTTAATTTCTATTTTCATTTTGAGCACCTTCAGTGCTATGAATTCACATTCAGTGCTATGTAAATCCCAGCGGGTGGCCCCTTCTAGGCCCCGCTAGTGCGGCTTCTTTCTCCAATTGGCCGTCGTTCAGATGTAGACTGTGTGGCAAAAAATTGCACGAGTCATTCAGAGGGTTTTTAGTGGGTATAGACTCTGGTAGGCTCGAAGTGACGAGTCCCACATAACTGCGATCGCGCGCGCGGAGTATGCGTAAGAGAATTTTTAAATTCCTCCTGCCCTCTCCGTGGAGGGGAAAAGAAACTAAAATAATACCATAGTCATTCAAACGTTTATTTACCAAAATATTAACCACGTTATAAATAGTCAACATGCAATGAGTTTCTTACATTTAAGTTGTAAAAACAACGTTTTTAGATCGGCCAGCCGCAAAAGATACTGCTTTCGCACACTTCCACCTTCCCTTATCTCATTAGTACGTCGCAAAAACACATTTACTCGCAAAATTTAAGTGTTTTTCGAGCTCACTAATTACATCGCCCTGAATGACCTACGGCACAGATTAGCTGAATTTATTTGTGCGGAGAACTGTAACGCTGCTTGGAAAAAACACACAATAGGGTTTTAGGTTATGTATGTTAAACGACGTTCGACGTTCTTTGGGCAGATTATATTATTTTTGGAAACTTTGGAAACTAAGGTTTATCCTAATGATATGTGAGTTGATTTAGGTTATATTTCTAGAATATCCGAAAATAAATGGCAAGACTTTCTCAGAATTAAAAAAAAAACGACTAACCTTCAGGTTCATGTTCAACAACTGTCTGAAACTTTTTTTTTTGCCGCCGAAGCAACACCGTCACTGGAGGTGGAAGCGGAGATGGAAGATGCGTCATGCATACCGCCGCAGGAAAATACCGACCTCTGCGGGGGTTATGTGGGACTCACCAGAATGGTACCTACCCACTAAAAAACACCTTGTTGGCTGTGGCAATATTTTACCATTAGCCTTCATCGGAAGCGAAATCCGTTTGGAAGTGGGTGCGCTGGCAGAGATCCGCTAGCGGGTCGTCCGCCGGATGTAAAAGTTGCACTGAAGGTGCTCATGAGTTGCTCATGGCTCGAAGGGACATGAGTTTGTGGCCGTTCTGGACAGCCTCTGGTGAAGTCGGGACTGCGCAGAGATCGGCTTAGGGATCAATTCATTTAAATGAACCTATAATGAATTGAGAAAGGAACTATGCTTCGCCAGAGCTAGCAGTCGCTCTGTAGGAGAACGTTAAGCCTTCAGTTTACGGGCTAAGCTGAAATTTCCCTAACATCGACGTGTTTGATCGCTGCGCAAACGATACGCATATCGTCTGCTAGCGAGGATTGGGATGTAGGTTTGCATGGGCGAGGAGCCGGAATTGGATCTGGAGTTGTCTGGAGCAGGCTTGGGCTGTGTAGGCTTTGCAGCCGGAGGAACCCGGCTACGAAGTGGCAGAAAGTTTGCCTGAGAAAGGGGCGGGGCCTGTTTGGGTGCCGTCCTCTCAGAATTGGAACGCATACAACGGGATGCACGAGGGCAGCCCCTGTAATTTGCGGTGTGGCCGGACTGGCCACAAAGCACGCAATCGGGAGGAGAGGGAGTTTCAGGAGTGCGATTGCACTCTTTGGTAAAATGTGGTACGAGGCACTTAACGCACCTGGGCGGGGCGTGGCGACGCAGTTGGCCGCCGCATGCCCGTACAACTGGCACCGGTGGCACTGGCCGGGAAGACTGCGGCGATGACGCGCCTTGATCGAGATCCCAGAGAGGCCGCATATAGTCCTAACCCCTTTGAGGATTTTCCTGGATTTGGGGACGTTGGCGAGAACCACCAAAGCGAGAGGGTCACGCCTTCCTTGGAACTGAGACTGCAGATCCTCAAGAATAGCCTCGTTCGATAATTCGAACGGGATTCCCCTGAGTACCACTCTGAACTTACACTCTTCCGGGAGAGCGTAAGTGTGGTAAGCATATTGCTTACCAGTGAGGAGCTTAGTTAGGGCTCGGAAATCGTCTAACGATGAGACTAGGATTTTATAGAATCACCCGAGTTGGTTGCTCGGGTGTAGAGGATTTTGTGCTCTCTGCACAACTTCGAGACCTCGGTCCATTTTTCGTTATTCCAAAGGAATACGGTGGGATCTGAAGCTTGACAGAAGTTGGGGGTGGAGTCACTTTGAGTGACATCAGTGGGGCCGGGGCGGTTGTTGTGGGCACTGGGACGGGCGCGGGCTTTGGAGGCGCCGCGGAGGGTGTTGAAGACATCTTGACAGGCGTTGAGAACGCCGGGGCTTGTTTCGAGCGCTTCTTAACGAGGGTGAATGAGGATGGCTCAGAGCCAGATGGGGTGGCTTCCGAGGATGACTCGGTCGCAGTTGCGTTGCGAAGGGGCGTCTACTTTGCACTCCATATCACTGGAGGAGGAAGACGTGGGAGGGCCTAGGACCAGAGGGGTCTGAGGGACGGAGGTGGCCTGAGAGATCAGTAGGGCCAGTATAGGAAAATGAGTGCCAAGTATCTGGTAAATTACTTGAGCATCTTTGGAGCCTGTGGCGGCGACGCTTGCGGAGAATTGTTGAAAAGATTATAAAAAATCTTTTGCATCCATTGCGGAGGGGTTGGGGAAGGACAATATATAAATATATATACTATGAACCTACCAACGCAGATTAACTTCCTAAAATGCTGTTGGGGACGACGCGGATAACTTACTCGATCTCGAAGACTCGAAGTCCTGGAACGCAAAGCTTGCCGGAGCGGCGACGGCGACGCAGTTCAGCGTCGACGGGCTGCAGGCGACGGTGTCGAAGATTCGTCGTGAAAACAACGGTCCTATGAAATTTAGGAAGCTACGGTACGAAAACCTGAGTCGTAAAAACGACCAGTGAAATTTGGGGTGCTCAACTAGTGCGGGGACTAGAGAGCGGAAAAGCGTCTGCGATCGACGTACGAACGATTCCGCACGCAAACCGAGACTGTTTTAAACTTCATATGACTGCCAAGTAGTGGCTAGTAGCCCTGCAACATACGCCGAGGCCCCATTCATTTGTGTAATGAACACAGATGTTTGTTGTCGGGTCATGGTTGTTGATATTAGTAATGTATGCTTATTCTGGGTTCCCCCCAGTTCACTGAATGGTGATCCATATCACAAGCTGTTCATACTTTGCGGCCAAACGTTTGGTGTGCTTGTCTGGGGATTTATTATTATTATTATCATCCATTTTTATTTTCACTCAGGTGATTATTTGAATATCGTATTCATATTAAAATATTTTAAAGGTATACATGTTGTTATTGGTTATGGTAACACTGCACACCTTCTAAATGTATTGTTATTTGAATTCAAGAAAACTTATTCTTGAATTTTTTTACCTTTATACTTTCTGCGTACCCCGGATAATCCATATTCTCCATATTTCTTTCTTTTTTCTATTCATTTTATCCAGAAATTCAACCAGTGATTAAAATAATAAATATCGCAAACAATTGTCTAAGTGAGTGCCATGAAAGCCCTGTTGATATTTTGTCACATTATTTTGTCGCAATAAACATTAAATAATTGCATTTTTTATGGTTAATAACGTATTTTAATTCAAAGAAGGTGTCATTTATAAATGCTATTTCAAATAATTAATAACAACCTAAATGTTAAATTTGATTTAAACTTTAGCTTGATTCGAAATCTATTAAAATTCTAACAATTCAACGTTTATTAAGATTTTAATAACAATATGGAATCTAATACCAACTAATTATAAACTGATAAAATGATAATTCATACTTCACGAAACATACTAAATTATTATCGATCTCTTCCCCAACTTAGATGATATGACCTGTCAAGTAAACCCGCGCAGCAGCTTATGTTTGTCTAAGAAAAGATGTCTTGTAGGGATTTAAAATTATATTTAGATTGGTTTTAAAGTTAATAAATTTTGATCCATGTTTTATTTCGGATCGGCAGTTTTCAAATGCTGTCAATTATTAAAATTTTACTTTTCACGTTTCGGTTTTGAATCGTGGCATGGAAGCACTGTATGGCACTATGTGACCATGTTTCGAGATAATAGCTTTTGCAGATATCCAATTTTGAAAAATTATCGATTCAGTCACGTCGAAAACTAGGAAAGAATTTAAAAAACAGCGAATGATATGGAAAAATAGAAACAAGAATATGACCCAGAGCATTTTAAGACCTACGAAGCTAAATCTTCTGGGTCAGGGGTTGGTTGAAGTAAATGAAACTTATACAAGTTTTTAGATATTTATGTTTTTATTTAAGCAGCTTAAAGAAATTTAATTCATAAAAATATTTACAATTTCGAAATACACAAGTATATAAAAATAATATAATAAAATTGATAAAAATACACTACAAATAAAAAACTACATCTAGACTACAATCAAGTAGTCAAGAAGGCAACGTAGCATAAAGGCTAGCATTATAACTACGCCGGATCACGATATAAATAAAAGCAATGAGCCTCTTGTCACAACGATCCCATAGATTAAACGCTTCAACCCTTAAAAATGTACCCAATTCAGCGTTGTTAGCATCCGAAACAGATTAAACACTTCAGTTTTAGGAAAATGGGAAGCCGCGAGTTGAAGCGCAGGTTGCATCCCACGCCAGTAGCCTACCAATCAGACGTACAGAGTTAAACAATCAGGCCGCTTGCCATACACACGCAAAAGAACTGACGGTTTGAATACTGAGCGAGTATTGAAGGTTATAAGAACCCGATGGATAATTTCATTTAAACTGGCATGGCAGGGTAATCTGCCGCAGCTGCGGGAGCAAGAGAGCCCATGGCGACCAAGCTCATCAACTATTACGTCACAGCAGTGGCACGGAGCGCACAATTATACACCGGTACGCACTCTGCAGGTAATTTTAAAGCTATGGTTTTATAAAACGTTTGATGGTGGAAAGGCCTGCAACTATAACCCAGGCTCCCATGACTCCACCCCAGTAGATGAACAAAATCTGTTATTTTATGTGTATTAACTATTTTCCGTTCTCAAATAAAAATCACATCGTCCCTATAACGCTGTTTATGCGTAATTTTGTAGAAATATCTAACTATTTGATAGAATATTTCAGTGCATTTTGGCCCGTAAACAACGAAGACAAGATATTATTTAAAATATCTTTGTTACAGTTAATTGATGATTAGTGGAGTACATAACGGCGCGCTCGGGCTGCACCCTGCCGCCCGCGCCCGCTACCCGCTACCTCCGCCCGTGCCTTCCACCCCGCAGCCGGCGGCGCCCGCGCCGCCGCGACACACACACCTCAGAGTCCACGGTCGCGATCGCACGTTAATTATTGTCGGGCTAAGTTCATTGTTACAAAGGACGTAATTAAATCCAGCTTTCCTGATACAGTCCGCTTTCATTTCTTAGGACCCTCTTTATGGTCCTTTACTCGCCTCTTAACAAATTACGTCGTGCGAAGAATCGCATCGCAAGGCAGCCGAGATAACGGGACTTCAAACAGCTGTTACTGAACTTTGGACCGCTAATAGTCTACGTGTCTACGAGTCTACGCCTTCGATCACAATCAAGAATTTAGTCTTCCGACCAAAAACAAATTAATAGTGCGGCTGAGTGAAGTGTCTGCAACATAAATAAGAAGAAAGAAGACTGCGTCATAGCATCGAAACCGTGAGATTGTTCCAATTTCTTTCTTTCATCCCATCATTTCATTTTCATCTTCATACCCATTCCATCTCATTATATCAGCATTATTTCATCATAGCTTATTAATTGGTATCAGTGGTAGCAAAATCATCATTTCATTCATTTCATTGTCATAAAAATAATCGTACGTAGTTAATTAAACATTTCATATATCATAATTTCATTATCATTAGCTCATAAATGTGCCTGGCTTTGCATAGCAGTTAAAACAAATAATTATCGTATAAAAAATAGTTTGAATTCATTGCATTTAAATACTACCTACTTTAGACAAATAAGGTTGATTGATATCATTATTAAATTCACAAATAGTTGTAGTGCTTTGCAATCACGTACAATTAGTAACCATTAACAAAGAACATATTTTATTTGAAATTTTTAAACGGTTTTTATTTTTTAGTTCGTCCGTACTACCTGAAATTTCGTGTATACATACTACCTACGACGTCGAGACTGCAGCGCAACGGAAAATTACCAAAGTTGTAACTTTTATACTTATTATAGAACAATAGGTTTTCATATTTAGTTTTCAAGCTATTTTAATAATTTAACTGAGCCTTTATTTAGTACTATTTCGTTTGAGGTAAAGTTCTGTTCTTTTTGCTACAATCATAGGGTTTATTTAAATTTGAATTTTTCGATTTTATTCTTGCGTTATAGTTACAGGTATTGACTTAATCTACTACTCCTACTCTTTTACTATTTAGTAATTTGCCTTTACTTTTCTAGTAACTTTCCGTTAATAATTAAAGCAGTTTTATAAATACCTACCTACCTAACTTTAAATAATCACTTTTTTTTCAAGCCTTGAATTTTTATTTCAAACTTATATTAATAATAGTTCATAATGGCCGAAGCTAAACTTTCACTTCTAGTAAAAAAACGAGGCACACTTAAAGGAAAACTTACTGGCTTTTCTAATTACATCAATACTTTAAAAGAAAAGGCTGAAATTATTACTCCCGCAGTCATAAATGAACTCAACGCCCGTCTTGAACGAATTGATGCTTTATATTCGGATTTTGATGCGCTTCAGGGTGAGATTGAGGAGTTGGCCGACAATCCTGAAACGAGGTACCAGGAGCGGGAAGCGTTCGAGAACCAATACTACGCTGCTATTGGCATCGCGAAGGCGCTGAACGATGCACCTTCTGCGGTTTCTTCCAACGAGTCAAACAGCACTAGGGTAGGCTCTCTTGATGGTATACAAAGACACAGTAATTTTGTAAGACTTCCTAAAATAGAATTACCTTCCTTTAGCGGCTGCTATCAGCACTGGCTTGAGTTTCGAGATACTTTTATATCAATAATTCATTCTAATAATAGCATGGACGATATAAATAAATATCATTATTTACGCGCTTGCTTACAGGGCAGTGCCGCTTTAGTAATTAAAAGCTTAGATTTTAAAGCTGATAATTATGCCGCTGCTTGGGAATTGCTGTGTCGAAGATACGATAATAAGCGCTTGCTTGTAAACAATCATGTACAGGCACTTTTTAGCGTAAATAACATTCAAAAAGAATCAAGCAAAGCTTTACGGTACATAGTTGACATTACAAATAAAAACTTACGTGCTTTGGCAACCCTAGATCAACCCACAGAGTATTGGGATACTCTTATAATTTATATGATGGCTACTAAATTAGATTGCACTACAAATAGGGAATGGGAACAGCATCGCAATAATCTTAGTGATCCACCAAATTTAAATACTTTTTTAACTTTTTTAACAAATAGGGCCGACCTGCTGGAGACTTTAGAGGAGGCTAAAGGTAACAAAAATAAACTTGATACTAGTAGTACATTACCCGTTCACAAACAAAAAAGCTTTATAGTTTCAAACAAGCCTAAACCTCATACTACATGTCCATTATGCAATAAGGACCACCATTTATATTCATGTGACTCATTTCGAAAACTACCAACTAATATACGCATTCAGAAGGCCAAAGAATATAAGGTATGTCAAAATTGTCTCCGCACAGGTCACAATGAGTCGCGATGCAAGCTGAGCCATTGCAAGTATTGCAACATCAAACATAATACTCTTTTACATGTAGAACCACCACAGGAGTCTACTTCACACAATAGTGTCGTACTTTCAGCTGAACATTCACAAACAATATCTAATGCATACAATATATTACTATCCACAGCTCTGGTTAAAGTGATTGACCAGCACGGGAAGCCACATCCAGCAAGAATACTGCTAGACAATGGCAGTACCGGCAACTTTGTCACACAGCAGCTGTGTGACAAGCTTCATCTTGCTACTCATATAGCAAATTCAAAGGTAACAGGCATAAACAATCAAACGTCCAACAGTTGCCAATCTTGCTCTCTTACATTAGAGTCTTACAATGGTAATTACAGAACGGACATTGACTGCTTCGTTTTACCGCAAATTACTTCATCATTACCTACTACTTACATAGATATACACGAACTAGGTATTCCATCTGGGATTTGCTTAGCCGATCCAACATTCAACGTACCGTCGACCATCAACCTCTTACTAGGTGCGGACGTCTTTTGGAGAGTGATTGGTACAAATCGCATCCAGTTAGGAAAACATAAGCCGGTCTTATACGAAACCAAATTCGGATGGTTAGTTTCAGGCGCCATATGCCAACCGGGTCCAAAGCATAATATGTGTATGTTCACTAATAATTTACAAAATCAATCCGATTTAACACGATTCTGGGATTTGGATACGATTCCAACCAAACATAAATTTACCCCAGACGAGTGTGCATGCGAAAAATCTTTTTTAGAAAGTACTAGGCGGGACGAAACAGGTCGTTTCATAGTATCAATGCCTTTAAAAGAATCACCTGATGTGTTAGGCGACTCCCTTTTAATTGCTAAGCGAAGATTCCTTGCTCTTGAGCGCCGTTTAGAAAGGGACCTTCATATGAAACAACTTTATAAACAATTCATCAAGGAATACATAGAACTAGGTCACATGACTGAAATTTTACCTGATCCAAGTATTAGGTATTGTTATCTCCCACATCATGGAGTTTACAAAGAAAGTAGTTCTACCACTAAATTGCGCGTGGTGTTTGATGCATCGGCCAACACGTCGTCAGGTAAGTCACTTAATGACATCCAACGTGTTGGACCTACAATCCAAGATGACATCTTCGCCATCTTAATACGATTTCGTGGACATCAGTTTGCCGTTTCAGCGGACATCGAAAAGATGTATAGGCAGGTAAACATTGATGAACGACAACGTTCACTTCAATGCATACTGTGGAGGTTCGATCCTTCCCATCCTCTGAAAACTTATACTCTTAATACATTGACATATGGTACTGCGTCAGCGCCATATTTGGCTACGAGATGTTTAAGTCAGTTAGGGTATGAAACGTCTGACGCAGACATACAAAGAGCCATTTGTCACGATTATTACATTGACGATTATCTTTCAGGTAGCAATTCCATTAATGAAACTATTCAGTTATGTCAAGGTGTATCTAGTACTTTAGAATCAGCCAAGTTTCGTTTGAGAAAATGGCACTCGAACAATAAAGATATACTTAATGCGGTCTGCGACATTAATGATATGTCAGATAAGGTTAATCTTAGTGCTAAAGAGACAGCAAAAACACTAGGTCTTCATTGGATATGCTCATCCGACACACTAACATTTTCAATAAATATTGATTCAACCAACATAATTACTAAACGTCATATTTTATCCACAATTTCACAAATTTACGACCCATTGGGGCTTATATCTCCTTGCATAGTTGAAGCTAAAATATTAATTCAACAATTATGGATATTAAAATGCTCGTGGGATGAGGTTGTGCCACTAGAAATTAAAAATATTTTTTTGCAATTTTCAAATTCATTACTACATTTAAATAACTTAAAAATACCCCGATGCGTCAAAATACATCCATCAATAGATACACAAATACATGTGTTTACGGATGCGTCGGAGAAGGCATACGGTGCCTGTGTATACATACGTAGTGTAGATAAAAACGGTGCAGTCAATGTCCAACTGTTAGCATCTAAAAGCAAGGTAGCCCCAATCAAAACGGCTACTATGCCTCGGTTGGAACTATGTGGTGCACTTATGGGAGCAAGACTTTGCGCCAAGATTGTTTCGTCTGTTGCCTTCGAATATAGTTCATGTACTTGTTGGACTGACTCAATGATTGTTTTAGGCTGGCTTTCTTCTTCTCCTAATCAATTGCAGTCTTTTGTTCGTCATCGAGTTATAGAGGTACAGGATAACTCTTTTGAATGGCGCTATGTACCATCAAAACAAAACCCCGCAGATTTGGTTTCGCGTGGTTTAAGCGCAGACTCTATACAATACTGTGCTCTGTGGTGGTCTGGCCCTACCTTTTTAAAACTTGATCCCTGTAAATGGCCTGAGAAACCCAATCAAAATAATGAACTTAATAAAACTTTGCCAGAAACAATAAATAATTTGCATATAGTAAATAATCAACCACAAAAACCTAACTTTTTATCTACTCTTATTGAAAATTCATCTAATTTTACTAAATTAAAACGGACATTAGCATTCATTTTAAGATTTATTAATAATTGTCAAAAAAATCATATAAAATTAAACGGTCATTTGTCTTTTTCCGAACTAAATGCTGCAACAACTAAGCTCTTACTAATTTCACAACAGGAATCATTTCCTGTAGAGCGTCAATTGCTCATCAATAAAGAAAAAATACCTATTAAAAATAGGCTTTTACCATTGTCTCCATTTTTAGACTCTGACAATCTTATTAGAGTAGGTGGCAGGCTTAGCGATTCTCACTACGACTTCAATGTTAGGCACCCTATACTTCTGTGTGGTAAGCATCGCTTGTGTCAACTAATCTTCAACACATTACATAAACAATACTTACACTCAGGTCCTCAACTATTATTAGCCACGGCACGGCATAATTATTGGCCGCTAGGGGGAACTAGGTTGGCGAAGCGGACAGTACGCTCGTGTGTCAAGTGCTGTCGCTTTAAAGGCAAAACAGTGCAACCTATCATGGGAAACTTACCGAAAGAAAGGCTTCATTTAGAATATCCCTTTCTTGAAACTGGCGTCGATTACGCTGGGCCAGTGCTAATAGCAGATCGTAAAGGCAGAGGCTGTAAATTAATAAAATGTTACATTTGTGTCTTTGTTTGTTTAGCCACTAGAGCGCTTCACCTGGAGCTGGTTTCGGACTTGACGAAGGAAGCTTTTATTGCTGCTCTAAATAGATTTATAGCACGCCGGGGGAAGCCGCAGAACGTGTTTTCAGACAACGGAACCACATTCGTAGGAACCTTTAACGAGTTATCAAAACTTCTCAAGGAACCTTCGTTGTCATCAAGTCTCGTTGACCAAGGTATTAACTTTTATTTTATTCCTGCCTACGCTCCTCACTTCGGTGGACTGTGGGAGTCCGCAGTTAAATCTGTTAAACACCATCTTCGTCGTGTGCTAGGCTTAACACATTTAGATTTCGAGGAAATGGCTACTCTACTGATACAGATAGAAGCTATCTTAAATTCCCGTCTTCTCACTCCTTTGTCTAATGATCCCACCGACCTCACTTGTCTGACTCCTGCCCACTTCCTTATTGGACGATCAATCGGCTCATTGCCTTGTCAGCCACTCCAAGATAGACAAATCACTTCACTGCAGCGATTTCAACGTATCGAAGCGCTGAAGCAACATTTTTGGTCACGCTTTGAACATGAATATGTTTTGCTTCTGCAGAAACGCACAAAATGGCTCGAATCACAGGGGGAGCTAAAGGAGGGCTCGCTCGTACTGGTGATGGATAAAACATCACCTCCACTCATGTGGCCACTTGGTCGCATTCTCCAGCTACATCCTGGCAGAGACGGGATAGCCAGGGTCGCCGACATTCAGACCAGGAGAGGCATCGTGCGTCGTGCCTATAACACCATCTGCCCGCTGCCAGCAACTGTTGAAGATCGTTCTTCAAGGCGGGGAGTATAGTGGAGTACATAACGGCGCGCTCGGGCTGCACCCTGCCGCCCGCGCCCGCTACCCGCTACCTCCGCCCGTGCCTTCCACCCCGCAGCCGGCGGCGCCCGCGCCGCCGCGACACACACACCTCAGAGTCCACGGTCGCGATCGCACGTTAATTATTGTCGGGCTAAGTTCATTGTTACAAAGGACGTAATTAAATCCAGCTTTCCTGATACAGTCCGCTTTCATTTCTTAGGACCCTCTTTAATGATAAAAATTCAAAGCTGGCAAAGCTAATTTTTAAACTTTGTTATTTACGAAATTCTCAAACGTCATACAGGGAGAGTTGTATTTTTGATTATCTTGTATTTTGAAATTAATTTTAACCTTTATGCACGTTCCATCATTTTTGAAACAGTGTAAGTATACTTAGTTAAATTAACTAAAATCTATGTGTGTTCGTAAACCTGTAGGTATATTTTTTTGTTATTTGACATAATGGGTACAATTAATTTCACGTCAATTTATACATTTCTTTTAAACATAAACAATAAGGGACACTATGAGCATCACTCCTGGCTCACCCTTGAAGGTTTCTTAGTCTTAATTGTCTGTTAAATTGCAATGAAAATTTCTTCCTTTTAAACAAGACGAATCAAATATTAATAACAAAGAAAACAAATTAAATAACAAATTTTAAAAGCATAGCAATAAATCTTTGAGGTACTTAATCTTTAAAGAACTCGTCCATGGTAAATACAAGTTAATATCCGGTGAATTCGATGAAGATTTGATTGCTGTTATGAGACGTCACTAACAGGTTGACGTAAATACAGTTTTGAGAAGTATGTTCAAAGACTACAATATTTTAAGATAATTAACTGTGTAACAAATAATAATATTTTCCAATTAGATCTACTATATCTATCGTTCGGCTTTTTCTTTGATTTACCGAGATTTTTTTTTTCTTTATTCATCCGGACGGTAAGTTGCTTCCGCACCCATGGATATTCGATCATTAGTCGTGGGTTTTTTTATTTATTAATGGTGATTGTGATTGTTATCTCGAGTAATGATGCGTTGCCAGCCGTGACTACAGTTGATATTGCCTTTGTTCCAGTAACTTTACTGGCTGTTCTTTACCTTCTACCGGAACACAACTACGTAAAGTAATTATTATGGCGGTCAAACTACGAAAGAATGTAGTACCTCCTAGACGAGATCTTAACAAAGAAACTCAGCTACTTTGATCTTAGATATCGTTCCAGTTTTAAAACTTGTCTCTAAGAACAGTGACGCAGTGTATGCAAAAACTAATATTATTTTCTTTAAACTAAAAACTTAAAAAAAACAGTAAATTAAATATAAATCAATTAAAATTATATTGTCATTTTTACTTTAAGCATTTTGCTTTCAGTTTAATTGTCATAAAAATCATAATTATATGAAAAAAAGGAATTAATATTCCTCGCATATTCAACAGAATATGCGGACAATAGAAATTCTGAACTGCATCTTCATTCAAATCAATTACAATTTCAAAGTTTGATTTAACAACTAATCTCCTAGGATCTAAGACAGTAAACAACTTCGTTAACCGTAAAGTTTCCTTTCACCAAGTTATTCCAATTAAGCTGGGAATTTATTAACCTTTGCTATATGCGTATAATCAAAAAGGTTTTCATTACTATACCAACGGACTTGAAATTGGCTCGATTTGATATTTTTGGGGTTAAACCAGACTTATGTGAAATCATGGATTTAGTTTTATTTTGGGAGAAAAATTTTTGTGCTGAATAAATAAAATTAGAAGTCAGTTCTATTACTTGTTCTCATTGTGTGATGGAGCGCACATTTTTAATGTCTGACATTGGTCCGGTGCGATGTTGCAGGCCTTAGAGTGCCTTAGCAAATTTTATTTTATGACACTTGTTAAGACCAACAAGTACACCAAAAAACTAGTTAATATAATTTTAATATCTGGATTATTATTGGAGTAAGAAAGTAGAGGTTGGTTTTTAGTTATAAAATATCATTTATAACATTAATTTACTCAATTTCTGTGCAATGCGAGGGCACACGTGCCACTAGAACAATACCGAATTGTATTTAAAGAACGTTCTTTAAACATTTCTTCTCTTTTCAAAATCACAACTTTTCTGCTTCAATCTATCTAACCTACCTTAATCTATTTTGGAACGATGGAATCCCAATGATTTCAAAACGTGCTCTCATTACAGACGACCTCGCACGGATTTTAATCAGACCCATGTGGAACGCTTTAGTAAGTATCTGTGTGGGTCTCACATACTTCGCGATATTTCCAAGAACTTTCTGCAAGAAAAAGCTTACCACGTTTAAAACATGCACGTTTCTTAAGAGAGTAGGTACTAATATATTTTTCCTCGTATTATTTTATATTTTTGGATTGTATCCACTTACAAATATAATATAATATCTGACCTGAATTTTAATTTAAGTATTATGCAAATCAAAAGTTTGATATTGTAGTAGTTCGCGAAATAAAGGAACATTTGTTGTTTGAGAATTAAAATAATCTATTAAACCAGAATCATTAAGTTTATGATATTTACTTATGAGCTGAAAGTCTTAATGATTTAGAATAAAAAAATTACATGACTTAGCAATTATTGCCTACCGTACTATTTTTATAACTATTTGTTTTAAATAAAATTAAGATTTTTTTAACTGTCATTATTGAATTTCTAAAAATAATCAAGATATATGTATACATAACAAGCGCTATAAACCAAAATAGCAAATATTTATTACTAAAAATAAAGAAAACAACACCTAAATTAGATTTATTAAATATACCACTGTAGTTGTAACCTAATGATTTTTTTTACGTCCCCACTGTATATTAAGCTGCTACAACTTCCTTTTGTTTCGGTAATTGATCAAATAATTAACAAGTTACGCAATTCTTACTCAACTATTTTATTTAAGGCTACAAACTTAGTATACATTATTTTATTAAAATTATTGATAAACATTGACCAAAACTTTAAAGTAAAACTAAATACCCGTTCGTTGACACTGTAATTATTTTACTGCACACGCGACTTTCTTACTTGAAGCAAGGATCAGCTTCTTGGATTAATGTTAGTACTTTTAAGTACGTCGGTAAGACCTGTAAGTCAGTCAATCCAGATTAAATGCGATAGTTTTTTGGCAATATAAGTTCACAGGGTGTGGCTGGCAGGAAGTAAATACTAATCTGTTGACTCATCAAATAAGTATTTAATTAACGAGTTAAACCTAAGTAAGTCTAATAAGACGAAGCGGCAAATACAATATATCTAAGAAAACTCTCGAATAAAATAAAAATAATTTTTTAAAACCAAAACGGAACACTGCTGTGTAGTGACGGCATAGATTTTCACTACCACCTCTCATCCCGTGGGTGTCGTAAGAGGCGACCAAGGGAAACTTGATCCAAGTAGATGGGCAGCAGCGTCTCCTTGCGTGGGCCGCAGAATTGGTCCATACTGCGATCGCCAACCCACCTGCCCAGCGTGGCGATTATGGGCATATCCCCCAATGAAGAGGCACAGTAGGCCACGGCCCCCAGTACCCGGTGGCCCCGCTATTCCTGGTCATGGTGGCAAACATGGTAACGGCGGGGCAGGGGGTGCGAAGAATCACCGGGCTACGGGAGGCCACCACAACAAACTGACCCTGGCGACGTACAACGGACGCACGTTACGGCTTGACTCGCATCTGGCGCAACTGGAGGTGGAACTTGGGAAGATTAGGTGGCACATATTAAGATTGTGTGAAGTCCGAAGAGAGGGGGAGGACACCATAACCCTCGAATCAGGCCACCTAATGTACTTCCGAGAGGGAGACCAACAATCCCAAGGTGGCGTGGGGTTTCTGGTCAATAAGTCCATTTTTGACAGCGTTGTGGAGGTTTCCAGTGAGTCGAACAGGGTAGCGTACCTAATTATAAAGCTCACCGATAGGTACAGCCTAAAAGTGGTGCAAGCGTACGCACCGACCTCGACACACTCGGACGATGAAGTGGAGGATATGTTCGATGACATATCGAGGGCCCTCCTCTTCACTACTAAGACTCACTACAGCGTTGTCATGGGGGACTTTAACGCTAAAGTGGGAGTACAGAATTGCGGTGAATCGGTAGTAGGATCCCATGGATTTGGAAGCAGAAATGACAGGCGGCAAATGCTCGTCAACTTCCTCGAACGGAAGGGGCTGTTCCTGATGAATTCTTTCTTCAAAAAACAGCCCCAAAGGAAGTGGACGTGGCAAAGCCCCGACACTGTGACAAAAAATGAGATCGACTTCATCATGACGGACAAAAAGCACATGTTCAGAGTTGTCTCCGTGATCAACAGGCTTAACACCGGTAGCGATCACCGACTTGTCCGAGGCTCTCTGAATATCGACTTCAAAGCTGAACGTGTTCGCTCCGACCAGGCTCCGACCTACTCCGCTCCAAACCATGGCGGGATCTGAAACGTTCCAGTCAAATCTGGAGAACCGATTCGCTGCCGTGGAAACCGTGAAAACCACAATGGACGTTGACCAGAACTTTGAAAATGTGGTTCGAATCCTCAGGGAAGAAGCGAGCCGAAACTTGGATACTAACGGCACGGCTGGTCCACAAGCTGACGGTCGCTCAGCGTGCTATGGAAAGAGCTATGCTCGGTGTTTCTCTGCGGGACAAAATCAGAAATGAAGTGATCCGGCAGAGAACTAGGATCATCGACATAGCGCACCGGATTAGCAAACTGAAGTGGCAGTGGGCTGGCCATATTAGCCGCAGAACCGATAACCGTTGGGGTAAACGAATTCTTGAGTGGAGACCGCGTCTCGGCAAACGTAGTGTAGGACGTCCTCAGGCACGGTGGAGTGATGATTTGCGCAGGATGGCTGGCAGGAGCTGGATGCAAGTAGCCGAGGATAGACCTCGATGGCGTGCAATTGGGGAGGCCTATGTCCAGCAGTGGACGAATATGGGCTGATGATGAAAACGAATCACATCATAGTTGGTCATTTTTTATGGGAGATACGATGCCACATACAGACACACAGATACACACGTTAGGTTTGTAACACCTCTCTTTATGCGTAGGGAGTTAAAAACATATTCTCACCTAACCCTCAAATATATAAACAAAAATACGTACAAAATGGTAAAATAAATGTGTAGACTGTTTTATATTTTTATATTCTACTGAACTTATATAGAACTATATATCTCATTTTAAGAAGTTACTACTCAAACTGCTTGAAGAACAGTCAAGACAATGTAATTAGTGAGTTACTAAAATCCTACATTGTACGAAGTTGCGCATATTACAACGGAGTTTCAAGTTTTATAGTTGTTTTAAAGTTAAAAGTTTTCTTACGTTACATGTCCAAGAAGATATTAGTGTTATAATGTGTGTAAATGTTATAATAAAAACTAAAATTGGTTTTTATGCTTTATGTTTGCATGCTTGCGTTATATACTGTATAAGCGAAACAGTATATTCATGAATGTTTAAATATTTTGTATATATTTACGTGTTGTTTTAAATTTTTGCAGCAAAATTTCAAAAAGAGTTAAATTCGCAGCCCTAAGGCTGGAATTTTTTTAAATTAATAATTAGTAGGCGTTTGTCTTCCATCTCACCTGATGGAAAGTGACGATCAAGACGAGGATCATACACGCCTGTCCAAGAGGTACCTACCTATTCACTCTACACTTGAAAGCTCCAGGGTTATATTTGTCTGGAAAAACAGACGCAGGCAAATCGTTCCACTCTTTGGCAACACGAACCAAAAATGAGCTATCAAACTGTTCAGTTCAGCTCTTCGGCACGCTAACCACAAATGGGTGAAACTTATGTCTGCGTCTGCTTGACCGGTGGAGAAAGGGAGAAGGAATTATTTTGCATAAAGCTTATCGATCTGTTCCCTGTGTACAAAGTTATGTAGGCGATTATTTTGTATTAATTTCTTTTTTCTTTCATGTGATTTTTCACGCTAAATTAAATATTAGGTCCGTACATATAAAATTGGCGTTTTGTCGTACTGGCAACTTTGATCTGTATTATCTCTTCTTTGGTTAAGAATTCCAATTTCAAATTTATACAGCTATTTACTAAAGTATTTTTGTTTCGAAAATCATAATTCATTTGTTTTTTGCTCTTTTAGTTTTTTTTTGGGTCACTTAGATTACAAAATGGAAAACTTAAAATATCGCATTATTACGGGCACGGGTTCCACCATGGCACTAGTGCTGCAGAAACGGCTCGAAGTATTAATGCTGTGTATGGCGGCGGTGTCGCAAAAGCTGACACAGTGTGTTTTCGGTTCCAACGTTTTCGTTCTGGAAATTTCGACCTGCAGAACAAGCCTCGTGGACGGCCGCAGACCAAAGTTGATAATGAAGGATTGAAGGCTATTGTGGAAGCGGATCCATCGCAAACCACGTCCAAGTTAACTGTAGGCTGCGGTGTTAGTGACAAAACTGTTCTAATCCAGTTGCAGCAACTTGGGAAGGTGAAAAAGCTTGAGAGGTCGATACCTCATGAATTGAGTGCAGCAAACCAACAAACGCGCGTCGACTTCTGCGTTACATTACTCAACCGGCAAAATGATGAAATGATTTTGTCCTGTGTCCTCTTTTGACCTGAATACTCTTTAGTATTTTAAAACTGGAGACCTGTAAGTTTTATGACTAGTTATTAATTTAACACCTGAAAGAAATCGAATCGGTACTTCTGTAAGCGTTTTGAAGACGTCGTCGAAGACTCTCCATATTCATATTTTTTTTACTTCACCATTGTTCAAATGTAAATATAATGTAATATAAATGTAGTCATTTGCAAAACTTCCAATATTTAACCGCGTAAAAAATAATTATTTACCTTTTTATTAAGTAAGATACCAAAAAGAACAATAGGAAAATAAATCATAACAAAAAAAAACATAAAAAAGCATACAATATTATTTTTGATAAAAAGTTTATGGTTTTTTTGTATTATTTTCTCTTTTTTGTAGTGAATTTAATAATGCAAATATATATTCACCCCAACTGAATACATTTAGAATATTGTGATTCAAATACAATCTATCGACTTGTTCGAATGTTGGTTCTTGAAAAGAAAGCGCGGAATCCAAATTTTATATTTTGCAGATATTTTTACTTTTTTGAACATCAAAATTGAGAGGCAGATATAATTTTTTTACTCTCAAGTTGTGGTCTATTTGCATTTTCCTGAAAAATTGTAACGTATTAGGTGACAAATAGTGTTTGTATAAAACTTAACCTATAGATATTAAATATTAATATTAATATAATGTTAGTTTTAGACTACCGCGGTTGTTTAAATTATAATTTTAAAGAATTTTTAAATTTTAAAATGGAGACCGTAAGGTTCCGGGATGGATCCCCGATGACTGCCAAATGTACCAATACATTTTAATAACTTATAAACATTAACCCGACTGCTGTAACGGTTAAGATAAACATCGTGAGGAGACATGTTACATGAATATAACAGTGTAAATCATAAAACGCAGAATCAAGTTATCAAAATGGATTCCTTCCTAAACTGGATGACTCATTGGCAATATAAATCAGACTCTTAAAAGTTTACCTTCCTCTTAAACTACTACGATATTCACACATTTTTAAAGTCGCAACTTCAACTAGGCTCCTTCGTCACGTAAAACTTTTCCAGTTATTTCTACTTTCGCACTTAATCTGGATTTACTAGTGTACAGGTCTTGCGTTTGTAGTTTTAAGTGAATTTACGAAGCTAATAGCTGGTTTAAGTACAGTGAGAAAGTAGCATGTAGCAATAAAGGTAATTAAAATGTTAACAAAGATCTTTTGAGAGGATTGCTTTGAGGATTTAGTAAAGGTTTCCTTTGCATTCTCTGAGAAGGGAAACTAATTAACTTTTGAAACTAACATAAACAAGCCAGTTAGAAGTTTAATATAATATTTGAATGACCTATCATGACGGCCTAAATAATTTCACTACAGTGACAATCTGCCTCACCGATATAAAAAGATGGTATTAAGCTACGGGTTGACTTCCATTTAGGTTTAATATCTAAAGCGTCATTGTCACTAAAGTACGTCTTTTTTATGGTAGCGTCGGGTGACGGCTCGCTCATTTCCCTCTAATATGGTTGAGAAGGGCGATGGCTGGATCCCGCGTTAACTCGTGAACGGGTGCCGTTTAAGGGTGTTTTTCTTTTGGATACTTGGGGAGAAGGAAACTTGCCGAGCAATCTTCCTTCCCCCCAAGTAAGATAAATGAAGAATATAAAACTATAACGAGGCCAAATGAAAATTATTTTCGTCATTTTTTAGTTATTTTTCTTTATACTAAATCTTTTAGATGTTTGGAATTCCCCAATAGCAGTAAATGCGTGGAAAATACAGAACTTACATAATTTTGCACGGTTATTATAATAAATAAATTTGTTAGTTCCTGCTGAGAGAGACTTGCAGAGCCAAGAGATGCCTTTAAGAAAAACATTGTGTAGTGTATAAGAGCCATTGTGAGTTTATTTAAAAATATGACATCCTTGACTTTTTTGTTTGTTCTGCTTCTCGAAGGTCTTTCATTATACAACATCAGCAAGAACAAGCAACTGTCAATGTTGTAATTTAAATATTTGAATTAGAAGGATTCAGGTACTGTTTACTTATGACAGTACACGACATTCTCTCAGATGTTATAAATCATAGTCCGCGTTGTGGTAACTTATAACTTTAGCTACACTTGCAATTGAATCATATCGAACCCTAACTATATAACATTTGTACCAATTTACAAAGAAAGTTCTGTTCCTGCTAGAGATTATAATCGGTGTAGTTCATCAAATGTTGGTTATATATTGTTTACTTTACTCGCTTTCCACTCAAGAAGAATACTTTTTGGAGTGAAGGGTATTATTTGATCTTTCTATTTTCATACCCCTGTCGAAGTGTCTGCCGTATTTCATAACGATTGGATGGATAGGCTTACGATTTTTTGTAAATAAACTTTTCGATGGAATTTCTCCCAATATTTTGATCATACGCATAGATTACTCATCGGCATTTAATTATACTACACTAAAATACTATAAATAACAGCAATAAGTTTATCATTAAAATCATACAATCCTCTTATAAATATTTAATAACAAAATCTTTGAATCATGAATGATACATATAAGTGGTAACAAAAATTTTTTCATAACATTTTCCTCGCCTTTTCTTCTTATTACAATCAGAAAATCGGAACACCCCAACATTTTTCGGCGCCTAACTTTTTTCAAGCCTACGCACTGGACATAAGATGCGCTCCTATTATCTACGTCCTTATTATTGACGTGACTGTGTGATATTCGAATGGTTTGTTTTGTGGATTTTAGTTTTAATAATAAGATACTTTAAGAAATGAGACAAATTAATAAATTACTGAAATGCTCATTTAGTATTTAATAATTTAACATCTACATTGCATCAAACTGACTGCTGGATCAATGGAAAGAAACCTTATTTAAATTAAAATTTATTCGAACTTTGAAAAAAGTTTGCATCAAAATTATCACCGTCTAAAAACGTAGAAGATGAACTTGGAAGAAAAACGTGAAGATAAATAAAAAAATAAAAATAAAATGTCACAGTGCGTACATGAGCTGAGATTTAGAATAATGTCGTCAATTTCTTTTATATTTTCAGATCCATTTAAAGAATCCTTGAAAACGTCCGGACTGAATTGTAATTGGATGAGAACAGATCTTAGTAATGTTTTTTTTTTCAGAAATTTCTGAGTCATTTATATTGTTAAGCATTTAACGTGATTTCAATAAGAATAATTTATATGAGTAAAAGGTCTTCCTTTTCTAATTGTAAATAAGTATTTAGTTTGTTATGTCAAGGTTCGGTGACCCAGTGGTTATGGCGCTGGCTTCTCAATATTAAGGATGGTTTAACAAAAAGAAGAGGTTCTCAATTCGTCTGTAATCGTATTTTACATATAACTAAGCAGGTATTACTTGTTTGTCTCTGGACCAATTTTGATGATTCTTTTTGCGTTTGGTTAAGAACAGCCTAAAATTTATATAATTATAATTTCATGAGTGTTGGACCCTGGACATCGAAGATATACCATGGAACTCCTCAATTAAACAGAACGTGTTTAGTAATTGACGTTTTCAATAGGTATCCTGTTCTCATACAACGGAACTCTTAAACGTTGAACAACACGTGCATAAAAATTATTTTAATCAATTTGTGCTAATTTTTATATAGTTGGGAAGTCACATATAGTATACTGAGTTAGAGGTCTGGACATATACAACGGATCTCCTCACCGTCAAGCAGTTGTTAATAAGATATGTTTTGACCTATTTGGGGTTATCTATATTAGAAAGTCACACTAAGTATTCTAAGTAACTATGCTTTGGTCAAAGATATCTTGGACCAGACCTGGACGAATACCAGCGCTTCTTAAAATCAATAGAATATGAAATGTTTTAGTCGATTTGGTCTTATGTAACTTTGGAAGTTACACTAAGTAATTTAAGTATCTGATCTGTGGTCAAGGTTATCATCGACTAGACCTGGACTCGTACAACGGAACTAGTCAACGTCAAACAGCACGTTCATGAGAATTGTTTTAATCGCTTTGGCCTTTTTTTTATTGAAAAAGGATGAGACGTTTGTCTTCTATGTTATCTGATGGAAAGTGACGATGAAGACGAAGGTGTTACACGTATATCCACGAGATACCAATTCACTCGATGCTTGAAAGAACTGTAACTATAACTTTCTAGAAGAACAGACGCAGGCAATTTATTCCATACCTTGGCGATCCGCACAAAAAAGGAACTGTCGAAGCGTTTGGTTCGACTTCTTAGGATATCTTCTATAAAGGGATGGAAGGCCTGTCTGCGTCTAGTAGTCCAATATAAGAAGGGTGTGGGTTCAACCTGATCAAAAATAGTATATATTATGTATATTGGTCACTATGGTAAAAGATAGGTCTGGCTGGGTAGAATGGAATATCAAACAGAAATTTAATCATAAAAGTTTCATTAGATTGGGTCTTATGAATATAAGGGAGTCATACCAACAATTTTGAGTAACTTTACAATGGTACAAGATATCTTGGCTAGACCTACATGCAGACCACGGAACTCCTCAATGTCAAACAGCACGTTATAAATATATTATATAAACAAGCTACTTTGAGAATCATTTCGATATATTAAGTCCAATCCATAACATTTAGGATGAAGGCCTGATGATGGAGCTCGAAGCTGGACATGGAATTTTTGATAGGTCCATTGGGTTTGGTTTCGTTTGGTTTATCATAACAAGTCCAATTAAATATACATAATGGCGAGCTTGGGATGATGAAGTTAAAAGGTCGAAGTTAAATATTGTAGGGGTTGAGAAGAACGAAACCCGTACAATATTTGATTGATAGAAGGTGGATAGTTCAAATGATAGTCCGAAATAACGGTTATAAAACTGATTATAATAATTAAACCAAGAGTAACACAATTAGACTTAAAACGATAGAAATAATTTGATAGATTTGATAGCTTAAAATAAATGATAGTTGAATGATAGGTATGACCGCCTCGGACACAACTTGTGCTCTGAAAATAAATTCGCGCGATTGGCGTAAACTGCAAACGCAGAAATTGTACGTGCTGGCCCGTACAAATATCTTAACACTGGTTGTAAAACTCGAAAGCCTAAATTTGTTTGTTTTGAAAAATACAAGCGAATCTCAAATTTGACTAAGAATTTCATTAGTTTTACCTCTTACTAAAAAAATTTTAACAGAAAATTTTAATAAAATATCGGAAACTGACTTCAAAATTTTATTTAACTAAAAAAAAAATTATAACTTTTTTCGAACGGGATGTCTACGTTAAGATACATTCACACAGCGGTCCGTTTTATCATACAAGTTTTTATTCAGCGTTGGCGTATGTAGATGAATGAGGAGCGAGTTCACACCCATGGCAGTATTCCAGAAAATGCACAATCCGACAAAAGATACAGCGGTCCGATTTACAGGTGCATTTTTTCTTATGCCGTTTTATTCGGCGATGACGTATATAGTTGTAAAAACGAGTTTCCACATACAACAGTATTAAAATGTGGTGTATTTTTTACATTATTTTCAAATCCGTTTAAAACAGTCCTGCAAATGCAGTGTCAGAAGGAGGAAGTGGGAATCTTTAAGGCTAGTAGCAAAATTGATGAGTCTCAGTTTGTTCGTTTGTTTTAATAAATAGACAATTTTGAATGTTACTAGATGTAACTGTCACTAGAAAGTGTGTAATAAAATAATAATGTGAAATAAATTATAAAAACATAGAAACCGACTTCAAAACTAAGTTACTTAAAAAGAGTAAAATAATTACTTTTCATGCGAAAAGTATGTATTAGTTGCATGCAAATGTTTATTTTTGAGGTCGGTGCCAGCAGCATTATCAGGAAGGAAGACAGCACAAATTAAAAAAACAACTTAATTATTGCGTGGCATTTCGTTTCAAAGGCTGGCACCGACCACCAAAAGAAACATTCAGTGTATGTACTTATTGTAGTAAATTATTGCGAAGGTACTAATGTATTAAATCCGCAGTAGGCAAGCATGGAGGACTGTAATATGCCTTAAACCACCTCTTTAGTTGGGTGAGGGTGTCCTTGCAGTGGGATTATTAAGGCTGTCGTGAGTTAATGCTTAAAGTTCTGCAAAGGTAAATTTGTTATCTATTGGAGTCAACCATGAAAATATTTTTTGTACGATAACAAAACATTAACGCAAATACCAGTTTGTGCTGAATTATGCTAGCTGATAATTCATGCATGACAAATTAATAATTAAAAAATATTTTAATTAAACTTACATTTATTATCGTTTCACAAAGTTTTAGATCTACCTACTAAGTATGAATATTTTTGTATTACGTAGTATTATTAATAATGGAGGACTATTTTTGTTAATGAATGAGATTGAAGATGCTTAACAACGTTTTGCTTGAGAATACCATTTGGTATGCAAAAATTACATATTATACATTTAGTGCAGTAAATCTAGACATTCGAAGGTACATACATTTAAAACAAGCTGAAAATCAATAAAATCGTTGAAAATATAATACTCAATAAAATTTGAAAGTTCCCCATCTTTCCCCGTTATGGAAAAATTTTTATTCAAGGTCAAAGGTCAAAAACATAAGCTTTTCGCGATTTTCAGCAAAACGGAAGGTTTTATCAAAAAATACTTTCAATAAAAATTGTAGATCATGTAGATTATGTATAAAAAATGTATCAATACTGTATTTCTTACGATACACAACTTCTGAGATATCACGATTCAAAAAGTTGTGAAAGTTTTAATCTTCATAATATGCATGAGTACGCCACGTATATGTACGGAGCTCCTAAAAAACTATCTGCTTAGATAAGTATCGATATGCATGTTTCGTTAAAAATACTAAAAGTAAAAACAAGTTCAATTAGCTTGTCTTCCTCCAACGTCAGTTGCTGGTCATCAACATCTTTTTCGGGTTTTTTTTTTTTTTTTTTTGCTGCCGAGGCACCCTCGCGGGAGGGAGGTGGAAGATGCGTCATGCATACCCGCCCGCAGGTAAATTCCTCTGCGGGGGGGTTATGTGGGACTCACCAGAATGGCACCTACCCACTAAAAACCACCTGTTGGCTGTAGTTATTACCGTTAGCCTTCATCGGAAGCGACACCCGTCGGGAAGTTGGGCGCGCTGGCGGAGACCCGCTAGCGGGTCTTCCGCCTGTAGTGAAAGTTGCACTGAAGGTGCTCAAAGGGACATGAGTTGGTGGCCGTTCTGGGCAGCCTCCGGTGAAGCCGGGGCTGGGCAGAGGTCGGCCGAAGCATGATTTAGGGATCAATTCATTTAAATGAACCTACAATGAATTGAGAAGGGAACTATGCTCCGCCAGAGCTAGCAAACGCTCTGTCGGAGTACGTGAAGCCCTAAGTTTACGGGCTAAAACTGCGATTTCACTAACATCGACATTTTTTATAGTGTCGCAGACGATACGCATATCGTCTGCTACGGAGGATTGAGGAGTGGGTTTGAATGGGCGAGGAGCCGGGATGGGATTCGATGCGGGGCGCTGCCTCCAGTTTTCTGGGGCAGGCCTAGACTGTGTAGGCTTTGTAGCCGGAGGAACCCGGCTACGCAGCGGCGGAAAGTTTTCTTGAGAAAGGCGCGGGGCCTGTTTGGGTGCCGACCTCTTGGGATTGGAACGCATACAACGGGGTGCACGAGGGCAGCCCCTGTAATTTGCGGTGTGGCCGGACTGGCCACAAAGCACGCAATCGGGAGGAGAGGGAGTTTCAGGAGTGCGATTGCACTCCTTAGTGAGATGAGGAACCAGGCACTTGACGCACCTGGGCGGTGCGCGGCAGTTGGCCGCCACGTGCCCGTACAACTGGCACCGATGGCACTGGCCGGTATGACCGCGGCGATGAGGCGCCTTGATCGAGATCCCAGAGAGGCCGCATATAGTGCTAACCCCTTTGAGGATCTCCCTGGACTTGGGGACGTTGGCGAGAACCACCAAAGCGAGAGGGTGTTGCCTCCCGTACTTGCTGTGCATTTTATGCACCGCGAGTGCCGGGAAGCCTTGGGACTGCAGATCCTCCAGGATAGCCTCGTTCGATAATTCGAACGGGACTCCCCTGAGTACCGCTCTGATCTTACGCTCTTCTGACAGAGCATAAGTGTGATAAGCATATTGCTTATCGGTGAGGAGCTTTGTTAAAGCACGAAAGTCGTCTATCGACGAGACTAAGGTTTTAATAGATTCACCCGAGTTGGCTGCTCGGGTGTAATGGATTTTGTGCTCATTGCACAATGTCGAGACCTCAGTCCATTTACCCTTTTCCCGAAGGAAAACGGGTGGTGGGACCTTGGCCTTGACAGAAGTTGGGGCCGGACCGGGTGTTGAAGACACCGGGGCAGCTGGCGTTGAAGACGCCGCAGGGGGTGTAGGGACGGGCGCCGAGGGCGCCGGGTCTTGTTTCGAGCGCTTCTTAGAGCGCTTCTTAACAAGGGTGAAAGAGGGAGGCTCATCAGGGCCAGTTGGGGTGGCGTCCGAGGATGACTCGGTCGCGGGTGCGCGCTTGCGGCGCGGAGGGGCGTCTACTTCGCACTCCATGTCACTGGAGGAAGGGGACGCGGGAGGGCCTAAGACCAGAGTGGTTTGAGGGACGGAGGTGGCCTGAGGGGCCGGTGTGAACAGTGCCATGATTAGAGGGAGAAATGATTGCAGTGTGCGAATCATATGAGGGGGGCAGTAAGTGCCTTGGGCGTCGTAATCAGCGATCAGCTTATTCAGAAGCTCCTCAGGGCTTAGGGAAGCCATTGCGGAGGGGTCGGGGAGGGAGGACAATATATAAATATATATACTATGAACCTATCAACGATGACTAACTTCCTAAAAAACCACCCTACACGCAGTAGGGCGGTTGAGGACGACGCGGATAACTTACTCGAACACGGAACTTGAAGTCCTGGAACGACGAAACCCCGTCGACGAAGCTCACGTTCCACGAAGTACGGTTAACAAGCCACTGTCCGCCGTGAAAACGGCGTTAGAAACTTATTAGAAGTACGGTTAACGAGCCACTGACCGCCGTGAAAACGGCGTTAGAAACTTAATACGGTATACAACTATGAAATTATATATTACGACAACAACCAGTGAAATTTGGGTGCTCAATTAGCGCGGGGGCTAAAAGAGCGGGAAGGCGTCTGCGATCGACGCGCGCACGAGAACGCACGCAGACCGAGACTGTCTTTTTCGGGTATATTATAAATTTTAAATATGACTTGGTTATCAGCTAGACCCCACAGATTGGGGTTGGAAGTTGGTCAACAATACATTAGAACCAGTTCAAACTTTACTTTCACCTGCACCGGAAAAACTGCCGAACACAATTTTTTGCAACTGCAAAAAGGGATGAAATGAAATGAAATATTTATTTCTCAATATTGAAAATTACTTGTTCTTATTGACGTCAAATGAAACATGACCGCCAGTTCGGAAAAACCTTCGTGAAGAAGAACTGACTAGAAACTTCACGGGTATATTTTTTTCAAAATAAATTTACAGAGTCTCTTTATGTACAAATTATTTTTATTTGCATCCGTTAGCTCAGCAAGTCTCCCTCTCCCCAAGTATCCGAACGATACCCTCAAACGGCAACCGTTCAAGAGTTAACGCGGGATCCAGCCATCGCCCTCCTTAACCATATTAGAGGGAAGTGTGCGACCCGGCACCCGTGCCTACCGTAAGAAGACGTACTTTAGTGACAATGACGCTTTAGATATGCATCGGGACGAAGAACTCAACGAACAAACAGACACATTACTCATGTTTTGTTACAAATACTAGTAAAATCCTGTTATTGAGGGGATTATACGCAAGGACTATTTTCATCCAGATAATTGGATAGTTTATAATAAGCTTTAGCACACAACTTCTGCTTTACAGTTTCTTTGAATTTGTCAATACGAAGACCTTGGGTATCCTTATTATAAAAGTATATACATTGACCCATGAATGAGTTAGTGACTTTATGAAGCCTACTATTATGAGCTGCCAGCATATTTCTTCCTCTTGTGTTAACATTGTGCAGATCTTTTTTTTTCTTTTGAACAAAGTTATGTACTTTTTTACATACATTAAATTTTATAAAATATATTGTGAATAATAATAATAATAATAAATATATCCCCAGACAAACACACCAACTGTATGGCCCAAAAGTAATGGAAAGTAAGACTATTTATTTCCTAAAATTTACTTCTAAGTGACACCCTTGGACCGAGCTGATAGATTGCCCGAACAGCCATTTTATGCAGTATAAATAAAGTATCGATGTCGGCAGCACTCTCCCACAACAGAATGCCATAATAAGCCATGAGGCTGTGGAAGTAACCGAAATAGACTAAACGAGCAGTTGTTTCATTTGAAATTTGCCTAATTTTTTTCACAGCATATGCAGCAGAGCCAAGCATTTCACTTAATCATCAACATGGGGTGCCCACTGGAGTTTGGCATCTAAGGTTAAGTCCAGAATAAAGTTGAGTTTACAGGAGTCAGTTCCTAGCTCTGAACTACAATTTTTGTGTTTACCTGTTTGACATTTGGCAATGTAAACTTAACACATTTAGTTTTGTTTTCATTGAGGAGCAAATCATGAGAATTATAGGGTGCTTAATTTGGTAATTTTGTTTTGATCTCTGGCATGTACAAATTATCAAGGCTGGTCGTGCTCTAATGTTGAACCACCAACAGTTAAGGGTTCGTTTGATTCCAACGAGGTGACATGCTATACATCGCTATTGTCGCAATTTACTTGCACCCAGAATGAAGAAGAAGAAGAAGAAGAATTTGAAGACTATGAATCAGATGAATAAACTTCACTACTTTTTTTAAATTTTACATAATAGTTTCAAATTAAACAGGATCCTTAATAACACGTGAAATAAGCTTACTGGGGAAACCACGTTAAAGAAAACGAGCGCACGTCGAAACGTGTGCTTATTATGACGATTATAACTTTACAACTTTTTGAATCGTTATATCTAGGACACGGTAGCTCGTAGGAAAAAAAGTATAGATACATTTTTTATATATAATTGAATGATCTACAATTTTTATTAATTGTACTTTTATGATAAAACTAACCGTTCGCTGAAAATCGCGAAAAACAATTTTTTTTGACATTTGACCTTGAATAAAAAATTTTTACATACAGGAGAAAGATGGGGAAATTTCAAAGTTTATTCATAATTATAATTTGAACAATTTTACTGAATTACAGCTTGTTGTAAATTTATGTAGCTTCACTCTTATTTTTTGGTTTAATTTGACTGGACTCGATAAGCAAAAGCAAAACATGTGGAGTTACATAAATTGTATACTGAAAAGTGATGAGCAATTTAATACATACATTTAATATTAATTCATGTTTAATTATTAATTGACTGTGTAATGGAGTCATTTAATTTATCGTTCCACCTTATCACTCTTGCCTGTACATTATAAATGGCTCGTTCTGTAATGTACAGGTTCGTTTCCATTGCAACAAAAATAATTCTCTAAAAGATGAAAACAAGGTATGCTATCCGTATAATCAGAAATCAAAAGAGGCATCCGTGTCAAAATGGTGGCAAGTCATCTCGTTTGAATTAACAAATCGCACAACGTAACATTCTTTTGAGCTTTTAGAACTATTTCACATGAAAATATTTCATGCCATTCTATCTGCAAGATATTTGAAAACGAAATATATGGCTGTCCAGGTCTCAACACCATACGACTATATACTAACAAATACATACCACAAAGATAAGTTTAGCTTTTTACGATCTAACATAGTTCATCTACTTACTTACGTATGCGTTTTATCACCTTCGAATGAAAAAACGCACAAATAAATATAAATTGTAATCGTAAAAGAATATCTTCCAATGCTAAAATTTAATGAAGCTTAAAAAAACGTGTAATAAAATTTTACGTTACACATATCAACGGAACTTTTATATTCCGAATTTTGTTGCCATTCATTTTGTTTGAAATCACAATAATTGGATTGTATATCATATTAATTAAATATTTTTCTGTTACCTGTTCAAAAACCTGCTACAAAAAATTATTTCCTTTTATGTATCGTATTCATATACCTTTACGTATTTTTCGCATAATCAACAATCAAAAGTCGATCATCATGAAATACTAGCTAGGAATTTCTCTAACTTAATAACTCAGTCATATTAAAGTGGGTTCATGTGGTAATTAATTGGTTAGGAGGTACATTTAAAGAATGAGATACCTTTTTACTGTTGCAGATTATAATCTTACAATAGGTGACGAATGGTACCAATACGAAGTTGGTAACTTTAGGGTTAGAGTGCTCATTTAGACTTTACTACCATTTGTTTTTCATCACTCTATCTTACAATTATTGCTTTGTTTGGCAAGAACTAAGATTTTGATTATTTTATATACATAACCACATTTATTGAACTTGTCCAATTGTGCATTTTTACTTATACTTTTCAACAACTTAAATAAACATCAAAATTCAAAAATATATGAGCAGTCACATGAAAAACTGAATTCAACATTATACATTTCACGATCCATAAAATTCAATGAGCCTCTTAAAATCAATGGAAACAAGCGCGTCCTGTGGTTATAAATTGACAGATGGTTTAAATCGGGACTCGTAATATTTTAACGTGGGTATCTTTAAACGACACCTCTGGGAAATATAGGCACGGAAATATTGGAAATAATGTTGGTTTCGATCGTTATTTTTATTACATTTTAGTTACAGTTTATGAAGGTCTTTTTAAATTTGGTGTATCTTGATAAGATTGATGTCGACTCACCCACGTAGCTCTTTTCTGAAAATGTACTTATATAATGTCCTGCTAGACTTTGTGCCTCTTTGCCGTAAATACAAAGTAAGTTAGGTGTTGTATTTTATCTTTTTTTTATATTAGCATGTGACCCACCGAATAAATTTTATAAATAAGTTTAATAAATTTAATAATAATTTAATAAATAAGTGAATAAATTTAACAAGTCGCATCCGCAGCCATGAGCATCAGTAGTCGTAGCGTAGGTGTTGTATTTATTAGTATTGAATGTGACTGTAATATAGACAAATCATGCATTGCCAGCCGTCATTGTCATCCAAAAATTGCACTGAGTGTTCCTTGGACCGGATCACATCCGTGATTTTTATGGCGCTCAAAGTAGGAAGGACCATAGTAACGCCCTAGACGACCTCTTATGAAAACAAACTCTACTACCGCGGATTCAAATTCTGTTTCTTTTTTTGGTTTTGATTTTTTTCCACTAAATTTTTTATATGATTTTTTGTTACGTCACGTCAGCCTTATAAATTATACGCCTCACACAACTAAAGAGTGGTATTAGGCAATTTATAGTCCACTACGATTGCCAAGTGTGGGTTGTCAGACTTGTACACATTACTATGGAATAATTACTTAGGTATATGTACATCCTTACGATGTTTACCTTCACCGTTTTAATTTTTTCAATTAAATAAAAATGTATTAAATAATGTTAGTATTTTATTTGCATATAAGTTATGTAGCTTTCCAAAATTTGATATCATGACATCAGATCTTTTGTTTCAGGGCTCATCGATATCAATAGAGCCAATCTTATCTCGTTACAAATTTGTATAAATAATATGAGTTGACTACATAGTTAACAAGAAGGGGAGTTGTTTGTGAACATTTCAAAAAGGATCCTTTATTCAAGAACAAATATCAGTTTTATCATAAAGTTGCCAGTTTTACAAGGATTCAGGGTTTTGCTGTATTGTTACCACCAAAAAGCCACGCAAAAATATTTCTTATACAATACACAAAAGTAACACTTCTTTGGCTTAGCTTTTTTCAAATAAAAACCAATTAGCCTTATAATAAATGAGAAGTTTGTATGTATGTAACCTTGCTGCTATTTCATGCTCAAATTTCTAAACAAACCAGTTACAACAAAGCAAGCAATCTAGTTGCCATTTCGTAATAAAACACCATTCTTAATATTAAAGATCAATTTCGTCAGGATAGAATGTAATAACCTCACTCGAAGCATTAAGATTGTCTTATGAAAGTTGATTTAATACGCGTTTTTAAGTCTTGCTTAAAAACTTGAGAAGCTGAGGAGGCCATAGAAACCGAAACGTAAAAACCTGTACAATGTCAGAAGCGTAGGCTTAGATCAATCAAATACACGATTTTATGATTATATATTTATGTCTAGGAATAAAATAATAGAGTTTGTGTGTGTAATGTAATATTATGTGTTTACCAGAGCCGTTTTTACGTACGTCATGTGGGAACGTCTCCTAGCTCCTGCTATATTCTGCATTACAAAATTTAATATATATATTTTAGGTTTTCAGTTCGTTTGGAAAAAAATAAAATCCAAATACAACATAATATACCAATTCACAAAATTTTTTCTACAGAAAATGAAAAAAAAATTATTTACTACAAAAAATAAATTTTTGAAATAATAATTATAAATAAATAAATCCCCAGACAAACACAGCAACTGTATGGCCCCAAAGTAAGCAGAGCTTGTGTTATGGATGACCATACTGTGAACTAGGGGGGAACCCAGAATAAACTTACATATATAAATACAAAATACCATGACCCGAGAACAAACATCTGTGTTCATCACACAAATGAATGCCACAGCCAGGACTCGAACCTGGGACCTTCGGTGCATGAGGCAAGCCTACTTACTACTACACCACTCGGTCGTCCAAATGAAATGAAATGAAATATTTATTTCTCAACATTGAAAATTACTTGTTCTTATTGAGGTCAAATAAAACATGACTATACCACCAGTTTGGAAAAATCTTCGTGAAGAAAAACTGGCCAGAAACTTCATGGGTATATTTTTTTTCAAATAAATTTACAGAGTCTCTTGATGTCTATACAAAGTTATTCTTATCTGCATCCGTTAGCTCGGCAAGTTTCTCTCCCCCAAGTATCCAAACGACGAACACCCTCAAACGGCACCCGTTCACGAGTTAACGCGGGATCCAACCATCGCCCTGCTCAACCATATAAGAGGGAAGTGAGCGATAAGCCTCTTTGTGACTTACGCTGCGGCCGGTTTCGACCGGTCGTAACATAGTCTGTCTCGCAGCAACAACAGAGTTGAGCTTACTGACGTCGGTTAAATTCGACGTTCGCAAGGCTCGGCCTGATTTTCTAGCTACGTACTTGACGTTGGGCGCTTGTTACGTTAGTTAGAGACTCGCTCTGCGGCCGGCTTCAGCAGGTTGTAACGTAGTCAATTCCGCACTTTCAGTGCAACCCAACTTCGTCAGGTCTACGGCCGGTTTTTGTTGTCAATTTATTGACAACACACTCCGTAGCTGACTCGCGTTGAGCAGGTGGATACTTAACGGTGACAACTAAGCCTGCTAGCGTTGCCCCGGTGCGCTTTCAAGGCCCTTTAGGCTAAGGAGAAACCGGCAGACCCGATCCCATTGCACTTGGGCCTTTCCCAGGGTGACGGTACAGGGGCTTGACCAAATTAGGGGCACCACTTTGCATCATCCCCAGCCCCCCTACCGCGAGTAGTGAGGTTTAGGTGATAGGTGTGCTAGGGAACCTAGGCATTATTATATATTCATAAATTATATATTGTAGCTACAAGCACTCCAATGAACCAGCAAAGCCTGGTAAACTTTGCTAGGTCGTTCGCCCAGGCGTTCGTTGCGTCCGGCGTCCCCATTTCAGATGACGTACTAACGCAGGCCTTACAGGCTACTATCGCGTCCCCGGCTAATCAGGCCTTAACCCCGGCCCCTCAGGCCTCCAACTTCCAGACTCCTCAGGTCTACAGCTCTCCCGCATCTCCCGTCCCGTCTGAGATGGACTGTGAATCGGTCACATCATCTCGCGCGTCGCGTCACAAGCGTACCGCTCCCGGGAGCGTCTCCGAATCCACGTCTGATGCGTCATCGGACGCCACTACCCTAACTGGCTATCCTGAGCCCCCATTTCAAAAAGTTGCTAAACGCTCCAAGAAGCATTCGGAGAAATCCGGGGTGTCTTCAACACCCTAGCCCACCCCGGTGTCTTCAATACCCGTCACCGTGCCGTTAATGTCACTACAAGTGACCGCGACCACGTCGGCTCCATTCAAGCCAGCAACGCGCTGCGCTCCCGTCCCACCTAAGCCTCAGCTCCCTCCGCCCTTTTTTTTGCACGAAAAAGCGCGCTGGACCGCGGTTTCTAACTTGTGCATAGAGCACAAGACTCATTATGTTAAAAACCGTTAAAATCCAAGTTGCAACTATCGACGACTTCCGGTCTTTAACTAGGCTCCTATCGGTCAAACAAATCCATTATCATATACACATGGCATTCCCAAGCCGGATAAAGAGATAGTCATACTCTCTCGAATGCGGAACCATCTGTTTCCAACGGATGGTGATCCCCTCATTATTCCCATCAGTTCGGCTTTTGCGCTAAGCACTACTGCCCTCAGCAAGTCCATCGAATCGTCGAGTACATACTCGACGACTTCTATCCGCGGCGTAATAAAACGGTCGCAGTTTTCTTTGACGTAGCCAAAGCTTTCGATAAAATCTGGCACAGCGGCCTCGTTTGTAAACTTTATAAAATAGGCTTACCGGATCGCCTAGACATGATAATCGCGTCGTTTTTCAAAGGTCACACGTTTCGTTTTAAACATGAAGGCACGCTTTCCGCGCCTCGTCCCATAAAGGCTGGAGCCCAACAAGGCTCAATCCTTGGCACTCTGTTGTACACCATGTACACTAACGACATACCCATCCCGCCGAAATGCATCGAATTTGTATAGGAAGAGATTCTCTATCAGGCAGGGAATGTAGTGGAGATAAACCCAGGATATTTGTAAAGAGAAATTTATTGATTACATTACTTATGAAAAGCTCATGATCAACTGTAAATAATGTTTATAAACGAATAACACATAGAACCGTTGCTATATAAAAGTAAATTTGACATGGTTCTTTTTATGTCCAGTCTTGTTTGGCTAACAAGTATATTGATAGGTAGATCTGAATATCACATTAATTATGTATATTCAATAGAACTCGCCCTCTTTGCTGACGATACCGCCTTTAACAGCAAAGGCCGCGAGGTCCCGAAGAACATCACCAGAGTCTAAAAGGCCATAAACAACCTCGGTGTATGGTTTCAAAAATAGCGTATCGATTTGAACCCAGACAAGAGTTCTGTGATTTGATTTGACCACAAACTCCGAACCGCTACAACGAGCCCCACATTAGAATGTTAGGTATTCCCATCCCCTGGAAGCGCAGTACTAAATACTAAGGCGTCACTTTAGACCTGACCCTTTTTATCAAATCACACGTCTATTACTCTATGTAACGAAACTTGCCCGTTTTTACTTAGGCCGCCTATATAGTATGTTAGACCCGTCATGAAATAAGCCTCACCAACCTTTGCCCACGCCAAACCCTCCATTCTGCACAAACTGCAGGTAGTTCAAAATCTTTTCTGCCGCAGGGCCACAAACGTACCTTGGTACGTGCGTAACGCGGACCTGCATAGAGATCTTGAACTACCTACAGTGCAACAGCACCTCAAAACACTCTCGGAAGCATTCTTCAAACGCTCCGAAACCCAACCCAATCCTCTAGTTCGATATTCTGTTTCGTATACTAGGTACCCCTGTCTTATGTTCGAAATACAAAATTGCTAGACCAAGAAATGCGCACACGAACGTAGTCACGCAACTATCACTAGATCTCGAAGCCCTTCAGAACGCAACTTCTAATTCTAATTTAAATTCGAATTATTTCAATTTTTATTTTTTATTTGGAGCACCTTCAGTGCTATGTAATTCCCAGCGGGTGACCCCTTCTGGGCCCCGCTAGCGCGGCCTCTTTCTCCAATTGGTCGTCGCTCAGGTGAAGGCTGTGTGGCAAAAAAAATTGCACCTGTCATCCAGGGGATTTTTTTGTGGGTAGAGGCTCTGGTTAGCTCGGAGTGACGAGTCCCACACAACCTGAATCGCGCGCGGCGAGGTTTTTTTTTTTTTATTCCCCTCCGCGGGAAGGGCAGGAGGATAAAAATGCTCTGACGCATACTCTGGCACGATTCCAAAGTTATGTGGGACTCGTCCCGACGCCTACCAGAACCATACCCACTAAAAACCCCCTGTCGGCTCGTGCATTTTTGCCACTCAGCCTTCATCTGAGCGACGACCAATCGGAGAAAGAGGCCGCGCTAGCGGGGCCCTTAAGGGGTCACCCGCTGGGATTTACATAGCACTGAAGGGGCTCAAAATGAAAATTAAAAAAATTTAAAAAGTTAAAATTTGAAAAACAAATTGCATTAATTCGGATTTACGTTAGAATTAGAATTTACGTTAGAATTAGAATTTGCGGCCTGAAGGGCCTCGAGATCTAAAGTTAATTGCGTACGTTCGCTTGTGTGCGCGTTTCTCGGTCTAGCGACTTTGTATACCGAATCTAAGACAGGAGCAGTATATGAGACTGAATATCGAACTAGTGGATTGGGATGGGATTCGGCGCGTTTGAAGAACGATTTTGAGAGTGTTTTTAGGTGCTGTTGTACTGTAGGTAGTTCAACATCTCTTTGCAGGTCCACGTTGCGCACGTACCAAGGTGCGTTTGTGGCCCTGCGGCATTCGGACTTGGAGATTGTCGGCGATACGACTGCGTCTGTAGTCGAAGAAAACCGCAGATCTCTTCTCTGGGTTCACATCGATACGCCATTTTTGAAACCAAGCACCGAGGGCGTTTACAGCCTTTTGGAGTCTGGTGACGAGACCCGGGACTCTGCGGCCTTTGGTGTAAAGGGCAGTGTCGTCGGCAAAGAGGGCGAGTTCGACGCGTTTCGATGCGTTTCGACGGGATGGGGATATCGTTAGTGTACAAGGTGTACAATAGAGGGGCGAGGACTGAGCCTTGAGGGACTCCAGCCTTTATGTGACGGGGCGCGGAAATCATGCATTCGTGTTTATATCGAAACGTACGGTCTTTAAGAAACGACGCGATTATTCTAACTAGTCGATCCGGTAGGCCTATTTTATAGAGTTTAAAAACGAGACCGCTGTGCCAGACTTTGTCGAAAGCCTTGGCTACGTCAAAGAGAACCGCGATTGCTTTTTTACGACGCGGATAGAATCCTTCGAGTATGTACTCGACGATTCGATGGACTTGCTGAGGGCAGGAGTGCTTAGCGTGAAAGCCGAACTGGTGGGGAATTATAAAAGGATCGCCATCCGTTGGAAACAGATGGTTCCGCATTCGAGAGAGTATGACTCTCGAGAAGTTTAGACATTGTCTTGAGGAGGCTGATGGGTCTGTGATTAGCCGGGATGTTCAGAGGTTTACCCGGCTTGGGTATGCCTATGACTGTCACTTCTTTCCAAGCTTTTGGAAAGTAGCTAAGGTCGAAGCAGGCATTGAAAATGATAGCTAACAAGGTAAGCACCTGTTGAGGCAGGTGCTTAAGTGCGTGGTTGGAAATACCATCCACACCCGGAGCCTTTCTGGACTTTTGACTTTTAATTAGAAGCGAGATTTCATCATTAGAGACTGTGACGGGGTCGGCGGTGATGGGGAGAGAGTCTCTACGGAGAACTTCGTCCTCCACCGCTTTGATGTGAGTGGGATTCGCGGGTTGCGTGCTGGGCAAGCATTGAGACGCAACGCTGTCAGGGAAGCATTCGGCTTTCTCTTCGTCTTCGAAGGCGATGGAGCCATCGGGACGAGTGAGAGGAGGGACGTGAGAGGCGGCGTCTACGCGTAAGGCTCGGGCCATACTATAATACGCTTGGTGGGACGGGGAGATTTTCGCCATGAGATCGTTGATCTGGGCGTCTCGGAATTTCGCGAGGCGAGATCTAACTTTGCGTTGTAGCTGATTCGCAACTGTTATATAGGCGGGCGTGGGATATTTCTTGGCTCTCCGGAGAGCCACGTTCTTAGCTTTAATAAGATTGCTAATGGCTAAGGGAAGCGTGGGTTTGCCTTTCTTAGCAACCTTTTCATTCACACTGATAGCTGAGTTGATTGCATCAGTGAGAGAATTTACTAACGAATCTTTTTTATCCGGGCTATCTAATTGATCGGGCGAGATCGCAAGCGGAGAGTTCGTTGCCTCTAAGGCAGAAACTATCGTATTTTTAAAACCTTTCCAGTTGGTAAAGGTCTTAGGAGAAGTGACGTTAACGTTAGGCGGTCCTAGCACGAGGGAGACGGGGCGGTGGTCAGAACCTAGGTCATCGAGCGGTTCGATAGACCTGAGGTCGAGGTTGATTTGTTTGACGATTGCAAAGTCGAGGATGTCAGGAGAGTGGTTCGTGTTGTCGGGATAGTGAGTGGGAGTGATGGGGGAGACGACGTCTAAGTCGAGTAAGTTGGTGATGTCGAGAAGGGCGATACCGCTTTGGTTGGTTGATAGGCACGTCCAGGCAGTATGTTTGGAGTTAAAGTCTCCAAACATTATGAATGAACGGCCGAGGGCGAGAATGGTCTGAAAGTCGCTGCGGATAGGTTTGGTGCCACAAGGTATGTAGACTGAAGCTATGATGATGTTCGGATGACCAGTCATAGCCAATCTACATACAGTGGCTTCCATGTGGAGGAGAGGAGGGGTAGGGAGAGGACAGCAATGGAATACTCTTTTATAGTATATAGCAGTGCCGCCGAAACCGTCGGAGTTAGGCCTATCATTACGTGTAAACGCGTACTTAGGAATAGCGAATCCCCTGGAGCGAGTAGGAGTGAGCCATGTCTCCTGGAGAAGTAATAAGTCTGGGTCGTTGTTCTGAAGGAACAGTTTGAGCTCGGGAAAGTTGTTGCTAAGGCTACGAACGTTAAAGGATACTAGGGTAAGCCCTTGGGTTTGATACGACCAGACGCGGGATTCGCGGGTCTAGACATTATAATTTACTTATTTACGAATTTTTACAAAGATAAAAGTATTTACAACGAACTAAGAAGCGAGTGATGCTCGGCTAACGCGAATAAACGCTCTTGAGGAGAGCGGGCGGCTCGCAGTTTGCGTGCGAGTACGGAAATTTCGTTAATGTCGACGTTTTGGATGACGTCAAACATGGTCTTCATGTCCTCAGCCAACGACGACTAAGGTGAAGATGACAAAGCAGGACGCGGCTCTACGGAAGCTACGGGAGCTGTGTGGCCGGACGGACCGCACAGCACACAGGTAGGGGGGAAGTGGATTCGGGAATGCGAGTGCACTCCTTCGTTATCTGTGGGTCCAGGCACTTAACGCACCTGGAGGGAGCTGAGCAGTTAGCCGCTGCGTGGCCATAGGGCTGGCAGCGGTGGCACTGCCCAGGGTGACCGCGGGGGTTGGGACGCTCGACGGAGATGTTCGAGAGTCCGCAAATTGTCGAGCCTCTCTGAAAATCTCCTTCGAATTGGGAGTATTGGACAGGATTACTAGTGCTAACGGAAAACGCCTACCGCGGTTGGAGTGCATCTTGTGCACTGCTTCGGCCGGGAAACCCTGGGACTTAAGGTCCTCGAGGATATCTTCGTTCGCGAGCTCGAACGGGACGCCCCGTAGTACTGCGCGGATCTTACGCTCCTCCGGGAGGTCGTAGGTGTGATAAGCGATTTGTTTTAACGAGAGTAACCTGGTGAACGCGCGGAAGTCGTCGATGGTCGCGACCTGGATTTTAATTGTATCGCCTGCGTTGGTTGCTTTTAAATAATTGATTTTTTGCTCTTTGCAAAGATTTGAAACTACGGTCCATCGCGCTTTTTCGCGGAGAAATACGGGCGGAGGGAGCTGAGGCTTCGGCGGGACGGGAGCGCAGCGCGTCGCTGGCTTAGACGGGACCGACGGAGACGCGGTCACTTCGAGTGACATGAGCGGCGCGGGGGCGGGTGTAGAAGACACCGGGGTAGGTTCGGGTGTTGAAAACACCGCGGCTTTTTTCGAACGCTTCTTAGAGCGTTTGGTAACTAATTGGAACGCGGGCTCAGGAGAGCCGGTTAAGGTGGCGGCGACCGACGAAGCTTCGGACGCGGCGAAGTCTGAATCGCTTCCGGGAGCGGTACGCTTCCTACGAGATGAGCGTGAGGATGAGACCGACGCGCAGTCCATATTGGATCGAACGGGAGACGCGGGAGAGCTATAGACCTGAGGGGTCTGGGCGTTGGAGGCCTGAGGGGCTGGAGTTGGGGCCTGAGGGGCTGGGGATGCGATTGATGCCTACAAGGCCTGCGTTAGGATGTCTTTCGGGATGGAGACGCCTGCCGCAGCAAGCGCCTGGGTAAACGCGTTCGCGAAGTTAATAACGCTTAGCGAATCCATTAGGGAGGGTAGGGACAAATATAAGTATAAAATAAGTATGTCACAGGATGCCTAGTTCCTAAAAACCTAGCGAACCCTAGCGGCTAACCTCCCTACCAGCAGTAGGGGGGCTTGGGAGAATAACTTAAAACTAACCGTAGTACGCCGAAGGCCGCTACCTAGAAACCTAAAAAAGGGTACGCAGGTAAAGAGTTGACCGCGTTAGGGTCAACCTTTACCGACAGAAAGGACAAATACACACGAAAACACACAGATATGATAAAAATAAATATGAAAATAGTAGAAAATAAGTGAAATAGAGAAGAGAAATAAAATAAAAATAATAAAAGGACTGGTTCGATACAAATTCGTGGTCACCGCTACCTGGAAACCTAAAAAGGGTATGCAGGTAAAGAGTTAACCGCGTTAGGGTCAACCTTTACCGACAGAAAGGACAAATACACACGAAAACACACAGATATGATAAAAATAAATATGAAAATAGGAGAAAAATAAATAAAATAGAGAAGAGAAATAAAATAAAAATAAAAGGACTGGTTCAGTACAAATTCGTTGTCACCGTTAAGTATCCTTTGTACTGAAACCAGACTACTAACGCTGGGCACAACACTGCACTCAGCACAAGCACAACACAACTTAGCACAGCGCTTTGAAGACTAAGGGGCTTAGTCGCAAAGAAAAATCGCACTTCGATAGCACTTAGAGGGAGTAGAAAAACCTTGAAAACCGTAGCACGGAACCAACACGCTAAACTGTGACGTCAGTAGACTGAGCGCCACGGAATATCGGGCAGTGACCGATCAACGGAGAACGGGGTCTTGCACGTCCGCACCGCGTGGCGATCGGAGCAAGAATCCGCGGCGAGGTATGCGTATGAGCATTTTAAAGACCCTCCTGCCGTCTCCGTGGAGGGGAACAAAAAAAAGCAATTTCGGCTTCCATCTTACACTTTTCTATATAATTTCAATATTTTTTTAATACAGTTTCAAATCAGACCCAATCTGCGTCCGGACCCGTTCGGACGTGTTGAAGGTCGCTCCCGGCTGCCGAGTCACGATTGTTGTCTCACGACTTCTCTCGTATCAATACTCAAACGCCACTTTCAGATCCGTTCTGCGTCCGGCCCCGCTCGGATCGTGTTCGCGGTCGCTCCAGCAGTTGAGTCACGACAACAACAGAGCTGAGCTTACCGCGGTCGATTAAATTCGATAGTGGTTCGCGAAGCTCGGGCTGTTTTTCTGGCTAAATACTTGACGCTTGGCGCCTGTACGTAGTCAGAGACTCGCTCTGCGGCCGGCTCCGGCCGGTCGTAACGTCGTCAATCCCGCACTCTGTGCACCCCTCGCATTAAAAACCTCACCTCGGTGAGTGCAGCAACAACAGGGTTGAGCTTACCGCGGTCGATTAAATTCGATAGTGGTTTGCAAGACTCGGGCTGTCTTTCTGGCTGCGCACTTGACGCTTGGCGCCTGCACGTAGTCAGAGACTCGCTCTGCGGCCGGCTCCGGCCGGGCGTAACGCAGTCAATCCCGCACTTTTAGTGCAACCCAACTTCGTCAGTTCTACGGCCGGTTTTTGTTGTCAATTTATTGACGACACACTCCGTAGTAGACTCGCGTTTGATCAGGTGGATACTTAACGGTGACAACTAAGCCTGATAGCGTTGCCCCGGTGCGCTTCCAAGGCCCTTCAGGCCAAGGAGAAACCGGCTGACCCGATCCCATTGCACTTGGGCCCTTCCCAGGGTGACGGTACAGTGCTGTCCAAATTAGGGGCACCACTTCGCGTCGTCCCCAGCCCCCCTACCGTGGGTAGGGAGGTTTAGGTGCTAGGTTTGCTAGGGAACCTAGGCATTTTTATTTATTTATATATCATATATCGTAGGACCAAGCCCTCCAATGGACCGCAAAGCTTGGTAAACTTTGCTAGGTTGCTCGTCAAGGCACTCGCTGCCTCCGGCATCCCCATCCCAGATGACGTACTAACGCAGGCCTTACAGGCAACTATCCCGTCCCCGGCCCCTCAGGCCACAACCCCGGCCCTTCAGGCCTCCAACGTTCAGACCCTTCAGGTCCACAGCTCTCCCGCGTCTCCCGCCTCGTCCAAGATGGATTGCGAATCGGTCGCATCCTCTCACGCGTCGCGTTGTAAGCGTACCGCTCCCGGGAGCGACTCCGAACCCGCGTCTGATACGTCGTCAGATGCCGTCACCTTAACCGGCTCTCCTGAGCCCGCGTTTCAACTTGTCGCCAAGCGCTCCAAGAAGCGCTCGAAGAAAGCTTCGGTGTCATCAATACCCGAGCCCTCCCCGGTGTCTTCAACACCAGCCCCCGCGCCGTTAAAATCACTCGAAGTAACCGCGCCTCCGTCGGTCCCATCGAAGCCAGCGACGTGCTGCGCTCCCGTCCCGCCGAAGCCTCAGCTCCCTCCGCCCGTCTTCCTTCGTGAAAAAGCGCGCTGGCCCGCGGTTTCTATCATGTGCAAAGAGCACAAAATTAATTACTTAAAAGCAACCAATGCAGGCGACACAATTAAAATCCAGGTCGCGACCGTCGACGACTTCCGCGCGTTCACTCGGTTACTTTCTCTTAAACAAATCGCTTATCATACCTACGCCCTCCCGGAGGAGCGTAAGATCCGCGCAGTACTACGGGGCATCCCGTTCGAGCTCGCAAACGAAGAAATCCTCGAGGACCTTAAGTCCCAGGGTTTCCCGGCCGAAGCAGTGCATAAGATGCACTCCAACCGCGGTAGGCGTTTTCCTTTAGCTTTAGTAATCCTGTCAAATACTCCCAACTCAAAGGAGATTTTCAGAGAGGCTCGCACAATTTGCGGACTGTCGAACATCTCCGTCGAGCGTCCCAACCCCCGTGGTCACCCTGGGCAGTGCCACCGCTGCCAGCTATATGGCCACGAAGCGGCTAACTGTTCAGCTCCCCCCAGTGCCAGTGCGTGCCGTTAAGTGCCTGGATCCTCATATCACTAAGGAGTGCACTCGCACTCCCGAATCCACTTCCCCCCCTGCCTGTGTGCTGTGCGGCCAGTCCGGCCACACAGCAAACTACAGGGGTTGCCCGCGCGCTCCGCGCTCCACCGTCAAGAGGGTCGCGCCTAAACCGGCGCCGCCGCTCACTCCCGCTAACTTCCCGCCGCTGCGCAACCGAGGTCCCCCGGAAGCAAAGCCCGTTCAGCCGACGCCTACTCCGGTTCTGTCTTGGAGGCAGCGTCCGGCCGTCCCGCCTGCACCTTTCCGACCTATCCCAGCTCCCGTAGCTTCCGTAGGGCCGCGTCCCGCGTTGTCATCTTCACCTCAGTCGTCGTTGGCTGAGGACATGAAGACCGTGTTCGACGTCATCCAAAACGTCGACATTAACGAAATTTCCGTACTCGCATGCAAACTGCGAGCCGCCCGCTCTCCTCAAGAGCGTTTATTTGCGTTAGCCGAGCATCACTCGCTCCTAAGTTCGTTGTAAATTCTTTTATTTTTGTATAAATTCGTAACTAAATTAATTTTAATGTCTAGACCCGCGAATCCCGCGTCCAGTCGTATTAAACCTAAGGGCTTATCCCTAGTATCTTTTAACGCTCGTAGCCTTAGCACTAACCTTCCCGAGATTAAACTGTTCCTTCAGAACAAAGAACCTGACTTATTCCTTCTCCAGGAGACATGGCTTACTCCAAACCGCTCCAGGGGATACGCTATTCCTAAGTACGCGTTTACTCGCAACGATAGGCCCAACTCCGACGGTTACGGCGGCACCACTATATATTACAAAAGAGGCTTCCACTGCTGTCCTCTCCCTACCCCTCCTCTCCTCAACATGGAAGCCACTGTGTGTAGATTGGCTATGACTGGTCATCCGTCCATCATCATAGCTTCAGTCTACATACCATGTGGCTCCAATCCAATCCGCAGCGACTTTGAGGCCATTCTCGCCCTCGGCCATTCAGTCATTATGTTCGGAGACTTTAACTCCAAACATACTGACTGGACGTGCCTATCGACCAACACCAGCGGTATCGCTCTCCTCGACATCACTAACTCCCTTGACTTAGACGTCATATCCCCCATCACTCCCACTCACTATCCCAACAACCCGACCTACTCTCCTGACATCCTCGACTTTGCAATTATCAAGCGAATCAATCTTGACCTAAGGTCTATCGAACCGCTCGATGACCTAGGCTCCGACCATCGCCCCGTCTCCCTCGTGCTAGGTACGCCCAACGTTAACGTCACATCTCCTAAGACCTTTACCAACTGGAAAGGCTTTAAAAATACGTCAGTTTTAGCCTTAGAGGCCCCTAACTCTCCGCTCGCGATTTCGCCCGACCAATTAGATAGGTTCTAGTTTAGTTTAATTAGATAGTTAAAATAGATTAACTAGTCAACTCTCTAACCGATGCTATTAACTCAGCCATCAGCGACAATGAAAAGGTTGCTAAGCAAAGCAAACCCGCGCTTCCCTTAGCCGTTAGCAATCTCATTAAAGCCAAGAACGCGGCTCTCCGGAGAGCAAAGAAATATCCCAAGCCAGCATACAGAACAGCTGCGAATCAGCTTCAACGTAAAGTTAGGTCTCGCCTCGCGGAACTCCGTGACACTCAGTTTAACGATCTCATGGAGAATATCTCCCCGTCCCACCAAGCGTATTATCAAATGGCCCGAGCCTTATGCGTAGACACCGCCTCTCACGTTCCTCCTCTCACTCGTCCCGCCGGCACTATTGCCTTTGAAGTCGAAGAGAAAGCCGAATGCTTCGCCGACAGCATAGCGGCACAATGTTCGCCCAGCACGCAACCCGCGGATCCCTCCCACATCCAGGCGGTGGAGGATGAAGTTCTCCGCAGAGAATCTCTCCCTATCACCGACGACCCCGTCACAGTCCCTAATGATGAAATCTTGCTTCTCATTAGAAAGCAAAAGTCCAAAAAGTCTCCGGGTGCGGATGGAATTTCCAACCACGCACTTAAGCACTTGCCCCAGCAGCTGCTTACCTTGTTAGCTATTATCTTCAATGCCTGCTTCGACCATAGCTACTTTCCAAAAGCCTGGAAAGAAGCGACAGTCATAGGTATTCCCAAGCCGGGTAAACCTCTGAATGTCCCGGCCAATCACAGACCCATCAGCCTCCTCAAGGCAATGTCTAAACTTCTCGAAAGAGTCATACTCTCTCGAATGCGGAACCATCTGTTTCCAACGGATGGCGACCCTCTCATTATTCCCCACCAGTTCGGCTTTCGCGCTAAGCACTCCTGCCCTCAGCAAGTCCATCGAATCGTCGAGTACATACTCGAAGGATTCTCTCAGCGTCGTAAAAAAACAATCGCGGTTCTCTTTGATGTAGCCAAGGCTTTCGACAAAGTCTGGCACAGCGGTCTCGTTTTGAAACTCTATAAAACTCTATAAAATAGGCTTGCCGGCTCGCCTAGTCAGATTAATAGCGTCGTTTCTTAAAGACCGTACTTTTCGATTCAAACATGAAGGCGCGCGCTCTGCGCGCCTCGTCCCATAAAGGCTGGAGTCCCGCAAGGCTCAGTCCTCGCCCCTCTGCTGTACACTGTGTACACTAATGACATCCCTATCCTGCCGAAAGGCGTCGAACTAGCCCTCTTTGCAGACGATACCGCCCTTTACACTAAAAGTCAAGCGATCCCGTATAACATCACCAGACTCCAAAAGGCCGTAAACGTCCTCGGTGTTTGGTTTCAAAAATGGCGTATCGCTGTCAACCCAGAAAAGAGTTTTGCTATTCAATTCGACCACAAACGTCGTAATCGCCACAACGATCCGCACATTCGTATGTTAGGTATTCCCATCCCCTGGAAGCGCAGTATCAAATACTTAGGCGTCACCTTAGATCAGACGCTTTCTTTCAAGCCACACGTCGATAGAGTAACGAAACTCGCGCGTTTTTACTTAAGCCGTCTATATAGTATGATAGGAAGAAAAAGTAAAATGTCTTTTAGAAATAAACGTACGCTTTATAAGGTCTGCGTTAGACCCGTCATGTCATATGCTTCGCCAGTCTCTGCCCACGCCAAACCCTCCGTCCTGTATAAGCTGCAGGTAGTTCAAAATCTCTTCTACCGCAGGGCCACAAACGCACCTTGGTACGTGCGTAACGCGGACCTGCACAGAGATCTTGAACTACCTACAGTGCAACAGCACCTCAAAACACTCTCATAATCGTTCTTCAAACGCGCCGAATCCCATCCCAATCATCTTGTTCGAGATTCAGTCTCATATACTACTCCTGTGTTAGATTCGATTTACAAAATCGCTAGACCGAGAAACGCGCACACGAGCGAACGCACGCAGTTAACTTTCGATCTCGAGGCCCTTCAGGCCGCAAATTCTAATTCTAACGTTAATTCGAATTCTAACGTAAATCCGAATTAATGCAATTTTATTTTTCAAAGTTAATGTTTTTTATTATTTACTTTTCTGTTTTGAGCACCTTCAGTGCTATGTAAATCCCAGCGGGTGACCCCTTAAGGGCCCCGCTAGCGCGGCCTCTTTCTCCGATTGGCCGTCGCTCAGATGAAGGCTTAGTGGCAAAAATGCACGAGCCGACAGGGGGTTTTTTAGTGGGTATGGTTCTGGTAGGCGTCGGGACGAGTCCCACATAACTCCGATAGCACGCGCGGAGTATGCGTCAGAGCATTTTTTATGTCCTCCTGCCCTTCCCGTGGAGGGGAACCAAAAAAAAAATACAGTTTTAAACTTATATTTTTCATCTTAATGTACGGCACCTACGCTGGATTGCAGCTGAAATGCTTTTTCACATTTAATTATATTAACGATGTTTTCTCGGTCAAAGAACAAAAAGATAGGCTAAGCTTAACGACGCGTAACTTTTTATAGCTCAAGACAATCCCTAAGATTTGGGAAACAATGGTGAAGGATATAAATACTCCCTAATCTGCTGAGTTTTATCTCCTGAGATATGACGACACTTGACGACTGGGTCCTGGTTAATTTTATTTACTGTGATAGCTTTTTTTATGAGTCTACTGGAAGCGCTCTCAAAGGGTTGCTTGTTAATTTTGTGATAAAGATTTAATATATTATACCTATTTTAATGTTCATACTTACATTCTGAAGCGAAACGTCTCAAACATTTCTGTCTGGGTTATGTGCTTATTTTTCTTTAAGCATGTTCACACTATCGCACACATGAATGTTTTGTTAATAAAAAAAGAAATCTTGTGTTTTAATACTAGATTTCCAAATAAATTATGTCTTCCGAATGTTAGAACTGAAATATGTAGCAGAAATTGCCTCGTTATATGTATACATTTTTTTAATAAATTACCTTAAAGCATAAAACCTCGCCAGTAAATACATTTAAATGTATTCTACGCCGATGGCTAATTGGACAATGTATTTATGATATAAAAGATTTTTTTAATAGCAAATTTGAAATGTAAAATAATATTAAGTATTAAATAATTGTGCTCTCTAATAAGGAATGAATATCTTGTGATTATAATTATACATAGTATCAAATATAGAATAATGAACTGTAGAGTAATTTTAGATAGTTTTAGGTTAATATTAGGTCTTTACCTATGAAATTGCCGTTTTTCACGAAATAAATGAAGCGTAATTTTTTTATATATTTTTTATTTCTATTAATCAAAATAATCACCCATGCAATCAATGCATCTTTGCCAACGCATTGGTAGCTTATTGATGCCTTTCTTGAAGAAATCAGCTGGACGGGAGGCAACAAATTCTTCAAAGGCATTTTGTACTGCCTCTCGGGTATTGAATTTTTTTCCCGCCAAGAAGTTATCCAAATTCTGGAAAAAGTAGAAGTCTGTAGGCGCAAGGTCTGGTGAGTACAGCGGATGACGGAGAACTTCCAACCCCAACTCTTGTAGCTTGGAGACCGTCTGCTGTGCAGTATGAGGTCGTGCGTTGTCGTGCAGGAGCAGTGGAGCCGAACGATTTACCAAAGCTGGTTGGAGACGTGCGAGCTTCTCCATCATTGTGTTCAGTTCTTCACAGTACACATCTGCAGTAATGCTTGTCCCGTTTGGCAAGAAGCTGTGATGAATTACACCCGCGTTAGACCACCAAACAGTGACCAGCACTTTTCTAGGGGTAAGTTTTCGTTTAGGGCATTGTTTGGGTGCTGAACCAGGGTCCAACCAACTTGCTGAGCGCTTACGATTGTCAAACAGGATCCATTTCTCGTCACAAGTAACAATGCGGTTCAGAATTCCTTCATTTGTATGCCTGCTGAGCAGTGCAAGGCACGTCTCCACGCGTACTTCGCGCTGGCGGTCATTGAGTTCGTGGGGTACCCATTTGTCAAGCTTTTTTACCTTGCCAATTTGACGCAAATGGACCAATATTGTTTTGATGCTAACGTCGAAAGCTGCTGCTAATTCAGCCGTGGATTGAGTTTCATCAGCTTCCACAATTGCCTTTAATTCGTCATTGTCGACCAAAGTTTTCGGACGACCACGGGGTTCATTTTTCAGGTCAAAATTTCCAGAACGGAAGCGGGTAAACCAATAACGGGTGGTGCGTTCGTTTGTAGTGTTCGCTCCGTAAATGTCGTTGATGTTGCGTGCCGCTTGTGCCGCTTTGCTGCCACGACGGTACTCATACTCCATAATTACTCAAATTTTTTACTTATCCATGATGACGAAAAATGTTCGAATGCGTTGAAAACAAAACACTAACTATTAAACAAATGACGATTTTAGAAAAAGAATTCCATGTTTGTCAAATAAAATTAATTTGAAATTAGAATTATTAGTAAAAAAAAAATATTTGCATTTGAAATGGCCTGTACGGCAAAACGGCAGTTTCATAGGTAAAGACCTATTATTCCATGCTGTAATACAGTAAAATATGTGCTCAAAAAAAATTATGTAGACCACCAAATGTTACCATATTTCTGCAATAAATTGATTTTGATTTTTGATGCTTACATTTGCTTTGCATAATTTTTTTTTACTTTATTTATTTATTTGTTTATTTAACATTCACAAAATCCACAGATCTTAATTTATAAACGAACAGTAAGACTTTCAAATTAAATCCTACATCCAATAACGGATATACATTGTATTTAAATATCCACATAGAGAGCAATTAATGAGTTAAAAAAATTGTTAAATTAGTTAAAGTGTACATTTGAAATTTGAAATATTTAGGTATATATAATATGATGGGTGTGTGTGTCTATGTATGCAAATTGTAACAGTAATCCATATATTTCCACAATTTTCATACTCAATTCGCAGTTAGATACTCAATGATTTGCTTTTTGAACTTGAGTTTATTTTTCTAGATTGTAACTGTTACAATATAAGCTTAAATATTAAAATAAGTAATCGTTACACTGCTTGAAACATAGCTTAATTAATGTTATAATAGATTTATTACATAGGAAATGATATCAAGGAAGCTTGATCAATAAAAACTTTTAAGTATACCTAATTAGAGGATTAAGCTTGTTTAGTTAGTATGTTAGATAAATTGTTTGGTGTTATATGCGCAGAGTATTCAAACGTATAAAATCACCTTCTCTTGCCAAATGAAACGTGAGGCATCACTGAAGCCCAATCCAGCATAAAGTCAGTACAGAACTACTTGAGGTCATAATGAGATCTTGAAATACACAGAAAAATTATGTTTGTAACAAAACATATAAAATTAAGCTTATTGTTTAGATGAAATCTGATACAAAAATTAAATACCAATAAAATTGTGCAGTAGTTAGTAGTCTTACCCCATACGCTGGAGGTCCCAGGTTCGAGTCCTGGTCGGGGCACTCGTTTGTGTGATGAACGCAGGTCTTTGTTCTTGGGTCAAAGTTGTTTGTATTTATATATTCATGTTTATTCTGGGTTCCCCCCAATTCGCTATATGGTCATCCATAACACAAACCCTGCTTATTTCGGGGCCATAGTTAGTGTTTTTGTCTGAGGATTTATTATTATTTATTATGTAATATAATTCGAGTTAAAATTGTAGATGGCGTTATTAGCATTTTTCAATCCCGATATAGATAGTTTCCTTTTTATTTAGTTAAATACCCTGGAGCTTTCAAATGTTGAGTGAATACCTCTCCGCCAGCTTACCATCGTCGTCTTCATAATAATAATAATAACTTTAACTTTACTTTTCATCATCACCTTCCACTTGATAAGATTGCAAGATGAACGCCTGCCAATTAATAATAATTAAAAATGCATTATTGTCCTAGGTAATATCGATAAATTGAAGGGAGCTCAGATTCAAACTCAAATTCAAATTTAAATTGAATACCACCACTTCGAAAATACTTGCGTGAAGAAGAACTGGCAAGAAACTTGTACAAAATGTGTATACGTTTTTTTTGCACCTGAAACCCCTGCAGAGTCTTTGCCATTTAGTAAGCGGAGCGCCTACAAAAGACTGAACAATGCGCAGGCCATTCTCGCCTTAGCTTGAGCCTCCGCCGAGATACCGGATTATACCATTAAACGTATCCGGGGATGTTATAAAAATTTTTTCTATTAGTTATGCTATATAATTCTGAGTTTTTACTTATATAGTACTATTTTTACTGAAGGATTATTCTAACATTATATCTCAGTAGATATTGTAATAATTCAAAGTAATAAATTAAATTTCTAATACTTAAATAAAAGCAGATATTTAATATAACCGGAACTGTTATAAATTTGGAACTGAGGAAATTATGAAAGTTAAAATGCAAAATTGACTTTTTGTTAAGTTGGAAGTTGGACATCAAGTTTCAGTTTTACGTTTAGCTCGTAAAGTCAAACCGTCAATTTTAAGTTTTAAACTTCTTGCTGAAGTGTCGGCGAGGGATTAACTAGGTGAATAATTGTTTCACGCAATTTCTTTTTTTTATATTTAAAAAAGTAAGCCAAAAGCCACAAGTTTTTTTAAATTTTAGCGAAACTTTAGTCTTATTCTAAATAATGATTAAAATGAGAAACTGTTTTTTGTCTCTAAGCTGATTTTTTTTTAATAATTGGCTACTTAGTTTAAACTACCATAAATTAATCCACAAAAGTGCGCAACTACCCCTCGATCTCGCTTTCGTAAAATATTACTTGTTGTAAAGCTTATAATAAAATGATATGGAAATAGATGCAGTAGTTTTAAAGAAAACCATTTAGGCTGGGACAAGGTTGTATGTCGCAGTATTATCAAATAATGCGTTTTATTGCAAACCATTGCGAACAGTGATTGTGAAATACAGTACCAATAAAAAGAAGATTTCGCAATCATTCTAAAGTTTTTATCGGTAATTTTGCAAAAAATTCCGCCGTCAATTTAGTTGGATATAAAATACTCAATCTGATTGGTTTTGTTAAAAACAATGATACTTATATATTTCTATGTTGCAACTTTTTACATCAAGTGCGTATTTAACTTGTTGAGTTAAAAATAAAATAACAAGGACACATCGACGACCGAGTGGTGTAGTGGTAAGTAGCCCTGCCTCATACGCCGAAGGTCCCAGGTTCGAGTCCTGGCCGGGGCATTCATTTGTGTGATGAACACAGATGTTTGTTCTCGGGTCATGGTTGTTTGTATTTATATATGTATGTTTATTCTGGGTTCCCCCCCAGTTCGCTGTATGGTCATCCATAACACAAGCTCTGCTTACTTTGGGGCCATACAGGTGGTGTGTTTGTCTGGGAATTTAGTATATTATTTATTATTATTATTACTGACAAAAATATTTACTGGATATTGAAATTGTTTATAGAGTCATATCGATAAGTTTCGCTGTATTTAATATTTACAGACGAAGTATGGGATGTTTGTTCGATACAGAATATGTAAAGGCAACATATCAGGCTTGATCTCTATTGTCTATTTTGCCTCCTGAACTATTTCATCATAATTTAGTATGTCAAAAAAATTTTCGTCATTAGGACGCAAGTTTCAGAGAACGTGCTGTACCAGAATACTTGCCACGTCAGCCGTTCGCTTCACTCGCACACTTGACCAACGCTGCACTCGGAAAGTCCGTGACTTGTTTCGCTCGCGATCCAATTCGAATTACAACAGAAACTTTTAAAAGGAAAGTAAACTAAATATTTAAGATAAACGTGTTCATTACATGATTAAAGCAAATGAAAAGATTACTTCTTTTTTTTTCAACAATTTTATTTAAATATTTAATAAAAGTTATCTTGGCATCTTTTCTGTTTTCTTGTTAACTGTACGATTTACAATAATGAAAATGGGAATTCAAAATTACTCAATTCAACCAATCACAACAAAGAAATAGATTTAAATGATTTTAATAAACCAATCAGCTTGTGTGTATCCAATGAAATTGTTGTCGGTTTTTCGCAAAAATTTCAAAACACAATTGAGGATGATTGCGTAATATGTAGGTATTGTGTTTTGCAGTCATTAGATTGTTCGCATTGATTTCAGAACGTTTGAAATGATACTAATTTTCCGATCTCAATATGACATAACATACTACGTGTCTGAGTCAATTATATTTCGTAAAAATCCTTTTTATTTGATACATTTTTTAACAAAAATTCACTGGCAGAAATGGCTTAAATGAAAAAAACTAATTTTGGAATTAATTATTTACATTGAAAATAAACATATAAATTTTAAATACTATGATCAAATCTTTGCGATTTAGAAGCTGTTTTTGTGGTTGACGTCACAATCAATAACTATGTAATTGGAATAGTTATAAAATAAATTCAGTTATAAGACCAAACATGAGCCCAGCTGCGCCCATGACTAATGACGAACATCTTTTTTTTTAAATAATTAGCAGGCGTTTGTCTTTCATCTCACCTGATGGAAAGTGACGATGAAGACTATTATCTACTATTATACTTATTAATATTCACTACACAAATGCCTCTTCACCCAGGCATAGCTCTTACCACTAAAGTATCCAGAATATCATAGTTATGACGAAAATACATTATATTTTGCTTATGTTTTTGGTGCTAGTTGTAAAAATAAGTAGCATTAATAACATAATATATCTTAACCGTATAATGTTTGATTATTAAATAGATTAATTACAGAACTTTCTAATGGCTTTGTACGTGCTTGATCGCATTTTCATTCAAATTCAAATCTATATTCTTGTACATATTGATGTCAGAATAATCTCATAGCCTAATGTATCATAAGTAATATCAGACTCACCCACCAGTTCGGAAAAAAAGTCGCGAAGAAGAACTGGCAAGAAACATCAGAATCTACATATTATCTAGTTTTTATCTATCTTATCGTTGATTTAAAAAAATAAAGGTTTTACTGATTATTTATAAATTAATTGATAAGTACCTATATTTATTACTACTCAATGAAAACAAAAATAACAAAATAGGTTAAATAATTATAAAATGATATTTAAACCTATAAAATTAAAGTGTTACCTCTTACTAGGCTACATTATTGCTTTTTTATGGCAGCCAGTACAATATAATAGTACTCGTACGAAATAAATATTTCTGCAAAAATCGTACACAAGGCTATTCAGGCTATTCAGAAAAATCCAAAATTTTTCCAAAGTTGAAAATTGAATAATTTTTTGGCACGAAACCAAGTTTTAACTACATAAATTCTTTACTGAACATTGACGTCAAAGTAAATGGACTACCTACTATCGTACCACTACTACACAGATAGGTCGCGTTTTATTACCTTTATATTGACCGAAATAACTCATAAATATAACCCAGACTTTAATGTTATTAAAGTTCGTGACTGTCACAATTTTTGCTACCATATGTGAGAATATAATTTTGGATGTGCGAGCGAAAAGCAACTTACTGCGAAATCGCAATATTTCACCCTTCTCTGACTTTCTAATTCGCTATCTCTTTCGCACGTTACCCTTCGTAAACGTACTGTAGTGCGTTTTCGAACGGTCAGCGGAGCAGACGCGCCGCCTACTTTTGTTTGTCATTCAATCGTCTTCGACGTGTTCCGAAACTCGAATTTAAATTTTATAATTTAGGAGTGTAATTATGAGTGAAATTTCAAGACATATATTAATTTAAAAAGTAGTGATCTGTGTTAGTGACATTATAATTGATAAATAGTGGTATTCTGTTTGTGATTTTGTGAATAAAGAAAAAGAAAATAATTGGAAATAAGACATTTATTTTCTAAGGTTAGTTTCAATACTTTTTATGTTTTTTGATATATTGGCTACAAGGTTGATTATATTGGTTTTTACATAACTATAGATATTATATTCTACTATTTTCCATCTAAATCTATCTTGTTGCGAGAAAAGGCTCTTTGCAGTGAACTTTAAAACCATAGTTCTGAATATTCGTAGTTTTAAAAAATATTTAAAAAGCAGTTATATAATGCAGTATTTAATAATTTAGTAAAAACAGATAGTAACTTGATAACTACTAATTCATAAAGACTTTCGCAGTAAATTACTCATAGGTAGGTTATATATATATTTTTAATATCTGCCACAGTTTTTTACCAAAGACTTTCCTTATTGAAAATTTACCTTTCCTAAAACTACTGACTGCAATTTGTGAGAGCAATGCAACTAAAAATTGTATTATGAAAAGAAATATATTTTATAGTAGGAATTTTTAATATTTGAGAAATGCAAATATAAATTTTACAGTGATAAGAGAAACGAGATACTCGTCTTTTATAACAGTTTTGTTCTAATCTTGAGAATGTTGATACAAATACTATTCTTACCACTGAATAAATGAATATGTGATAGATATACCTATTTTTAAAGGAAATAAGAATAATGAAATGAGTGGTTAGGACGTTATTTAAACACAGAAGTATGATAATTTATATGTTTTTCTTAAAACAGTGTTTTCTTCTCTGAGATTCCTGCTTTGTAAACTAACAGCGTTGATTTTTATTTTATTTTGTAGATTTTGCGCACAAAATGTTAAGATGAGCACTTTAATTTATTTACTTCATTTTAATTCAATAAATGTAGGTCAGTTCGTTATCGGCTATCAAGATTGCCGCGCCTACTCATCCATTTTCCGTATTTTAAATGTTTCATCTATAAGTTTAAGTAAATCTGTTTTAATACATTTTTGTATTTATTTATTTATAAAAAAATAAATATACATCAGATTTTTATCATTTTACTAGACAACAAATGACACTATTTAGTATAAAGATTTATAGTGTCTAATGTACCTCAAATAAATGGAGGAAAATTTAGCTCTTTAGGTAGTCCAAAAATATTACTTTTATTCAGTCAGTTTAAAACAATAATATCATATATTAAAGTTGTTAGAGACATCAGTGTTTTAATGAAAACATCTTGACTCCTTAATTTTCGCAATGCATACTTCAGATTAGTTAGGCACTATAGTTTTTTGAGCTAGGTATAATAATACCATTCCTATATTATTATTTTGACAACCTACACCCAAAATACTTTTTACCTTATATACATATTATTATTTGTTAGTATCGGACTATGTGTCGACTCGGTATTGCGCCCTGTCTCACTGCGACCTAGCAGATCTATTGTGTAAGTCCACTTATCTATAGCTCACCGCTAATTTCGATCGAGTCCAGGAAGCGAAATATTTTCCTGACGGCGATGTGTCCGATCTCTCTGGCGTCCAGTTTATATTTGTCTGCATATGTTTCTGTACTAGTGCGACGCACTGGCACAATATTGCATATTGCAGAATCTGCAGCTGGTAGAGTCCGCCAAGCCTAGGTTGAAGATATGTTTCTTTAGTATGCTGACAGGGACCTGTCAGTGCTTGCAGTATAATTCTCAGCTGGGTCCTGTTGAGTGATAGTAGTTCCCTGGTGTGGGGTTTTGAGAATCCCTTTAAAACTAATTACTTATACATAACAGAGATAAATTCTTTTTACAATAGGCTTTGGCTGTCTTTAATTACTTTAAATAAAAGATAACTTATAGTGTCATAATAATATACCGTTATTTTATAGTAATTCAACAGTAAATATATAGAATTATATAAATAATTATCTAGGCATAGACTATGTGAACAATTCTATTTTCACCAAAACTGCAACAAAGTGTATACTCGTCGTAGATGAAAACAGCAACTGATAAATCCGAAAACGGAATGCAACACAGCCAGTCACCTTGATACATGTAAGTCTGGAAAGTTTCACACAAAATACCCAAAACGTAAATTTAGGAGCTGGATATTAAGTAAAAGGCCTAGTTTTTTTTTTAAGTGAACATAGACAAAGTTGTTGGAATCTAAAAACCTAAAATGATGTACGTAGCCACGATTGTCTAAATGTCACCTACGTATTCGAAAAGAATACTCGAGTGATGCCTTTGCTGTTTAAATGCACTGGATCAAATAATCATATCGCGGTTTTAGTTTTTTTGTTCGAGTTTCCGATTATTCGTCACTGTTGCTAGTGTCATGATCGCGGAGACTGACTTGACTCTCAGCGAATTAAGTTAAGAATTCTTTGATTCAAAATTAGAAATCAAAAACGTGGTGAAAATCTCATGTATTTCTTAAATTATAGTTTACATAACTACGATAGTCTAAAACCATTTATAATTATATTGCACTGTGATTACTCCGTTATCGTTCCTAACTAGGAATAATAGTTTGTTTTTACGTATTCCAGGACCTCATAGAGTTGTTTCACAAAATTATTCGAGTGTTTAAGAGTGATGGATACACTAAAGCTTAATGTGTCACTTATAAGAGCTCATCAATCTAAGAAAGAATACGAGAAGAGGCTTTTTCCTGACCTTCTCGTTACTTAATAATAGTTGATAGCTTTAGATAAAACCTTTCCTCTTTTTTATATTAGCATAGAATATTCATTTGTATTTCCTGTTGGTAACGAATTTACAAAAAAATAATAATGTGCTGTTAAAGTTTATATGTATTAAAACGTCGCAAAAAAAACTTTTTTTGTTAGTCAATAGGCACGTTATATACCCCGTGGGCCCAAATGACCCTACAGATTTTTGCCATGTATTTCTGACGCTGCTAAGAGTAAATAATGTTAATCAACATAATAAACGAAACAAAAAGTCTTTCACGAAGTACTAAGTTATCTTTCGAGTGGTAAATTAATAATTGTGATACCTTGTGCATGCAAACAACTTACAAACAATAATTTTCTTTAATTGTACAACTGCCATCAAATAATATATTATGTCCATTTTAATTAGCAGGTCTGTATAAAAATACCGTGAATAAATACCCGATTGAAGTACCTACATATTTGAAACGCACTGAATACCTACATCAAGACCATACAATTTCATTTTATTGATTTTTTAATTACTACAAAGCTTACAAGAACTTACCAATTTATCTTGTTGACGTTGATACAATGTTATTGGTTGGTGTACATAATAACAGAGATATTTACTTAAGTCTAATAAAAAAATTATAATTATAGGTGTTTTGCCTGTGTGGTCTGATATTGACGTCACTACACAGTATATAATAAAACAAAGTCGCTTCCCGCTGTCTGTCTGTCCCTATGTATGCTTATATCTTTTAAACTACGCAACGGGTTTTGATGCAGTTTACTAAATAGAGTATTACAAGAGGAAGGTTTATATGTATAATACGTGCATAATATAGTAGAGGAACACCGATAATCTTAGAAGTTTCTAATAAGATGTCGTAAATAAACACATATTTTTGCGTTTGCATTGCAAATGCTGGCTGGACCCTACGAGATAAATCAAAATAATGTACTACAGTATTGTACAATAATGGACTACACACCTAAAAAGGTATAGAAAAATGTCCGCGATAGTGTATGTCTATCTCTTAGGGATAACCCACAATAACCATTTTTATCCTGTACTTTTAACGAGAAATAATGGTTTATTTACAAAGCGATTTTAAGCAATACTGCATTAATCCTTATCCAATTAAGTAATTTAATATACTGTGCGTGTAATATAGACAATTAAATAACACGCTGTAAAGGTGTAATTTAAATGCATATTTTAAAAGATATTACAGATTTAAAATGCAGGAACATAGACCCGGGTGAAGCCGTGGCGGGTCGCTAGTGTAATAATATAATGGAACGTAGTCAATTTAATTAAATATTCTAGTATCTTGATTCTATATTCTTATTTGTGTTTCTTGATAAATAACTGGTATTTCAAAATTAATGGTTTCAGTGGACTCAAAAGCCGTGAGTCGATTGTATAAAAACTATTTGAAAATAAAATCGAATAATGAGATTTTTTAAAGTTATATTTTTATTTTTGATCGGCAAACAATAACAATACAAATGTTTATGAAGAACTTGACTCAGCTTCACATAATTTTGAATTTTTCTGAATTTTCATTTTGCACCTAAAATTTTGAGCTTCAGTGACAATAATATAAGTAAAATTTGAATTATTTTACCAAAACAACGAATCAACTACCAGTATTACATCATTTAAGGCACGTAATCTATCGCATGAACAAAATCGTGAAGCAGCACATAAGTAGCTTCCGATGCATTCAAAGTTCCATCAACTACAATACTCTGAAGTAATCCAAACTTGCAAATCTATTTGAACAAACAACACTTACGAAAACAGCCACCGTTCCACAGAAAATAAAAATAAATATAAGGATAAACCTGAGTACTGTAATTATTAAACTTTTCTCCGGCAACTAGGTAGATAATAATAAATTCTAACGACAACTGAGCAATATGGCGCCTACATTTCGTTGTTTTACTCAAAAGAAGTTATAAGTTGAGGTTGAGTTATTACCGAGTAAACCGAGAGGATAAAACCTCTATATTTTTCTTAAGTGATCAATACTTTATCTGATATTAGATTAGCTAAACGAAATTTATACTAATGGACACCTTACGTAATAATTAAATGCGCCGTAGTGCGATCAATGATAAAAAATACATGCTAAAACACAAACAATTATACCTACATGGGCATTTCTATTCTATTCTCTGCAAAATAACATTTAACATTTCAAAAATAACCTTCAGAGTTATATTTGTTCCACCTTTGTTAAATAGATGGTGCTACTAGTATAGAAACAGCGTTGCGGTAATGGCGTAACTTCAGAAACTCATTTTATTAAATGGATCGGTTTTATTTTTATTGGCTATTTTTAGAATCCGGTTATAAATGAATCTAAGTAACAAAGTGAATTTTTGATTTATTATACTTATAATAAAATGTATAAGGTATTAAAATATATTTTTGACTAGGCAGACGTGTAAATAATTTTATGCGGGACTTTAAAGTTACAAAAATATGTAAACGAATCAAAGTTTTACACGACATGTTCGATTTCAAGTAGCGTTCCATTATTGTTTTTATTTAATCTATCTTCAAATATAAGTGTTTGTGTAAACTTGCGTAGGTACAGTTAATTTAACTTTTCATCATTCATATTAGATAATATCATGAAATTTCTGAATAAATCATGTTTTTGCATTCTTGCTATGTTCAAGGTACAATTAACACGCTATAACTGGAACTTTCCACCCCATTATCGTCGATTGCTTACCTGCTTACCAGGTTTCTTTGATAGTTACCTAGATCCATGTTTTTTGTTTCAGTATTATTTTTAAACTGATTCCCGTAAAAAATATTGAAGAAACTTTTGCTTTGGCTTTGTTAGAAATTTTACTAAGAGATAACTTGCAGTTGATACTTTGTCATGTTACTTCAGGATAATTTAGCTATTTTATCGATTCCAAGTTTATAAAGAAACATTTTATTCTTTGTTATCAAAGACACTTATCCAAGAAACTGGGCAAAAGAAATTTGTTGCGATTTAAAAGTAAAAGAAAAAATAATTTTAGAAATAAGCTGTTTCTTTGTACTTAATAAGTTTATATGTAACTTTTATTATTCTGACTTTCTGTAAATTATTAATTACATAAAAAAATACTGCTAAATCCATACTATTCGTAAAAACTTTAAAGTTCTCATCTACTAGGGTCAGCTATAAAACTGTCTACTTAAGATCGCAGATGACCTTCCGTCAAATTCGGTTAAAGCATTTACAAAATAATTTTATTAAATAACTACCTACCTACGCCGGTCATAGCACTCTAAGAAAATCAATCCCGTAAGCGACACAAGCTAGATAAGTAATAGGAGCAAACCTATTCTTATTATTTTCTTTTATAAACTGCCATATCTGGACTGCATTACTTTAAAATGTAGATTTAAACAAACAATGCTTTGTCATTTTGCTATCCTGTACAACCAAATGTTAAATAAATAAACGATACAATGTTTCATGAAAAGCAGTTAATATTTTACTTTTAAATCTACCACACGTTTAAAAGAAAAATCAGAACTGCTGCAGATATCTAATACGTTTAAATTATATTTTAACACAAACAAAATAAATAAATAATTACCAATAACGACAGCTGTTGGAGGATATACGTAAAATTTATTTTTCTATGCTCTTCCTAGATGTGTAGCATATGGTTCCATCTTCATGAAATAGATGGCGTTAGTATTCAAGCTTTTATAACAGTGTTGAGAAATGAAGTTGAGAATGATACTTCTGAAGCTCGTTTTATTAAATGGATGGGTTTGAACTTTATTGGCTATTTTCAGAATCCATTCATAAATTAGGTTTGCTAGCAAAGTGATTTTTTTATTTTTTTAGGTATAATAAAGTTACGAAGTATAAAGATATATTTTGAGTTTCTACTTAATTAATTTTATTGATTTTGCAATCACTTTTTGAACACTTTGGGATTAAGTAGTGTTGTATGTAGCATATCAAATCAAATTCAGAATGTTTTATTTCATCATTGGTCATCACATAGACGGCCTATTTGGTGTGGGGGGAAGTACCCTTGTATTCCATGCCAGAGGTCCCGGGTTCGAATCCTGGTAGAGGCAGATATTTTATTATATTTGCTTTCTAGTCATGGATGTGTATGTATCTTTATTTAAGTTTATTTCTAATATTTATATATTTAAAAAAAAATTATCTATGTGTGCTTATATATTTCTTAAGTTTATTTATCCATTATCTAGCATCCATAACACGAGTTCTTAACTATACTTAATTTGGGCTAGATAATGTGGTGTGATTGTAAGAAATATTTATTTATTTATTATTTATTGGTTTACGAACTTTAACTCTAATAATGTCGATACAACTATGTATATTGGGTTTTTAAAGGGTTTCCTCGTCTAAATAGACCGAGAGGAAAAGAAACCTGCGGAAAAAAAAACTTCTCGTCACTCTTTTGTCGTAAATGATCAATCAATATATGGAATTGAAGGTATACGATTTGATTATGACATGAAAGAAACAAACATTATTACACATATAGCAGTTTTGTTCGGTTGAAGCCACGTCACTCCAATTCCACAGATTTATTTTTACTCAAAAATTTTTACTTCTTATTGTTTAAACTTTCTTTTATTTGATGAACTATGAAAGTTACTTTCTTATGATATTGATAAAAAATTACTGAAATATTTCAAGAAATTTAAACCGCATCACGAAATTATACTTCCAAACATTAACCACACATATATATTTATCTTATATCAGACAGACATTTTTGGAGACTTGTAAATTTATAAAATACATATCAAATAATAATTAATAACACTTATTGCTGCGGTGGTTTCATAACCATGTTACATAGCTACATATTAGTAAAGTACTATACACATTAAGTATTAAAATCAATCAAATCAGAACCGAACAACCAAATACACCAACTGTTTCAGCCTAGCAGCATATTTAATTAAATCTATTACTGTTAGCTACCCTAAAATTTCTATGCAAAATTTATTAAGACACATGTTACAATACTCTGATCCCTGCGATATTTGGGGTATTTTCGGTTGCAGCTAATAATTAATGTACTACATTGTTCGTGTAAGTAAGGGGTGCAAAAATAAGGGTGTCGTATGGTCGCGTAGACATACGAAAATTAGTAGGTCCTTTGTTGTAGGAATTAATGGTTCAAATTATAAGCTGCGTTACTTTTTAATGCTCTTCTGTGTATTAAAATAGTTACGTTATGTTGTTACGTTACAAACAGAATACTGTGTTTTCTTACTCACCTATTTATCTTTATCTAAATTTATATTTATCATATAAATGATAGTATTTTTGAAACATTAGCAAAGTAAAACGTTATTGTTAGGTATGTCTATCTAGTCATTAGTTTATATACTTATACAATATACAATACTTTTATCGAGATTTTTAACTGGAAATAATATTAAACCGTTCTTGGTTTTAACGTTTCCATTTTTTTATTTATTACATCTAGAACAGTTATTTCTGTACAAATATAGCCGTTAACTACATTACATAAATAATAATAATAAATAATTCCCCAGACAAACACACCAACTGTTTCGCCCCAAAGAAAGCAGAGCTTGTGGTATAGAGGACCATACAGCAAACTGGGGGGAAACCCCTAAATACACATACATGTATAAATATATACAACCATGACCCGAGAACAAACATCTGTGTTCATCACACAAATAAATTCCCAGGCCAGGACTCGAACCTGGGACACTAAACACTACGCCACTCGGCCGTCGAGTACGTTACATTAATCATTATATTATCAACTTACATTTCCAAACAAAATAACTATGCAACGTACTCCATCGTTGTCTCATCACAAAGCACGATTTTCTAATAAAAAAATCTACCGAAGCCATATTGATCACTTACAAAACACATAAAAAACCATTTGAGATCCTGAAACTCACAATAAATATGCATAATTTATCGTTACAACTTAACTAAAACATCCAATTTAGTATACCAAAAATACCAATATTTACGTTAAAACCAAATCAGAGTTGACATTTGATGAATATCTTTGTAAATAAATCTATTTCGGTGGAGATTATGTCACATCTGCTGCTTTAGTAAGTATCTTTACGGTGATTTCAAATTAAAATGAAGGAGGGGTGCTCGAATCTCTTGCTAAGACCCATTAAGACTGATGTTTTGGTATTAGATAGTAAGTCCCCTAAAATAGCACGCGTGTTATTTGCCGTATCTCCCCCTGTTGCAAGAGTCATCGTTGTGACTAAAGACATTTTTGGCTTTTGTAACGGTTTGACTATGCTTTACGTTCGATATCATAAAGTTGAGGTGAAGATAATAATAGTAAACTAACCAGCAAGTCCAACGCATCACTTTCTTAGAAGAAGAAAGATTTTTTGGTTTCATTTTGAATCTACTTTTATATTGGTACTAATGTATACTTAGTTATTGACATTTTACCAAAATAATTGATGTTATCGATCCTTTTACGGCCGAGTGGTGCAGTTTTAAAATAAAATTCATCGATTCGATATTAATATCAATGATACTATTTCCATTTCTTTACTTTCTCGATGACAGTTCTAATTTGATATAATGCTCTCTAGCTCCATCCAATAGCTCCATCCCTATCCGTTTCTCCGACTCTGGTATTATATAACCTTGTACGTGTGTAAACGTCATATTTTTATAAAATAATGCATACATGATGTAAAAAAAACGCTCGCACAAGGTTACACAGGAGCTGTCATCGAGAAAATAAATAAATGGAAATAGTATAATTTGTTGGTGAAGTAGTTAAAATTATTAGTTTCGATTCGACTAGGTCTCAGGACAGTTTCATTTTAAAATAATATATCAGATACGAACTAATTATATATGATTTACGTAACGTAACAATTAGAAAAGTAATATATACGTATCGAATTATGTTATATGATTCACAAAATGGTCTCGTTATATCCAGTTGACCTATTTTTTTACCGATCAAACTTCGTTGATTCCGCGAACGCTCGATTCGTAAGCAACAACTCAGAGGATTGAAGACTCTTCTACCTCAATTTTAGTCTAATAAAGTGAGTTATTTTTGACATCAAGTAATCCCAAATCAATAGAAATTGCATTTTGGTATTAAATAATTTCGCTAAAAGGAATTCGTGGAATTTGCTGTTTTTATTACCTGTAACACTATTAATATTCATATCCTTTGTTAATATTTGGTATATATAGAAATATTTGTCGTATAGAAGTTAGAATTGGCCTCAAAGAAACATTTGATAGATGTGTAATTGCACTTTCAAAAAAATAGAATCCTCTATGATTATGTACCGTTATTATTTCTAAAAGTTGAATTTGAATGTTTGATAGCTTTTATTTCGTTCTCGTTTAAATAAAATATACACCTAATACAGAAATTTCCAAAGCTCTCAAGAGTGACGTTATTTTGAAATTGTTTCTACTCATTATATTGAGTAGGTCTTAAATGTACAAGAGTGCATCATCAAAACCTTAAAATACCTTTACGTAAATTGCATGTTGCCTTACCGGCCTTAACCGTACGTACTCGTAAGTAAAATATATATCTAGGTATATTATATACCTCATAAAGTTTCGGGTTGCGGTCACCAAGGATTTGGATCAAGGAACATGAGATGCTATCAAGCTTCACAGCTTCAAACTGCTGAAAATCTAACCAAGTGTCAGTGAAGAATAAGCGTTATTGATTAACTTGCATGAGACTGTTTGGGTATTAATATAATAAATATTGCTTTATATATTTTTAATACCGTTAAAATCGCATACGCTCTCCTGAACTCTAAAAATGTCTGATCCTCAAATAGAAAATGAGTGAATCTGTCAGCAGTGTGAGTAATCCATTAATCTTGCATATATTCTCGAAAACTATTCTTACTTAACACCATTTATCATTTTATTGTGAAAATTCTGATGGATTTACTTTTTGATATCTTGAGACTTATAGAATATTTTAAGTTGGATACACGTTTTGTTGTTTGTTAATTAATTAACAATATTATTAGCACAACTAGAACAAATCAATGTTTTGCTTGAGTAACCCACGAAAACACTTGATTTTCTACTTGATGAAAGGTATTTGCCTGTTTACTTATATATTTGGGGTGTAAAAGAAACCTTTTATAATCCCAATAATTAACGTAAAAACATTATAAACCAACAAATACTTATTTTTGCATTTAATACTTAAGAGAAGAATAAAATAATGATTTTATATTTATGATCATTTTCATAGTAATCCTTAGTAACAAACCATTCATTATTCTATTACAAATTTCCGAAGTGGTTTGGCTGTTGATAAACAACTGTCTGAAAAATGTATGGTATAGATACATGTTTTAACTAGTTCCATGCTTGTAATGATCGGATACATAAATGGTAGTATATGATAGACTCGAGAACTACGTTCTTTTATAATACAAAATTTACAAATGGTAATTGGATTTTACATACATACCTTCAATAGATTCACAGATATGGCACTTGTTTTTAAACAAAAAATGCAAAAACAATAACTGCTCGCTCTATGAGGTACTATGTTTATATTACCTACCCCATCTTACGAAAACTGAAGTATACACTTACCAAAATAAGGTAAAGGAACTATCAGTGAGCTCGGAAATACGATTGTTATTAAAATAAATACCTAACCAGAATGTTTTTTTTAAATTACAACACAAATACAAAGAAATATTTGAAATTTGTGTAGTTAATATTTTTTTTATGCCGAGCAACGATACCCAGCATTTCCAACCGTTACACAATGGGAACTATATATGTTGCTCGTTGAATCTCAATTTTTTTTCTTTCTTTCTTTCTAAAATTAGACTGATGTTTTTTATTTTGTTTTTACCTTCCTTCCCACTGGATGCCAGTTAAAGTGAAAACCTTTGACTTATCATCTTGACATCGGTAGTTCTGTTGTTTGCAAGGACATACAGAGAAGGGGTAGAACCATCCAATATATATTATTTTCAGATTAAATGTTTACCTTTTTTATTTGTAACTACAGCAAATAAGAATTCAGTAGAATCCCAACTAAGCATAAGTCTACTACAGCAAGATAAAAACCAAACAAAAACCATTTATCCGGAATTGAATTATATTGCCAACATCCATCAAATGTTATCGTACACTTACAGACTTGCCACACTGAGTTTAGATTTCCCAGGAGTGTTATCCGCGAAACAGATGAAAATATTGTCTTTTGCCAATCATGTTTGTAACCACAAAAAGCCTCGTATCATAAAGCATTGCAAGATAAAAAAGCATACGTAGTTTTTAGGTAGTAAATTTTGATTCACTTATAAAAATGAATCCAACTTAGGTAATGCGGAGGAATACAAATTTGTGAAAAATACAAAATAATATCGTGCAAATCTTACAAATATTACAAATTATCAGTCAAAAAGATTTTGAATAAGTAATTAAAAGAAATGTAGTAAGTTCTTAATGTTAAGACGCAAAAACGAATTTGAAAAATTAATTTGTTTATTTAATTGGTATTATTTACAGTACAATTTTTAGACTGATAACAAAATAGAGGATAACATAGTGCACGACGAGAAGACTATGAGTTATTTGTATAAAATGCTATTTGAGATCTAAGTGACTAACAATGTGGGTATTATGATAATGTAGGAACAAAGCTTTTATTAAGAGTAATTGTTACTGAATCGTATTGAGCATCAGCGATGCATGATACATATTGTATGTGTAGTATTGGCCCTTGTTGGTCAAAACAAAATTTAGACTGACTTTTTTAAACTATTGGTTCATGATATGTTTAGGGATGATATTTGAATTTTGATATTATTAAACTAGAAAGTTCTAGAAAATTGTCAGTAAGTTTTGATTAGTGTTGCGACGATATATTTATGTACGTTATTTTGAAATACACGTACCAAGGATGTAATATCTTTGGTCTTCGAAAATATGTAAATAATTTAAGAGAATTACCTCCTCTTATAAAGGCTCTTCATACAAAATTAAATTTGTTATATAAAAACTCCAGTTTGAAAGAAAAAAACGTATTACCAATAAAAAGTATTGCGCTGAACATGCATACGATAAATGTATCCCCGCTAAGCACATAACTTTAAATATAGATTCCCATTCAGTATTCTGACCGCGTCTCAGGTAAGCAGTATTAATTTACAATCTTCAATGTACACGTAAACAAAACAATACATGTAAATCATATTCATAATTCAAGATACGTTCATTTCGTCGGAAAACACTTGATCAAATTTCAGTATTCCGCAAAAATAAATTTGAAAAGTGATTGATTATATTAAAACGTCTTATCTTCTGCTTCGTATAATATGACTTTCAGATTTTGCCTGCGTCATCGCCAGGCTTATTTCTTTTAGAATGTACTCAAGATGTTTTTAAACCGAAAGAAAAAAGAGGCTGTTTTGTTCTTTCGGCTCGTTTGGGCTCGTAAAATTTGATGTTTAGCTGAAAACTAGTTTATTTTTAAAAAACTTTGTAACCACGCAAAATTGTTGTATTTTAAGATGACAAAGTCACAACTATTATTTGTTCTTACTAATTTAGATTCAGCTGAGGTCCCTAGCAAATGATTTCTTGTAAATCGTTTTCATATGTATCCACATATCAGATAACTCTAGCTACAGCACAGTGCAATAAAATTAGAGCTCAACATTTTAATTTTTATATAAATACAACACATACCTAAATAATTTTTCGTGTTTTCCCTCTAATATGGTTGAGGAGGGCGATGGCTGGATCCCGCGTTAACTCGTGAACGGGTGTTTTTTTTTTTTGGTTCCCCTCCACGGGAAGGGCAGGAGGACATATTAAAAAATGCTCTTACGCATACTCCGCGCGCGCGATCGGCGTTATGTGGGACTCGTCCCGACGCCTACCAGAACCATACCCACTAAAAAACCCCCTGTCGGCTCGTGCATTTTTGCCACTCAGCCTTCATCTGAGCGACGGCCAATCGGAGAAAGAGGCCACGCTAGCGGGGCCCTTAAGGGGTCACCCGCTGGGATTTACATAGCACTGAAGGTGCTCAAAAAAGAAAAGTAAATAATAAAAAACATAAAAATTTTAAAAATAAAATTGCATTAATTCGGATTTACGTTAGAATTAGAATTAACGTTAGAATTAGAATTTGCGGCATGAAGGGCCTCGAGATCTAAAGTTAACTGCGTGCGTTCGCTCGTGTGTGCGTTTCTCGGTCTAGCGATTTTGTATATCGAATCTAACACAGGAGCAGTATATGAGACTGAATCTCGAACAAGATGATTGGGATGGGATTCGGCGTTTGAAGAACGATTCTGAGAGTGTTTTGAGGTGCTGTTGCACTGTAGGTAGTTCAAGATCTCTGTGAAGGTCCGCGTTACGCAAGTAACAAGGTGCGTTTGTGGCCCTGCGGCAGAAGAGATTTTGAACTACCTGCAGCTTATACAGGACGGAGGGTTTGGCGTGGGCAAAGACTGGCGAAGCATATGACATGACGGGTCTAACGCAGACCTTATAAAGCGTACGTTTATTTCTAAAAGACATTTTACTTTTTCTTTCTATCATACTATATAGACGGCTTAAGTAAAAACGCGCGAGTTTCGTTACTCTATCGACGTGTGGCTTGAAAGAAAGCGTCTGATCTAAGGTGACGCCTAAGTATTTGACAGTGCGCTTCCAGGGGATGGGAATACCTAACATACAAATGTGCGGATCGTTGTGGCGATTACGACGTTTGTGGTCGAATTGAATAGCAGAACTCTTTTCTGGGTTGACATCGATACGCCATTTTTGAAACCAAACACCGAGAGCGTTTACGGTCTTTTGGAGTCTGGTGATGTTATACGGGATCGCGTGACTTTTAGTGTAAAGGGCGGTATCGTCTGCAAAGAGGGCGAGTTCAACGTCTTTCGGCGGGATGGGAATGTCGTTAGTGTACACGGTGTACAGCAGAGGGGCGAGGACTGAGCCTTGCGGGACTCCAGCCTTTATGGGACGAGGCGCGGAGAGCGTGCCTTCATGTTTGAATCGGAAACTACGGTCTTTAAGAAACGACGCTATTAATTTGACTAGGCGAGCCGGTAAGCCTATTTTATAGAGTTTAAAAACGAGACCGCTGTGCCAGACTTTGTCGAAAGCCTTGGCTACGTCAAAGAGAACCGCGATTGCTTTTTTACGACGCGGATAGAATCCTTCGAGTATGTACTCGACGATTCGATGGACTTGCTGAGGGCAGGAGTGCTTAGCGCGAAAGCCGAACTGGTGGGGAATAATGAGAGGGTCGCCATCCGTTGGAAACAGATGGTTCCGCATTCGAGAGAGTATGACTCTTTCGAGAAGTTTAGACATTGCCTTGAGGAGGCTGATGGGTCTGTGATTAGCTGGGACATTCAGAGGTTTACCCGGCTTGGGAATGCCTATGACTGTCGCTTTTTCCAGGCTTTTGGAAAGTAGCTATGGTCGAAGCAGGCATTGAAGATGATAGCTAACAAGGTAAGCACCTGCTGGGGCAGGTGCTTAAGTGCGTGGTTGGAAATTCCATCCGCACCCGGAGCCTTTTTGGACTTTTGCTTTCTAATGAGAAGCAAGATTTCATCATTAGAGACTGTGACGGGGTCGTCGGTGATAGGGAGAGATTCTCTGAGGAGAACTTCATCCTCCACCGCCTGGATGTGGGAGGGATCCGCGGGTTGCGTGCTGGGCGAGCATTGTGCCGCTATGCTGTCGGCGAAGCATTCGGCTTTCTCTTCGACTTCGAAGGCAATGGTGCCGTCGGGACGAGTGAGAGGAGGAACGTGAGAGGCGGTGTCTACGCGTAAAGCTCGGGCCATTCGATAATACGCTTGGTGGGACGGGGTGATATTCTCCATGAGATCGTTAAACTGAGTGTCACGGAGTTCCGCGAGGCGAGACCTAACTTTACGTTGAAGCTGATTCGCAGCTGTTCTATATGCGGGCGTGGGATATTTCTTGGCTCTCCGGAAAGCCGCGTTCTTAGCTTTAATGAGATTGCTAACGGCTAAGGGAAGCGCGGGTTTGCCTTGCTTAGCAATGATTACGTTGTCGCTGATGGCTGAGTTGATAGCATCAGTGAGAGTATCGACTACTGAATCTATTTTAATCGGGCTGTCTAATTGGTCGGGCGAAATCGCGAGCGGAGAGTTCGGTGCCTCTCAAGCTGAAACTAACGTATTTTTAAAGCCTTTCCAGTTGGTAAAGGTCTTAGGAGATGTGACGTTATCGAGAGACGGGGCGGAGCCTAGGTCATCGAGCGGTTCGATGGACCTGAGATCAAGATTGATTCGCTTGATAATTGCAAAGTCGAGGATGTCAGGAGAATAGGTCGGGTTGTTGGGATAGTGAGTGGGAGTGATGGGGGATATGACGTCTAGGTCAAGGGAGTTAGTGATGTCGAGGAGAGCGATACCGCTGGTGTTGGTCGATAGGCACGTCCAGTCAGTATGTTTGGAGTTAAAGTCTCCGAACATAATGACTGAATGGCCGAGGGCGAGAATGGCCTCAAAGTCGCTGCGGATTGGTCTGGTACCACTAAGTATGTAGATTGAAGCTATGATGATGGTCGGATGACCAGTCATAGCCAATCTACACACAGTGGCCTCCATGTTGAGGAGAGGAGGGGTAGGGAGAGGACAGCAATGGAAGCCTCTTTTGTAATATATAGCGGTGCCGCCGTAACCGTCGGAGTTGGGCCTATCGTTGCGAGTAAACGCGTACTTAGGAATAGCGTATCCCCTGGAGCGGTTTGGAGTAAGCCATGTCTCCTGGAGAAGGAATAAGTCAGGTTCTTTGTTCTGAAGGAACAGTTTAATCTCGGGAAGGTTAGTGCTAAGGCTACGAGCGTTAAAAGATACTAGGGATAAGCCCTTAGGTTTAATACGACTGGACGCGGGATTCGCGGGTCTAGACATTAAAATTTATTTATTTACGAATTTATACAAAAATAAAAGAATTTACAACGAACTTAGGAGCGAGTGATGCTCGGCTAATGCGAATAAACGCTCTTGAGGAGAGCGGGCGGCTCGCAGTTTGCGTGCGAGTACGGAAATTTCGTTAATGTCGACGTTTTGGATGACGTCGAACACGGTCTTCATGTCCTCAGCCAACGACAACTGAGGTGAAGATGACAAAGTAGGACGCGGCCCTACGGGAGCTACGGGAGCTGGGGTGGAACGGGAAGGTGCAGGTGGAACGGCCGGACGGTGCCTCCAAGACAGAGCCGGAGTAGGCTGAACGGGCTTTGCTTCCGGGGGACCCCGGTTGCGCAGCGGCGGGAAGTTAGCGGGAGTGAGCGGCGGCGCCAGTTTAGGCGCGACCCTCTTGGCGGTGGTGCGCGGAGCGCGCGGGCAACCCCTGTAGTTAGCTAAGTGGCCGGACTGGCCGCATAGCACACAGGCAGGGCGGGAAGTGGATTCGGGAGTGCGAGTGCACTCCTTAGTGATGTGGGGATCCAGGCACTTGACGCACCTGGGGGGAGCTGAACAGTTAGCCGCTGCGTGGCCATATAGCTGGCAGCGGTGGCACTGCCCAGGGTGACCGCGGGGGTTGGGACGCTCGACGGAGATGTTCGAGAGTCCGCAAATTGTGCGAGCCTCTCTGAAAATCTCCTTCGAGAAGGGAGTGTTGGTAAGGATTACTAGTTGGAGTGCATCTTGTGCACGGCTGTGACCGGGAAACCCTGAGACTTAAGGTCCTCGAGAATGTCTTCGTTACTGAGTTCGAACGGGACGCCCCGTAGTACTGCGCGGATCTTACGCTCCTCCGGGAGGGCGCAGGTGTGATACGCGATTTGATTTAACGAGAGTAACCTGGTAAACGCGCGGAAGTCGTCGACGGTCGCTACTTGAATTTTGATTGTATCGCCAGCGTTGGCGGCTTTTAATTTTGTGCTCTTTGCACAAGTTAGAAACCGCGGTCCAGCGCGCTTTTTCACGCAGGAATACGGGCGGAGGGAGCTGAGGCTTCGGCGGGACGGGAGCGCAACGCGTCGCTGGCTTCGATGGGACCGACGGAGACGCGGTTACTACGAGCGATTTTAATGGCGCGGACACCGGTGTTGAAGACACCGGGGAGGGCTCGGGTATTGAAGATACCGAAGCTTTCTTAGAGCGCTTCTTGGAGCGCTTGGCGACAAGTTGAAACGCGGGCTCAGGAGAGCCGGTTAAGGTGACGGCATCTGACGACGTATCAAACGCGGGTTCGGAGTCGCTCCCGGGAGCGGTACGCTTACGACGCGACGCGTGAGAGGATGCGACTGATTCGCAGTCCATCTCGGACGAGGCGGGAGACGCGGGAGAGCTGTAGACCTGAGGGGTCTGAACGTTGGAGGCCTGAGGGGCCGGGGTTGAGGCCTGAGGGGCCGGGGACGTGATAGTTGCCTGTAAGGCCTGCGTTATTAAGTCATCTGATATGCTGACGCCAGACGCAACGAGCGCCTTGGCGAACGACCTAGCAAAGTTTACCAAGCTTTGCTGGTCCATTGGAGGGCTTGGTCCTACGATATATAATATATAAATATATAAGAATGCCTAGGTTCCCTAGCAAACCTAGCACCTAAACCTCCCTACCCGCGGTAGGGGCGCTGGGGACGACGCGAAGTGGTGCCCCTAATTCGGACAGCACTGTACCGTCACCCTGGGAAAGGCCCAAGTGCAATGGGATCGGGTCAGCCGGTTTCTCCTTGGCCTGAAGGGCCTTGGAAGCGCACCGGGGCAACGCTATCAGGCTTAGTTGTCACCGTTAAGCATCCACCTGATCAAACGCGAGTCTACTACGGAGTGTGTCGCCAATAAATTGACAACAAAAACCGGCCGTAGACCTGATGAAGTTGGGTTGCACTAAAAGTGCGGGATTGACTACGTTACGACCGGCCGGAGCCGGCCGCAGAGCGAGTCTCTGACTACGTACAGGTGCCAAGCGTCAAGTACGCAGCCAGAGAGACAGCCCGAGTCTTGCAAACCACTATTGAATTTAATCGACCGCGGTAAGCTCAACCCTGTTGTTGCTGCACTCACCGAGGTGAGGTTTTAAATGCGAGGGGTGCACAGAGTGCGGGATTGACTACGTTACGACCGGCTAGGGGCCGGCCGCAGAGCGAGTCTCTGACCACGTAGCAAGCGCCAAGCGTCAAGTACGCAGCCGGAAAAACAGCCGTGAACGGGTGCCGTGTGCGTCGTTTAAATACTTGGGGTAGGGAGAGTTGCCGAGCTAACGGATGCAGATAAGAACAATTTTGTAAAGACATAAAGAGACTCTGTAAATTTATTTTGAAAAAAATATACCCGTGAAGTTTCTTGCCAGTTCTTCTTCACGAAGGTTTTTTCGAACTGGTGGTAGAGTTATGTTTTATTTGACATCAGTAAGAACAAGTAATTGTCAATGTTGAGAAATAAATATTTCATTTCATTTCATTTCATTTTAATACTAGGAGACGCAAAAAACACATCCAAAGCTTCCATCTAAAAGCGAAAATCCCTTAAACATTGTTATGTTAATATGCTAACAAAAATAATTCAGTATTCAGGAAGTTTTACAAAAAAAGAAGTTTCGTTTGAAAGAATCGCATTATGCTTGATTCTACTCACGATATTTTAGAAAAAATAATCACAAAATAAGTACTCGGGAAATTGTAATGGTGAATTTATTGAAAATCTTTTTGGTTTTATTTTTCTTTTGTGCTTAATGTCTTTGAAGAATTTTCTGACAACGTAAGTATTATATGGTGCACGATGAAAGGGAACAAAGTGGATATTTATGTAAGATTTGCCAGGTAAACAAACTATTGGAGATGTGAAGGTAAGTACGACTTGTGGTTTCTAGCGACTTTACCATTTGTTGATAATACAGGTTTTTTAAAAGTGACAATCTTATTCACTAATTTATTTTTATTAATAGGAATTCAACAACATTTTTTTAGATTTATGATGAAATTTTATTCGACTTAGGAAATAAATAATGGAAGTAGCATTAACGCATTTTTAAAACACAGTCATCACACTCAAAAATTCGCATACTAATATATAATATTATATAATATTGCACGAAAAAGGTACTTACACTGTCATCATCGCTAATTCAAGAATTTAAGAGGCTTTTGTTTAATATGAATCACGTGCCCCAAGACAAAGTTTTGCGTAAAATACAGAATTTGACAGATAAAATTTAAGCGACGACTGTCTATTCAGATAAAAAATCATCAACCGTACGCCTTATTACTAATACCCAAAATTGTATGCAAATTTTGTACAATTTCCTACATAAATAGATTTTCTATCTTGGCGACAGGGGTAGCTAATACAACTTGGGGTGAAAGAGACTTAGTCTTGTAAGGCCTATTAAAAAGACCAGATTAATTTCCAAAATTAGTGTTGTAATCCTTTAGTCTTTGGTCATAACTCTACAAACTGATGACTTATTTCAGTCGTAGTCTTCAACCTTATAACGGAAAAGGCTTAAAAGACTAAAAGTGCCTTATAGCCTTGGGCTGGCGTGTCACATAGGAAAACGAAAGTTTTGATAACTCATGAGTAAAATAAATCGAAGCAGCAAAATTGTTCATTGTTTTTTAAATTACGATTGTTTAGTATTTAACTTAAGTTAAATACTAAATATTTTTAAGTTTAGTATTTTACTTAACTTAAGTTTTTTAAATATTCATATAATATGTTTTTGAAAATAATTCAAGCAAAGCATATTTATTAGTACTCTCGGGGTTCGGTACCCGGGATGGACCTAATCTAACCTAGGGAGGTCTTCCTAACTAATAGGAAAGAAACACAAATAATCACTTAATCCACTTTTATTTAAAATGAATCTATTTATAAGATAATATACAAGAATAATTATTAGATTATTTTGGGGACGAAGCCCGCAATAGAATTCCGTAAGGAATTCCGTCAAGGAATGATCTAGAACAATCTTCGATATTCTCTATATTTTACATTTCACAAATAAAACCAAATATTGACAGACTTATAAGTTGCCAGTCATAAATGTCGGCAAGTTTGTTTGTGCAATAACCTCTTTTAATAAATACGGCACAAGCAAACGTTGCAATCGCCCCTCTTGTTTAATTTATTTAATTAGTGAAGCTGATTAAATAAATTCCTATATACATTTCATTCTTAAATAACGACCCTACCTAAATCACGATCATATACATTAATCGGGATTACTCTCAGATGAGCTCCCTACCGATAGGAATATATATACTTGATCATGTTTAAATTACCACATCTTATTACACCAAAAATGATCTTATAGTATTTATTCTCCATCAATAGAGCCTTAGCCACAAAACCTGATGAAAATCAGCCAAGATCCCGGCTGGTTAATTAATATCTAAATAAAACAGTGTAAATTATTTTAATTTCTCATACAATTCATGAATATAATCAACAACCCCATATTAATTATTTACGTTACCCAATCATATGCAAATTCAAATAACCAATATTTATTATTAAATTAATCAACAATTGTTAAAATAACCCATTGAATACAATCAAATTATAATTATAATTAATTGATAAGTAATAAATATATTAATATCCCAATAAAAGTAAATTTAATTAATCCCATTTATATTAAAATTAATACTAAATTAATCAAATTATATTATCAAACATTATCATTCAGTTGGCAAAACAAACACGTTTGACACGAACTGTCATATTAACTTTAAACTTTTCTGAATGATTAAAAGTTTATTTGAAAGTTTGTAACTTTCGAAAATTAAAACATTACCTACCTAAATATTAAGATTTTAGCTGCCTAACTATTACCGGACAAATCTTCCTATGAAAAGATCATAAAATCGGATCCAAAGTATTTTACTTAACCCAGAATGATACCTATAAATTAAAAATTAATATTTCACAACGCAATGCAGAGAACTTTTTCAAAATGCACCGAAATACACCTGACAAAATTCTATACCAATAACGTTTGAAAACCATTACCTATTCCATCACAACCCTTTTATTATTTAACCCACTGAGGATCCTATTCTACATCCGCGTGTTGACCCACAGACATCAATATCACAATATTATATATACTCGTAAACTTTGGCCGCATAGCTAAATCGGCTATCACCTTCTCTCTTATGGAGATTATTAGGCGTGGCTCAAATTAAACGTGCACATTATCTATAGTGTTATTTTAGTCTTTGAAAAATTGACTTCTTTAGAGCATTGGCACCACACGTATATTTATGATTCGTAAATAAAATGTAACGCGGTAAATACGTGCCGCGTGTACCTGCCGCTCCTTAGAGGTTTCTTTTCGGGTATCTAAAATTAATTTATTAAATCATTAAATAAAATACCCTCTTATCTCAATATATAATATAAAAAACCTTTTCCTTATTTTCTTTTATCTGCATCGTCCATCCATTGCATCTCCTTTTTGGTGATGCTGTTTGGATCGGCTTTGCAGGATATATCATCTCGGATCATTGCGTTGTGAAGTGTACATAGAATTTGAAAAAAAAAAAAATATTAGTTTCTTATATTATTCTAAAACCCCAACGAAATTCTAACCGTTGCATATCTACAAATTAACGATATATATACTTATACACCTAAATGTGTATTTTTACTCTATTAATTCTAAGAATAAAGGAATTATAATATTATCGTAAAATTTTCAATACATAAATGTATATACAAAAACTTTATTTTATATATATAAATATAGACATAGTTTTATCATTAGTTTTACTTTATCGAATATTATATGGTTTCAATCTTTTCACATGTACAATTAGTTCTTGGTTATTTTGTATTTTTTTTACAAGATAATTGTCACATCCTATATATCGTAACACTCGAAATAAACCTTTATATGGTCGACTAAGTTTTCGACTTTTACCTGATATTCTTTTTGGACAATGTAACAAAACTAATTGTCCTACACGAAGTTTAATATTAGAAGCCTTTTTATCATACGATCTTTTTTGTACTAAACGAGCTTTCCTTAAATTTTCTCTGGCTTGATTCACCGCACTTATATAAGTATCTTTTTTTTGTTGAACGGTCATATTACAGTTAGGATCCAACCTTTTATCAAACGGAACTTCAGGTTCTCTACCAAACATTAAATAATAAGGAGAAAATTTAGTTGAAGCTTGTTTTGAACAGTTATAAGCATATATTACAAAAGGTAAAATTTGGCACCAATCCCTTTGACTTTGGTTAACATATTTAGCTAATGAATATGAAATGGTTTGATTCAATTTTTCTACTAAACCTAATGTTTGATGGTGCATAGTGGTAGCTAAGGAATGTTTTATATTATATAGCCTTAATAAAGACTTAATTAACCTTGACGTAAACATGGAACCTTTATCTGACAATACTTCACATACTGTCCCGAACTTTGTTAAAATTTCATTAATAAAGAAATTATATACTATTTGAGCTGTCACTCGTGGAACTGCTTTGCAAATAGCATATTTTGAAAAACAATCTATACATGTTATTATATATTTATTACCATCTACTGAACGATTAAAAGGACCTAGTACATCAATTTCTATCTTTTGAAAAAAACGATCCGTTACTATAGGAAGTAATGGCACTATCTTATTATTTATTTTCTTTTCTTTACATGGCATACGACTCTTAATATTTTTCTTAACCTTTTCCACTACTTCAACTTTAAGATTCTGTTTCTCAGAACAACACACAACTTTGGAGTCTTGAGGACTCTGGGTTAAATTAAATTCATTTTCACTGACTTCAGCTACCACTAACTTATCATCATTACTAACTACTAAATCAGAAAAATAAACATATTCATCCTTACTTAATTCATTTGAAACTTGTATAACCTGAAGGGTATTCTCGATAATATCATTATTATTAAGATTATTAATTTCATTATTTCTAATAAATTTACAAATATTATTTACAAATTGAACATGACCTTTTTTAAAATCTAATATTGCACCAGACTTCTGAAGAAAGTCTTGTCCGAGAATTAAATTTCTTTCAATTTTATCAACTACATAACAATTCTGTATATACACAACATGTTCAATCTCCAAACATAGTTGTACTTTACCTACTAAATTCATTTGATTACCATTAACGGCTCGAATCTTTACATTCTCAACCTTATGTATTGTTATATTCAATTGGTTACATAAGTTTTGGGAGATTACAGAAATTGATGCACCTGTATCAAGCAAAGCTGAAATATTTTTATTTTTTAGTTTTAAACTAATGGATGGGGAAAACTCACTTGTATAATTATTTTCTAGACTATTTGGCATCAATTGAGTCTCCATCTGTCTGATTGACGCCGATTGTACTCCAGGTTCATCCATCTTTGATCCATTGTATGCATCGCCACGGTCTCCTCTCCTTCTTAAAGCATATGGAGATCGGTTGTAGTCGTTTGCGAATCTTCCTCTCGCGTTCCCGTAGTCCATGTTGGTTAACCTTCGAGAATCTTTCTTCTCACTCCTCGGTGATGTTGTAGAACATACTGGCATTTCTTGTAATATTTCCATATTCGTTTGAAGGCATAAATTTTCTTCCTGCTTTTCAGTGAGAATTTCGTGCATCTGCATGATCTTTTTCTTTTAACATTTTTTTATTTGTATAGATTTGAGACGCTAGTTGGCATTTGTATGTGTATTTGCAATTTTTCAGGAAATGATGTATAAAAATATTTTCTGTAATTGTGGTACCAGCTTTGTTTGCACACATGTCCAACGCGTAATAATAGTTTATTAGTTCTTCGTTGGCTTGTTGCTTTCGTGAATAAAAATTAGCCACATGATCTATTTCTCTGCCAAATTCTTCTATAAATCTTTTTCTAATTTCGTCGAACGTTTCGCATGTATCAATAATCGTTTTGTAAAAATACAACGCAGGTCCTTCTAAATATGTTTGTATAATTAGCCTCTTGCTTTCGTCGTTGTATTTATGTAATGCCGCAATTACCTCGAACTGTAAATAAAACACTTTTTACCGGATATTATCGCGTATATTTTAGTTAATTTTAAAATTATTTCGACGTTTCGGCATCTTTGCAGTTGCCGTGGTCACGATAGACTAAGGTGTTGTTCATCTATTGCCAGTAATAAAAAACTACATGATTGTCAATACATATTAACGCCATCTGTTTCTCAGTCTTCTCGCATAACGTCCCGGATTGACACAAAAGGCACTGACTGTGTCCTGAGTTTGCAGTCTAACAGTTTGCTGGTTTTTCATTTTGATGTTTTCAAGTATTGGATCCCATGTTGATGAAAGTTTCCAACCATCTTCTCTATTGAAATTTGGATGTTTTTTAATTTCAATAGTTTCTCTGACCATCCTAGGTATAAAATGTTTCTCTTTTGCTAGGATCTTCACAGTATCAAATCTTAAATAATGGTTGGGCTTGTCTATGGAATGTTCACAAACTGCAGATTTTGAGGTTCGTTTATTTTTAACATCAGAGATGTGTTCTTTAATGCGAGTTGACACATTTCGTTTGGTTTGACCGATATAAGAGAGCCCGCAGTCACAGTCGATTTTATAAACGCCTGGATCTTGTAAAGGGATGCTTGATTTTATTGGACGAAGATGCTGGCTTATCTTTGAGTGCGGCTTGTAGATAGTTTTGATTGAAGCTCGCCGAAGAATGCCTCCTATCTTGTCAGTAACACCCTTTATATAAGGCAGGAATGCTGGTCTTCGTTCAACTGTGAGTGGCTTTACGCGGTTTCTGCGACGGCGACGCGGTGTTTTTAAATCGTTATCCCGCAGCACTTTAACCAGGTGGTTGAGTTCCTCATTAATGTGTTGGGGATCGCAGATTCCATGTGCTCTCTGAAACAAAGAGTTGCCTACGGCAGATAATTGGCTCGGGTGGTGATGGGATTTCCCATTTAGATATCGGTCAGTGTGGGTGGGTTTCCTATAAACAGTATGGCTAAGTGTACCATCAGGATTTCTTTGTATTAAGACATCTAAGAAAGCTAATTTGTTCTCCTGCTCCAATTCCATAGTGAATTTAATTTTAGAATTAAGGGAATTGAGGTGGTTTAGGAATGCAGTCACTTCATGCATAGGTAATATAGTGTAGGTGTCGTCAACGTACCTCTTGTATATCTTCGGCACAACAGGTGCCATTCGGAGCGCTTGCTCCTCGAAGTTCTCCATGTAAATGTCAGCTACAACAGGTGACACCGGAGACCCCATGGCAACACCATCAATTTGAATGTAGTAATTGTTATTCCACATGAAGTAGCCAGATGTTAAACATAGCTCTAATAGTTCTGCATATTCCTCGGGCAAGTTTGACTCACTTAGCTTCCTTTTTACTATATCAATGCAGTCTCTAACAGGTAGTGAGGTGAATAGAGACGACACATCAAAGCTAACCATAGTTTCATTGTTAGTTAACTTGAGATTTTTAAGGTCACTAACAAAATGGTAAGAATCTTTTACATATGCACTTGTCTTTCCTCGCAGTTGTGAGAGCACAATTGCTAAGTGCTGGGCCAGCTTGTAAGTTGGTGTGTCTAGCTGGCTCACAATAGGTCTCAAAGGTACTTTAGCTTTGTGTATTTTTGGTAACCCATACAATTTTGGTGGTTTTGCACTTGCTGGTGTTAACTTTTTCACATCTAAATGTAACAAATCTTTGTGTTTTTGTATTAAAGTGGATGTTTTCTTCATAATCCTGTTGGTGGGGTCGTAATTCACCATTTTGTATGTGTTTTCATCCGCTAACAACTCCAAGATTTTTTCGTTACATTCAGATGTATCCATCACTACGGTAGCATTTCCTTTATCTGCACGGAGAACTGTTAACTCGTCATTATTGCGTAAGGTCTTCAATGCAAGGCGTTCTTCTCTGGAAAGATTCGATTTCGGTAGACTATTGCGTCTTAATACGCCGGAGATATCTTGCCGTATACTTTCAGAATCTTCCTTTGTCGAAATAATTTTAAAATTAACTAAAATATACGCGATAATATCCGGTAAAAAGTGTTTTATTTAAAGTATGTACCTCGAACTGGGCTAAAAATTCACTCACCAAAACTGTAGAAATGCCAGAGTACTTATTTAAATTCATGGCTATTTTTATAATCTTCTTATATATATAACTTTATAATTTTTTTTATTTGCCGTAAAGCGTCGTCACTTTTAGAGTCTTTACTTTATTCCTGGTATTCAGATGGATCTTGGCTTCTAAAATTTTCTTTCCGCTATACTTAGTGGGGTATATAGCTGAAATAAAACACACAACACAGCACTATATTTTACCCGGCGCCTCCACCATCTCGGGGTTCGGTACCCGGGATGGACCTAATCTAACCTAGGGAGGTCTTCCTAACTTATAGGAAAGAAACACAAATAATCACTTAATCCACTTTTATTTAAAATGAATCTATTTATAAGATAATATACAAGAATAATTATTAGATTATTTTGGGGACGAAGCCCGCAATAGAATTCCGTAAGGAATTCCGTCAAGGAATGATCTAGAACAATCTTCGATATTCTCTATATTTTACATTTCACAAATAAAACCAAATATTGACAGACTTATAAGTTGCCAGTCATAAATGTCGGCAAGTTTGTTTGTGCAATAACCTCTTTTAATAAATACGGCACAAGCAAACGTTGCAGTACCTACCTGTTATTATTATAATACAAAATGATTAAATAATTACATTTTTATTAGATAATATGTTTTTTTAAGTCTATCTTCGTGGTTAGTAGTAGTAGTGTGGACAAAATACATGATAGATGAGTCATGTAAAATGTATAATATTTAGGTGCGAGTCCTTATAAAAACAACTTTAGTCGTTTTAGTCTTTTAATTTTATGAAAACAACTCTTGTCGTTTAAGTTGCTTAGTATTTTAATACAACGACTAAGTCTTATTAATAAAAACTCGAACCTTTAGTCTTTATTTTAGAGTCGAGTCCTTTTAGATAGAGGCTAGTCTTTTTAATAGGCCTTAAAAGACTAAGTCTCTTTCATCGCTAAATGCAACTTCCATTAACTTTTCTATTCCGTGATTTACATTTTAAAATATAATTGACAAAAAGCTGCTCAGAGATCTTTCGCTTCCCTTATATGAATTTCGACTCGTAATATGACATTTGTTTACGCTGTATATTTCAATATTGTTCCACTGAGTTCCTCTTACATAAAAATTGCTAAGCCGTTTGAGTTTGTAAAGTACTCATACCAAACTTATAAAAAGTTTACGTAATCAATTTTATTTTAATAGTGTAACATAACTTTTACGTCACGCCCCGTGACACGAAAGCCAGTTTGTGTAACTAATTAAATTTGTAGTTGTTCACATCAGTTCCGTCACACAACGTGCGTTGTTGAAGTGACAGTTTAATTTGCATCACGGTACGCTGTGTTGACCGTGTAGTTACCACTTATCAATCAAAATGTCTCTGTTTAGGACAAAGGCAGATGGGCACTTAAGGAACGTGAAATTTGATTTGACATAATTATTTTATAGGTATTTAAAGTTAACTAGAAGCCTAAATCTGTTAGATGTTTTCTCTATTATTGAGTGTGATTGCAGGGAATGATTAATGATGTTTTGAGTTTTCAACAAAAAGACTAACATTCACAGAGTTATGAAACAAAAGAAGTTGACTCCATTGATATGCGTTTCTTTTTAAAGCCAAGTTTTTGGTGGTTTTGTGCAAGTTGGTATGAAAAAATTGTAACCTCATATTTTAAAAATGATTTTAAAAACTTTATTTGCAAAATTCTAGAGATTTTTACTGTTTGGTTGACCGGCTTCAAGGTTTCAAGGCAAACGGCCAATCTTATTCTTTATAAGTAAAGACTTATAAAGAATGAGATTGGCCTTTTTAATGTCATTTGACATTTGTTGAGGTTGCTAACCAAAACTGTAATTGTTCAGCCTTTTATTTTCGGATGAATAAACTATATACCAAAGCATTTTACTGGTCTACAACACAATGTTGTATTACATTTATATACATAAAAATGAATCCCTATTTCTCTTGGTCACGCCATCATGCGTGAACGGCTGCACCGATTTCGCTAATTCTTTTTTTGTTGTGTTTGTTATTGTCCGGAGAAGGTTCTTATGTAAGAAAAAAATAATATATGCGCGGAAAATTAGAAAACAATTAATTTATAATTTCTTACAAAAAGGATGTAAGAAAACTGAATTTCTTAGTGTTCATCACGGTTAGTTCAGAGCCATCACGCCTAATATTAAAAGTTCAATTTAATAATTATGGAGTTTTGGTAAGTTTGGATAGACGATATACAAGTGATATACTTGGTTATAAAGAAGAATACAATAGTGTTCTTTAATTTTTCAGTTGAATTTTCGTTTTTGAAAATGCCAGCAATTAGATGAACAAACTTATGTCGCAGAACTCGCAATGCTGCGATTCAAAGATACAAACTGACTGTATACTCAAACTGACGAGCAACGCAAAGCGGAATAAAGTTGAACGGAATCGAAATCAACAACAAATACATGTTGCGTTTAACGCCTTTTGAGCTGCGTTCAATTATAGCGTGGAAATGTATTACAGTTCACAGAAAATCGTTGCTATATGAACGTTGTGTGCCAATATTGCAAGGCATTTAAGTTTAAAAATGAAGCTCCTGGATTGCGCTGCGCGAGCGGTAAAGTCAAATTCACGCCATTGGTATCGCCACCAGAACCATTTTATTCATAGGTTTCCGGAAATGGGCCCGATTCTAAAAATTTTTGGATTCATATCCAGCAATACAAACATTGTTTTTAAATGATGTCATTAGGTGCAACAAAACTTATTCAAACAACAAAAATTATGCCAACTTTTACGATTCAGGGTCAAATATAACATACGTCTAACTGGTTCCTTATTTCCAACGCCGAATATTGACATTTTGACAAATTTCTTTTTTGGGTGATTCAGCAAGTCAAGTTGATCAGCGTTGTGCACACAACAATTCGGTGAAAAGACCAATTGTGGAACAACTGCAAACATTTTTTCATCAACATAACAAATTACATTATTCACGAACGCTTTGGACCGCATAATAATCTGATAATCACAAAATTGTCATCAAGGCTGATAAGACGCCTGCAGGACAACACGTGAGACGTTTTAATGCGCCAACAATTGACGAAGTCGCTATTGTCGTCGTGCGTGATAATTTAGAAAATCACCCACGTGCCACGTGAAGATGGATATAATTTTTCAATGAAGATGATAAATCCAGTAACAGGTACCAAAACCAACAAAAAAGTTAGTTCAATTAATTATTATTCATACAGACTGATAGTGCGCGAAAATGAGGACAATCATATCTTAAAATGTCGCCGTCTCTTCCACCAATATGCCGTGGATATCTATGTGAGTGTTGAAACTGAGCGGTTGACATTTATCAGGTTGAACCAGGCAAAACTGCGTCCCGAAGAGTACATTCATCTACGGGGTCATCAAGAGTACATTCATCAATGCTGACACAGAATTTAGGTAGAACATCTATTCTCCCAGCAACATACGTCGGAAGTTCGCAACATATGCATGAATACGTTTAGGATGCATCTCATTATGCCACACCAGATTTGTTTAAAACGTTCACATGCAATCCACAGTGGACAGAAATTCAACAAAATTATTTTTTGGCCAATCACTCATTGATCGCCACGTCATTACCGCAAGGGTGTTCAAAAGAAAGTTAAAATCACTCATGGACCTCAATGTTAGGCATCGCGTATTCGGCCAGACGCACTGTTGGATGTATTCAGTCGGGTGGCAGAAACGCGGATTGCCACATGCACACATTCTCATTTGGTTGGTAGAGAAGATAAGACCGAATGAAATCGACTATGTGATATCTGCGGAAATTCCCGATAATGATAAAGATCCACTGTTACAAAAAATATGATTTATGCGGCGTATTTTTTTTTGATAATTTTTTTTTATGCATTTAATTAGCGAGTCTGTTTATTTTATGCATAAACAAACAGTTCATATAGAGATTTAGTAGCGAAAATAAAAAAGTTTGAAACTGATTCGGTCGTGATTTTGCGAAAATTCATAAAAAAATCGTAACTCAAAAACTATGAAAAATCGTATAACGTATTCAGATACGTCTCAACACGAGGCACCTAAAAATTATTTTTGGCCTTCACTTTTTTGGCCACCCTGTAGCTTACAAGGTAGATTTTTAGAGAAAACGTTTTGTTAATCAATAAAATACTTCATATAGATTCAGTGTTTTACTTATTTAAGCCTTACTTAATTTTAAGAGTACAAATCAACTTTATAGGTATGTTTTTTTTTAAATTAGTCATTCTTAATTACGAACTAAATAACCAAAATAAAAATATTTATTTACTAAATAGTCACAAATAAATCATTTCAGTGGTTTAATAATGAAAACGAAAAATCATTTTGTGTATTTTCCCTGAGTGGTCAGTGAAAAAATTTGGCAAAGACTGGGGAATTTTCAGTCCAGCCAGCCATTTTCCGAATAACGTCTAAAGTAATGCCGGCGGCGTGGGCGGCCGAGGTGGCACGTGCCGCGTGCTGTGTGCAAAGAACATGCTCATGTCAACCGCATTCATCCACTCAATCCACCTGCATTTAAAGCAGGCTTGTAAGGAGTTCTGTTCGTTAAAAATAAGGTTCCTGTAGTCCCGGCTCTATTATTTTTCGTTACAAAAATAGAATCTTTTAGAGTCAAAAGATAATATATTTTTATATATGATTGAAGATAGGCAAAAGATAATATAGGTTGTTTTCTATTTGGGGCCGACGTTTTAATGGTATCAGTAAAAGCAATTTTAATTTAATCTGATTGAAAAGTTATGTTTTCTAATGTAATAAACTAAATCTCTGGAACATGAATCTAATGAAGCACTAACCTCTATTACTAATTATTTGAATCAAAGTAATTTAGTCATTAATATGAATAAAACAAATTTTTTGCAATACCAGACATATAGAAGTAAATCTGATGTAATTCGGTTAACATCTCGAGGCACGGAAATAGAGCAGGTAGATAGTACCAAGTTTTTAGGAATAACTTTAGATAAGTATTGTTATCGGAAACCACATATAAGTAATTTACGTAAAAACCAAATAGTTTTCTTTTCGTCATAGGTAGATTATCAAGAACTGTAAGTCAACAAGCAGCAAAATTAGTTTATCATGGTTATGTTTCATCTATCTTACGCTATGGTTTAATTTTATGGGGAAATTCTGTAGACATCCAGAAAGTACTTTTATGTCAGAAGATATGTGTTAGAACACTTTGTAGAGCAGATTTCAGAGATTCGTGCAGGCCTCTTTTTGCTGTTTCACAGTTTCTCACATTGCCGTTATTGTTTGTAAAAAAAAATTAAGGAATATTTTAAGGAACTAGGTAATGACATGATAATAATCTTCTTTGAAATTTGTTCTAATGAAAGGTTAATGTTTGGATATCACAGAGAAACATGATTCACAATACTAAGTTTAAAAACAATACTAAGTTTGGGTCCCAAGTAAAAGAATATTTGGGTTTATTTGGTTTGATTTTATAAGCTCCTCTTAACAAACGTACGAAATTCCCACCGTAGCTGTAATGAGACTTTGTACTGGATAGTGTTATGGGCAAGCGAAGCGAGTTCTATTGCTCTGTTAATAAGGGTCATGCCTTTACAAGTTGTTGGAAATTAAGAATCTTTTTGTCCCGAGCTCTGCCCAAATCTGTGATAGCCGTTGAAACTTCAACATTTAGCTTAGTGGCCTGTAAATTCTTACAATTTTCAGGCACTTTAAACTCTTTTATAAGTTTCTCCTTTTCTTCCTTAGGTAAACGTTTTTTTAGCAGCGGTGACCATAGGTTTGCCAATGTCTCGTGTATTTTCTTCCCAAATTCTGGAGAGTCAGAACTAACAGCTCCGAGAGCGGAAAGAAACTCAGGACTCAGATCATTAACAGGCTCCACCGGGATCTCAAATACCTCTTGGTTGTTGGGTAATTCCATGACCTCATTAGCAGTAACATCTTGTACTGTCAAACCCGCTGATACGGTGGGTGTAGGTTCAATCATATCGATTGCGATTGATTCTTGAGGATCGACTAATAAAGATTACTGAGGTGTATTTGGTTGCCCCACATTATTTGAAACTAGAACCAAAATACATAGTTGTAATTTTTTGTGGGTATAATTCAACATTGTTAATTAGATATTTACAGATAACGTGTATATCTGTTCCAGATTGTACGATTTTTCTGATTTATTTAAAACTTATTTAGTAGTGGTAACTTCCATAAAACGAATTTGCAGATAACGATATATATGTTCACAGATCGCACGCATTTTCTGTAGCTTTTTTGAAGGTATATCTGCTAGGTGACAACTCATTTAAAAGTAAGAAATATTCAATGGTTTGAGCAAAAATGATTACCTTCAGCATCGCCTTCTTCATCGAAATAGACAATAGACCGTTGACGTCTTTTCTGAATTTAACCTTCCAGTTTTTTGGATCTTTTTTTTATAAAGATTAAATTTTTTAAAACGGATAAACGAAGAATTACTTCAATTAGGTAGCCCCTCAAAAACACGTTCGGGCCACCTTTGCACAGCGACAGTTTCAATGTCAATGCCCTTACATATATAATAAAACAACTCCATCGTTAAAATATACCTACTACCTAAAAACTATCCTACGAAGAGATTTAAAATAGATCTAATTAGACTAACATAAACATAATATTTAATTATTTTAAATTTCTGCTCATACAAACATATAATTTCACAATACTACTATCAGTCATTTTACTTATACTTCTCTATAAAACAAACACGTTCACGCTTACTTTGCCCACCCGATCACACCAATTCGCACACTCTTTAGCTTAAACTTACCATTCTTGTTTTGCTTTTGCATAAAAATAGATTAGTTGGTGTAAATTTATAAGAATAAATTTAGATATATAAGGCGAGAAGCGGGTCTTTCCCAACCCAAGTATTCCCTGAATTACTTTCTGGTAAGACTCCAAAACTATCATAATATGTATTACCTTTGTTGAAATAAATAAATAAACTTTTTTTTTAAATGTACTGATGTGATAATAACAAATGTTCTTTTTTTATTTTTTTTTATTTTTATTTTCAAATATATATTTAAATCGTCTAACGGAACGCAGAAAAAGTTTAAAACGAGTTATCCGGTAAATAGCATACAAACTACATACATTAAATATCAAACTTTGATATCGAACACGAAGTTGAAGTGGAAAACATCTTTAACTTTATATACAGATCGTTAAAAGTTAGTTTGTTTTACGATATAAAATGTTAAGTTAAATTACTGAAAAGTTTTGATAAAGTTCAATTTGTCTTTAATGTTTATGAATTCGAACATGTTTCTGCTTATTCAGTGGGGAAACTCTGGAAAGTCTAAGCGTTTCGACAAAACGACTTTGTGAGGCTGTTCTCAGAATAATGTAGAATGAAGATTCCAAAAGTAGAATGAATAAGCTAGGACAAGTTACACACTCATCTTTATGGTAATTGTTGAGCTTGCGAGCTCTTCAGGGTGATCTGTAATCAAACAATGAACTGTATTAACGTTTAGTTATAACTAAGAAAATTCGTTCACAAATTTACAATTTATGAATATAAGCATGAGCTGAGCCGTTTACGTGAGGGTAACAGCTGACTGCACTTACGGTCCGCTATCATGATACTTCCAGCGTAGCCTACACCTGTGTCTAGAAGATAATATTCTAATTGTAACCTCTGCTCTGAAAGATTCCCCGTGATATGCTGAATGGTATTCGCTCTTAGCCTACAACATTTTATGCACGTATATATAGTCTTTCTTCCCCAAGTTACTGCCTCCTGTAGGATAATAGTGGTAACGTAAAGTGGCGAATGAAAACCTAAACCTTTGAAAGGTGGTACATTTCGAATAATAATTTGCAAATGTTGCGCCAGCTATTTTATATAATTGGGTGCTACATGTTATCATTTGAAATGAATTACAAAATCCACCATATTATCAGTAATAAAAAATTTGACATTGCATTCTTAGACAAAAAAAATATGTAACGTAAACGACGTTTAGTCACGAAATTGTTCTTCAACTCTCTTCTTATGGTAGCGTTGGATGACGGGTCGCTCACTTCCCTCTTAAATGGTTGAGGAGGGCGATGATTGGCGTTAACCTTGTGAATGGGTGGCATTTGAGGGTATTTGTTTTTTGTTAGTTGGGGAGCAGGGAGATTTGCCGAGCTAAAAGATGCAGAAACGAATAATTTGTGAATATGTAAAGAGACATTGTAAATTTATTTTGAAAAAATTAAACCATTGTAGCTTCTTGCCATTTCTCTTTCATGCATGTGTCTTCGCACTAGTGGTAAAGTCATGCTTTGTTTCAGGTCAATTACATACGTACATTTTGTCACAAACGATAATTTACAGCACCTGCCTTTTTTTTCTTTTTTTTTTATTTTTTTGCTGCCGAAGCACCCTCGCGGGAGGGAGGTGGAAGATGCGTCATGCATACCCGCCCGCAGGTAAATTCCTCTGCGGGGGAGTTATGTGGGACTCACCAGAATGGCACCTACCCACTAAAAACCCTTTTTTTTTTTTTTTTTGTTCCCCTCCGCGGGAAGGGCAGGAGGATAAAAATGCCCTGACGCATATTCTGGCGCGATTCCAAAGTTATGTGGGACTCGTCCCGACGCCTACCAGGACCATACCCACTAAAAACCCCCTGTCGGCTCGTGCATTTTTGCCACTCAGCCTTCATCTGAGCGACGGCCAATTGGAGAAAGAGGCCGCGCTAGCGGGGCCCAGAAGGGGTCACCCGCTGGGATTACATAGCACTGAAGGTGCTCAAAGCACTGAAGGTGAATTCATAGCACTGAAGGTGCTCAAAATGAAAATCAATAATTAAAACAAAAATTAAAAAAATTACAAAATAAAATTGAGTTAATTCGCATTTACGTTAGAATTAGGATTTACGTTAGAATTAGAATTTACGTTAGAATTAGAATTTGCGGCCAGAAGGGCCTCGAGATCGCGTGACAGTCTGGTGGATGAGTACGCTTGCGCATTTCTAGGCCTAGCGACTTTGAACTTCGAGTCTAACACAGGAGCAGCATATGACACCGAATCACGAACTAGAGGATTGGGATGGGTTTCGGAGCGTTTGAAAAACGCTTCAGAGAGTGTTTTGAGATGTTGTTGCACTGTAGGCAGTTCAAGATCTCTATGCAAGTCCGCGTTACGCACGTACCACGGTGCGCCTGTGGCCCGGCGGCAAAAGAGGTTTTGAACTACCTGCAGTTTGTGCAGGAGGGAGGGTTTGGCGTGGGCAAAGATTGGCGAGGCATACGTCATGACGGGTCTAACGCAGACCTTGTAAAGTGTACGTTTGTTTCTGAAGGACATTTTACTTTTTCTACCTAACATGCTATTTAGGCGGACTAAATAGTGACGAGCGAGTTTCGAAACTCTTTCGACGTGTGGCTTGAAAGAAAGCGTCGGATCTAATGTGACGCCTAAGTATTTAGTACTGCGCTTCCAGGGGATGGGAATGGCTAACATTCGAACGTGGGGATCGCCATCGGGACGACGGCGTTTGTGGTCGAAGCGCATCGCAGAACTCTTTTCAGGGTTCACATCGATGCGCCATTCTTGAAACCATGCACCAAGGGCGTTTACGGCCCTTTGGAGTCTGGTTACAAGGTGCCGAACACTGTGGCCCCTGGTATAGAGTGCGGTGTCGTCAGCAAAGAGGGCGAGTTCGACGCCTTTCGGCGGGATGGGAATGTCGTTGGTGTACACGGTGTACAGCAGAGGGGCGAGGACTGAGCCTTGAGGGACTCCAGCCTTTATGGGACGAGGTGCAGAAAGCATGCCTTCGTGTTTAAATCGAAACGTACGGTCTTTGAGAAACGACGCTATTAACCTGACTAGGCGATCCGGTAAGCCTATCTTGTAGAGTTTATAAACGAGACCGCTGTGCCAGACTTTATCGAAAGCCTTGGCTACGTCAAAGAAAACCGCGACTGTTTTATAACGACGCGGATAGAAACCGTCAAGTATATACTCGACGATTCGGTGAACTTGCTGAGGGCAGGAGTGTTTAGCGCGAAAGCCGAACTGATGGGGAATAATGAGAGGATCGCCATCCGTTGGAAACAGATGGTTCCGCATTCGAGAGAGTATGACTCTCTCGAGAAGTTTAGACATTGCCTTGAGGAGGCTGATGGGTCTGTGATTAGCCGGGACGTTCAGAGGTTTGCCCGGCTTGGGAATGCCTATGACTGTCGCTTCTTTCCAAGCTTTTGGAAAGTAGCTATGGTCGAAGCAGGCATTGAAAATGATAGCTAACAAGGTAAGCATCTGTTGAGGTAGGTGCTTAAGTGCGTGGTTGGAAATTTCATCCGCACCCGGAGCCTTTTTGGACTTTTGATTTCTAATGAGAAGCAAGATTTCGTCATTAGAGACTGTGACAGGGTCGGCGGTGATGGGGAGAGAGTCTCTGCGAAGGACTTCGTCCTCCACCGCCTGGATGTGTGAGGGATAAGCAGGTTGCGTGCTGGGCGAGCATTGTGCGGCAATGCTGTCGGCGAAGCATTCGGCTTTCTCTTCGACTTCGAAGGCAGTAGTGCCATCGGGACGAGTGAGAGGAGGAACGTGAGAGACGGTGTCTACGCGTAAGGCTCGGGCCATGCTATAGTACGCTTGGTGGGACGGAGAGATATTCGCCATGAGATCGTTCATCTGAGCGTCTCGGAGTTCCGCGAGGCAAGACCTAACTTTACGTTGAAGCTGATTCGCAGCTGTTCTATAGGCGGGCGTGGGATATTTCTTGGCTCTCCGGAGAGCCGCGTTCTTAGCTTTAATAAGATTGCTAACGGCTAAGGGAAGCGTGGGTTTGCCTTGCTTAGCAACCTTTTCGTTGTCACTGATGGCTGAGTTGATAGCATCAGTGAGAGAATTTACTAATGAATCGATTTTATCCGGGCTATCTAATTGTTCGGGAGAGATCGCGAGTGGAGAGTTCGGAGCCTCTAAGGCTGAAACTAACGTATTTTTAAAACCTTTCCAGTTGGTAAAGGTCTTAGGAGATGAGACGTTATCGTTCGGCGGTCCTAGCACGAGGGAAACGGGGCGATGGTCGGAGCCTAGGTCATCGAGCGGTTCGATAGACCTTAGATCAAGATTGATTCGCTTGATAATTGCAAAGTCGAGGATGTCAGGAGAGTAGGACGGGTTGTTGGGATAGTGAGTGGGAGTGATGGGGGATATGACGTCTAGGTCAAGGGAGTTAGTGATGTCGAGGAGAGCGATACCGCTGGTGTTGGTCGATAGGCACGTCCAGTCAGTATGTTTGGAGTTAAAGTCTCCGAACATAATGACTGAATGGCCGAGGGCGAGAATGGCCTCAAAGTCGCTGCGGATTGGTCTGGTACCACTAGGTATGTAGATTGAAGCTATGATGATGGTCGGATGACCAGTCATTGCCAATCTACACACAGTGGCTTCCATGTTGAGGAGAGGAGGGGTAGGGAGAGGACAGCAGTGGAAGCCTCTTTTGTAATATATAGCGGTGCCGCCGAAACCGTCAGAGTTGGGCCTATCGTTACGAATAAACGCGTACTTAGGTATAGCGAATCCCCTGGAGCGGTTTGGAGTAAGCCATGTCTCCTGGAGAAGGAATAAATCAGGTTCTTTGTTCTGAAGGAACAGTTTAATCTCGGGAAGGTTGGTATTAAGGCTACGAGCGTTAAAAGATACTAGGGATAAGCCCTTGGGTTTAATACGACTGGACGCGGGATTCGCGGGTCTAGACATTATAATTTACTTTTTTACGATTTTATGCAAAAATAAAACGAAAATTAAAAATAAATTTACAACGAACTTAGGAGCGAGTGATGCTCGGCTAACGCGAATAAACGCTCTTGAGGAGAGCGGGCGGCTCGCAGTTTTCGTGCGAGTATGGAAATTTCATTTATGTCTACGTTTTGGATGACGTCGAATACGGTCTTCATGTCCTCAGCTTACGATGACTGAGGTGCAGAAGACGGAGCGGGACGCGGCCCTACGGGAGCTGCGGGAGCTGGGATGGGTTGGGAGGGTGCAGGCGGTACGGCCGGACGCTGCCTCCAAGACAGAGCCGGAGTAGGCGTCGGTTGAACGGGCTTTGCTTCCGGGGGACCCCGGTTGCGCAGCGGCGGGAAGTTAGCTGGAGTGAGGGCGACGCCGGTTTAGGCGCGACCCTCTTGACGGTTGAGCGCGGAGCGCGCGGGCAACCCCTGTAGTTAGCTGTGTGGCCGGACTGGCCGCACAGCACACAGGCAGGGGGGGAAGTGGATTCGGGAGTGCGAGTGCACTCCTTAGTGAAGTGAGGATCCAGGCACTTTACGCACCTGGGGGGAGCTGAACAGTTAGCCGCTGCGTGGCCATATAGCTGGCAGCGGTGGCACTGCCCAGGGTGACCGCGGGGGTTGGGACGCTCGACGGAGATGTTCGAGAGTCCGCAGATTGTGCGAGCCTCTTTGAAAATCTCCTTCGAGTTGGGAGTATTTGACAGGATTACTAAAGCTAAGGGAAAACGTCTACCGCGTTTGGAGTGCATCTTGTGCACTGCTGTGACCGGGAAACCCTGAGACTTAAGGTCATCGAGGATGTCTTCGTTACTGAGTTCGAACGGGACGCCCCGTAGTACAGCGCGGATCTTACGTTCCTCCGGGAGGGCGTAGGTGTGATACGCGATATGATTTAGCCCGAGCAACCTGGTAAACGCGCGGAAGTCGTCGACGGTCGCTACTTGGATTTTGATTGTATCGCCAGCGTTGGCGGCTTTTAAGTAATTAATTTTGTGCTCTTTGTACAAGTTTGAGAACGCGGTCCAGCGCGCTTTTTCACGCAGGAATACGGGCGGAGGGAGCTGAGGCTTTGGCGGGACGGGAGCGCAGCGCGTCGCTGGCTTCGATGTGACCGATGGAGACGCGGTTACTACGAGCGATTTTAACGGCGCGGGGGCTGGTGTTGAAGACACCGGGGAGGGCTCGGGTATTGAAGATACCGAAGCTTTCTTAGAGCGCTTCTTGGAGCGCTTGGCGACAAGTTGAAAGGCGGGCTCAGGAGAGCCGGTTAAGGTGACGGCATCTGACGACGTGTCAGACGCGGGTTCGGAGTCGCTCCCGGGAGCGGTACGCTTACGACGCGACGCGTGAGAGGATGCGACCGATTCGCAGTCCATCTCGGACGAGGCGGGAGACGCGGGAGAGCTTAAGACCTGAGGGGTCTGGACGTCGGAGGCCTGAGGGGCCGGGGACGCGATAGTAGCCTGTAAGGCCTGCGTTAGTACGTCATCTGGGATGGGGCAACCGGACGCCGCGAGCGCCTGGGCGAACGACCTAAGAACGCTTACAAGGTCCATTGGAGGGCTTGAATATGTAATATATAAATATATAAAGTATGCCTAGGTCCCCTAGCAAACCAAGCACCTATTGAAATAACAAATGCCTAGAGTTCCTAAATAAAAACCTAGTAACCCTAGCGGCAAACCTCCCTACCAGCGGTAGGGGGGCTGGGGAGAATAACTTAAAAACTAACCGTAGTGCGCCGAAGGCCGCTACCTAGAAACCTAAAAAAAAGGTACGCAGGTAAAGAGTTGACCGCGTTAGGGTCAACCTTTACCGACAGAAACGACAAGTACACACGAAAACACACAAATATGATAAAAATAAATATGAAAATAGGAGAAAATAAATAAAATAGAGAAGAGAAATAAATAAAAATAAAAAGGACTGGTTCAGTACAAATTCGTTGTCACCGTTAACTATCCTTTGCACTGAAACCAGACTACTTACGCTGGGCACAACACTGCACTCAGCACAAGCACAACACAACTTAGCACAGCACTTTGAAGACTAAGGAGCTTAGTCGCAAAGAAAAATACGCACTTCGATAGCACTCAGAGGGAGTAGAAAGAACCTTGAAAACCGTAGCACGGAACCAACACGCTAAACCGTGACGTCAGTAGACTGAGCGCCACGGAGTATCGGGAAGGGACCAAACAACGGAGAACGGGGTCTTGCACGTCCGCACTGGGCGGCGATCGGAGCGAGAATGTGAGCACCTGCCTTTTTTTTTTTTTTTTTTTGTTCCCCTCCGCGGGAAGGGCAGGAGGATAAAAATGCCCTGACGCATACTCTGGCGCGATTCCAAAGTTATGTGGGACTCGTCCCGACGCCTACCAGGACCATACCCACTAAAAACCCCCTGTCGGCTCGTGCATTTTTGCCACTCAGCCTTCATCGGAGCGACGGCCAATTGGAGAAAGAGGCCGCGCTAGCGGGGCCCAGAAGGGGTCACCCGCTGGGATTACATAGCACTGAAGGTGCTCAAAAATTAAAAGTAAGATAAAAACATTAAAAATGAAAAGTAAATAATGAAAACATTAAAAATTGAAAAATTAAATATGCATTAATTCGGATTTACGTTAGAATTAGAATTTACGTTAGAATTAGAATTTGCGGCCAGAAGGGCCTCGAGATCGCGTGACAGTCTGGTGGATGAGTACGTTTGCGCATTTCTAGGCCTAGCGACTTTGAACTTCGAGTCTAACACAGGAGCAGCATATGAGACAGAATCACGAACTAGAGGATTGGGATGGGTTTCGGAGCGTTTGAAGAACGCTTCAGAGAGTGTTTTGAGATATTGTTGTACTGTAGGCAGTTCAAGATCTCTATGCAAGTCCGCGTTACGCACGTACCACGGTGCGCCTGTGGCCCGGCGGCAAAAGAGGTTTTGAACTACCTGCAGTTTGTGCAGGAGGGAGGGTTTGGCGTGGGCAAAGATTGGCGAGGCATACGTCATGACGGGTCTAACGCAGACCTTGTAAAGTGTACGTTTGTTTCTGAAGGACATTTTACTTTTTCTACCTAACATGCTATTTAGGCGGACTAAATAGTGACGAGCGAGTTTCGAAACTCTTTCAACGTGTGGCTTGAAAGAAAGCGTCGGATCTAATGTGACGCCTAAGTATTTAGTACTGCGCTTCCAGGGGATGGGAATGCCTAACATTCGAACGTGGGGATCGCCATCGGGACGACGGCGTTTGTGGTCGAAGCGCATCGCAGAACTCTTTTCAGGGTTCACATCGATGCGCCATTCTTGAAACCATGCACCAAGGGCGTTTACGGCCTTTTGGAGTCTGGTTACAAGGCGCCGAACACCGTGGCCTTTGGTATAGAGTGCGGTGTCGTCAGCGAAGAGGGCGAGTTCGACGCCTTTCGGTGGGATGGGAATGTCGTTGGTGTACACGGTGTACAGCAGAGGGGCGAGGACTGAGCCTTGAGGGACTCCAGCCTTTATGGGACGAGGTGCAGAAAGCGTGCCTTCGTGTTTAAATCGAAACGTACGGTCTTTGAGAAACGACGCTATTATCCTGACTAGGCGATCCGGTAAGCCTATCTTGTAGAGTTTATAAACGAGACCGCTGTGCCAGACTTTATCGAAAGCCTTGGCTACGTCAAAGAAAACCGCTACTGTTTTATAACGACGCGGATAGAAACCGTCAAGTATATACTCGACGATTCGGTGGACTTGCTGAGGGCAGGAGTGTTTAGCGCGAAAGCCGAACTGATGGGGAATAATGAGAGGATCGCCATCCGTTGGAAACAGATGGTTCCGCATTCGAGAGAGTATGACTCTCTCGAGAAGTTTAGACATTGCCTTGAGGAGGCTGATGGGTCTGTGATTAGCCGGGACGTTCAGAGGTTTGCCCGGCTTGGGAATGCCTATGACTGTCGCTTCTTTCCAAGCTTTTGGAAAGTAGCTATGGTCGAAGCAGGCATTGAAAATGATAGCTAACAAGGTAAGCATCTGTTGAGGTAGGTGCTTAAGTGCGTGGTTGGAAATTCCATCCGCACCCGGAGCCTTTTTGGACTTTTGATTTCTAATGAGAAGCAAGATTTCGTCATTAGAGACTGTGACAGGGTCTGCGGTGATGGGGAGAGAGTCTCTGCGAAGGACTTCGTCCTCCACCGCCTGGATGTGCGAGGGATCAGCAGGTTGCGTGCTGGGCGAGCATTGTGCGGCAATGCTGTCGGCGAAGCATTCGGCTTTCTCTTCGACTTCGAAGGCAGTAGTGCCATCGGGACGAGTGAGAGGAGGAACGTGAGAGACGGTGTCTACGCGTAAGGCTCGGGCCATGCTATAGTACGCTTGGTGGGACGGAGAGATATTCGCCATGAGATCGTTCATCTGAGCGTCTCGGAGTTCCGCGAGGCAAGACTTAACTTTACGTTGAAGCTGATTCGCAGCTGTTCTATAGGCGGGCGTAGGATATTTCTTGGCTCTCCGGAGAGCCGCGTTTTTAGCTTTAATAAGATTGCTAACGGCTAAGGGAAGCGTGGGTTTGCCGTGCTTAGCAACCTTTTCGTTGTCACTGATGGCTGAGTTGATAGCATCAGTGAGAGAATTTACTAATGAATCGATTTTATCCGGGCTATCTAATTGTTCGGGAGAGATCGCGAGTGGAGAGTTCGGAGCCTCTAAGGCTGAAACTAACGTATTTTTAAAACCTTTCCAATTGGTAAAGGTCTTAGGAGATGAGACGTTATCGTTCGGCGGTCCTAGCACGAGGGAAACGGGGCGATGGTCGGAGCCTAGGTCATCGAGCGGTTCGATAGACCTTAGGTCAAGATTGATTCGCTTGATAATTGCAAAGTCGAGGATGTCAGGAGAGTAGGACGGGTTGTTGGGATAGTGAGTGGGAGTGACGGGGGATATGACATCTAGGTCAAGGGAGTTAGTGATGTCGAGGAGAGCGATACCGCTGGTGTTAGTCGATAGGCACGTCCAGTCAGTATGTTTGGAGTTAAAGTCTCCGAACATAATGACTGAATGGCCGAGGGCGAGAATGGCCTCAAAGTCGCTGCGGATTGGTCTGGTACCACTAGGTATGTAGATTGAAGCTATGATGATGGTCGGATGACCAGTCATAGCCAATCTACACACAGTGGCTTCCATGTTGAGGAGAGGAGGGGTAGGGAGAGGACAGCAATGGAAACCTCTTTTGTAATATATAGCGGTGCCGCCGAAACCGTCGGAGTTGGGCCTATCGTTACGAATAAACGCGTATTTAGGTATAGCGAATCCCCTGGAGCGGTTTGGAGTAAGCCATGTCTCCTGGAGAAGGAATAAGTCAGGTTCTTTGTTCTGAAGGAACAGTTTAATCTCGGGAAGGTTGGTGTTCAGGCTACGAGCGTTAAAAGATATTAGGGATAAGCCCTTGGGTTTGATACGACAGGACGCGGGATTCGCGGGTCTAGACATTATAATTTATTATTTACGAATTTATATAAAAATAAAAGAATTTACAACGAACTTAGGAGCGAGTGATGCTCGGCTAACGCGAATAAACGCTCTTGAGGAGAGCGGGCGGCTCGCAGTTTGCGTGCGAGCACGGAAATTTCGTTAATATCGACGTTTTGAATAACGTCGAATACGGTCTTCATGTCCTCAGCCAACGACGACTGAGGTGCGGATGACGGAGAAGGACGCGGCCCTACGGGAGCTACGGGAGCTGGGATGGGTCGGGAAGGTGCAGGCGGGACGGCCGGACGCTGCCTCCAAGACAAAGCCGGAGTAGGCGTCGGCTGAACGGGCTTTGTTTCCGGGGGACCCCGGTTGCGCAGCGGCGGGAAGTTGGCAGGAGTGAGCGGCGGCGCCGGTTTAGGCGCGACCCTCTTGGTGGTGGAGCGCGGAGCGCGCGGGCAACCCCTGTAGTTAGCTGTGTGGCCGGACTGGCCGCACAGCACACAGGCAGGGGGGGAAGTGGATTCGGGAGTGCGAGTGCACTCCTTAGTGAAGTGAGGATCCAGGCACTTTACGCACCTGGGGGGAGCTGAACTGTTAGCCGCTGCGTGGCCATAGAGCTGGCAGCGGTGGCACTGCCCAGGGTGACCACGGGGGTTGGGACGCTCGACGGAGATATTTGAGAGTCCGCAAATTGTGCGAGCCTCTCTAAAGATCTCCCTCGAGTTGGGAGCATTCGACAGGATTACCAACGCTAAGGGAAAACGCCTACCGCGGTTGGAGTGCATCTTGTGCACTGCTGTGACCGGGAAACCCTGAGACTTAAGGTCATCGAGGATGTCTTCGTTGCTGAGTTCGAACGGGACGCCCCGTAGTACTGCGCGGATCTTACGCTCCTCCGGGAGGGCGTAGGTGTGATACGCGATTTGGTTTAATCCTAGTAACCTGGTAAACGCGCGGAAGTCGTCGACGGTCGCTATTTGAATCTTGATTGTATCGCCAGCGTTGGCGGCTTTTAAATAATTAATTTTGTGCACTTTGCACAAGTTTGAAACCGCGGTCCAGCGCGCTTTTTCACGCAGGAAGACGGGCGGAGGGAGCTGAGGCTTCGGCGGGACGGGAGCGCAGCGCGTCGCTGGCTTCGATGTGACCGACGGAGACGCGGTTACTACGAGCGATTTTAACGGTGCGGGGGCTGGTGTTGAAGACACCGGGGAGGGCTCGGGTATTGAAGATACCGAAGCTTTCTTAGAGCGCTTCTTGGAGCGCTTGGCGACGAGTTGAAACGCGGGCTCAGGAGAGCCGGTTAAGGTGACGGCATCTGACGACGTATCAGACGCGGGTTCGGAGTCGCTCCCGGGAGCGGTACGCTTACGACGCGACGCGTGAGAGGATGCGACCGATTCGCAGTCCATCTCGGACGAGGCGGGAGACGCGGGAGAGCTTAAGACCTGAGGGGTCTCGACGTTGGAGGCCTGAGGGGCCGGAGTTGAGGCCTGAGGGGCCGAGATTGAGGCCTGAGGGGCCGGGGACGCGATAGATGCCTGTAAGGCCTGCGTTATTACATCATCTGATAAGTTGGCGCCGGACGCAACGAGCGCCTGGGCGAACGACCTAAGAACGCTTACAAGGTCCATTGGAGGGCTTGAATATGTAATGTGTAAATATATAATGTATGCCTAGGTTCCCTAGCAAACCTAGCGCCTATTTATATAACAAATGCTTAGAATTCCTAAGTAAAAATCTAGCGAACCCTAGCGGCAAACCTCCCTACCAGCGGTAGGGGGGCTGGGGAGAATAAATTAAAACTAACAATAGTACGCCGAAGGCCGCTACCTAGAAACCTAAAAAAGGGTGCGCAGGTAAAGAGTTGACCGCGTTAGGGTCAACCTTTACCGACAGAAAGGACAAATACACACGAAAACACACAAATATGATAGAAATAAATATGAAAATAGGAGAAAAATAAATAAAATAGAGAAGAGAAATAAATAGAAATAAAAAGGACTGGTTCAGTACAAATTCGTTGTCACCGTTAAGTATCCTTTGCACTGAAACCAGACTACTTACGCCGGGCACAACACTGCACTCAGCACAAGCACAACACAACTTAGCACAGCACTTTGAAGACTAAGAGGCTTAGTCGCAAAGAAAAAACGCACTTCGAAAGCACTCAGACGGAGTAGAAAGACTTAGGAAACCGTAGCACGGAGCCAACACGCTAGACTGTGACGTCAGTAAACTGAGCGCCGCGGAATGGCGGGAAGGGACCGATCAACGGAGAGCTGGGTCTTGCACGTCCGCACCGCGTGGCGATCGGAGCGAGAATGAGCACCTGCCTTGGACCGTGACCTTTAAATATGTTGACCTTGATATAAAGACAGGATCATAGGCAGGCTAAGAGTGTTATTTTGTAGGAGCTTAGTCTTTCTTTAATTATTGCCGAGTCCTCTCTTATTTTTTAAATGGGAAAAAGTTAATCCATTATAATATTAAGAAAAAAATTCATTACTTAAATTTAGGTGCCTCGACAATTTTTTTTCGAAATGGCCTGTATATTAATGACCCCAATGGCATTTTAAATTTCACCACAATTTGTGGCTTGGCGCTGAGGGCATTTAGCTGGTACTTAAAACTACTCCTACACATACGATATGCGTAAGGAAACCCGAGAGGATATGAACCTTGGCTTACGACGTCGTATATTGAAATTACCACTGTTAATAAAGGGTCATCTACTGACAAAGAACCAGCAAGAAACTCAGTAGGAATGCGTACGTCATGTTAACCTGGCCCACCGGTGAGTTAGGCAGTTCGAATACCGTGTGTTTCTAATTTACATTATAAATCTATCTGGAACTCCGGCTTCCCACGACGTAATGACGTCGACGGGATCTATTTAGACATTACGCGCACACCTCTAACTGACTTATAGACCAGTGGGTTGGGAATATGGGGTATGGACGTCAGTGTTTTGGCCACCTAGTTTTAAAACAAAAGCGAAATCACAAATGAACACCACGAAACTTTACAAAATGCCGTTATCTGATATTTTTATAGGCTCAAACTTTTATGCTCTCAAGTGAAGTGAAAGAGAAATTAATGAGAACGCTCCATGTTGTATACATTTTTTATTTCGTCTTTGAAGTGCTCACCGTTGGAATCCTATTTCAATTTATCGAGGCTTACACTGCCCAGCTTTCCAATCGAATTAGTGTACAAATGATTACAGGTCGACTGCTAAATCTAGTAATAGATTTAAGAGAAGCAATCGATTTTGTGACGTCTCAAAGGAATTTTTTTTTATAAATAGAAGTCATTTCTAGAAATAACTTAGAATCAGTTGTTAGTGTTCACATTAGAAAAGATTTACATCTAACGTTAAGGTTTGTTGAGAGCTTTAATACTTTATAAAATTTGCAAATATTTGCAAATATGCAATATTGAGAGTATTAAATGAAGTCTGTAAATATTTTGTCTTGCATGTGACCTTCGTTTTGAACCTGTTATAAAAAGTTAATTTTTTTGTTTTACTACTTTTGTTCATTTTAAGTAAAACAATTTTTGAAATGAAACATTATTTAAATATTAATGAGATTGATTTGTAATGAACAAGCTAATATTGAATTTTATCATCTATGGAATTATCATTTTCACTACTTCATACTTACATTTACCGTGCCATGATATACATAAAATCATTTAACGTTTTAAATGCTTCATTTAGGAAAAGGGCCGCGCAATAAAGATTTCACAATGTTTCCTTATTTCATTATTCATTTCATATTTTAATGTTACTATTAAGGTTCTAACAGAACTTACAAACTGTTGTATGACAAGATAGCAATAAAAAACCTTTACTTGTGTCCATCTTTAACACAATCAAAGCAAAGAGACTTGCTTCCAGTAATCCTCTTCCCGTTTTTACGCTCTAATACTTGGCATAGAAACATACAGATACTGGTTTTATTGTAACAGAAATTAGTGATATTACTCAAGCAAAACGTCAATATTACATATACATTGTACATATACACATATACATTGTTCTCGATTCAATCTCATGTTGGGGTATTTGGTAACGAAGAGGTCTATCGCTTTGCAAAAGAAGCAATAGAGTCGGGTAATTAAATATACATATTATCGGAATTTTTTGAAGTACTCTTCAAAAACAAAACTTATAACTTACATAACTGGAGAGAAAACTTCAATATAACATCATCTGAGAAAGGAATATGCTATAAAACTATCCAGGATGGACCTCTTCGTGTACCATGGTTTGCCAATGTGATCCGAGCACATTCCATCAAACTTTAAGCATATGATGAGAAAAACCGATTCTCGCAATTGTTCCAGTTGTTGTGTTTTAGAGGATGTTTATCATTGTTTGCTGGAATGTGTTCGTAACGAATCTTTTAGAACTGAGCTTATAAAAAGTATAAACGTAACATTATTGACATTGGACTATTACAGAGTAATCTAACTGAACCACACACAAATGTTGCTAAAGCCTACTATTTCACCATTCTTTGCAGTAAAATATTATTAAGGTAATACTTAAATACTTATGGCCAGTACTATTAGCATATTTGTAAATTACTCATAAAGTTTCAATGGGACTGACATAGTCGATTTATGACTAAAAGCCCCAAAAAAAAAAACTTTAAAAAAAAGATTTCATATTGTCACGTAAATTATGGAACTGTCAGTATTATGTTTGTACAGGGTGTTCTACCAATGCCACACCAGAGTGACACTGAAGCTTGATTAGCTTTAGCTCTATCACATAACATCAACGACCGGCGAATTGACGACCGAGTGGTGTAGTGGGTAAGTAGCCTTGACTCATACGCCAACGGTCCCAGGTTCCAGTCCTGGCTGGGGCATTCACTTGTGTGGTGAACACAGATATTTGTTCTCGGGTCATAGTTGTTTGTGTTTTTATATGTATGTCTATTTTGGGATCCCCCCCAGTTCACTGTACGGTCATCCGGTGTGTTTGTCTGGGGATTTATTTTTATTATTATGACTACGTAAAAGTTTTCTGGCCTTTGAAATATTACCAGTTTTTTTTTTAATTCTACTGCCTCTTTTTCGCCAACATTATTTAAAAGTAATTTCAAATATATGTATTTTGTTCTACCTAGGCTATCTTAACAGTTAAGTAAGTCTTGATAAATAAGTTACAATTTCATTAAAAACTACCAAGCCATGCTTAAAGAAGTACTAAATTGTTCAAGGCTCTCATTGTGAAAATCTTAACTTAATTTTGAATTACTGCTATGAAAAAAAACTACAGGACTTAATCATCAAACAATCATAAAAACTGAACTGTTTGGTGGTCAATTTTACAAAGCTTTTAAATTCCGCTTCTTGTCATAAACATATTTCGCAAGTAACACATCTTTTACTTATTATGAGGTAGCGTCTTTTGTAATCAATTTATAGTTTACTGTGCTTTACTAGCTTTACTGGTATCTTAGGAAATATCTCAAGTAAATTATTTGCTTTGCTTCTTTCATTCTTTGTTGTGGCTAGGTAGAATTATATATATATCTTACATCAACTACCTATTCAAATGAAAGATTTGCCCCTTAATTCAAGAAGAACTGAAAGCAGTAATTTGCAACCACATCTTATTTCATCAGGTCTAACATGATAAAATAAGATCATCAGAATCAGATATTAACCTGGTAGACCATAAACCGGTCTATCCTCAGAATGACTGTGTCGTTTCATTTGTGGGACACCGCGTATTGTATGTGTCCGTATTTTTAAATTAAATTGTATTGCTCAAGGATATTTAATTTTTTTTTAAGTTACACTAAATTACATTACAACATTACACTAAATCTCTTGTGAGTTTTCTCAAAAACTTTTTATATTCTGAAGATTATTTTCAGTTTTAAATTCACGACTCTTTAAATTAGCCAAACCGTCGCAATTGTATTGACGAATTAATTTCTTTCACCTCAAGAAAACCGGGATAGGAACGGTGACCCTAAAATTTATATGAATAAGTTTATGAACTAAACGAATTTTTATTTTTTTTTAATTTTATATTGAAGTTTCAAGCTGTATTTATCGACATAAACCATTGAAACTAACAGAAAAATGGATACAGCGTTTTAGTAATTTCATGAGAAATACGTAAGACTTTATACCTCGCTAAACGTAGCTTTGCAATATGGTCCAATCTTGCTAAAACACATTTCTCTTCGGTCTAACATATGTTGTGATATACTCAAAATCATGAGAAAGGGTTTTAAACATGAATAGGAGAACTAACCTTGAAGACCAAATTGATGTTTTGTATTTACCGTTTTAATAGCATGTAAAATGTAATGTGTTTTAGATCCACGAGGGGTTTGCAAAAAAAACTAGATACTAAAACATTTTATTTTTTGTGACTTATTACTAACGTTTCAAACTTTTTACTTTGGGGATGCATCCAATTAAACATCACTTAAAAAATATCTCTGTCACTCTTTTTTAGATTCCTCCTGCTCCCTTCCTCTCAAATCTCTTGCTTTTTAATTTGTCATTGATTTTGGAAAGCAAATAAAAAGCACAAGATACTAAGTGAGGGAAATATGGTGAGTGACACACATTTTTTTAAATTAAAATTAAAATTTATGTGTTCTGGCCGACGTGTGCAGCGCAAAATTATCGTGGTGCCAAAAGTCTGGGATAAAATTATTTCACTATATTAGATTATTAATATTTAATTATACCACTCAGAATTAATTGATTTTTTATCCTTTAGCACCAGAGTAGCAATAAGGACTTACAAAAAAACGTGTTAACTATTTTTTTCTGGGTTCATCGCGCACGGGTTCTTGGTTATGGTTGGGTGTTGGTTAAATATGAATTTCTTTTCTTGAGCATACCAATATGTTTATATACTACATAAAAAAATCTTATTCAAGGTTAACCTCTGTAAAGATTTTATTGAAAAATAAGATTTTGAAATTGAGAAATACTCCAATAATTGTAAAGTTTCTTCAACGAGGGATTATTATACATTTATAGATAATTAAAAAAGAAACAGAATTTACAGACAAAAAAAATTATTTTTGAATTGTTGAAAATTGTATTAATTAAGGCCGTAACTTAGTTGAAAGTTCAATAAAATAATTAGTTAAACAATCTTTTGAAACAAAAATTTACGTCAAATTAAAGAACTTTGAAATTTTAATTCAAATTGGAAAAGAAACATAATTAGCGTGAATTGTCCATTTTGCAAAGTTTAAAAAGGAAATTGAAGATCTTTAGCAGTTTATCATATATCTTTAAAACCAATATATTTAACTTGGGCTAAAAAAGAAAATCCAAAAAAATAAACGAAACAAAGTGATTGATTGAACTTAACGGCTGTAATGAGTTAGTATTACTTACGGATAAGGTAAAGAATAGCGAAATTTTGTGAGAAGTACAAAGGGTCCCAAAATTTGAAGAAAAGTGAGTGTGGGTATATAAAATATTTTTTTTTAAATTTATTAATTGAAACGGCAAACTGGCACGCGTCTTACCTGATGATACGTGGCATCCACACCCGTGGACATCATTCGTTGCAGGTGTTTTATTTATCAATATCGAATGTGATCTCTGCTAATGATAGGTTGCTGACCCCGGGCTTCAGCTGGAATTTTTTTTTCCAGTTATTTCATCCAATAGTAATAAATTTACATACTAAACTTTTTATCATCACCCTTCTTTTTGTTCCATTTTTATAAAATATTTGATGCCCGTTGTGTACAAACTTTTACATTAAAACTCAACAATCTTAATGCTGATCTTTGAGTTTTGGGTTTCAAAGCCCAAGCTTTATTAATTTTTATGTTCAAATGATTATCGCTCTTGCAAATGATTTTTAAACTATATAATAATCTGCAATGACCATGCAAGCATAAACTTATTACTATTTCCATTCGAAGCACGAGGTTGTAACTTCATAAAATAATACGGTTTTTTCATATTTAACTCTGTTAAATTATCCATGCACACAAAATTCCACATCCAAGGCCCTATGTCATTTGCACAATCTGCAAAATGTCAAGAAAATTCTCAATGTACTAACAAAATAGTACCCAAATATGCTTGCGTCGATATTTCTCCATCTTTTCAGCGTATGAATAAAACATTAGGCCCACTACGAGTTAGGGCGACATATTTTTTTCTGTTGAAAAATTATTTTTGCGATATTACACGTGATCAAATTAGGGGAAAAAATCATAGCTGAGATTGTGGGATTTATATTTAGAACAGGTTCATTTTTTTGTGAGTACGTAACTAGCATAGATGTTAGTAAATTACAACTCTATAGGCATGTTTAAATTTAGATTTGCCCTGTGATATTATTATTATGAAACCATTATTTGTGGATTGAATGATGTTACCCGTGTTCTAATGTGTTCGTTTAATTTCTTAGACCGATGCAATGTCAAGCAAATGTTCCTAAAAATAACAAGTAAGAAAGTGGACAGTTAAAAACATACATAGGAAGCTTTTTCTCAGAATTCTTCATTTCTATTGAATATAATAACAAAAAAAAACTTTTCTAAATTTACTTTTTCATTGCCCACAGAATGAACGTCAAATATGGCTTGAAAAGATTGAAGAATTCATTATCAAGATAGCACGGAAACTTTAAGAAGACAATGATGACTATAAATTTAAGAAAAATAATAATAAATAGACCCTTACACCAAATGTGACTTTTACATACGAGCAGTGCCAAAACAATGTTTTGCTGTAAACATCTGAAACTCCTTTCTATCACAATTGTTCTAGTTTTGGAAGTAAAAATGCTGGTGAATTCGATAACGATGGATTCGAAGCGATCTTCCATACTGATGGAACAAAACGTTGATGATTTCAAATCATTAGAGATGTGTACGTCGAGGAACCAACAAAAGCTTGGCAGTGTGTTTGGAAATTTTACTAGGCATCACAAAAAAGGTATGTGGTTATTTTTACGTTAATATTATTAATTTATTATTTTAAAAAATCATAACTAAAAGCCTTTTGCACAAGTACACTTAGTCCTAGGCTAGTGCGTAGTCCAGTGCTAACTGTTCAGTTCCCGACATTCATCTTGCCCTTACACAAAAAAGGAGTTACCCCGGGCGGATACTATATCATTAGATTTTTCAATGGTAGTTTCACTTTGCAAATCTGTGGGTTAACCCAGCTTGATTGAAAAATAAATCGAAACTGATAAATTATTTACAATTACCAGCCAGAATTTTCAAACGTCACTTTTAAGTTTTTTACGTTGGCACCAAAAGGAGTCGAGTATACAAATATGAGGACTGTATTGTGTTCATGATTTTTAAGCCCAGAATATCTTGCAAAGTATATGATAAAAATGGGTGCTACTATTTACATAAAATTATTGAACAAAGGATTTAACATGCAAAAATTAACAAATAAATTGTTTTTAAAATGCAATTACTTTTATGAACAAGTGTATGTTTTAAATTCTTACTCCTTTTTTATATTTTGCGCTTTAAAAGCTACACATATCTTTAATAGTAAAAAAAATTTTGGTTTCTGAAACAATAATCGAAATGGCTCTTAACCATTTATTTAATCGATTTAAGAATATAATATCTAAGGGGATAGATCCAAAAAAAATTTCCTCTAGACTTGCCGGCCACATCTAGAATAAGATTCTGCAAGCTTTTCTAAGAAGAAAAATTATCAGCTTCTTTTGAAATTTACTACTATTTGGTATATCGCCTCGGAATTACATTGAGAAGCGAGTCAAGAGTTAGTGTCAAAGGGTTTTAAATGAAGATGTTTTTGGTAGATGACAACACAAACACACTTTATTGTCAAAAAAAAATTTACAATACACCAAATGATACCAAAATAAAGATAGCAAAAATATTTGAAAACATGGGTGACTTTATCACTAAACAGCAATTTATTTTAGGTAGTAAGTAGAATCACCTATTATAAATACTTTGATAGATATACATAACGAAAGAAATTTAATCATATGTTTGAATATTCTGGCCACGACAATATTGATTACTCGAATAAAATAAATAGGATTACATATGCATAAGAGTTACTACTACTATTACTTTTGGGTACTTATACTTACTTTACTTATACTACTGGAACACGCTTGAAGTGGCGCCGTATAAGACAGCACGGCATTCATAGTTATTACTTAAACGATATGTTTAGGTTCTTGAAGGAGGTCTAATTATAAAATTTTGCTGAAACGTTGTAGTTGGAATAGTAGGTAATTATTAAAATCATAGGGGATTACTAAAAGGAACTTGTTGAAATTTTTCTATTTAGTTAGTTAAATTTGTAAAATTTATTAAAATATAGTAAGTAAGCTTAATTATTACACATTTTTTAAGTACTAAAGAACATGGGATGGATTTTTTATCTGAATTTTCTGATGATGGTCACCATCTATCCCATCGTCCCGTTTCGGCTTGGCGCTGTATTTTGGGGCACCCTATATATTTAAATGTAGAAACGATTTGCTATAAAACCTGAGCTTTTTAAAAACCAATGCTTAAGCTATCATTTGAGACATGAAAAAATCTTATCCACACCACATTAACAATTACAGTTAGCAACTTGTAACGGTAGTCCGTACGGGGTAACGGTATGTTGGCGTACACCTTTAGTCAATATTAGACAAACAAGCTGCTTCTACTTAGTGTAGTTATCAAAGTTTGCAACTTAAACATAAAACCTTTTTTTTTGACTTGCAGGTCACAGAAGAAAAACAACGACCACTTCAACAGAAGCAACAGTCATGTATACAACTACTGAAAACTATATCAGTACAGACACTTTCACCACCGAAATAATTGTAATTACATCAATGCATTCAAAACTACCCAACGCACCGATTCTATCGACTTTAGAAAATAATTATGATGACAATGTTAATAAAGAAATTAAAGATAAATCAAGATTCAGACATCATCCAAAAAAATTAGGTATAAATGAAGAAATTATTGAAGAACTAGATGAAAAATCTATCGTAAAAAATCTAAGTAAAGTTAAGAAAATGTATAGAGATAATGCATCGGGTATGAATAAATTAAATAGTAAAGGTGTTAAAGGTGGTATATTTTTGACTGATAACTGTACCACCGTAATAGCTCAGATAGGAACAACTGCTGTTTTACATTGTGAAGTTAGTGACATTACAGAAAATACGGTGAGTTTAAACATTCCTGTTGGTAAAGTATCTTCCCAGAATTTATTTTACTTCTTCTTTATTTAACGTTGTAAAAATAATATGTTTTTGTTGTAAAACGTGTTACTTTTACATCGAAACAACAAATTTTTAAAGGGTCACTGGGAATTAAAGAAAATATAATCTAAACTTCCTTATACCTAATACAAGAAACTACTTTCCAAAATAAACTATTTTTACATTCAAAAATATATGGAAAATACTGGTACAGTGCATAACCGGGTAGATAAATTAAAATATATATTTCTCAACATTGACAATTACTTGACCTTATTGATGTCAAATAAAGCATGACTCTACCACCAGTTCGGATATACCTTCGTGAAGAAGAACTGGCAAGATACTTCACTGGCATAATTTTTTCAAAATAAATTTATAATTTCATTTTGTGTCTATACAAAAATAATCTTATCTGCAATTCTTAGCTCGGCCAGTCTCCCTACCCCTACTATCTTAACTATCTAAATGACGAACCCCCTTAAATGGCACCCGTTAACGAGTTTACGCGGGATCCAGCCATCAGCCTCCTCAACCATTTTAGAGGGAAGTCATACCAAACATAAAACTCTTTTAAATTATTGACTCAGTAGTAGACTTATGGCACTCTTGTGACGTCAAGCAGACCAACTAATTAGTCGCTGCACTTGAACAGACAATGGCACAATTGTCGTCCGCGCATGGGCTTTACTTTCCGAAACATAAATAAAATTTTAATTATAACGATACAATGACCAAGGAGATGGATATAGTAAAGTTTCCAGATGTACCAGTAATAAAATACTCAAAGACGGGCTGCTATTCCAAAAATAATTATACTCCGTGGATCCTTATAACTCGATCGATTTTACCAACGATTCTAGAGCCTAGTTGGAGTACAAGTTGGAGTACATTAAGTGGAATAACATGTAGTCCAGTCATGCATAGCCAGCAAAATAATAACAAGTTGAAAATTCTCAAAATAACAACCCCTTGAGGGTGTGATTTAGCTAGATCCATATAACACTTATATACGCAGAAGTAGTAAGTGCATGCTCCATGGCCAGTTTCACTCTCTCTCTCTCAACTGTAGATTTGTTCACGAGGAAGCGCTAAACTTAATTAATTTATTTTGTTTTGAGAAATAATTTGAATTAAGATACATAATTTGACATATTTAAAATTTAAATAAAATAAATAATTATACGTTAAAATTATACTACAAATAAAAAACTAAATCTAAACTTGGAGAGTCAGGGCTATGGTTGCAGGAGCTTCCGTCATCTAACTTGGGAACCCTTTTTGACAACCATAGCTTTAGGCTTGCCTGTAGTTTACGTTTAGGAATAAAATTATGTGCTTGACATCGCTGCCGGTGTGGCGTGTTGGTCGATGAGCTCGGTCGCCATGGCCTTTCATGTTCTCGCAGCGGTGGTAGAATATCTCGCCTCGTATAAATGACATCATCCATCGGGTTCTTGTTACCTCCAACACTCCCTCGGTTCTTGAGCCGTCAGGATTGTTGCGTGATGATGGCAAGCGACCTGATGGTATGACTCTGGTCCCGTGGAGGATGGGTAGGTCGCTGGTGTGGGATGCAACCTGCGTAGACACTTTCGCGGCTTCACATCTTCCCACCACTAGTATACAATCTGGTTCTGCTGCTAATACCGCTGAAACGTAGAAAATATCAGAATTTGGGTAGTGGGTATATTTTGGAGGCTTTTGGCGTTGAAACCATGGGGTCCTGGGGACAAGGGGCTCATCGTCTTTTTTCGGACCTAGCGAGGCGATTGGTGAGTAAAACTCGTGACCCGAAGGCTGGCACCTACCTCGCATAACGAATTTCTATTGCGATCCAGCGTGGTAATTCAGCCAGCCTTATGGCTACGTTGCCCTCAATGCATTCAAGTTTAGATTTAGTTTTTTATTTGTAGTATAATTTTAACGTATAATTATTTATTTAATTTAAATTTTAAATTTGTCAATACACAACTAAATGTAAATTAAATCAAAATAAATTCTTACTTTTTGTTATACTTATATGAGCTAAATAGATATATTAATTGGTTGTTAATTCTAATAAATGAATTTGACATAATATTGATTAAACATTATTTACTCGTAGTAGCGTATTATAAGTATCTACATATAAATGGTCAGTTTAAGCGGCACACCGCTGCGCCGCCACACATATACATAAATACACTTCCGCTGGTACGGTGATGGTGATGTGGCCACGTTTAGTATATGGTCCGGAGTAGAAGATTATTTACTAAGATTTTGATTTGATTTTTTTGAAAAATAAATTATGTGGTCATAATTGTCATGAGAGCAACCACGTATACAATTTTCGATCATTACTTATCAGTCACCCTAAGTTTTACGTTTGTAATATAAACGTAAAACATACATTGCATGCTTTTTCGGAACATTAGAACATTATTTGGAAAATGTATTATGGTTTTCATAGAGAAATTAATCTCATATATTTGCTGGTAGGTTAAATAATATGTTTTTTGAATAAATGTGTGTTTTTTGAATAGATGTTTTTAGAAAATTCCACGATCGTATATTGTTCTCAAAAATGTACATCCCTAAACTTTCTCTTTGCAGGTGACATGGATAAGAAAAAAGGACTATTCTTTATTGTCTGTCGGGCTTGTCACTTACAGCGCGGATAGTAGATTCTTCTCTGCTCACGGACGACATGTGAAGGTAATAATTATTGATTTCGTCGCAATTTAGAGGCCTCTTTCTCCATCATTGTTACAGCTAATCTAGTGTATCAATAAGTTTAGGAAAGTCATTATTTTTATTTTAAATGTCTATTTGAACTGACTTAGAATTCACGACAGCTCTAATACCTATAGTACTGATAGAAATTAGACAAACCCTGATATCTGGAACTGATCCACGATAAGTAAGAAACATAATCTAAAAATATCAAAGGTTTCAATGTTTCAACAAATTTCTGTTTACACCCTGCATATAACAGATGCAATTATAGCATTTTGTCAGGTACAATAAACCTTTTGTTACAACTAATTTTGATTTCTACTTAGAAAGAAATAGTACTTCAAGATAAAATTAATTAATCTTAAGTGTCTTAAAGTTTATTTCAAAAGAATGCATTTCAAAATGTTTATCAAGTTCTAAAATTAAATCGGTTATAAAGGGTTGAGTTCAAAATGTTCGTGTCGTCGGCCACTTATGTTTCAGTAAAATATACAGTTATAATTACTTTCATTATAATAATCAATAAGGTTAATACCATATTTTATAATCACTTGAGCTAAATACTTATTAGTTTATTTTTATTTTTTAGTGTTAAAATAGTCATCATTAGAGTAAACTTATAATAACTATATTGTATTGCACCACAAATCCTTTAATCTAAAAATATTTGTTACTTCATTGAATAGGGAAAAATAGGAAAAATTAACAATTAACTACTAATTTATTATTTATTGTGTTAGTTTGCTATCTCATTAGTAAGCAGGCTGCATTCCCTTGTTGCACAAAAACAGAGCGAATATGTTTTTTATTGAGTGTTGCCGATCAAAGAAAATAAGTTCGCACATAAACCCAAGCAAATAAAAAGCACAAAAATAAAATATTTGACTATACAGCTGACATAAATGTATTTTTAGTGATATTATTTAATATGTTATAATTTCGACATTTTTTTAAGTAATTTATTCAACTGAATATCTATGTCGTCGATTTTAAATCATAAAGATTACCTCAAGTATTTCTTTTTGCATAATGATTAACCTATGGTTTGAGAACCTTGTCTGTATCGGTAAAGATGCACGCAGTTACGTATTTCTTGATTTGCTTTTATGTCGTTTAAATATGTATATACATAATTTGGTTCTGACTTTCATTTTAGTAATTATTATAAAATGTTATAAAAATTAAGGTATAGTAATTTTTTGCGCAAAGTGCTGAAATCAAAAGCTTATTGAGGGCCTGGAATGAACTCAACTATTTGGACCTAAGAACTCTAAATTACAGCTTGGCCATGAGATGTTATATGGAACAAAATTGAAAAAGTGAAATAAGGAGCATTTTTTTTATATATAGTTTGTAAAGAAAAGTTCCCAGAAATGGTTGCTTGTTTATTCTTTTACTAAGCGTAAGAATATATTTATATGACCTGGTAGGAATTAAACTTTTTTAATTCCGTTTCTCCCATATTACGTCACGTACTTCACGTAGGAAATGTATTACATACTGAATTGGGGCGTTCTTGGACTCTTTCGTATGATAAAGTTATTTAGTTGATAGTTATGAAAATTGTATTAGTTATTAATTATTTATCAAACAAGTTACCGAAAAATTCAAAAATAAACAAAAAGGAACAATCTTCTTATTTAGTACCCTATTCAGGGTCTTTCTCTTAGTAAACCTCAGAATTTTCAAAGTTAATCCAGAAAGAGCTCAATTTTAAGCAAAAAATCCAAAACATAAAAAAGATATTCAACGTTTAAAAAGTTTTCATAATAATAAATCTTCGTATACACAAATCTATTCTTGGCTAATTATTGACTTATTTCCATTTCCTTCACAGGACTGGGCCTTACATATTCGTTTTGCGACCTCCGCCGACGCGGGCTATTACGAGTGTCAAGTACCGACACATCCACCTACAAGCATCTTTTTCAAATTAGTTTTAGTTGGTAAGTACTACGTTTTCAATTCGCAATTATCAAAACAGTAAAGTTTATAAAAATTATTGAATTCTCAATACAAAAAATTTTAAACCCACATTCTCAAATTTTTTATCAACAAACTAATTCAAAGTAACAAAACTACTATAGAATTGAAAATTAACATGATTATTATAAGGGTGGAGAGTGTAAAACGTGATCTGAATGGTAATAACTCTCAAAATAAGTATCTAAAAGTGTGGTGTAAATTATTGGCGCAGATAGAACTCGATAGAACTCGGCTCTGTAGAAATCTGTCTCTGTCAGTGAAAATATTGATGGAAGGGAAGTAAAGTCATTCAGCATTTGATCTAGAGATTTAAAATGTGATAAGATTTGTAAAAAAATGTATCAATGCGTAATAATTTATTAAGTGAAGCTCATAGCTATTGGATTACATTTGGTAAAAAATAGTTTGGTTACGTCTATATCCGATACCTATGGAGAAATTTGAAAATTCCAATAATAAAGACGAAGGCAATATTTTTTCATTAACTAAATAATTGCCAACCAAATAATGGAAACATTTTATTTGGCATTCCAACTTACCTCACACAGTACTTATATGTTTCGAAAATCTGTTTATCTAGATCAAAGCCTGGCATATACACAAATAAATATATGTTTTATTTCAATAACTTAGATATCTGGTTTTATTATAAATACATTAAATAATTAAATAAATATTTCAAACAATTACACTACATCTAGCCTAAATTAAATATCATTAAGAACTTGTGTTATGGATAATAGGTAACGGATAAATAAACTTAAGAAATATATAAGCACAAATACATATTTTTTTTTTCATATATAAATATAAGAAATAAACTTAAATACACATACATACACATCTATGACTAGAAAGCAAATTTAATAAAATATCTGCCTCTACTAGGATTTGTACCCGGGACCTCTGGCATGGAAGGCAAGGATACTTACCTCTACACCAAACAGGCCGTCGTTTTATTGTCTAGATATTTTAATGTATGTGTCAGAGTTTTGTGTTAATAGGTGTCTTTATAAGGATCCGCAGTCTTCAGGAGTATTTCTTTAGATCAATAAGGAACAAAATGAAACAAAACAAAGAGAACCAATCGAAATCTTTATAGCAACTCTTGTTTTCATCTACGTATTCATGTCATAGTATTATGCATGGTCATTCATAACAAAAGCTTTGATTACTTTGGGTCCAATCAGATTCTGTGTTCGAGTAAACTGAGAAAGCCAAATAATATTATGACTAAGACAAGAAGAATCGGATTCACCTTGCGACGTAACATTGTTCATTCTAATAAAATGTTATTGTTATCATATTTCAAAATATTGTATTTTCTCTAGCGGCGTACGCGGAAATAATGGGTGAATCTGAGAAGATCATCCACGAAGGGTCCATGCTGCGCCTCGTGTGCGTCGTCAAGCGATCTACGGAGCCGCCGTCTTATGTCTTCTGGTACTTCGAGAACAGGATGATAAATTATGATTTGAGTGAGTTTTCATATAATTTTTCTAGACATGAATGCCAGAAAAATGGTTTATTTTGAAATGAGGTTTAGCAATCTGATTCTCTTGTTAACAGCCAAATAAACATTTCGTGTAACTTCCGGATGAAGGAAGCTATATCTCTTATAACCACAGGCCATCTATTTGAATGGGTGCGTTGCGTAGTATATCCAGAGTTAAAGTGTTGAGTAAAAGAGTTGGCAGAATTGAGGTCTGTCCCAAATATTCATACACATTCGTACACCTGCTATAGCTGGAGCAACATACGATTCAACATAACATTGACAACATTATTGTGTCGGGTTCTGAGAAAAACCTCATTGTTCATCATATTAAAAAAGGCAAAACAATTGTACAATTCGCCCTGTACATAGGGTGGAATATGGAGAAAGAGATATCACTAGGAGAAAATAATAAACTAGTTTTCGTATAAAGTGCCCCCAAACCTCAAACGCCCACGAGATACCTAAGATTTATACCTAGTACAATACAAAAAAAACACAATTTGTATGTAATATAATAATGTATTTTCTCAAGGTTGAGAGTTAAAAAATTGTCAGAAAGCCAAGAGGTGACAATACGCAGAATTGATACAGCCCGGCAGCGAGCTTCAACAAACTGTCTCCGCTAACAAGTAGAGCAGTGTCAACTGCGTACGTTACAATGTTCGTGTTTGGAAGGTTTAGTGCGCATAAATCATGAATGTATGACAAAAACAGGGTGGGCTCGTGGATAATGCCCTGAGGGACCCGTAAGAGACTGGTAATTCACTGCTTACTATTCCATCTATCGTGATTCACTGGTACCGGTCATTAAGGTAACTTCTAAAGAGATCGAGTACATACCCTCGTTTACCCAGACTTTCAAGCTTTTAGAGTAAGATTGGTACAGAGACAGTATCAAATGCCTTGTATAAATCCAGAAACATGGATATCATTATTTTATTAAAATTTATGTTTTCAGCAACTGTGCTCGTCAACTCCAAAACGGCATCTTTGGTAGATGGAACAGTTCTAGAACCAAATTGATTACGTGCAAGTATATTTTTCGAATTTAGGACAGCAGTCTTTTATTTGAAATCTTTTCATATAAAAGAGACATGATACTATCACTGTCTTCCCTCTTATGGATAGGATGTACTAATGCCTTTTTAAAAGCTTTGGGAAACATTCCAGAGTGTAGGCATAAATTGGAAATATGACAAATGATTGGAACCAATACACGTTTAGCAGCCTTCACCAAGGAGGTAGAGATGTTATCCTAACCAACAGCACTATTGATCTTAGATCCACTCATAACTGTATGAATCTCTTTGTTATCGGTATCGACTAGAAGCACACAAGATGGTTGAGTTGTAAAAGGGCCAGTAGAACAGCACAATTCCGATACATTGAAACGTGAGGATATTTTCTAGGTCATGTCTTTACCATCGTTGGCGAAAAAGTCGGTGCTTACCAAATCCATAGGATTTTCTTTGAGATGCACAAGGTAACTAGTTGGACAAGTATTGGATTGAGTTTTTGAGAGGGACTTGATTAGCTTCCAAGATTCTTTAGAATTTTTATTGTTCTTGAGGAATTCCTCGCGTTCATATTGTAGTTTAAAATTTTTTAAGCAGGTTGTTAAAAAAAAGCGATATCTTCTAGCTATTTTTGAAAAAAAGAATAATTATTTGGCTCATGCTTAGCTTTGAAACCAAGTTTGTTCCTGTGACAGATACAAAGTAAGAGACCTGGTGTGATCCAAAGCTTAAGTCTTCTCTTTCTACTAGAAGTATAAAAAGTGCGTGTATTTGATGCAACAACTGATGACATGTCAATATTTTTCTACCAAGTCAGAAACTGCCTGCTCAGGATTAACACTATTTACTATATGGGAAAAATTTAGTTTCTCAAGTTCAGCAACACAGGCAGGAACGTCAAAACATAAAATATATATTCAGTGCCTGGGAGGAGTCGTGTGATGCTGTTGGTGTCTTTTGTGACTTGTCCAAGGCGTTCGACTGTGTGGATCGTACTACTTTAATCATGAAACTGCACCATTACGGCATAAAAACTAAGCGCTTGCCTAAAAAGCCAGGAACTGAATTTCCTAACTGTATTTCTTGGCATAAACTTAGATGCCAAACTCCAATGAGGACCTTATGTTGATGGGTTAGCAAAAAAGTTTGGCTATGCCGCATATGCTGTTAAAATTTTTTTACTATTTTCAAAGAAACAACGGCTCGATTCGTCTATTTCAGTTACTTCCATAGCCTCATGACATATGGAATTCTTTTGTAGGAGAGCGCTGCCAACGTCGATACTATATTAATTTTGCAGAAAAGAGCCGTTCTCGCAATCACCTCGGTCCAAGGGTGCCACTTAGAAGTAAATATAAGAAAATAAATATGCTAACTTTCCATTTGCAACATATTTTACAAAATTGTATGTGTGCACAAAAAGAACATAAAGATTTGCACAATTTTAATACAAGGGGAAAGAATATGCTGCCAGCTCATAATAGTAGGGTTCATTAAGTCACATGAATTAGTCATGGGTCAACGTATACGCTTTTAAAATAAGGTTTCCAAGGATATCCAAGGTCAATTGACAAATTCAAAGAAACTATAAAGCAAAAGTTGTGTGCTAAAGCTATAAACTGTCCGATTATTTGGACGATAAAATAATCCTTTCATTAACAGGTTTTTACCAGTATTTGTAATAAAACTTGTGAAATGTGTCTGTTTGTTCGTAGAGTTTTTCGTCCCGATGATTATCTAAAGCGTTATTGTCATTATAGTACATGGTATGGTAGCGGCGAGTGACGGGTCGCTCACTTCCCTCTAATATGGTTGATGAGGGTGATGGCTGGATCCTGCGTTAACTCGTGAACGGGTGCTGTTTGAGGGTGTTCATCGTTTGTATACTTTGGGGGAGTGCAACTTGCCGAGCTAACAGATGCAGATTATCATAATTTTGTATTGACATAAAGAGACTTCGTAAATTTATTTTGAAAAAAAAAATACCTGTGAATTTACTAGCCAGTTCTTCTTCACGAAAGTTTTTCATAACTGGTGGTAAAGTCATGTTTTATTTGACGCCAATAAGAGCAAAGAAGTTGTCAATATTTTAATTTGAATTACTTTTACTTTTCGTGACCAGTTTTTTGAATAGGTTGAGACTCATAACACAGAATAACAGGGACATCGTCAGTAATTAATGAATCAAGCACAAGAGACGGCTTGTTAGAATTCTGAAATATGTGATCAAGGCTGTTGATACCACGAGTAGGAAAAACGTGAATTGGCAACATATCGTAAGAAATAGTCAAATTAAGCAATGCATCTGAATCTGAATCAATATTGGTTGGTGAAATGTTTTAATGAGGCCATGATATTCATGATACCTTTGTTAATTGTAATGGACTGCCATCAATCATAACTTAGATCGATTAGCAAAACCTGCCCACCTGGACAGGTTTCACCAAAAGGCCTTGAAGCCAATGTGCAATTTGATGTAACTGCTATTGTCTAGTATAAAAGTGCCGTTTGATCCTTTCTTCGACGCATCATTAATCATTACTATTCAGGTTAATGGAACCGCGGGCGTCCTAGATGGATATAGATGACTAGACACAGTTTGAATGTAGATCAATATATATTTTAATGTTCTTTCCTACGTTATACCCAAATGAAATAGATATCGCAGTATTATTTTTCGAATGTACAAGTGTTTAAATACAGGTTTACTTCATATTATCTTTATTCAGAATCACTTAACCAAAGTATTGAAAGCCTATCTAAAGCAAAATAAAGACTGTAGACCAATATCGTGAAAACTAACTTATTCTGGACTAACTATTTCTCTCAATAGCCTCTAAATAATAATAATAATATTGTTTAGCTTTTATTTGGTTGATAACATACAGTCCTTATTTTGCGGTTCACACATACACTTTTAAAAATATTATTGTATTTTTACTAGGCTGTATGTATTTATATACATACATATATATACATATATTGGGTTTATAACGTTGGCGGAAACTGTCACTTCGAAGAAAAAAATTATGGAAGTGCGACTGTAAACTTGTGAACTACGATTTCACGTTTTAATATTATTATTGTGTTTTACGGCGCCCTATGCCTATTTATTGATATTTAACGTTTGTGGACAAAAACTTAAATAAACTTTGCGTATTGTGAAGGGTGGAATTAAGGAGTGCCAGCAGCAACAAGGTTTGTTCTTAGGGTTTATTATAATATATTTTTATTCGTATTTATACAGATCTAACATTCGGACTACACAACACCGATGACTGGATCGTGATTTTATGTTCTACGATAAAAATAACTCAAAATTTGACTCGAACGGCGCGGCACAGCTATCGAAGTTTTTAACATCCTTTTCACCGCCGCACGAGTCTCTGCTGCTCATAATATTTTTTATTATTATATATTTTTCCGTGTGCGATCGGCGCATACAAATTTTAAATCCCCAGACAAACACGCCAACTGTATGGCCCCAAAGTAAGCAGAGCTTGTGTTATGGATGACCGTACAGTGAACTGGGGGGAACCAAGAATAAACATACTTATATAAATATAAACAACCATGACCCGCGAACAAACATCTTCAAATTCAAATTCAAATTCACACATTTATTCAACATATTACACTACAACACGAAATAAAAACAACATAAGGAGCAAAAAGTTACAGACAAATAGTTATATAATATATTTACAATTGTTGATTTAATACTAAGAATAAAATGAAAATATTATGTCACATAACTAATCGCGCTGTAGTGCACATGTCAAAAAGGACACGCCTCAGCATTATGCTACAGCGGCAGCCGCAGCGCTGATCTTCCGACTTGCCCTAGTTGAATACATAAATACAATACTAAATAAATACAAAATATTAAATAGATACAAACTAAATGTCACTATTATGTAAAATAACTTAATATTAAATGTTAATAAGTACTTGAAATATTACATTAGTACAATACCATTATATATACTACACATAAATAAATTTAAAATAGATAGAGCAGTGAATAATAGGTATAGGTATCTCTAATATTGACATCGGTGCCCCTGCTACACATATGTTGGAACAACACGTACTCCACTCGGCAGCATCGTTTGGTGTTTAAATAGAAGCAGTTTGAATGATTTTTTAAACCCATTCAATGATCCGAGTTTACGAAGTGGGGGTGGAATGTTGTTCCAACACTTGGTTGCCGAGTATTTAAAACTGCCATGAAAGGCAGCTGTACGATGCCATGGCATATTCAATGGCCTGCTCATGCTACGACATGTCCCAGATTTCGAACGCCATTCTAGTTTTTTATACAGGTATTCTGGTCGTCCCGTGTTTATTACCCCGTACAGCAAGGTTCCTAGGTGTAATTCCCTGCGATAAGCCATTTTAAGAATGCGAGCGTCATTAAGAAATGGTGTCACATGTGTGCGAGGCGGGATCTTAAAACAGAAACGAGCACATGCGTTCTGTACTCGCTGCACGACTCTGTCAGAACGAGCAAGCAGGCGGGGTCCGTACACCAGACTACCATATGTCAGTTTTGATAGAATGAGTGCATCGCAAAGTTTTATCCGCAGTTCTACGCTAAGAAAATCACGGATGCGGTATAGAATATGAAGTCTGTAGAAACAGTTTTTCGCAGTTTCCATCACGTGATTCATCTGTGTTCATCACGCAAATGAATGCCCCGGCCAGTACTCGAACCTTTGACTTCCGGCGCATAAGAAAGGGCTACTGACCACTACGCCACTCGGCCGTCGAAATAACAATTTAATTAAAGATAAATAATAAGCTTTTCTTTTTTTTCTCCGTAAATCTTCCAATAAACTGTTAATTTGCTATCATTTTAATTTAACGGATACAATTTTAACATAAACTTAAAAAAACGGCCAAGTGCGAGTTGGACTAGCCCATGAAGGGTTCCGTGGCATCAGTTAAAATAACAAAAAGATTTACGGGAAAAGGCAAAAAAAGCGCAAATGAGATCTCATCATTTCTGGTACATAATTGTGTAGATTAGAGTGGATTCATTTTAAGCGCTATAGAAGTGGCAAAAGCTCTTGCATAAAGCCCGCAATCTTTTGCATTGTAATTCTGCTAGGTATGGACACAATGCATAAATATATTTTTTTTAATGTTGGTTTCAAACAATTATAAAGACTATCGTACACATGTAGTATACCATTGATATAATAAATACAAGACCAGTGTCTTATTGAACCCACACTGCCATCATAAATTGGAGATGAGACTCATTTGGCGGCACAGGCTCAATGAGTTCCGGGAACCCGGACAGACCAACTTCCCACGGACGGAAAGTTTTATGACAAGACAATTTTTCATTAAATGCTCGCACGACGTCATCTTCCATTTTTTTTTTTGTTCCCCTCCGCGGGAAGTGCAGGAGGATAAAAATGCCCTGACGCATACTCTGGCGCGATTCCAAAGTTATGTGGGACTCGTCCCGACGCCTACCAGGACCATACCCACTAAAAACCCCCTGTCGGCTCGTGCATTTTTTGCCACTCAGCCTTCATCTGAGCGACGGCCAATTGGAGAAAGAGGCCGCGCTAGCGGGGCCCAGAAGGGGTCACCCGCTGGGATTACATAGCACTGAAGGTGCTCAAAGCACTGAAGGTGAATACGTAGCACTGAAGGTGCTCAAAATGAAAATCAATAATTAAAACAAAAATTAAAAAATTGCAAAATAAAATTGAATTAACTCGCATTTACGTTAGTATTAGGATTTACGTTAGAATTAGAATTTACGTTAGAATTAGAATTTGCGGCCAGAAGGGCCTCGAGATCGCGTGACAGTCTGGTGGATGAGTACGCTTGCGCATTTCTAGGCCTAGCGACTTTGAACTTCGAGTCTAACACAGGAGTAGCATATGAGACAGAATCACGAACTAGAGGATTGGGATGGGTTTCGGAGCGTTTGAAGAACGCTTCAGAGAGTGTTTTGAGATATTGTTGTACTGTAGGCAGTTCAAGATCTCTATGCAAGTCCGCGTTACGCACGTACCACGGTGCGCCTGTGGCCCGGCGGCAAAAGAGGTTTTGAACTACCTGCAGTTTGTGCAGGAGGGAGGGTTTGGCTTGGGCAAAGATTGGCGAGGCATACGTCATGACGGGTCTAACGCAGACCTTGTAAAGTGTACGTTTGTTTCTGAAGGACATTTTACTTTTTCTACCTAACATGCTATTTAGGCGGACTAAATAGTGACGAGCGAGTTTCGAAACTCTTTCGACGTGTGGCTTGAAAGAAAGCGTCGGATCTAATGTGACGCCTAAGTATTTAGTACTGCGCTTCCAGGGGATGGGAATGCCTAACATTCGAACGTGGGAATCGCCATCGGGACGACGGCGTTTGTGGTCGAAGCGCATCGCAGAACTCTTTTCAGGGTTCACATCGATGCGCCATTCTTGAAACCATACACCAAGGGCGTTTACGGCCCTTTGGAGTCTGGTTACAAGGTGCCGAACACTGTGGCCCCTGGTATAGAGTGCGGTGTCGTCAGCAAAGAGGGCGAGTTCGACGCCTTTCGGCGGGATGGGAATGTCGTTGGTGTACACGGTGTACAGCAGAGGGGCGAGGACTGAGCCTTGAGGGACTCCAGCCTTTATGGGACGAGGTGCAGAAAGCGTGCCTTCGTGTTTAAAACGAAACATACGGTCTTTGAGAAACGACGCTATTAACCTGACTAGGCGATCCGGTAAGCCTATCTTGTAGAGTTTATAAACGAGACCGGTGTGCCAGACTTTATCGAAAGCCTTGGCTACGTCGAAGAAAACCGCGACTGTTTTATAACGACGCGGATAGAAACCGTCAAGTATATACTCGACGATTCGGTGGACTTGCTGAGGGCAGGAGTGTTTAGCGCGAAAGCCGAACTGATGGGGAATAATGAGAGGATCGCCATCCGTTGGAAACAGATGGTTCCGCATTCGAGAGAGTATGACTCTCTCGAGAAGTTTAGACATTGCCTTGAGGAGGCTGATGGGTCTGTGATTAGCCGGGACGTTCAGAGGTTTGCCCGGCTTGGGAATGCCTATGACTGTCGCTTCTTTCCAAGCTTTTGGAAAGTAGCTATGGTCGAAGCAGGCATTGAAAATGATAGCTAACAAGGTAAGCATCTGTTGAGGTAGGTGCTTAAGTGCGTGGTTGGAAATTCCATCCGCACCCGGAGCCTTTTTGGACTTTTGATTTCTAATGAGAAGCAAGATTTCGTCATTAGAGACTGTGACAGGGTCGGCGGTGATGGGGAGAGAGTCTCTGCGAAGGACTTCGTCCTCCACCGCCTGGATGTGTGAGGGATAAGCAGGTTGCGTGCTGGGCGAGCATTGTGCGGCAATGCTGTCGGCGAAGCATTCGGCTTTCTCTTCGACTTCGAAGGCAGTAGTGCCATCGGGACGAGTGAGAGGAGGAACGTGAGAGACGGTGTCTACGCGTAAGGCTCGGGCCATGCTATAGTACGCTTGGTGGGACGGAGAGATATTCGCCATGAGATCGTTCATCTGAGCGTCTCGGAGTTCCGCGAGGCAAGACCTAACTTTACGTTGAAGCTGATTCGCAGCTGTTCTATAGGCGGGCGTGGGATATTTCTTGGCTCTCCGGAGAGCCGCGTTTTTAGCTTTAATAAGATTGCTAACGGCTAAGGGAAGCGTGGGTTTGCCTTGCTTAGCAACCTTTTCATTGTCACTGATGGCTGAGTTGATAGCATCAGTGAGAGAATTTACTAATGAATCAATTTTATCCGGGCTATCTAATTGTTCGGGAGAGATCGCGAGTGGAGAGTTCGGAGCCTCTAAGGCTGAAACTAACGTATTTTTAAAACCTTTCCAGTTGGTAAAGGTCTTAGGAGAAGTGACGTTATCGTTCGGCGGTCCTAGCACGAGGGAAACGGAGCGATGGTCGGAGCCTAGGTCATCGAGCGGTTCGATAGACCTTAGATCAAGATTGATTCGCTTGATAATTGCAAAGTCGAGGATGTCAGGAGAGTAGGACGGGTTGTTGGGATAGTGAGTGGGAGTGATGGGGGATATGACGTCTAGGTCAAGGGAGTTAGTGATGTCGAGGAGAGCGATACCGCTGGTGTTAGTTGATAGGCACGTCCAGTCAGTATGTTTGGAGTTAAAGTCTCCGAACATAATGACTGAATGGCCGAGGGCGAGAATGGCCTCAAAGTCGCTGCGGATTGGTCTGGTACCACTAGGTATGTAGATTGAAGCTATGATGATGGTCGGATGACCAGTCATAGCCAATCTACACACAGTGGCTTCCATGTTGAGGAGAGGAGGGGTAGGGAGAGGACAGCAGTGGAAGCCTCTTTTGTAATATATAGCGGTGCCGCCGAAACCGTCGGAGTTGTGCCTATCGTTACGAATAAACGCGTACTTAGGTATAGCGAATCCCCTGGAGCGGTTTGGAGTAAGCCATGTCTCCTGGAGAAGGAATAAGTCAGGTTCTTTGTTCTGAAGGAACAGTTTAATCTCGGGAAGGTTGGTGTTAAGGCTACGAGCGTTAAAAGATACTAGGGATAAGCCCTTGGGTTTAATACGACTAGACGCGGGATTCGCGGGTCTAGACATTATAATTTATTATTTACGAATTTATAAAAGAATTTACAACGAACTTAGGAGCGAGTGATGCTCGGCTAAAGCAAATAAACGCTCTTGAGGAGAGCGGGCGGCTCGCAGTTTGCGTGCGAGCACGGAAATTTCGTTAATATCGACGTTTTGAATAACGTCGAACACGGTCTTCATGTCCTCAGCCAACGACGACTGAGGTGCGGATGACGGAGAAGGACGCGGCCCTACGGAAGCTACGGGAGCTGGGATGGGTCGGGAAGGTGCAGGCGGAACGGCCGGACGCTGCCTCCAAGACAGAGCCGGAGTAGGCGTCGGCTGAGCGGGCTTTGCTTCCGGGGGACCCCGGTTGCGCAGCGGCGGGAAGTTAGCGTGAGTGAGCGGCGGCGCCGGTTTTGGTGCGACCCTCTTGGTGGTGGAGCGCGGAGCGCGCGGGCAGCCCCTGTAGTTAGCTGTGTGGCCGGACTGGCCGCACAGCACACAGGCAGGGGGGGAAGTGGATTCGGGAGTGCGAGTGCACTCCTTAGTGAAGTGAGGATCCAGGCACTTTACGCACCTGGGGGGAGCTGAGCAGTTAGCCGATGCGTGGCCATAGAGCTGGCAGCGGTGGCACTGCCCAGGGTGACCACGGGGGTTGGGACGCTCGACGGAGATATTTGAGAGTCCGCAAATTGTGCGAGCCTCTCTAAAGATCTCCCTCGAGTTGGGAGTATTTGAAAGGATTACTAAAGCTAAAGGAAAACGCCTACCGCGGTTGGAGTGCATCTTGTGCACTTCTGTGACCGGGAAACCCTGGGACTTAAGGTCCTCGAGAATATCTTCGTTGCTGAGTTCGAACGGGACGCCCCGTAGTACTGCGCGGATCTTACGCTCCTCCGGGAGGGCGTAGGTGTGATACGCGATTTGGTTTAATCCGAGTAACCTGGTAAACGCGCGGAAGTCGTCGACGGTCGCTACTTGAATCTTGATTGTATCGCCAGCGTTGGCGGCTTTTAAGTAATTAATTTTGTGCACTTTGCACAAGTTTGAAACCGCGGTCCAGCGCGCTTTTTCACGCAGGAAGACGGGCGGAGGGAGCTGAGGCTTCGGCGGGACGGGAGTGCAGCGCGTCGCTGGCTTCGATGTGACCGACGGAGACGCGGTTACTTCGAGCGATTTTAACGGCGCGGGGGCTGGTGTTGAAGACACCGGGGTTGGCTCAGGTGTTGAAGACACCGCGGCTTTTTTCGAACGCTTCTTAGAGCGTTTGGCAACTTACTGAAACGCGGGCTCAGGAGAACCGGTTAGGGTGGCGGCGACCAACGAAGCTTCGGACGCGGCGGAGTCTGAATCGCTCCCGGGAGCGGTACGCTTCCTGCGAGATGAGCGCGAGGATGAGACCGACGCGCAGTCCATATCGGATGGAACGGGAGACGCGGGAGAGCTATAGACCTGAGGGGTCTGGACATTAGAGGCCTGAGGGGCCGGGGTTGAGGCCTGAGGGGCTGGGGACGCAATAGATGCCTGTAAGGCCTGCGTTAGTGCGTCAGCGGGTATGCTTACGCCGGACGCAGCGAGCGCCTGGGCGAACGACTTAAGAATATTAACAAGGTCCATTGGAGGACTTGGAATTACAATATGTTATATATAAATATATAATGTATGCCTATAATATAAAACAAATGCCTAGGATTCCTAAATAAAAACCTAGCGAACCCTAGCGGCAAACCTCCCTACCAGCGGTAGGGGGGCTGGGGAGAATAACTTAAAACTAACCGTAGTACGCCGAAGGCCGCTACCTAGAAACCTAAAAAAGGGTACGCAGGTAAAGAGTTGACCGCGTTAGGGTCAACCTTTACCGACAGAAAGGGCAAATACACACGAAAACACACAAATATGATAAAAATAAATATGAAAATAGGAGAAAAATAAATAAAATAGAGAAGAGAAATAAATAAAAATAAAAAGGACTGGTTCAGTACAAATTCGTTGTCACCGTTAAGTATCCTTTGCACTGAAACCAGACTACTTAGGCTGGGCACAACACTGCACTCAGCACAAGCACAACACTACTTAGCACAGCACTTTGAAGACTAAGGGGCTTAGTCACAAAGAAAAATCGCACTTCGAAAGCACTCAGACGGAGTAGAAAACCTTGAAAACCGTAGCACGGAACCAACACGCTATACTGTGACGTCAGTAGACTGAGCGCCACGGAATATCGGGAGGGAACTGACCAACGGAGAACTGGGTCTTGCACGTCCGCACCGCGTGGCGATCGGAGCGAGAATGACATCTTCCAGGACGTTATTTGGGTTTAATACATAGGAAGAATTAGCTCCGCGCGCATGAGTGTCAACGACGTCTGCCTTTACGTGTCTGCCCATTCGAGTAAGTGCATTCGGGAACCTGCCGCCCGCGCGCTCAGCACCTGCTATCGATGAAGCCATGCCATACGCGAATTATAATTAATATTTACTTAGGCACCTATTACAGATTTATTATTAGAAAATAATGGTTCAGGTTTTTTGCATAAGGTTTATGTTTATGAAATTAAACGTTTTTTTTTTAATTTATTATTTTTATATTTGAGTTGATTGTAAATTGCGGTTGACGATTTATGACGTATAAAAAAACTACTTACTAGATCTCGTTCAAACCAATTTTCAGTGGAATTTTACATGCTAATGTACATCATATATATATTTTTTTGTTTTATCATTCTCTTATTTTAGAAGTTACAGGGGGGGACACATTTACCACTTTGGAAGTGTCTCTTGCACAAACTATTCAGTTTAGAAAAAAGTTATATCAGAAACCTAAATATAATTTTTGAGGATCTATCCATGCATGGCTTTGATTTAAAAAAAAAATTGAGTTTCAGTTCTAAGTATGGGGAAACCCCAAATTTTTTTTTCTATTTTTGTGTAAAATCTAACCGCGGTTCACAGAATACATCTACTTACCAAGTTTCAACAGTATAGTTCTTAAAATTTTTGAAAAAAGTAGCTATGACATACGAACGGACATACAAACATGACGAATCTATAAGTGTTCCGTTTTTGCCATTTGGATACGGAACCCTAAAAAATTAGATCACAATAGGGCAACGAAAATGTCATTAAATGAAATTATAATTCTAGTTCAAAAGCCCGTGTTCAGAAATCAATGGAAATTGATCTTTGGACATCGGTTCATGCCGCAGCATTTCATTATTTTAAGGTTCATGTTTAATTTTTAGTTAATGCAATCTCATCAACCTTTTGTTCTTTCGAAGAGGAAAAAGTACTCGCATCTGCGAAATGAACAATATGTTTTTCTTAGTATATTATTGCATAATAGAGCTGTGTCGTATTAAATTTATTTGTACAAAGATAATAAGGGTAAATTTTGATTTTATTTGTTAATAAAACTATAGCCTTTTGTTAATCAGTAATTATATTTTTCTGAGATTCAAAAATAATGTAAAAAAGTCTAAAGAATAAACCATTTTTCTCTTTATTTATTTTAAGGGAATTCTATACATCAAAAATATACATACTTAGGTAAACTTACCAATGAAAACTTAAACGAACAAAATGCTTTATCTGAATTCGGCGATGATAATAATTAATGAACATTAACATTAATAAGACTATTTTCGTTCTCACAAGCAGACCATTTTGATATACTATTCCTCACACAGCAGAGCCCTACATAAATCAAACAAAAAAAGTCATTTCGAAGAACATAATGCTGATAGCAGTACAGGTGTAAAAATACCATCCTAAAAGGTGGTTCATCCTAAAACTTATCTACATAAAAGGCATGCACACAAAATAAATATTCCCTAAAGAGAAAACGGATAAAAGCTGTAAAATGGTATGGCTCTAAACCCGACTGCCCCTAAATCCCTGGGATTTTGTCCTTAAGAAATTTAAGATATTTTGCACTTATATTTTTTCCATTTTTTTTTTGAAAACTAAGAGGTATTTTAGTTTTGAGATTACGAATCGAATTTATTACTTTAGATTACAAAAAATACTACTTTGATTTCTGTTTAATTGGTTACTATTATATAGGTTGGTGGAATATAAGTTGGTGCGTTTGTTTTTCATTCAATTGCTTTAAAAGTAAGAGGTAAAAGAATATTTATTTTTTAACAGAAGCTTACAATTATTGAGTAAAATAAAGCAAATTTTTTTATGTGTACAATAAAACAAAGTTTGTACAATCTTTTTATTAAGTGTATATAATGCACTTATGATAAAGTGAATAGAACCTTGATCTATTAATTTTATTACACATTTGACCTATTAACAATACCTAAAGGAATTTCATGACGAAAATATTCATTCGATTTATAATTTCAAAGATTAGCGAGAAGCGAGTTCAAACCAGGTACGAGTTGGCGAGCAGCATGAAGCGACTGTGTAGTTCCGATGATTTTATCGACGGGCAATTACTCGCTAATGCTTACTGACCGCAAAGCGAGCATCGTTCGACGAATTTTATTTTTTATAGCCTTTGTCGCTACGACAAACCAAGTGGAGAGAGAGTTCTCACATTATGAGTAGACAGCAATCAACTATAAATTTATATGAATTTATTATGTGTATACCGGATCAACAATTTTACATTTATTGAGTGAAAAATAGTTTTTGGCTTTCTCGCTGGCGATGGAGGGACAAGTGCCTATGTCATAGGTAAATTAAGTCCTTAAAAATATATCATCTTAATAAGATTGACGTATAGTTACAAAAAATTGTAAGTTTTACTGCTAAGGGTCGTATTTTGATATCCCATCCTAAATAAAATTAATGACACAAGAAGGCATTTTCTGTTGCCTGTCTTACCCTAGTAAATTTGTTAACAAAAACATTAACGCGTACAATATATTGTCGATTTTACTATGACCATTTAAATAATTTGTTGGATTAAAAAAACTAATCACAACAATTTTTCCATAGACGGCGTCACAGTACACAACGGTCGTCAAACCAGCGAGTTAGTGATCGGCGCGGCGTCCGCTCGCCACGCGGGGAACTACACTTGTGTGCCTGCTAATGCAAAAGCAGCTTCAGTCACAGTTCACGTTGTGCAAAGTAAGTCTTTTTCTTGATTAAATATTAAAAAAAAGTTTGCCCAAGCATGCTAAATGCAATTAACCCGCAGTCCCCGGCCTTCCCGCCAGTTTCTGTTATGGCAGTGACCAAGGAAAGGGCGGGTTAAGGGGTAAGAAGAATCTCCAGAAAAGATTCCGTTTCCACAAATAATGCCTCTGGCTCTAGCTACGTGTAATGTCAAGACGCTGCGGACCGATGAGAAACTCTTCGAACTTGAGGAAGAATTGAGCAGATTGCGTTAATATGTCGTTGGGTTATTTGAAATCCAGTGACGGGGAAAGAACTTTATTATCTCTTAGTTTGGAAATCTGTTCTACTGGGAGAGCGACCAACTGTCGAGTGTCTTGTCTCGATGATTGTAAGACTACTGTTAAAAAATGTTTTAAGTTTTAGTTTTAAAGTATTCTATCCAGAATAGCGTTACTCAGAATTAGCAAGCGATATTCCTTAAAGATCATATATAATATCACCACTGCGTTGGAGGATGTCTGAACTGGAGTAGACTTGGCAGTAACATCAATGGTGAGTACCTCACTTACCGCCGCTTTGAGATCCGAGATCAAATCTGAAATGAGGAGATTTGCAGGCAAATCAAATCATAGCTCGTAGCTCGCAGAACAGTGGACTTCTTTGGGCTATAAATAGAAGATTCTTTTTGAATTTGAAAAATATGTAGTTCATCGGAGATGTTACGAAACAAATGCGTGAAGTATTTTAGTAAAGAGATTAGAAAATAGTCACCGAATAAGCTAGCAGGAATCACTTAGTAATGGTATATAAGTTATTTTCTTTTTGATTTTAAATGCTCCGAAGTTTCATTGCAACTTATTTTATCACGAATCAACACAAATCACGTATTATTCTATATTCAGAATTCATTAATAATTTAAATCTATCAACATGTTTGAAACAGCGCAAGTTTTGTTTTTTTAAAACAAATTAATTAAACCATTAATCAAGCAATTCGTGGCAGTTTAAAGTTAGAATCTTAAATATCGGTCTCTAAATTTAAAAGATATTAAATAAAAAACTCAGGTTTTGATTTTTGAACCGTTCCATATTGAAAATTTTATATTTTTAAATAATATAAGATTTAAATTCAAATACGTCATCAAGAACTTCATACTTTAGTTCTATCAGCAATGTTTAAACGTTTTTTATTTGTATTAAAACGCCGGAATTACGCAACTGACCATAAAATTTTGTATACACATTGTCTCGGATCTACAGAAAGACACCTTTTTCATACATAAAAATAGTTCAGTTCCAAAATTAGAATATTAGGCAAGCAAAAACGAGAAATTATTAAAAAATACCTTCATCCAAAGAACTTCTATTAAACAGAAATAGAAATGCCTTTGTCTGAATTTACTTGCAGTTCCACTGTCGCCGCTTTGCTCGTCGTATCACCATTAAACTATGTATAATTAAATTGCGTAATTTCTTTAGTGATTATTAAAGCTGGTTGAAAAAGTTACGTAGCTTATAATTTGTTTTAATAAAAGTACAACTCATAACGATTAAGTTGCACTGGTCACCAAGCGCGGAATCAGATGTTTTGTTGAAAACTTATTTATTTTATTTACGTAATACTAATAAAATTTGTCCGGGGATATATGATTATTTTTTTTATAGTCATTATAAAATAAACACACTTTTATTCCATTCTGTAAACTGAGTCGATTTAGCTGCATGCGAGTGTATAAAAAAGCCAACATACAGGTATAAAATATTTTTATTAATCATCATCTAATACTAAAAATAAACTATCTAAGTACTGAGCATTGACTAGACTCTGATTGGGAACTGACAAATTAATATTATTTTGGAGTCTAGCCCAGCCTAAATATCAAATTATCAGCGTTGTTTCTTTATGTACACAATGTGCTGAGCCAAATTGGCTTTATACTTGTGTTACACATTAGGATTGTTTGTTTTTCTCTTTTTTATCTTATTTTTCTTTTTTGTACTAATATCTTAGTGTTGCAAACAAATAAATGTACTTTTTTCTTTCTTTTTTTCTAATTTGTTGGAAAATTCTTCAGTATTAGTTTGACATAATCACTTTAAGTTTGTTTTTTATGTTGCTAAATTTTTTTAATAGCAAAAGCTAAATTATGAATTTTTAAGGTGGAAAACAAAGGTTTTAACACATGTTTAGACTGTTTGTGGGTTACAACATTAAAGTGATGAATAAAGCTTCGACATCAAATAATTGATATTACAACAATAAAATCAAATGGAAATTCCCTATAAAACTACTTAATGAAGTTTCGTTTAAGGACTTAGCAACTGGTTGGTGCGAGAAAACAGTTCTGAAAATATATAGAAATCAACGATCGAGAAATGAGCACGCTAAAAAACGTTGTATTGCTATTATTTTTTTCTGAGTCAATGGTTTGTACTGTAAACAAAAATACTAGTTTGCTTTGCCTTATCATTTAACCTTATGTTGAAACATTAAGATATAAGGCTTCTTTTAAGCCCACAAAAAGGAGAAACGATCTTTATCTTGGGAATAACATTTTCGCGAAATCCTATTTACTATAATAATAACAATAATGTGTATTGTCTGTTTTTTGCATTTACAACTTTTTTTTTTGTTCGAAGGTGAGACACCAGCTGCGATGCAACACGGCAACAACTCAACAAGCTTCAAAAAAGTTCATTTCCTAGTGCAAGCTATGACAGTCCTTAGTTTTTACATTGTTATTTATCATGAATATGGCTAATTTGTGTACAAATGTGTGAATAATATAAATTATCGTTGTTATAAGTTCTTGAATAATATCGGAGAATTTGTTCTAAATAGTTATAATTTTTTTAGAAAGATTCTTCTGGTTTTGTAATTAGAAATTATATGCCCTTTTTGTGGTCCTTGATTACAGTAAAATAGTGGAACCTGCAAAATGGCTTTGTTATTACCGCACATATATTTACTCACATACTTTCAATTATATTGCTCCCCGACAAAAAAGCAAAACATCGGCTAGCAAGCAACATACAATATTTTGTGTTCGTATAGTTTCGTTCGTATTCGTGTGTGTGGTTTATTGTCGGTTCGGTTCGCGTAAATACTAAACCATTAGATAAGTAAAATGAGGCGACCGAGAACAAGATTTTTGCGTCGGAACCTTGCCTATTTAAATCAAAGTATGTTTGTGCAAAAACAAACATGATATTGAACCGAGAATCTTTCATTTGCACTAGTGAGTTTATTTAAGTGATTTTATTTATGCATTTAGTACTCATTTAGGTTCATTTCCGACCTGGGACCGAAGTTTGAAAAGGTTTTTACAGATACTGTGATCTCGTTGCTGGACAATGCATTTTTTCTAGAATAGTAATCATGTTAACTGGGAATAGAATATTATTCATAGATTATTTCGAACGTGCAATAATTACTTTTATATTTAAGTTCTATATTTCTCTGGTATTATTCGTATTCCTCGTCAGTATTGTATAATATAACCTCCTATTGTGAATATCTCTGCATAAGATGCGTTATAGATATTGTACTTTTGATTAAAATATACAAAGTTAATTTTGAAATGTTTTTCAAATAATAATCTTTTTAGTTATATGTATTAAGAATAATTTTTGTGGTAATAAAAGACGCATTATATAGTACTCGTGGCGAGAGTGAAATAAATATTATGCACATAGCTAAAAAAAGCATTAAGGTGCAACACACTTTTTTTTCACTTAGTATAATATTCATAAAGTGAAAAAGATTTTGTTTGTTACGCTTTATTGCCTTAACTATTCATTCGATCATTATGAAATATACGTTGCTTATACCTTGTCAGGAATCCAGAAACAGACATATGGTACGTTCATCAATTAAAGGACACGAAAGCAACGAGCCGCCTTATTATAATTCTACAAAATATTTTTGGACTCTGATTGCTCCATAATATGAATGGGTTTAACGACATTGACTAATAATTATTTTTTTATATTTTGCAAGCTAGATAGTAGGTAGATACTTTTGTTAGACAATCGTTATGTATTTTGGACCTTTTACTTTTTTCTTTATTTTCACCTTTGTCAAACTATGTAGGTCAAGGAATAAATTGTACAAAAAAAATTCCGAGTCAAGTGTAGAGTAAGATTAATATGTTCCCATCCGTAGCCCATCAGCCAACTCTTACCCCCATGAAGGCTTGATAAATTGTAACTTCCGTCTTAGAATTAATGGCGGGTTCAACAACAGTTGTTAGTTTTATTAAATCACTGGTGATAAACAGATTTTAAAGAAAAAAGAATTAATAAATCAAAATAAATTTCATAGATATTGGCGATTCAAAGATTTGGATAAAATACTTCTTCCAATATGACATTTATATGTCCCCTTTGCAATGGCAATTTTACTGCAAAACAAAATAAATTACACTGGCGTAAAGGGAGAAATTACTTTTTTCGATTAAGGTTTTCTTTATAATTAAAGAAAAGTACTTGAGAATACCGCTACTACGACTAAAAGGATTTATCAGAAATTTTACATGTAAATACAATACGCGAAAAGTAAAGAAGCAATCTAGAATTTTCATGAACAAAGTCGTGAGTCACATTTCAAAGTCGAAAGAAGGTGCCGTCCTAATGCAGTACAACTTGATAAGGGTTGATACCTCTATTTTGGAGAAGTTACTCTATGATCAGGATCTATCTATTTTGCCTTTGACAGCAAAGGATTTAGGTTTTAGTTTTATTAATATTCTGACTCCTTGTAGGAAGATTATGTCTTTTATGTATCGAGCTGCGTTGTTCAAAGTTTTCGAGAAGAGTAAAATGCATTGTAGTGAACCAAATCAAGTGGTGACTAACCCAAATTATCTCAAGTTTAATATTATGGAACCGTTTTATGCATTCGTTTTGTAAAACAAACTTTTAGCTCTCCGATCTAAAAAAGGTAATTTTATGAATAAACAAAATACGTTTGAATCTTTTTATGAAAACTACTAATTTATCATGGTATTTTGTATTACTAGTATTTCTTGTTTGACTAATCCGATACAAAGTCCATTTTCTTTTTTTCATACATGGATGAACTCGATTTCGTTTTGAGCTTTGGCCGAGTTTTTGTTGAGATTCAGTAAATGTAGTTGAAGGGCATTCATTGTTTTCTGAGCTCCGCACAACGTATGCCATCATCGATTGAGTAGTTAGGCGAGAAAGATGCCCTAATTATTTATTTGTATCATCATATAAAAAAACAAACAAGCTCTGACCTAAATACCGATGTAAGATACTCAAGTGATTTTGATATTACTACAATTTAATTACTTTCTAATATTTGTAAGAAAAACAAGTGTTTTTATATAATTATGGCAAGATTTCTTTTATTAATATTAACAGTCGTTGTAAAATCTTTGTATATTTTAATTAAAACTGTAATTATTTTTCAAAGTTAAACAATTTATGGAAATAAATAAAAATGTATACCAATTAAGTACAATAACTAAAGGAAGAAAATCTGTAAATTAATCTTGTGAAATATTAGAATAATATTTCATTTGAGTATGTAAATAATATAATAAAATCATTTGTCATTTGAATATAAGTGAATAAATTAAATGATTTTCAATTTAACGTGCCAAGTTAGTTTGTTTTTTTTTACTCCCCATATTTTAGCCGTCAATTTTATTGGAGTACTGTTATAAAACGAAATTAACAGTCGCTTTGTTTAAAGTAAAATAGCGTACCATGGCCAACCTCCTTACGTGAATACCAGATCCATTACTCAAGCATGTCATGTAAGACCGCCTAGTGTGTGTCTTCCGCTTTTTAACTTAATGAAAATTCTTAAATCGGCAAATGAGAAAAATAACTAATACATTAATAAATAATTCATATAATGGTTTAATAATTTCAATAAAATGTATTACCTGAGAACAATACTATTTATTAAATTGTGTTTAAATCGCTACATAAAGAAAAGACGCATAATTTCTTGTGTGTAACTGTCGCAGACTTTGACGTCATACAGAGCGCGCCCTAAATTAGCGAGCGTCTAGCTAGAGTGTCTGAGTCGGTTGGCTATATTATATTTTATATAATTAACTAGCGGTATTGTTGACTAATGCGTATGTAAATAATAATATAACTTTTAATTTGATTTTAGTAGCGCGCTTACGTATTTATCAGAACGAAAACCATTATACCAACACATTTTTAACAACGACAAATTTTTATGTTTATATAGACCAGAGTCGATAATTTTTGAAACCAAAAAAATAACAGTAGGATGAAACCCATTTTTTACCCTTAACCTCCCCCCCACTTCCCGAACTCAGATCGCCCGTAATTTATTTTTCCTTTAATTTTTATTATATTCCCCTCTTTTTCAAGGGGTTTCATACTACCATTATTTTTTTCACTTTTCACCATTTTAAAAGGCTTCAGCCCTGATCTAAAACAACATAAGAATAAATAGTCATATTTCATCATGTAGCAAACATGGTCTTATTTTTCCTCTTTTATTTTCTATTTGTCCAAAAAGACTCGATTCATATAGTTAAGAAAACCGCATCAAAGTTGGTTCATAAGAAAAATACAGAAAAGCTTCCCCCAAAAATTTTCTATTGATGACAATTTTCAATCTTAGTGTCACTTTTATTTTATTTTTCTACGTTTTTCTCCGACGTGTTATATAAAATATCAATTTTCATACAAACACTTTTCTCTGTATGTAAAAATTTTATAAATCTACTAATAATTAATGAAACATTTTTTATGGAAATCGGTTTGAAAGGGACACAGTGAGCTATTTCGAGACCATTTTTATGCTGGTATTTGTTTATTTTTAATTAAAGTTCTCATTTAAAATATAGTTTAATTCGGTTTGAAATAATAATTGAAATGAATCCTCTGGTTGTACGGACTACATTTTAGCTGCATGATTCTTTACCAGGAAACGTCATAAAACAAATAATTACGTTAGTTATTATTGTACTTGCTCTGTAACGTATTTTTAAATTGCACCTCCGACTTTTTATTTCAGTACCGGGGCAATTTTCTATGTAATCTTCACAAACTTTTTGAAAACCTAGAATCCTAATAAAAATATAATAATGTGATTCGACGTAGAATGAATCGTTCATTTAAAGTTCACGTTGATTTTATCTTTAAGTTAGATAACAGTATTCGAGGAAGCGACTTTTTTCTACTCGTGTTGCGTGAGAACTTGGTAGAGATTGGTAGAACTTAAGATTAAAAATTCAATTAATTGCCAAAATAATTTAAGTTATCGATATTGTAAAACTAACAAAAATAAATATTGCAGATATTCAGTAGAAAAAGGAATTTGAATTCATTTTCTTAAGCTTATTTTCACTAGTTTAGAAGTTTCAAAAAAACACTCACGATTCCGTGGACATTTTGGACAGTCGCACAAAAATTATAAAATCGATTCTATATCTTAAGAGTTTGTCAATGACATATAAACTAGCAAATTAATCTTTAGTTGCTATAATAACAGTAAATTTAAAATTAACTTGAAATACAGAAGCTCTACTTATTAGTGATTGTTCAGTTTGTTTTATTTTGGCTTATTAATTTTAGTCAAAATTCCTATTAGCAAGGTATGAGCCTTCTAGGAACCCAGCTTTTCTTTAATATTTCGAAACGCCATTGTCAACCTACGCCCTGGCCATTTCGCTGTGACCTCAAGCAAAGTATTTAGTTACAACGCAAATAAATTACAAGTCAGTATCTTCAATAGGGCACTTTGGCGCGAAAATGACTTCTTTTGTGGACAGTAACAATACCTGCATGATTTATTAGACTGCGGCGTGTAGCCATGACCCCTCGATGGTGTTCTGTCTACATATAAGTTGTTTTCATTTTTGCCAGGCTCTTATTTTTTCATGGCTTTAATATTTTGCGATTTTAATAATCGTTTTAGATTTGAATTCCTATTTATAAAAAGTTTAAAAAAAGTTTCAAAAAGATTCTGTGCCAATTACAGTTCTTTCATGAAATATTTACAAAATACGGACTTATAGTTAATTTTCATTTATGGGCCTTTTCAATTTGGACTTTGTAGCTTAGCGCTCACGGTACTTAACCGGAACTTAAACTACTTCTACACATATTATGCCTAAGGACACCCGAGAGGGCCCGGACTTCGGCTTAGGACGTCGTATACTGAAACTACCACTAGTTCGGAAGGGCCATCTACTGCCAAAGAATCAGCAAGAAACTCAGTATAACGCGTCATACGCATTCTTACACATACGCATTCTCTCATACGCATTCTCACCGGTGTGTTAGGCGATTCGAATGACGTGTTTCCCCATTTCTAACTGGAACGCCGGTGTTCCTTGTTGTACCCCAGACCACTTTAGAAAGATCAATAAATAATTTATGATTATATATAAAAGTTGGTGAGATGTAAGAGAATTTTCTAAATATAACTGTTCGATACAAACCAGCGGTGCGTAAACCGGGCGTAGTAAATTAACATTTCAACAACATAGATTAGAAAGGCACGGTATGCTTTATTCAACTACCTTGGCAGACATTGCACAAATGACTTCTTTACACAATTACTTTAACAAATTATAAAGGCCGTGGCTGTCTGGAAAATGCACACATTACTTCGTTTTTTTTTTTGTTCCCCTCCACGGGAAGGGCAGGAGGATAAAAAATGCTCTGACGCATACTCTGGCGCGCGCGATCCAGAGTTATGTGGGACTCGTCCCGTCGCCTACCAGAACCACTACCCACTAAAAAAACCCCTGTCGGCTCGTGTATTTTTGTCACTCAGCTTTCATCTGAGCGACGGCCAATTGGAGAAAGAAGCCGCGCTAGCGGGGCCCAGAAGGGGTCACCCGATGTGATTTACATAGCACTGAAGGTGCTCAAAACACAGAAGGTGAATACATAGCACTGAAGGTGCACAAAATGAAAAGTAACTATTAAAAACATTAAAATTGAAAAATAAAATTGCATTAATTCGGATTTACGTTAGAATTAGAATTTGCGGCTTGAAGGGCTTCGAGATCTAAAGTTAATTGCGTGGGTTCGCCAGTGTGCGCGTTTCTCGGTCTAGCAACTTTGAATTCCAAATCTAAGACAGGAGCAGTATATGAGACTGAATTTCGAATTAAAGGATTGGGATGGGATTCGGCGCGTTTGAAGAACGATTCTGAGACTGTTTTTAAGTGCTGTTGCACGTAGGTAGTTCAAAATCTCTGTGCAGGTCCGCGTTGCGCACGTTCCAAGGTGCGTTTGTGGCCCTGCGGCAGAAGAGGTTTTGAACTACCTGCAGTTTGTGCAGGACGGAGGGTTTGGCGTGGGTAAAGACTGGCGAGGCATATGTCATGACTGGTCTAACGCAGACCTTATAAAGCGTACGTTTGTTTCTAAAGGATATTTTACTTTTTCTACCTAACATACTGTAAATCCGGCCTAGGTTATAACGTGCGAGTTTCGTTACTCTAGCGACGTGAGGGTTGAAAAAAAGCATCTGGTCTAAGGTGACGCCTAAATATTTGGTAGTGCGCTTCCAGGGGATGGGAGTGCCTTGCATTGTAACTTGGAGTTTGTCGGCGATGCGACTGCGTTTGTAGTCGAAGTAAACCGCAGAGCTCTTCTCTGGGTTCACATCGATGCGCCAGTTTTGACACCATGCACCGAGGGCATTTACAGCCTTTTGGAGTCTGGTGGTGAGACCCAGGACTCTGCGGCCTTTGGTGTAAAGGACAGTGTCGTCGGCAAAGAGGGCAAGTTCGACGCCTTTCGACGGGACGGGGATATCGTTAGTGTACACGGTGTACATAAGAGGGGCGAGGACTGAGCCTTGAGGGACTCCAGCCTTTATGAGACGGGGCGCGGAAATCCGCCTTCGTGTTTATATCTTTAAGAAACGATGCGATTATTCTAACTAGTCGATCCGGTAAGCCTTTTTTGTAGAGTTTATAAATGAGGCCGCTGTGCCAGACTTTATCGAAAGCCTTGGCTACGTCAAAGAAAACTGCGATCGTTTTAAAACGCCGCGGGTAGAAGCCTTCGAATATGTATTCGACGATTCGATGGACTTGCTGAGGGCAGGAGTGCTTAGCGCAGAAGCCGAACTGGTGGGAGATGATGAGGGGATCGCCATCCGTTGGAAACAGATGGTTCCGCATTCGAGAGAGTATGACTCTCTCAAAAAGTTTAGACATGGCCTTGAGGAGGCTGATGGGTCTGTGATTAGCCGGGATATTTAGAGGTTTACCCGGCTTGGCAGTTGAGGCCAGTGTTTGAGTGCGTGGTTAGAAATACCATCCGCACCCGGAGCTTTTTGGACTTTTGACTTTTGATGAGAAGCGAGATTTCATCACAAGAGACTGTGACGGGTTCGGCGGTGATGGAAAGAGAGTCTCTACGGAGAATTTCGTCCTCCACCGCTTTGATGTGAGAAGGATTCACGGGTTGCGTGCTGGGCGAGCATTGAGACGCAACGCTGTCAGCGAAGCATTCGGCTTTCTCTTCGTCTTCGAAGGCGATAGAGCCATCGGGATGAGTGAGAGGAGGGACGTGAGAGGCGGCGTCTTCGCGTAAGGCTCGGGCCATACTATAATACGCTTGGTGGGACGGGGAGATATTCGCCATGAGATCGTTCATCTGAGCGTCTCGGAGTTCCGCGAGGCAAGATCTAACTTTGCGTTGTAGCTGATTAAAAGCTGTTCTATAGGCGGGCGTGGGATATTTCTTGGCTCTCCGGAGAGCCGCGTTCTTGGCTTTAATAAGATTGCTAACGGCTAAGGGTAGATTAGGTTTACTTCGCTTGGCAACCATATCGTTTACACTGATGGCTGAGTTGATAGCATCAGTGAGAGAGTCGACTAATTAATCTATTTTGTCCGGGCTATCTTATTGGTCGGGCGAGATCGCAAGCGGAGAGTTTGGGGCTTCTAAGGCTGAAGCTAACGTATTTTTAAACCCTTTCCAGTTGGTAAAGGTCTTAGGAGGAGTGACGTGATTGTTAGGCGGTCTTAGCACGAGGGAGACGGGGTGGTGATCAGAGCCAAGGTCATCGAGTGGTTCGATAGACCTGAGATCGAGGTTGATTTGTTTGACGATCGCAAAGCGAGGATGTCAGGAGAGTGGTTCGGGTTGCCGGGATAGTGAGTGGGAGTGATGGGAGAGACGACGTCTAAGTCGAGCGAGTTGGTGATGTCGAGGAGAGCTATACCGCTTTGGTTGGTTGATAGGCACGTCCAGTCAGTATGTTTGGAGTTAACGTCTCCGAACATAATGACTGAACGGCCGAGGGCGAGAATGGTCTCAAAGTCGCTGCGAATAGGTCTGGTGCCACTGGGTATGTAGACTGGAGCTATGATGATGGTCGGATGACCAGTCATAGCCAATCTACACACAGTGGCTTCCATGTTGAGGAGAGGAGGGGTAGGGAGAGGACAGCAATAGAAGCCTCTTTTGTAGTATATAGCAGTGCCGCCGGAACTGTCGGAGTTTGGCCTATCATTACGAGAAAACGCTTACTTGGGAATCACGAATCCCCTGAAGCGGTTAGGAGTGAGCCACGTCTCTTGAAGAAGCAATAAGTCTGGCTCGTTGTTCTGAAGGAACAGTTTGAGCTCAGGAAGATTGGTGCTAAGGCTACGAACGTTAAAAAAAATTAGGGATAAGCCCTTGGGGTTAAAAAGACCGAACGCGGGATTTGCGGGTCTAGACATTATATTTACTTATTAAAGGAATTTATATAAAAAAATAAAAATGAAATAAAAAATAATAATTAAAAATCTATAACGAGCTTAGTAACGAGCGATGCTCAGCTAACGCAAATAAACGCTCTTGAGGAGTGGGTGGCTCGCAGTTTGCGTGCGAGTACGGAAATTTCATTAATGTCGACGTTTTGAATGACGTCAAACACGGTCTTCATGTCCTCAGCCAACGACGACTGAGGTGAAGACGACGGAGCAGGACGCGACCCTACGGGAGCTACGGGAGCTGGGATAGGACGGGAAGGTGCAGGTGGAGCGGCCGGACGCTGCCTCTAGGACAGAGCCGGAGTAGGCGTCTGCTGCACGGGCTTTGCTTCCGGGGGACCCCGGTTGCGCAGCGGCGGGAAGTTGGCAGAAGTGAGCGGCGGCGCCGGTTAGAACCCCTGTAGTTAGCTGTGTGGCCAGAATTGCCACACAGCACACAAGCAGGGGGGGAAGTGGATTCGGGAGTGCGAGTGCACTCCTTTGTTATGTGAGGGTCCAGGCACTTGACGCACCTGGGGGGAGCTGACCAGTTAGCCGCTGCGTGGCCGTAGAGCTGGCAGCGGTGGTACTGCCCAGGGTGACCACAGGGGTTGGGGTGCTCGACGGAGATATTCGAGAGACCGCAGATTGTGCGAGCCTCTCTGAAGATCTCCCTCGAGTTGGGAGTGCTAGACAAGATAACTTAAGCTAACGGAAAACGCCTACAGCGGTTTGAGTGCATCTTGTGCACTGCCTCAGCCGGGAAACCTTGGGACTTAAGGTCTTTGAGGATATCTTCGTTCGCGAGCTCAAACGGGACGCCCCGTAATACTGCGCGGATCTTACGCTCCTCCGGGAGGGCGTAAGTGTGGTACGCAATTTTTTTAAGCGAGAGTAAACGAGTGATCGCGCGGAAGTCGTCGATAGTCGCAACTTGGATTTTTATAGTATCGCCTGCGTTATTTGCCTTGAGATAATTGATTTTGTGCCCTTTGCACAAGTTAGAAACCGCGGTCCAGGGCACTTTTTTTCAGAGGAAGACGGGCGGAGGGAGCTGAGGCTTCGGTGGAACAGGAGCGCAGCGCGTTGCTGGCTTCGACGGGACCGACGGAGACGCGGTCACTTCGAGTGACATGAGTGGTGCGGTGGCGGGTGTAGAAGACACCGGGGTTGTCTCGGGTGTTGAAGACACTGCGGCTTTCTTCGAACGCTTCTTAGAGCGTTTGGCAACTAACTGGAACGCGGGCTCAGGAGAGCCGGTGAAGGTGACGGCGACCGATGAAGCTTCGGACGCGGCGGAGTCTGAATCGCTCCCGGGAGCAGTACGCTTCCTAAGAGATGAGTGCGAGGATGAGACCGACGCACAGTCCATATCGTGACGTGAGACGTGGGAGAGCTATAGACCTGAGGGGTCTGGACGTTGGAGGCCTGAGGGGCTGGGGTTAGGACATGAGGGGCCGGGGACGCGATTGATGCCTGCATGGCCTGCGATAGGACGTCTTTCGGGTTGGAGACGCCTGCCGCAGCAAGCACCTGGGTGAACGCGTTCGTGAATAATAACGAAATTAATAACTCTTAGCGAATCCATTAGGGAGGGTTGGGACAATAATATGTATAAATAAGTATATTAAAAGATGCTTTGTTCCTAAAAACCTAGCAAAACCCTAGCGACTAACCTCCCTACCAGCGGTAGGGGGTCTGGGGGAATAACTTAAAACTAACCGTAGTACGCCGAAGGCCGCTACCTAGAAACCTAAAAAAGGGTACGCAGGTAAAGAGTTGACCGCGTTAGGGTCAACCTTTACTGACAGAAAGGACAAATACACACGAAAACGCACAGATAATATGATAAAAATAAATATGAAAATAGGAGAAAAATAAATATGAAAATAGAGAAGAGAAATAAAATAAAAATAATAGGACTGGTTCAGTACAAATTCGTTGACACCGTTAAGTATCCTTTGTACTGAAACCAGACTACTTATGCTGGGCACAACACTGCACTCAGCACAACACAACTTAGCACAGCACTTTGAAGACTAAGGGGCTTAGTCACAAAGAAAAATCGCACTTCGATTGCACTCAGAGGGAGTAGAAAAACCTTGAAAACCGTTGCACGGAACCAACACGCTAAACTGTGACGTCAGTAGACTGAGCGCCACGGAATATCGGGAAGGGACCGATCAACGGAGAACGGGGTCTTGCACGTCCGTACCGGGCGGCGATCGGAGCGAGAATGATTACTTTGAACAGCTTAACCGATTTTATTAAAACATGACTTAGGCTGGAATCTTTAAACAGTGCTTGGACCTGCCTCAGACTTATATGAGCTTAGTCGTCAAATAAAAAGCGACTTTAATTTTTACGGCATAGTGACGAAAATAGGAAATGATACATCTTTACACGATTGGTGTCACATGTTTCGGGAATATGTATTCTAAAAGCAAAGTCGCTTTTTATTTGACAATTAGCTGAGATAAGTCTGCTAATAGTTAAAGTATGCTTAATAGATTTTAGCGTAAGATCTATCTCGACTTATTTAGCCTCTAAACATTGCCATCAAACATCAATGTTAATAAAATACAAACTAAATATTTTCTGTTTTTTTGACAAAAGTTACCTGCCTTTTACCAGTGACAGAAAAAATATACAACTTACAAACGAATCCGTACCGTAAAAAAGTTGCAAACGTTACTCAAATGCTTACTAAGTTTATCCAAATCAAATAAATGCTGTGTTTCTGTAGTCCGCACATAAAACAATAGTACCTACTTAAAGGTTGGAAGTCTAAAATTATGGAGCTTGTTGTTGTTAACAATTGTTTCCGATTTTGCTACTAAATGGTTCCTAACTTCACAAAACTGGGCAGAGCAGAGATTAATGCACAAGGTTAGACTTGTCAAGTTGCAAGTGAGGGGAGATTCGCGTTTTGAATTCGTATTTAGTTTTGAATATTTAATCTTACTTAGATGTGATATTCTGTTGTATCCATAATATTTCAAAGCATAAAAGTATTACAAATAACACTTTAATAAAAAAGTGTTTTTTGTAAAACTTATGCCAAAACAATTATGAAAAACTTAGAACTTCTATAAATTGTTGATGCAAATAGAAAATTTACACGGTCCGAACAATTATGTTATCTCATAAATTATAAACAGGTTCAATAAAGAATTACCTAAATAAACTCAACAATCGCAAATACTTGAAGGTACGTAAGCAGAGAACGAGTTATATTTTCATATATAAAGAACCTTCTCAAATTCAAATTCAAATATTTATTTCTCAACATTGACAATTACTTGTTCTTATTTATGTCAAATAAAACATGACTCTACCACCAGTCAGTTCGGAAAAACCTACGTGAAGAGGAACTGGCGAGAAACTTCCTACTTAACCTAGGAAACTTAAATCCTCAAATGCTTTGTACAATCGTTTTGTTGTATTCTAATTTTGGTGAGCTTGTCTCTTATACTTTAAGGCACTGATAAGGCAGAATGGTTTGACATGGGTGCTAACCGGTGCGGATAGCTAACTTTACATGATTTTTTGTGGACTTCCATACTTTGTACTAATTATGATTAATGTGATACCTTCCACTGCGCAGAGTGATTCATCGGGATGGGTCAGAATGGGAAAATCCGAAACTATAAAAGATTGTGTTATTTGATTTAAAGAAGCATGTCATCGATTTAAGAGGTCGGGAATACTTATTACAGTCAAACATTTAGAAAATAATCTGTAGGTATCACTCGGAAATCAAACTCAGTCATATTTAGTAAAATTGTATCTTATTTTATTACAAAAACTGATTGTTTAATAAATATTTATATGGAAGTTTGTATCTTTGATAAAGCTAGAGCAGGAGCAAGCTTATATCTGTAGTGGCTGCATAGAGATCTTTTTAACGCAGAATCCCCACTTGAGAGAACAAAATGTTATTTTTAAATAATACATTATTGCCATAGAAAATGGATGTCATTAGAAACTTTTACTCAAATAAATACAATGTGGAACGTCAGTAGCGCAGTGGTTAAGGAGCTTCATGTTCCCGGGGTAGTAGCCGGTCACTGTGAATGTACCAATGAGTTTTTACATCTCATATTAACGAAGATGACTGCTCAGACGGCAAAGAATTTCATACATCTAAGAAATTATTACGAAATTATATAAACAGGCTGCAAACCCACAGTAAGCCATTGTGTTGTACTATAAATTGCCTAGTTGAGCGATATTGCCATTAAAATATAGAAAATACAAAATACAGAATTATCACTTAACTATGAAACAAAGGTCACCGTGAAATATTAATTTTGTTATTATATATTATTATTATATATTGAATTTTTGAATAATAAAGCTTTTTTTTAAATCTTTGAGTAGCATTTTAAGATACAAACTATTTGAATTTGCGAATTTCCGTAGTAAGTCAATTAATGTTTTAATCTAAAAAGGATTTAATAGCAGCTTTAACCGAAAAACAAAACATTAACAACTGCCAAGTACAAGATCTACGTCCAAAAAAATCAATCGATATAATGTGCCATTCATAATTAGAGTAAGTTTAACAATGAATATCTCCCCATAACTTACAATTAAGCGCTTCACTGCGTCCATTGCCATCCTGAACTTTTTGCAGTAAAAATTGGCAGAAACATAGCTTGTCACTTTCAAAGCCTTAAAATAAAAGTGTCCATTTAAGATGAGCGATATTTATTTACGATAAAGAAAAAAATGTTTTAATTTTATTTTACATCAGGGACTGCTGTCATTTAATTCCAATAGCATGTTTACACTGCACTGCTACCCTGTATTAAAACAACGTAATAATTGACATTAGAAACTAATAGTTTACCTATTTCTTTCAAAATTAAAGTAGAGGAATTAAGTTAATAAAACTAAATGGTTTACTCACCGTATCGCAACAACCCTTTCCTCTTAATAAACTTACTTATTTATTTTTCGAAGTATGTAAATAAAAAACGATTAATAAACGCTTAATACTAATGTAACATCATCCTCAGCGTGGAACTCGTCTATTATTGATAGCAGAAGTTGTCAAACTTTGTCCATTTTACGAAAGAAACTTGAGGTACGTTCAATAACGTTAGCAGTAACGTTAATGTGGTAATAGTCACTTTTATAAGATTATTTGGAGGGAAGTTTTATACAATTTTATACAATTAGTTTAATTCTGATCCAAAACTAAGTCTAAGCGATCATTTCATTAACTGCTCCCTGTTTTTTTGTTCCCCTCAGCGGGGAGTTCAGGTGGATCTAAAAAATGCTCATACTCATACCACGCCGCGCGCGATACGTAGTTTTGTGCGACTCGCTCCGAGCCTACCAGTGTCACGAATCGACTCCATCGCGAGTTGAAAGTTACCCTAAAATTAGTAATCTAATAATAAAAATAAATAAAATAAAATAAAAATCGTTTATTGCGGACCATAATCCATACCTTGGTTAGTAACACAATGAATTTAAAGACTATGTTAGTACATATAATATAGTATTAATTCATAAATTTTTTTTCTGATTTTTAGAGGCACTGTACATTGTCCATTTTTAATGTACATTTGTTAATGTCCATTTGCCCAGTGTCTCAATATAGGACACTCAGCTTTATTGGATATAACGCCCAGAATGCTGTTGGTGTTCCCACGCACCCTGTGTAGCAGCGACGCGATTCTTTTACGAATGATGGCGTAAAAATCATCGGTATGGGTGTCTGCAAACATACCTGATGCACTACAGTATCGTGTGAGCCCCAACAACAGTCTGGAAGCATTATTATGTTGAACACGGAGAGAGCCGTATACCCGCCGCGTATATCTAACCCACAAGGAACACGTGTATAAAGTTTAACAGAAGGCCTTGAACAAAGTAATTTTTACCTCCGCCGTGCAGCGATAAAACCTGCGGGCCAGCATATTGCAGCGGACAGCCATGGCCCTCCGTTCCCTTTCTATATCTTTATCATCTGTTAAACCCTCGGTTACCACATGGCCCAGGTACTTGAATTCAGTTACACGTTTTAGTAAAATGCCTCCTTGTGTCACTCGCGTAGGTGTTTTATTGCCTATTTTAAACACAAGGAGTTCACTATTGGTAACATTATACCGAAGACCATGTTACTCCGCGTAAGCCTCACAGTCGCCTAAGTGCACTGACTGACGGGGTCGGCAGCACCATTTTGTGTGCCTAACTGATGCTAATACTGTCAATAGAACAGGCGACACGTGCGCTACGAAGCTCCTCAATCAGCTTATCTATATATAGGTTGAAAAACGCAGGTGAGGTTAACCCCCCTTGCCTCACCCCACATTCGAACCTACACTCGTCCAACAAAGCATTAGACCATCTGAACTGGTTAGTCAGGTTTTCTTACCAATAACATTTTTATATACGCTTCCGGAAGCCCGGTAGTCCGTAGTTTTTCCCACAAAATATTATACCTTACCAGGTCAAATGCCTTCGAGAGGTGTAGGAAGGCCACATATACAGCTGTTTTTCTATCTGTGTTATACCTAACGAAGTGTTTCAGTGGCAGGATCGCACTTTCCGTGGTCAGTCTTGGTCTAAAACCAAATTGTACATCGTTTAGTTTAATATATTCATTTAAATGTCCCTCAAGCACACCGTCAAGTATCTTAGCCATAGTTGTTGCTAAAGAGATCGATCGGTAGTTATTTATATCCGAGATGTCACCAAGAATAAGCCGATCGAATTTTTAGAGTTTTTGGGGTAGTTATAAAACGACGCGGTTTGACACTTCACCTTTTGATTGACTTTTGTTGTGGAACACCAGAGACAGACGTTGCCTTTGTACCATTAAAACCTGGTGAGTCCATTTTCATTTTATATCTTATGTTATTTTTATGTTTGGCACAGTAATGCGATTTAGCATTGGCCACAAGCATATTATTTCTTGTGTGTGTGTGTGTATCCATAAGATCAGATAACTGTCGTGGCAGTTAATGAGATTCAAATATAAAAAGTATAAGGGGTAGTTGGAGACCACTAGCGGAGTGTAACTCCTATTCAGGACCGCTGATTAGTGGTCATGACGAGTGTTTACTCGGTTCAGATTCAGACAGTTAAGATACGTGTGCACTTAAAGTGCAGGTACGTATATTTGGTGTGTACCCATTTGCAACTACAGATATCAGGTGGTTGGCGAAAACAGAACCCCTGCCCACTAAAAAACCCCCTGAATTACTCTGGTTATCATTTGCATCACAACTTTCATCTGAAGTGACGACCAATTGGAGAAAAAGGCCGCGCAAGTAGGGACCAGCTGGGAATTACAAAGCATTGAAGGTGCATTCATAGCAGTGAAGGTGCTCAAGGTGATTAAGAAATAAAATTAGAATTAGAACTTGCGGCCAGTAGGGTTTCTAGGCCTAGAGACTTTGATTTTCGAATCTAGGACAGGGGGAGTATACGAGACTGAATCTCGAATTAAATGATTAGGATAGGTTTCAGTGCATTTGAAGAACGTGTTTTCAGGTGCTGTTGCACTGTAGGTACTTCAAGATCTCTGTGCAGGTCTGCGTAACGCACGTATCAGGGTGTGTTTGTGGCCCTGCGGCAGAAGAGATTTTGAACCACCTGCAGTTTGTTTAGAAGGGAGGGTTTGGCGTGGGCAAAGATTGGCGAGGCATTAGTCATGACGGGATTAACGCAGGTCTTAAAGAGCGTTCGTTTGTTTCTAAAAGACATTTTACTAGGTCTACCTAATATACTATTTATCCGGCCTAAGTAACGACGGGCGAGTTTCAATATTCTATCAAGGTGTGGCTTGAAAGAAAGCGTCGGGTCTAAGGTGACGCCTAAGTATTTGGTACTGCGCTTCCAGGGGAATACCTAAAATTCAAACGTGGGGATCGTCGACGCGATGACTGCATTTCTGGTCGAATCAAATCGCAGAACTCTTGTCTGGATTCACATCGATACGCTGTCGAGTCTAGTGACGTTCTTTGGGACCTCTTTGCCCTCGGCGGTGTAAAGACGGGTGTCGTCGTCAAAGAGGGCGAATGCCTTTCAGCGGAATGGGAATGTCATTTGTGTACACGGTGTACAGCAGAGGGGCGAGGACTGAGCCTTGAGGGACTCCAGCCTTTATGGGATGAGGCGCGGAAAGCGTACCTTCATGTCTAAAACAAAACGTGCGATCTTTGGGATAGAATGCGATTATCATGACTAGGCAATCTGGTAAGCATTTTTTTTTTAATTTGTAGACGAGATTGCTGTGCTAGGCTTTATCGAAAGCCTTGGCTACGTCAAAGAAAATTGCGATCATTTTATTACGCCGCGGATAGAAGCCGTCGAGTATGTACTGGACGATGGGGAACTGCTCAATTTATAAGTTACACTTAACTACTCCAAATGCTTCGAGTAGTCCACAGGCCCCTTTCTCATATTACAACTTTTACTGTGCTTGTGCGTCTTGTTTATCTAATGTATCAACGAGTTTGCTGTGAAAGGAGGGTCTTTATCCTGGTAAAGGTGTTCAAATTATGTAAGTAGTTAAGAGAGAGGTACAGAATTTTTAAATATCTTCCAAACTGGGTGTTTTGATATCTAAATAAGATATTTTTTAAATCGAAGCTATAATGTTATAATTAAATGTAAATGCTTTACTTAAACGATAAATAGTAATAAATTTACTAACAAAGATGGTATCTACCTCTGCTAAAATGATATAAAATTTTATTGGTAATTAAAAAACATAGAGAAAAAAAATGTATTCATACCTTGATAAAAATGGCTAAATGATTTTTATTACTGTAAGATGAGCACCCACTAGCTTCCTTTAATTTTATTAAGAGTAAACATAGATATTAAGTAACCTCAATAGGATGTAAATTAATTTAAATCACTTACTTAAATTATGGAAGGTTTCTATTTGATACCAACGTGTTACAAAAATTATCTCAACAATTTTTGAAAACCTTCAAATATTATTCGTTTATACCACCCTTCCCAAATTACACAGAATGGTGACTTAAAAAGTTTCTTATTTGAAGTAGACTGAAATAAATTTTGAAGAGTTGATCGGTTTATTATTTTTAAACTACTAACAAACAACCATAATATGAAAGAGTAAGATGTCTTACAACAATAATTTCATTTCACGCTTAATTTGTTTTACTTAGATCTCACAGTAAGTGAATTTGGTTCACATTTTAACTCACATGAAACAAGACGAAATCTTTGAGATGTTTGTGCTCATCGTCTGTAAGCGTTATTATTTCAGACCATTGAATTTGTTATGATTTCATTGAGTACCTATGCACGGAAGAAGAATTGAAACTAACTTATGGACTTTTTTTAATAAATAAAAGAATTAATACTTACAGGTAGTACTGAAGGTAAACCAAGGACAAATCCCTGGTTGGAGTCGTTCAAAAATAATAGAAGTGGATCTTGATCAGGACCGTTCTATGTGATTTAAATTGAAATTGAAAAATCAACTTCTATTTATCGCGAAAATACTACGCGAATACGCGGTTCCTTGAGAACGAACTTGACGCTCAAAAGAGAGTTTGTTTAATCACAGTTCATCAAAACTGCATGAAAACTACATTAAAAGAAATCAACATACTTTTCGGAACTTTGTAAAACTTAATGAAATTTACTTAGTATTTTTGTCAATGTATTATAGGAGTTGACATAGGCATTAAGGAAGGGCTGTAGTACTGCCCCAGGTGAACCCCGCTCTACTCCCACAAAATTTTACATCTAAAAAAAAGATAAAAAAGTGGACTTCTTTATATTCAAGGACCCAGAATAAAGAGATCATTAAAATACAGATCATTATTAGTTTTTTTTATGTTAGGTTCCTAATATTTATTATTTTAACCCAAGCTCACAAATGTGTAAAGTTTATTATAAATTGATAGAAACCTCTTATAATATTCTTATTCACAGTTTTCATGATTTCAAATTTGAAGGCTTTCTAAAACAGTTGGCTCCAATCTCGCCATGATTCCTATTTCTTTGGCTACAAAAAATAAGTTCAGTAGCGAACCATAATTTAATCATAAAATTTCACATATTTACCTCTGGTTTGTGACCAAAGTTGTAAATTGATGTTTTTTTTTATTTTTGTCACTTGTTACACTAACCTTAATTAATGCCTTGCAGTTTTAAATTTGTAAGTAGAACATTATCCGGCTGTAGTTATATTTGGCGCTTACAATGCCTAAATTTATCAAAATACTGTTCAAATAATTTCAATAGCTTTGAACTTATTGAACAATTCGATGGCTTTACATTTAATTTTGTTTTATATATTATTAAGGACTCTAGGTTACTTGCAATAAACAATATAGCATTTTTTAAATACATGTAATTAAATCAGACTTAATATAGAACACTGTTTAAGGATGGAGGGAAGGAAGAGTGGAGTGAAAATTTCGCTAGCTAAAACGCATATCAGTTGCAAAAGCTTGATTATGATAGTGTAAATAAAAAGAAGATTTACTTTTGTTTATTGGTTATCGTGACAGAGCCCTTTCAATAATCAAAGTGACAGAATTTTCCAGCATATTCAGAGACAGCTATTTATTTGGAGAAATTTTCATGTTCTCAAAACATTTATTAATATTCAGAGACAGCTATTTATTTGGCTGAGCAGGTTTTCATGTTTTCAAAACATTTATTTTAAAAAAAAGTTTTTGATCGAAGTGATTTATGCGCACGACATAGATAAAATCATTCAAAAACATTTTATTATGTATTAATAAAAAAAAAAAGATTAAAAATAATATATTGCAATTTTAAAGTTGTGTAGTTGTCGTATTGTTGTTAAAAATTATCTATTTTTCTTGCCTTTGTGTAATTGAAAACAATGGTGTCGTGAGTATACTGTATACCTAAGCAATTTTAGGCTTACATTCAATTTTACCGGTACATGACAAGGTTAAGGTAGGTATAATTTTGAATTGTTTACAAAACTGAGATTTTAACAGAAGAAAGTTTCCTACTGACCACTTACGTTTACATATCCAGGGAACATAAGAGAGTCCCGTAGTATAATTTCATAACAAATGTTATCTGTAAAAGATTTTTAGCTGTTCATTCTTATCATACGATCACTCACTCGAGGCATAAACTTTGCATGAACGCTATGAACAATACACGTATGTAATTAAGTGGTAAGACGAATTTGTTACGTTTTTGCTTAAGTATCTGTAGCAGATTAAATGCTTCTACATAACTCAATAATATGGTAGTCACAAGATGTTTACAGATTGACACAGTTCGCAGTAAGTTAGTTCACTGTGATTCCTAAGATTTCATTTTTAAATCTAATGTGTTGGTAATACCGTATTCACCAATCTTAGAAAATAAACCAAACTATGCAAATTTGAAGCGGGAAATTCACTTCCACAGTACCTAATAGCCTGATTAAACTCCTTGAGTTTTATAATCCACTTGAAAAGTTTTGTACTGAATAAAATGCATAAAAGTTAGCTTCGTGTCACGTAGTTGATCATTTTAATGCGGTTAAACTGATATTGGATTGTTAACAGTTTTTATAAAAAATATTTATTAAAAATTTTATAAAATTCCAGTTTAACTTTTCTCTGGATTGGTTAATGCTTTATTGTATTTTGTTCAGTAACTTGGTTAAAACTTAAGACATTTTAGGTTTGCGATTTTCGTAAAATAATGCAGTTTTTGATAAAATGAACATAAAAAGTTCCACGCATTTTGGTCGAGTAGGTAATTATATTTTGTATTAGACAGCTGATTCTTTTTTGCGATTATGAAAGTTGGTCCCTTAGACAAAGTTATTTGTATTCGCGGGCATATTCATCCCTGGGAGCTTGTCAGTTGATTCTAATTTTACCCTGTACAACTACATTTATTTTTACGGAACATGATTTAATTTATAGGTATAAAGAAGATTCTTGGTTGGAATTTGAAGTTCTTGTATCATGCTTCGTATTTTTTTTTTAAATGAACGACACAATTCCTTAAACTTTAGCTGCAATGTACAAGATTTCCCAATGTTACTAATTTAATTTTGATAAGCCTTCTACGGAAAATAGTAATTAGTAAATAAAACTCAACAACCAAATTCAAATTCAAATTCAAATATTTATTTCTCAACATTGACAATTACTTGTTCTTATTGACGTCAAATAAAACATGATTCTACCACCAGTTCGAAAAAAAACCTTCGTGAAGAAGAACTGGCAAGAAACTTCACGGGTATATTTTTTTTTTTCAAAATAAGTTTACAGAGTCTCTTTATGTCTATACAAAATTATTCTTTTCTGCATCTGTTAGCTCGGCAAGTCTCCCTCCCCCCAAGTATCCAAACGACGAACACCCTCAAACGGCACCCGTTCACGAGTTAACGCGGGATCCAGCCATCGCCCTCCTCAACCATATTAGAGGGAAGTGAACGACCCGTCACCCGACGCTACCATAAGAAGACGTACTTTAGTGACAATGACGCTTTAGATATTCATCGGGACGAAGAACTCATCGCACAAACAGACACATTACACATGCTTTGTTACAAATACTAGTACAATCCTGTTAATGAGGGGATTATACCCAAGGGCTTTTATCATCCAAATAATCGGATAGTTTATAATATGCTCTAGCACACAACTTCTCCTTTATAATTAATATAAATATCTTTGAATTTGTCAGTAGGAAGACCTTGGATATCCTCAGGAACCCTATTATAAAAGCGTATACATTGACCCATGAATGAGTTAGTGACTTTATGAAGCCTGCTATTATGAGCTGCCAGCATATTTCTTCCTCTTGTGTTAACATTGTGCAGATCTTTTTTTCTTTTGAACAAGGTTATGTTCTTTTTAACATACATTAAATTTTCTAAAATATATTGTGAATGGAAGGTAAGAATATTTGTTTCCTTAAATTTACTTCTAAGTGACACCCTTGGACCGAGCTGATAGATTGCGCGAACAGCCCTTTTCTGCAGAATAAATATAGCATCGATGTCGGCAGCACTCCCCCACAGCAGAATACCATATGTCATGAGGCTGTGGAAGTAACCAAAATAGACTAATCGAGCAGTTGTTTCATTTGAAATTTGTCTAATTTTTTTAACAGCATATGCGGCAGAGCCAAGCCTTTTCGCTAAACCATCAACATGCGGTCCCCACTGCAGTTTGGCGTCTAAGGTTATGCCCAGAAATACAGTTGAGTTTACAGGAGTCAGTTCCTGGCTCTTAACTACAATGTTTGTGTTTACCTGTTTGACATTTGGCAATGTAAATTTAACACATTTCGTTTTTTTTTCATTGAGGAGCAAATTATTAGCTGAGAACCACTGCTCTGTGTTGGAGATGCATTTGTTCACCGCTCGATAGTCAATTTCTTGTCTTTTGATTTTAAACAAGAAGGAAGTATCGTCAGCAAACAATATGACCTCGCATTGATTCTTAACGACCGATGGCAGATCATTAATATAAACTAAAAATAGGAAAGGACCAAGAACTGAGCCCTGGGGCACACCCATTTTCACTGCCGATCCTGATGATTTTTCTCCATTTATTGCAACTTTCTGTTTTCTATTAGAAATATATGATTTAATCAAGGCAAGCGCTCGGTTTTTAATGCCGTAATGGTGCAGTTTTATGAGTAGAGTAGTATGATCCACACAGTCGAACGCCTTGGACAAGTCACAAAAGACACCAATAGCATCACACGACTCCTCCCAGGCGCTGAATACGTGTTTTATGAGCTCAACACCGGCATCGGTTGTTGAGCGACCCCGCGTGAAACCAAACTGCTTAAAATTCATTAAACTATTACCGTAAAAATGAGAAAGTAATTGATTTAAAATTAATTTTTCAAAAATCTTACTGAGCGTTGGTAGTATAGATATAGGTCTAAAATTATTAGGGTCAGACATACTACCTGCTTTGAATATTGGAATGACCTTACTCAATTTCATTAAATCAGGAAAAACACCATTATCAACACAGTCATTAAATATACTGGCTAAGTACGGGGCTATACCATCAATGACAGATTCAATAATTTTTACAGAAATCCCATCTAAATCGGCAGTATTTTTTACTTTAATGCTTTTAAATGCATTTAAAACTTGTGGAACAGTAACATGTTTAAAAATAAAATCAATATTGCATGAATTTACATTTTCCGTTAGCAGTGACTGTGCAAGAGTGGAACATGAATTAATACTCGAAGTAGTTGACACAGGGATGGCAGTAAAAAAATTTTCAAATGCTTCAGCAACTTCTTTGTCAGTTGACAACACTTTATCATTAATTTTTAAATTATATTTGGTGTGTGGTTCTTTTGCTTTCCCAGTTTCCTGATTAATTATATTCCATGCAGTTTTTGAAATGTTAGTACTATATTTAATTTTATTATTAATGTAATTAGATTTAGCTACACTGCAAACTCGTTTAAATAATTTTGAATACTTTTTAACATATTCATAAAATGTCTTATTATGATTATAAGTTCTTTCACTGTACAATTCATATAATCTATTTCTACTTCTGCATATTCCCACTGTTGCCCAGTCACTAAACCTAAATAAATTATTATTTATACATATTTTCTTTTTTTTAAAAACAGAGTCATATTCATTTCTAATTATATTATGAATAGAGTTATATTGAGTAATAGGATCTGCACAGTAATCTAATTTAAATGTTTTTTCAAATACATTTTTCCTAAATGTTTCAAGCCGTCTCTCATTCAAGGGTATAAAGGTAATTTCTCTTTTTAAAGTCTTTTTTAGCCCAATATCAAAAGTGGCCAACTGTCCACTATGATCTGATTGTAGTTTATTAATTACTGACTTTGTACATGGCATTAAATTTGTAAAAATGTTATCAAGACATGTGGCTGAGGTCGCTGTGATTCGCGTAGGCTCTAAGAAGAGATTTTTTAGGTTGTAACAATTAAAAAGATTCAAGAATCGTTTACTTAGTGATGTCTCTACTAATAAATCAATATTAAACAATTTACCAACAATTTATTAACCCTTCATTGACGAGCAACAAGACGTCTTTGTAGTTTTACATAAAATAATGTATCGTTTGCAGGCAACTTCTTAAATTAACATTTTTACATGTTATTCCTCCGTCTTATAAAGACCGCGTTATTTAAATGAAATTCTTTTTTTTTTTCTTAAATGCATTATACTTAGATATTTAAAATTAGAGAACAGCTTAACCTGCAAAAAATAGAGGTAGAAAGAACTAACCAAAAATTTTGCATCCACAAAGCGAGCATAAATCAATTTATTCAAAAGGAAGCCGGAATACAAGCTTCTTTGAGCTTAAAGTAATATTATTTTTGCGTCTGAAGTACCCCCGCTTTAGCTTCTCTCCTGGTTTCTCTTTCTTTCTATCTCACACTCCTTTTCACCGTTATTTAATGCTAATTTTTCAACGAAAAGTGATGTTATATTTTTAAGTAAATTAGTTTGAAACTCAATGTAAACATATAAGAAAGCAAAGTGTGAATTTTTTTCATTTCATAATTCACAGTTTGGCGATAAAATGAAAGTCAATTAATTCAATTAATTACTTAAAAGTCAATTAAGTCAAATATTATCTCTGGAAATGACAAAAGTTTTAATAGTGCGGAATAGAACAAAAATAAGGTGATTAATAGTTTCAAAAACGTTGATCCATTTGGGCCAGGCGAATTCTATTAGTTATATTTTCAAGTATTTGAAGACTTTGAAGATATGAAAAGTTTACTATTTTACTATGCACAATGCCAATTTTGTTTACCTTTAAAATTTTTAGCACAAAGTTGTTTTTTAATAATAATAATAATATCAATAAACATACCAATTTGAAAGCAAGAAAAAAATTATTTATTTTAAACAAATCGTCACATGTCTTAACAGTACAATAGAACAAAGAGTTCACGGGCTAAGCAAAAATTATTAAAAAAGGGTAGCCGACAAAAACAAGATAACTGACTCAGCAATATGTTGCGAAATTCGTGAAAATTCCACAACGCTGGTTTTCAGGCGGTATTTTAACCTTCGTAGGTTTAAAGAGAGTGAGAGTAGTGTGAGGTCCCACGAATAAATAACTCACATTAAAGAAAAACTCCAAACTACGAAACAAAAAATTCAAACTTAACAATTGAGTCAGATTAGACGCATAAGCACGAAACAGATAAATTCTGACGGGTTTCAACGATATTTCAAGATAAGCGTCATCTTGTATTGGATTGCAGGCGTGCAATGCTCACTGCGGCACGCGGTAAAACCACAGTGCAGACGAGCGATTTTACACTCAGCGTAAATACCTCCTTTTCACATATTTTTTCTTTATGTGAATAATAGGTACCCAAACATAAGATTTTATCAAGGTATCTGTATTGTTATAAGTATACTTAATCCTCAAATACATAAACATAATACCGATCGACATTATATAATCTCAACAATTGTGTTAAATGGAAAAGTAAGTTCACTTACGAAAATATGTGGTACCAAATGTCAAAATGTTGTCGTGTTTGTCTGGGGATTTATTGACTTATTACTTATAAACATTTTCCCCATTGCTCTGTTCCACTTGAATTCCAAAGCTAATAATGGCTATGACGTTGATCAAATTGGAAAACTTTGACGATTGATTGATCGTTTATCCGTGATCTGTCAAGGAGCCTTGTTCCGCACTGTGAATCACGAATCATTTAACTTGCGAATTCCTTCTTTCAATACTTTTTAATAGAGATTACTGTTGATTTAATCAAAAGAAAAAATAAAATAAAAATTATATATATAATAATATAATATATATAATATAATAATATATATAATATAATTATATATATATATATATATATATATATATATATATATATATGTATATGTGTGTGTGTGTGTGTGTGTGTGTGTGTCTGTGTGTGTTTGTGTGTGTGTTCTAGTTTTTCATGATCTATTCAAAGTATGTGTAGCACTTTATTCCTTGTTCAGAGAAAAAAACTGTACAGTTCGACCGATATGATTATATTTGTACATGTCCAGAAAAGTATGATAATGCGTTATTCCCATATGAGAATTAAGTTTTCAGTATGACTTCTATCATTACCGTGTCAGTAGTATTTACATAAAATATAAAATAAAAGTGGACAGAAATTGCAACGCTAATGCGAAAATTTTTTTTTTGCCTTACTTCTGAAACAAATTGTTTTAATAGATCTTAGATCTGACTGAAAGGATGTTAACTTTGTTCATTAAGGAGTCATTGAAAAATTGCCCTAGTTTGAGAAATTCATCTCACTTCTGTCCCTTTCAGAGTGATGAGTATAAATTAGTTTTCATTAAGACGGTAATTTAATTGTGTCTGATATTTTGGGTTGGTAATTGAGTTGTGCGGTTGAACTTGCAAAGATTTAGCTTTAGGTTTGGGAGGTCTATCTTAAAGTAACAGACAAATTGTCTAATGAACACAAACTTTTACTAACCTGTCATGTTTGTTTTCTATATGAACATGTCAATTGGTATGTGTATTGGGTTTTAATTAGTTTCGTTGGTTGTCACAATTTACTTAGTTGGTTTGTCTGGGGTCTTAATTATTATTTATATGTATTTATTGACTTGTGATTATTTGTCGACGTCTTGATAGTGGTACATCTTTATTATTTAATAATTTTATATTTTATTATTTTATTTTAATTTTATAATTTTAATAAGTAATAATGTATAAAATAATAACCGTAATAATGAGCGAATTCTCAATACTCAAGACTTTATTGGAATCATAATTTAACAGGTGGTAGTGGTTAAAAATAATAGTGAATTTATACAATAATGAAAAGTAAATTTATGCACCTAGTTTAGGTATTACAATGCTGGAGAGGACATTTTGTGGTCATTTCAAATTAAATCAATTATTTGGATATATTATTCCTTAGTTATACATCTTATGTCTAATTCATTTAAAATTTATCAATAAAGTATTCATAAGCTGTGTAATAGTTTTTTTTAATAGGAGTTGTTTTGGAAAGAGCGTGAATCTTTTGTAATTTTTTTTTCATGTTTGATATATTCCGGTAAGTGATTATATAATTTGATAGTAGTAGCCAGAGGACCAGATGAGTGAATCTTTAGGTGTGACGTAGGTTGTATTAAAATATTTTCCGGGAGGGGTCTAAGGACGTAATTACCAGCTACTTTTTCGCATTTTGTATAAAACTCGGGATGTTTTCGCACGAATTTACATGCTTCGAGTATGTAAATATGCATGGCTGAGAATTTTTAATTTTAAATTAAAAATTATGGTTACAGCTGTCATCGTTTTGGATATTTGCCAAAATTATGTGCAGTGAAAACGCTAGTCTTCTACACAGTTCTTAATGGAGAACGTTTTGAGAAAGTATTAAACAGTAAAATAACCAAACGTAATTTGAATACTGGTTTTAGTTTATTCCAATCTTTAATCAATGTATTAGAACAACAAAAACTTATTACAATGCTTAAAAAAATGTTACATGAACTAAATAAAATTTTACCGTACATCGCTTATGCAGACATCCTCGGTGGCTTATTTTTTTTAAAAACCATTGGCTTATTACTAAAAGTCTTGTGCAAGTCATTATATCACAGTGCTATATCATTTAATACATATAGTTGGACATAATGAGAAATAAAGGCCAATAGATCAACTGACCTTTGGATTGCCTAGTCCAGGTTTGAGGGCCTTTTTCATAATACGAACACTTTTGATTGCGATAGAACAACGTGAACGAAATTTTATTTTGCGTTCAACTGAAAAAAGTAATATGAAGATTTCAAAGAAACCCAGCTGTCTATTTTCCTATGATTAATTATTGTCAAAAATGGAACGTGAAATTAAAGTGTCAGGAGTTATTAACGAGCCACTCCTTAATTAACCTGTAAAAATATGAGCAGGTTCATTTATAGCATGTTTTAAACATTGACGTAATTAATGCGTGGTTTTAGGTCATCTGTTTTGGTTAGTCTCCGTAATGTTATTATCTAACTTGCAATAACAAATGCGCGATATTTGCTTTTCTATTGCTAATTTCCAAAAAACTTATGGTCTACTAGCGATAGCAGCGCGACGTCAAATTGTATAAAACATGAACTGTTTTTGATGTTCAATGAGTGTAATGAGTCAACGAACGGTGAGTACTGAACGATTTATTTATAATACTGAATCTTTATTGCCAATAAAAATCCAGTCGTGTTCAATATCGGTTTCAAACACAAATATTTCATACATTACAAATACTTAAATTACTTACGGCACTTGTAGTAAGATGTAATACGCATACCTGTCATTCATACATAATTGATTATTTTTGGTTGTGTCATCCATAGTTTTGAAATGGTATGTATTGAAGTTTAAATTACATTTGAAATAAATATTTAGTATTTAGTTATCTAATAGCTGTCTGAAGGGAGAGTTATAACATTATATGGTGTGACTTCAAAGTCATAGCTTACTGATCTTCATCAGCAGGCTTCTACTAATCAAGAGAATATTCTAACGTAGCACAAGAAGCTTTTCCGGCGACTACGTTCGCGTGAATTCCACGTTTCCTACAATATCGAGATAATCTTCTGTAAATTTTCTATATTTTATTCCAGGACTTAACTAAAGACTAGTTAATACCCACACATGCTCACATAGTTGAACATTGACAATTTGAGAACGATGAATTATTTTAAATGTTTGAATTGTATAACAACAGTAAAATATATGAGTAGGTACTTAGTAATCGTATGGATAAATAACGGTAAATAAATCAAGTGTTTAATTTAAGACGTTTAGTCTGCTGTCTGTGTCTTTTGATGATGAAATAAACCTAGTTACAGTTACCTTTGAATAGGTATTATAGAAATTGTGTTAAAAATGTTTAAAAAAAAACAACTATTATAGCATCGGTATTCCAGTTTCTTAGTGGTTTCTCACATTATATCGCAGATTCAAAGTTTAATACTTACTTACCCTATACTATAAGATCCTAAAATTTAATTTATTAATACTATCAAGCATATTATGAGATAACATTTTTATTTAATAATAAAAAACTGGTTGAGTACATTAGAAAACTTGCCGGCGGCGTTATGGCTATGTAATACTAAGCCTGCTTTTAGGGGACTTAATGTTAGCACTTATGGATTGGAACACAAGCTTCGGGCTCCCCTTCCTTATTTTAATTTATAATCACCGTAAAACTACTAACTGAACTGCAGATGTGACGTAACCTACACCAAAATAGTTTTATTCACAAATACATTCGTCATATGACACCACTGATTTAGCATTGATATAATTTTTTTTTAATAATAAATTAGATTTTATGCTGCAAAGTTTTGGGTTTAAAATATCAATTTGATTTCCATAAAGTTAAATGATTTTTTTCGTTTTGTATTATATTAAATTTAAATATTACCGTCTTGGTTAATGAACTGTAAGGCAATGAGTAGATTTAACTTATTTTGCAAAATATAATTTTTACCTTTTTACTAATTTATTTCATTGCTAAAATTAAAAAATATAGTATTAGTTATTATGTTCTGTAACGTAATCATGTAATAAGAAAGAAATCAAACCTAACATTAAAAACATATAGCTAATTGCTAGTGTGTGCGCAACCTGTGTTATATTATTCATTATCATATTATCAATGAGGAAAAAAAGAAAATATTGTACCATTAGTTAAAACCGAAAATATCCAAAATGCCTTGGGGATTAGGATGCTTTAAAAATAGCATTTTCGTTACTACATTTACAATTTTTGTTTGATTAATTTTAGTACTTCGATTGAAGTAAATCAAATTAATAATATCGTCATAATACACTCATCTTCGAATCTATTTTTAATTAACCTAAAACAAAATCACACTCGGCAAATATTTCTGCAGGAATAATATAATAATATTATGCAATCATTCATTTATTATCATTTGCTAAATAAATATATAAATCTAAAAAATTTATATTGACTGTTAAAAGAAAGAAGAAAAGAATAAATATAAACGTTTAATCTAAGTCTTAAGAGATAATATGTCTTATGTGAGCTGAATAATAATTAAAAACCAAAATTATTTAATATGCTTTAGAAAAGTGTATCTTTTTAAAAAAACTTATTAAATGTAGCTAAAAGGGAACTTTCCCTCAAAATCGGTAACCAACTTCCTCAAAATTTACCACACGCATCTGACACCGTGACACTAGGTGGTAAAATAACCATAACTGAACTATTTTTTTAATATCACAGGCAAAAGATTTAATTAGAAATTCAACTAAACAGCTTAATTATATTTATTTAACATAAAATTTTGGATGTTCGTGTACCTTATTAAAGTCTCATTTATGGGCTGCAGATGTTATTTTTTTATTGCCTAATGTTTTCATATTTATTAAAACGATATACATAACCTCTCCAATTAAAAGGTTTAACTTTACGAAAATTTGATTCCTTGTTTGATTCCATTTCTCCCTTTTTTGAAACAACTCTATTATCAAAACACAATCAATTGCGTAAAACACACGTTTCCGATCTTATCATGGCCGCAGGTAATAACAACTTTTTGTAAAAAAGTCACATTATTTTCGCGCGGCTAATCTTAATATATCTGACACGTGCTAAGCATATTTCTTGTGAATCATGTGAGGACGATGGCTGGATCTCACATTAACCCCTGAACGAGTGTTGTTTGAGGGTGTTCGTCGCTGGGATAGTTTGAGGGGAGGGAGACTTGCCAAGTTAACAGATGCAGATAAGTTTCATTTTGTATGGACAAAAGAGCCGTTGTGTAATAAAATAAAATATAAAAATATATTTATTTCAGTAAATCAATTACAAATAAGTTGCCGGGGCTTCCCAGAAAGTAATCAGAAGATACTTGTGTTGGGATAGCCTCGCTCTTCCTACGTATTATTAACAATTTGGATTTACTTAATTAGTTAAGTTTAAATATAACAGTATAAGTTAAAGAAAACATAACGAGATATTAAATTATATTGAAGCAGTTTTAAGGAGAAAAAGTATTCCCAAGTGCTTATATGTGAGTGTGAGTGTGTGAGTGTGTGTGTGTGTGAAATTTTATATTGTATATTTATTTTGAAAAAATTACACTTGTGAAGATTCTTGCTAGTTCTTCTTCACGCTGGTTTTGCACCGACCACCGACTGCAAAAAGCTGTCATACCTTATTTTGATAGTAGTGAACCACTTTTGTAAACTTCATGGGGCAGGTATTCCTAAGAATATCGTACTCAAATCATAATCAAAAGAATACATTTAAACGGCCTATTCTAAAAACTTAGTGTAAAAAGGTATAAGGTATAGGAACCTACGGATGGTTGCTAAATTATACATTATAAATTGAATTTAAATATGAGAACTAGAATTTCAGATTGGAGATTGGAGATTTCCGTAGATTATTCCCAAAAATTTTTAAATATGGCACTCCGTTTTTCTGTGGTTATTTCTTGACACTTGTAGGGACAGTTTTTTTCTAAGCAAGAGTTCGGTTTCATATTCCTTTCTTTCAGAATTGAACCATATGCCTTAACATATTGAACGCCTTTTGATCTAGCATCCTTTCGTACATTTTTCTTATTCGATCTTTTCTTTTTTAATCTTTTTAATCCAACTTTTCCATCTTTTATGCTTGTTTTCTTTTTTTCAATGGCTCTTCATCATTTTCATCACTTGAAGACTCGTCTGTTTCTTTCCACGACGTTGAGTCCCAGGCAAAATCCTAATCTTCACTCAAATAATCAACATAGCTTTTTTTTAATCCAACCCGTTCCTTTTTCCTCCATATTGGATGATTATCCGCTGTTTGAATTCGTTGTAAATTGTCATCAGCATTATCATCTTCTAAAGATTTCCTTAATATATCCATATCTTTTTCAGGTATGATATCGGTAATAGTTGGTTGAAAGCTGTCGTTACTAATGGTTCTTTCTGTTTCGTTACTTCAGGTTTGTCTATTTCTTTTTGATACTATAAGAAAATTTAAATGATATTTATAGTCAGCATTAAATGTCGCATCGTACTAAGTACTATTGCAAATGCAAAAATGTTTGAGAATAGATGGATAAATTGATGTTTGTTGCTCTTTTATGTAAATAAGATAAGATTTTTATTAAAGTTTACAGTAATGTAGCTTATAAATCAAAATAACAAGTAGAATATTTTTTATTATGTTACAAAGTAAATGAAAAAAAGTGATTTCACCTCTCTTTCCACTTCAATCGCTACTTCTTCAATAATTACATCACGGTCTTCAAAATCATCTCGTACATTTTCATCTGTTGTTTTTGTCTGAAATAGATAAAATTAAATACTTAATAATATTATTAATGTACATAATAAATGGCTCCTATTACAAGAATACTAAAATGAATAATACACCTACCTCATCCACAGTATTGGTATAAAAGTTCGATGCATAATTTAAATCAATTCGGTCATCAAGAAAGATTTCTGGTTGTTGATCTATGTTGCTTACATTAATAAAACTTAAATCGTTGACTTGTTCATGATAAGAGCTATTTCCTAATATTGTTACTGTAGATTTGATCGTGTCGCTTTCATCAAGTATTTCGATTTTGTAGAATTCCTGGTTTCTGTCACCATGTTTATCTGAAATAGTAAATAAAGTAATTATAAGGGAAATACATAGAATGAACCGTTTAAAGTGGAGTCGTCATATTGTATCCAATAATTAGTGCTAAATAGGAGTATAATACAAAACATCAAAACGTACTTAACATAGTTCATAAATGAACTGTGCAAATCTATTTTAGATAACTGAAACAGTAATTTGTATGTTGGATTTGGGTTATTTTATTGTGATCAACAAACTAACGTGTCTAATTAAGATGGGTCTAAAGATACGAGTGTTAAAAACAATAACGATGACCATTATTACGTAAAACCTACATTATAGATCGCACATAAATAGAGAAAGATAACCTAAAATTGCCATCACTCTCTTAATTTTTTTAGGAGTATATCTCATGATATACTTATTTATTTGTCAAGAAAACCAACAGCGATACAATGTATTAATTACACAAAATGAACATCTATAAGGATGGCTAATAACAGGTTTTCCTTTATAACTAAGTATTAAACAAATTGTTGACTTATCAAATCACAACATTTTAAACATATTATGAATGTAACTTTTTATTTTAACTGCTTATTATTTTATTTTTTTATTATTATTATTATTATTTTTATTATTTTTTAGAGTGTTCGAGAAATATTTCGTACAGAAAATAAATATATATATATTTTTTATTTTATTTTTTTTTATTAATTGTTTCACAGAGCCAACAGCACTTAGGTCTAATTTACACTTGTTTGTATTTAATTGCTTAAACAGACCGCCAATAACAGCATATAGCTACGATATATGATCAACAGCGATAGTGTATCTGTTCACAAACTCATTCACAAAGAATTCTAAAAGACATTTAAGTTTTTAGCATTCCTTATCTTTTATTCATTTCTGAAGTATCCAAGTTGCTCACTTTGTACATTAATTAAACATTTCGCTCCTTCACTGCTTCTATAACATATCTTTTGAAACTAGACTTCGAATTCACAAAAGGATCAATAGAGTGAAATGATTTATTATAAGTTGCCATAATGCGAGAGACGACCTCATTTTTAGCGTAATTGGTGTAGTGTTTAGGAATATAAAACAGTGACGTGTGACGAGTGCGAGTTGTAGGTGCTCGAAAGCATATTTGTGAAACAAGATTAGGCAATATTTGGAGCAATCATCAATATATGATCCACGCGTTTTGCACTACGAAAATTCAAATGTTTGACAAAAATTTTCTGAATTCCGTCCAAACGATTTATGTAGGTTTTGTATGAAGGTGACCGAATTGGAACAGCGTACTCCAAAATACTCTTGACGTAAGCAAAATACACCGACTTATTAGCAGTCAAATCCGCGAACGGCTTGCAAGCACGAATGACGAAGCCAAGACTTTGGAAAGCCTTACTCTTAAAAAAATTACAGTGCTACGGTGTACGTGGAAAAGCTTTGGACTGGATATAAAGCTATCTAACTAATAGAACACAATGCGTAGAGGTAACTCGTTTGTTTAGAAAATCTTTTGAATGTTTCCAATCACATTATTTTCCTAATAAACGTGGAGTTCCACAGGGTAGTATATTAGGACCATAACTTTTTTATGATCTATATTAATGACCAGATCATATTGACCACAACTGTACTTTATTAGCTGACGATACAACGATAACAATTAAGTGTGACAAAAAAATGACGCTGAAAAAGAAACTTATAAAGCCTTAGAAGATAAATTTAAATGATTAGACATCAATAAACTATCAATTAATATTGACAGGACTAATATAATCCAATTTCAAACTTATAATTCTCGAATTTCACAAATAAATATAAAATTAAATGACATTAAATTGAATGTAGTAGACTCGGTTAAATCACTTGGCATTATCGTTGACAAAAATTGCAATTGCAAAGACCATGTAAAAAACTTATGTTTAAAAATCGATAGATTTATCTATTGTCTCAAAAGAATAGCACAGGTTATATCGTTATCTGCAGCGAAAATTGCGTATCATGGATATGTATCGTCAGTCCTTAGATAAGGACTCATTTTATGGGGAAATTCAGTAGATGCGGATAAAGTGTTTATTACACAAAAAAAATGTATACGATCCATATGCAAGGTACATTTCCTCGATAGCTGCCGCCCACTGTTATAAAAGTTAAAAATTTTGCCACTTCCCTCGCTTTATATATATGAAATCTGTTGTTTTGTCCAGCATAACAAGCACTTGTTTGACAAGTTCAGCGATGTGGTTCGACGGCGTGGTCGACACAGGAATTAATTATATGTTCCGTCACAAAAAATTACTCTTCATCATAATAGCGTTTGTTGTATGGCTATAAGAATATTTAATAGATTGCCACTAAAATTTAAAGAATTGCCAATAAAAATTAATTATTCAAATTTTTGCTGGATAAAATGTATTATAATATTAATGAATACTTTAACGATAAAATTCTGTAATTTCTTGTATTTTTGTATTGTTACTTGACATTTTTTTTTAATTCTTTTTTTATTGGACCTATGTTTTTATAACATTTATAATTTATTTTTCAGCATTGACATTTTGCTTTTTATTCTTGTTTTTTATTATGATTTTCGATTTTATTTTTTATTTTCTGACATGTCTAATAGAATTTGGTTATAATTGTAGATGATTAATTTTGTATGTTACGAATTTTAATTTTAGTTTTTTGACTTGTATTATACAATAATTACAGTTGTTTTATGCAAAAATAGGATAATGCTAATCTTATGACACTCAATTTGCACGCTGCATTATACAGCAGTATATGAAAGGATCGTCAATATGTTTAATACCCATTTGTACCCATATACTAGCAAATAAAGAAATTTATTATTATTATTAAAATAATGAATTAACTACCTTTTCAATAGAATAAGTAACAAATTCGAAGTAAAAATAATAAAAACAAATAAGTAAACGTAATACATTTCATCTCAATTGAAAATTTTACGTAAAAAATGAAATCAAAGTCCTAACGATTTGATTTCAAAGACCGTTTTACGAAAACAATGGCGGCGACTGCACATCACGTTGCTCCTCGATGCACTCTGGAGTTTGACTGAAGCGCCCGCGCGCGGCAGTCCGTTTGAATGATTATGATTTTTGACTCCCGGGAGATGAAATAAATATTGTATCACATGACATGAATGAAATGTATCATATTAAAATTTTATGATTGAAAGGCCGATTCGTATTTTTAATAATACTGAAAAAATGTTTCAAATTGCATCTTTTCATTTTATTTTTTGGAATAAAATTAATGAGACCAAAATGTTTTAACTACTAAGCAAAATATCTGAAATAAAACGACTACTTAGTTTAAGTATGACCCTGCATGGAAAACAGATGCAGCAGGTTTAAGTAACACTCCATGTCCTATTTGGGTGACGGACAAATGGTTTAAGCAGCATCACACCTTGTAATTGATGGAAGTGAAAATGATTCAAGTTACGTCTTAATAAAAATGAGAAACAGGAAAATCACTTTAACTGTTGTTGAATTATTTATCTGAGAAAGGGTAACTGGTTTATGTCTCAGTTCTAAGTATCATTGTTTCGTTGAAGTACATTACAAAAAAAAAGCAAAATACTTGTCGGATAATACAGTGTCACCTTGAAAACAACCCAAAATAGTATTGTTTCAAACTCCAAAAAAGTGCTCTGATTTTAATGAATCTGGGATCAATATCTGGGATAAAATCTGGGATCCAAATATCTATATAACTCTATACTGCCCTAGATGTTGCTTAAACCAAATAGCCTTTCACCCCTCGAATGATAGATAGTTTGACAGCTGGATGGCTTCGTACGCTTGCGTATTCCTACGCCTAGTGACTTTGAACTCTGAATCAAGGACGTGGGTAGTATACGAGACTGAATCTCAAACTAAAGGATTGGGGTGGGTCTCTATGAACGTGTGGCTTGAAAGAAAGCGTCTGGTCTCAGATGACGCCTAAGTATTTGGCACTGTGCTTCCAGGGGATGGGAATACCTAATATTAGAACGTGGAGATTATCGGAGATGCGACGGCGTTTGCAGTCGAAGTAAACCACAAAACGCTTGTCTGGGTTCACATCGATACGCCATTTTTGAAACCGTACACCGAGGGCGTTAACGGCGTTTTGGAGTCTGGTGATGAGGTGCAGGACACAGTGGCCTTTGGTTTAAAGAGTGATGTCGTTGGCGAGTTCGACGCCTTTCGGCGGGATGGGAACATTATTACATGTGTACATGGTGTACAACAGAGGGGCGAGGACTGAGCCTTGAGGGTTTCTAGCCTTTATGGGACGAGGCGCGGAAAGCGTGCCTTCATGTCTAAAACGAAACGTACGATCTTTGAGAAACGACGCGATTATCTTGACTAGGCGATCCGGTAAGCTTATTTTATAAAGTTTACAATAATAATAATAATAATAACAATAATAATAATTTTAATAATAATAATAATAAGAACAATAATAATAATTTTAATAATTATAATAATAAGAACAATAATAATAATTTTAATAATTATAATAATAATAATAATATTAACAATTAACCAGAGTACTTGGCATAGCCCGTAATCTGTGTTTATTTTACCGACTTAGTCGAGCTTCGAAGATTTCGAAAATAAAAATAATAATAATAATTTATTTCAGAAAGTAAATCCATATGTGGTTAGTAAAACGTACAATTCTTAATATCTATGTTAGTGACACGTAAAATAACATGGAATAAAATTTAAATAAAATATAAAAAAATACAAACAAAACACGCATGGGAGATCAGCGCGAGGAGGCCGTATTGCTGTGTACGCGCTGCCAGTGCGCCAGCATCGGGCTTGAATATGCTGTTGGGGTTGCCGCGAACGCGCTCGAGCATAGAGGCACTGCATTTTCTTATAATCGCGTGAAAACCGAAAAATTTATAAACGTGGTCGCTGTGCCAGACTTTATCGAAAGCCTTAGCTACGTCAAAGAAAACTGCGATCGTTTTATTACGCCGCGGATAGAAGCCGTCAAGTATGTACTCGACAGTACGATGTACTTGCTAAGGGGAATCAGTGTTTAGCGCGAAAGCCGAACTGATGGAGAATGATGAGGGGATCGCCATCCGTTGGAAACAGATGGTTCCGCATTCGAGAGAGTATGACTTTCTCGAGAAGTTTAGCCATGGCCTTGAGGAGGCTGAAGGGTCTGTGATTAGCCGGGATATTCAGAGGTTTACCCGGCTTGGGAATGCCTGTGACTGTCGCTTGCGCTTGCACTCGCTAGGCAGATGCTCAAGTGCATGGTTGGATATTCCATCCGCACGCAGAGCCTTTTTAGATTTTGAACTTGTAATGAGAAGAGAGATTTCGTTATTAGATACTGTGACGGGGTCGGCGGTGATGGGGAGAGGTCCCTGCGGAGGAATTTGCCCTGACTTGAATTTTAATAGTTTCGCCTGCGTTAGACGCCTTGAAGTATTTAATATTGTGCTCTTTGCACAGATTGGAAACCGCGGTCCAGCTCAGGCCTTAGCTGGGACGCGCAGCGCGTCTCTGGCTTTGACTGAACCGATGGGGACGCGGTCACTTGCAGTGACATTAACGGCGCGGGGGCGGGTGTTGAAGACACCGGGGCTTGCTTTGTGCGCTTCTTAGAGCGCTTAGATGAGACTAACGTAAACGCGGGCTCAGGAGAGCCGGTTAAGGAAGCGGCGATCGACGAAGCTATGGACGCGAGATTCAGTATACGATTCCCTGACAAGCCCCCTAAAAATATATGATTATTTGGTAAATTTTTTTTTTAATGTACGTCAAGCACAAAACGCTCCCGTTATTTTACGTATACTACTAAGTGCCAAAAATTAGAGTCTTCCACTAAATCTTGCACTTAATTACTCCCAAAAGTAAAATGTTGGTGAAATATTAATCATAATTTTGACGAGACTCAAACGTCAGCAAGTCTCTGATTATGAATGATGAACGACACAGTGTCGTTCATCATTCGTTAACAGTTGGTCGGAATAATTTTTCTTTTTTTGCATACCATACTCTTTGTTAACGTATTTAAATTATAAAATGTACGTTTGTTTATGGTATTCACTTGATACGTAGAAATATTTTTAATTTAGTTTAACATTTGAGACAAAGATAAAAAAAAAGAATTTTTTTATTTTAATTGGTATTTCAATGCATTATATTTCTATAAAAGACTTGCTAAATCATCAATTCCTAAAATCATTAAGAGTTAAGTCATTAAGATGATTGGTCTTAGATCAGTTCCGATTCAATTCTCTTGTCAAATGTTGATTATCTGTAGTCTAAAGTTAATCAAAATATTTCACCAACAATTTACCAGTATTAATCAATACTTTACTTTGCCAAATTCACAATATTTAAATCATATTTGTATAAAGTCACTCATGATTTCTTAATTAATTTGGAAAAAAAATATTGACAAAATTTCATAAAAAAATTTTTTATTTAATTTCTAGTCATTTTCTGATCATCCGATCTGGTTATAATACTAATGGCACGACACACTCATTTCGATATATAACGAGATACATTCATACTTCGACAAAAAAACAAATTTTGGATACATTATGATTACGAACACTCGTTCCAAACAGTTTATTTTCATTAAGCTGCCTTTCTTTAAGTAAAAGCAAAATGTCAAATGGCATTTAATTGCTCACTTTTTATGTAATTTGGGACTTTCAGGTGGAAGTTTCAAGGTGCATTTTTTGGTAACTTTCAAGTACTCTATGCTAGCTTTATCTCGCTTCATTAGCTATCTACTTGTTTAGTTCCATGAGATATACTTAATCCAAAGCTCTTAGGATGCGTCGGCACGTACAATGAAAAGTCAATTCTTTAGTTAACTATAACAAATCCTATAATCTTAAAGGTACTACTACAAGTTACTGCTAAGATGCACTTGTTATTTATTGTCTTCCAACCTAAAGGCTAAGTTCTTCTTTACAAATTTGTATTAAAGAAAAAGGAGAGTTAAATAAATTCAAATTTCCACAAGACACTTTAGCACAATTATTCGGCCCATAGTGAAAAAGCCCGAGGTTAGTTCAGATCAAATTACTTTTAACACACAACTGCAGTAAAATCGGTCAGTATACTGTACTGTTGTTGCGGGATTTGTTCATGTCATTTAAATGTTGCAAGCATAATTTGATTAAACACAGCAGGAGTACTCGGGTTATGGTGCGTTCATTTGATCTAGAGAGAAAAAATAAATTTTTTCAATTACTTTGTATTGACGACTTCCCAAACAATATTTTTACACAAAAGTTAAAATCTTTTGCCGGAATTTGAGTAGTAATTCTAAATCAACAAATAGTCTTGAATAATTTTACTTTCCAATGGTTTTATCAATAACTAACAGATGTACCAGGTTGAACTTCTTACAAATATTTTTAAATAAAATATAGCATATTTTACTTTGGGCTAAAGTGGGATTTTGATTATATATGAATTATCAAGACTCTGTAGCAATAGAGTTTATCGAATACAAAGAAACAGAAAAAGAAAAAGAAAAACAATTTTGCTTCTATTCCTTTCTACTATTGCTTATACTTTCATATTTTTATAAGGAAACCAAATAATACTTATACAAAAATAATTAGAAACATTTAATTAAACGAGAAAAAGTTGAGTGCGTGGTGATGATATAATTTTTACATTATAAATATTGATGGTCTGAATAAATATTGGCCGTGTAAAATACTTTCTCTAAAATCACATGACGGAAGACAATGGTAGAAATTAAAATTTCAATAATCTGATTTCCAATTAACAACACCCACGACAAATTCCATAACTGAATAGAGAATTCTATAGCCGCATCTGTTCTTACAAAACGAAATATAAAGCATAAACGGTTTCACGCTGAAATAGAAGCATTTTCGTCCGCGCCCACAGATTGCATTTCATGACGTTTCATATATCAAACTGTTGATGGCATTTGCTTTGTAATTTGTCTTTTTGAAAAGATAAAAGAATGTAACACCAGGACAACGCCATAAAATGTTTGGAGCAGTTTGAAACTTAAAAGCGGTTTTAATTTTATATTTAATGTAAGTGAGAGTCAGGAAGTAGTCTTTTAAATCTCGCTAATGTTTAAGTATATTTAGATTGCTTTAATATGGTCACGTTTAAGTGAAGCCATATTAGAAGACAATGTATCTTTTTAATATTTGGATGGTCTTGTGGTTTGAGTGATTTTTATTTATTTCATTTTAAGGTGATTTACAAACATATTAAAAATAATAAAATTAAATAATGGTAATAACAGGTTTCTGTGTGCAGTCACATTTCATTTAAAAATGACAGATTACGTTACATAAGTGCTTATATATTATTTTTTTTAAACAGCTGAAGAACACATTATTGCATTTTTTTTAAAGAGTTTATGCTAGTGCCAGATAGATCAACATTAGAGAAACGCGCATTGGATAAATTAAATTAACTGGAAGCTCTAATTGTGCAGGAATTTTCCCGGTAGTTACTTTTAACTAAATTTACATACTATCGTAAGACGTGGTGTTTTCTTAAGAGAATTCAAGCTGACATACCCAGCAGATCAAGGCAATCAATGCTGCAGTGGGAGACTTTCATTAGGAATACTTTACAATCCTGGCAGAACCTCTGACATTTAATACTGCAGGTATCAAATTAAGTTTTTTGTATACCTTCAATCCTGGTGACGTATGGTATTGACGATTTCCAACTTGTGACGCATAAACCAGGTAGTTGCGCACAAAAGTGCAGTATAGTGTTTTCAAGGCTTAATTTTGATCAATTCTGAAGACACGCGTAGGGACAAACTGAAGATCTTCAGAAGCTTTAACCTCTATAATAATATGATTAATATTTATTTTATAGTTATATTATATATTAAAATAAATATATTGTATTTTACAGTTTTTATAAATTATGTCATATTTTCTAGAAAATAAGCAGATAAGATAAGAATTTTGAAACATTTACAAGTTTATTTTTGCTGCAATAATATATAAAATTGTTTGAAATGGACAAAGTATTTTCGTATCATCTTTGAAGACTAGAATTCTGTGTTATAAATACGATGATAAGTCATCTACAAAAATGTTAAATAGTAAGGGAATGAAAAGTAATCTCTGGGGCACACCTGAAGGAATAAAGAGTTTTAATATTTAAAACAACTATTTGGCAGCGATTTTCAACAAAAAACCAAACTAGCGGAACAGATTACCGTATATACCTATAGTTTAATGCTTAAAAGCACTGCATAAATAATTTCGTCAAAACATTTGTTATAGTCTGTATACACAACATCTAATTGGGTGTGAGATAAAATGTTTTCAGATAAAAATTCTCACACGACAAGAGCTTTGTTGTGGTAGATCTGCCGCGGAAAAATCCATGCTGTGATGTTCTAAGTCGATGTTTTAGAGCAGAGTAAAACTGTGTGAAGATCGGCTTTTTGAACATCTTGGAGATATAAAGTTTTAACATAGGCCTATTAGTTTTCTACTTGCTGTTTAGAAATTTTCTTGTATATGGTAGAGACAAATGCTGATTTCATATTTTAGAAACCCGACAGAGACAATAAAGAGCACCGAAATTAGTGGGTCAGCGAGACGACGACAATACTTGCTAGATTAGTAATTAGTTTTATAAATACGAGGGATTTTAACAGTTCCTGCAGTTTTACTCAAATCGAACGTTTGTAGTATTTTATTTTATTTTTATTTTTAGTCCACAACTGCCCACGTGATCCTAAATTTTCAAACATGATACTCAATTACAACAACTTTACCAATACCTTTTAAAACAGTCAAATTTAAGGTATCTGGTTTAGAAAGACAATTCATGTAACTGCTACTTAATAAATAAAACAAAAAACGGTAAAAAGCTTAAACGATTATTAAAACAATTAAACAATGATTAATTATAATTTCATCGCAGTAAAATAAGGCTTTCCACATAACTAACACACCATTTTGTTTTAAAATATAAATAATTGAGGATATTCTGTCATGTAAAAATAAATTCCTTACAGTTGCAATATTTGTGTTAATAAGATCAAGATCAAAGCCTCTGCACATATAATTACATTGGTTACAGGCACGCCAATGTATTTTTTGTGTAAATAGTACACGCGGTTGAAGGTAAAATTGGTTTAGAGAAACGGAAAGAAGTACGCGTTTCCTTCAACGATATTTGCGCATGCAGTTGAGGACAATTGATTAAATTTAATGTAATTTTTAGAAGAAATAAATCTGAATTGCCTTAGACGCAGTTTTTACTAATGTATCATTGTGAGTATTAAACAGAAATTTAGTGTCATGTAAGATACCAAAATCCTTATTGACCACATTCCTAGCAAGCACTAGATCCTTGTTAGTGTATTCAAATAGAAGATTATTGCGCTTTCTGCTAAAAGAAGTAACGCTACATTAGGAGGCATTCAAATCAAGCAATAATTTTCTAAACTATGACAATTATTTTACAAAAATTCAAACAAGTGATTCTGGCAAAGATCTTCATGCAATGTGAAAGCTGTGTTCCGTGAGTAGTGTACTTATTTATAAGTATATTCTATTTATATAGTATTTATCGTCTGTATTGTCAAAATATTTTTATATATATAAATTAATAAAAATAAAATAAATATCTCTGTATAAACACGAATTGTAAACAATTAAATTTTAATTAAAATATACAGATAAGGCACAACATAATTTTCTAGTTTTGTCTAAGGTAAAAGCTTATATTGTGATAAGTTGACTTCTAATTTGATGCTAAAGAGGATTTTATAATCGTATTATACAGCTAATGATTTAAGGTCAAAATATAATAACATGTCAAAAACAAGAATTTATTATTTTTATCCTTACTTCATTATTCCGGTATAAAAATGTATGCCACTAAAATGCAATTTCGTATTTCAGTAGAACGATTTTTAACTAGCTCCAGTTCGAAATAATCGTGCTTTAAATAACTGTCTGATTAGATAATGGCTGACTTCATGTGGAGACCAGTCTATCAGAGATCAACGATAGCGCGATGTGCTGGGGATTATATCTGAAACAAAACAAAAATGTGACCACAATCCTTGTGAAATTGTACAATTTTGCATTCAAGTTTAAAAATTGATTTATTATAAAATACTGCACATAAATAAAAAAAAATCAAACAGTTTTCTCAAAATACCTCATTTTTTTCGGGATCAAAAAATATGTAATTTTACATAACAAATTATCAACAAAACTGATTATTTACTAAAAAAGATATCTTTAGACTTTAAAAATTATAATTTCGTAGCTAAATCTATCTCCATTCAGAATATGCAGACATGCAAGCATGTGAAATGAAATGAAGTATTTATTTCTCAACATTGACAATTACTTGTCCTTATTGATGTTAAATAAAACATGACTCTACCACCAGTTCGAAAATACCTTCGTGAAGAAGAACTGGCAAGAAACTTCACAAGTATATTTTTTTCAAAATAAATTGACAGAGTCTCTTAATGTCTATACAAAGTTATTCTTATCTGCATCCGTTAGCTCGGCAAGTCTCCCTCCCCCAAGTATCCAAACGACGAACACCCTAAATCCAACACCCACGGTACCCGTTCATGAGTTAACGCGGGATCCAGCCATCGCCCTCCTCAACCATATTAGAGGGAAGTGAGAGACCAGTCACCCGACGCTACCATGTACTTATGCGAGCTTCTTCTGAGTATGCCTCAACAGAAGACTTACTTCGTCACAATTGCTTTACACTCGCTTTACTCGGCCTCACTTGTACCTCTCTGGAACCTCTTTTGACAAATTCTGGTAGAGTTTTTTAACTTAGGATGAAAATGTTTACAATATAATAAAATAAGAAAAAGTGATCATTATACTTGCTGACTCCTTTTACCATTCAGTTAGAAATCAATAAAATAAATTACATATTAAATATTGATTGGAATGGACGAAATTTTCAAATGGTAAGCAGTTTTAAATATAAAATATATTAAAAATAAATATATAAAAAATATAGTTATTAGCATATAACACATGTTCAAATAACCATTTTAATTAACTACACGTCCAACGCTCTATTACAGTAACAGGGCGTATTTTTGAGTAATATTCACAAACCTCTCTTAAAAACTAAAAACTCAATTCCATATCGATTAAAGTGATTCACAGCGCATTGCAAAACTAATTTAGACTTCGTGCATTCCAACCATTAGTTAAAGGAATAATTTTTGATTTGAGTACAATAAGCAGTTGGTAAGTTCTTCTACAATTATGTTGTTGCAATACATTGTAGTTTTGATTTACAGAATTCTCATGAAGTAAGTACAGTATATGTAATAAATATCTGAATCTTGTCACAGAAACGCAAAGTTTTCGCGTGCAAATGTTATTAAATTATTGATTATGAAAAATTTTAATAAATTTTACTACTTATTCAGTCGAAACTAGTTCAAGTAAATTATTTTAATTCAATAATAAAAGATAATATTTTAACAATAATCACTAATCAAAAATATAGTTTATATTGTATCGGCTATTTTCATTTCTAAACATGTGACATGTGCAGATGTGAGAACATATTTGATACAAAACTGGTCCTCATACTTGATTGTTTGTCATTGTGAATGCAAACATAAACAAGCTCCTATAATAAAACATGATTAAAGCCCTTAGAAACTCAAAATAACATCGTCAGAAACAAATGTTTCATCGAAGCAAACATTTACTTCTGCAGTTTTTTTGTTTAGTTTACTGTTCGAAGGTCACCCGGGCTTGTGTTATATTACTTAAGTAATTATTCAGTGACCGTAACATCGCGGCGAGCGCCCTCTGTCGGGTACTTTTGGGATGGTTTTCTGCTCCCTGTATACATTGCTGTGAATAAATCATTATTTCGGTCAACGACAATGTCGGTCGTGTGAAGATATGATGTATTAATGCGGATTTTCGAAAGAATCGTATCGAGAAATTATACTGAACCCCTATAAATAAAAACAGTATTAGTTTATTCTTTATAGGTAATGACATAATCATTAAAAATGAAAATATTATCTGACTTTATAAAGGATAATATATACATCAATATCAATTCAGTTCAATTGCGGAGAATTTTCGTAACCCAAAACTCAAAGGAATTGTACCAAATTAGCGCCATCACGAACTGCTGACACTTTCTGGAAAGTATGTACAATAGGGTTCATGAAAAATCATTAATCTTCTTTTAAAATTCTGGAAGTAATGACATGATGACATTAAAAAAGTTCAACTTAAAAACTTAATTATGACCGGCATACTTTAATCATCGCTTTGATGGTATAAATTTTTGTAGTCCAACAAACTTTTGAAGCAAAGTTTAACGGCTGATTGGCGTGGGTATAAGACCTGCCTCATATACGGGGCCGTGGTTCGAGTCCTAGACGAGCATTCATTTTTGTTATAAACATGGATGTTTTTTCTCGGGTCATGGCTGTAGATATTTATATATGTATGTTTATTCTGGGTTTTCTACGATTTCGCTGTATATTCATAACACAAGCTCTGCTTACTTTGAGGACATGCAGTTGGTGTGTATGTCTGGGGATTTATTACAATTATCCATCAATATGAAGATTGAGTCACGGAATTCTAAAGGTTCTAGGGTCTGGAATAAGTGTCACTGGCGATTGCCCTCAATTTATAACTTTCTACAAAAAATATAATACTGACTGCATTTTCCTTTTTTAATATATTTATAATAATATCTCATAGATGTTTGATCAGTTTGTAAATAAAACATGCACAAATAGTGTCCATAGACGAGGTCGTCTCTTAACATAGACGTGCTCATATGCCGGCTATAAAAATATTTGAAATCCAAAACAAGCTTTAAAATTGAGATTTTAGATATTAAACTTCCTAAAAGTGATTCCTAAAGAACTTTTTTACCGTAATTTGGGTCATATAATGCATAAAACTTCGATATAAAGAGATATAAGAATTCAAATAGAATGATTAAGGATGGGAAGGTAAGCGTTAATGTGAGACAAGCAGACTGCAGTTCTTGAGTTTTGACTTTTGCCCGGCGCGTTGTTAGGCTGGCCAGCTCTGTAGAACGCAGAAATGTATGTAAAACTTGCTCGCCGTACCTGGCGCGGCACCCACAGCTTTGTGTGTAATATATAGAAATAAGTCTACCACTTGCGAGTTAGTCATTCTATGTATGCAAATGCACAAATACTCGTGGTTTTCGATCATCACCTGCAAGTCCTGGTTCACAAAAATAATATTATCAAAAACAAGAACGCGTCCTCAAACATAAATCAACTAAAAAGTGGAAATTACCAACTCCTTCATCGGTACCATAGTAAAATGACCTCGACCCTTTTGTCCAAAATACCTAATTTACAACGGAAACCTCAATAAGTTTCTCTCACGTGAACTTTAGCCACGAGTGAAGAACTGCCTTCAATGTTGCAGGAACAAAATATCACAAACACTTCACCGCTTAAACTGGCTTAAAATGTTCTCGTTAAACTGGAAGGTGTTTCTTATCTTCTTGTATATAAGCGTCATTTAGGCGCATTTTTTTAGCACTCTACGTATGTGCAGCGTTTGAAAGATGTAATCCTTCGCAATTTTTTCAAAGTGATGACTGGTTGATGCTCCATGTTTGTAGAGTAAAATTTCGACACAACTAAAATATTTAATAACGTCAGGTACGGCATAAGGTGTATAATAACAATAGTTTTTTTTTACCCAATTAAAAAATTCAAATACATATGGACTGAGAATAATGCTGTTATAAAAAACGGCTCCTCTTGGGTACATAAGTAAATTAAGTTAGTAAGAACTTAGAAGTGAAATATTACTTTCTTAAAGCATTCATTAATAAAGATTAATATCGTTATAAAGGTGTGAGTGAGCCCATACTCGTTTGCTTTAATTCACAAAAACTCTTTCCTCGGTAAGCATCCGCCACACCTTTACCTAGTCAAGTGTAGGCCAGTTCATATACTCACTAACACGCTTACTCGAGCGGGAGTGAACTGTAATGGGCTTTGCTAAGTACGAAGATCGAATGTTACTTCGGCAATCTAAGTTACGGTCATAGTTTGTAAGTGTTTGTGACACTCAATCACCCGATGTGTGAGTGTAGGTAATACAGTTTGATAATAGATGTTGAGATTTTCATATGAACCATCGGAGGCAAAACGAGTATCGATCAACTTTAAGGATTTCTGACACTTTGTTGGTCCAGTATATTAGTTTCTATAAAACATATTTTTATAAGAAGAAGTACAAAGTCTGCAAGAAGTAATTAGATACTCATGCCCTACAATTCATACTAAAACTACTAATGGCTTCGAATCTGTTAATTCGAATCTGTCGAATAGTAATATTCGAAGTTCTTAACAACCAGGATTTATCTAATTGTAATTACTATATTCCAAAGTTATGTGGGACTCGTCCCGACGCCTACCAGGACCATACCCACTAAAAACCCCCTGTCGGCGCGTGCATTTTTGCCACTCAGCCTTCATCTGAGCGACGGCCAATTGGAGAAAGAGGCCGCGCTAGCGGGGCCCAGAAGGGGTCACCCGCTGGGATTACATAGCACTGAAGGTGAATACATAGCACTGAAGGTGCTCAAAATGAAAATCAATAATTAAAACAAAAATTAAAAAATTGCAAAATAAAATTGAATTAATTCGCATTTACGTTAGAATTAGGATTTACGTTAGAATTAGAATTTACGTTAGAATTAGAATTTGCGGCCAGAAGGGCCTCGAGATCGGCGGACAGTCTGGTGGATGAGTACGCTTGCGCATTCCTAGGCCTAGCGACTTTGAACTTCGAATCTAACACAGGAGTAGTATATGAGACTGAATCACGAACTAGAGGATTGGGATGGGTTTCGGAGCGTTTGAAGAACGCTTCAGAGAGTGTTTTGAGATGTTGTTGTACTGTAGGCAGTTCAAGATCTCTATGCAAGTCCGCGTTACGCACGTACCACGGTGCGTTTGTGGCCCGGCGGCAAAAGAGGTTTTGAACTACCTGCAATTAAGAGCGGGCGGCTTGCAGTTTGCGTGCGAGTACGGAAATTTCGTTAATGTTGACGTTATGAATGACATCGAACACGGTCTTCATGTCCTCAGCCAACGACGACTGAGGTGAAGATGACGGAGCAGGACGTGGCCCTACGGAAGCTACGGGAGCTGGGATAGGACGGGAAGGTGCAGGCGAAACGGCCGGATGCTGCCTCCAAGACAGAGCCGGAGTAGGCGTCGGCTGAACGGGCTTTGCTTCCGGGGGACCCCGGTTGCGCAGCGGCGGGAAGTTGGCAGGAGTGAGCGGCGGCGCCGGTTTTGGCGCGACCCTCTTGGTGGTGGAGCGCGGAGCGCGCGGGCAACCCCTGTAGTTAGCTGTGTGGCCGGACTGGCCGCACAGCACACAGGCAGGTGGGGAAGTGGATTCGGGAGTGCGAGTGCACTCCTTAGTGATGTGAGGATTTAGGCACTTTACGCACCTGGGGGGAGCTGAGCAGTTAGCCGCTGCGTGGCCATAGAGCTGGCAGCGGTGGCTTTGCTCAGGATAACCGTGGGGGTTGGGTCAACAAGTTGCGTCATTACAAGATGGTGGCAATTTTAGGTGGGAACGGTTTTACAGTTTTAGTCCTCTTACTATGAAACATAACGAAACATAATAAATTAACTACTAACAATTTTATAATAATTAAGTATAATTATTTTAAACACACTCCCATAAATAGTACGCTATGTAGCTTGCACGCAACGAATTAATCTTAAACGACAATTGGCGAGGGACTGTTAAACTGCTACCTAGGGGCTCGCAACTAAGGTTTTCTATGAAATTTTATTAAAACCCTTGGTTCTTATATCTCGTTGGATAGCTGATGACACGTAGATATTTTAAGCTCATCTGCAAAACAGGTGCCATAATATTTTTTAAAGAAATCCTTTAATTTTCAAAGTTTCATTTTACGTAATTACGTAAATTTATTTGACTTCAAATATTGGTTATTGAGGTCATAAAACATCTTATTTTACATGTAAAAATCAAATTTCAAAAATATTAATATTTAAACATTTCAAAATATTTATTTAAATATATTAAATAGCTGATAGCCGAAAATCTGGAATTTTTAATAAATTCAAATATCTCGAAAAGGGTTACATTTAGTATAGTGTGTTTCAAAGTCAAATCACTCAGAAACGATGTAAACTACACGCTCTTAACGGAAATATTTCGACTTAACCTGTAACCTTGTATACAACTTTAATTCCAAATAAAATCATAATCAAAATAAAACACAAAACCCGTCTGCGTGAAAAACAACTAATAGAAAATCAACTGAAAAGGTTGGAACTCAAATTGATATTTTTAAGTGTACAGTACATAATGTTTGATATTGGTGCGATTTATTTTGCTGGTGTAATTACTGAATTCTTATCTTGTTCCAGCGTTTTCAGTTGATTTTCTATTAATTGTTCTTCACGCAGGCGGGTGTTTTTTTAAATAATGATTTTATATGTATCTTTTTAGTTGGGCAAATACCGTTATCGGTTCAATTATTAAAAGAGTTTACATCATGTGGTTGACTAAGTAATTTTTTAGGGTCAAGAGAACTGATAGAAAGCCTTGAGAGAGATCTCACTCTGCTCAAAGCAACGTAAGCCTGACCTTTAGCAAATAGGTGACAGCTTAAGTCAATAACTGCCCGCTCTAACGTTGTACCTTGTAATGTATGCACTGTTACTGCCCAGCATAGAATTAAATATAGCATTCGTCGCTCGACCTTGCCCTTACCTCGTAATGCATCAAACTCTGACATACAAGGCTCGATCCGGAATCCAATACCACGTTGGTTGCCTGTTATACTTGAGTCGTCGAAGTCCACAAATACAGCTTGTGGCAGTTCTCCCGCCTCCAACTGTTGTCTGCGTAGCGCAGGCCAATCTATTCTTCGGATTACGTCCATGGCACCATTAACCAGCCCATGGTTAACGTTGATGTTCCGTCTTAGCATCGCTCGAGACCCCACACCAAATTTGAATGGTATGGTATGCCACCTGTTTTATTGGGATCTTCAGGTATGTATTCCTTTCGTGGTTTTTGACCACATTTTTTGGGATCGAATGAAATGTGCACAGCCTTAACAGTTATACCTTTGAGACTTTTAAAATTTTTCAGTCGTAGTGGTGTTATAAGCGTCCACCAGTCTAGTTGTAGAGAAAATTCTATGGTATTCTGCGGACTTCTATGACAGATAACTGCTGCATTGTCAATTCTCCAACACGAAGACTGTTTAATGCTAACAAAAGTTGTATCTCCAGCTTGCCTCATATTTTGGGGCAACTCACAAAAACTGTATTGATATTTTTAAGTGTACAGTAATGTTTGATATTTTTTTAATTTATTTCACTGGCTTTGTGCAATTATTGAATTTTTATCTTGTTCCAGCCTTTTCAGCTGATTTTCTATGAGTTGTTCTTCAGGCAGGCGGGTATTTTGTATTTCTTAAAATTATAAATTTAAAATTATTATTGTGATAAAATGCTTTAGTAGAGTATACCAATGTTTCGAGAGAAATAATTATGTTTATATCACATCTTATCTGATAAGTATGATTTTGCTGTTGGGTGAACAATTTAGCGCTTAAATGGGGATGACTATATCAGGCCGATGTCCCGTTCAGTCAGCAGCTTTCGCGCCCCATATACGTATGAAGCGGGGTTTGGTGCAACTACTACCTGGGTACTGATACTGAGACCGGCAGACGATCAGCAAGCAGGTGCACACGGACGGAAAATCGAGAAAACCTGGCAAAAACCTAATTTAAATAATATTCGACCTTAGTATTGTTTTTCTCATAAAAAATCTTAAGTATTTTTTTAAAGAAAAAATTTCTTCTACCATACTTAATTATAATTGCGCCATGTTTGTTTTTTTAACGTACCTATCTAATATCTTGGGCTGCTAATACAAATCTAACGACACCTCAATTATGTAAATTCATACAGTGGCTCTAGAGATATGAGATAATAAAGAATATTACATACATACATACAAGATACGCGCGAAAAACCTACAAAGAAGTCTGTTTAATTAGCAACTTTATTTAAATAACAAAAAAGGGGACAGCTATTGTTTGTCGCTTACGCGTTGCTGTAAACCACAGAGAAACTCAATACTGATGGAATCAAAAGTCACTCAGGAACCCAATGACGGCATGTTTGATCTAGATATCAAATCTATCCGTCTTTATCGTTCTCATGTCAAATTTACTAGCGGTCTATTTCCTTTTTCTCTAACCTTCCATATCATACGTTAAACGAGATTCTTTGCGTACTTACTTGTGAGGTAAGATCATTTGTTTTTAGGTGAAGTTCGATATCATATTTACATTTACCCCTTACAACCTTAATAACGCATTTTTATGATATTTATATTTGGAATGCTATGTGCTAATTTTTGAAGTGCAGTCTAGTAAAGACATTTATTTTGATTATCATGTTCAATATGCGTTATCTGTTAATAGGCTTAAGTATTTCTCCTGATAAGATCGCTGTATTGTTTGATTGTTATAGTTATTTTAGCTATATTTACTCGCATAGATACTCTACTAATCCACTCACAACGGATGACTCTTTCTGTGCGATTGTTAATACTTCCGTTGATGAATATCCCGATGTAAAGAAAACATGTGTCATCTGCATTTCATAAAGGTGCCCGTTTATTCTCATTATATTTATTTTGTTCACATAGACGAATAAGGAGTAAATGCCCAATTATGGAGCCCTGTGGAATACCGAATGAGAAATTTTTTAACAACATTTTACAATTTGTCCATGTTCAGAGCGTTGCCTTGATTTCTTAAGTCATTTATATAATAGCTTTCTCATACTTACCGTATCAAATGCCTTCTTTAAATCGATAAATACAACTAATGTAACATTTTGCTGTCTACATAAGTTTTACTTTGTGTGATGTACTAAGTCTTATCCAATTTTTTTCCGAAAACCATATTGTTCTTTAATACGAAAACGTTCAAATCAAAGATTTTTTTCATGAAAAAATATCGTATCCTTTTTATTATGGATTAAAACTAACGAAACCTAAAGCTGTTTGAAGCCTCACTCAACAAATATAATTTACAACGCATTGTATAGAGAAAAAAAAACAAACTCCCCGTATTGTGTGTGAAATCATTAACTTCACGGTTACCTGAAAGAGATCACTTTTTTAGTGATAAGGCCACCTATAACGTCGTTTTCTATTTGTAGGTTTATTTCTGTTTTTTTGTGTATTTTTATTTTTGCAACTGGATTGGCAATAAAGTGTATTTTCATTTCATTTTATTTAACAGTTTTAATCATTCAAATTTACAAAACAATGGAACACGACAAACATAACACTCAAAGAGTAATAATCTGTTTCCCTGATATGATCACGTGTGATTTAATACCGAAAAAAACAATGAACCTATTCAAAAAAGAATATGTCGGCCGAACCCACAGTGGTCTTATGTTTTATTCATTCGCTGAAAGACGGAAAATTGTCGATGCAACCATATTCGGGTATCATTTTGTAACTACTATCAGAATGTTCTGGGTAGATTGCTTTGGGAATAAATTACATGTTTAAAAAAGGCTGCGTTGAAACAGGGTTCGGTATAAAAAAAAGAAACAAGATTAATATTCTTTCTTGGCCGATTTTTATAGGTTTCACCTGAGGGTAAGTTGTACCAGTCGTCGCTGTAAAAAGATAACCTCGCATGTGCAGAGACTAAAACTCTACAAGAAATTCAAGAAACGATTATAAATAATCAATACGAGGTTTTTTTTACACACCAGTAGTCATATATTTGGGTTCATCAGGGTTGAGTAACTAATTGAAAATAATTTTCCTCAGATTTTTACAAAAAAAAAAAAATGAAATGATAATTTTTGACATACGAGGTATTCAATCTACAGCAATCTTATAAATCGTGAGTGACTAAAAATAATCATTTATATATTTGAATATGAAATAAAGTAGTTTTTTTTTTGTAACTTTGCGAGTACTTAATAAATCACAAATTGGATATTTAACTCTTCTTGAATAGTTTAGTAACTTGCGTTTACGTAATTTTGGAAACATTTTGTAAGTTATCTTAAAGTAATTAATGCGATATCGTCGCCAATAATTCAATAAATGGTAACTCTACAAATAAATATCACGAAGCGGTTGATACGCGTATCCGAAACTAAAGAAATAATTTACTCGTGCACAAATTAAAAGGCTGAGGATGACGGTGTCAAAATACTTGGTTATTTTAACGATGCAGCACTTAAATTAAATTAGAATATTTTTTTAATTGTAATCATAAAACAAATAATAATATAAATCAAAAATTTTATCTTCAATATTTCTTATCAATATTCTATATATCTTCAAATATTTAGTCTTTATTTTATGTAAACGTTGTCTCATTTTGGTAAAACTCAAAGCATTTACTGTATAATTGGATGTAACCGCAGACTGTTAGAAATTCTCTGCCAATTTTAAACTTCTCAGAAAAGTAAAAGTGGAGAATATAATAAGATTTATATTAAATTACATAGATATAACAAACTTTTTCAATGGCAACTATTTAATTCATTCAGCTGTAAGGAAAATTAAAAATTAATATTCCAATGAAAAGGCCAACAAGAAGATTTTATAAAGCACACATTATTCAATTCCAAACATACTTTTAAATACTTAATTCTTAACCTACTTAGCTGCAAACCCACAAACCGTAAAGTAAATATTCGAATCGTTAAAGAAATATTAAACTACCTATTAAGCTCTCTCAGAGAAATTTTTTGTTCCACTTGTTCAAGCGCAAGAATCCGATTTTTAGAAACGGGAAAACCCCATTGGGAAAACTTGCAGACAAAAAGTATTGGAATCCACTTTGCCTTCAAACGATTCAATATTCATAACTGATGATGCATGAATGTCTGATTTGTACCATTTTCTTGAATTTCTTACTATTTATTTTAATGTTTTAATCCAGAGATTGTGAATTAAATTTGAGAATAGCGTACTTGGAAACGTGAAAGTTAGATGAAATACAATTTAGAAATAAACAATGTCCAAGATGTCTAGAAATCCAAAAGAAAATTCTGTGACATACTCAAAAAAAGTGGCCATTTTGTTTGGTAGGGGGCAATTCTCATTTAGTGATTTTATAACTTGATTCACTTACAATCACCAGCTGCATGCCGAGTTTGGCACAAGTTTGACATCCTCAGAATATCGCAGGAGGATAAAAAATGCCCTGACGCATACTCCGCGCGTGCGATCGGAGTTATGTGGGACTCGCTCCGAGCCTACCAGAGCCCTACTCACTAAAATCCCCCTGAATGACTCGTGCAATTTTTTGCCACACAGCCTTCATCTGAGCGACGACCAATTGGAAAAAGAGGCCGCGCTAGCCGGGCCCAGAAGGGGTCACCCGTTGGGATTCACAAAGCACTGAAGGTGAATACATAGCACTGAAGGGCTTCTAGATCTAGCGTTAATTGCGTGGGTTCGCCAGTGTGCGCGTTTCTCGGTCTCGCGACTTTGAACTTTGAATCTAAGACAGGAGTAGTATATGAGACTGAATCTCGAACTAGAGGATTGGGATGGGTTTCGGAGCGTTTGAAAAGTGATTCTGAGAGTGTTTTGAGGTGCTGTTGTACTACAGGTAGTTCAAGATCACTGTGCACGTCCGCGTTGCGTACGTACCTAGGTGTGTTTGTGGCCCTGCGGCAGAAGAGATTTTGAACTACCTGCAGTTTGTGCAGGACGGAGGGTTTGGCGTGGGCAAAGATTGGCGAGGCATATGTCATAACGGGTCTAACGCAGGTCATATAAAGCGTACGTTTATTTCTGAAAGATATTTTACTTTTTCTACCTAAAACACTATAAAGGTTGCCTAAGTAAAAACGGGCGAGTTTTGTTACTCTATCGACGTGAGGTTTGAAAGAAAGCGTCGGATCTAAGGTGACGCCTAAATATTTGGTAGTGCGCTTCCAGGGGATGGGAATGGAGACCTGATCTGCGTCCGGACCCGTTCGGACGTGTTGAAGGTCGCTCCCGGCTGCCGAGTCACGATTGTTGTCTCACGACTTCTCTCGTATCAATACTCAAACGCCACTCTCAGATCCGTTCTGCGTCCGGCCCCGCTCGGACGCGTTCGCGGTCGCTCCAGCTGTTGAGTCATGATTGTCGTCTCACGACGTCAACTCGTTTGCAATACCCATATGCTGTTAGCCTCTTCAGGGCTTACGCTGCGGCCGTTTTCTATCGGCTGCAAGTAAGTCGGTATCTCGCACAGCAACAACAGAGCTGAGCTTACCGCGGTCGATTAAATTCGATAGTGGTTCGCGAGGCTCGGGCTGTTTTTCTGGCTGCGTACTACGCTTGGCGCCTGCTACGTAGTCAGAGACTCACTCTGCGGCCGGCCCCAGCCGGTCGTAACGTAGTCAACCCCGCACTCTGTGCACCCCTCGCATTAAAAACCTCACCTCAGTGAGTGCAACAACAACAGGGTTGAGCTTACCGCGGTCGATTAAATTCGATAGTGGTTCGCAAGACTCTGGCTGTCCTTCTGGCTGCGTACTTGACGCTTGGCACCTGTACGTAGTCAGAGACTCGCTCTGCGGCCGGCTCCGGCCGGTCGTAACGTAGTCAATCCCGCACTTTCGGTGCAACCCAACTTCGTCAGGTCTACGGCCGGTTTTTGTTGTCAATTTATTGACGACACACTCCGTAGTAGACTCGCGTTTGATCAGGTGGATACTTAACGGTGACAACTAAGCCTGATAGCGTTGCCCCGGTGCACTTCCAAGGCCCTTCAGGCCAAGGAGAAACCGGCTGACCCGATCCCATTGTACTTGGGCCTTTCCCAGGGTGACGGTACAGTGCTGTCCGAATTAGGGGCACCACTTCGCCTCGTCCCCAGCCCCTCTACCGCGGGTAGGGAGGTTTAGGTGCTAGGTTTGCTAGGGAACCTAGGCATTCTTATATATTTATATATTATATATCGTAAGACCAAGCCCTCCAATGGACCAGCAAAGTTTGGTAAACTTTGCTAGGTCGTTCGCCCAGGCGCTCGTTGCGTCCGGCGCCAGCATATCAGATGACTTAATAACGCAGGCCTTACAGGCAACTATCGCGTCCCCGGCCCCCCAGGCCTCGACCCCGGCCCCTCAGGCCTCCAACGTCCAGACCCCTCAGGTCTACAGCTCTCCCGCGTCTCCTGCCTCGTCCGAGATGTTTAGCGAAAAGGCTTGGCTCTGCCGCATATGCTGTTAAAAAATTGAGACAAATTTCAAATGAAACAACTGCTCGATTAGTCTATTTTGGTTACTTCCACAGCCTCATGATATATGGTATCTTTTTGTGGGGGAGTGCTGCTGACATCGATACTATTCTGCAGAAAAGGGCTGTTCGCGCAATCTATCAGCTCGGTCCAAGGGTGTCGCTTAGAAGAAAATATAAGCAAATAAATATTCTTACTTTCCATTTACAATATATTTTATAAAATTTAATGTATGTAAAAAAGAACATAACCTTGTTCAAAAGAAAAAAAGATCTGCACAATGTTAACACAAAAGGAAAAAATATGCTGGCAGCTCATAATAGTAGGCTTCATAAAGTCACTAACTCATTCATAGGTCAATGTATACGCTTTTATAATAAGGTTCCTGAGGATATCCCAGGTCTTCCTATTGACAAATGCAAAGAAACTATAAAGGAGAATTTGTGTGCTAGAGCATATAATAAACTATCCGGTTATTTGGATGATAAAAGCCCTTGGGTATAATCCCCTCATTAACAAGATTGTACTTGTATTTGTAACAAAGCATTGTAATGTGTCTGTATGTACGATGAGTTCTTCGTCCCGATGAATATCTAAAGCGTCATTGTCACTTAAGTCCGTCTTCTTATGGTAGCGTCGGGTGACTGGGCGCTCACTTCCCTCTAATATGGTTGAGGAGGGCGATGGCTGGATTCCGCGTTAACTCATGAACGGGTGCCGTTTGAGGGTGTTCGTCGTTTGGATACGTGGGGGGAGGGAGACTTGCTGAGCTAACAGATGCAGAAAAGAATAATTTTGTATAGACATAAAAAGACATAAAATCGAACTGGTGGTAGAATCATGTTTTATTTGACGTCAATAAGAACAAGTAATTGTCAATTTTGAGAAATAAATATTTCATTTCATTTCATTTCCCTTAGCCGTTAGCAATGTTATTAAAGCTAAGAACGCGGCTCTCCGGAGAGCCAAAAAATATCCCACGCCCGCCTATAGAACAGCTGCAAATCAGCTACAACGTAAAGTTAGGTCTTGCTTCGCGGAACTCCGAGACGCTCAAATGAACGATCTCAGGAGAATATCTCCCCGTCCCACCAAGCGTATTATAGTATGACCCGAGCCTTACGCGTAGACACTGCCTCTCACGTTCCTCCTCTTACTCGTCTCTATGGCAATACTGCCTTCGAAGTCAAAGAGAAAGCCGAATGCTTCGCTGACAGCGTTGCTTCACAATGCTCACCCAGCACGCAACCCGCGGATCCCTCCTATATCCAAGCGGTGGAGGACGAAGTTCTCCGCAATTTTTATTTTCAATTTGAGCACCTTCAGTGCTATATATTCACCTTCAGTGCTTTGAACACAATCAGTGCTATGTAAATCCCAACGGGTGACCCCACTCGTCCCTACGGCACTATTGCCTTTGAAGTCGAAGAGAAAGCCGAATGCTTCGCCGACAGCATAGCGGCACAATGTTCGCCCAGCACGCAACCCTACGAAGTCAAAAGTCCAAAAAGGCTCCGGGTGCGGATGGAATCTCCAACCACGCACTTAAGCACCTGCCCCAGCAGGTGCTTACCTTGTTAGCTATTATCTTCAATGCCTGCTTCGACCATAGCTACTTTCCAAAAGCCTGGAAAGAAGCGACAGTCATGGGCATTCCCAAGCCGGGTAAACCTCTGAATGTCCCGGCTAATCACAGACCCATCAGCCTCCTCAAAGCAATGTCTAAACTTCTCGAAAGAGTCATACTCTCTCGAATGCGGAACCATCTGTTTCCAACGGATGGCGACCCTCTCATTATTCCCCACCAGATCGGCTTTCGCGCTAAGCATTCCTGCCCTCAGCAAGTCGCTCGAATCTTCGAGTACATACTCGAAGGATTCCATCAGCGTCGTACAAAACAATCGCAGTTCTCTTTGACGTAGCCAAGGCTTTCGACAAAGTCTGGCACAGCGGTCTCGTTTTTAAACTCTATAAAATAGGCTTACCGGCTCGCCTAGTCAGATAAATAGCGTCGTATCTTAAAGACCGTACTTTTCGATACAAACATGAAGGCACGCTCTCCGCGCCTCGTCCAATAAAGGCTGGAGTCCCGCAAGGCTCATTCCTCGCCCCTCTGCTGTACACTGTGTACACTAACGACATCCCCATCCCGCCGAAAGGCATCGAACTCGCCCTCTTTGCAGATGATACCGCCCTTTACACTAAAAGTCAAGCGATCCCGTATAACATCACCAGACTCCAAAAGGCCGTAAACGCCCTCGGTGTTTGGTTTCAAAAATGGAGTATCGATGTCAACCCAGAAAAGAGTTCTGCTATTCAATTCGACCACAAACGTCGTAATCGCCACAACGATCCCCACATTCGAATGTTAAGTATTCCCATCCCCTGGAAGCGCAGTATTAAATACTTAGGCGTCACCTTAGATCAGACGCTTTCTTTCAAGACACACGTCGATAGAGTAACGAAACTCGCGCGTTTCTACTTAAGCCGCCTAAATAGTATGATAGGAAGAAAAAGTAAAATGTCTTTTAGAAATAATCGTACGCTTTATAAGGTCTGCGTTAGACCCGTCATGTCATATGCTTCGCCAGTCTTTGCCCACGCCAAACCCTCCGTCCTGTATAAACTGCAGGTGGTTCAAAATCTCTTCTGCCGCAGGGCCACAAACGCACCTTGGTACGTGCGTAACGCGGACCTGCACAGAGATCTTGAACTACCTACAGTGCAACAGCACCTCAAAACACTCTCAGTATCGTTCTTCAAACGTGCCGAATCCCATCCCAATCATCTTGTTCGAGATTCAGTCTCATATACTGCTCCTGTGTTAGATTCGATATACAAAGTCGCTAGACCGAGAAACGCGCACACTGGCGAACCGACGCAATTAACTTTAGATCTCTTGGCCCTTCAGGCCGCAAATTCTAATTCTAACGTAAATTCTAATTCTAACGTAAATCCGAATTAATGCAATTTTATTTTTCAATTTTTAATGTTTTTTAATTATTTACTTTTCATTTTGAACACCTTCAGTGCTATGTAAATCCCAGTGGGTGACTCCTTAAGGGCCCCGCTAGCGCGGCCTCTTTCTCCGATTGGCCGTCGCTCAGATAAAGGCTGAGTGGCAAAAATGCACGAGCCGACAGGGGATTTTTGAGTGGGTATGGTTTTGGTAGGCGTCGGGACGAGTCCCACATAACTCCGATCACGCGCGCGGAGTATGCGTCAGAGCATTTTTTATATCCTCCTGCCCTTCCCGTGGAGGGAAACCAAAAAAAAAAAAACGGGTGACCCCTTCTGGGCCCTGCTAACGCGGCCTCTTTTTCCAATTGGTCGTAGCTCAGATGAAGGCTGTGTGGCAAAAAATTGCACGGGTCATTCAGGGGTTTTTTTATTGAGTGGCTCTCTTATGGTTTTTTTTATAGATATGGATTAGTAAAAGATATAAGTGAAGCAATTTTTGTTTGTAGTAAAGCCAAAAAAAATTATGGGGCAAAAAAATTCAGCACATGAAAAAATAACATTTTTTTTTGTTTCCTGGATGAACGACGTTAGTATTTGATTGAAGTGCAATGTTTTTCGTTGGTAGTAGAATAATAATAATCACAGAAAAAAGATTTTTTTACTTTGAAAATTTTCCAATAGTAAATTAACAACGTAAATTCAATTTTAAAGAAAATGTGGTTACTAAAAACGTTGGAAATGGCTGAAATGCGTGTGGATTGTAGTGTAATGTATCGATATAGCTGTAGTTAGTTATCCTTAAAAGATAGACATACGTCATTGCAGTATTTTCAGAAGAAGAACATTTCCACCATACAAACATTTTTACATCTCGAAGGGATTAAGGCAGCGTTTTCGTTGAAAGTTCCGAGTCGGCTGATATTTTTGCGATATATACAGCATGTAACGACCACCCCTTCCTGATCTACTCTCTGATCATATAAGGGAATGTCATAAATAAAAATTTGAAAAAGATACATAAATATAATATAAAACCTAACATATATCTGTCAACTTTATTCTAATACTTCCTATTCAAAATATATATAAAACCTTCAGTTATAAACTACAGAATGAGAAATTGTAATTGGCACAATATAAAGATTTACCAATAAAAAATACAATATTTATTTGGCGTGATCGTCTAAGGTTGGGTAGGACTCTTCGTTGTGTTGCATAGTAACCAAGTTCTTTTCCGAGGTATGTGACAAAGATAAGAAACAAAGAATGTTTTAAGAATGCAATGTAAATTATTATAGTAATAAAAATATATAATATAGTAAATACATACAATATATAATAAGAGGTAATAAAGAACTGTTGAAATGGATTTGATAAATTAAAATGAATTGGAAATTTATAAAAAATGGGTGTGAGTAGGGCCCCTATCCTCGCCCTAGTCATGTGAGAGACATCCTTTCATTTTTTTGAATTTCTCTCTCCAGGATTCACCAATCCAACACCCGAGTGTTAGTACTGAATAATAATGATAAAATAAAAATACTTTGTAAGTAAATAAGTTTATAAAGATAAGTAGAGGATGGAATATGATGAGATTGTAAGAATAAATAAAGCTAACAATAAATTCCACAATCTTGAATAAAGTTATTTATATCACAAACCCAAACCTTGCAGATACTTTAATTTAATCTAAGTAGTGTAATCTCCAAGTTGGATCATTTTCGGAAGGGTAACTCTAATATCTATTTCATGATATTTGTTATTAATTCAGTCAAGAAGTTCTAGATCCAACTTTCTGCCTGAGTCTGATGAGCCGGAACTCGTCCTTGTCGCACCAACAGATAGTCAGATCAATGAAAGTGAAACCAGAAACTCCAATGACTTTAGTATTATGTTCGTTAATAATTCATGAAATAAATATATTAATGAAGGAGAGGAATAAATAGATTTATAATTCATTCCATGACATTGTTAATTATACAGCCAAGAAGTTCATGAACCAACTTCCTCACTGAGTCTGATGCACCGGAGTGTCATCCTGTCGTAACACCAGAAGCTCAGATTATTGAAATTGACAACAAGAGACTTCAACCACTGTTTGGTCTTATGCCAGATAACAAGTCGCAGAATGAACATAAATGAAGGAAGGAAATGTGAGTTTTTAATATTTGTCAATTATTCAGCCAAGAAGTTCCTGAACCAACTTTCTCCCTGAGTCTGATGAGCCGGAACTCGTCCTTGTAGCAACAACAGATAGTCAGATCAATGAAAATGGTTACAAGAGACCTCAACGACTGTGTGGTTGTGAGCCAATTGACATGAGGATAAAGGGAGAAAATAAAGAGTAAATAAACTTCACCAAGTTGGAGATTAGCACGCTGAGTGTGTTAATCAAATAACCTTCTAGTATATCTCACCATTGTAATGCATTACATACATTATATAATATAAACACGTCACAAATGAGCATTTTTAGTTTATCAGTCCCTATAGATGTATTGTGTTCTGTGTGTGTGTGCGTAATTACTTTTAATACAAAGTAAGATAAAATATAACATGTAAGTATATATACTTACATATATAAATAAATATAAATAATAAAATACATATAAAGAATAAAGTACATAAAATATTAATATATAAATCAAGACCTTAAATAAATATACTATAAAAGTTAATTTCCCTGTTAAATTACCCTACAGTATTAAACGAAATAAACGCTCTTCTATAACAGGATTCACCTTCTAACGCAATAACGTAATCTAATATTAAAATACTCAAAAATTAAACTTTTATCTACGAACTGGCAGAACTTTCCTGAAGACGAAATTCCCTATTAATGTGTACTAAAATAAACACTCACCTTAAGACTGGACCCACGTTCAATACAACACTATATTCTATTTTTAAACAATTGAAAAACTAAATATTAAACTGGATACAAACTGGCAGAACTTTTGGGTTACTTTCGTTTCCCGACCGAGACTCCAACTTCCATTCTCCGAGACTGAAATTCCGACCCTTGCTCTGCGGCCTACCGCCCTATTTATACCCAAAAGACCGAACTCCCTCCCACGGGGCACCATGCACCACGCACCCGCGACCATCTCCAGTCATATTTCCGGACAAAATAAAAGAATGCACCCTTGAGTTACTTATTTAATTTAATTTATGTGTAACTACTGTAGAGCTATTTTGTTTAGCAAATAAATAAATAAATAAATAATGAATAAATAAAATCTATGTGTAAATGCGAAAGCATCATCAATTATTTTCCTGCAAATAATTACCACCCATAAGATCGTATCAACAACGGAAGAGCAACTTAATAACAAAGTAGGCGTCCCAAACTGCTATACTTTTTAACCTTTAGGAACATTAATTAGATGTATCTATCTATGTCAAATTAGTACATAAATTCTGAGAACCAGATATCAATATTAAATTAATAAATTTTTTCTAATTTTTTTATTCTTTAACAAGGTAAATGAATTTAACTGAACATCCTTTTATGTGTAATTTTTCTTCCATTTAAAGATTCTATATCTCAACAATTATATCTACTAACTTATACTAATATACAAACAGATAATTTTATGATAACTTGAGTAAATCAGTATTGACAAATGCTATTAGCAGGTATATTGAAACCATACTTCCGCCCCATACACAAGACTCGAGTTTGTTCCGTCACAAGCAATTATCATCATATTTTATCAAATTTACACAAAACGTACATACACCTTCCTATTGAATTTCTGCGTCTATTGGTGTAAGCCGTATGAAAATCCGTTTGGGTTTTGAGTATAACGCGTTCAGACAGAAAGACAGACAATTTTATATTTTTTATTTTTATTTCCCCAGACAAACACACCAACTGCGTGGTCCCGAAGTAAGCAGAGCTTGTGTTACAGACGACCATACAGCGAACTGGGGGGGAACCCAGAATAAACATACATATACAAATAAATATAAACAACCATGACCCGAGAACAAACATCTGTGTTCATCGCACAAAGGACTCGAACCTGGGCCCTTTGGCGTATGAGGCAAGGCTACTTACCTCTACACCACTCGGTCGTATCTGTTCGCTGTATGGTCATCCATAACAAAAGCTCTGCTTACTTTGGTGACATAAAGTTGTTGTGTTAGTCTGGAGATTTTTGATATTATTCATTATATGAAGGCGACTGGGACTGTCGCTGCAGTGGGATTACTAAAGACTGTGGAAACCTTGTGTTCACCTTGACCACTAACTTTGAAGTCCCCAAAACAGTACGTAATTAGTTACATTTCCCACTAAGTAAGTCATCTATTATTGGCAGACAGATCGAATTTACTTCTATTTGGTATATACGTAGTGATAACTAGAAAAACAACAGCTCATACTTCATTGTTTCATTGGTCAAATACGATTGTAAAACGATAAATATAAACTCGATTGTCAACTCGTCTTCAAAGGGTCAATTTCAAAGGGTCTTTCAAAACAGTCGCATGAATTTCAACATGAAATTAAAATGCCACTCCCGAAACTGTATTGTTGATTAAACGTCACAGTGCAGCCGCGGCCATTATCCCTCGATCTCTTAGTAACTTGTCGATGAGTGCGTAATTAGCTGAACTCAGCAGTGCTCTTGACAGCTATCAAACATCGTGATATAATTACAAACTTGTATGTTAATCATAGTTTCGTTTCAGGTTTCATTACAAAACTTTGATGGAAATCGTGTAGTACCGATCACCTTTGTATCGGATAATCTACTTTGTATGGATGAGTTCAGAATCAAACTATGGAGTTAATAGATATGAATTAAAAAAATTAAAATTAATTTATGTGTACTTAATTATTAGTTGAAATTTTAAGTTATGCAGAGCAATACAGTACAGGTGGAGCTTGTGTTGTGATATAAAAAAAAGATATTTATCCACATGCTAGTAAAATAAATAGAGAAAGAAGTTGGTACAAAATAATATGGTGGTAAACGACGTTATATGTTAAATAAATAATTCAAAATTATCTTTAGAATCAGTAATATTTAAAAGGTTAAATCTGTGGTTTTCCTTTTCGCCCAGAAAAAGCGTTCCCCTCCTAATTAATTTTTAAATGCTACTTTTAATTATTTAGTCTTTTAATTTAACTCTGCCTCATCATGCTGCATTAAACATTCTGCTGTATTGAATTTGAGACTTAATTTTTTTCATGTTTAAATTATACTCGCGCCAATATGGAAGCAGTAAAATTTCAATTAAAGATCCTGCTTAAAAATAGAACGAAAGCTGTCGTTACGACAATATCCTGAATAATCAGATAAGTACCATTTTCAAGATTCGACCGGTGGAGGCGATCCGTTTTGATTACCCCAAAGAAGAATGTGGTGATTTGTGGTTGAGATGACCAACATTGGGCTGCAAATTAATTACCAATGCAGCTTTAACGCCAATCATATTGCCTTACAATATTACGACAACTCTGCCAACGCAAATCTCTAAATTTAAAACACGACAATATGGTATGCCCTGCGTCCCTACAATACGCAAAACGGGAATCTGTCCTTTGCGCCACGACTACATCATATATGCGTGAGTGGGAGCGGCTTGGGGAACGCAGTGCTGGCGGTGCCGACCGAACCGTGATGTTGTCCTCCTAAGAAGGACACAAAATTTTTAAATAGCGGGAGATGAGTGGCGGAGTCCCCACCATATTTTTGCACGAATCTGATCCGCAAATCAACAGAGTGTTTACCTAAAACAGTATGTAATTAAAAGAATGAATGACCAATGATCACCCGGTAAGTCCAACCCTCTTAACCGACCAACAAGGGGTTAAGGAAACCAATCCGTAAATCATGAGGTCCCGGATTCCTAGGTTAGCCTAAAATTTTATAAACATGATTACCCGCAAATCTTCGAATGTTTTGATACCTACGCATAAGTAGGTCACGAGCGATTTCATAATTGTTATCAACAAGTTCTAAATGTTGGACCAAACCTCTAGCCTCCCCTTTGAGGATAGCCAACAAATAAGCTAGTTTCTGAGCCGTAGTCAAATCTCGCCGCGAGTGGACCAAACTACCAAATAAATTACTAAAAGCTACCGAATGTCATAACCATTCCAAAGAGGCAAATCTAAATCTAATATCGACTCAGGCGAAGTACCTAAATCCAGTTTTGGCCGAGTCCAGTTTTGTCTGAGAAGACAAATTGAAAACCCCTACAGCTTGCCAGACCAGGTCTCCCAAATTCTGGACTCAGATTGAAGTACGGCCTGATATTCTATTTATTTTATTTTATTCGAAAAACAAACAGTATTATATAACTAAAAATAATAAACAAAATAAATTTTTTGCACCGATGAAAAGTTTTCGCATATAAATATCAATCATATTCATATAATATGCATCATACAATTTCGACATTTGACTATTTAAAGATTCATATCGCTATACTAAAACTTGAACCCGATCTTTTCGCGAAACATTCAAAACGGCCGAACCCAACCACCGCAGAACTGCAGCTATACGTTCCGTATGTTTACCAGCCCTCTTTACACAATAACAATTACTTCAAACCAAGACTTTAAGCCAAAACGTTTTAAACAAAAATCTAAAGCCAAATCAATTTTAAACTAAATGTTTAAACCAAACACTATTTAAAACCATAGTTGAAACAAAACTATTTATAAAGCAAAATAATTATTTATGTCAACAAACACAACAACTTCAGATCGAAGAAACACGCCACTTACCATGAAACCGAATTCTTTTGAAGTAACATCCACCCTAGTTGCGGTTAACTAAACTAATAGAATTTAAGTGATAAGTTATTATTTTTTTTTTTTTTTTGCTGCCGAAGCACCCTCGCGGGACGGAGGTGGAAGATGCGTAATGCATACCGCCCGCAGGAAAATACCGTCCTCTGCGGGAAGTTATGTGGGAATCACCAGAATGGCACCTACACACTAAAAACCACCTGTTGGCTGTAGTAAAATTTTACCTTTAGCCTTCATCGGAAGCGACACCCGTCGGGATGTTGGGCGCGCTGGCGGAGGCCCGCTAGCGGGCCTTCCGCTGGAGTGAAAGTAGGTAGGAAAGAAGGTGCTCAAAGGGACATGAGTTGGTGGCCGTTCTGGGCAGCCTCCGGTGAAGCCGGGGCTGCGCACAGGTCGGCCGAAGCTTGACTTACGGATCAATTCATTTAAATGAACCTATAATGAATTGAGAAGGGAACTATGCTCCGCCAGAGCGAGCAGTCGCTCTGTCGGATAACGTGAAGCCCTCAGTTTACGGGCTAAGACTGCGATTTCACTAACATCGATATTTTTCATAGCGTCGCAGACGATACGCATATCGTCTGCTACGGAGGATTGAGGAGTGGATTTGTATGGGCGAGGAGCCGGGATGGGATTCGATGCGGGGCGCTGCCTCCAGTTTTCTGGAGCAGGCTTTGGCTGAGCAGGCTTTGCAGCCGGAGGAACCTGGCTACGCAGCGGCAGAAAGTTTTCCTGAGAAAGGGGCAGGGCCTGTGTGGGTGCCGCCCTCTTGGAATTGGAATGCATACAACGGGGTGCACGAGGGCAGTCCCTGTAATTTGCGGTGTGGCCGGACTGGCCACAAAGCACGCAATCGGGAGGAGAGGGAGTTTCAGGAGTGCGATTGCACTCCTTAGTGAAGTGAGGGACCAGGCACTTGACGCACCTGGGCGGAGCGCGGCAGTTGGCCGCCGCGTGCCCGTACAACTGGCACCGATGGCACTGGCCGGGATGACCGCGGCGATGAGGCGCCTCGATCGAGATCCCAGAGAGGCCGCATATAGTGCTAATCCCTTTCAGGATCTCCCTGGACTTGGGGACGTTGGCGAGAACCACCAAAGCGAGAAGGTGACGCCTCCCGTACTTGCTGTGCATTTTCTTTTGTTAAAGCACGAAAGTCGTCTATCGACGAGACTAAGATTTTAATAGATTCACCCGAGTTGGCTGCTCGGATGTAATGGATTTTGTGCTCATTGCACAATGTCGAGACCTCAGTCCATTTACCCTTTTCCCGAAGGAAAACGGGTGGGTCTGGGGGTTTGGGGGACTGGGGTGGCCTGAGGGGCCATTGAGGGAATTAACGCCATGATATGCGGGATGAGAGAGTCCAAGAAGCGATACATATCAGCATTTATAGACATGCCTTCAGCACCGGTACTATCAAGTAACTTCCTCATAAACTCATGAGAGCTTAGAGAAGCCATTGCGGAGGGGTTGGGGAGGGACAACAATATATAAATATATATACTATGAACCTATCAACGATGACTTACTTCCTAAAAACCACCCTACACGCAGTAGGGTGGTTGAGGACGACGCGGATAACTTACTCGAACACGAAGACTCGAGGCACCTGGAACGACGAAATTCCGTCGACGAAGCTCACGTTCCACGAAGTACGGTTAACAGCCCACTGTCCGCCGTGAAAACGGCGTTAGAAACTTATTAGAAGTACGGTTAACGAGCCATTGTCCGCCGTGAAAACGGCGTTAGAAACTTAATACGGTATACAACTATGAAATTATATATTACGACAACAACCAGTGAAATTTGGGTGCTCAATTAGCGCGGGGGCTAAAAGAGCGGGAAGGCGTCTGCGATCGACGTGCGCTCGAGAACGCACGCAGACCGAGACTGGGTGAAGTTATTACAATTCTACTGGGTTATCTGTGAAGTGAAGAGCGTTGCATTTAACCAAAAGTAGTTCGTAGAACTCTGTAGTTCCATTTTCTGCCACTTCACAGATAAGTTGATGGCTCCGTAGTAATTCGTTTAAAAAGGTAGATTGATCAAATAACGACTTTTTTAAATTTACCAATTATTCTTAGTTATTAAGAAAATGTGTATGATATGTTTAAAAATTATATTGATAACTTTTGTATTTATTCCCATAAAATTGATATAATCTTAAGTTCAATCTTAAAAGCGGACACTGTTTCCGTTGTAATTTATTTATTTTATACTTGAATGTTTTATTTTTGGTTTATGTGAAGATTCGTATTGTTTAACAGTTAGTGTTTTAAAGTACTGTATATTAATTCAATTTATGTGTACTTGTATATTAACATATAAAAGTATTCCAATTGACACTATAAATTTGCAACGTTAACTGTGATTGGTTGTTCAACAAAGTCACGTCATCCCGCGTTTTTGGGATAAGGGAAGGGAATAAAAAGCAAGGTAATGGCGGATGGCGGGCTCAGTCTCGGTCTGCGTGCGTTCTCGAGCGCACGTCGATCGCAGACGCCTTCCCGCTCTTTTAGCCCCCGCGCTAATTGAGCACCCAAATTTCATAATTGTTTACCGTACTAAGTTTCTAACGCCGTTTTCACGGCGGACAGTGGCTCGTTAACCGTACTTCTAAGTTTCTAACGCCGTTTTCACGGCGAATAGTGGCTTGTTAACCGTACTTCGTGGAACGTGAGCTTCGTCGACGGGGTTTCGTTGTTCCAGGACTTCAAGTGCTGTGTTCGAGTAAGTTATCCGCGTCGTTCTCAACCGCCCTACTGCGTGTAGGGTGGTTTTAGGGAGTTAGTCATCGTTGTTAGGTTCATATATTGTCCCTCCCCAACCCCTCCGCAATGGCTTCCCTAAGCTCTGATGAGATTAGGAAGAAGTTAGCTGATAGTATCGGTGCTGAAGGCATACATATAAATGCTGATAAGTTCCGTTTCCTAGATTCTCTCATCCCTCATTTCATGACGATAATGTCCACAATGGCCCATCAGGCCACCCCAGTTCCCCAGACCCCTCAGGTCTTAGGCCCTCCCGCGTCCCCTTCCTCCAGTGACATGGAGTGCGAAGTAGACGCCCCTCCGCGACGCAAGCGCGCACCCGCGACCGAGTCATCCTCGGACGCCACCCCAACTGGCCCTGAGTCTCCCTCCTTTACGCTTGTTAAGAAGCGCTCTAAGAAGCGTTCAAAACAAGACCCGGCGCCCTCGACGCCCGTCCCTATACTTCCTGCGGCGTCTTCAACGCCAGCGGCCCCGGTGTCTTCAACACCCGCTCCGGCCCCAACTTCTGTCAAGGCCAAGGTCCCACCACCCGTTTTCCTTCGGGAAAAGGGTAAATGGACCGAGGTCTCGACATTGTGCAATGAGCACAAAATCCATTACATCCGAGCAGCCAACTCGGGTGAATCTATTAAAATCTTAGTCTCGTCGATAGACGACTTTCGAGCCTTAACAAAGCTCCTCACCGATAAGCAATATGCTTATCACACCTATGCTCTGTCAGAAGAGCGTAAGATCAGAGCGGTACTCAGGGGAATCCCGTTCGAATTATCGAACGAGGCCATCCTGGAGGATCTGCAGTCCCAAGGCTTCCCGGCACTCGCGGTGCATAAAATGCACAGCAAGTACGGGAGGCAACACCCTCTCGCTTTGGTGATTCTCGCCAACGTCCCCAAGTCCAGAGAGATCCTGAAAGGGGTTAGCTCTATTTGCGGCCTCTCTGGGATCTCAATCGAGGCGCCTCATCGCCGCGGTCATCCCGGCCAGTGCCATCGGTGCCAGTTGTACGGGCACGCGGCAGCCAACCGCCGCGCACCGCCCAGGTGCGTCAAGTGCCTGGTCCCGCACTTCACTAAGGAGTGCAATCGCACTCCTGAAACTCCCTCTCCTCCCGATTGCGTGCTTTGTGGCCAGTCCGGCCACACCGCAAACTACAGGGGCTGCCCTCGTGCACCCCGTTGTATGCGCTCCAATTTCAAAAGGGCGGCTCCCAAACAGGCCCCGCGCCTTTCTCAAGAAAACTTTCCGCCGCTGCGTAGCCGGGCTCCTCCGGCTGCAAAGCCTACTCAGCCCAAGCCTGCTCCAGAAAACTGGAGGCAGCGTCCCGCATCGAATCCCATCCCGGCTCCTCGCCCATACAAACCCACTCCTCAATCCTCCGTAGCAGACGATATGCGTATCGTCTGCGACGCTATTAAAAATGTCGATGTTAGTGAAATCGCAGTCTTAGCCCGTAAACTTAGGGCTTCACGTACTCCGACAGAGCGTTTGCTAGCTCTGGCGGAGCATAGTTCCCTTCTCAATTCATTGTAGGTTCATTTAAATGAATTGATCCCTAAATCATGCTTCGGCCGACCTCTGCCCAGCCCCGGCTTCACCGGAGGCTGCCCAGAACGGCCACCAACTCATGTCCCTTTGAGCACCTTCAGTGCAACTTTCACTACAGGCGGAAGACCCGCTAGCGGGTCTCCGCCAGCGCGCCCAACTTCCCGACGGGTGTCGCTTCCGATGAAGGCTAAAGGTATACGCTTACCACAGCCAACAGGTGGTTTTTAGTGGGTAGGTGCCATTCCGGTGAGTCCCACATAACCCCCCCGCAGAGGGTGCCTCGGCAGCAAAAAAAAAAAAAAAAAAAAAAGGATGGCGGGACAATTTTGTTGGGGCGATCAAGCAAAGTGGTAATTTGCAGAAAGATTGTATTTGCTAAAAATATTTTAAGGACACAGCCGGATAATAAATTATCAAGCAAAGTGGTAATTTGCAGAAAGATTGTATTTGCTAAAAATATTTTAAGGACATAGCCGGATAATCAGTGAGTTAAGTAATTTATTATTTTTCTAACTGTTTTTCTATTTTTATATTTCAAAGGTTACTATAAAGTTGCTATGCTAGATTAATTGATCTAAATCCTTTAATTATAGTATTAACTGTGAAATAACTGTACAAGAGCATATACTGGAACATTGACACTGTGCATAAAAAGCATCTACTGTTAGATTAATGAATAAACTGTTTAGTGGGCTAACCTGAAGTTATCCTGACTGGTTTGTAAAACCAAACTAATTTGATAGACTGTACGAGAACATATAATGTCTCATTGATACTGTGCATAAAAAGCACCTACTGTTAGATTAGTAATTAAACTGTATGGTGGGGTAGCGTGAAGTTATCCTGACTGGATCGTAGGAACGGAATAATTTGATTACTGTAACGATAGAATATATTATAGATAAATATTTATATTGAGCTGATTTTAAATCCTTAATTTAAGATTGAATAATTTACTAAAATAGTATCGATTAACTTTACTTTATTTAAATGGCTGTGGCTAAATGATTTTATTCAGAATTTATCTATGTGTGACTACCTGAATATAATAATTATTATGGTTACATATTTAATGGTATTATTTTATTTCCCAAACTTACCCTAATTATATAAGTAAATGAATTTAACCCTTTGCTGGACCCGAAGGTGATAACAATTATGTTTTAATGGCTCTTTTACTGTCCGTCAAAGTGTTAAATCAAATCAGACTTTTGATTGAACATTTTGATGTGCTTTATTATAGTAAATGTCTCATACACTAATTTGTTCAATAAATTAAATAGATTCAGTTCGTATTAACCTGAACTGTGATAATTTAGTATGTAGTAGGTACCCAAGGACGTGTAGGACGATTCATTAGATTGGTGTCTATAGAGGTACACAAAGTAGGTAATTAATTAGGCCCTTGTCCTAGTAGCCAAGATTCTCTTAATTTAACACGCTCGAGAACGCACGCAGACCGAGACTGATGAGCATACACTTTTTTTTTTTTTTTTTTTTTTTGGTTCCCCTCCACGGGAAGGGCAGGAGGACATAAAAAATGCTCTGACGCATACTCCGCGCGCGCGATCGGAGTTATGTGGGACTCGTCCCGACGCCTACCAGAACCATACCCACTAAAAAACCCCCTGTCGGCTCGTGCATTTTTGCCACTCAGCCTTCATCTGAGCGACGGCCAATTGGAGAAAGAGGCCGCGCCAGCGGGGCCCTTAAGGGGTCACCCGCTGAGATTCACATAGCACTGAAGGTGCTCAAAAATGAAAAGTAAAAATAAAAACATTAAAAATGCTAAATAAAAATTGCATTAATTCGGATTTACGTTAGAATTAGAATTTACGTTAGAATTAGGATTTGCGGCCTGAAGGGCCTCGAGAGCTAAAGTTAACTGCGTAGGTTCGCCCGTGTGCGCGTTTCTCGGCCTAGCGACTTTGAATTTCGAATCTAACACAGGAGCAGTATATGAGACTGAATCTCGAACAAAATGATTGGGATGGGATTCGGCGCGTTTGAAGAACGATTCTGAGAGTGTTTTTAGGTACTGTTGAACTGTAGGTAGTTCAAGATCTCTGTGCAGGTCCGCGTTGCGCACATACCAAGGTGCGTCTGTGGCCCTGCGGCAGAAGAGATTTTGAACCACCTGCAGCTTATACAGGACTGAGGGATTGGCGTGGGCAAAGACTGGCGAAGCATATGACATGACGGGTCTAACGCAGACCTTATAAAGCGTACGTTTATTTCTAAAAGACATTTTACTTTTTCTACCTATCATACTATTTAAGCGGCTTAAGTAGAAACGCGCGAGTTTCGTTACTCTATCGACGTGTGGTTTGAAAGAAAGCGTCTGATCTAAGGTGACGCCTAAGTATTTGATACTGCGCTTCCAGGGGATGGGAATACCTTACATTCGAATGTGGGGATCGTTGCGGCGATTACGACGTTTGTGGTCGAATAGAATGGCAGAACTCTTTGGCAGTTGACAACGATACGCCATTTTTGAAACCAAACACCGAGGGCGTTTACGGCCTTTTGGAGTCTGGTGATGTTATACGGGATCCTTTTACCTTTAGTGTAAAGGGCGGTATCGTCTGCAAAAAGGCGAGTTCGACGCCTTTCGGCGGGATGGGCATGTCATTAGTGTACACGGTGTACAGCAGAGGGGCGAGGACTGAGCCTTGCGGGACTCCAGCCTTTATGGGACGAGGCGCGGAGAGCGTGCCTTCATGTTTGAATCGAAACGTACGGTCTTTAAGAAACGACGCGATTAATCTGACTAGGCGAACCGGTAAGCCTATTTTATAGAGTTTAAAAACGAGACCGCTGTGCCAGACTTTGTCGAATGCCTTGGCTACGTCAAAGAGAACCGCGATTGATTTTTTACGATGCGGATATAAAACTGATGGCTGAGTTGATAGCATCAGTGAGATTATCGACTATCGAATCTATTTTAATCGGGCTGTCTAATTGATCGGGCCAAATCGCGAGCGGAGAGTTTGGTGCCTCTAAGGCTGAAACTAACGTATTTTTAAAGCCTTTCCAGTTGGTAAAGGTCTAAGGAGATGTGACGTTGTCGTTAGGCGCGCCTAGCACGAGGGAGACGGGGCGATGGTCGGAGCCTAGGTCATCGAGCGGTTCGATGGACCTGAGATCAAGATTGATTCGCTTGACAATTGCAAAGTCGAGGATGTCAGGAGAATAGGTCGGGTTGTTGGGATAGTGAGTGGGAGTGATGGGGGATATGACGTCTAAGTCAAGGGAGTTAGTGATGTCGAGGAGAGCGATACCACTGGTGTTGGTCGATAGGCACGTCCAGTCAGTATGTTTGGAGTTAAAGTCTCCGAACATAATGACTGAATGGCCGAGGGCGAGAATGGCCTCAAAGTCGCTGCGGATTGGTCTGGAGCCACACGGTATGTAGACTGAAGCTATGATGATGGTCGGATGACCAGTCATAGCCAATCTACACACAGTGGCCTTCATGTTGAGGAGAGGAGGGGTAGGGAGAGGACAGCAATGGAAGCCTCTTTTGTAATATACAGCGGTGCCGCCGTATCCGTCGGAGTTGGGCCTGTTGTTGCGAGTAAACGCGTACTTAGGAATAGCGTATCCCCTGGAGCGGTTTGGAGTAAGCCATGTCTCCTGGAGAAGGAATAAGTCAGGTTCTTTGTTCTGAAGGAACAGTTTAATCTCGGGAAGGTTAGTGCTAAGGCTACGAGCGTTAAAAGATACTAGGGATAAGCCCTTAGGTTTAATACGACTGGACGCGGGATTCGCGGGTCTAGACATTATAATTTACTTATTTACGAATTTATACAAAAATTAAAAGAATTTACAACGAACTTAGGAGCGAGTGATGCTCGGCTAACGCGAATAAACGCTCTTGAGGAGAGCGGGCTGCTCGCAGTTTGCGTGCGAGTACGGAAATTTCGTTAATATCGACGTTTTGAATAACGTCGAACACGGTCTTCATATCCTCAGCCAACGACGACTGAGGTGCGGATAACGGAGCGGGACGCGGCCCTGCGGAAGCTACGGGAGCTGGGATGGGTCGGGAAGGTGCAGGCGGAACGGCCGGACGCTGCCTCCAAGACAGAGCCTGAGTAGGCGTCGGCTGAAGGGGCTTTGCTTCCGGGGGACCCCGGTTGCGCAGCGGCGGGAAGTTAGCGGAGGTGAGCAAAGGCGCCGGTTTAGGCGCGACCCTCTTGACGGTGGAGCGCGGAGCGCGCGGGCAACCCCTGTAGTTTGCTGTGTGGCCGGACTGGCCGCACAGCACACAGGCAGGGGGGGAAGTGGATTCGGGAGTGCGAGTGCACTCCTTAGTGATGTGGGGATCTAGGCACTTTACGCACCTGGGGGGAGCTGAACAGTTAGCCGCTGCGTGGCCATATAGCTGGCAGCGGTGGCACTGCCCAGGGTGACCACGGGGGTTGGGACGCTCGACGGAGATGTTCGAGAGTCCGCAAATTGTGCGAGCCTCTCTGAAAATCTCTTTCGAGTTTGGAGTGTTGGTAAGGATTACCAGAGCTAAGGGAAAACGCCTACCGCGGTTGGAGTGCATCTTGTGCACTGCTGTGGCCGGGAAACCCTGAGACTTAAGGTCTTCGAGGATTTTTTCGTTCTCGAGCTCGAACGGGACGCCCCGTAGTACTGCGCGGATCTTACGCTCCTCCGGGAGGGCGTAGGTGTGATAAGCTATTTGTTTTAAAGAAAGTAACCGAGTGAACGCGCGGAAGTCGTCGACGGTCGCGACCTGGATTTTAATTATGTCGCCTGCATTGGTTGCTTTTAAGTAATTAATTTTGTGCTCTTTGCACAAGTTAGAAATCGCGGTCCAGCGCGCTTTTTCACGCAGGAAGACGGGCGGGGGGAGCTGAGGTTTCGGCGGGATGGGAGCGCAGCGCGTCGCTGGCTTCGATGTGACCGACGGAGTCGCGGTTACTACGAGCGATTTTAACGGCGCGGGGGCTGGTGTTGTAGACACCGGGGAGGGCTCGGGTATTGAAGATACCGAAGCTTTCTTAGAGCGCTTCTTGGAGCGCTTGGCGACAAGTTGAAACTCGGGCTCAGGAGAGCCGGTTAAGGTGACGGCATCTGACGACGTATCAGACGCGGGTTCGGAGTCACTCCCGGGAGCGGTACGCTTGCGACGCGACGCGTGAGAGGATGCGACCGATTCGCAGTCCATCTCGGACGAGGCGGGAGACGAGGAAGTGCTGTAGACCTGAGGGGTCTCGACGTTGGAGGCCTGAGGGGCCGGGGTTGAGGCCTGAGGGGCCGGGGTTGAGGCCTGAGGGGCCGGGGTTGAGGCCTGAGGGGCCGGGGTTGAGGCCTGAGGGGCCGGGGACGCGATTGATGCCTGCAAGGCCTGCGTTATGATGTCATTCGGAATGTAGACGCCTACCGCAGCAAGTGCCTGGGTGAACGCGTTAATAACGCTTAGCGGATCCATAAGGGAGAGTTGGGACAGTAATATTAATAAATATAAGTATAATAAAAAATGCCTAGTTCCTAAAAACCTAGCAAAATCCTAGCGGCTAACCTCCCTACCAGCGGTAGGGGGGCTGGGGAGGAAAACTTAAAATTAACAGTACTACGCCGAAGGCCGCTACCTAGAAACCTAAAAAAAAGGGTACGCAGGTAAAGAGTTGACCACGTTAGGGTCAACCTTTACCGACAGAAGAGACAAATACACACGAAAACACACAGATATGATAAAAATAAATATGAAAAATAGAAGAAAAATAAATAAAATAGAGAAGAGAAATAAAATAAAAATAAAAAGGACTGGTTCAGTACAAATTCGTTGTCACCGTTAAGTATCCTTTGCACTGAAACCAGACTACTTACGCTGGGCACAACACTGCACTCAGCACAAGCACAGCACTACTTAGCACAGCACTTTGAAGACTAAGGGGCTTAGTTGCAAAGAAAAATCGCACTTCGAAAGCACTCAGACGGAGTAGAAAAACCCTGAAAACCGTAGCACGGAACCAACACGCTAAACTGTGACGTCAGTAGACTGAGCGCCACGGAATATCGGGAAGGGACCAAACAACGGAGAACGGGGTCTTGCACGTCCGCACTGGGCGGCGGTCGGAGCGAGAATGAGCATACACATTAAATCCCGCTAAATATACAAAATAGTGCGTTTATGCTTAGTAAGTCACCGGGCGCACGGTCAAGCGGGATGGGGAAGGGTAGTGGGAAGAGTAATGTTGTGCTTGTCCTGTCAGTCGCGGCGATGACCATCTCGCAGGACGTTTGTCGTGTTGTGCATTGAAAATACGCGTCAATATGTCTCTGAAAAAGAGTTGCTATAGAGTCAACGTTGCTATCTGTACATGACAAAGGATTAACAAAATCAGGTTTACCTGGTAAAATATATATGAACGATTTGTACGTTCAAACCATGAGTCAAGAGGGGAATTTATAAAATTAAATTGGAACATACAAAACTAAGACGAACAGTTAAAAATTAAAATGAGAAGAGTAAAAGAGAGCTCTCCCACCGATATTATTTTGGATAAACGATGGAAAAGTGGCAGTCAGCAAAAAATATTCCTAACAACACTTGGATATAACGCGAATAATGACTTCACAGAGAGCTTGACGAATAGACAGACAGACGAGGTAGTTATAAACGCACTAATGGAGTAGATGAAGACGTCATCAGAGCTCACACTCAAACTCATATAATCCAATGATTTCTCACTACCGTTGAGAGCATGCGCCGAATAAATTTTATCTACCTAGCGATATTAACATGACGATTATAAATAAATAAATATTTCTAACAATCACACCACATTATCTAGCCCAAGTTAAGTATCATTAAGAACTTGTGTTATGGAAACTAGATAACGGATAAATAAACTCAAGAAAATATATTAACACACATAGATATTTTTTTTATATATATAAATATTAGAAATAAACTTAAATAAACGTAAATACACATCCATGACTAGAAAGCAAATATAATAATATATCTGGCCCTACCAAGATTCGAACCTGGGACCTCTGGCATGGAAGGCAAGGCTACTTACCTCCACACCTAACAGGCCGTGTTGATTTTATATGTATCAGTATTTTATATATAAAATCAGTTCAATGTCAGTTTCGTTTGAGTCATATCGCACAGTACTGCGAGAGATGAACATTTCGTTGGCTCTCCGAGGAAATGAGGAATGTAACTGTACAAATAAGGATATGATAAAAATACCCAGAAATTGAAGGAGCACTGCAAGAATATATTCAAATTGTAATGACTAAACCATCACCGAGAACTACCACCTTTAAATATCGTGACATTATCTGAACCCGAAACTTTAGCCATAAATTTCAAAGCATCGGTTGTAAGCTTAAACAGTGGCGAAATTGTAAGAAGTTTGCTCGTAAAAAGATGTAATCATTACGGACTGCTGACATGTGTGTAAAATTGGCTGAATTTGTATGATATTTGTAAGTTAATTTATAATTTTAACTAGTTTTTTCAAGTTCTTTAAAATATATGGTATGTTTCTTAATCCATCTAATGATTTTTGCAACGCCAAATTAGCCTGAAAATAATGGTCACTAATTTGTAACAATAAATTTACGTTAAATTACACATTTTTTAAAAGAGGATAATTTTTCAGTTCTCTCTTACATCGTAAAGTTCATTATTCCCATTCATTCAAGACTTTTAAAAGTTTTATTTGTAAGTGAAAATGTTTAAGGTGTACTGCAAAGTGTGTTTTTTTCGTTGTTTTTGAATACTTAAACAAAACAATTAGGATCGCTAAAACAAATGCAAAAATATGCGCTATTAAGCTTTAAATTGTACAAATCACAATAAATGCGCTGATAAGAAATTTTACTGTGAAATTACTATATGTTGAACTGCTTTGGTTTCAAGAAGCATTATTGCTAAATATTATGTGTACTATTAGTTGTGCAATTAATGACGACAGCTTACAATACAACTTTTTCAATATCATAACAGAGGCAATCATTGAACGCATACCATGCATTTGTTTGACAAACGGAAATGGCTGCATATCAATCATAGATGTGGATGACTACCTATAATACCTTTTAAATGCCGAAGTAGAGATGAATTTACGCTACAACTTTGATCGCCATGAAGAAAAATAAAACATTCATCAAGTGTATTTTTTTACCTTTGACGAAATGAAATATTTTGATTTTGAAGAACTAGTTACAGAACTTACAATACTATAAAGGTGATGTTAGAACATTAAACAGTTTTATGATATCGACAAGGGAAAGCTAAGATGGTCGTAAGTTTATGAAAAGAGATTCTAGACAATAGTGCCCATTTTTGTTTGCGTTTGACGTTTTTTTTATGACATTTTGGTATGTAAAGAAAAAAAAACAGATTTTTGTTCCAAAACCATTTGAAACTCGCATAAATAAAGCGATGACGCTTAGTTTAATGGTAACACGCAAATTTACTATCATTAGACCTCTACATTACGTCATTTAGTAGCATCAACTTCTAATTAACCTTTGCTTAAATTTTCATCTCAAATTTTATTATAAACATCTGTAACAAGAATCCGTAGAATATTGGGAAGTTGTTCATTCCGGGTACAACTATAAACTTTTTGAGCGATTTCAAGACACAACTTGGTACTCCGTGACGTCATGATATAAATTATATTAAAAAATTTATAATACTAGGTACTGCTCAGAAATCAGAAATATTGAAGTCTCAAAATACCTCATTTCCTCGGAAAAAGTATAAAAAAGGAACTTCAAAATTACTCTGCATATCGAATTACTGAAGTATTCAAGCTAACAACAAGTTAAAATTTCTTTAATAATTATTATAGATAAATTAAATATATTATGTATCAATACTATCTTCACATTTTTAATAAAAAAAAAATAGGGTAGGTTTTTATGACATTTAGTATTAATTTAAATTCTTTGAAAATTGTCTTTTTATCTGTGTTTTTAAAAAAAAATATACAGTTTTGGTATCTATTATGTACTCCTTATGTATCTACAGAACTTCTTACATAAATATATGTAAAAGGTTTGCCATTATACTTGATTCTTTTACGATTTGTTCTCATTTCAAACAAGAATTATACAAATTAACAATAGGAAAAAAAAGAAAAGCAGACAAGGAAAGAAAAAGAACTATAGGTAGAATACAACGCCTAAATTACATTGTACGTATTACGTAAAATGTTCAATTGTTTGTTTTGTTATTGATTTCAATAAAGCAAATTTATCACAAGCTTTTTCTCAAATTTCAGAGGTACATTAGATATTATCAGACAAGGAAATCTACAGGCTTCTTTTTACTATGCTAAAGTATCAGATTAGCCAAATGTGGATATAGATATATAAACTATATGATTCTGATGAACTACACAAATAATCGTGGTCAGTAAAATTTGATTTAACTTATTCATTTGAATAAATAAAAGTCGTGCCATACAATGAAAATAAACTGTGCGGAACAAACGCACACAACATTCGTAATGTCGTGTGCTTTAGTTCGTATCGTCCCCGTATGCGACTTGATGGGAATGTAACGCGAGAAGTTAAGCTACAGAACCGTGCCGTTTGGATTTTGGTATGATAACATGATGGCGAGGCTATCGGAATGCGAGCTTTATTATGATGTCATTCGTTCACCCCAAAGCGTGCGAGCCGGAACAGTTTTATAAATTACTAAAAAGTGGTTTGTTTCTCCAACTCTAATTGTCAACATAATGTTGTCAAAATTAGGATATAAACAAAATCTTAGGAATGAAAGCTCAACCGTGCTTTGTGCAACATACCAAAACACAGATCACTATGAGAATAGAGAGTTAGGGTGAAATTGATATTATAGTGTCTCTTTAATTAATAAACTTAAAATATATGCATAAATACTTGTGTCTCTACATAAATAATTTAACAATAGTAGATGACAAAATTATATCTGTAAGAGGCAGGTATACCGTATTAATCTTTTCTTAAAAATTTCGACTCGTGAAAAATGTATGCTAATAAGATCCTCAGACCGCATGCACTGTAAAAAAATAAGAAACAAATGTAGTTTCTTTATGTTTTAAAGTAACCTAAAGGACTACCGCACTTGCAGCCTTGGTTGATGATGCTGTTGAATACTTTAAATAAAGCCAAAGTATATAGTTGTTTGTAGCAAGTTCTGTCTAAGGTTCCAATTATGAAATAAAATATATATTACTTTTAATGTTTTTTTTTTATATTTTATAGTTAATAACAATAGAAGCTAGTCTACAATATACTATTTAAGAGAACAAGTGTAGTGTTGACCACTTAGCTTGAAACCAGTTTTTTTTATTGTTCCCGTCCACGGGAAGGGCAGGAGGATAAAAAAATTCTCTGACACATACACTGGCACGCGCGATCCAGGTTATGTGGGGCTCGTTCCAACGCCTACCATTTTTTTTTTTCTGCTGCCGAGGCACCCTCGCGGGAGGGAGGTGGAAGATGCGTCATGCATACCCGCCCGCAGGTAAATTCCTCTGCGGGGGGGTTATGTGGGACTCACCAGAATGGCACCTACCCACTAAAAACCACCTGTTGGCTGTAGTTATTACCGTTAGCCTTCATCGGAAGCGACACCCGTCGGGAAGTTGGGCGCGCTGGCGGAGACCCGCTAGCGGGTCTTCCGCCTGTAGTGAAAGTTGCACTGAAGGTGCTCAAAGGGACATGAGTTGGTGGCCGTTCTGGGCAGCCTCCGGTGAAGCCGGGGCTGGGCAGAGGTCGGCCGAAGCATGATTTAGGGATCAATTCATTTAAATGAACCTATAATGAATTGAGAAGGGAACTATGCTCCGCCAGAGCTAGCAAACGCTCTGTCGGAGTACGTGAAGCCCTGAGTTTACGGGCTAAGACTGCGATTTCACTAACATCGACATTTTTCATAGCGTCGCAGACGATACGCATATCGTCTGCTACGGAGGATTGAGGAGTGGGTTTGTATGGGCGAGGAGCCGGGATGGGATTCGATGCGGGGCGCTGCCTCCAGTTTTCTGGGGCAGGCCTGGACTGTATAGGCTTTGCAGCCGGAGGAACCCGGCTACGCAGCGGCGGAAAGTTTTCTTGAGAAAGGCGCGGGGCCTGTTTGGGTGCCGCCCTTTTGAAATTGGTGCGCATACAACGGGGTGCACGAGAGCAGCCCCTGTAATTTGCGGTGTGGCCGGACTGGCCACAAAGCACGCAATCGGGAGGAGAGGGAGTTTCAGGAGTGCGATTGCACTCCTTAGTGAAGTGCGGGACCAGGCACTTGACGCACCTGGGCGGTGCGCGGCAGTTGGCCGCCGCGTGCCCGTACAACTGGCACCGATGGCACTGGCTGGGATGACCGCGGCGATGAGGCGCCTCGATCGAGATCCCAGAGAGGCCGCATATTGTGCTAACCCCTTTGAGGATCTCCCTGGACTTGGGGACGTTGGCGAGAACCACCAAAGCGAGAGGGTGTTGCCTCCCGTATTTGCTGTGCATTTTATGCACCGCGAGTGCCGGAAGCCTTGGGACTGCAGATCCTCCAGGATAGCCTCGTTCGATAATTCGAACGGGACTCCCCTGAGTACCACTCTGATCTTACGCTCTTCTGACAGAGCATAAGTGTGATAAGCATATTGCTTATCGGTGAGGAGCTTTGTTAAAGCTCGAAAGTCGTCTATCGACGAGACTAAGATTTTAATAGATTCACCCGAGTTGGCTGCTCGGATGTAATGGATTTTGTGCTCATTGCACAATGTCGAGACCTCAGTCCATTTACCCTTTTCCCGAAGGAAAACGGGTGGTGGGACCTTGGCCTTGACAGAAGTTGGGGCCGGAGCGGGTGTTGAAGACACCGGGGCAGCTGGCGTTGAAGACGCCGCAGGGGGTGTAGGGACGGGCGTCGAGGGCGCCGGGTCTTGTTTTGAACGCTTCTTAGAGCGCTTCTTAACAAGCGTAAAGGAGGGAGACTCAGGGCCAGTTGGAGTGGCGTCCGAGGATGACTCGGTCGCGGGTGCGCGCTTGCGTCGCGGAGGGGCGTCTACTTCGCACTCCATGTCACTGGAGGAAGTGGACGCTGGAGAGCCTAAGACCAGAGGAGTCTGGGGGACTGGGGTGGCCTGAGGGGCCATTGGTGGAATTAACGCCATGATATGCGGGATAAGAGAATCAAGGAAACGAAACTTATCAGCATTTATAAACATGCCTTCAGCACCGGTACTGTCAAGTAGCTTCTTCCTAATCTCATCAGAGCTTAGGGAAGCCATTGCGGAGGGGTTGGGGAGGGACAATATATGAACCTAACAACGATGACTAACTTCCTAAAACCACCCTACACGCAGTAGGGCGGTTGAGAACGACGCGGATAACTTACTCGAACACGGCACTTGAAGTCCTGGAACGACGAATTCCCGTCGACGAAGCTCACGTTCCACGAAGTACGGTTAACAAGCCACTGTCGGCCGTGAAAACGGCGTTAGAAACTTATTAGAAGTACGGTTAACGAGCCACTGTCCGCCGTGAAAACGGCGTTAGAAACTTAATACGGTATACAACTATGAAATTATATATTACGACAACAACCAATGAAATTTGGGTGCTCAATTAGCGCGGGGGCTAAAAGAGCGGGAAGGCGTCTGCGATCGACGTGCGCTCGAGAACGCACGCAGACCGAGACTGACGCCTACCAGAACCACTACCCACTAAAAAACCCCTGTCGGCTCGTGCAATTTTTTTGCCACGCAACCTTCATCTAAGCGACGGCCAATTGGAGAAAGAGGCCGCGTTAGCGGGGCCCAAAGGGGTCTGGGATTTACATAGCACTGAAGGTGCTCAAAATGAAAAGTAAATAATAAAAAAATTAAAAATTGAAAAATAAAGTTTAATTAATTCTGATTTACGTTAGAATTAGGATTTAATTTAGAATAAGAATTTACGTTAGAATTAGAATTTGCGGCCAGAAGGGCTTCGAGATCGGCTGACAGTCTGGTGAATGAGCCTAGTGACTTTGAACTTCTAATCTAAGACAGAAGTAGTATATGAGATTAAATCACGAACTATTGGGACTACGGATTTAACTACGGATTGGGATGGGTTTCGGAGCGTTTGAAGAACGCTTCAGAGAGTGTTTTGAGGTGTTGTTGTACTGTAGGCAGTTCAAGATCTCTGTGCAAGTCCGCGTTACGCACGTACCACGGTGCGTTTGTGGCCCTGCGGCAAAAGAGGTTTTGAACTACCTGCATTTTGTGCAAGAGGGAGGGTTTGGCGTGGGCAAAGATTGGCGAGGCATATGTCATGACGGGTCTAACGCAGACCTTGTAAAGTGAACGTTTGTTTCTGAAAGACATTATACTTTTTCTACCTAACATGCTATTTAGGCTGCCTAAGTAGTGACGGGCGAGTTTCGAAACTCTTTCGACGTGTGGCTTGAAAGAAAGCGTCGGATGTAAGGTGACGCCTAAGTATTTAGTACTGCGCTTCCAGGGGATGGGAATGCCTAACATTCGAACGTGGGGATCGCCAGCGGGACGGCGGTGTTTGGGGTCGAAGCGAATCGCAGAACTCTTGTCTGAATTCACATCGATGCGCCATTTTTGAAACCATACGCCAACGGCGTTTACGGCCTTTTGGAGTCTGGTTACAAGCTGCGGAAAAAAAAAGGGAAAGAGGGCGAGTTCGACGCCTTTCGGCGGGATAGGAATGTCGTTGGTGTACACGTTGTACAACAGAGGGGCGAGGACTGAGCCTTGAGGGACTCCAGCCGTTATGGGATGAGGCGCGGAAAGCGTGCCTTCATGTTTAAATCGAAACGTACGGTATTTGAGAAACGACGCGATTAACCTGACTAGGCGATCCGGTAAGCCTATTTTGTAGAGTTTATAAACGAGACCGCTATGCCAGACTTTATCGAAAGCCTTGGCTACATCAAAGAAAACCGCGACTGTTTTATAACGACGCGGATAGAAACCGTCTAGTATGTACTCGACGATTCGATGGACTTGCTGAGGGCAGGAGTGCTTTTTAAAGCTTTTTAAATGCTTTTAAAGCGCGAAAGCCGAACTGATGGGGAATAATGAGAGGATCGCCATCCGTTGGAAACAGATGGTCCCGCATTCGAGAGAGTATGACTCTGTCGAGAAGTTTAGACATTGCCTTGAGGAGGCTGATGGGTCTGTGATTAGCCGGGACGTTCAGAGGTTTGCCCGGCTTGGGAATGCCTATGACTGTCGCTTCTTTCCAAGCCTTTGGAAAGTAGCTATGGTCGAAACAGGCATTGAAAATGATAGCTAACAAGGTAAGCACCTGTTGAGGCAGGTGCTTAAGTGCGTGGTTGGAAATTCCATCCGCACCCGGAGCCTTTTTGGACTCTTGATTTCTAATGAGAAGCGAGATTTCGTCACTAGAGACTGTGACCGGTTCGGCGGTGATGGGGAGAGTCTCTGCGAAGGACTTCGTCCTCCACCGCCTGGATGTGTGAGGGATCAGCAGGTTGCGTGCTGGGCGAGCATTGTGCGGCAATGCTGTCAGCGAAGCATTCGGCTTTCTCTTCGACTTCGAAGTCAGTAGTGCCATCGGGATGAGTGAGAGGAGGAACGTGAGAGGCGGTGTCTACGCGTAAGGCTCAGGCCATGCTATAGTACGCTTGGTGGGACGGAGATATATTCGACATGAGATCGTTCATCTGAGCTCTGAGAGGCAAGACCTAACTTAACGTACTTTACGTTGTAGCAGATTTGCAGGCGGGCATGGGATTTTTCTTGGCTCTCCGTATTCTTGTCGCGTTCTTGGCTTTAATAAGATTGCTAACAGCAAAGGGAAGCGTGGGTTTACTTTGCTTAGCAACCTTTTCGTTTTCACTGATGGCTGAGTATTTTATCCGGACTATCAATTTGATTGGGCAAGATCGTGAGCGGAGAGTTCGGGGCGTCTTAGGCTGAAATATACGTACGAAACTAACGCCTTTCCAATTGGTAAAGGTCTTAGAAGATATGACGTTATCGTCAGGCGTTCCTTGCACGAGGGAGACGGGGTGGTGGTCTAAGCCTAGGTCATCGAGCGGTTCGATAGACCTGAGCTCGAGGTTGGTTCGCTTGACTATTGCAAAATCGAGGATATCAGGAGAGTGGTTCGGGCTGTCGGGATAGTGAGTGGGAGTGATGGGAGAGATGACATCTAAGTCAAGTGAATTTGTGATGTCGATGAGAGCGATACCGCTAGTGTTGGTTGATAGGCACGTCCAGTCAGTATGTTTGGAGTTAAAGTCTCCGAACATAATGGCTGAATGGCCGAGGGCGAGAATGGCCTCAAAGTCGCTGCGGATTGGTCTGGTACCACTAAGTATGTAGACTGAAGCTATGATGATGGTCGGATGACCAGTCATAGCCAATCTACACACAGTGGCTTCCATGTTGAGGAGAGGAGGGGTAGGGAGAGGGCAGCAATGGAATCCTCTTTTGTAATAAATAGCAGTGCCGCCGAAACCGTCGGAGTTGGGCCTGTCTTTACGAATAAACGCGTACTTAGGTATAGCGAATCCCCTGGAGCGGTTTGGAGTTAGCCACGTCTCTTGAAGAAGCAATAAGTCTGGCTCGTTGGTCTGAAGGAACAGTTTGAGCTCAAGAAGGTTAGTATTAAGGCTACGAACGTTAAAATAAACTAGGGATAAGCCCTTGTGTTTGATACTACCGGACGCGGGATTTGCGGATCTAGACATTATTTTGCTTATTTACGAATTTATACAAAATTTTTAACCAACTTAGAAGCGCAAATAAATGCCCTTGAGGAGAGCGGGCGGCTCGCAGTTTGCGTGCGAGTACGGAAATGTCGACGTTTTGAATGACGTCGAACACGGTCTTCATGTCCTCAGCCAACGACGACTGAGGTGAAGACGACGGAGCGGGACGCGGGCCTACGGGAGCTACGGGAGCTGGGATAGGACGGGAAGGTGCAGGTGGAGCGGCCGGAAACTGTCTCCAGAACAGAGCCGGAGTAGGCGTCGGCTGCACGGGCTTTGCTTCCGGGGGACCCACGTTGCGCAGCGGCGGGAAGTAAGCGAGAGTGAGCGGCGGCGCCGGTTTAGGCGCAGCCCTCTTAGCTGAAGAGCGCGGAGCGCGCGGGCAACCCCTGTAGTTAGCTGTGTGGCTGGACTGGCCACAAAAGAACGCAAAAAAGGACAAATATACACGAAGAGACACAAATATGATAAAAATAAATATGAAAATAGAAGAGAAAATATAAAATAGTAGAAGGAAATAATAAATTAAATAAAAAAGGCTGGATCAGTACGAATTCGTTGTCGGTGACAACGAATGTGTTAAGAATCCTTTGTACTGAAACCAGACTACTAACGCTGGGCACAACACAGCACTCAGCACAAGCACAACACAACTTAGCACAGCACTTTGAAGACTAAGGGGCTTAGTCACAAAGAAAAATCACTACGATAGCGTAAAAAAACCGTATCACGGAATCAGCACGCTATACTGTGACGTTAGTGAACTGAGCGCCACGCAATATCGGGAAGAGACCGATCAATCGGGGTGGTCTTGGAACGTCCGTACCGGGCGGTGATCGAAGCGAGAATGTGGAAGGCAGTGTTTTTTTTTTTTTTGGTTCCCCTCCACGGGTAGGGCAGGAGGACATAAAAAATGCTCTGACGCATACTCCGCGCGCGCGATCGGAGTTATGTAGGACTCGTCCCGACGCCTACCAGAACCATACCCACTAAAAAACCCCCTGTCGGCTCGTGCATTTTTGCCACTCAGCCTTCATCTGAGCGACGGCCAATTGGAGAAAGAGGCCGCGCTAGCGGGGCCCTTAAGGGGTCACCCGCTGAGATTTACATAGCACTGAAGGTGCTCAAAAATGAAAAGTAAATAAAAACATTAAAAATGAAAAGTAAAATTGCATTAATTCGGATTTACGTTAGAATTAGTATTTACGTTAGAATTAGGATTTGCGGCCTGAACGGCCTCGAGAGCTAAAGTTAACTGCGTAGGTTCGCCCGTGTGCGCGTTTCTCGGACTAGCGACTTTGAATTTCGAATCTAACACAGGAGCAGTATATGAGACTGAATCTCGAACAAGATGATTGGGATGGGACTCGGCGCGTTTGAAGAACGATTCTGAGAGTGTTTTGAGGTGCTGTTGCACTGTAGGTAGTTCAAGATCTCTGTGCAATCCTCTAGTTCGTGATTCTGTCTCATATGCTGCTCCTGTGTTAGACTCGAAGTTCAAAGTCGCTAGGCCTAGAAATGCGCAAACGTACTCATCCACCAGACTGTCACGCGATCTCGAGGCCCTTCTGGCCGCAAATTCTAATTCTAACGTAAATTCTAATTCTAACGTAAATCCGAATTAATGCATATTTAATTTTTCAATTTTTAATGTTTTCATTATTTACTTTTCATTTTTAATGTTTTTATTTTACTTTTAATTTTTGAGCACCTTCAGTGCTATGTAATCCCAGCGGGTGACCCCTTCTGGGCCCCGCTAGCGCGGCCTCTTTCTCCAATTGGTCGTCGCTCCGATGAAGGCTGAGTGGCAAAAATGCACGAGCCGACAGGGGGTTTTTAGTGGGTATGGTCCTGGTAGGCGTCGGGACGAGTCCCACATAACTTTGGAATCGCGCCAGAGTATGCGTCAGGGCATTTTTATCCTCCTGCCCTTCCCGCGGAGGGGAACAAAAAAAAAAAAAAAAAGATTCATAATTGCTATCGTACAACGTTTTTGTGCGCAGCATATTTTTTGATTTAAAAAACGATTTAAAAAACAAGTATACACGTATTGTATTTGCGCCTTTGTTCGCCTACCGAACAAAGGAAATTATATCTTGAAATCGTTATTCCCCGAAAGGGTAAGTTGATGATCTTTTATTTTAAATAGTGAACCATAGTTATAAGTACTTGTTACAAAATATGTTGTGTGGTGTTTTAACTAGATTTTATTTTGTGTACCTACCTAGGTACTTGTATTAGCTTCTTGCTTCGCTTTTTGCGCTTTGTTTAAATTGCAAGTCTTTTGCCGACTCAATATTGCTACCCGACTGCGCAGCGCAAAGGAGGGTTATGATTTTTTTGTTACAAGAGTACCTACCTAAATTAAATAAAATAGATATTTTTACCATCTTTTCCTTTACTAAAGCTTTTTATAACGTAGTTTTGTATTTTATTGAAAATAAGTAAATGCTTACTTTGTTCTTTTAAATAAATAAATTATTTCTTTTAAAAGGTTTTTTGCACTCCGTACTGATTGCGATCTTATTAGCCACCTCACCATCTACTTTCTTTACCTACCCGTCTTCCTTGCTTAGGCATGGCTTAGGCATGTTTGCGATCGCAATCAGCGGACTTAACTAAAGTTTTTTGTGTTCTAATTATGTGGAACGTCATTCCAGGGAACTAAGCTGGAACTAAGCTGGGACTAAGTTGGAACTACATAAGTTGGAACTAAGCTGGAACTAAGCTGGAACTAAGCTGGAACTAAGCTGGGACTAAGTTGGAGCTAGTTGAAGCCCCTTACTTGGTTCGACACACAACCCGCGTCCTGCTGCTGACCGCTGCCACGAGCCACCTTCCATCCTCGGCCGCCTCAGGGAAGTACGGGACTGTGGAAGCAAACAATAGTCGGGATCCGACCCTGCGACCCAAAATTTTTTTTAATTAAATTTCTTTTGTTGACCGGTTGTGCCGTGTTTTATTTATCAACTTACCAACACGTCATTACCGTATGTCACACTGGCGCCTCAACCTGGTTTTTAAAAGACTTTTTGTTTGCTTCCGCAGTAAGTAGTATGTGTGTTGTGTGCTTATTTTTATATAGCGTTTTTTTTTGGTTACAGTTTAATTTTGGTTTTGTGTTCGTTTTATTTTTTATTTTTATTTGCTGCTTTGTATAATTTTGGGTGTTCTGCTTAGCATTATTTTGTAACAGACGGAGTTTACTTATAGTCCAGTCATTATAGACACTCGAAATCGAAAATTTGATAATAATTCCAAAAGTTTTCAAACTTCGGTCAAGTGAATGGTACATTGGGACGACAATAAATCTCATTTTGCAACCTTGTCCGCAGTCCGGAACATTGTTAAAATTGCAATTAAATTAATTTTTGCTGTATGGTCGTGAAAAAAATTCCAAAAGTTCTGCAAACTTGGGGAAGTTTTCGATATAATATTTCATATCACGTATAAAATTTGCAACCAACCTAAGTGTACGGAACATTTTTTGTTATTGAAAATTAATGTTTTTTTTTATTAAACTGAATGAAAACGTTCCAAAGGTTCTGCAAACTTGACACATATATCGGAAAAATATACCGAACGGTTGTATAAAAAATGACCACAAATTAAAAAGAATTATAAATAAACATGTTCCGGTCAACGTAAAAGGTTGCAAATTTATACAATCGTTCGGTATATTTTTCCGATATATCTGTCAAATTTGCAGAACTTTTGGAACGTTTTCCTTCAGTTTAATAAAGAAAAACATTAATTTTTAATAACAAAAAATGTTCCGTACGCTTAAATTGGTTGCAAATTTGACACGTGATGTAAAATAATATATTTAACACCACTCCAACTTTGCAGAACTTTTGGAATTTTGGTCTCAAGAACTGAGCAAATTATCATTTATTGCATTTTTAACAATGTTCCGGACCGCAGAGCAGGTTGCAAAATTTTATAGTTTGTTTTAATACCACTCCCGACCTTACATCAAAATTTGAAAACTTTTGGAATTATAATGAATTAATTGTCTTGACTGACTGGACTATTAGCTATAATTAGTATCGTGAAATACTAGATCATCAACTCTCACCATAAAAAAAAAAAAATTTTTTTTTTAGTTTTTTGGGTTCCGTACAAAATTTTTTTTTTCTTATAAGATGTCCTTTAGTGTTAAGTTTTTGTCTTTGCAAAAGTCAGAGCTTGAATATGAGGTTGCTATTAGGGGTACAACTCCCGCACTCACTGTTCAGGACTTACGCAAACAGATAGCTAAGCTCGGACCCTTGTTTCCCTCAGCGGACATTATTGATAGTCCATATGATGCTGCTGAAGACTTAAAGGGTGTAAGTGAAGCCTTAAATAAAATAAAATTAATTTTAGAATCTGACGTTAAAACAGATAAAAATTTTTTGTTCCGTGCTCAAAATATAGTCAACCATCTGTACCACCGCATCAATCGAATTATTTGCAATGATACGGTTAAAATGCAATATGATGCCTACGTTGCGCAGTTGAGGAATTATATTGTTATTTTGAATAATTATAAAGACAAGGCAGTTGACAATTTAAATCCCATCAACGATAGTAGCAGCAATAGTAAACCTGCGACTTTTGCGACACCTTTGAACATCTCAGTTACATGCGATCGTGGAGGACCAGGTGATTTTGGTAAGCTGAGGTACGACGGCAAAACTTGCGTTCGGTCTTTCATTCAGCGTTTGACAGAATTTTGCGACGCGAGAAACATCTCAGGCCCCTAAGCACTATCATTCGCTACAGAGATTTTCACGGGTGACGCTTTGCATTGGTTCCGTAACGTAAAGCATCGAGCGACTACTTGGAGCGAGTTAATAGAATTATTAAAAAAAGATTTTACCCAGTCTGACTTCGACTACAGACTGCTTGACGAAATTCGTGCAAGAACGCAAGGTGAATCGGAAAATATCACTATTTATCTTTCCATCATGTCAGGATTGTTTTCACGTTTGTCTAATCCGAAACCAGAACTTGAAAAACTAGAAATAATTTTGCACAATATTAGACCCGTTTACGCGAGCACCTTGGCATCAGCCGGAAAAATTGAGACGCTCGATTACTTAGAATCTATTTGTCGAAATTATGAAGACATTCAGGCACGTATTTCAGGTTTTCATGAACCTCGCTCTGCAACTTCTGACACTCTTGCCCCAGAATTTGCATACAGCGGAAGTAAAAGTCATAAAAATTTTAATTACAGATCAAATACAAGTAAACAACATTTTAATCAAACAAATTATCCTACATGTAAAAAATATAACGATACAAATTTTAGTCATCAAAATAAACACTACTCTAATAACTACAACAATAAAATAAATAACAGTCCTAATAAAACAAATTTCAATGAAAAATATATACATGCAATTGACGCTCCTAAAGCTCGTTTTTGTCCCAGGTGTCGTGTTAACACCCACAGTTTAAGGCAATGTACTGAAAATAAGGATGTTGTTTATTGTTTTAAGTGTGGCCGTAAAGATGTCAAGACTCCACAGTGCCCCAATTGTAACAAAACGATGGTTTCAAATTCAAAAAACTAGTTAAGCAGAATTGTGGTAAATCATCTAGTCACTTTGAGAAAGACGATTGGAAAAATTGGCTCCGTACACTTAGCATTTTCTTTAAGTCATATAAAACTGGCACAATTCTAAGTAAACCAATTGATGATGTTAGGCCTTATATTACAATTAACATAAATAATATTCCTTTTACCGGACTTCTAGACTCTGGTTCGGCAGTTACTATTTTGGGAAATAATTCTCACATGTTGTTGCAATCTCATGGTTTTAAATTAGTTAGCGATCGTTTTATTACTGTCACGGCTGCAGGTGGTCAATCTTTTAAAAGTATAGGTTTCATAAATATACCAGTAAGTTTTGAAAATCAATTTCACTTAATTGAAGCTGTTATTGTCCCTGAGATCGAAGCGTCCCTTATATTAGGCGTCGACTTTTGGCGGAAGTTTCAGATTTGTCCGAAATATTTGGGTAGCATTTCTCTCAGTACATATAATACTGACGTTAGTGAGCCTACCGCACCTCTTATTCACAGCTACGAAAACCTTAGCGATTCTGAAAAGCTTATTGCCGACAATATTATTGAACAATACAAGGACATATCATTTGAGCGTAAGGGTCTTGGCAGAACAGGTCTGATCACACATCGCATCGATACCGGAGATGCCTAACCAATACGTCAACGGTATTACCGCATGTCGCCTGAAAAACAGCGAATATTACTAGAGCAGGTAGATGAGATGTTGGCTCTTGACGTCATCGAGCCCTGTGAAAGTGCCTGGTCTTCGCCAGTCTTGTTAGTGACGAAGAAAAATGGCCAGCCAAGGTTCTGTCTCGACAGCCGGAAGCTTAATTCGGTGACTAAACGCGACGCTTACAATTTGCCTTACATCTCGGAGATATTGGACAACCTGCGAGATGCTCGTTATCTCAGCAGCATGGATTTATCTAAATCGTTCTGGCAAATTGATATTTTACCTACCGACCGCGACAAGACCGCTTTTTACGTTCCAGGCAGAGGGACGTTTCGTTTCAAACGAACCGCTTTTGGTCTCACTAACGCACCAGCGACCCAACAGCGTCTTGTAGACTTGTTGTTTGGCGAGTTTGGCCCTAATGTGTTTGCCTATCTTGACGATGTCGTAATCATCAGCACTGATTACCAGAGTCACGTGACCTTATTGCTGAAGGTATTAGAAAAACTTAAACAAGCAAATCTCACGATAAACTTGGATAAGTGCAAGTTCTTTCGAAGCCAACTTAAGTACCTTGGGTATGTTGTTGACGGCTGTGGACTACGTACCGATCCCGAAAAAGTGGAAGCCATCTTGAACTATCCCACGCCTACTTGCCGGAAAGATATTAAACGTTTTCTCGGGACAGCTACTTGGTATCGTCGTTTTGTCCCCAACTTCAGCACCGTAGCGGCCCCTTTAAATAAATTGACCTCCATGAAAATAGGTACGCCTCCTTTCCAATGGACTTCCGAGGCTGACGTGTCCTTTCAAAAGCTCAAAGAATGTTTAGTTTCTGCTCCTGTTCTGGTTTGCCCTGATTACAACAAACCTTTTGAAGTTCACACCGACGCGAGTAACTATGCAATTGGCGCCATGCTCACTCAGATAAAAGACGGGAAAGAACACCCTATCGCCTACATGAGTCGATCGTTGACCGCCTCCGAACGTAATTATAGTATCACAGAGCGTGAAACCTTAGCCTTAGTGATCACCGCGTTAGAGTATTGGCGATGTTATTTGGAGAATGGAAAAACCTTCACTGTCTATACAGATCACAGTGCTTTGAAGTGGTTCCTCTCTCTGAATAATCCAACCGGTCGATTGGCTCGATGGGGAGTTCGCTTGTCTTCATTTGACTTCGAGCTTAAACACCGACGAGGTGTCGACAATGTCATTCCAGATGCTCTTTCGCGAGCTGTCCCAATTGGTGCCATTTCATCTTCTGAAATATCGGACACTAAAGACGAATGGTACAAAACAACCTTCAACGGTTGTCTCAACAGGCCTCAGGATTTTCCAAATTAATTAATTAAAGACAAAATTCTTTACAGACTCTCTAAAAACAAATTTTATTTAAATGATGAATTTTCGTGGAAAATTGTAGTTCCTTCTGAGTTGCGTGAAAAGGTCATCATAGAAAACCATTCTGAACCTACCTCTGCACACTTAGGCATCTTTAAAACGTACCATCGTCTCATGCTTAGGTACTATTGGCCAGGTATGCACAAGGACGTAGTTGAGTTCGTTAGTTCTTGTCAGAAATGTCTAGAGTACAAGACACAAAATCATCAAACCTTAGGTGTTATGGGTCGTCCGAAGCAGTGCTCACGTCCTTGGCAGGTGATCTCAATAGATTTTATGGGTCCATTACCTACTACTCGTAAGCAAAATGGCTATATTTTGGTTATAACGTGCTGCTTTTCAAAATATTGTTTGATTTTTCCTATCAAAAAAGCAACGTCAGATGTCATTATTAAAATTTTAGAGGATTCTGTCTTTTTAGTCCATGGAGTTCCTCAGACCATTTTTATGGACAACGGAACTCAATTCATTAGTCGTGACACATCCGAATTTTTTAGGAAATATAATGTCCCGAATATTTATCTCACACCAAGGTACACGCCGCAAATTAATACCGTGGAGAGGTATAATAGGACTATTATTACCTGTATTTCTACCCTTGTTGAGTCTGATCACAGATGTTGGGATCTTTTTATTCCGTCTGTACAATTTGCCATTAATAACTCAGTTAATGAGGCTACTGGTTTCACGCCATCTTTTTTAGTTTATGGCAGAGAACTTGTAACCTGTGGCACTCATTACACTGAAAATGAGTTAGGCGAAGAGGTGTTATTTCTCCCACGGGACATCTATGCGGAAAATTTAGGCTGTCTTTCTAACATATTCAACGATGTTCAGACTAAATTGTGGCATGCGCATAAAAAAAATACCGCACACTATAATCTGCGTCGTAAACCAGCAGAATTTAAGGTCGGAGATGTAGTAATGAAACGCGCCTACGTTCTTAGCGATAAAGATAAATACTTTAGTAAAAAACTAGCACCTAAGTTCTTAAAATGACGTGTAATTGCCAAAAAATCACCTCTGGTTTACGTGTTAGGATATGTCGGGAAAAATATTGGTACATGGCACATAAAAGATTTAAAATTAATTGGTCTTAACAAATAAAGTTTCACTATGTTTATATTATATAAATTCTTATATTATAACTTTTACGGGTCGGATTTTGTACTTTATTACATATTTTTTTATTTTAACATCAACAGGTGGTACATTTCATTATTTTGAACTTACTTATTAACAATTTCTTTTTATTTAATGAACGATATTACCCTAGTCAGCGTTAAATAACATTTTTTTTGTAATCATAATTTGTACCAGTTACCAGTTTAAATGAAACAGGAACTCTTCTTATTGTTAGGACGCGTCAATATCTTATTTAAGGTTGTTGTTGTTTTTATGTTTGCGAGATGTATGAAATAGAAGAATGAAAGTGTTAATACAAATGTGTACTCTGATTTTATTAAATATAGGATAAAATCCTTGGTGACGCGAGGGGGTATTGTAACGTTACACGTTCCTTTACTAATAATTAATTAGTATTTTAGTAAAGAAATAATAAGTAATAAAAGATGTATTATTTTATCATATTATTATACTTAATATAATTATTGTTACTCAACTGCGCAAACAAAAAACTATGCTAATGGTTCACTACCTACTTTGCCGCGCGAACCCTAACTTGCTTAGGAATTTTGTGGGCGGAGCCTAAATGGCGTGAGCGCCGGTTTTGCTAGAAGATTCGCTGGCCTACGTGACGCAGACCTCGTCCGAGCGTTGGGCAGTGAGCGCGTACTCGTTTTAGTACTATTCTAGCTAGACTTCAGAGTTGAAAAGTAAAGTTTTTTTTAGATTCATAATCATTCTCGCTCCGATCGCCACGCGGTGCGGACGTGCAAGACCCAGCTCTCCGTTGACCGGTCCCTTCCCGCCATTCCGTGGCGCTCAGTTTACTGACGTCACAGTCTAGCGTGTTGGCTCCGTGCTACGGTTTCCTAAGTCTTTCTACTCCGTCTGAGTGCTTTCGAAGTGCGATTTTTCTTTGCGACTAAGCCTCTTAGTCTTCAAAGTGCTGTGCTAAGTTGTGTTGTGCTTGTGCTGAGTGCAGTGTTGTGCCCGGCGTAAGTAGTCTGGTTTCAGTGCAAAGGATACTTAACGGTGACAACGAATTTGTACTGAACCAATCCTTTTTAGTTTTATTTATTTCTCTTCTCTATTTTATTTATTTTTCTCCTATTTTCATATTTATTTCTATCATATTTGTGTGTTTTCGTGTGTATTTGTCCTTTCTGTCGGTAAAGGTTGACCCTAACGCGGTCAACTCTTTACCTGCGCACCCTTTTTTAGGTTTCTAGGTAGCGGCCTTCGGCGTACTATTGTTAGTTTTAATTTATTCTCCCCAGCCCCCCTACCGCTGGTAGGGAGGTTTGCCGCTAGGATTTTGCTAGGTTTTTAGGTTCTAGGCATCTTTTATTATACTTATATTTTTACATATTGTCCCAACCCCTTCCCAAATGGATAAGCAAATCGTCATTAACATTGCGAAGGCGTTCGCCCAAGCACTCGCCGCGTCGGGTGTTTCAATTTCTGACGACATATTTACGCAAGCTGTACTAGCGCTTAACGCGTCCCCGGCCCCTCAGGCCCCAACCTCGGCCCCTCAGGCCTCCAACGTCGAGACCCCTCAGGTCTTAAGCTCTCCCGCGTCTCCCGCCTCGTCCGAGATGGACTGCGAATCGGTCGCATCCTCTCACGCGTCGCGTCGTAAGCGTACCGCTCCCGGGAGCGACTCCGAACCCGCGTCTGATACGTCGTCAGATGCCGTCACCCTAACCGGCTCTCCTGAGCCCGCGTTTCAACTCGTCGCCAAGCGCTCCAAGAAGCGCTCTAAGAAAGCTTCGGTATCTTCAATACCCGAGCCCTCCCCGGTGTCTTCAACACCAGCCCCCGCGCCGTTAAAATCGCCCGTAGTAACCGCGTCTCCGTCGGTCACATCGAAGCCAGCGACGCGCTGCGCTCCCGTCCCGCCGAAGCCTCAGCTCCCTCCGCCCGTATTCCTGCGTGAAAAAGCGCGCTGGACCGCGGTTTCAAACTTGTGCAAAGAGCACAAAATTAATTACTTAAAAGCAACCAATGCAGGCGACACAATTAAAATCCAGGTCGCGACCGTCGACGACTTCCGCGCGTTCACTCGGTTACTTTCTTTAAAACAAATAGCTTATCACACCTACGCCCTCCCGGAGGAGCGTAAGATCCGCGCAGTACTACTGGGCGTCCCGTTCGAGCTCGAGAACGAAGAAATCCTCGATGACCTTAAGTCTCAGGGTTTCCCGGTCACAGCAGTGCACAAGATGCACTCCAACCGCGGTAAGCGTTTTCCCTTAGCTCTGGTAATCCTTACCAACACTCCAAACTCGAAAGAGATTTTCAGAGAGGCTCGCACAATTTGCGGACTCTCGAACATCTCCGTCGAGCGTCCCAACCCCCGCGGTCACCCTGGGCAGTGCCACCGCTGCCAGCTATATGGCCACGCAGCGGCTAACTGTTCAGCTCCCCCCAGGTGCGTTAAGTGCCTGGATCCCCACTTCACTAAGGAGTGCACTCGCACTCCCGAATCCACTTCCCCCCCTGCCTGTGTGCTGTGCGGCCAGTCCGGCCACACAGCAAACTACAGGGGTTGCCCGCGCGCTCCGCGCTCCACCGTCAAGAGGGTCGCGCCTAAACCGGCGCCGCCGCTCACCTCCGCTAACTTTCCGCCGCTGCGCAACCGGGGTCCCCCGGAAGCAAAGCCCGTTCAGCCGACGCCTACTCCGGCTCTGTCTTGGAGGCAGCGTCCGGCCGTTCCGCCTGCACCTTCCCGACCCATCCCAGCTCCCGTAGCTTCCGTAGGGCCGCGTCCTTCTCCGTCATCCGCACCTCAGTCGTCGTTGGCTGAGGACATGAAGACCGTGTTCGACGTTATTCAAAACGTCGATATTAACGAAATTTCCGTGCTCGCACGCAAACTGCGAGCCGCCCGCTCTCCTCAAGAGCGTCTATTTGCTTTAGCCGAGCATCACTCGCTCCTAAGTTCGTTGTAAATTCTTTTATATTCGTATAAATTCGTAAATAATAAATTATAATGTCTAGACCCGCGAATCCCGCGTCCAGTCGTATTAAACCCAAGGGCTTATCCCTAGTATCTTTTAACGCTCGTAGCCTTAATACCAACCTTCCCGAGATTAAACTGTTCCTTCAGAACAAAGAACCTGATTTATTCCTTCTCCAGGAGACATGGCTTACTCCAAACCGCTCCAGGGGATTCGCTATACCTAAGTACGCGTTTATTCGTAACGATAGGCCCAACTCTGACGGTTTCGGCGGCACCGCTATATATTACAAAAGAGGCTTCCACTGCTGTCCTCTCCCTACCCCTCCTCTCCTCAACATGGAAGCCACTGTGTGTGGATTGGCTATGACTGGTCATCCGACCATCATCATAGCTTCAATCTACATACCTAGTGGTACCAGACCAATCCGCAGCGACTTTGAGGCCATTCTCGCCCTCGGCCATTCAGTCATTATGTTCGGAGACTTTAACTCCAAACATACTGACTGGACGTGCCTATCGACTAACACCAGCGGTATCGCTCTCCTCGACATCACTAACTCCCTTGACCTAGACGTCATATCCCCCATCACTCCCACTCACTATCCCAACAACCCGTCCTACTCTCCTGACATCCTCGACTTTGCAATTATCAAGCGAATCAATCTTGATCTAAGGTCTATCGAACCGCTCGATGACCTAGGCTCCGACCATCGCCCCGTTTCCCTCGTGCTAGGACCGCCGAACGATAACGCCTCATCTCCTAAGACCTTTACCAACTGGAAAGGGTTTAAAAATACGTTAGTTTCAGCCTTAGAGGCTCCGAACTCTCCACTCGCGATCTCTCCCGAACAATTAGATAGCCCGGATAAAATCGATTCATTAGTAAATTCTCTCACTGATGCTATCAACTCAGCCATCAGTGACAACGAAAAGGTTGCTAAGCAAGGCAAACCCACGCTTCCCTTAGCCGTTAGCAATCTTATTAAAGCTAAAAACGCGGCTCTCCGGAGAGCCAAGAAATATCCCACGCCCGCCTATAGAACAGCTGCGAATCAGCTTCAACGTAAAGTTAGGTCTTGCCTCGCGGAACTCCGAGACGCTCAGATGAACGATCTCATGGCGAACATCTCTCCGTCCCACCAAGCGTACTATAGCATGGCCCGAGCCTTACGCGTAGACACCGCCTCTCACGTTCCTCCTCTCACTCGTCCCGACGGCACTACTGCCTTTGAAGTCGAAGAGAAAGCCGAATGCTTCGCCGACAGCATTGCCGCACAATGCTCGCCCAGCACGCAACCTGCTGATCCCTCACACATCCAGGCGGTGGAGGACGAAGTCCTTCGCAGAAACTCTCTCCCCATCACCGCGGACCCTGTCACAGTCTCTAATGATGAAATCTTGCTTCTCATTAGAAATCAAAAGTCCAAAAAGGCTCCGGGTGCGGATGGAATTTCCAACCACGCACTTAAGCACCTACCTCAACAGATGCTTACCTTATTAGCTATCATTTTCAATGCCTGCTTCGACCATAGCTACTTTCCAAAAGCTTGGAAAGAAGCGACAGTCATAGGCATTCCCAAGCCGGGCAAACCTCTGAACGTCCCGGCTAATCACAGACCCATCAGCCTCCTCAAGGCAATGTCTAAACTTCTCGAGAGAGTCATACTCTCTCGAATGCGGAACCATCTGTTTCCAACGAATGGCGATCCTCTCATTATTCCCCATCAGTTCGGCTTTCGCGCTAAACACTCCTGCCCTCAGCAAGTCCACCGAATCGTCGAGTATATACTTGACGGTTTCTATCCGCGTCGTTATAAATCAGTCGCGGTTTTCTTTGACGTAGCCAAGGCTTTCGATAAAGTCTGGCACAGCGGTCTCGTTTATAAACTCTACAAGATAGGCTTACCGGATCGCCTAGTCAGGATAATAGCGTCGTTTCTCAAAGACCGTACGTTTCGATTTAAACACGAAGGCACGCTTTCTGCACCTCGTCCCATAAAGGCTGGAGTCCCTCAAGGCTCAGTCCTCGCCCCTCTGCTGTACACCGTGTACACCAACGACATTCCCATCCCGCCGAAAGGCGTCGAACTCGCCCTCTTCGCTGACGACACCGCACTCTATACCAAAGGCCACGGTGTTCGGCGCCTTGTAACCAGACTCCAAAAGGCCGTAAACGCCCTTGGTGTATGGTTTCAAAAATGGCGCATCGATGTGAACCCTGAAAAGAGTTCTGCGATGCGCTTCGACCACAAACGCCGTCGTCCCGATGGCGATCCCCACGTTCGAATGTTAGGCATTCCCATCCCCTGGAAGCGCAGTACTAAATACTTAGGCGTCACACTAGATCCGACGCTTTCTTTCAAGCCACACGTCGAAAGAGTTTCGAAACTCGCTCGTCACTATTTAGTCCGCCTAAATAGCATGTTAGGTAGAAAAAGTAAAATGTCCTTCAGAAACAAACGTACACTTTACAAGGTCTGCGTTAGACCCGTCATGACGTATGCCTCGCCAATCTTTGCCCACGCCAAACCCTCCCTCCTGCACAAACTGCAGGTAGTTCAAAACCTCTTTTGCCGCCGGGCCACAGGCGCACCGTGGTACGTGCGTAACGCGGACTTGCATAGAGATCTTGAACTGCCTACAGTACAACAATATCTCAAAACACTCTCTGAAGCGTTCTTCAAACGCTCCGAAACCCATCCCAATCCTCTAGTTCGTGATTCTGTCTCATATGCTGCTCCTGTGTTAGACTCGAAGTTCAAAGTCGCTAGGCCTAGAAATGCGCAAACGTACTCATCCACCAGACTGTCACGCGATCTCGAGGCCCTTCTGGCCGCAAATTCTAATTCTAACGTAAATCCGAATTAATGCATATTTAATTTTTCAATTTTTAATGTTTTCATTATTTACTTTTCATTTTTAATGTTTTTATTTTACTTTTAATTTTTGAGCACCTTCAGTGCTATGTAATCCCAGCGGGTGACCCCTTCTGGGCCCCGCTAGCGCGGCCTCTTTCTCCAATTGGCCGTCGCTCCGATGAAGGCTGAGTGGCAAAAATGCACGAGCCGACAGGGGGTTTTTAGTGGGTATGGTCCTGGTAGGCGTCGGGACGAGTCCCACATAACTTTGGAATCGCGCCAGAGTATGCGTCAGGGCATTTTTATCCTCCTGCCCTTCCCGCGGAGGGGAACAAAAAAAAAAAAAAAAAGATTCATAATTGCTATCGTACAACGTTTTTGTGCGCAGCATATTTTTTGATTTAAAAAACGATTTAAAAAACAAGTATACACGTATTGTATTTGCGCCTTTGTTCGCCTACCGAACAAAGGAAATTATATCTTGAAATCGTTATTCCCCGAAAGGGTAAGTTGATGATCTTTTATTTTAAATAGTGAACCATAGTTATAAGTACTTGTTACAAAATATGTTGTGTGGTGTTTTAACTAGATTTTATTTTGTGTACCTACCTAGGTACTTGTATTAGCTTCTTGCTTCGCTTTTTGCGCTTTGTTTAAATTGCAAGTCTTTTGCCGACTCAATATTGCTACCCGACTGCGCAGCGCAAAGGAGGGTTATGATTTTTTTGTTACAAGAGTACCTACCTAAATTAAATAAAATAGATATTTTTACCATCTTTTCCTTTACTAAAGCTTTTTATAACGTAGTTTTGTATTTTATTGAAAATAAGTAAATGCTTACTTTGTTCTTTTAAATAAATAAATTATTTCTTTTAAAAGGTTTTTTGCACTCCGTACTGATTGCGATCTTATTAGCCACCTCACCATCTACTTTCTTTACCTACCCGTCTTCCTTGCTTAGGCATGGCTTAGGCATGTTTGCGATCGCAATCAGCGGACTTAACTAAAGTTTTTTGTGTTCTAATTATGTGGAACGTCATTCCAGGGAACTAAGCTGGAACTAAGCTGGGACTAAGTTGGAGCTAGTTGAAGCCCCTGTCTTGGTTCGACACACAACCCGCGTCCTGCTGCTGACCGCTGCCACGAGCCACCTTCCATCCTCGGCCGCCTCAGGGAAGTACGGGACTGTGGAAGCAAACAATAGTCGGGATCCGACCCTGCGACCCTAAATTTTTTTTAATTAAATTTCTTTTGTTGACCGGTTGTGCCGTGTTTTATTTGTCAACTTACCAACACGTCATTACCGTATGTCACAATACCTAACATTCGAATGTGGGGATCGTTGCGGCGATTACGACGTTTGTGGTCGAATATAATGGCAGAACTCTTTTCTGGGTTGACATCGATACGCCATTTTTGAAACCAAACACCGAGGGCGTTTACGGTCTTTTGGAGTCTGGTGATGTTATACGGGATCCTTTGACCTTTAGTGTAAAGGGCGGTCTGTCGTGAAAAGGTAAAATACTGTATTTTCAAAGAGACGATTTTGAGAAAACAGTGAAAGTAGTTCTCGAACAGTTTTTTGCCTTTTGAATAATATTAGATGGAAGAAATTGTATAAAATTGGTATCATTGTGTAGGTGTTTTTATGGTGGTTACTGCCGTGTTTAATATATCAATATAAAATTAACGGCTTTTATGGAAAACTCAGAAATTTGTTTTGGTGTGATAGAGCAACAAAACTTGTATTCAAATCATTTAAGGTAATACAATGTTTACCATGATACAGTGTTTTACCTTTACAATCATAAACATTTATGTCACAAGACATAACAATGTATTCAACGATACAGTAATTTGGCTTTATAGGAAGTTTTGATTTAATAAGTAAATATAGTTTAATAGAAGAAATAAAACTCACATAATTTAAATAAAATATTGCTTTTTTTAAGCGTTTGGGTTTAAACAAAAAATGGTGTCACACACAAAAGATTCTAAAATAAATCAGAAAAACTTAACATTTTTGAAATTAACAATCTAATCGGTCCTGTATCCCTTAATCACAATGTTGAGATCGACTTATAATATAAATTATAAATTATAATTAACGACAGCATTTTAAAATAAGAATAAAAAACAAAAACTTTACATAATCAAAATAAAAAGAAGTAAAGTAATTTTTTCTTAAATGAAATACCAACAAAGGTTTTCATGAAAACAATAAAAAACACAAATAAAAGTTTTTTGCATCTACAAAATTGAATGATTCAGTCTTAATTTGTTATAATTTGTTAATCGGCTTATTCTAATCATGTTTTAAAACAATTAAATATCACTATCGACCTGTTCAGAGAGATCAGCAGCCTCACTAACAATAAGTTTTTCATAGAATTCACGTCGTGTTCTTGGCATTGTTTGACATAATGCCATTAGATCAGCTTTCTTCAGTGCGTTGATCCCTCTTGATGATTCTTCCTTGGGCAAACCATCTATTAGATTCCTTTCATCCTTTAACATTTCCTTTAGTTTTTCCTCAACTTTTTTCTTTAAGAAATGAATTTCCTTAAATTCACCATCATAACTGTTTTTAGCAAACATAGATAACTCTCCTCGCCTAAATTCAATTATTTTTAATTTAAGCAAATTATACCCTTTTGGATATGCTACTTTGGAATCATTGTCGAAACATATCATTTCTTTGTGAGTTACTAATTCAACATGTAGATTTTTTCTAGAAGATTTGATGGTCGCCACAAAGTCGTTAAGATCATAAAGCTCGCCAGCAGAAGTCAATTTCTTAGCAATAGCAGCGTGAACTGCATCTGCAGCCATGTAAGTATGTCCTACTTCAAAATATTCAAGCGTCAATTTCTCTATTTCAGTCCTATCATCATTAACTGCTCTAACTAAAGCTGACATAAGTGTTTTATTTTTATTCTGTGCATTACAGTTATCGAGAAACAAGAACACATGTTTGTTGTCCCTGTTAAATTTCCTAAAGACGTAGAGGTAAGTACTGGCTATGTTATACGCCTTTCGACCACTCTCTCCCTCATGCCAAATGACACAAACAGCGTCCTTGTTTTTCCCCGGTGGGACAAAAGACTCATTAAAAAGTATTAACTTCCTCGAAAAGAAATACTCTTTTGAATTAAGCAGAGGCATACAAATAACTTTTTGCATGTCGACGGTATAAACAAATGCATCACCATTGGAACTACATTTTTCTTCAACTGTCTTCAAATCTCTTCTGCTTTTTCGTTTATTTTCCAAGTGGTTGGCTAAATCTTGACATAAGTCGCAGTTGCATGGTAGTGGACGATTTTTATGTTCCATTTCGTGGTGCCTACATTTAATACAGATGTCTTGAGGCATTTCAGCAGTTGATAAATTTAGTGATTTTATTTTTGAATGAAAATGAGTCCAGCTGCATACCTTCAGCCCTTTTTCTGTACAGTGTCCTTTAAATTGCTTATACATTTTAGAAAAGTTTACACCTGGGGGCAGATATTTCCTGTTTGGGGCGTGCTTTAAATTGTAATGTGACTGAACTGGTTTATATTTCATGATGAAGTCTGTTATTTCGGATTCATAAGCTGGGGTGAATGAGTTTGCTGGTGTTTTCTTACCTCTCATATATGGAGCAGCACTTACTTTAGGGTGTTTGTTATTAGTTGATTGATTGCTTTTTAACACTGATTGCACGGCTTCATTATTTTTGTAGCCCAAAGTTCCTAAAAAGAACTTTTTACAAACTTTGACATTTGCCATCGTCCATGTTAGGGTATTATGTCTTCTGCTACCATTTCTTGATACTTGAACGGTAGGTTTTTTTTCAACGTTCCTAGATAGAAAATCTCGACGACGTTGACGGTCAAGTCTCCAAAACTGGTTCCAAATGTCTTTTCTTTTTTCTTCTGAAATCTTTTCAATACATATGTTTTTGCAAGAACATGTCGCTAACATAGGGTGCTTATTTCTTTGTGTTTTCAAAATACTGTCAGGAGTTCTATTTCTTTTTCTTTTTTTCACCCGTTTCTCAGCTTGGTCGGAATTATCACCAACTGAGTTACTCTGCCATTCTTTTCTATATCGGCTTTGTGTGTTTTTTTCTTTTTCAAAGTTTAGACTTGGTAAATTTTCTTCATTTTCTACAGTATGTACTTCAAAATTATTTTCTGTTTCTACCAAGTCTACTTCATTTTGTCTTAAAATTTCTTTATTTTGTATCAAGGATTCTTCATTTTCTTCATGTTGTACACTTTTACTATGTGTATGTTCTCGATGAAGGTGATTGTATGATCGTGAATCGTATTCTGTTTCCATGGTCGGTAGATCAACTTCTCGATTAATTGGTGAACTTGTCGCTAACTGGTGTTGAACTCCAGTTCCGTAGTTAACGCTAACATTTTCAAAGTCTTCATATATGTAAGGAACCAAGTTTGTATAAACTTTCGAGCCAAACTCTTCTATCATACATTCATCCAGCTGTGTTTCACTTAAAGACATAATTGGGCTTATATTTCTGGAACTATGCTCCGATGGTAAGTAATTAGAAACATCTTGAATAACACTTGAGGGGCCTGCATTCATTTTTTTACTCACATTTGAAGCTATTATCGACGATGAACTTGTGTTATGATATTGTTTATTCTTTAAAGAGAGGTTAATTAATAACTTGCTTCGAAAATCACTCATCTTCCTGTTTTTTATTCAAAAAACACGCGTGAATTACTTTACGCCCGAACCTGTTAAAACGAACTGATTTGAATCAAATAAACCGCTCACGCGGTATGCTGGCCACAATGGTACTGCTCTAACATCAATGCGAGAGTTATGAGGGAGAGAGATAGCAATAAAATACGTTAGATGCGCGCCTGTCCAGCAAAGTGTGGTAAAAGACTGTACTTTTTTATACGGGCTTCGTTGTTTAGTCAAAACACGGTATAAAGCAATACAGTCTTTTGCTTTGCTTAAGGTTCATTTTTATTTAAATACATGGTTTTTAAATGTTTTATAACTCCATAAATAAAAGTCGCACGGTAAAAATGGATATATTGCGCTATAGTAGACCTTATTCTGAGCACAATAAGCGTTATTAAGGGAAAACACTGTATTCTAGAATACAGTGTTCTGCTTTTTCACGACAGCGGTATCGTCTGCAAAGAGGGCGAGTTCGACGCCTTTCGGCGGGATGGGCATGTCATTAGTGTACACGGTGTACAGCAGAGGGGTGAGGACTGAGCCTTGCGGGACTCCAGCCTTTATGGGACGAGGCGCGGAGAGCGTGCCTTCATGTTTGAATCGAAACGTACGGTCTTTAAGAAACGACGCGATTAATCTGACTAGGCGAACCGGTAAGCCTATTTTATAGAGTTTAAAAACGAGACCGCTGTGCCAGACTTTGTCGAATGCCTTGGCTACGTCAAAGAGAACCGCGATTGATATTTTACGATGCGGATAGAATCCTTCGAGAATGTACTCGACGATTCGATGGAGTTGCTGAGGGCAGGAGTGCTTAGCGCGAAAGCCGAACTGGTGGGGAATAATGAGAGGGTCGCCATCCGTTGGAAACAGATGGTTCCGCATTCGAGAGAGTATGACTCTTTCGAGAAGTTTAGACATTGCTTTGAGGAGGCTGATGGGTCTGTGATTAGCCGGGAAGTTCAGAGGTTTACCCGGCTTGGGAATGCCTATGACTGTCGCTTCTTTCCAGGCTTTTGGAAAGTAGCTATGGTCGAAGCAGGCATTGAAGATGATAGCTAACAAGGTAAGCACCTGCTGTGGCAGGTGCTTAAGTGCGTGGTTGGAAATTCCATCCGCACCCGGAGCCTTTTTGGACTTTTGCTTTCTAATGAGAAGCAAGATTTCATCATTAGAGACTGTGACGGGGTCGTCAGTGATAGGGAGAGATTCTCTGCGGAGAACTTCGTCCTCCACCGCCTGGATGTGGGAGGGATCCGCGGGTTGCGTGCTAGGCGAACATTGTGCCGCTATGCTGTCGGCAAAGCATTCGGCCTTCTCTTCGACTTCGAAGGCAATGGTGCCGTCGGGACGAGTGAGAGGAGGAACGTGAGAGGCGGTGTCTACGCGTAAAGCTCGGGCCATTCGATAATACGCTTGGTGGGACGGGGAGATATTCTCTATGAGATCGTTAAACTAAGTGTCACGGAGTTCCGCGAGGCGAGACCTAACTTTACGTTGAAGCTGATTCGCAGCTGTTCTATATGCGGGCGTGGGATATTTCTTGGCTCTCCGGAGAGCCGCGTTCTTAGCTTTAATGAGATTGCTAACGGCTAAGGGAAGCGCGGGTTTGCCTTGCTTAGCAATGATTACGTTGTCGCTAATGGCTGAGTTGATAGCATCAGTGAGATTATCGACTATCGAATCTATTTTAATCGGGCTGTCTAATTGGTCGGGCGAAATCGCGAGCGGAGAGTTCGGTGCCTCTAAGGCTGAAACTAACGTATTTTTAAAGCCTTTCCAGTTGATAAAGGTCTTAGGAGATGTGACGTTATCGTTAGGCGCGCCTAGCACGAGGGAGACGGGGCGATGGTCGGAGCCTAGGTCATCGAGCGGTTCGATGGACCTGAGATCAAGATTGATTCGCTTGATAATTGCAAAGTCGAGGATGTCAGGAGAATAGGTCGGGTTGTTGGGATAGTGAGTGGGAGTAATGGGGGATATGACCTCTAAGTCAAGGGAGTTAGTGATGTCGAGGAAAGCGATACCGCTGGTGTTGGTCGATAGGCACGTCCAGTCAGTATGTTTGGAGTTAAAGTCTCCGAACATAATGACTGAATGGCTGAGGGCGAGAATGGCCTCAAAGTCGCTGCGGATTGGTCTGGTACCACTAGGTATGTAGATTGAAGCTATGATGATGGTCGGATGACCAGTCATAGCCAATCTACACACAGTGGCCTCCATGTTGAGGAGAGGAGGGGTAGGGAGAGAACAGCAATGGAAGCCTCTTTTGTAATATATAGCGGTGCCGCCGTAACCGTCGGAGTTGGGCCTATCGTTGCGAGTAAACGCGTACTTAGGAATAGCGTATCCCCTGGAGCGGTTTGGAGTAAGCCATGTCTCCTGGAGAAGGAATAAGTCAGGTTCTTTGTTCTGAAGGAACAGTTTAATCTCGGGAAGGTTGGTGTTAAGGCTACGAGCGTTAAAAGATACTAGGGATAAGCCCTTAGGTTTAATACGACTGGACGCGGGATTCGCGGGTCTAGACATTAAAATTTATTTATTTATGAATTTATACAAAAATAAAAGAATTTACAACGAACTTAGGAGCGAGTGATGCTCGGCTAACGCGAATAAACGCTCTTGAGGAGAGCGGGCGGCTCGCAGTTTGCGTGCGAGTATGGAAATTTTGTTAATGTCGACGTTTTGGATGACGTCGAACACGGTCTTCATGTCCTCAGCCAACGACGACTGAGGTGAAGATGACAACGCGGGACGCGGCCATACGGAAGCAACGGGAGCTGGGATGGGTCGGGAAGGTGCAGGCGGGACGGCCGGACGCTGCCTCCAAGACAGAGCCTGAGTAGGCTTCGGCTGAACGGGCTTTGCTTCCGGGGGACCCCGGTTGCGCAGCGGCGGGAAGTTAGCGGGAGTGAGCGGCGGCGCCAGTTTAGGCGCGACCCTCTTGACGGTAGAGCGCGGAGCGCGCGGGCAACCCCTGTAGTTAGCTGTGTGGCCGGACTGGCCCCACAGCACACAGGCAGGGGGAGAAGTGGATTCAGGAGTGCGAGTGCACTCCTTTGTTATATGTGGATCCAGGCACTTAACGCACCTGGGGGGAGCTGAGCAGTTAGCCGCTGCGTGGCCATAGAGCTGGCAGCGGTGGCACTGCCCAGGATGACCGCGGGGTTTGGGACGCTCGACGGAGATGTTCGAGAGTCCGCAGATTGTGCGAGCCTCTCTGAAAATCTCCTTCGAGTTGGGAGTATTTGATAGGATTACTAAAGCTAAAGGAAAACGCCTACCGCGGTTGGAGTGCATCTTGTGCACTGCTACGGCCGGGAAACCCTGAGACTTAAGGTCCTCGAGAATGTCTTCGTTACTGAGTTCGAACGGGACGCCCCGTAGTACTGCCCGGATCTTACGCTCCTCCGGGAGGGCGTAGGTGTGATACGCGATTTGATTGATCGACAGAAGCCTAGTGAAAGACCGGAAGTCGTCGACGGTCGTTACTTGAATTTTGATTGTATCGCCAGCGTTGGCGGCTTTTAAGTAATTAATTTTGTGCTCTTTGCACAAGTTTGAAATCGCGGTCCAGCGCGCTTTTTCATGCAGGAAGACGGGCGGAGGGAGCTGAGGCTTCGGCGGGATGGGAGCGCAGCGCGTCGCTGGCTTCGATGGGACCGACGGTGACGCGGTTACTTTGAGCGATTTTAGCGGCGCGGGGGCTGGTGTTGAAGACACCGGGGAGGGCTCGGGTATTGATGATACCGTAGCTTTCTTCGAGCGCTTCTTGGAGCTTAAAAATAAAAGGACTGGTTCAGTACAAATTCGTAGTCACCGCTACCTAGAAACCTAAAAAAGGGTACGCAGGTAAAAAGTTGACCGCGTTAGGGTCAACCTTTACCGACAGAAAGGACAAATACACACGAAGACACACAGATATGATGAAAATAAATATGAAAATAGGAGAAAAATAAATAAAATAGAGAAGAGAAATAAAATAAAAATAAAAAGGACTGGTTCAGTACAAATTCGTTGTCACCGTTAAGTATCCTTTGCACTGAAACCAGACTACTTACGCTGGGCACAACACTGCACTCAGCACAAGCACAACACAACTTAGCACAGCACTTTGAAGACTAAGGGGCTTAGTCGCAAAGAAAAATCGCACTTCGAAAGCACTCAGACGGAGTAGAAAAACTTTGAAAACCGTAGCACGGAACCAGCACGCTAAACTGTGACGTCAGTAGACTGAGCGCCACGGAATATCGGGAAGGGACCAAACAACGGAGAACGGGGTCTTGCACGTCCGCACTGGGCGGCGGTCGGAGCGAGAATTAAGCAGTTTTTTTTTTTTTTTTTTTGCTGCCGAAGCACCCTCTCTCGGGAGGGAGGTGGAAGATTCGTCATGAATACCTCCGCAGCCGTCTGCGGGGTTATGTGGGACTCACCAAAGTGGCACCTACCCACTAAAAACCACCCAAATGGCTGTAGCATGGGAATGCTGTCAGCCTTCATCGGAGCGACACCCGGGTTGGGAGGTGGGCGCGCAAGCAGGGACCCGCTAGCGGGTCACCCGCTGAGAATACTTAATCACTTAAGGTGCAAATGACATTTATATATTGGTGATTATACGGCCTGGGCAGCCTTAAGCTGGTCCAGATTGGCCAAAAGTTGATCGGGGGGATCCGAGAGTGCATTTCTCGGTCTACGGACTTTGTACCTCGACGGCATGGACGGAGCAGTATAAGCTACTGTCTCGCGTATAAGGGGGTTAGGGTGCTCTTCGGATCGCTTAAAATAAGCGGTGGAGAGCGTCTTAAGGTGTTGGTTGTATAGTAGGCAGTTCGAGATCTCTGTGCAAGTCTGCGTTTCGCACGTACCACGGAGCATCCGTGGCCCGGCGGCAGAAGAGATTCTGAACTACCTGTAGTTTATACATATCGGAGGGTTTAGCATGTGCAAATATTGGGGCGGCGTACGTCATGACTGGTCTCACGCAAACCTTAAAAAGCGTTCGCTTGTTCCTAAGAGACATTTTACTGTGCCGGCCTAACATACTGTTAAGTCGACCCATGTACATACGGGCGAGTTTGGTAACTCGATGAATGTGAGGTCGGAATGAAAGCGTACGATTGAGCGTTACGCCTAGGTACTTGGTGGTGAGTGCCCATGGGATGGGCGTACCTAGCATTCGGATGTGGGGGTCGTAGGGACGACGGCGTTTATGATCGAAGCGCATCGCAGAGCTTTTCTCTGGATTTACATCGATACGCCATTTTTTAAACCAAGCTCCGAGGTCATTTACGGCCTTCTGGAGTTTGGTGATGAGTGTGTCGACGTGCACGCCCTTGACGTATAGGGCAGTGTCGTCGGCAAAGAGGGAGAGTTGAACACCTTTAGACGGAATAGGTATGTCATTGGTGTATATTGTGTATAGTAACGGGGCGAGTACCGAGCCCTGAGGGACGCCTGCCTTGAGGGGGCGGGGGGTGGAGAGCGTACCTTCGTGTTTGAAACGAAAGGTGCGATCTTTAAGGTAGGAGCCGACTAGTTTGACTAGTCGGTCGGGCAAGCCTGTGTTGTGAAGCTTGTAAATGAGCCCTGCGTGCCAGACTTTGTCAAAAGCCTTGGCTACGTCAAAGAAGACCGCGACTGTTTTCAGTCGTCTGGGGTAGAAGCCGTCAAGTATGTACTCGACGATTCGGTGAACTTGCTGAGGGCACGAGTGTTTGGCTCGAAAGCCGAATTGGTGGGGGATAATGAGGGGGTCACCGTCCGCTGGGAACAGGTGGTCCTTCATTCGAGCTAGTATGACTCTCTCGAGAAGTTTGGCCATTGCCTTGAGTAAACTGATGGGTCTGTGATTAGCCGGGTTATTCAAAGGTTTACCCGGCTTGGGAATGCCTATGACTATAGCTTCTTTCCAAGCTTTTGGAAAGTAGCTTAGGTCAAAGCAAGCATTGAAGATAATCGCAAGTAAGGTAAGCACCTGCCGAGGCAGCTGCTTAAGTGCTTGGTTGGAAATTCCATCCGCACCCGGGGCCTTCTTGGATTGCTGTTTCCTAATGATGAGTAGGATTTCATCGTTAGAAACTGTGATGGGGTCAGCGGTGACTGGACGGGAGTCTTTGCAAACGACTTCGTCTTCCACCGCCTGGATGTGAGCTGGGTCTGTGGGTTGGGTACTCGGGGAGCATTGTGAAGCAATGCTATCGGCGAAGCATTCAGCTTTTTCGTCGTCCTCGAAGGCGGTAGTGCCATCGGGACGAGATAACGGAGGGGTGTAAGTACGGGCGTCTAGTCGGAGGGCTCTCGCCATCCTATAGTACGCCGTGTGGGACGGGGAAATATTAATCATAAGATCGTTCCTTTGAACGTCTCTGTAATCCGCGACGGTACGTTTAACTTTACGTTGAAGCTGATTGGCGATTTGCCTGTAGGCGGGTGTGGGGTATTTTCTGGCTCTGCGGAGAGCGGCGTTTTTAGCTTTAATTAGGTTGCTAATGTCCAAGGGAAGCTTGGGCTTGCCATGCTTAGCAACCTTTAGATTCTCACTGATGGCCGAGTTGATGGCGATAGTGAGAGTATCGACTATCGAGTCGATTTTATCCGTGCTATCGAGATAGTCGGATGAAATCGCGAGTGGGCAGTCTGGGGCTTCAAAAGCCGAAGACAGGGTGTGTTTGAAACCTTCCCAATTGGTATAGGTTTTCGGAGCAGGAGGGTCGTTCTGGGGTCCTAATATAAGAGACACCGGACGGTGGTCTGAGCCTAAGTCGTCTAGCGGCTGTATGGTCTTGAGGTCAAGACTGATACCCTTGACGATGGCAAAGTCAAGGATATCAGGGGAATGAAACGGGTTATCCGGATAATGAATGAGGCAGTGAGAGCAGGCACTAATAAATAGCACCGTGTGAAACTATCAAACTTACCAGCAACTGTGTGGTGGTGTTGAGCGCACGTGCAACAAATCAGTTTGTATCTAAGTACATGGCTATGATATTTAAATGCTTATTATTTAATAATATTTAAATAAATTTAATATTCAAATATCTGCATAATCAACAAATCATCAATAAAATTTCAGGACAAGGCAAAAAAATTACTAACATACTATAATATTTTTTCGCAATAAAAAGCTTCTAACAAAACATAACTTTTTCTAAATTAAATGAATGAGCAAATTATTTTTAACTATCTTTTACATTTCTATGAAACAAAACGCACAAACTCAAGAAACCAATATGAATATTAAACTTCATGCAAATGTTAGAGATTCGGCCAGCCAATATTTTGGTAGTTTATCAGTATCGAGGTTATCTTAGTATCGAGTTTATCTTGGTATACAATTTATCTTTGTATCGAGTTTATCAATGTATCAAGTTCATTTAAGTATCGAGTATTTAGGATAAAATCCTTGTCGAGCTTTTTGTAAATAAACTGCAAAATAAAAAATTAATTATTATAAGTTTATTCTAATAAAGATTTACTCAAATGTAAAAAAGTTAAACATACATTATGAAATAGGTAGGAAAAGTATAAAACCTTATAGTATTATTAAATGGTTAAAAATGAATATTATTGGCTATATTAAAAATGAATAGGCTGCACGACTCTTAATTCGGCTTTGGCTGCAGATACGAGATTCTTTAAAGGCCTCCCAGTCGATGAATCCGTACAAATAGAGCCCATAGAAGAGACAAGCGTTTGTTTCCATCCATCCTTCCCTAGCTATTCAGCTTCTCGTTGATTGTAAATACGAAGCTCAATATAATAATCGCCGCTGCACGTTAGGTCTTGCTGGTATGAGTTTCCAGTTGTTCTTCTTAACAGGGATGACCGTAGACTAGACGCTTTCAACGACAGAAGTTCTCCCTCATCGTCCTGTAACATTGTTAAAATATCAGCGTTCTATAAAATGTTAAAAACACTGAAAAATAAAAAAAAATTAATTTAGCCCTACTTTATTATTTTATAAATACGTGAATGTTTAAAAATGCGACTAATATCCTAATATAAAAACATTTAAATAATAGTAGATCGTGTGACTATATAAATAACCTAATTATACAAAAATAAATCAAGATTTTGACTTTACCGAAGATTCAATCACGTGGTTTCGTTTGATATTTTCGGCCGCCAACCGAGTTGGCGCTTCGGTTATAGTCGGTTAGAGTTGCTTCCAAATATATCTTTGGAGGCAGCTTTCTTTCTAGCAGACTCGAGCTGCGCCCGGCCCCGTTTGGACGTGTTGACGGTCGCTCCCGGCTGCCTAGTCACGATTGTTGTCTCACGACTTCTCTCGTATCAATACTCAAACGCCATTTCAGCCGCGCTCTCGAGCGAAGCCCCAGACCCGCTCTGCATCCGACCCCGTTCGGACGTGTTCGCGGTCGCTACAGCCGTTAAGCCACGATTGTCGTCTCACGACGACAACTCGTAGCAATACTCCTACGCTAAGATTCGTACAATATTTCGCTTCGTCCTCGTCGACTTGAGAAAAGCCTCTTTAGGAATTACGCTGCGGCTGGTTTCAACCGGCTGTAACTAAGTCAGTCTCGCAGCAAAAACAGAGTTTAGCTTACCTACGTCGGTTAAATTCGATGTTCGTCCGCAAAACTAAGGCTGATTTTCTGGCTACGTACTTGACGCTTGGCGCTTGTTACGTAGTCAAAGACTCGCTCTGCGGCTTCGGCCGGTCGTAACGTAGTCAATTTCGCACTTTCAGTGCAACCCAACCTCGTCAGGTCTACGGCCGGTTTTTGTTGTCAATTTATTGACAACACACTCCGTAGTAGACTCGCGGTGACAACTAAGCCTGTAAGCGTTGCGCCGGTGTGCTTCCAAGGCCGGCTTCTAAGGTTTCTAAGGCAAGGAGAAACCGGCAGACCCGATCCCGTTGCACTTGGGCCTTTCCCAGGGTGACGGTACAGTGCTGTCCGAATTAGGGGCACCACTTCACGTCGTCCCCAGCCCCCCTTCCGCGGGTAGGGAGGTTTAGGTGCTAGGTTTGTTAGGGAACCTAGGCATTATTATATATTAATACATTATATAGCTTATACATTATTAGCATTATAAGTTTAGTAAACTTTGCTAAGTCGTTCGCCCAGGCACTCGTTGCGTCCGGCGCCAACATATCAGACGATGTTCTAACGCAGGACTTATAGGCAACATTCGCGTCCCCGGCCCCTCAGGCCACTCGCGCCAAGACCCCTCAGGTCTACAGCTTTCATGCATCCCCCGTTCCTTCCGAGATTGAGTGTGTTTGAGTCCAACCGCGGTAGACGTTTCCCACTCACATTAGCAATCCTAACTAACACTCCCAACTCGTGGGAGATCTTCAGAGAGGCTCGCACAATCTGCGGACTTTTGAATATCTCCGTCGAGCGTCCCAACCCCCGTGGTCACCCTGGGCAGCGCCACCGTTGCCAGCTCTACGGCCACGCAACGGCTAACTGCTCAGCTCGCCCCAGGTGCGTTAAGTGCCTGGATCCACATATTACAAAGGAGTGTACTTGCACTCCCGAGTCCATTTCCCCCCTGCATGTGTGCTGTGCGTTTATAAACTTTATAAAATAGGCTTGCCGGATTGTCTAGTCAGGATAATCGCGTCGTTTCTCAAAGATCGCACGTTTCGTTTCAAACATGAAGCTGGATTCCCATAAGGCTCAGTCCTCGGCCCTCTGTTGTACACCGTGTACACTAACGACATTCCCATCCCGCCGAAAGGCGTCTAACTCACCCTCTTTGCTGACGACACCGCCCTTTACACCAAAGGCCGCGAAGTCCCGAAGAACATCACCAGACTCCAAAAGGCCGTAAATGCCCTCGGTTTATGGTTTCAAAAATGGCGTATCGATAAGAACCCAGACAAGAGTTTGCGATTCAATTCAACCACGAACTCCGTAATCGCTACAACGATCCCCACATTCGAATGTTAGGTATTCCCATCTCCTGGAAGCGCAGTCCTAAATACTTAGGCGTCACCTTTGACCAGACGTTTTCTTTTTCGCCGTTTTTACTTAAGCCGCCTATATAATATGTTAAGTAGAAAAAGTAAAATGTCTTTCAGAAACAAACGTACGCTTTATAAGGTCTGCGTTAGACCCGTCATGACATATGCCTCGCCAATCTTTGCCCACGCCCAACCCTCTGTCCTGCACAAACTGCAGGTAGTTCAACATCTCTTCTGCCGCAGTGCCACAAACGCACCTTGGTACGTGCTTAACGCGGACCTGCACAGAGATCTTGAACTACCTATAGTGCAACAGCACCTCAAAACACTCTCAGAATCGTTCTTCAAACGCTCCGAAACCCACCCCAATCCCTCAGTTCGACATTCAGTTTCGTATACTAACCCTGTCGTAGATTCGAAGTTCAAAGTCACTATATCGAGAAACGCGCACGCTAGCAAACCCACGCAACTAGCACTAGATCTCGAAGCCCTTCAGGTTGCAACTTCTAATTCTAATGTAAAATCGAACTAATTCAATTTTTTGTTTTCATTTTGAGCACCTTCAGTGCTATGTATTCACCTTCAGTGTTTTGAGCACCTTCAGGGGACCCCTTCTGGGCCCCGCTAGTGCGGCCTCTTTCTCCAATTGGTCGTCGCTCAGATGAAGGCTGCGTGGCAAAAAATTGCACGAGTAGTTTAGGGGGATTTTTAGTGGGTAGAGGCTCTGGTGGGCTCGGAGTGACGAGTCCCACATAACCTCAATCGCGCGCGGCAAGGTATGCGTAAGAGCATTTTGTTAGATCCTCCTGCCCTCTCCGTGGAAGGCAACAAAAAAAGATATGTATTTCTTGGCTCAGGCTTACTTTTTGGCTTTGCCTTTAACCTTTTATCTTTTTGGTTTTTGTGATGTAGAGGCGTCGTTAGCGACGTTAGCGTCGTTATGCGACCTCACGTCGGACTCAAACAGATTCACCAAATTTGACCTAAAAATAAAAATAATTCAATTTCTTATATGTGCCGCAGTAAGATAGATATAGTCGTGATATAATTATATTACAAGATATAGTTTAGTGAAATAATTGTCGTAGAGATCGGAGGGTGGTACGGTGCGGGCGGCAAGGTTCTGTCCGTTGTGTGAACCCCGCGCGTCGTTAGCTGGCTCGCTGTCTGTCCTTTCCAGCGGAAAGCTGGAAATGGAACTTAATTTGGTCCTGTGTGTATTAACTACATATAAACCTAACCTAACCCAATAGAATATTGCTACAGTGAACTTTATAACTGTTTAACTAGATTAGTTTAGTAGTTAGTGAGCCGCTGTCATATAACTATGTTCCAGCACGTAACTATATACCTAGGTATATAACTATCTATCCGCTTTATCTACTTACTGCGTCATAATAATTTTATATCCAGGGTATTTTTTAAAAATTTTCCAAATTTTAAATAAATTGTAGTTATAAATAATGATACACAATAAATATAAAATGCTTAGACTAAAACTATGGACACGATGTACTCATAGCAATAATATTTTTTTCCGTTTGGGGATCGAACCCTCAACACTGACGCTGCATAGCATCGGAATGACCACTTAAACCATTGCGCCATCCACGTATTTATTAAATAAATATTTGGTTTAAACTGACTAAGACATCCTAATTGAGCGTAGTAAATTATAAAATTATAAATAAAAATTTAATAAGTACATACTTACATACTTGCTGCAATAAATGATCGGCTCACTTGCAAAAATGACAAAAATTGCGCAAAATTCGCGAACAAGACCGGCGTTCACAATAATGATCAACAAGTAATGAAATGATTATTGATAGAAGCGCAAATTGTAAATCGCAAATCGCAAAAGCGCCTGTACCCATATACCCATAAATCTTAGGTAGTGAGCTTATTATTTATTGCTAAAGTTTTCGAAAGCTTTACTGATATGTTTTTTTGTAACTTATATTTTTAAAGCTCCTATAGTAAGGTCTACTATTATACGATATTCATTAGTTACTATGTACACACCCGAAGTTTCCTTCTTTGGACGTGGCTACTCTGGCGACGACATTCTGTCGCGGCCATATGAAACGGAATTCTAAAAAGGAAATCATCACATTTCACAGTCTCGGTTTGCGTGCGGATCCGTGCGCACTTCGATCGTTGACTGCCTTCACACGCTCTCTAGTTGAGCGCCCCCATTTTCATTTCGTCGTTTTCACGTTGTGTAGTGCTCGTATCATAGTATCCAAAATTTCATAGGACCGTCGTTTTCACAACGCATCTTCAACATCGCCGCCTGCAGCTCGTCGTTGCCGATCCTCCTCGCCGTCGCCGCTCCGGCAAGCTGTGCGTTCCAGGAATTCAAGTCTTTGAGTTTGCAAGTTCTGCGTGAACAGGTGGATACCTCACGGTGCTAACGAAACCTGTTAGCGTTGCCTCGGTGAGCTTTATTGGCCCTTCAGGCCGTAGGAAGCCGGAAGTCCCGATCCCAGTGCACTGAGCCTTTCTAAGGATGACGGAATAGTGCTGCCCGAATTAGGGGCACCACTCCGCGTCTTCCCCAACCCCCCTAACGTGGGTAGGGAGGTTTAGGAAGTAAGTCTTCGTTGGTTGGTTTTTTTTTTTGGTTCCCTTCCACGGGAAGGGCAGGAGGACATAAAAAATGCTCTGACGCATACTCCGCGCGCGCGATCGAAGTTATGTGAGACTCGTCCCGACGCCTACCAGAACCATACCCACTAAAAAAACCCCTGTCGGCTCGTCCATTTTTGCCACTCAGCCTTCATCTGAGCGACGGCCAATTGGAGAAAGAGGCCGCGCTAGCGGGGCCCTTAAGGGGTCACCCGCTGATATTTACATAGCACTGAAGGTGCTCAAAAATGAAAAGTAATAAAAACATTAAAAATGAAAAGTAAATAAAACATTAAAAATGAAAAGTAAAATTGCATTAATTCGGATTTACGTTAGAATTAGAATTTACGTTAGAATTAGGATTTGCGGCCTGAAGGGCCTCGAGAGCTAAAGTTAACTGCGTAGGTTCGCCCGTGTGCGCGTTTCTCGGCCTAGCGACTTTGAATTTCGAATCTAACACAGGAGCAGTATATGAGACTGAATCTCGAACAAGATGATTGGGATGGGATTCGGCGCGTTTGAAGAACGATTCTGAGAGTGTTTTGAGGTGCTGTTGCACTGTAGGTAGTTCAAGATCTCTGTGCAGGTCCGCGTTACGCACGTACCAAGGTGCGTCTGTGGCCCTGCGGCAGAAGAGATTTTGAACTACCTGCAGTATTTGCAAGACGGAGGGTTTGGCGTAACCTAACCTAACGCAGACCTTATAAAGCGTACGTTTGTTTCTGAACGACATTTTACTTTTTCTACCTAACATACAATATAAGCGGCCTAATTAAAAACGGGCAAGTTTCGTTACTCTATCGACGTGTGGCTTGAAATAAAGCGTCTGATCTAAGGTGACGCCTAAGTATTTGATACTGCGCTTCCAGGGGATGGGAATACCTAACATTCGAATGTGGGGATCGTCGCGGCGATTACGACGTTTGTGGTCGAATTGAATGGCAGAACTCTTTTCTGGGTTGACATCGATACGCCAATTTTGAAGCCAAACACCGAGGGCGTTTACGGCGTTTTGGAGTCTGGTGATGTTATACGGGATCCTTTGACCTTTAGTGTAAAGGGCGGTATCGTCTGCAAAGAGGGCGAGTTCGACGCCTTTCGGCGGGATGGGCATGTCATTAGTGTACACGGTGTACAGCAGAGGGGCGAGGACTGAGCCTTGCGGGACTCCAGCCTTTATGGGACGAGGCGCGGAGAGCGTGCCTTCATGTTTGAATCGAAACGTACGGTCTTTAAGAAACGACGCGATTAATCTGACTAGACGAACCGGTAAGCATATTTTATAGAGTTTAAAAACGAGACCGCTGTGCCAGACTTTGTCGAATGCCTTGGCTACGTCAAAGAGAACCGCGATTGATATTTTACGATGCGGATAGAATCCTTCGAGAATGTACTCGACGATTCGATGGACTTGCTGAGGGCAGGAGTGCTTAGCGCGAAAGCCGAACTGGTGGGGAATAATGAGAGGGTCGCCATCCGTTGGAAACAGATGGTTCCGCATTCGAGAGAGTATGACTCTTTCGAGAAGTTTAGACATTGCCTTGAGGAGGCTGATGGGTCTGTGATTAGCCGGGATGTTCAGAGTTTTACCCGGCTTGGGAATGCCTATGACTGTCGCTCCTTTCCAAACTTTTGGAAAGTAGCTATGGTCGAAGCAGGCATTGAAGATGATAGCTAACAAGGTAAGCACCTGCTGTGGCAGGTGCTTAAGTGCGTGGTTGGAAATTCCATCCGCACCCGGAGCCTTTTTGGGCTTTTGCTTTCTAATGAAAAGCAAGATTTCATCATTAGAGACTGTGACGGGGTCGTCGGTGATAGGGAGAGATTCTCTGCGGAGAACTTCGTCCTCCACCGCCTGGATGTGGGAGGGATCCGCGGGTTGCGTGCTGGGCAAACATTGTGCCGCTATGCTGTCGGCGAAGCATTCGGCTTTCTCTTCGACTTCGAAGGCAATGGTGCCGTCGGGACTAGTGAGAGGAGGCCATGCTATAGTACGCTTGGTGAGACGGAGAGATATTCGCCATGAGATCGTTCATCTGAGCGTCTCGGAGTTCCGCGAGGCAAGACCTAACTTTACGTTGAAGCTGATTCGCAGCCCTTCTATAGGCGGGCGTGGGATATTTCTTGGCTCTCCGGAGAGCTGCGTTCTTAGCTTTAATAAGATTGCTAACGGCTAAGGGAAGCGTGGGTTTGCCTTGCTTAGCAACCTTTTCGTTGTCACTGATGGCTGAGTTGATAGCATCAGTGAGAGTATCGACTACTGAATCTATTTTAATCAGGCTGTCTAATTGGTCGGGCGAAATCGCGAGCGGAGAGTTCGGTACCTCTAAGGCTGAAACTAACGTATTTTTAAAGCCTTTCCAGTTGGTAAAGGTCTTAGGAGATGTGACGTTATCCTTAGACGCGCCTAGCACGAGGGAGACGGGGCGATGGTCGGAGCCTAGGTCATCGAGCGGTTCGATGGACCTGAGATCAAGATTGATTCGCTTGATAATTGCAAAGTCGAGGATGTCAGGAGAATAGGTCGGGTTGTTGGGATAGTGAGTGGGAGTGATGGGGGATATGACGTCTAAGTCAAGGGAGTTAGTGATGTCGAGGAGAGCGATACCGCTGGTGTTGGTCGATAGGCACGTCCAGTCAGTATGTTTGGAGTTAAAGTCTCCGAACATAATGACTGAATGGCCGAGGGCGAGAATGGCCTCAAATCGCTGCGGATTGGTCTGGAGCCGCACGGTATGTAGACTGAAGCTATGATGATGGTCGGATGACCAGTCATAGCCAATCTACACACAGTGGCCTCCATGTTGAGGAGAGGAGGGGTAGGGAGAGGACAGCAATGGAAGCCTCTTTTGTAATATATAGCGGTACCGCCGTAACCGTCGGAGTTGGGCCTATCGTTGCGAATAAACGCGTACTTAGGTATAGCGAATCCCCTGGAGCGGTTTGGAGTAAGCCATGTCTCCTGGAGAAGGAATAAGTCAGGTTCTTTGTTCTGAAGGAACAGTTTAATCTCGGGAAGTTTGGTGCTAAGGCTACGAGCTTTAAAAGATATTAGGGATTAGCCCGTGGGTTTAATACGACTGGACGCGGGATTCGCGGGTCTAGACATTATAATTTAATTATTTACGAATTTATACAAAAATAAAAAAATATAATTTATAACGAACTCAGAGCGGGCGGCTCGCAGTTTGCGTGCGAGCACGGAAATTTCGTTAATATCGACGTTTTGAATAACGTCGAACACGGTCTTCATGTCCTCAGCCAACGACGACTGAGGTGCGGATGACAGAGAAGGATGCGGCCCTACGGAAGCTACGGGAGCTGGGATGGGTCGGGAAGGTGCAGGCGGAACGGCCGGACGCTGCCTCCAGGACAGAGCCGGAGTAGGCGTCGGCTGAACGGGCTTTGCGTCCGGGGGACCCCGGTTGCGCAGCGGCGGGAAGTTAGCGGGAGTGAGCGGCGGCGCCGGTTTAGGCGCGACCCTCTTGACGGTGGAGCGCGGAGCGCGCGGGCAACCCCTGTAGTTAGCTGTGTGGCCGGACTGGCCGCACAGCACACAGGCAGGGGGGGAAGTGGATTCAGGAGTGCGAGTGCACTCCTTTGTGATATGTGGATCCAGGCACTTAACGCACCTGGGGGGAGCTGAGCAGTTAGCCGCTGCGTGGCCATATAGCTGGCAGCGGTGGCACTGCCCAGGATGACCGCGGGGGTTGGGACGCTCGACGGAGATGTTCGAGAGTCCGCAGATTGTGCGAGCCTCTCTGAAAATCTCCTTCGAGTTGGGAGTATTTGACAGGATTACTAATGCTAAAGGAAAACGCCTACCGCGGTTGGAGTGCATGTTGTGCACTGCTACGGCCGGGAAACCCTGAGACTTAAGGTCCTCGAGAATGTCTTCGTTACTGAGTTCGAACGGGACGCCCCGTAGTACTGCGCGGATCTTACGCTCCTCCGGGAGGGCGTAGGTGTGATACGCGATTTGATTGATCGACAGAAGCCTAGTGAAAGACCGGAAGTCGTCGACGGTCGCTACTTGAATTTTGATTGTATCGCCAGCGTTGGCGGCTTTTTAGTAATTAATTTTGTGCTCTTTGCACAAGTTTGAAACCGCGGTCCAGCGCGCTTTTTCACGCAGGAAGACGGGCGGAGGGAGCTGAGGTTTCGGCGGGACGGGAGTGCAGCGCGTCGCTGGCTTCGATGGGACCGACGGAGGCGCGGTTACTTCGAGCGATTTTAACGGCGCGGGGGCTGGTGTTGAAGACACCGGGGAGGGCTCGAGTATTGATGATACCGAAGCTTTCGAGCGCTTCTTGGAGCGCTTGGCGACAAGTTGAAACGCGGGCTCAGGAGAGCCGGTTAAGGTGACGGCATCTGACGACGTATCAGACGCGGGTTCGGAGTCGCTCCCGGGAGCGGTACGCTTGCGACGCGACGCGTGAGAGGATGCGACCGATTCGCAGTCCATCTCGGACGAGGCGGGAGACGAGGAAGAGCTGTAGACCTGAGGGGTCTCGACGTTGGAGGCCTGAGGGACCGGGTTTGAGGCCTGAGGGGCCGGGGTTGAGGCCTGAGGGGCCGGGGACGCGATTGATGCCTGCAAGGCCTGCGTTATGATGTCTTTCGGGATGTAGACGCCTACCGCAGCAAGCGCCTGGGTGAATGCGTTAATAACGCTTAGCGGATCCATTAGGGAGGGTTGGGACAATAATATTAATAAATATAAGTATAATAAAAGATGCTTAGTTCCTAAAAACCTAGCAAAATCCTAGCGGCTAACCTCCCTACCAGCGGTAGGGGGGCTGGGGAGGAAAACTTAAAACTAACAGAGTAGTACGCCGAAGGCAGCTACCTAGAAACCTAAAAAAGGGTACGCAGGTAAAGAGTTGACCGCATTAGGGTCAACCTTTACCGACAGAAAGGACAAATACACACGAAAACACACAGATATGATAAAAATAAATATGAAAAATAGAAGAAAAATAAATAAAATAGAGAAGAGAAATAAAATAAAAATAAAAGGACTGGTTCAGTACAAATTCGTTGTCACCGTTAAGTATCCTTTGCACTGAAACCAGACTACTTACGCTGGGCACAACACTGCACTCAGCACAAGCACAACACAACTTAGCACAGCACTTTGAAGAAAAATCGCACTTCGATAGCACTCAGACGGAGTAGAAAAACCTTGAAAACCGTAGCACGGAACCAACACGCTAAACTGTGACGTCAGTAGACTGAGCGCCACGGAATAACGGGAAAGGACCGATCAACGGAGAACGGGGTCTTGCACGTCCGCACTGGGCGGCGATCGGAGCGAGAATGACGTTGGTTGGTTCATAGTGTATATATTTATATATTGTTGTCCCTCCCCGACCCCGGAGCGCCACAAGCGCAACGCTCCCAAGAGCGCACCCGTGACTGAGTCATCCTCAGATGCAACCCCGACTGGATCTGAGCCAGCCTCTTACACCTTTGTCAAGTATAATAAAGTCTTTATAAATACTCGTATGAAGTATGTAGTATATTTTTACTGAAATAAAGTTTTTTTTTTATTTTCATCACGAAATAATTAGAAAAATGTCCTAAACACTGAAAAAAAATCCATTTTTATTCAGTAAAAATAAAAAACGGGGTATTTTTAACTGGATTTTATTTCTGTAAATATTAGTTTCGGGTATGAACAGCGCAAAACTTGATAAATAAAAAAAATAGCACTGTTTAATTATATCTGGCTCAGGTACTCTAGCGGTCCGGGACCCTAGATGGACCAATTCTAACCTAGGGAGGTCTTCCTAATCAACAAAGGAAAAACACATATAACTTTAAATTACTTTTTATTAATGATGAATCTATTTTATAATAACATAATCAATAATAATTAAACTATTTTGGGGACGAAGCCCGCAATGGAATGCCATGGAACAATCTTTTACATTCTCTCTATTTTACAATTTACAAATAAAATAAAATAATGACAGACTTATAAGTTGCCAGTCATAAATGTCGGCAAGTTTGTTTGTGCAATAACCTCTTTTATTAAATACGGCACAAGCACACGTTGCAGGACTTACTTAGCTTAATCTTATACTACAACACATTGACTTATTAAGTTATACCATATTTAACCAGCTTTACTATATTTATGCTAGATATTTCCTTATGATCTGAACAAGCGCCAATGTAGACAATGTACATAATAAGCCAGCAGTTTACAACCATTCTTTACGTGACTGAAAGTTTATCCGAATTCAAGATAACCTACTGAAACCCGATCGAATTGAGTGATCTTGAAAGAATATTTCGTGAAAACCTTTGAAATCATAATTTAGTATTCCGAACGATTCTTCTCGGTTCAGAAGTTTTTGGCAGTTCGAATAAACTTAGAAAAACTTGATAGAAATTTAATAATGCGTAATTCATTCTTATAAAGTTGGTGAAATGGTGGTTTCCTTCAAATAATTTTATTAAACAGTGCGCCAGTTTTATGTGAATCTTCGAAACATCCAGCCTAATCCAGTTCAATGGACACAGTTCATTTAATACGCTGTTTATATCAGGCTGCTTCATATAAAATTCTGACAAAAATGGATCGTATCAGTGTAAGAAAATAAAACTTTTTAAAAGGTTTAATTTAATATATAAACTATTATCAGTACAGTCCCTTAAAACTGAATCAATTTAATCTTGTAACCAATAGGCTATTCTATTTTACTTAAAGTTTTTTTTTCCTAAAGTTTGCATCAAATAATATTTCCCTAAAAATATACGGTTGTTTTTTATGGTATCATTTCCGTTAATTATCTGAGTCAACATTAAATAAGACACTATGTTTTCTATTGCGTTGTGCTACAAACAACTGGACAGCAAATTACGTGCAGATCTATTTGTCCTGGACATCAATTCAATGGTTAATTATATATTTGATTTGCATTTGTGACCGTTGATTTAAATGAATAGTTAATCTTTCCATCTATTTCTAATCCATATCGACCCTAGATAATATTATGCATATTTCTCTAGCGTACAAAACTTTCCTTTCAAAGATGATAAAGATATTTTTTTCAAAATTTAAACAAAAAATTATAATATGTATTTCTTATTGTTTTATTTATTTATTACAATCACCTTAGAACTATCATTACAGGGTAAAGCTAGTGCGATAGTTGTGATACATTTAATAGTTATAAAATATTAATATACATGTAAAAAAATATCAATTAAAATAGTAAAAATGTCACAATTAAATTACTTAATCTTAAACTTTACCAAACTAATTTAGATATGATAAGTTCATTAAAAATCAATTAATTCAACAAATGTCAAGAAATTATAAAAAAAATCATTGAAAAAAAATATTTATATATAACGTACAAAGTAAAGAATAATTGAATAATTATTGCTAAGTGTTCAATACAGAACATAAAATATCTGTAAAAACCCTAATTAGTTCTAATATATTTTTATATTGGTAACATTTAATTGTTTATAATAAATTCTCTAGCCACTTCCGGCTGTCTGTCAACTATTTCTATTCTATCTAGAACATTCATTCGTTCATTCCATTGTAACGTGCAAGCGTGGTTCAATAAATCACAATTTAAAAATTTCTAGCCTTTTATTCAACAGGCTAAATGGTCCTTTTAACGCCGGTAAAAAGTGTTCGTTTGTTTTCGCGGTGTGTTCGTCAGGCGCGGGCTGTTTCGCGCGATTTGCTATATCAAGTTGCGGCGTCGTCCATTACGACCGGCCGCCGGGGCGTTAAGCGGCAGGACATTTTTCTCGCATATTCGTACTATTTGCGCTGGCGAGGCCCTATTTCGACGCCATATCGTCGATGCGGAGCTGATCGGTCTATTCCTGAAGCTGAAAATCATCAATACTCATCTTTGAAAGAGGTTAAAATTGCAGTATCAGCGATGTGAACATCGTACATTTCATGCAGTTTTCCACTGAGGCACTACTGTGAGGCGGCCATATCCGACTCACTCAAAGCAACTTCACGTCGGAGAAACGTCATAGTCAAATTCATCTGTCACTCACTACGAGTGGTTTGTAAATCAAAACATAAACAAAGTTTCGGATTAAGTTTGCCGGTTAACAAAAGTGAAAGTGCAGCTTCAAATAATATCAGTGTTAGAATTAAGTTGTGTTTACGGTTTTATAGCTTAGAGAAAAGCACGGTAAGAGTGTTTTATAACAATGCCAACTCCGGAGGACGATCTCAAGCGGTTACGCAAGCAGCGTGCCAACTGTAAGTCGACTATAACACGTCTTGAAAATTTCATTAATGATCCCATAAACTTAGCGTCGTCTACTATAGACACGTTAGAGGCGCGAAAGGATAAACTTATCAATACACTTAAGGAGTATGAAAGTGTCCAATTAGATATCCTCAGCTGTGATGATGAAGACAAAGAGGATATTGGCATTATAGAAGAAAAATATTTTCATGTGCTAGGCAGAATAAATGGAGCCATAAGACAGATGGTAACTAGAGTGGACTCTGAAAAGCATTCTATTTCTACTTGCAAATTACCTAGTATTGAATTAACCATGTATGATGGCAAAGATTTCACACAATATAAACCATTTATAGACTTATTTAATGCTGTTATTGACAAAAATAGTTCATTATCTAATGTACAAAAGCTGTTTTATCTTAGAAAATATTTAACTGGTGATGCATTGTCCGTTATCATTAATTTACCACTTGTCAATGATTCTTATCCTGAAGCTATAAAGTTATTAGAAAAGCGGTTTGATAATAAAGCACGGATAATCTCCAACCATATCGCTTTTCTCTTGGACTTGCCTCAAATGCAAAAGGGTACAGCGGCAAGTATAAGGTCATTCATATCAGATGTGCGGCAACAACTTTATGCTTTAAAAAATCTTGGGCAACCTGTTCAGTCATGGGATATGCTATTAATATCTATGTTATCACGTAAGCTTGATGCCTATACTAATCGAGCCTACTACCTTGACAGGTCTCCTGAAAATTTACCAACATTAGATGAATTTCTATCATTTTTAGAAAAAAGAGCCTTAGCCTTAGAAGATAGTTCTCCTCTTAAAAATGCCTGCTATGAAGGCAAAATAAAACAAAACTATAACAACAATAGAGTTACTAGTGTAGTAACCAAGCTAGAAAAAAAGAATATTAATTGTTTATTCTGCAGTAGCAACAATCACCCAATATACTCATGTCCCAAGTTTAAAATGGCTTCAATTTCAGATCGCATTCAATTTGTAGCTGACAAAAAACTATGTACCACTTGTCTAGGAAGTCACTCTGACAAATGTAAGTATACTTTTAAATGTAAAATTTGTAAAAACAGTCACAATACTCTTTTGCATTTGGTGAAGCCAAAGGAAGATGAAGTCACTTTGCATTCTAATATTTCTATCAATCAAGGGAATATTCTATTGCCTACTATAAAGGTAAAACTCATTGACAAACTAGGTAGAGAAATTCAAGTTAAAGCTCTGCTCGATTGCGGTAGCCAAGTTTGTATTATTAAACATTCACTTGTCAATCAATTAAACTTGATCCCCATGGCTCAAGATTCCAACATTATAGGTTTGGGTAATACACCAAACAAAGTTAATGAATATGCTAATATATTATTGCAATCTTCAATATATGATGTAAAGTTTTCAATCAAATGTCATATTGTACAAAATATAACCACAAACTTACCACAAAACTATTTCAATATAAAAATGTGTGAAATTCCAAAAAATATAAAACTTGCCGATGATGATTTCAATAAACCATCAGAAATATCCTTGTTGTTAGGGGTAGATTTCTATTCTAAAGTTATAATAAATGGCATTGTCAAGTTAAACAATGGTCTTGTGCTACAAAATACATTATTTGGCCATGTTGTCACTGGTAGTATTGAAACTAAAAGTGAAATATATTCATCAAATGTGAGCTTAGTCTCAAATTTCATTATTCAAGATGGTGTTAATGACAGCTTAGAAAACATTATGAAAAACTTCTGGTTATCAGAAAAAATTCCAGAAGAATCAAATATTAAAAATCTTGAATTTAAGAAGGCTGAACAATGTTTCAAAAACTCAGTCAAATTAAATAACAATAAATTTTCAGTTGATATTCCATTGAAATATCCTTTACAGGAATTAAATATAGGTGATTCATTTTCATCTGCTTTACAAAGATTTCATGCCCTTGAAAGGAAATTTGAGGTTAATTCAGAATATTTTCAAAAATACAAAATTTTTATTGATGAGTTTATTAAGCTAGGACATGCCAAGGAGGTTGACATAAGTAACTATGATGTCTATAATGATCCTGTATATTTTCTGTCACACCATGCAGTGTTTAACAATAGCAGCAAAACAACAAAGTTGCGTGTTGTCTTTGGAGGTAACATGAAGTCTAAAAGTGGTGTCTCTGTCAATGATGTTATGCTAAATGGACCCATAGTCCAGAATGATCTATTTAATATTCTTATACTTTTCCGTACCTACCTGTACACTCTCATGTGTGATATAGAAAAAATGTTTCGGATGTGTTCAATAAATGAAAAGTTTAGGCAATTGCAAAATATCCTCTGGAGAGACCATCCTAGCAAACCTGTTGTATGCTTACAATTACAAACTGTTACCTATGGTCTTAAAGCATCAACATTTCTAAGCACAAGATGTCTAATAGAGCTTGCTCATCTATTCCATGATAAGTATCCTTTGGCAGCAGAAGCTCTAAAGCTTAATACCTATGTCGATGATGTCCTCTGTGGAGCTGACAGCATAGAGCTACTCCAAGAACTCAAAAGGCAGCTTATAGAGCTGATGAAGTTAGGCAGTTTCAATTTACATAAATGGTGTTCTAACTATCCTGAGTGTCTCAATGACATCCCTGATAATGTTAAATATTTTGAACAAATTCATCTCAATAAAGATAATATTATAAAAACTTTAGGCTTAAAGTATGACATTCTTGTAGATAAGTTTCTGTTTTCATGTCCTATGACTGAACACAATCTCCAATCTAAAAGAGAAATTTTAAGCTTTATTGGGAAAATCTTTGACCCTCTTGGCCTAATAGGTCCAATAGTAGTAAAAGCCAAGTTGTTTATGCAGGAGCTATGGAAATCAGACATCAACTGGTACTCTCCCTTACCTAGTAATTTGTTATGTGATTGGAGAGAGTTTTCAAAAAACTTAAATGATATGGGTTCTATTCAAACGCCTAGATATGTTTCTGACATTAATAATGTAGCATCAGTAGAACTTGTAGGTTACTGTGACGCATCTCTACATGCTATAGGTTGCTGTCTCTACCTAAGAATTATATCTAAAGATAGTCAAGTTAAAGTCAACTTACTGTGCTCTAAGTCTCGTGTCGCTCCTCTAAACAGACAACTTACTATTCCAAATCTTGAGCTAAATGGTGCACTACTTCTAGCGGAACTCTCTTCTAGAGTCTATAAAACTCTTATAATTAGATACCCTAACTTAAAGGTTGTGTTATACACCGATTCTCAGGTAGTTTTAGCCTGGCTTAATGCGCAAAATTTAAAAGGAGTTTATGTTTCCAATAGAGTTAGAGATATCAAGGCCCTAACCAAAGATTATAAATGGTCACATGTTAAAGGAATGGAAAATCCTGCTGATCTTCTGTCAAGAGGTATTGCTCCTCATAAATTACAGGCCAACCAGCTATGGTGGTATGGTCCACATTCATTATCTGATATTAAATTCCAGCACAATATTGCTGCTTCAATTCTTGTAAATTTACAGTCCACATTAATTTCTGAAAATGTATGCAATTTTCAACAAAATGAATCTATAATTTCAAATGATATATTTGATAAATATTCAGACTATAATAAGCTACAAAGAGTTATTGCTCTAATTCTACGGTTCAAACACAACTGTTTAAATCCAAAAAACAAGTTAATTGGTTCTATTTCCCCACAAGAGCTACAATCTTCTAATCTTGTCATTATAAGACACATTCAGCATCTTTCATTTTCAAAAGAAATAGAGTCATTAGGCAAGGGAAAACAAATAAAGTCCCACATTAGCAATTTGCACCCCTTCTTAGATAACAACTCTGTGCTAAGAGTAGGTGGTCGCTTACAAAATGCTTCAAACTTGTCCTATGACAAAAAGCATCCAATCATTCTTCCAAAGTCCAATAACATTACTTTTATGCTTATAAAAAAGGAACATTTGAGACTATTACATGCTGGGGCCAAATTAGTCTTGAGCTCTCTGTCCCAAAAATATTGGCTTTTAAATGGCATCAGGGAAGTAAAAAAAATTGTTCACAAATGTGTTAAGTGTTTTCGTATGAAAGCAGTTGCTGCTAAACAGCTGATGGGTTCTCTGCCGACAACAAGAACCTCGGTGTCCAGACCCTTTCAAGTTACTGGAGTTGATTTCTGTGGTCCGTTTGACGTTAGAGTAGCACGGATAAGGAAACCCATTATAACAAAAGGGTATGTAGCACTTTTTGTTTGTTTTGCTACTAAAGCCATACATGTAGAACTTGTTAGTGATATGACAACGGCAGCATTCTTGGCATGTCTTCAGCGTTTCATTGCTAGGAGAGGACTGCCATCTTATGTATACTGTGATAATGCTAAGACCTTTAAAGGAGCTTCTAATAAATTAAAAGAATTGTATGAATTGCATTCTTTAAAATGTCATACAAATGAGGTAGAAAAATTTTGTTGTACCAATCTTATAAAATTCAAATACATTCCTAGCTACTCTCCTGAATTTGGTGGTCTGTGGGAGGCTGGAGTAAAAAGTGTAAAATACCACATCAAGAGAGTGATTGGCAATGTATCACTAACCTTTGAAGAATTCCAGACTGTACTTACACAGATAGAGTCTATTTTGAACTCCAGGCCATTGCTTCCTATGAGTAGTGACATTTCAGATTTAAAGTACCTAACACCGGGTCATTTTTTAATTGGTGTCCCTTTAACAAGCTACCCTGAGTTGGATCTTGCAGAAAATAATATTAATAGAATAAAATTTTGGGATTTATGTTCTAAATTGAAACAAGATTTTTGGAAACTCTGGTCTAGAGACTATTTAACTTCACTTCAGAGTAGACCAAAATGGAAATATGATAATGTGAACATCAAAGAAGGTGACCTAGTTATTGTTAAACAAAAGGATATATCACCTTTCCATTGGCCTATGGGTCGTATTGTCAAAACATTTCCCGGACCAGATGGCAAAGTAAGAGTGGCAGAGGTAAAAATGGGACCTAATAATAAAGTATTTGTAAGGTCTTATTCCAAATTGTGTCCTCTTCCTTTAAATGAAAATTAATATTAAGTTTTTAATGATACCTATAAATGAAAATTAAATTTAAGTTGTTATTTCAAGATTTGTAAAAGTTATGCTACAATATATTTCTTATATTGCTATATAAAAAGTAATTGTGGTAAAGCCTTAAACTATTTCTGTATAGTAAAACTGAAAAAAAAGTTTAAAACACTAAATATTAAGTTACAAGTAGAGTTGTATTGCAAATAAAATTAAAATAATAATAATAAAATAAAATAAAAATTAACACTTTCAGTTTACACATAAGTAAATAAATTGTAAAATTTGTTTGTTCTTTAAAGTACTATAGTTTTTTATTGTATTCTTGCTCGCCCCAACTTATGTTCAATACAGAACATAAAATATCTGTAAAAACCCTAATTAGTTCTAATATATTTTTATATTGGTAACATTTAATTGTTTATAATAAATTCTCTAGCCACTTCCGGCTGTCTGTCAACTATTTCTATTCTATCTAGAACATTCATTCGTTCATTCCATTGTAACGTGCAAGCGTGGTTCAATAAATCACAATTTAAAAATTTCTAGCCTTTTATTCAACACTAAGTGTACATAATTAATATTATACCCTGGTTAAGGTCAATTAATGGTCAAGACATGACAAACAAAAATACTTTTGCAAATTCGTTCTGTGAGCAGCAAAACAAGTCAATTCGATCTGCTACAAGAGTTGTAATGCCCACGTGAGAGGCGCTTTTTGCAGCAGGTTGGTCCTATTTAATCCTCATCATTGAAAATAACTTGTTCTTATGACGTTAATTAAAGTATGTCTCTACCACCTGTTCGGAAAACCACCTTCTTTTTTATAGCTGATATTTAACGTTTTGGAGGTGTGAGATTCCCTATTTTTTGAGAATTTCTAAACGTAAAATATTGGTAATATTTTACTTACGACATGGCATACTTGAAAGAGCGCATTCACCTTGTTCTATTACCCTACGCAAGCTACAAAGCTGATTTTTGGATATGTTTAAGTATGTTTTCTTATCGTAGTACCCTCGAGGTTTAAAACTCGATCAGAAAATAAAAAAGCGATAGGAAAATATCGCAAAAGGCCTTCTTTTAATCCATGTTTTAACATTCTTCTCAAAATCTAAATTGCATGTAATAGGTATCAATTTTACATTAAAAGATGGCCGTTAAGAACAGTTCCTTATAAAACTTTTTTTATTTCTTCAGTAGTTTTCTCTCTAGTAGGGAAAATTTGATTAAGCACTTACTTTGTATTTTTAAACACGGATAGCAACTATCGCCATTTTTTTGCTCTCGCGTAAAGGCTATGATTTATTTGCTACGTCAATCTGCCCGTGACGATTTCCGATGACAGAGCTGTGTCGTTTTTTGCGCAATTTACGTAAAGTAACAATAATTATTATTTCAAAACTTATTTTTATCGTATTTTGCGTAAATTTAATAGTTAATAAAAAGTATTAGTAAAGAAAAAATTTAAAAATGTATTATAAAGAATATTTAAAGGATATAATGGAAGTAAAATGAAAAAAAAAGGAAGGTGTTTTTTGTTTTTCTTTAAAAAAATAAATAAATCTTTTGCTAATATTGAAAGGTTACTTTGCAACCACTGATTGAAAATTTTTTCTCGTTTTAATAGCATTTGTAAGAATTTTTAAACCAAAACAATTTTGATATACAAAGCCCAGACCGCCAGCCTTTCCGCAGAGACTGCATATTAAGATATGGAGTCTCCATTAGTACTCCAAAATTTGTACGTTGTGTGAGTAATATATTTAGATCTTGGAATGTTTTTATATAGTCTAGTTAAATATTTAAAATAGTAAATTCTAATTGTATACCTTTTATTATAGATCAAAACTTTTTGATTTTTAAATAAAATATATTGACCATATTTCAGAAATAAATTTATGACGTATGAACTTAGAAACAATTCAAATACTGAATATATCGATTGCACATCAAAAAGTGAGTCAACATTAAGGATCCTATTTATATTATATATTAACTATATATAAAATCATATGGATACAGGAAAAAGAATCATTAAAATATCTATTAATTATTAATATTAAGAAAATATTTCGTAGCCATTTTTAACAACTGTTAAGAATGGCTACGAAACTTACTCGTAAGAAATATCCCATGGATAGAATAATATTATAGTAATTCAATCACATTTTAGGCAATTCGTTCATCTTTTGTGGACGTAGTGATAATTAAAATTAGGATATCGAAAGAAAAATCAACAGTGATTTAATATAAACAAAATGAATATAAGGTTTTATTATAATGAGGAACTCATAAATAGTGTAGTATTATACAAATTTTATACTATTAAATATTTAATTAATAAACATGCAATTATCAATCTCTTATCTTTATCTTATCTTATCTTAAAAATCTTTATCTTAAAAAAAATTAAGTAAATTTCTGGAGGATTCAATGGTAAAATTATTTATTTATAAAAAGGAAACATGAATCAAATAATGTTAATTCAACCACTTGTAAAGTTGTTAACATTCCTGATTTGCTACCACCTAATTTTCCTACAGAAAAAAATATTATTTTGATGATATGTAATAAACTAAGACATGTTTTCCCATTCATCAAAATATATATAAAAGCCGTTTTATTCTATTAAATGTGTCTTTTTTTCGTTTGTCATTTTCATTTTAGATTACAACCAACATTTTTCAAAAATCATCGACCTTCAAATTATAAAAGGGATATTATTAATTGCACCTCAAATTAATAATCACTCATCAATTTATTATCATAATTAATGATTTTTTACATCAAATAAATTATTTTACTACAAACAAACTAAATGTTCAACTAATTTAGTATCGCAGATAATTCGAAAATATACGTCAATATGACATTGACTTTTTTCTCTAATGCGAGGCAAATTAATTCCTTTAGGTACATAATTAATACTTAATCTTATCATAAAAACTGACTGCACAACAAATTAAATACAACGTGACGTAGATTTTTTATTCGTTTACCTACTTCTAGAAAATAATCGTATTTTGGTATAGTGAGTTTTAAGCATGTTTAACTATATTCATTTTGACTATTGAGTAGACGCATAATAGTCACTAGACATTTTTGTATTTAGATAAGCTTGATTGGTTCCAAATCAGGTAGCGCCCCACTTGCCATGGACACCTCTTTTTTTATTTTTTCTGTTCTCCTCAGGAGGAACTAAGTAATGCTTTTATGCATACCCCGCGCACGCGATCGAGGTTATGTGGGACTCGCTCCGAGCCTACCAGAGCCTCTACCCACAAAAAAATCCCAGAATGACTCTGGCAATTTTTTGCCTAGCAGCCTTCATCTGAAGCCTTTCAAACTTTTGGAAAGTAGCTAAGATCAAAGCAGGCATTGAAAATGATAGTTAACAAGGTAAATTATAATTTTAGTGATGTTGAGGCAGGTGCTTAAGTGCGTGGCTGGAAATTTCATACGCACTCGGAGCCTTTTCAGACTTTTAACTTTTAATGAGAAGAGAGATTTCATCATTAGACACTGTGACGCGGTCGCAGGCGATGGGGAGTAAGTCCCAGCGGAAGACTTCGTCCTCCACCGCCTGGCCTGGATGTGGGACGGATCTGTGGGTTGCGTGCTGCGCGAGCATTGTGAGGCAATGCTGTCAGCGAAGCATTCGGCTTTCTCTTCATCTTCGAAGTTGGTAGCCATCAGGAAGAGTTAGAGGAGGAACATGAGAGGCGGCTTCTACGTGTTAGGTTCGGGCCATTTTATAATATGTTTGGTGGGACGTGGAGATATTCTCCATGAGATCGTTCATCTGAGTGTCTCGGATATTCGCGAGGCAAGATCTAACTTTACGTTGTAGCTGATTCGCAGCTAATCTATGGGCAAGCGTGGGATAAGGTTAGGCTCTCCGGAGAGCCGCGTTCTTAGCTTTGATGAGATTGCAAACGGCTAAAGGATACGTGGGTTTGACTTGCTTAACAATCTTTTCGCTGTCACTGATGGTTGAGTTGATAGCATCAGTGAGAGAATTGACTAATGAATCTATTTTATCCGGACTATCAATTTGATCGGGCGAGAGCGCGAGCGGAGAGTTCGGGGCCTCTAAGGCTGAAACTAACGTATTTTTTAAGCCTTTCCAGTTGGTAAAGGAGACGTGACGTTATCGTTAGGCAATCCTAGCACGAGGGAGACGGGGCAATGGTCAAGCCTTAGTTCATCGAGCGGTTCGATAGACCTGAGATCAAGGTTGATATGCTTTACTATTACAAAATCGAGGATATCGGGAGAATGGTTCAGGTTGTCGGGATAATGAGTAGGAGTGACGGGAGAAAAACGGCCAAGGCGAGTTGCTCAGTGATGTCAGGGAGAGCTTTACCGCTGGTGTTGGTCGATAGGCATGTCCAGTCAGTATGCTTGGAGTTGATATCTCTGAACATAATGGCTGATTGGCCGAGGGCGAGAATTGTCACTAGGTTTGAAGATTGAAGCTATAATGACGGTCGGATAACCAGTCATAGCCAATTTACACACAGTGACCTCCATGTTGAGGAGAGGAGGGGTTGGGAGTGGAGAGCAATGGAAACCTCTTATATAGAAAATAACTGTGTCGCCGTGATCATTCGCGTTGGGCCTATCGTTACGAGTGAATGCGTATTTGGGAAGAGCGAATCTCCTGGAGCGGTTTGGAGAGAGCCACGTCTCTTGGAAAAGCTGTAAGTCTGGCTTGTTGTTCTGACCGAACAATTCGAGCTCAGAAAAGTTAGTATTGTTCCATTTGTTCTATGCGTGCTTAATTTTTTTAACAAACTTGCCCATGAAATCGACATATTCTGCTCTAGCACAAAATCAGTCAAAGCAATGTTAGCAAAGGAATGTTTTGAGAGCAGTAGCATTTAAAATAATACTTAAATGTACTTGTATGGTAGGAATCATTGTTTGTTTATTTCTTTAATATTAACATAAATCCCTTTGTAATTCCCATAAAATATTGCCTATTGTGCTATGTACAAATTTATGATGTTATGTTTTCATGGCTGTCTCTTGCACACCTTGGTTTTTTTTTCTTGTTCACATTCTAAATTTGACTTAAGAAATTAGTCCCTTTGAATGAAATGTTTATTAATTTTGCATATAAGCGGAGATTTATAATTGGCACATGTTTATTCATATGTTCATTATATTAATGTTATGAAGCTGTAAATCTTCTTACAAAGTTAAAATAAAATAAAATATATAATATAAAATAAGGCTACGAGCGTGAAAGGAAACTAAGGATAAGCCCTTGGGTTTGATACGACCCGACGCGGGATTTGCAGGTCTAGACATTATATTTAGTATTTAGAGGATTTATACTAAGTACAGAATTTATAAGGAACTAAGTAGCGAGTTTTGCTCGGCTAACGCGAAGAGACGGTCTTTAGGAGAGTGGGCGGCTCGCAGTTTGCGTGCGAGTATGGCGATTTCCCTACTGTCAACGTTTTCAATAACGTCGAACACGGTCTCCATGTCCTCAGCCAACGAGGACTGAGCTGAAGACGACAAAGCGGGCCGCGGGCCTACGGGAGCTACAGGAGCTGGGATAGGATGGGAAAGTGGAGCGGCCGGACGCTGTCTCCAGTTTTTGTTGAGTTTACATAAAACCTTACTTATGTAAAGTCATTTTTTGTATTCAGACTTTTATAACATTTGATTAAACTGAAGTGTCCTGTCAGTGAAAGAAAAACAGTCTGTGTATATTTTTGATAAAATAATAAAGTGATAATAAGTTTTCGTAAAACGTATAAAAACAATCGCGTAAAAACCTAAGTGCATCGATTTATCCTAGTTATCAAGACTAACCACCTCAACCAATTCCACTCGTGAGTACATACATCATCAGTTTTCAACTGGAGACGGCTTCGGCTGCTCGGACTTTCTTCCAGGGGACCCCTGTTGCGCAGCGGCGGGAAATCGGCCGGAGTGACCGGCGGCGCCGGTCAAGGCACGGCCCTCTTCTTTTTTTACTCTTGTACCTCTGGCAAGGTGGCAACAGACTGTGTTTTCTTGTTACGTTTTTGCGAGCTTCACGTTTTATGTGTTGTATGCTAAGCTATTTCAGCTTTTGGTATCTAATATGTATGCATTTATTTATTTTATATGTCAATTTCTGCGATTTTTGGCTATATGGCAGGTTAGTTATCGACTTAATTATCGTTTTCGAGCTACTATACGTATAGCAACAAACATGACAAACAAAAAGTCAACTTCGTATCTATCATAAATTCACCAGCACAACGCATTTCCGTCTACATTTAGCATTTAACAAGTCAGTTTTTAATTTGACCGGCTAATTATAAATAATTCAAATTCACACCACAAAAATAACAAGTCAGCATTCTATTGCATCACAATAATTCAGCATCTATTGCATCATAATTTCAACACATTACGTATGTATATTCAAATATCAATTATACTACATATTTAATAGCAATCTCTCATTTAAAATTTTTACCTATCTATTGTTCCATTTTATTTCTGCATTTTCCTTCAATATGCTTTCGTTCCAAATATATGTTTCATTAGGATATTTCTCTAAATATCCCAAATAGCCGCGACGGTTCGGAACCTAAACAGATATACTCGAGAAGCCGCAGATTGTTGCGAGCCTCTCTGAAGATCTCCCTCGACTAGGGAGTGTTAGATAGGATAACTGGCGTGAGCGGGAAACCTCTGCCGCGGTTTGAGTGCATTTTATGCACGGCTTCAGCCGGGAAGCCCTGGGATTTAAGGTCCTCGAGAATTTCGTCTTTAGCGAGTTCGAACGTGACGCCCCGTAATACTGCGCGGATCTGACGCTTCTCCGGGAGGGCGTAGGTATGGTACGCTTTTTTTTTTTGTTTCCCTCCGCGGGAAGGGCAGGAGGATAAAAATGCCCTGATTGACTCTGGCGCGATTCCAGAGTTATGTGGGACTCGTCCCGACGCCTACCAGAACCATACCCACTAAAAACCCCCTGTCGGCTCGTGCATTTTTGCCACTCAGCCTTCATCTGAGCGACGGCCAATTGGAGAAAGAGGCCGCGCTAGCGGGGCCCAGAAGCTCAGTCTCGGTCTGCGTGCGTTCTCGAGCGCACGTCGATCGCAGACGCCTTCCCGCTCTATTAGCCCCCGCGCTAATTGAGCACCCAAGTTTCACTGGTTGTTGTCGTAATATATAATTTCATAGTTGTATACTGTATTAAGTTTCTAACGCCGTTTCACGGCGGACAGTGGCTCGTTAACCGTACTTCTAATAAGTTTCTAACGCCGTTTTCACGGCGGATAGAGGGTTGTTAACCGTACTTCGTGGAACGTGAGCTTCGTCGACGGGGATTCGTCGTTCCAGGACTTCAAGTGCCGTGTTCGAGTAAGTTATCCGCGTCGTTCTCAACCGCCCTACTGCGTGTAGGGTGGTTTTAGGAAGTTAGTCATCGTTGTTAGGTTCATATATTGTCCCTCCCCAACCCCTCCGCAATGGCTTCCCTAAGCTTTGACGAGTTTAGGAAGAAGTTACTTGAAAGTACTGAAGGCATGTCTATAAATGCTGATAAGTACCGTTTCTTAGATTCTCTTATCCCTCATCTCATGACGTTAATGTCCACAATGGCCCCTCAGGCCACCCCAGTTCCCCAGACCCCTCAGGTCTTAGGCCCTCCCGCGTCCCCTTTCTCCAGTGACATGGAGTGCGAAGTAGACGCCCCTCCGCGACGCAAGCGCGCACCCGCGATCGAGTCATCCTCGGACGCCACCCCAACTGGCCCTGAGTCTCCCTCTTTTACGCTTGTTAAGAAGCGCTCTAAGAAGCGGTCGAAACAAGACCCGGCGCCCTCGACGCCCGTCCCCACACCCCCTGCGGCGTCTTCAACGCCAGCTGCCCCGGTGTCTTCAACACCCGCTCCGGCCCCAACTTCTGCCAAGGTCCCACCGACCGTTTTCCTTCGGGAAAAGGGTAAATGGACTGAGGTTTCGACATTGTGCAATGAGCACAAGATTCATTACACCCGGGCGGCCAACTCGGGTGAATCTATTAAAATCTTAGTCTCGTCGATAGACGACTTCCGTGCTTTAACAAAGCTCCTCACCGATAAGCAATATGCTTATCATACTTATGCTCTGTCAGAAGAGCGTAAGATCAGAGCGGTACTCAGGGGAGTCCCGTTCGAATTATCGAACGAGGCTATCCTAGAGGATCTGCAGTCCCAAGGCTTCCCGGCACTCGCGGTGCATAAAATGCACAGCAAGTACGGGAGGCAACACCCTCTCGCTTTGGTGGTTCTCGCCAACGTCCCCAAGACCAGGGAGATCCTCAAAGGGGTCAGCACTATATGCGGCCTCTCTGGGATCTCGATTGAGGCGCCTCATCGCCGCGGTCATCCCGGCCAGTGCCATCGGTGCCAGTTGTACGGGCACGCGGCGGCCAACTGCCGCGCACCGCCCAGGTGCGTCAAGTGCCTGGTCCCTCATTTCACTAAGGAGTGCAATCGCACTCCTGAAACTCCCTCTCCTCCCGATTGCGTGCTTTGTGGCCAGTCCGGCCACACCGCAAATTACAGGGGCTGCCCTCGTGCACCCCGTTGTATGCGCTCCAATTCCAAGAGGGCGGAACCCAAACAGGCTCCGCGCCTTTCTCAAGAAAACTTTCCGCCGCTGCGTAGCCGGGTTCCTCCGGCTGCTAAGCCTACACAGTCCAGGCCTGCTTCAGAAAACTGGAGGCAGCGCCCCGCATTGAATCCCATCCCGGCTCCTCGCCCATACAAACCCACTCCTCAATCCTCCGTAGCAGACGATATGCGGACGGTCTCGTCTGCGACGCTATAAAAAATGTCGATGTTAGTGAAATCGCAGTCTTAGCCCGTAAACTCAGGGCTTCACGTACTCCGACAGAGCGTTTGCTAGCTCTGGCGGAGCATAGTTCACTTCTCAATTCATTATAGGTTCATTTAAATGAATTGATCACTAAATCATGCTTCGGCCGACCTCTGCCCAGCCCCGGCTTCACCGGAGGCTGCCCAGAACGGCCACCAACTCATGTCCCTTTGAGCACCTTCAGTGCAACTTTCACTACAGGCGGAAGACCCGCTAGCGGGTCTCCGCCAGCGCGCCCAACTTCCCGACGGGTGTCGCTTCCGATGAAGGCTAACGGTAATAACTACAGCCAACAGGTGGTTTTTAGTGGGTAGGTGTAGTGCCTCATTAAAAAAAAAAAAAAAAAAAGGGGCCCAGAAGGGGTCACCCGCTGGGATTACATAGCACTGAAGGTGAATACATAGCACTGAAGGTGCTCAAAATGAAAATCAAATAATAAAAAAAATTAAAAAATTAAAAATTGCAAAATAAAATTGAATTAATTCGCATTTACGTTAGAATTAGAATTTGCGGCCAGAAGGGCTTCGAGATCGGCTGACAGTCTGGTGGATGAGTACGCTTGCGCATTCCTAGGCCTAGCGACTTTGAACCTCGAATCTAAGACAGGAGTAGTATATGAGACTGAATCACGAACTAGAGGATTGGGATGGGTTTCGGAGCGTTTGAAGAACGCTTCAGAGAGTGTTTTGAGGTGTTGTTGTATTGTAGGCAGTTCAAGATCTCAATGCAAGTCCGCGTTACGCACGTACCACGGTGCGTTTGTGGCCCTGCGGCAAAAGAGGTTTTGAACTACCTGCAGTTTGTGCAGGAGGGAGGGTTTGGCGTGGGCAAAGATTGGCGAGGCATACGTCATGACGGGTCTAACGCAGACCTTGTAAAGTGTACGTTGGTTTCTGAAAGACATTTTACTTTTTCTACCTAACATGCTATTTAGGCGGCCTAAGTAGTGACGAGCGAGTTTCGAAACTCTTTCGACGTGTGGCTTGAAAGAAAGCGTCGGATCTAATGTGACGTCTAAGTATTTAGTACTGCGCTTCCAGGGGATGGGAATGCCTAACATTCGAACGTGGGGATCGCCAGCGAGACGACGGTGTTTGTGGTCGAAGCGCATCGCAGAACTCTTTTCAGGGTTCACATCGATGCGCCATTTTTGAAACCATACACCAAGGGCGTTTACGGCCTTTTGGAGTCTGGTTACAAGGTGCAGAACACTGTGGCCTTTGATATAGAGTATGGTACGCGATCTGTTTGACTGAAAAAAGCCTAGTGAACGCGCGGAAGTCGTCGATGTTCGCGACCTGGATTTTAATAGATTCGCCTGTGTTAGACGCTTTAACGTAATTAATTTTGTGTTTTTTGCACAAGTTAGTAACCGAGGCCCAGCGCACTTTTTCGCGAAGGAAGACGGGAGGAGGGAGTTGAGCCTTAGCCGGGACGGGAGCACAGATTTGGACGCGATCATTTGGAGTGAAATAAGTGGCGCGGGGGCGGGTGTTGAAGACACCGGGGTGGGATCGGGTATTGAAGACACCGCGTAATTTCATTGAACGCTTCTTGGAGCATTTGGCTTCTAACTGAAATGGGGGCTGAGGAGAGCCGATTAAAGTGGCGGCGACCGATGAAGCTTCGGACGCGGAGTCTGAATCGCTCCTGGGAGCGGTACGATTCGTGGGAGCGTGATGTGCGCGATGATGTGTCCGACACACATATGCATGTCGGAGGGCACGGTTGACGTGGGAGAGCTAAAGACCTGAAGGGTCTGGGCGTTGGTGGCCTGAGGGGCCAGGGTTTGGGTCTGAAGGGCCAGGGACGCGATCGCTGCCTGTAAGGCCTGCCTTAGCACGTCATTATTAATAGGGACACTGAGGGCGCTGGCGAGCACCTCGCCGAAGAACTTCGCAAAGTTTATTAGGCTTTGCGAATCCATGGGAGGGCTTGGTAAGAAAGTCTAAATATATGAATAAATAAGAGATGCTTAGAATTCCTAGAAAAACTCATCCCTAGCGGCTAACCTACCAGCGGCTGGGGAAAATAACTCAAAACTAACCGTAGTTCACCAAAGGCCCCTACCTAGAATCCTAAAAAGGGTACTCAGGTAAAGAGTTGACCGCGTTAGGGTCAACCTTTATCGACAAAAAGGGCGAACTTTCACGTAAAGACGCAAATATGATAAAGATAAATATGAAAATAGAAGAGTTAATATATAACCTTCAGCCTTCAGATTTCAGGTCTTAAAACAGCTTGAATGTTTAGATGTAAAAAAATCTGCTGGGCCTGATAACGTGCCGGCCATTTTTATCGTTAGATGTGCAAGTAGTCTCGTGATACCCGTAACTATACTGTTTAAACGCTCATTATCTGAAGGTATTGTTCCCTACTTTGTGGAAAACAGCATTTATCACTCCGATATAAAGAATGAAATTGACAGCGAGTTATTGGAAAAACTACGACTTTTGGATGAAATCGTTTCAACATCAGGTAGGTTGGCTACAACATGTTGATACTTTTAGCACAATTGTATAATTTTATGTATTTTAAAAGTGATGTGATCAGCATTTCGGTTTTGGTTTAGATTCAGACGTATTCACTTCCATCATATCACTGTGACCTGAACGCAACTGAACTGATATGGAGTTTGGCTAAAAGAAAAATAGCCAGCAAAAATTTAGGAATTCCTGGTAAAGAAATGGAGAATCTTATAAAGGAATAAGGAATGTTTTAATAGTGTCACAGCCAGTGATTGGAAAAAATGCACAGATCACACTATTAGTGTCGAAAATAAGTACAAAGTAAGAGACAGGATATCAGAAACAGAGTTGGAACCCTTCATAATTTCTGTACGTAATGATGATACTGACAGTGATTTTTCATATGAAGGCATTGAATTTTTTGATTCTGACCTAAGTTCTGATAGTGACAAATAAATACCTATATTAAAATACTTTTTCTTTTATTTATCCTTAACAATTTTTTTTAATTAGAATTTCAAGTATCAAGAATTTTCAGCGTGTTACATCAGTATTGACACCTGAAAGATTTTTGAATTTACCGCCTTTTTCATGGGACTAGACTTGCTTGACAGACTCTAAGAATAACTTTTGGATTCGAGGTCGAAGCAAATTAACAATATTATTTTATAAACTTTAATAAATTAGATTTTATTTGTTTTTCAGTATCGTAAAAAATTAATGAAGAAATAAATTTTATGTATATTTAATCTTTTCTTCACTTCACCATGAAGTATTTTCTATTGGTACTTTATTGTACACCTTATATGAACAAAAAGTACAATAAGTTAAAGAAAAGACTTTGTCATAAAGAAAACTATTATCTTACTGCAATGTGTTCAATAATTATACCTGATACTAAAAATGTATAGAATGCATTAAATACAAAATACGCGACTCCATTGCATTTCGTATTCTTAAGCCGAAAGTATTCTATAACCAAAAGTTTCCCCAGTGTTATCGAACAGACCTCATCTGCGTCCGGACCCGTTCGGACGTGTTTGACGGTCGCTCCCGGCTGCCGAGTCACGATTGTTGTCTCACGACTTCTCTCGTAGCAATACTCAAACGCCACTCTCAGATCCGTTCCGCGTCCGGCCCCGCTCGGACGTGTTCGCGGTCGCCCAGCCGTTGAGTCACGATTGTCGTCTCACGACGTCAACTCGTAGCAACACTCATACGCTGTTAGCCTCTGTAGGGCTTACTCTGCGGTCGGTTTCGATCGGCTGCAAATAAGTCGGTCTCTTGCACAGCAACAACAGAGCTGAGCTTACCGCGGTCGATTAAATTCGATAGTGGTTCGCGAAGCTCGGGCTGTTTTTCTGGCTGCGTACCTGACGCTTGGCGCTTGCTACGTAGTCAGAGACTCGCTCTGCGGCCGGCCCCTGGCCGGTCGTAACGTAGTCAATCTCGCACTCTGTGCACCCCTCGAAGCAAAAACCTCACTTCGGTGAGTACAGCAACAACAGGGTTGAGCTTACCGCGATCGATTAAATTCGATAGTGGTTTGCAAGACTCGGGCTGTCTTTCTGGCTGCGTACTCGACGCTTGGCGCCTGTACGTAGTCAGAGACTCGCTCTGCGGCCGGCTCCGGCCGGTCGTAACGTAGTCAATCCCGCACTTTTAGTGCAACCCAACTCCGTCAGGTCTACGGCCGGTTTTTGTTGTCAATTTATTGACGACACACTCCGTAGTAGACTCGCGTTTGATCAGGTGGATACTTAACGGTGACAACTAAGCCTGATAGCGTTGCCCCGGTGCGCTTCCAAGGCCCTTCAGGCCAAGGAGAAACCGGCAGACCCGATCCCATTGCACTTGGGCCTTTCCCAGGGTGACGGTACAGTGCTGTCCGAGCTAGGGGCACCACTTCGCGTCGTCCCCAGCCCCCCTACCGCGGGTAGGGAGGTTTAGGTGCTAGGTTTGCTAGGGAACCTAGGCATTTTTATATATTTATATATTACATATCGTAGGACCAGGCCCTCCAATGGACCTTGTCAACGTACTTAGGTCGTTCGCCCAGGTACTCGCCGCGTCTGGCTACAGCATACCCGATGACATACTAACGCAGGCCTTACAGGCATCTATCGCGTCCCCGGCCCCTCAGGCCTCCAACGTCGAGACCCCTCAGGTCTTAAGCTCTCCCGCTTCTCCCGCCTCGTCCGAGATGGACTGCGAATCGGTCGCATCCTCTCACGCGTCGCGTCGTAAGCGTACCGCTCCCGGGAGCGACTCCGAACCCGCGTCTGTAGCCCAATTCTCGTAAAAACAGACAATTGACATGTCGCTGTAGTGCAGAAGTTGTTCGATCGAAGTTCTATCCAAAATCGGTATTCAAGTATTGCTCAGTCGCGCTTCGATAGGACTTCAACTCAATAGGATCGAAACTGAACGACTTTTGAATCGAGCGACACAAGATGTTGCCAATTCAAGTTATCACTGAACTACCAAGAAATTATAACATATTTTAAATTCTGAATACGGTGTTTAACATGTAATTAATTAAATAAATTTAAAGAATAACTACTCCAACTAACTTCAACTAGCAAAAGAGAAATAAATGCTGAAAAAAGCGATTTTTCACTTCAATTGATCGAATAATTCGCATCTTGATAAACGTCATTGTCTTCGATTCAGCCATCAAATTGTTTGTCAAAGTTTATTGTTGTCAAATTGGCGATAAGTTTATTATTTGTTTTTATTCAAAAGCAAGAAACTTGTGTAGAAGTTTCTTGTTCAAAGACTTATTTATTTAAATATCAAACGCGAGTTTCTATACGACAGTTCGAACTGTTTGTTGATTCCATAAATCAATAATAAGCATTAGAACTTAGCCCTGATGTTGATGTCTCATGTCTGATCTAAGGAGGGACGAAACTTGAGCTCAAAATTGTCAGGAGTAACCGTCGAGGGACACGGTACAGCGAAATAATAGAACAAAATGTCGGGTCTCAAATACGATCCAAAGAATTCACGAAGCTTGTAGATTCGTGGTGGCCCCAAAGATGTTCCGATACTTAGTCCCTTAGGAGAACGTCTTTGTGAAATTATAGGGCTTGACAAGTCTTAGGGTTTTCACTAGTCAGTTGCTTTAACAACCTATTGTGCAGTGAATGTAATTTTTATTGGTTTGTTGATATTATAATATTTCAGTGATAACAAATTTGAAGAAGCACCTGTAGTTGCAGTTTAGAGCAATGTTTATGGTTCGGGTGGTGTTTTGTTACTGTAGTAAATATAAATTTTAAGAGCTAAATAAAACCAAATAGTATATTTTACAATTGTGTTTTAATTTTACACTTACACTTATTACACTTTGCTCTCAGGCTCCACACACATGGTAATTATTTCTTTAAATATTAACCTATCATAACTAAGTAGTTTACATATAATAACCAAATAATTACAACATAACACCAATTATACAGTAATTTGACATGAAAACCTCAAACCATATAATGTTGACTATTATGTAAGATAAAAAATGTGTTAAAGTTTAATAAATAATAATAATATTGGACACATCTTAGGTATAAACACTTTCATAAGAGATAAGCACAACATGATATCATCCAGTCATCCTTAAGATCTTTATTCAACACATAATTATTCAGATTACATTTGATTTAACACAATTACGTTTTGTTTCTGTCTAAAGATTGAACTTATTATGACTATTCACCCCCATTTATAGTCTATATAACTGCTTGTAGGGCCATCCTGCCTTGTTCTAGATCTACATTAACTCTATGCAGTCCTTGAAAAGTCTCCATCTTAGCTGCTTCATTTGTGAATCTCTCCTTTGCCACAATATATTGAGATTGATTTTCCATCTCATGAAGTACTGGAACCGCAATCGAAGCTCTGTTTGCAACTTTAGCAAAAACTGTTCAAGCATTAAAACTTCTTTTCTGGCCAGAAACTTCTGGGCTGCGGTGTAGCTTACAGGCAACCAGTAAAAATCTGAAAGTAATATAACACCATCAGTGTATGTTTAACATTTTTGCAATAAAAATGAAGATGTCTAATGCAAGATTATTTTTATTTGTGTAGGTAACCTAAATTAAAACAGTTTGTAAAGAAAGGTTTAAAAAGTGTTTTATTCAATTAGTTATACCTACCTAAGGTTACAATATTATTATCTAATATGTAAACCTTAGTATATATCATCATAAACTAATATATTTACGTTTTAATTTGGTATGCAAATAATGTGGGGTAGTAGAATAGAAACCTACTAACCTTATCTTTTACTGACAAAGAATCCCGTTTTCCTTCTTTTCATCAATGAGATTCTGCACCAACACTTTTGTGAGATGAAATGTTTTGATGAAGTCATTCTCCGGCATTGTGAATGCGTCCCATCTTGTGAACCTCAATACACTTCTTCTTTTTCGCTCTTTGCAATTCTGGCATATCTAGCAACAAATACGCTAACTTTAAGCTCATTTTTAGCCTCTTCAAAACACAAAATCAGCGGTTCTCTCTTTGTAAACGTCCCGCAGAATGAACTTTTGTTCAACGACTTTTGGATCGCTTATTTTGACGTTAAGTCGTTGGCATACGATCGAACTAACTGTCATTTGTAGGAGTAGAATACCAATGTGATATCGTTTTGAAACGATTGAAAGTCGATTCAGGATGTGAATACGGTTCAGCGACATTCCGATAGAGCGACTTCAGAACGACTTTAGAATCGGTCCAATCGACGGATGAGAATACGAAAGTGACTTCAACGACTGAGTCGCTACGACATCGCCGCGGTTTTTATTACGAGAATTGGCCTACTGATACGTCGTCAGATGCCGTCACCTTAACCGGCTCTCCTGAGCCCGCGTTTCAACTCGTCGCCAAGCGCTCCAAGAAGCGCTCTAAGAAAGCTTCGGTATCTTCAATACCCGAGCCCTCCCCGGTGTCTTCAACACCAGCCCCCGCGCCGTTAAAATCGCTCGTAGTAACCGCGTCTCCGTCGGTCACATCGAAGCCAGCGACGCGCTGCGCTCCCGTCCCGCCGAAGCCTCAGCTCCCTCCGCCCGTATTCCTGCGTGAAAAAGCGCGCTGGACCGCGGTTTCCAACTTGTGCAAAGTGCACAAAATCAATTACTTAAAAGCCGCCAACGCTGGCGATACAATCAAAATCCAATTAGCGACCGTCGTCGACTTCCGCGAGTTTACCAGGTTACTCGGATTAAACCAAATCGCGTATCACACCTACGCCCTCCCGGAGGAGCGTAAGATCCGCGCAGTACTACGGGGCGTCCCGTTCGAACTCAGCAACGAAGACATTCTCGATGACCTTAAGTCTCAGGGTTTCCCGGTCACAGCAGTGCACAAGATGCACTCCGACCGCGGTAGGCGTTTTCCGTTAGCGCTAGTAATCCTCTCCAATACTCCCAACTCGAAGGAGATTTTCAAAGAGGCTCGCACGATCTGCGGACTCTCGAACATCTCCGTCGAGCGTCCCAACCCCCGTGGTCACCCTGGGCAGTGCCACCGCTGCCAGCTATATGGCCACGCAGCGGCTAACTGTTCAGCTCCCCCCAGGTGCGTAAAGTGCCTGGATCCTCACTTCACTAAGGAGTGCACTCGCACTCCCGAATCCACTTCCCCCCCTGCCTGTGTGCTGTGCGGCCAGTCCGGCCACACAGCAAACTACAGGGGTTGCCCGCGCGCTCCGCGCTCCACCACCAAGAGGGTCGCGCCTAAACCGGCGCCGCCACTCACTCCTGCTAACTTCCCGCCGCTGCGCAACCGGGGTCCCCCGGAAGCAAAGCCCGTTCAGCCGACGCCTACTCCGGCTCTGTCTTGGAGGCAGCGTCCGGCCGTCCCGCCTGCACCTTCCCGACCCATCCCAGCTCCCGTAGCTTCCGTAGGGCCGCGTCCCGCTCCGTTATCCGTACCTCAGTCGTCGTTGGCTGAGGATATGAAGACCGTATTCGACGTCATTCAAAACGTCGATATTAACGAAATTTCCGTACTCGCACGCAAACTGCGAGCCGCCCGCTCTCCTCAAGAGCGTTTATTCGCGTTAGCGGAGCACCACTCGCTGCTAAGTTCGTTGTAAATTTATTTTTATTCTTTTTATTTTTGTATAAAATCGTAAATAAGTAAATTATAATGTCAAGACCCGCGAATCCCGCGTCCAGTCGTATTAAACCCAAGGGCTTATCCCTAGTATCTTTTAACGCTCGTAGTCTTAGCACTAACCTTCCCGAGATTAAACTGTTCCTTCAGAACAAAGAACCTGACCTATTCCTTCTCCAGGAGACATGGCTTACTCCAAAACGCTCCAGGGGATATGCTATTCCTAAGTACGCGTTTACTCGCAACGATAGGCCCAACTCCGACGGTTACGGCGGCACCGCCATATATTACAAAAGAGGCTTCCATTGCTGTCCTCTCCCTACCCCTCCTCTCCTCAACATGGAGGCCACGGTGTGTAGATTGGCTATGACTGGTCATCCGACCATAATCATAGCTTCAGTCTACATACCGTGTGGCTCCAATCCAATCCGCAGCGACTTTGAGGCCATTCTCGCCCTCGGCCATTCAGTCATTATGTTCGGAGACTTTAACTCCAAACATACTGACTGGACGTGCCTATCAACCAACACCAGCGGTATCGCTCTCCTCGACATCACCAACTCCCTTGACTTGGACGTCATATCCCCCATCACTCCCACTCACTATCCCAACAATCCGACCTACTCTCCTGACATCCTCGACTTTGCAATTATCAAGCGAATCAATCTTGACCTAAGGTCTATCGAACCGCTCGATGACCTAGGCTCCGACCATCGTCCCGTCTCCCTCGTGCTAGGTACGCCTAACGTTAACGTCACACCTCCTAAGACCTTTACCAATTGGAAATGCTTTAAAAATACGTTAGTTTCAGCCTTAGAGGCCCCTAACTCTCCGCTCGCGATTTCGCCCGACCAATTAGATAGTCCGGATAAAATAGATTCATTAGTCAATACTCTAACTGATGCTATTAACACAGCCATCAACGACAACGAAAAGGTTGTTAAGCAAAGCAAACCCGCGCTTCCACTAGCCGTTAGCAATCTCATTAAAGCCAAGAACGCGGCTCTCCGGAGAGCAAAGAAATATCCCACGCCAGCATATAGAACAGCTGCGAATCAGCTCCAACGTAAAGTTAGGTCTCGCCTCGCGGAACTCCTTGACACTCAGTTTAACGATCTCATGGAGAATATCTCCCCGTCCCACCAAGCATATTATCGAATGGCCCGAGCCTTACGAGTAGACACCACCTCTCACGTTCCTCCTCTCACTCGTCCCGACGGCACCATTGCTTTCGAAGTCGAAGAGAAAGCCGAATGCTTCGCCGACAGCATAGCGGCACAATGCTCGCCCAGCACGCAACCTGCGGATCCCTCCCACATCCAGGCGGTGGAGGACGAAGTTCTCCGCAGAGAATCTCTCCCTATCACCGACGACCCCGTCACAGTCTCTAATGATGAAATCTTGCTTCTCATTAGAAAGCAAAAGTCCAAAAAGGCTCCGGGTGCGGATGGAATTTCCAACCACGCACTTAAGCACCTGCCTGAGCAGGTGCTTACCTTGTTAGCTATCATCTTCAATGCCTGCTTCGACCATAGCTACTTTCCAAAAGCCTGGAAAGAAGCGACTGTCATAGGCATTCCCAAGCCGGGTAAACCTCTGAATGTCCCGGCTAATCACAGACCCATCAGCCTCCTCAAGGCAATGTCTAAACTTCTCGAAAGAGTCATACTCTCTCGAATGCGGAACCATCTGTTTCCAACGGATGGCGACCCTCTCATCATTCCCCACCAGTTCGGCTTTCGCGCTAAGCACTCCTGCCCTCAGCAAGTCCATCGAATCGTCGAGTACATACTCGAAGGATTCTCTCAGCGTCGTAAAAAAACAATCGCGGTTCTCTTTGACGTAGCCAAGGCTTTCGACAAAGTCTGGCACAGCGGTCTCGTTTTTAAACTCCATAAAATAGGCTTACCGGCTCGCCTAGTCAGATTAATAGCGTCGTTTCTTAAAGACCGTACTTTTCGATTCAAACATGAAGGCACGCTCTCCGCGCCTCGTCCCATAAGGGCTGGAGTCCCGCAAGGCTCAGTCCTCGCCCCTCTGCTGTACACCGTGTACACTAACGACATCCCCATCCCGCCGAAAGGCGTCGAACTCGCCCTCTTTGCAGACGATACCGCCCTTTACACTAAAAGCCAAGCGATCCCGTATAACATCACCAGACTCCAAAAGGCCGTAAACGCCCTCGGTGTTTGGTTTCAAAAATGGCGTATCGATGTCAACCCAGAAAAGAGTTCTGCTATTCAATTCGACCACAAACGTCGTAATCGCCACAACGATCCGCACATTCGTATGTTAGGTATTCCCATCCCCTGGAAGCGCACTGTCAAATACTTAGGCGTCACCTTAGATCAGACGCTTTCTTTCAAGCCACACGTCGATAGAGTAACGAAACTCGCGCGTTCTTACTTAAGCCGTCTATATAGTATGATAGGAAGAAAAAGTAAAATGTCTTTTAGAAATAAACGTACGCTTTATAAGGTCTGCGTTAGACCCGTCATGTCATATGCTTCGCCAGTCTTTGCCCACGCCAAACCCTCCGTCCTGTATAAGCTGCAGGTAGTTCTAAATCTCTTCTGCCGCAGGGCCACAAACGCACCTTGGTACGTGCGTAACGCGGACCTGCACAGAGATCTTGAACTGCCTACAGTGCAACAGCACCTCAAAACACTCTCAGAATCGTTCTTCAAACGTGCCGAATCCCATCCCAATCATCTTGTTCGAGATTCAGTCTCATATACTGTTCCTGTGTTAGATTCGATTTACAAAATTGCTAGACCGAGAAACGCGCACACGAGCGAACGCACGCAGTTAACTTTAGATCTAGAGGCCCTTCAGGCCGCAAATTCTAATTCTAACGTAAATTCTAATTCTAACGTAAATCCGAATTAATGCAATTTTATTTGTCAATTTTTAATGTTTTTATTTATTTACTTTTCTTTTTTGAGCACCTTCAGTGCTATGTGAATCTCAGCGGGTGACCCCTTAAGGGCCCCGCTGGCGCGGCCTCTTTCTCCAATTGGCCGTCGTTCAGATGAAGGCTGAGTGGCAAAAATGCACGAGCCGACAGGGGGTTTTTTAGTGGGTATGGTTCTGGTAGGCGTCGGGACGAGTCCCACATAACTCCGATCGCGCGCGCGGAGTATGCGTCAGAGCATTTTTTATGTCCTCCTGCCCTTCCCGTGGAGGGGAACCAAAAAAAAAAAAAAAACCAGTGTTACAGCGCGTGGCGCACGTGTGCGCGATACACGATTAGGAGACGGGTCGGGGGGTAACGTATGCAAATATACTTTTTCTGTATCGTAAGGTAAGCTCTTAAGATAACTTAACAAATAATTTAAAAGAAAATAAATAGTTCCATAAGTGTGCACAAACAAACAAAATCAAACATTCACAAACATTCATGTCTCCACGTTCGAGAAAATTAAAATGAAAACAGGAAAAATAAATGCAAAATATCTTGATTATATTTTATTTTGTCGTTATCTTAACTCATCATGAAGACTGTGCGTTGTCGGAACAATAAATAGAATATAAAATGGCAACGAACATGGAGGTAATTCCTTGGTTCAACGAAGCGAGAGTGTAAAGCCTGTGGCACTTTCAGTGCAGTTGACATTTTATGTAAAAAATAACGAACTGTGTTATTTGTCATTTTTGTCAAGAGATCATTAAATAAATACAAACAGGGAAACACAAGGACATCGTCATAACTCTGAAGTACTGAGATAAGCTTTAGTTATGTCCAATCAGTCGTTCAATAAAAATGTAGGAGTATTTGGTTTTGAATATTATATTACAATTTTAAAATTTATTTTAATTGAAATAATGATACAGGGTGTTTTTTTCTTCAGGGTCTTTTAAGGGGTTATTGTACAGGTCATTTACAACAGTTTTTCGTATCGATACCCATATGCGAAAGTGAACCGTTATAGACCGTTAGTGTTTATTTGAAAAAATCATCGGTGGTAACTTAATATCTAAACATAAAAATAAAAATTCTAATGATTGAATTGAATGATGACTGTATAAGTATATCTTTACTTTCTCGAAATATATTTTCCTGCTATAGCATCACCAACTTTCATAAGACGTCCAGAAGAACAAGGCACTCCACGGACTTTCACTCCACTTCGTAGATTATAAGTATTTTCTACTTGAGAAAAATGGCTGTTTACTTTTAATTTTTAATGTTACTCTTCAATAGAAAATGGCCTTAAATACAATTTTCTGGAGGTTCAAAAGTAATCGGGAAAAGGCCATAATGCAATCTGACTACATAACCTATGCTATGTGTATAAGTCAGGTTGATCAAGGTACTGCTGTATAAACAGCTCAGGTTCAGGTCAATTTCCAATTCAATTAAAGTAATACATCAGGGTTACGTAATATGAGAAAATATTTCTTTAGAGATCAGTTTGCTATTTACGCAAATTATCGCTTTTCTAACATGAAATTTAATGATGTCGCTTGTATAGCTTTACAACAAAAAGGACTTATGAATCCGCTTCTGACGACTTGAATTTTACTACAGGTACAATTTTTACTTAAATATTTTCATACACTAAAGTTTAATGAAAAGTTCAAAACAGATTTTTTTTTGCTGAAAGAATATTTTTTTCCTGTTTGTTTCTCTGCAACATAATTATGGTAGTCAAAGTATCTTTATTATGTTTTTGTTAGCGACTGTATATTCTGCGTATTTTTGGAAATAGGCGTTTGTTTAATGCTATACATTTGTTCGGGCGCTTTTAATTTTAACATTCGTTTCAATCAACAATCAACCGTATATTGCGATCAGGCAGTTGTTTTTTTTTAATTATATGATTGCATTCATGCTACACATTTGTTTGGGCGCTTTTAATTTCCACTGATGCTGTCGGACTGCTGCCCCACTAGGGCCAACAGCAACTTCTCTTTGTCTTTTTTTCACACAGAAAGAGTCACTGCAAAACCTATGGGGGCTAACGTCATTAAGCAAGACGAAAAAGTTACTGGATAGCATTTACTTACTACCTTACTTATCTTATTACGTGCTGTCAATGTTGTAATACCATAGAATGTCGACGAAGTAGATGGTTTTCATAGTGAGATTAATGGACACAATCTCATCAGATAATTATATTCTGATGGTTCAACTAAAACGACGCTTAGACCTGCTTTGGTTTTTTATCTTATGACTGGTAGGTACTTTTTCGGGGCATAATGGGAAATAGGTGTTCGCTGTTTTGGTAACGTAGCAGTTAGTTTTGTAGGAATTTACTATATGTTCGCCTGTTGTGTAGCAATTTATTTTAAGAAGGTTTCCATGTACCTTTACCAACACAACGAATGTGAGATGTAGTACAACATAGTACAACGTATACAAAAACTACCTTCTGTATTATTCTGAAGCCCATACGTAACAAACCAAAGTTTAATAATCTTTTTATCGAATTGTTACATATTGTATTGTGCGGTTTACACGTATTAAGTAGTTAAGTTGGTAACAACATTTTAAGTTACTACATGTCACTTGTGTGTTTGGACACACAAGTTACATTAAGTAGTTAAGTTCATAAGTTCAATGAAGATGAGCAGTAATAACTGGCAAGGAATTCGTCAATGCTGTACTTAGATATGCGGTAAACGTGATTTTGGACAAATTTAAAGAAGAAATTGTTTCGGAAATTGAAACCTCTATAAGAAAATATTTTTTTCAAAATTTTTTTAACTCGTTTAATCCACAAGCATTCCTGTTTTAAATATTTTTCAACAAATTTTATAGTTGAAACAAAATTCCACTCCGACATTTTGAATAACGTAGTTAATGCGAAATAAATATCTGCTCTTGCCGCCACCAGCTTTGTCAACTTATGCACTTTACTAAAAATCACGTCCAAACGTGTTTAGTGAGAAGACCCACCCACCTACTTATACGAAAAATAGAACGAATCCTAATCTACTTAATCAATTGCGTACTGCAACGTTTGCTTGTGCCGTATCTAATAAAAGTGGTTATCGCACAAACAAACTTGCCAACAATTATGACTGGCAACTTATAAGCCTGTCATTATTTTAATTTATTTGTAAATTGTAAAAAAGATAGAATATGGAAGATTGTTCCATGGCATTCATTCACAGGCAGCGGCCCCAAATATAGATATAAAACTGAATGTATATTTATGTGTCTTTATCCTTTATTAAAAGCAAGTATTCAACAAACCTAGTGTTTTCCTTGTAAGTGAGGAAGTCCTCCCTAGCATATACAGATTATTATAGAATAATACGATCTGCTGGTCCCAGACCGGTAGACTAGTTACACTAAGTTTACACGCAACTTTTAACGTAAAATGTAGTTTTCAACTTAACCACTTTATGCGTATAAACCAGCCATATAAGTTGTAAAAACAAAGCGGAATAATTGGAGTTTCATGTTCAATGATTCGTCTACGTTTAATTTTCGCCAACGTCAGTTATTTTAAAAACCAACTAAAAAAGTGTCATTTCATTTCATTCTGTTTGAGTGAGCATTGCTTTGTCAGAAATATTCGTATCTGGACAGGTGAAAGGTATTTTTATTGAACAGTTGAACTATTGCACGATGTCAAACAAGTTAAATACTTATATTTCTGTGTATGCAATCATCTCATCCTCTTCCTATCTTCTTCTCTCAGCTGAGCCTTAAAAGCTAAAATTTCACAAATAGTTGTATGATGATAAGTAAAGGACGGTTAGGAAATTTTTGAAAGGTTATGCTTAGTACTGTGGCTTCCGACCTTTTAGTGTCGCCGCCGCCTTAGTTAGATTCGAATTTGAATTAAATAAATCCCACATTCCCTGACTTTAAAAGGAAACAATGTCAGTCGTTTTACGGACCGTTTCGGTGTCCAGTCGATGCGTATAAATAATTTATAAAATGAATTAATAATATCAAGTATGTAACTAATAACAAATCTTTGTATTATTACGACTACGCCCCTTCACCCTTTATAGTACCTACTTATTTACTTATAGGTACTAACTTATTATACCTACATTAAGGTTTTAATCAAACCACTAGTTACCAAAATAAGAAGACCCAAATGCTCTCACCGGTATTCGACTTGGAATTTCTGGTACATGAGGTTGGGGCTACCACCACTCGTGAATATTAAGACGTCTTGTGTGATGTTTACGACATGCCATTCGAACAAGACGTTATTTAATGTTTTGTTTGAATGGCATGTCGTAAACATTAAAATGGTTTGCCAAAGCCTAGGTTTATAGCCAACTATCTTAATAATCAAACAAATTGAAATCTAAATTCATAATACAACCAGAGACAATAAACAGACTGAGCTCATTAGAATAAATAGCTATTAACTTTTAAAGTCGATAAACGGCAAATAAATAGCAGAGAATTTATAGAATAAGTATAGTAAACAAAACACTTTATTTTCTAAAGATTCATGTCTGAAATGTTCGATCAATTTATTTAAAAGCTTGAAGCAGTGGTATCTGTTATGGTGTATAAATTATAGAGGTTTATAAATAAGGGTTTAAAAATTATAAATACTCGAAGAATTGTGGTTAGTACTCGGGCAAAAGTCTCAGAAAACTTAGAAACTATCACGAGTATACCTTTTTGAAAAACAGCGCTGTCAATAATTTATTTTTGGTAGTAAAATTAATACAATAAACATGGACGGTCCTTTTTTTCTGCTTGTTTTCAGATTGTAATAATAAGTTAAAAACTTCTTAAAACATTTAATCGAGAAATGACTAAAATAAAATATATAATATAAGAAATAAAATAAGACAGATGGTGCAGTAAAACGTAACGAACCTAACGTGCGTAACGAGTATCGGCTACCTAATTCGAACTATTACGGATCGTCGCTCTTTCGTGGCTTCTAGAGATAGATAGCTTTATAAAATTTTAGTTTTTTACTTTTTCTTTAGAATGAAGTTAGGGTAACAAATTTCTTTCATGAAGTAAAGCTTTTTGCAATTTAAAATTCAAATTAATAACAAAATTTAGTCGAAGTCGAGTAACTTGTTACAGCTTTTGTAATTTATGTACAATAACTTCTTGAAGAAACAAGAAGATGTTAAGCTATTTTTGTATAAATTAGTATGAAAATTTTGATAATACGCACAAAAAAAATTGAATGAGCTTGCAAAATTCTTGCAAAAAAAGAATTTAATAAAGCCAATTCTATTAACTGTTTTCTTCCACTTTTACAGCCGCATACAGAGAAATATAAGTGTAACAATAAAAATATACTTATATCGATTTTCTCAAACTTCTTCATTTGTATGTAGCTTGGTGTTTTCCCGCTCCAATATGCCCATTCGATATCCGAGGTATTTTTAATAAAACCTGCAACAGACCGAAGTATGTATCATAGCTTTGGTCAAAGTGAGTTTTAAATAAAATTTCGATTCCCTGACAATAAAACAGCCAACCGTAGGAGTATGCATATCGGAGGCACCTCGGAGAACAGGTCTTCTCAGAGTAGAAAATATCGTTACTGCGTCAGAGAAATAAATCGTTGTCGGACACAGCTCAGCACATTTATTTCTGTTTCTTTCAGGTTCAAACCGATGAAGGAAGCCGTAGACAGAATCAACGTATAACAATGGCCTTTAAAAATGTTTTGTAATGCAAGCAAGCTAATATTGAAAAAAGGCGTTGTCAACAGTGGTCGTTGCTTTTAACCCTTAGATTAAAATAAGCCTTAATTGGTTACAGAGCAAGAAATATGAGAAAAGACATAATATAACCAATATATAGTAACTTTACTAATAAAAAGCTTTTAATAATAACAAGGAAAATGTGTAGTTTCGCCTCACCAGTTCTTGCACTCAGTCACCTAAACAAAATGAAAGAGGATGCATTCCGACATATGGCTGATAATATTACTGCGGTTTCCTTCTTATTAGTTGGGGGATGTTCCATTGGCTCGTTCCACTTGGGGTCATTCTGTAAAGCTGTGTGTACAATATAGCTCTAAGACAGAATCAAAGCAATACTGACTTATTACAGACCATAAATTTACCATACAAAATGTTTATGTGTTTATGTCTAACATAAAATAGACTCATTTAAAGTATTTATGATTTTTATAAATAATAATAATAAATACTATTTTTATAAATAATAAAAATAAATATTATTTTTATAAATAATAAAAATAAATATTATTTTAAAGTTTTTGGCCCAGGAAGATAGCAAATTTTAATAAAATAAATAATAACAGAAATGTATTCGAAATAATATTCTGTGAAAACTGGATCCATGTGGAATAAAACAAATAAATCGCGATGCAACATAAATTCCGGCTAATTCGTTACAAGAAGAAATTGTCCGTTCCAGACGGGGAGATAAAATGGATTTGGATATATTAACATCTGATAATAAGTTTTACCCTCCTTTATTACACATGTGGAATCCAACATGTATTTGGTCAGCATATAGAGAGCCCTTCACTACGACGCTCCTATCTACTTTTCCAATAACCAACTGTGTTACGTGTACAATGGTTGAGTACAAAGCGGAGAGTTTTTTTTTTTTTTTTTTTTTTTGCTGCCGAGGCACCCTCGCGGGAGGGAGGTGGAAGATGCGTCATGCATACCCGCCCGCAGGTAAATTCCTCTGCGGGGGGGTTATGTGGGACTCACCAGAATGGCACCTACCCACTAAAAACAACCTGTTGGCTGTAGTTATTACCGTTAGCCTTCATCGGAAGCGACACCCGTCGGGAAGTTGGGCGCGCTGGCGGAGACCCGCTAGCGGGTCTTCCGCCTGTAGTGAAAGTTGCACTGAAGGTGCTCAAAGGGACATGAGTTGGTGGCCGTTCTGGGCAGCCTCCGGTGAAGCCGGGGCTGGGCAGAGGTCGGCCGAAGCATGATTTAGGGATCAATTCATTTAAATGAACCTACAATGAATTGAGAAGGGAACTATGCTCCGCCAGAGCTAGCAAACGCTCTGTCGGAGTACGTGAAGCCCTAAGTTTACGGGCTAAGACTGCGATTTCACTAACATCGACATTTTTAATAGCGTCGCAGACGATACGCATATCGTCTGCTACGGAGGATTGAGGAGTGGGTTTGTATGGGCGAGGAGCCGGGATGGGATTCGATGCGGGACGCTGCCTCCAGTTTTCTGGAGCAGGCTTGGGCTGAGTAGGCTTTGCAGCCGGAGGAACCCGGCTACGCAGCGGCGGAAAGTTTTCTTGAGAAAGGCGCGGGGCCTGTTTGGGAGCCGCCCTTTTGAAATTGGAGAGCATACAACGGGGTGCACGAGGGCAGCCCCTGTAGTTTGCGGTGTGGCCGGACTGGCCACAAAGCACGCAATCGGGAGGAGAGGGAGTTTCAGGAGTGCGATTGCACTCCTTAGTGAAGTGCGGGACCAGGCACTTGACGCACCTGGGCGGTGCGCGGCAGTTGGCTGCCGCGTGCCCGTACAACTGGCACCGATGGCACTGGCCGGGATGACCGCGGCGATGAGGCGCCTCGATTGAGATCCCAGAGAGGCCGCAAATAGAGCTAACCCCTTTCAGGATCTCTCTGGACTTGGGGACGTTGGCGAGAATCACCAAAGCGAGAGGGTGTTGCCTCCCGTACTTGCTGTGCATTTTATGCACCGCGAGTGCCGGGAAGCCTTGGGACTGCAGATCCTCCAGGATGGCCTCGTTCGATAATTCGAACGGGATTCCCCTGAGTACCGCTCTGATCTTACGCTCTTCTGACAGAGCATAAGTGTGATAAGCATATTGCTTATCGGTGAGGAGCTTAGTCAAAGCTCGGAAATCGTCTATCGACGAGACAGTGATTTTAATAGATTCACCCGAGTTTACCGCTCGGGTGTAAAGGATCTTGTGCTCATTGCACAGTGTCGAGACCTCAGTCCATTTACCCTTTTCCCGAAGGAAAACGGGTGGTGGGACCTTGGCCTTGACAGAAGTTGGGGCCGGAGCGGGTGTTGAAGACACCGGGGCAGCTGGCGTTGAGGACGCCGCAGGGGGTGTAGGGACGGGCGTGGAGGGTGCCGGGTCTTGTTTCGAGCGCTTCTTAGAGCGCTTCTTAACAAGGGTGAAAGAGGGAGGCTCAGGGCCAGTTGGGGTGGCGTCCGAGGAAGACTCAGTCGCGGGTGCGCGCTTGCGGCGCAGAGGGGCGTCTACTTCGCACTCCATGTCACTGGAGGAAGGGGACGCGGGAGGGCCTAAGACCTGAGGGGTCTGGGGAACTGGGGTGGCCTGAGGGGCCATTGTGGACATTATCGTCATGAAATGAGGGATGAGAGAATCTAAGAAACGGAACTTGTCAGCATTTATATGTATGCCTTCAGCACCGGTACTATCAACTAACTTCTTCCTAATCTCATCAGAGCTTAGGGAAGTCATTGCGGAGGGGTTGGGGAGGGACAGTATATGAACCTAACAACGATGACTAACTTCCTAAAACCACCCTACACGCAGTAGGGCGGTTGAGAACGACGCGGATAACTTACTCGAACACGGCACTTGAAGTCCTGGAACAACGAATTCCCGTCGACGAAGCTCACGTTCCACGAAGTACGGTTAACAAGCCACTATTCGCCGTGAAAACGGCGTTAGAAACTTATTAGAAGTACGGTTAACGAGCCACTGTCCGCCGTGAAAACGGCGTTAGAAACTTAATACGGTAAACAACTATGAAATTTGGGTGCTCAATTAGCGCGGGGGCTAAAAGAGCGGGAAGGCGTCTGCGATCGACGTGCGCTCGAGAACGCACGCAGACCGAGACTGAAAGCGGAGAGGGTTGCGAGTTCTTTATACTCTTTGCTTGCTCGATCTCACTTCACTTTCCTCAACAATTAGAAATACTACTCATATCGAAAATACAGATATTGAAAGAACCGAGGAGTTATGCATGTCGATGCGTATGCGAGTATGTATAAGGTACTGTTTTATAGTTTTTTACCATTAATAAAGATGCTGAAAATAAATTATGCCCTAAATAGCCGACAAACATACCTATGCAAAGATATTGCTTTTAAATAATCAAAAGAAGTGACTTAAAAGAGTCACAACTATTTGATCCTCATAATTACGCTTCGAATCGACAGCAGAAAAACAATTCTACTAACTAATTACGCTACGTGTAAAATGGTAAAAGGAATTGTGTAAAAGCTAAGCTGTGCTAGCTTTTTAGTTGAACGTCTGATTCAATAATTCGCCTGCGACATAAACACGCCACAAGGCTATCGGAAACTTTAACTCTCTGCTTAAATTTTTCAAAAACAAAATTTTATTCTTTGAATTTTATTTGTAAATGTGTTATTACGCAATTCATTTGGTGAGCTTGGATGGAGTGATTTTATTTTCATGAATTTGTGATGCGGCTAGATCTTTGGTCAGGAATATGGTGTTGTGTATTTTGTTACATATTATATGGCTTAAAAAATATTTTATAGCTGGACGTACTACTACAACAAGAAAATTATTTTCGAATGCTTCAGAAGCTGACTTAAGAACTAAAGTACATTAGGCCTACAGCTGTAACGGTGGAGGAAATGTCGTAAGGAAACATTAGAAATTATTTCGAAAGTATGTGTACAGTCTCCCAACCCGTAGTATGCAAACGTTGTGAATCGCCTGACACCATCACTAGTTTGGTAGGGCAGATAAACCTGCAGAGAGATTATTAAGGGTGTCGTACGTAGCGCAAAATGGCCAAGAGATTGGCAAAAATGTCACGTTGGAAAGATATCGACAAACTATGAGCAAAATAAGTGCCAGCCGTCTTTAACAGAATATCGTCCCTTCCTTGGACGCTCAACCCCGTGCTAGTTCCGCCTAAGGAAATGAATTTAATTTCCAGTTCATCTTTCGTTGTCGCAATTTTATCTTACCAATTAAATATCTAAAGCTTTATTTGTAGTTATGTATAATATTTATATTAAGAAGATAGATTAAAGAGCCACCGTTATTCAACTGGAAGATGAAAAAATAGCATCATTTAAAAATTATATTGCTTTTGTACATGTTGTTTATCCGAATTGATTAGGATTACTAGCACAAAGGTTGCTTTGTCTTCTTATCAGTAATTATTAATTTTTTAAATTTAGAAGTTTTGATAAACCAATAACTACTTCTTCTACTAAACCACTACATATGTAACAAATAAATGACATAATTATGCATTTCAAACATAAAAACTATAACAATCAATGTAATAAATCTCTAGAAAGCGCTCTGTGAATGAGAAGAATAAATATTGCAGCAATTTTGCACCCACAAGTTAGATAATGTTTCAACTTTGTACCGTATCTTAAATTTTATTTAACAACATATTTTCAGCTTCGGAATTCGCAAATTGAAGAAATTGTAGTGTGGAAGATGTGGTAGTGTGTTACAATTCGCTCAAAAATGCCAGCAGGTCTTATTTATTTAAAGAGAATACACAGTGGCCTGTAAACTCTCACTTCCCCTCTAATATGGTTGTGCAGGGCGATGGCTTGATCCCGCTTTAACTCGTGAACGTTTGAGGGTGTTCGTCGTTTGGATGCTTGGGGGGAGGTTTCATTTCATTTCAACTATTGATACAAGCATTAAAACATAGTCATAGGAATATAAACCAAACACGAAATTAGAACCATAAACATTTCATATTGATTCATTAAACATGATTTGAAGAATTATACACACAAATTTTAAAAGACTCTCACAAATGGTTCATTTAAATATTAAATACATGATTTCTAAATAAAATACGCTTTCATATAAACACTTTGTCTCTTGGTGAGCAAAAATATAAATACACTAGTACAATTATGTCTAGCAACAGCTGACCACTCTTTTTTTCTGACGTTCTACATTTCAATTCAAAAGAGTATTTAAACTGCCAAGGCAGTGTATTAATCACATATTCAAATTTACAATAGCAGAAGGCCAACGAACATTGTTATTAATTTTGTAATATTGATATTGATCACGCCGTTGGCAGACAAACTAACTTGAACACTTGTCTTAGACAAGAGCCGCGATATTTTCTACATAGGTTCTACAAAGCAGCGGCGCGGCTATTTTTCATGACATCTTACTACGAGTACCATTTTATGTTCCAATCTAAAGCTTTTTTTGTCTGAAAGAATATAACGTGAGAAGTGGGAATAAACTGCAACTGAACCACGGTTTACAACAAATCTACCGTAAGAACACGTAAACAATTTAAAGAACTAAATATTCTGATATATGTTTCATAATAAAACACATGGCCCTCTGCTGCTGTGATGCATGGTGTTCAAATAAATCTCAACCGAAACAACCAAGGTAAGCAAGAAACTCTCCCAAAAATGTTAGTTAATGTTAACTTATAAAACAACAAAAAAACATTGTAATCAAAACCTACGGCATAAGTATTTTGTATACATTTTATCTACGTTACAACTTCATGTTACCACATTTACTCGCTTACAACACACATTATTTTTCTTGACAAACGACTGGAGCGAAAATCTCATTTCTCAACTCAAATTGTAGTTTTTTTTATATTTCTGCCTCCAGTTATCTGCAACAGGCAAACATTTTGAAAAATTGAGCAAAACCCAAAATGGAGGACGTGCACATTTATCAAGTCGACAATCCATGCATTTTGGCAGTAAATTTTCTGTGAGGTTCGTGACTTCTGACATAGTGTTATCACATTATGCTTTGGTTGGGATGTTTTGGTGGAAGACATTGAGGATAACTTGTATATTTTATACGATCTACAATTTCGGTCTCTTGCAAGTTTATTAAATTATATAAAAAGCAAATGTTAATCTACCATTAAATTACTAAGCGATAATTTTTGTTGTTTTATTTTTTTTTTGGTTTGGGATAATTCGTTCATAATGACACCGCGCTTTATGAAAACTGAGACAAATTCAATTTATTGATCTTGGCAATATGTATAAAGCATTACTTTATAAATATTGTTTTAGATAATGTTAATATTTAACCCTATATTTAAGTGCTATATAATGAATTACATAACCCAATAAGACTATAAAGGGTGTAAAGACACCTTAGTTTTTAAAAATGATGAAATTATTCATGAATTGTAAGAAATTGAGAACAACCTACTTTTAACAGCTAATTTAAACCTTTGTTGCAAAATTAAAAAAAAATTAATTTTTAAAATATGGCAAACAGCTGACTATATACGGGAACCATAATATTTTCTTTTTTATAACAAATGAAATACAAGTACAAATCAAATGTTTTTATTTCTGTTTAGAACAGTATGTTGCCCTTAACCTGGCTTCCTTTACTAAAATATATATTTAAAAAAATATAGAATTTATTCCTCACAGTGAGACAAAAAATTATTAAAATTTTTAGGAATTTTGGTTTCTCAGTCATTTTCAAATAATTTTTTAACCTTTAGATGCTTTAAATCGACACTTATAACTGTATAAAATTATAATGATATCTTTAGGTACAATTATCACATCCTTTGGTACAATTATCACATATTATAATCTTGCGATGTTCCATGCATATGTATTTGGTACACTTCAAGCACATTATTGAAAACTTTTTATCTTGTTTTGGCTTGCAAAGACCACATCTGCCTTGTTTAGATCTGCTCGGTTTCTCATCATCTACAAATAAAACTTACATATAAAAAACTCATTTTTGCATGCTAAATTCGGTAAATAAGCGTAAAAAGGTTAACACTTTCGTTGTTAATCAGCAGCGCACTATGACTATTATGGGTGTCGAAACACCCGGGAGGCAAGCGTGTGGCAAAAACTGCGCGTGCGACCGATCGCTCCCCCCGCGCGCTCCAAGGCTACTGACACCTCAGGAGAATACGGAGCGGCTAAAAACCACCTGGGACCTGGACCTGGGTATTTTAACACCCATATAGCCTTTAACTCTTAAATGCAAAACTTTAAAAGATAATTCCTACTCATAAAATTTTACCATTCAGTCAAAAGTAAATATCAAAAGTAAAAGTTTCGTTTCATAAACGTAATTATATTTCCTAATAAAAATAACCAATTGATATATAATAAAGAAGAGATAACGGACATTTAAGAATAAGAAACAAAGATTTTCCAGAAAATTAATTAGATCAGAAACTCATTTTTATTAAATTAAATATAATACGTGCTAAATTCAAGTGCATATATTTCCACAGACTGTTCCTATAGCAAACACTATAATAAAATGCCTTTAAGCTTAAAAGCCTTTAAGATTTTGAGAAAATCGGTTTTATTCAAAACAAGCAGAACAATGTCAGTCGGATCAGCTTGTAAATAATTTATACTAATGTTCATTTCCTCATCTTACAAACACATTTCTCACGCAACATACAACTTAATACTTAAATTCATACTGGGGCGTTAACGTAAAAAACACTTCAAACTTGTATTTTTTAAAGCATGAATTTTAACTTTCTTTGTCTAGAGATTGATGCCACGTCAATATGTTTGAAATAACTTTCAAATAAATAAACAATCGTCAAGTTACCACGCTTTTTTGAACTTGAATGATGGCGCTAGAGTTTTGCAGGTTATTTTTGTTCGTGAATAAAATCTTGCCTTGGATGTTTTTGGTATAAAACAACTAAATATCTAAAAGGAAAAATACACCAACCACCAATTGTTCCCAAATTTGACTTTTAAACTATTTATTTATTTTCATCCCTAAAGACTCTACACGCAATTTTTAATTAAGTTATTACAGCTTTAAACATCAAATATTACGGACATGGTATATGTACTAATGGAATTGAAGGCCCTTTTGCCGACTATGCTAAAATTAATTATAAATAACGAGATAATTTCAATTCCATTTCCACATGTATAGTAGCTAATCTTGTTAACATTTTTAGTTCCGAAATCAGTAAACGAATTTAATGTAATTGCGTTCGAGTACGTAATGAGGTTAGCAATCGACTACATAAGCTTTTATTATGCTACATAAATAAATAAAACATCAGGATTATTTATCGTCAAGTAAACCATAACTAAACACAATTTCAACAGAGATCAAAATCGGACATTAAGCAAAAAAAATACAGTCATTAATACCGTAGTATGAATATATTGCAGAGTATAAAACGACCAGCCTTTCCTACTCTATACATGTCATGTACATCTTTTGTATGGATTTAGAGATTATTTAAACAAGTCTTCTAAATTTTAAGTGTAAAAATATAGTTTGGTTTAGAATGAGTAATGTAAATAATACACATTATGTACTGTCAGATATAAAAGATAATGAAAACAAACAAAATCCCACCAAATCCAATGTGTACAAAAAATAAACTTATTTGAATAAAATTAGAATTACAACATATTATTTTTTTATTAAGTAAGAAAGCAAAAATAACTTTTGTTTGAAAATATATTAAAGTAGGTCGATGTACAAAAAGACACACGTTACCTCGAAACTATACCACAACTTCTTCTCAAAAAGTTTAATCAAACCAAGTTTTTTTTATTTATTCTGTAAACGATTAAAAATGCTTCCTTTTGCCACTTACTTAAAGCTCTTTGTTACTAAGAAATAAAGTTGTTTTAATATGAAAACTATAAAATATAATTGAGCTTTTGTTCTTTAGTTTGGTATCAGCAGAAAGCTTTAAAAATATTGTTAGTTGTAAAAGTCTATAAATAGGTAGAATAAAATAAAATAAATTACGAACATTAACTTATTTTAATTAAAAAATTAAATTTTACAAATATTTTGAAATGTTACAAATCAATAAAATCTCATTTGGTAAAACATTATTTCGTACCAAAGTAATTATTATTTTCGAAATAAGTAGAAAAATATGAGTTAAACTTAAAAGTTTCATTACTTTGAAATAAGTATGAAAAATAATGTATAACAATCAATCATTGACTTCAAAATTAATAACCTAAAACAGATTACTTACTATATTTCTGTGAAAACATAGAAACAACAGCTTCTCATTAGATTAATTCAGTTAAAAATTACTTATTTAACCCTAATACGGACTATCGAAGCTGTGTTGATGCCATTCGGATTTAGCCCGCGATTCATCTAGTTATACTGGGGTCAAAATGAAGGGTGTACAAACTGTCAAAACTTCGCTACATGTCCTAAAGGCAAATATTCTCTTTCCTCGGACGCTGATTTGATCGGACGTATTTGTACAGTACTTGGTTTAAACTAAAATAAAATAAATTAATATATCTCAGTCAAAAGTGGACCTAAAACTTAACACGCTAAAAACTATTTCAAGAATTATCTTTGTTAAAGGTCTTACAATAGTGGACGGAAAGACGATCTGTTCCAAATACTCGATACCTGTCCAGTTAACAAGACCCGTGAGTACGCTTACAATTACCGTCTTATTTTTACTCCGTGTCGACATAGGCTAAACGTCATGTTCGCCACTACTCTGAAACATAAGCGAAAGCGGGAAACAGTTCTAGAATAATAGTGATTAAATACGACTCATTTTACGCTCTGTCGCTTTAGGCAAAACGTCATTTTTTGCCACTACTTTAAAACTTAAGTGAAAGCGGAAACCAGTTTTGAAGTAATAATAAAATAATCATGGATAATAATGAAAAAGCTAGCTCTTCTCCTGATCTGACTGTTTCGGAAGAGAATTCTGTAACATTGAGATCGAAAAGAAAAAGGCTCACAAATACCGCAAGTGAAGATTTGTCACAGTTCAAGCTCGAGATGAAGGAACTATTTAGAGAATGGGCCACTCAAAATGACACTCAACTTAAAAAGCTATACCCAATACTACAAGGGATACAATTGAGCAATACAAGTATTGAAACATCTGTAGCGTTCCTGGCACAGCAAAATGACGAACTAAAAAAGAAAGTGGATACTCTTGAAATGGAAATAAAAAGAAAAGACGAGCACATTGTGTTCCTCGAAGATAAAATAGAAGATATAATGAGAGAAAACCAAAAAAATAGCATAGAAATAAAAAATTTACAACTGGAACCTAAACAAAATAAGGAAGAACTAATTACTAAAGTACAAAATTTGGCAAAAGTACTCAAAATAGACATAAATAGTACACATATCAATGACATATACATATCCAAATCTAACAGTCTTAAAAAAACAATGATAGTAAATTTTGTATCAAGGATCAACAAAGATATATTCCTTAAGAATGCTAAAATATATAATAATAATAAAAATGGGCCCAACAAGTTAAGCGCAAAACATTTAGGAATGAAACAAAATTCAGATGAGCCTATTTTTATTGATGAACATTTGACTCTAAAATCGTCAAGACTGTTCTTTATGGCTAGAGACTTAAAACGTGTCAAAAATTATAAGTACTGCTGGACTTCGTTTGGACGTGTATACGTGAGAAAAGAAGACAACTCTCCTATAATTATGGTAACTAATGAACAGCAAATCCATAAACTTAAAAATGAATGACTAGATAAAAGTAACTGTAAGTTCCTTAAATTTCTCTTTTTAATATTAACTTCACATAAATATGTATATTCTACAGTATTTAATTTCGTAATTCACAAACTAATCACTGCACTTTCACAACGTAACAATATAAAAAATAAACAACAAATAAAAAATCTTCCTTCATTTACGCATTTTAATCTAACATACTTATACGTCAACGATTATTTATTAGTCACCTCAATTATGCGATATCTCTGCATCAGATATAAATATCACACAATAACTTTTATTTTTATTACTCGTTTCCTAATTAATATCATAGTTAAAAGGATTAACAAAATGATTCACACTAGTTAAACCATTTTTAGCCAACAACATTTTTCTATAACAATTTTTTTCTTTAATCATCATGCATAGTAACAATTTAAGCGTAATAAATAAACTAGATAGCTTAAATAACATAACTGCCCAACAATATACCATCGAGTCATTCAATAAGAACCCTTCACCAGCTCTCCCAGTTACTACTATACTCACGCAAAATATAAGAAGCGTTCATAAAACATCTAATATTGATGACTTAGATGCGAATATTTCTGCACTTAATATTGGTATAGATATAATTGTATTGACTGAATGTAGAATAGACCCTAATAAGCAAATTCCACAAAAAAAGAACTACCTAACTTACCACTCTACCAAAAAGGTAAATCAAAATGACGGCGTTGTGGTTTACATAAATGAGCAAATAAACCACTCTGTAAAAGAAATAATAATAAATGGTGATTCGCGCCTTGAAGCTTTTATTTTAACATCTTCCGGCGTATATACATTAATATCTATCTATCGTCCACCTTCACGAAATACCACGGAAGACTTCATAGAATCTTTAAAAAATTATCTTATGGCGCCTAATCTAAGGAGTAATGTTATTACCACAGGGGATATTAACATAAATATACTGAAAGGAAATAATGACAAATATTCTGATACCTACCTTGATATGTTGTCACAATTTGGACTCCTTCCTGGCCATCGATTTGATACCAGGATAAATAGTTGTTTAGATCATATTATATCTAACCTA